>CAXHTJ010000013.1:19984490-21285593 GCA_964019445.1 Populus tremula | reverse complement strand
GGTACAGGCTTTAAGCTTGGATCATGGGCTATGCCTTTGAGCCTACTTCATTATCCATTAAAGAGAATAAGAAATAAACCCTTAAACCCTAAAGCATAATTCTATCTTAAAAATCCTTTTTTTTGGGTGTTGTTTGGACTCCGAGAAAAGGAACCGATTCATCCCGGAAAAAGAAAATAACAGATGACAGAAGTAAACCCAAAAGCCTCACCTGAAGAATCTCCGAACGAAAGACCTTCAAAGATCTCTAAAACCCTTCAAGAAGAAGGAGACTCGAGCGAGGAAGAAGAAGAAAAAGAAGCTGTAGATAAATCAATGAAGCCAGGACTTCAACGTTACTTGATAGCTGTTGAGTACATAGGCAGTCGATTCTGTGGCTCCCAGCAACAGCTTAATCATAGAACTGTTGTTGGTGTCCTTCAGGTTCTTTTCTTTCTTCTTCAAATCATCACTCAATTGTTTTTTTCTGTGTAATACGTCGAAATTATAACAATAATTGTGTTGAATAATGCAGGAGGCATTTCATAAATTCATTGGGCAGCCTGTAACAATCTGTCTATCCAGTAGGACTGTGAGTTTTTATTTCTAGCTGGCCTGAATTCTTTTTATGGTTTAATTGATGGATGGCAGCATAGATGCTGAGTTTCTGCTAAAAATATAAAATTTAGGATGCAGGAGTACATGCATTGTCTAATGTTTGTCATGTTGATGTGGAACGCATAAGCAAAAGGAAGCCAGGTGAAGTGGTATGTATCTAATCTGCAATTCATGTCGCAGTCGATTTCTGGCTAATTTTGTTTCGCATTTGATGCTGCTAATGTTATGGATTCATGGGAAATCCCGTTTCGTGCTCTTAGTTTTTTCCTTTTTAACTTCACGGAACATTTTGGGTTTGTAAATCTATGAAGAGTAGGACATTGTTAGGATTTTTATTTGCCATACCTAAGAACTTGATCTTCATATAGAGGTTATTTGAAATCTGTTTGTTGGTATGATGAGTTCTCGTTTCACCTTGAGAGATGTAAATAATGGACAAAATTCATCATCTTGTTCAACAATGCTACCCATGCTTTTTGTCTCGACAGGCTCAGTGATTTTATTCATCTGTCCTACATCACTAGAGTCATTTCATTTATTCTGGTGCATAGTTCATACTTATACAGCTGCCTTTAAAATTTACCTGAGCTTCTGTTACGACTGCACACTTGTTGTTTCTGTTTTTATCAATTTGCAGTTACCGCCTCATGAACCAGCAGTAGTCAGAAAAGCCGTGAACCATTTCCTGCAGGTATGTTTGTTAACCATTTAAGCCGTGAACCATTTCCTGCAGGTATGTTTGTTAACCATTTAAGCCGTGAACCTCTGCATCATCTTTCCCTTTCACCAATTCTTCAACACTTAGCTATACTTGCATTTATTTACTTTTGGACATGGTACTTTGCTACTTGCATAGTGCGACAAACAGAAAAAAAGATCTGATTGTATTATGTGCATCACCTTCTATGTGGACATGTTTGGATTGCTCTAGTAGTGATTTATATGTTGGCATTTTCTTTTATACAAATTGCATAAAACGTTCATCTTTTATTCATATTGGATCACATCCTCATGTGCTACTAGATGCTAGATAGGCATCAATGACACCTTTTTCATTTGGTTTATGTGAGAAGAAGGAAGGTGATATTATGGTGACTGATGTTCAAAGTGTTCCGGCTCATTTCCATGCGAGATACAAAGCTCAAGAGCGCACGTAGGTATTGATTAACTTTAGTTCCTTTTGTAAAAATTGCAAGTTTGCAACCACCAATTGAGGCATGTGCATATTAGCTTGATTGAAATGATGGCGTGTTGAATTTAAAGACTTTTTGCATGGAAGACCATCCGCCATAGATGATATGCTTGTGTGTCAGATGACTTTGGCTATAGTTATATAGTTTTGAGGTGATGAAATGAATTTCAGAATAGATGCAAGACATATGCTGTCATAACACACCACCTTAACACTTAATCTGTGGTCTGCTGTGCTAGACATACTTAACAACTTGTACTGCAGAGGATAATGTTCGAAATATGCCATTTATTTTTTTAGGTACTTCTACCGCTTGCTGACTGGACCAGAGCTTTTGTCCACCTTTGAAAAAGACCGGGCATGGCATGTATCCGAGGAGTTAGATCTTGTTTCCATGCAGGTTAGAAACCATTGCCAAACGAATTTGTTACCTTGTTTAGTCAATTGAAACGACATTAATAATTGATAACAATGCAGGAAGCTTGCAAAGTTCTTGTTGGACATCATGATTTTAGTTCCTTCCGGGCATCTGGTTGTCAGGTTGCTCCCTATCTTCTAGATGCATTGCTTCTGGCTGCTTTGTCCATTTGTTGCCTATTTGATAGCTTTAATATGTAAAGGCAAGCTGTTCCTTTTTGCAAGGACTCCTAAGAGTAGCTTTGAGAGCTTTATGATTATGAGCTATCCAGAGCTTAAGTACTTTTCACTATTTTTAATTCTGTATAATGAACTTTCAAACCCAATCACACGAGTGTTGAAAGTGCTGTATCTTTCTGTGCATTGTTTGAGGGAAAAAACTCTTAACACAATATCTAGCCAATTTGTTCAAATGCTAACATTTATTGAACTGTTTATGATCTTATACAGTTGCTGATTTTTTTCAGGCAAAATCACCATTCAGAACCTTAGAAGAACTTTCTGTTTTGGAGGTGGTTTCAACTCCATATTTTCCATCGATCACAGAAAGAGAACAGAACAGTTCAAATGGGGAAGGTCCTCATTCATTCCATAACAAGTGTAAGACTGGCTTGCCAACTGGATCTATTTCCAATGGTATTATGGCAGGGGGCTCCAATAGTGGAACTGATTTAGGTTTTGGGATAAGGAGAAGACATCGCTGCTATGTCATAACAGCTCGTTCTCGCTCTTTTCTCTACCACCAGGTTGGCACTGTCTGTGTCCTGTGTTCTTTGGTTTGATTCTTTCGAATCTGTTCCTGAAGTGAATACTGTATTTTGGAGCCGGTAGCCACGTGACACTGTTAAATTTATGATATGGACTAGAAATGAGAACCAATGTGATTGACCTGGGGTAGCAAAAAATTTGATGGCATCATGTGTTCATGTCGTATCCATGTTTCAAATGGCATCACAAACTTTTCTTGCTGTTTAAGCCTTTGTGATTGGCGAACTTAAAACTTCAGTTGAATATTTTCAGGTTAGACTGCTTGTTGGTGTTCTTAAATCTGTCGGCACTGGAGATCTAACAGTTTCAGATGGTCTGTTCTCTGTTTACATATCCCACAGCTGTACATTCACACACATAATTGCGAGTTTAATAATTTCTTAATTCACCTTTGGCCTGTGCAATTGTTTTTTCTTTTCCAGTTGAGAGAATACTGAATGCGAGGTCTATTACTGCTGCAAGTCCTATGGCTCCTGCATGTGGTCTCTACCTCGGACATGTTAAGTATGAGCTGCTGTGAATCCGTGGTTACCGAGAAATTTCTCCTTCTTCGGAAACATGGTACTATCTCTTATGGAATGCTCCGATTCACGAACCTGGAATTGTGAGGACCATCATCTACGGGATCAGTTGGATCGTGCAGAGAGATGCTGGAACCTCGTGCAAGCTCAACCAACCTGTCAGGGCAGCTTGTTTTTCTTGAAAGCAAATTATGGGGTAATATTTTTCAAATTGTAAACATTGCATGCACATTATGTTCCTCATCTATGGTGCATGAACCATGAAAAATATTGGCATTATCCCGGTTCAGAAACTTGCTTTTCAGCTTAATGTCATTGTGTTTAATTGTGCTACACCTAAATTACCTGCGGTTTAGCTTGTTTAGACTCTAGAGGGTGCTTGCGACACGATTAATATTGTTTTTTAAAATGTTTTTTTATATGAAAGTACATTAAAATAATATATATTTTTTTAATTTTTAAAACTTAATTTTGATATTATACATGAAACTATCTAAAAATAACAAAAAAAATATTAATTCGAAGAAAAAAAATTTAAATTTTTTCAATCATCAAGTAAACAGTAATAAGAGGCTTAGTCAACGGGAAAAAATTTGGAAGAACAAGAATTTCTTCCATTGCAATCCTTTTGTTTTTCTCATGGGAGTTAAAACTCAAGGATTTGGTCATTTTCTTCACCAGAAAAAAACATTTCTAGAAGGCATAATGATTTTCCTTTTGGGGAAATACTCTTAAAAACTTGGAAAGGCATAAGAATAGCAAGGGAACATAAATAAAGAAAGATTTCAAATCACACCAAAATAATAAACATTTGGACGAAGGGACGATCGTGCAGAAAGATGATGAATAATTCCACAGCTACCTCAAAGCAATGATGTCAGATGGGCTGGCTGGGCATTGACTCCATAGCTAGCTAACTTCACGCATACAAATTCAGACTAAAATATGCCTGTTCAAGTCTAGAAACTCCATGACGAAAGCTTAAAACCTTTGACGACAAGTAATTGATTTATTAAAAATACCTAATCCCCATTTTAATACACGCATAATTAGCTTCAACCTCCTTCAAAATCCTTCAAATCAGCTTCTTGAAGCTTGAGAACCCTAAGTTATTCATCCTTGATTGATTTTCCTACACCCAAAAACCCAACAGTATGTCTCTCAGACTAAGAACAACACCTTCCTCCAAGAAATCATCCACACCTGCTGAAATATCCACAGCAAGGTCAAGCTCGACTACTAGCAACGATAGCATCAATAAGAACGAGCCTGAAACCCCAAGATCCCCATCAAGACCACCCACTTTCTCTCAAAGGGCAATCTCGCAAACCCTAACAAGTACAGCAAACCTAGCCAACCTCCTTCCCACAGGCACCCTCCTAGCATTCCAGATCCTCACCCCTATATTTACCAACAATGGTGCCTGTGATTCTGCCACAGCCCCCATGACCTCTGTCCTCCTTGCTCTCCTCGCTGTTTCTTGTTTTCTTGGCTCCTTCACGGACAGTGTCAGGTCACCGACAGATGGACAAGTCTACTACGGTTTCGCAACCCTTAAGGGGATGTTTCTGTTTGACTGCCCGGATCCTGTTGGTTCAGGCTTGTCTGATCTGAGCAAGCTCAAGCTAAGGTTCATAGATGTGGTTCATGCAGTTTTATCAGTGCTTGTGTTTGTTGCTGTGGCTTTGAGGGATAAGAACGTTTTGAGTTGCTTTTATCCTATGCCTAAACATGAGACTCAGGAGGTTTTGGATGTCATCCCTGTTGGGATTGGTCTCCTCTGCAGCTTCTTGTTTCTCGCTTTCCCTACCAGAAGGCATGGGATCGGCTACCCCGTTACACCAGGCAAATAATTGCAGCACATTGTGTCATGTGATCTCTCTGACTTGTAATGTTTTTATTATTATTATTATTATTATTTTATTTCTCAAAATAGGGTGTTGAACATTCATTTCCACTTGATGTACCATGTCTTTACCTTATTAGAAAAGGGAGGAACCAGTAGAAAAGAGAGGAATTAGAAAGTTTGTTTAGTAGTGTAATTGTGATTGTTTTTTAAATAAATTTTTATGTTAAAATATATGTTAATAATATATTTTTTTAAAAAATTATTTTTAATATCAGTACATTAAAATGATTTAAAAATACTAGAAATATATTAATTTGAAATTAATAAAAAATCAAATTTTTACAAAAACACATATAAAACAGAAAAACAAACAAGCTTATAACTCTCACACATATACTTACATACGTGCGCACGAGAGGACTTTGATATAAGATTTTTTTTTAATTTTGGTTTAGTTTGTGTATATATTGATTAATTTTATACATTTTAAAATTAATGATAATGTAAATATTTAGTGGTTCTAAAAATTTTTTTAACTCATAATTATTAAAAAACAAACTTAAAATCTCAAGTTAAATTACATTAAAAGTTTAATTAGAAGAGAGATAGTTATCCAAAAAAATAATAATATTATTGAACCCAACAAGAGCACGCCTGCAACAGCAACTCTTTTGTGGCTCAAATCAGCTTAACAAGATCTTTGTTTCTCATTCCATGCATATATCCATCAACAGCTTCTGATGATCTCATTATTATTTTTTTATTGCATAAGAAAGATATATTCTTGTGCAAGCTTATTTATACAGCAACTGCAGTGAAAATGTTTTAATTAGAGTTTTCCAAAATTTTGTAATTTTTTTTCTTTAAATTAAAATTTTAGTGTTTTTTTATTGTTTTTATATTCTGATATTAAAAATAATTTTTTTAAAAAATAAAATATATATTATATTGATATATTTCTAAGTAAAATAATCACTACAGTAATCCCAAACACTCTTGAAAAATAGATATTTCTTATAACAATTTTATATGGTGTATTATGATGTGAAAAAATAAATTCTCTTAAAACTAATTGAAGATATTAAAAATAATTAAAAAAAATAAAATATTTTTTAAATAACTAAAAATATATATGAGTCATTGAGGTAATATGATAGTGATAGTTTTTTAAAGTGTTTTTCGTTTTGAATTGCATAAAAAAAAATTTATTTTATTTTTAAAAAATTATTTTTGATATTAATATATTAAAACGAGTTAAAAATATCAAAAAAATTAATTTCAAGAAAATTTAAAACAAAAATCATGAAACACGATCTTAACTGTAAAAATAAAAACTTCTAATCTCAAAATAATATCCACTTATAGATTTTCACCAATCCAATAATTCATGGATGTAGTTTTTAAGTTTGTTGTTGTAATATTTTTCCTGATATTTAACACCACTCTTTAAAAATAATAATTAAAAAGCATAGTTATTAACCTAGAAATTCAATAATTGAAGAAACTCGAATTAAGTTTGTCGAACCGTACAAGATCTTTATGAGATCTGATTCTGAGCTGAATCTAACAAGTATGCCAAATAGTGGTCTAGCGCCACCTAAAATGAAGATATGAAATTGAATAATAATAATAATAACCATAAAACTATAGAAGGCCATCTAGATCGCTACATGAGAACAATGGCAGTGTGAGTGACTCAGTCCCAGGATCTAACTCATCACGATGTCCCTCTCTCTCCTTCTCACATCAACACGGCCCCCACTCCTTGATAGAACCCACTTCAAGATCACCCACGCTAACCCCAAAAGACTCACCTTTTCTTCACATCCAAGTTTCAGAAACCTGCCCACGTTGATACTCAGCTCTAGCTCTGGCTGTGGCTCTGGCCATGAGGAATCTGGTCACCTACCCGTGTCCCCACCAAAACCCACCTCCCTGGATTGGCAACAGAACGTTTTATCCACTGCAGCAAGCCTGTATCCTCTCTATGTGACTGCTGGTGGGATTATTGCTTGCTTCAACCCATCTGCTTTTTCTTGGTTTGTGAAGAGAGGTCCAGCTTCTTATAGTTTGTCACTTGGGCTCATCATGTTGGCTATGGGTCTCACTTTGGAGCTTAAGGACTTGATTGCCTTGTTTATGCAGAGGCCTCTCTCTGTCAGTGCTTTTCCTTAATCTTCATCTTTTTTGTTTCACGCTGAATGTGTTTTTTTTTTTTCATGTTTTAAGGTTAACATGTCTGTTGGCTTCTTGAAATGACATCAAGAAATGAATGTTGATAACATTTTGGATTCTTGGTGGTTATTGGGAAGATTTGTAATAGAATCCAGCTAGTTAGTTAGTTGGATGGACGATCATATGGTCTGCAATACCTGAAAAACCCAGGGTCATTTTTTTTGGCATTTGAGATTATGCCGACTTTATTGAATTTTTTTGAGCTAATCATGACCAATGCATTGTGAGTTCAGAAAATTAACTCAACATGCTGAATAGAGGAGCATCTTGGTGCTTATAGTTAGTTAATTTTAAACAAGGTGTCGCAGAAAGTGGTTCTTTACACAGTTATGTATTGGCTCTGGCTGACACTGTGCGTGTGTTCGTATTCGCTAAAGCTGTTTAAGATCGGATTCTTGGGTGCTAATTTCTGTTTTGAATTGGAACATGTGAGGGAATCGCAACTTTAAGTTCATTGGATTGTTTTGTGGAATGATTTAAGTTTTAGTTAAGGAAAGGGATTGATAGGAGCTTCCCCTGAGTATCTCGTTTGCCATTTTTGTTCAGATACTATTTGGATGTGTTGCTCAGTATACAATCATGCCAGCTTTTGGACTGATCGTTAGCAAAGCGTTGGGGCTTTCACCTTCCTTTTCAGTTGGATTGATATTGCTCGGTTGTTGCCCTGGAGGTACCGCCTCGAATGTGGTAAGTGCTCTCTGTCTATCTTTTTTCTCTGGAACCATACTTATCATGAACTCTATGGAAGCATATTTCAAAGGCGATTTATGATTTTTGATATTAGAATGTAACATTCACTAAGAAATTTCTGCCTCTTTCTTTTTCTGGTTGGAAAATTTACATGTGACCTACTGATATGGAGTAGCATTTGTACAAGGAGAGAGAGGTCTACACTACACTTGCATCTTTTCAATGGGAACTCTAATCTGGTGATCTAGTCACGAACAATATGCTTAGTATTCTTGGAAGTTCTTGTCCTCATCTTTCATAGAGTACTTCCTAGACTGAATATTTTGGGCAGTAGAATGTACAATGCTCATGTCCTTCTGTATCCAAGAGTTATTTGCAAGTTATGAGTGAACATGCATTTAGTAGAATGTACATTTCATGTCCTTCTGTGTTTGACTAATCTTTCAAAATTATCATGTTTTGGACCCTGTATCTTGTCAAGATTGATAGTGTTGTGTTCATTACTAATTACGATTCCCCACGTTCTCCCATCCTACAGAAAAGAGAAGGAGAGAAAATGTCAGTCCTGACAAAACTCATTGTTTTCGTGAGCTAGGTTATGTTGTTCTTATGTGTTATAAGTCCTAAACAGTTTATGGATTATTGATCAAAACTGGTGTCTTGCCCTTGAGATAATTGAGAATTCTGTTTCCTTTTTTCTATAGACAATTGAAATGATTGGTATATTGAGGTGTATACAAATGCTGTGCCTCAAAATTTGTGAGATATACATTTATTTTTGCTGAAGTAGTGTTACAGGTGACCTTAATTGCTCAAGGGGATGTTCCACTTTCTATTGTAATGACAGGGTGCACTACTCTTGGTGCAGTACTTCTCACTCCATTTCTGACAAAAATTCTGGCAGGAACTTATGTTCCTGTGGATGCCATTGGTCTTTCCATCAGCACTCTACAGGTAAATTCAAAGTTGTGCTTAACGACAAGTTAGATAGCTTCACATTTCAAAATATTCGTTTACTTATACTGTGGTCATTATCAATTCTTATCCAGGTGGTTGTTGCTCCTATTCTGCTAGGTTCATATATGCAGAGCAAATTTCCTGCAGCTGTGAAAACTGTCACGCCTTTCGCACCACTGTTTGCTGTTTTAGCTTCATCGCTGCTTGCTTGCAGGTTCATTTGGTGCTGTTTGGTTTATTATGTGAAATTGGTGCTTCTGCATTCAATTTTCTCTGATTTTTGCTCTCTGGTTTTTACTCCAGTGTGTTCTCAGAAAATGTTGTTCGTCTTAAATCCTCAATGGTTGCTGCGTCATTGCCATCTGATGCCTCTCTAATTCTTCGCATTCAGTCAATATTCTCTGGTGAAATGGGAACTATAATACTTGCTGTTTTGCTGTTACATTTTGCTGGCTTCTTTGTTGGGTATGATTATGAATTGCTCTTCATTTCTATCCTTGGCGATGACAATTCTTCAATGCTTGCCTTCAGCTTTGACTATCAATATGCATCTTATCTTTCGTATAATTTTTGTACCATCTCGGCTAATTATGTAAGCTAGATAAACACACTCACACATAGCCTTTGTCCAATCTTGATTGGTGCGTGGGTGGCTTATGGAAATGAGAAATATTTTTTCTTGTAAGTTTATGTGAACAGAAACTCTCTGGTATCAGAGCATTTAAATCTCAATCTATGTTTTACCCAAATCAATAATATTCTCACCACTCCAATCATCTGTAACCCGCATTTGCTTGCTTAATCAACCTGTTCTATTTTGAGACAGTTGAAAAAGAAAAATGAAAGTAAAAACAGTATGATGATTCTGTTGACTAAAGTACTGTCAAGATTCATGTATTTGACCACCCGTTCAATAAGCTAGAGATAACTCGGGCCTACTAGAAACAAATCTTTTTCCGTAGATGATACACTGAAGGGCACTCTGGCTCAAACCTAGGATCTTTGCCGAAAACTGGATGGATATTTCCAGGTTTAATCTTTTATAGGTTAGAAAATTTTGGTGAAGGATGTTTTAGATATATAACCTTTTTGCCTCCATGTTGATTCTGTAGGACATTCAAATGTGTCTGCAGACACTGTTTTTGGTGCGTGCCTGGGAGCAATGCTAAAAAAATTATATGTAGTCAGATAATAACAAATTTTGCCAATTTTACGTTGAGATTTACAGAGCAGACAACTTTCTGGCATTTTCTGTCCTGTAAATTTGACTCATCAAAACTTTTGGTATCTACAGGTATATATCAGCAGCAATCGCTGGGTTTAAAGAGCCGCAACGGCGGGCAATATCGATTGAGGTATGATCATGTCAATCCCTTGCTATCACCTTGAAAGCATCAGAAAAGTTGTAAATGTTTTCTTTTCGTGATTTTTCGGTGTTGATCCATAGGTGAGTATACTTAATCTTTAATCAATTTCCACCTCTTTTTTCTTTTTAATTTTCCTGGGGCAACACATCACAGGTTGGAATGCAAAATTCTTCCCTAGGTGTGGTATTAGCTGCATCACATTTCACTTCACCTATGGTTGCGTTACCCCCAGCCATGTCTGCTGTGATTATGAACATCATGGGCAGTAGTCTAGGCTTCTTCTGGAGATACATCGATCCCTCTGATTCAAAGGACAGCACACAGCCCCAAGATTGATGGAAGTGAAAAATGAAGCCCTCAATGATTATTCACTGAACATTTTAATCTTGTTCTTCTGTCTTCTTCAGTGTTCTTGAGAAATTTTCTGTCAAACCTGTTGGTCGTTGACCATAGGATGCAATGTGGCTCTCCCTCTCCCTAACTCTTGTCTCGGAACTTCAGGCTTGAATTCATGTTTCAGAAGAGCACTGGTCTTGAATTCATGGAGTGTGGACATGAGGTCTTGATGAATAATGGTTCATGTAATGTTCTCAGAATTGATGTAATTCCAAATGATGCTATGGTTATAACATTTAAATTGTTTGTGTCAATATATTTAAGTTTTAACTAATAAATTCTTGGCTTTTATTAAAAGAGATAAAAACGTGTTTTGTTAAAAAAGATTGTGGCAAAAATATAAAAATAAATTCATATCTAAAATAATTTTAGAATGATTTTTTTTTTATTTTTAAAATAAAAAATTCAATTTTTTTTTTCAAAACAATAACTAAGCAATACCTTCCAAAACTTTTCATGCCAGAGATTAGAATGGGCTTATAATAATAATTATTATTTTTTCGTGAGTGTTTAAGAGTGTAATAATTTTTATTTTTTGGTGTATTTTATTTTAAAAAATATTAAATTAATTTTTTTGATGCACCTGATATTAAAAATAAGAAATATAAAACAAATATCTTAATATGTTTTAAAATAAATAATATTTTTTATTATTTTTATTTGCTATGTTAAAAATTAAAAAAAGAATAATATATTTTTTAATTAAAAAAAACTTAATAGATATTTTGTACTTTGAAACAAGTGCATTTTTCACTTTTACGTGAAAAACATGAAAATAAACCTGAAAACCTGACGGAAGAGAATCAATCCACGTGCACCTGTGTGTTCACGAGCGAATCAAAATCGGGATTAAGCAAAAAAAAAGAAAGAAAAAGGAAGTGGAGCCACTTTAGATCCCACAGACAATCAGCATACGGCCAAACATTATGTCAATTTGAGTATCTTTAAAAGTGAATTAATTTTAATTCAGTCCCTCTATTTTTTATAATTAATTAGTTAGATGGTTTCTTATCTCATCATTTACTTGCCTTCTTTCTTTTCTAATCTTCTATATATATATATATAAACAAATCCAAAAGGAACATAAAATCAATAAAATAATTAAGTTATAGATTGTTCTAAGAATATAAATTAAATAGATAATCTTTTAGATTAGGTCATAATTAACTATCTAAATTAATTTACCAAAATATTTTTTTTTTTATTGTGAGCCTACTTGGGAATGTGATTATAGTTATTTTTCAAAATGCTTTTCGTACCGAAATATATTAAAATGATATTTTTTTTTATTTGTTAAAAAATATTTTTGAGATCAGTGCATTAAAACGATTCAAAAAATATAAAAAAATTAATTTTTAGTAAAATAAATTATTTTTTTTATAAAACACGGTTTGCACCACGTTCCAAACATTCTTTTAAATTTATTTGAGTTAAATATGATTTCAATGTCCCCAGTATAAACAATGATATCCCTTTTTAATAATCCTTAATTTGTTAAATAAAACTAATTTTAAAGCAACTTGACCACCCTTTTTAAATGTTTTTTTAATGTATTAAAATAATTTTTTTATTTTTATTAATATAAATACATTAAAAAAATATAAAAATATAAAAATAATTAATTTAAAATTGAAAAAACAATTAAGAATTTTCAAAAAACATGGTTAATACCAAATAGAATTTAAGAAGTTATAAATTATAATGCTAATGGATAATTATCTCTTCTATAAAATGAAGAGGGAGAAGAAGAAGGAAAAAGCTTTTCGATAGGCAAGATGTAATAAACTTCTAGAAGAACAAGAAAGATGAATCTCTTAGCTCCGAACCTCGTAACTCTCAACTCTAAAAACCTTAACTCCCTTTAACTCCTTAGATCTCACTGCTCTCCTTCTCACTTCTTAGCTTCGAGGAAAGCTTTCAAGAAATCAATGGCAGACATAAAGAAGGACTCCGTCTCACCACCGCCACAACCACCACCGCCAGTGCCACCAACAAGAAATGACGACGTCGACTCCAGGAAGGCATCAGAAAGGCCGCTTCTCAAGAAGACAAAGACCACTTCTTCCTCCATACCAGATGACACTCACTTCCCTGGCCCGCTATTTCCCGCTGTTCGCAGAACTGCTCCTCCACCACTAACACCTTCCACCCACCACCACCTCCGCCCTCCACTGTCCGATCTCCGTCTCTCCACAAACAGCAACAACCACACCACTGTTAATGCTACTAATAGTAGCATCGATATTAGTAGTAGTAGTAACAATTCCAGCTTCTCGGTTGATAGGGACTGGATGTACCCATCTTTTCTTGGGCCACACGTGGCTAGGAGTCGAGTCACGGTGAAGGGACGCCGTGGTAATAATAAGGTGGCGGCGGAGGTGGAGGAGAAGGAGAAGCACAGCACTGGGGCGACGCCCTCTTCTATTACTACTAGTACCGATGCTAGTGCTGCTAATAAGGGGAAAGTGAAAGAGGAGAAGTTATTGAAGGTAGATGATGATATTAAAGAAGTGAAAACGGCTGCTGCCACTCAAGTTTTGGTGACTCGTTCTGGTGTCAGCAGAAGTCGGGGATTCAAATCTTCTTCAATCTTTTTCTTGGTAAAAACAACTGCACTTTTCTTTGTATTTGTCTTTTAAAAGTAGTAGTAATAGTTAAGGTTTCCTGAAACCTGAAAAGGAAGAAAGTGGAAATCTTTTCTTACATTATTGTACAGTTTTTTCAGGCAATTAAAAAGCTAGAGCACTTGTTTTTCCACTTCATTTCTATTTTTGGGTCAAGTATAGAAGCAGTTTCTTAATGGATTTAGTTTGCTTTGTTTTGTTATAGCATTACTGATGATTTCGTTGCTAATCTTCAATTGCAGCTTAATTTCACTTGTATAGTATTTATGTCCTTTTCGATTTACTTGAGCAATAAAGTCGCGAAACTAGAGGTATGTTTTATATACATCTTTTGGCAGGTTCAATTGTTGGTTCTTTCTGTTGAAATCTATTGATGTCTTGAACAATTTGGAACATTCTTACTCACTTGATGAAATGAGAAAGAAAAGAAAAGGCGAAAATCGAGAAGACCTAAGTATTCTTAATCTCAAAAGGGGATGGTTTAGAAAATGGCAAAAAAGTACACAAATTCTTGTTAAATGTTGATGGCGACTGAAAATAGGTTTATTTGATTTCTGCTCATCTGTTCATGAATATGGCTCTTTTACTTGCAGGAAGAGAATATTAACCTCCGTAAAGCGTGTAGTAATAAAGGCGGTGGTGGTAGTGACGGCATTGAAGTTTTGCAGCCTGAAGATTATAGTTCATTTTATCTTGGAAATGCTGACAGCAGAACTGTTGCTTTGTATACTGTGATGTTCACACTCGTCATACCTTTTTTGTTGTATAAATATCTTGATTATATTCCCCAAATAAAGACTCTCTCAAAAAGAACAATGAATAACAAGGAGGAGGCTCCCCTGAAGAAGAGAATTGCATATATGGTGGATGTTTGCTTCTCTGTTTATCCCTATGCAAAGCTACTTGCACTGCTTTTTGCGACCATCTTTCTCATAGGATTTGGTGGGTTAGCGCTGTATGCTGTCAGTGATGGTAGCTTGGCAGAAGCTCTTTGGCTTTCATGGACATTTGTAGCTGATTCAGGAAATCATGCTGATAGAGTTGGCACTGGGCCAAGAATTGTTTCTGTCTCTATAAGTTCAGGAGGCATGCTGATATTTGCTATGATGCTTGGACTTGTCTCCGATGCTATCTCAGAAAAGGTAGATTCGCTGCGGAAAGGAAAGAGCGAAGTAATCGAAAAGAACCATATACTAATTCTTGGATGGAGTGACAAATTGGTAATTCATACTAGTTACTTTGAACTATCATTCACGTTTCCTTTGCATTTTCATTTTTGTTAACTAGTGTAATGTTTGTATAAATTAGGAGCTTGTCAAAAGCAAATACTCAGCTGTCCAAGGAACAAAAAATGGTTTTTTATGTTTTTTTCAATAGGAACTAAACGTGGGTTTTTTTTTTTTTTTTTTAGAGGAAGGAATTACACATGGTTCAGGTTGATCAAGTTAGTACAATAGAATAGGACTGTCATGTTCCTTTTTCTCTATAAAAATCTTGTCTCTTGAAAACCAATTTGGCTGTAATTTAATTAAGTGCTTGATAAGATGTTAAGAGAAGTTTCTATATAAAAATTTCTTGGCTCTTAAAAACCAATTTGGCCATGTAAATCTTGTGGTGACAGAGTAAATGCATTTTAGAATCAAGGTGTTCTTTGAACTCTTCTTTTACTGGTATGAGAGTTGAGCATGTAAATCATATGATGACAGTGCAAACTCTTTTTAGGATTAAGACAAGGTGTTAAAGATGATGTTTTGGTTGTAGGGCTCACTTTTGAAGCAGCTAGCAATAGCAAACAAGAGCATTGGTGGCGGTGTTATAGTTGTACTAGCAGAGAGAGACAAGGAAGAAATGGAGATGGATATAGCGAAGCTCGAATTTGACTTCATGGGCACTTCTGTTATATGCAGAAGTGGTAGTCCTCTTATCCTGGCTGACTTAAAGAAAGTATGTTCGAGTATTTTTTGCTATTTTTTTCCAATTTGTAGTTTTTTGGTCTGGATTGATTTTTGTGTTTTCATATTCATAGGTTTCAGTATCAAAGGCACGTGCTATTATTGTATTAGCATCTGATGAGAATGCTGATCAGGTTCTTTTCTTTCTCAGTGTTGCTATCCAACTTCATAACTTGTGTGGTTCTTCTCCGCAAAAATTACAAAAATTTCTGTATTTTTGTTACCAGAGTGATGCACGTGCCTTAAGGGTTGTTCTCAGTCTAACAGGAGTTAAAGAGGGTTTGAGGGGTCATGTGGTTGTGGAGATGAGTGACCTTGACAATGAACCTCTAGTGAAGCTTGTTGGAGGGGAACTCATTGAAACAGTTGTTGCACATGACGTTATTGGACGCTTGATGATTCAGTGTGCTTTGCAACCTGGCCTTGCACAGGTTTACTCAGATGAGCCTTCACTACCCTTTTAAGAAAAGGGATTTATTTTCTTTTCTAAGAAATTTTTATTTTATTATTTTTTTATATATAAAAAGCAAGAGTTTTATTAAAGAAGAATTAGCAAAAAGGTTAGAAGCCGGCCAAAATCTCAACATCATACCAAAGGCTCCAAAATCCCTGAAACAAAACAAGTGAAAACACTAGTAAAGAATTTCAACACCCAGGCTAAGCGAACTAACACACAAAATTCTAATCAAAATGAAACTGTCTGCAGAAACTGAAATTCAGAAAGCAACCAGAATCAAGCCATTACCAGACAAAAAGGAAACAGATATGGAAACTAGCCACCAACCAAGAACAGCAATGAGGAAAGTCCACGATAAACAATCTAAAAAAGAGAACAGAAGACAAAGAACAATATCTTCCCTTTTAGAGGACCAGCTGATAGAGTTGCAAGGAGCCTTAGAATTCTCCAGCTCGGCAAAAGACCCCTAAGAAAAAGAAGTAGAAAAACCTTTAGAGATTCGAAACCACCCTAACCCCAAACAAAACAGCACAAAACTTACTGCATCATGGATGAGAATGAGCATGTTTTTGGTATTTTGAGAAAAAGGAGAATAGGACATAAAAAAATTATGGTGTTTGAATTTCATGGGACTGCTGAAAAAAAATTACTGTTTTGTTTTTTGTGACAGTATCTTCAGTTTTGTTATCTTGTCATGCATGTGCCATGCTCTTTTAAATATCTATGCAATTCTAACTTTTCAGTTAGTATTGTCTGTTTCAACAATTTAGAGCAATTTTTTCCTTTGGGCAGATCTGGGAAGATATACTGGGGTTTGAGAATGCAGAGTTTTACATCAAAAGGTGGCCTCAATTGGATGGTCTGCTTTTTCAAGATGTGCTCATTTCGTTTCCTGAAGCAATTCCCTGTGGAGTTAAGGTTGCAGCTGAAGGTGGAAAGATAAAATTAAATCCTGATGATAACTATGCTCTAAAAGAAGGAGATGAAATCCTTGTTATAGCCGAGGATGATGACACCTACGCTCCAGGTCCTCTTCCAGAGGTTATCCTTCTTTTCAAACTTGATGGAGCAGATAGTTGGATACTTGTTGATGATTTTCAACTTTGGAAGTTACTAAATTAAGCTTTTATCGATTCCTTCGATTTTCTGGCTAAGATTTCATATCCAGCTGAAAAAGAAAAGAACAGACACCACAATAATTTTGTATCATTTATATGGACAAGTTCATCACATCTGCCTGTCAATTTCTTTTCCACTTGTTAAACAGAAAAAACACTTGATACATTCCTAGTGAAAAAAAAGTATTTAAGATGTATTTTCTCATCTTACATGCCATATCTGTTTCCAGGTACGTCGAAGTTCTTGTCCAAAAACAATGGATCCTCCAAAATATCCAGAGAAGATACTGTTCTGTGGCTGGCGACGTGACATTGATGACATGATAATGGTATAATGCAGTCCACACACACACTATCCTTTCCCTCTTGCATTGAGGGGGGTTGAATTGGAGTTACTGACTAATAAACAAAAGGAAAATTAATTACGGAGCTCCAACTTAATTTATGTTTTCTCAGGTTCTGGAAGCTTTACTTGCTCCAGGTTCGGAACTGTGGATGTTCAATGAGGTCCCAGAAAAGGAGAGAGAAAAGAAGCTTACTGATGGTGGACTTGATATTCATGGATTAGAGAACATAACACTTGTCCATCGCGAGGGAAACGCTGTCATCAAACGACATTTGGAGAATCTTCCTCTTGAGACTTTTGATTCTGTAAGTTGCATTACCTTATTTGCTGTCTCTCTCAGTCTCACAGTGATTTCGAAGTTTACTGCGTGTGGATCTTAAATAAGGGTAGGTTTTACAAGTGCTTGTTCAAAGTAGTAAAATGTCTATAATTCATGTAGATATTGAACCCAAAAGCTGAAACTATTAACTGGAGAGGGCAATGTGTATGCAATGCTATAACAGGCTGTGATAGTTATAATATCTCCGGATTAAGAAATGTGGGATTATTCATCATCCATCTAATGTTCAAGGCTAACAGAACACAATATTTATCGCCTAAAATTAGCGGTTGAGATTTTCTGACACCTTATTAACCATACAAAGACTTCATTTTATTTATTTTTGTTTGAGAGATTGTATTTACTCTCCTTACTTGATCAATATGGGATGACACCACAACTATATTTGGCTACTTGTTCACATGTTAAATTTTCTTGTTATCTTACATGCATGACGGGCACAAAAACCTTTTTAACTTTATTCCACAAACTCAATTCCACTACTGATCACTAACTCTAAACGGACAGATATTAATTCTTGCAGATGAGTCATTGGAAGATTCCATTGTGCATTCTGACTCCAGATCTCTTGCTACCCTTCTCCTTATTCGAGATATACAGGTAACTGCTATTGCTGCTTCCTTCCAATATTTCTGATTAAACCCAATATTTTGAGTGCCTCCCCAGCTCTCATCTCTTTTTCCTAGTAATTTGTATTCACCCATGCCTTTAAAGACAGCCATGGTTCTGCTAGTAGGTCCCTGTTTTCCAGCTCTCAAGGTCAATGCATCAGTATATATGAAACATTTTGGATCCCTTGAACATAGTTTTATTCAGAAATAACTAGAATAGTTCTTCCATAGCAATTAGTGCAGGTTTAATTTGAACTTGAGTGAAATGGTTTGGCAAATTTATATGGAACTTCTGCTTGTGGAAAATTTTGAGTTCCATGGTGTAGTTGTTACAGTTGATGCCACGTAGCGGAACGAGTAATGTTTGAGTGAAGTAGAAGCCACACTATCCCAAATTCCTTTCTTCTTTACTCTTCGCCTGGTTCAAAGCATATCCTGTTATTCCTTTTCTTTTTATTTATTTATTTGATAACAAGATAAGAGAACACGCATTGGTATATTCAGTATTTTAGAGAACTTGTGATTGTTACTTCAGCTGTACGCTAACCATAGGGAAATATCACGAGTTTTTGTATCATCATCTTCCTTTTTCAATCAATTTTCCTTCTTCTTTGAATCATTATACAATGCAGGCTGCATGGATCATTTTTCACTGCCGACACATTTTAGCTTGTTATGATTCAGAGCAGTTGCAACTATACTTTAGCAATGTTTAAGATGAGTGTTTATGCTACTGAATGCTGATGATTGCGTTTTGTTCAGCTCAATATGGATTATTTATATATTTAGTCATTAGCCTTCATATTGTCGCCCATATTGTCTGGGAAGAAAAATGAATTCCATCCCGCAATCTTACTTGTATCACACTTACAGTGGAGAGGTGATTATGTAATGGGAGATGAAGTGTAAAAGGGGTTGGAGGAGATTAGGTTTACACATGTAGGATAGACGAGAGGTGGTCTAAATCCAATGTGTTCTACCATTCTTGTTTTTTGTGCAGAAAACCAAAATTTACTTGTAAAGCCATTTTGCAGCCTGTACATGTTTTGAATAAATGATTGCTAATAAAGCTGCCTCTTCTTTGCCTCATGGAATGCAGTTAAAGCGTCTCCCTTACAGAGATGCAAAGCCAACTTCTTTACGGATTTCTGGGTTCTCTCATAGCTCATGGATCCGTGAAATGCAACAAGCATCGGATAAATCAATAATTATTAGTGAAATCTTAGATTCTAGGACTAGAAACCTTGTCTCAGTGTCCCGAATCAGTGATTATGTGCTATCAAATGAGCTGGTAAGCATGGCACTTGCAATGGTAGCTGAAGACAAGCAAATAAATCGTGTTCTTGAGGAGCTTTTTGCAGAGGAGGTACCTTCCATATCTTATCTGACTTTAACGCTGTTATACTTTGTCATACCTAGTTGTACTCGGAAAATATGTGCATGGATCTGTCCCTGCAATTGTTTTTTCTTCTCCAAAACTTCAAATTTTTGCATGTTTACACCTTGTTCCAATTTTCAGGGCAATGAGATGTGCATTAAACCAGCAGAATTTTACCTATTCGATCAAGAAGAGATTCCTTTTTATGAGATTATGATTAGGGGTCGTCAAAGAAATGAAATTGTGATCGGTTATCGCCTTTCTAACGCAGAGCGTGCCATTATTAACCCTCCTGAAAAGTCAGAACCAAGAAAATGGTCCCTTGATGATGTTTTTGTTGTCGTCTCTTTGGGTGTCTGAAAGGATCCATATTGCTTTCCACTGTCCTTCCGCCAAGCCCTCTCGCCTGTACATTTACACCAATCCCACCACATCTAACTTCGTTGCTGCCCAATGGATGCTGGCTAATTGTAGCTTGGAGGATTCTAACTGACAGAAGCAGGTACTTGTGGTGGAATCACAAAGTAATTGAATTTTGACCACGGAAAACATGTAGTACAATTGTAAGTTGAAAAATGAGTAGACTTTGTTGACATGTAACATTTACTGAGGCAAAGTTCTTCATCAATCCTCCTCATTGTAGGAGTTATCAGGCATTAATGATGCCACAATCGTGCCTGTTTCTGATCCTTGATATAGCTTTGTATCTCTTTTTCACAGATTATTTAAATGAATTGGTGAAAAAACTATATATATATATATATATATATATATATACACACACACACACACAAGAACGAGTAAGGCGGCTGTTAGGGTATTTTAAACATAAGATGACACGAAAAAATAGATATGTTTCATGGTTTGGATGATGCAAAAACGGTGATAAACATGATTGGTATTGCCTGAAGCCTGAAGCCATTTGATGGCTAATTCTGCTGTCAAAAGACTCAACTACTGGACTCATGAAAAATGGCTTACAGGTTTAGTATAGTGTTTGTCACTAAGCACATCTAGTTGACATGGTCTGTCTGAGACTCAGAAGTCACAATGTATATGTCTCAAATGAAAAAAAGAAAGAATGCCCGAGTAGTTCTCTTCTTTTTCCATCTGGTGCCCGTACAGCGTCAGAAAATCAGTCTTCGATCTCCCTTCACAATGCAATTGAGAGAAACATTTACACATCTATAGTCGACAGGTAGATATTTAAGGAGCAATGTTTTAATAGAATTTGGGAACTCCTCAGGGCCAAGAACAAGATAGACCCTACTCTTTTTTTCCCATGTTACATCACTTTCGGCCTCTCATCGCATGGTATGCAAATCAATTTCCAAACTACTTCACCAGAACTTAAGTGGATCACCGTCCTGTCCTGAACTCGGTTTCACAAGGCAAAGCAAGCAAGCACCTCCCAGCTTTATCCCCCTGTTTTTACAGTACAAGTAAGACTTCAGAGTCAGACTTGGTAGACATCATTACAGAAAAAGACAGGTAGTTTCCCATTCCTCTTCATTTTTTACGTCACAGAGGGCTATTGGACAAAGCAACACGCAACAGGGGTGGTAAAGATTCTGTGTATGAAAAATGAGACCAAATATTTTTAATAGAACAATGAATTCAGTGCATGATCTTGAGCCAAACATCTAGTATGAAATATCCAAACCATATGATGATGGTGATAATGCATCTTACCTATAGGCTTTGGGTAGCTTGAGAAGGCATGAAGAGTACGGGTGAAAGAAGTAGGAGATTTTGGAAATTGAACATTGCAACATGAAAGATGAGCTGATCAACTGCGAGTTTGTCAAGCCACCTTCCCATAATTGCTGTCACATGCTTCATCTTGTCCTCGCCTCTAAGTTCCTAGGAAATGTACATGTCTGAAAGATTAATTACAATTAGCCGGTCTGATTCAAGTAAACGGAAGCCAAATACTGATACCATAGTTGAACAGCCTGGAATGCAATCATTTGAATTTCAGTTATACCATCAATTTGTAGAGATAATACAATCCAAATAATAGCAACGATCTCCAAACTAGTGTGAGCCCATGACATCGAGAGAGAGGAAAGAAAAAACCACGAACTTTGAATTTTAGCAAGCATTTCTACTTGAGTCTAGGATTGAACTTCTCGTTTGTTTTTCTTTCATGGACTAAAAACAACAGTGTACTACATTTTTACTATCTTGCAAAAAGAGATGTGGGCATCAATATTAATTAGCGCCTTTGAAGTCTTGAATAACAAGGCACGGTAAGGGTTGGTGCAGACAACAAAAGGCACTGAAACCTGAAAAGCAAGGTACAATAGCTAGCCATTATCACTATAACCCTGGCAATGTGAAAATTTACTTGATAAACCACCAAAATCTAGTACAAAAAAAAAACACCTAATGTCCTTAGGAAATCCACCCTATTCAGCCAAGTAATCAAACAGCAACATGGTCAAAACACAAAAAGCTACTTGAAAGATATGGAAACTAATGAGTATTTTAAATACAGAAAAAGAAAACATAGGAGAGCTATAAAATAGGCAAAACAAGAGAGGATAACTTATTTTATGTTCAGTGTCTGCCTAATTCTTGGGAAGACCTAGCCATATACATGTTTCAAACACGAGAACAAAATTTATTTAGACAGTATGATCAATATAAGCATTTGTTAGAAGTGCGCCCAGGGCCCGTGCAAGGCTCTAGGGCAAAAAGGCAAAACCCTAGACAAGGTTTAAAAGATTCCATAGCAAGATTAAAGACATCCTAGTTGTCAAACATGAATTCTAACCTTACAGTGAATTACATTTAATAATGACCGCGGGAGAAAATAATGTGCATACCAATCTCCTTCAAGACATTGGACAATGGCCTTTTGATGAACAGTTGAGCACAAATCCCAAGACAACTTCATAGAATTTCTGGGTCTCTTCCTTCAAGAGCATATCATGCTTTACAGAAAAAACTGTGAAAGATAAACTATGCTTTGTGAAGGCTGCTGACAAGTGAAGTATAGACTCTATCATCAGGTGTAAGGCCTGCCTCTGTCATCTCATCATACAACTTGAATGCTTCTTCAGATCTTCCTTCCTTGGACAAGCCTGAAATTATTGCTGTATAAGTGACTACATTGAGAGGTAAGCCCTTTTGGCGCACTTCATTGAAGAGTTCCACTGCATCATCCAGCTTCCCAAAAATGCATTCTCCATGCAAAAGTGATGTGTAAGTATATATGTCTGGGAATATCCCTTTTGCTCTCATTTCATCTCTTAGCTCATAAGCTTCCTTCATCCTACCTTTCTTGCTGTGCCCATCAATTAGAACATTGTATGTAACAGCATTAGGCTCTGCCCCCGCTTTCTTTATTTCTTGAAACAGTTTCTTTGCTTCCACAAAATTCCCTTCCTTGCAATATATGTCAATTAAAGTGGTATAGCTGACAACATTAGGAGCCATGCCGTTTTCGATCATTGTAAGTAACCACCTCTTTGCTTCTTCAGGCTGGTTCAATTTACGTAACCCATCAGCAATTGTGTTAAGAGTATAGATATCATTCTCAAATCCTTTCTTCTCCATTATGACTTGCACCTTAAAAGCTTCATCTATCAACCCCTTTTGCAATAACCATCTATAAGCGTATTATATATCAGTTGATTGACATCAAGCCCTCGGGTTTGCATCTCATTCACCAATATCTCAGCTGCCTCCATTTCACCAGCCTTGCAAACACCATCAATCAATGCTCCATATGTGTGAACATTGGCAACAAGGCCTTTCTCAGTCAACTCATCAAACAAGGCAAATGCCCTTTTCGTATTTCCGATTTTACAGTTCCAATTAATGACCACAGTATAAACATGAATATCTGCTTTAATCCCTTTCTCACACATTTCTTCAAACATCCTCTCAACTTCGTTGATCTTACCAGAACTACCATGCCAGTCAATCAAAGAGTATATGTAGCCGCATTAAATGCAACTTTATCCACTTCCATCAATCTCAACATCTCATTAACACCATCAAAATCCATTCTCTTAATATATGCATTTATAAGTGTGTTATATGTAACAACATTCGGTTTAATCCCTTTGCTAGCCATTTCAATCATCAAATCCTTAGCCCTTTTAACCCTTCGTCTCTTACACAACCCATCAATCACAATCGTCAAAGAATAAACTGTAACCTCCACATTAAACTCAACCATTCTTTTAAAAAGACCCAAACAAGCCTCCATTTTATCACACCTCTTCAATGCAAGCAAAAACACAATACAAGACCTATCATCAATCTTTAACTCATAACTCACCATATAATCAAAAACCCGAAAACCCTGTTCAAACAAATTACAATCGGCATAAACCCTAAACAGCATATCACACAACTTCTCCACAAAGTTGGGTTCATTAAATCCACTCTCTTCAACCAAAGAAACAAGATTTGCAACCGGGCATCTAAGATCACTATCCATAGCAACATAAGTCAAAATCTTTCATTTCTGCAAACCTTCTGGCCTTGAACAATCTAAAAACAACGCTTAGATGGGATTGAAGATCAGGTTATGAGAAACAAAGGATTGATTTTTTCGCAAAAAGTTGAAGAAATTCAAGCAAGAATGAAGTGGGACATTTGGGTTGGAGAAAACAAGGTTGGTTATGTGAGAATCTAGGTTGGAAAGCAAAGATGAGTTGGTTGTTTCGAAGGGTTTTAGGCCAGCTTTGATTAGGGTTTTAGCTCTTTTGTGCCATTTCTGAATTAGATAATGAAGTGGGGCTTGCAGTAATGGGTGTTTTCTTGAATGTCTGCAACAATTTCTGTGTAGCCATGTCTACTATAATTTCTTAGCAAAAACACAAACACAAGCTAAAAGTTATCAAACATCAACGATGTTGTCCAAGTCTATGTATCTGAAAACCTAGTAACCATCAAACTAACAAAACAAAGAAGCTCACCTGAAACACCGACGCCATCGGTCGGAAAACAAATCGTTAACAATTTGTGGCAAGTCACTTGCACCACCATGTGGTTCCGGGGTGAAGTGGAACCGATAGTATACTGATAGTCATTGGCTGTTGATTAGGCGGTCATGGGCAATAGAATTTCTAAGAGAAAATTATATATTTGGCGTGAATTTTTTTAATTTTTTAATTACTCCTTCTATTTTTTATATGTGATTATGTAATTTCTTTTTTTATAAACGAGGATGTTACCTTGATTAATCTTTATACCTCGAAAGAAAGCTAATTTAAATGTATTTTAATTAATTTTATATATTTTAAAATTAAAAATTATATAAATTTCTAGTAATTCTAAGATTTATAAAATTTAAAATTTGAATTGATAATCTCTAGAAAATAAACTCATAATCTGACTGGTTGAGTTATACTCATTAAAATTATAATTATGTAAAATTTTAATTTGTGTGTATGAAAATTTTATTTTATTTTTAATTGAGTGGGTGTGTATTTATTTTTTTATTTAAAAATATTTAAATAAATGTGCTTTCAAAATATTAATTTTAAAATCTACCAACTCACCAACTCACAATCTTATGTTAGCTATATATAATTATATATTGAATTTAATTAATAGCTTATTTGGTTAAAAACATCAAATTATTTGTTATAAAGAATTATACTGTGTTGTTAATAAAATAATTTAAATTAAAAATACTATTAAAAACATAACTTAAATTAAACCATTTCTTTTTTTAACAAAATGTTTTTGGTGCTTTGCCTTGATTTAAAATCCCAACGAACCTTTTTTTTTCATACTTTGCTTTAAATCAAAAGAATAATAGCTAAAAAAGGAAGACGTCAAATAGACTTTAATTAAAATTAAGATAGTAAAAGAGTTCAATAATTTATTTAAATAAAAAGAACATGATAACAAAAGTGTCTAAAAACATTTTGATTTTGACACACCACCTGGATAAGAAAATAATAATAATAATAAAAGAAATAAAAGAATAATAATTAAAAAAAGGTTTTAGATTGATGAAGCTTTATATGTGTGTGTGTAAGTGCCATTGTAAACGAGATCGAAGATTTTATTGAGAAATTAAAACATATATATATAAAAAAAAAAAAACAAAAAACAGATCACGGCTGGGTGACCCTCCAGAAAAAAAATTCTTTTGTCTTTGAAAAAAGAAAAAGATAAAAACAACTTTCTTTTTGATAAAATTTATTTTTCAAAAAAGTAGTTAATGGGTTGAGGTTTGGATTGATTGGGTCAAGATTAAAAGCCTGTTTGATTACGTGGTTGTGACTACGGCTACAATAATATTTAAAGTAAATCATAAATTTAAGTTGTTTGGTAACGATAGAACCCAATTTATTTGTCGTATGGGATCCATGTAAATTTTTCTAAAATTGCAGGTTTGGGGAAAGTAGCTCTCATCTACTTTCTGCAAACCTGCGTATAGATGCAAGTTACTTTTCTTCTAATTAGAGTGGAGAATGAACTTCATTGTTCCAGCGACCCATTCTAAAGTTAAATGCATTAAACGAGGTCCAATCTAGTTAAAATAAAATCCAATATTTATATTTATATTTATTTTTAATTGTGTTTTATTCAAAAAATTAGAAGGAGATGGCTTGATGACGTAGCATTTACATAATTCGATCGCAATCCAAATTTTGTGTCTGATGATATTTTATCTGATGTTGTTGTGCGTTTAAGAAATTAAGAAAATTGTAGTATTTGTCAAATGGATTTCATACGTGATAAAATTATAGATAGTTTGATGGAATAATAAAAAAAATTTGATATAAGTATTATTTATTTCATGATATAATAGAAGTAGTCAAATTTATAATATTTAAATTAAAAATCATTAATATATATATATTAATTATTTTATAACCTTAATTTGAAAAATATTCTTTTAATTAAACATATTAATTTATTTTTTGTTCAACCTCAATTTCAACAACAATTTTAACCAAATATATATAAATACCAAACCAACCTTAACTAAAAATACTTTTTATAAAATATTTTTTTTCAAATCATAACCATCAAAATTACCACAATATCAAACAGTATCAACTAATTTTTTATTTTTTTCAATTCGGGTAGCTCCAAATGCCAGATCAAGCGAGTCTCGAGCCTTTCAAGGTTTTACAACAGTAATGGCGATGATAGTTCAATGAGCCTTGTTGCTTGGAGCTATTAAGTAGTTTTTGATATTATAGTCCATAATATTTTTTTAAATATTATTTACTTAAATTTATATTAAAATAATATTTTTTTAATATCAGCATATTAAAGAATGCTATTTGGTAAGACTTAGACAGCCCCTTCATCTAGTGAAAGACACCGACAAGGATTTTTTTTATACAATGGAATCTCTAAACTGGGTTATCTCTGAATTATGTGTGCTGCTTTTATATATATATATTGACTGGGAAAAAAAACATGGAGACACACAGGCACAGAGAGCATATGGATAGTGGATTTTTAATTTTAATTTCTTGAACATGGACAGCAGATCAAACATAATTTCTTGAACATGGACAGCAGATCAAACCGAGCACTGTATAATAATTAATTATATAGTGGAAATTGAAAATCTCCCTCGATCCTACTGGTTTTTCATACATTACAGAGCTGCTCTCAACATCTCTTTACAAAACTTAATATAAAACAATTCTGCAAGCTGCACAAAACCTGGCGCTCCCATGGATGAATTCTTCATATTGAAATGTCCATCATGTCCACCACCAAGTTGTCCATCATCACAGAGGCAACTTCTGCAAAGCATCGCAGCTCCCAACTCTGCTTCCCTGCAATTTGATTTTCCTGTAAATGTTAGGATCCAGCTCGGGAGATACATAGACATGCATGCGAGGAATCAACAGGCCTAAGAAGCAGGAAAGAAAGAACCCTACCATACAGAGACGGTGACGATGCGAGGCTCGCACTTGGTTTAGGTGGCTTGATCAGAGGGCATGAAGGAAGTGGAAGAACCGGGAGATTTTGACAGTTGCAGATCTCGACCATGCAGCCGTCAGGGTCATGGAAGAAGAGCTGATCGACGGTGATGCCACCCTCTTCGACAACCGCAGTCACATACTCGATGTTCTTCTCCTCTAGTTTCTTTATGACAAGATTCATGTCTGAACATTGAAATGAAATATGGTTGTCTTTTGGATTGATCTTACTTTTCTTCGTCGGTGCCTTGTCTGATTCAAGCAAATGGATGCCTAAACCATAGTTGAACAGCCTGAAAAGTACCTCCTTTATAATTAGTTTTTTATATAATTTTTGAGTTTTCGAAACCTAAACACATATTTTTTTAATCCCATTATATATCTCTGCTTTTTTTATAAAAAAAAATAATAAAAATAAGCAAATGCAAGGTCATGAGAGGTGATGGGAGTACTGGGGGGGCATGAATGATGGATCAACCACACCTGCAAATGCATTAATGATCATGCTACGTACAAATGGGCTCCATTACATGGAGAGTTCAAGGTGGGAGGTCATTTCAACAGGCAATTACATCCATTCATTCTTTTTCTTCTTCTTTTTTGAAATTTGATTTAGAAAATCGAATGTCTAAACCCTAGTTATATCATGTTAGTTCAAATCCATATCAATATGATCCCTTGAAAAACTTGTAAGATTTTTTTTGTTCTTTTAGATTTCAATTTTGTAAGAATATATATATAGAAAATCAGCATTAAATATATCCGGATACACCAAATCTTTATATAGAATGTGACCTCAATATCATCAGGGAAACAAAAAAAACTCAGGATCATTCAGGACGTATATTCTCTCAAGAAAAATATTTTTTTCCCCTCAAAAATCAGAGAACAAATTAAGAGGAGAGGCGAGAGAGGGGAGATGATATATATATATATATATATATATATGTGTGTGTGTGTGTGTGTGTGTGTGTGTGTGTGTGGAGGTATATGCATATATACGTACCAAGCTCCTTCAAACTTGAAGGAAGAAGGTCTTTTGATGAGAACAAAACCCAGAACATCCTCATAGAACTTGACAGATTCAGGAACAGACTTGCAAACAAATGAGACGTGGTTCAGAGACAGAGGCATGGATGTTCTTCCTGGTGAAGGTATTGAAGGAGAAACCCACCTCTCTATTTCTTCCTGAATCTCTCCTGTATTCCCCATGATCTCTCTCTCTCTCTCTCTCTCTCTCTAAAGTCTTCTTTAACTTCTAGGTGAAGCAGTAACAACGTGTAATGCTGTTGGAAGAAGAATGGGATGTAGAGGATGACCAAAGTTCGAAGGTATTTATAAAGAGACAAATTGGTTTAGAAAACACACAGGGGCTCTCTAGGGTTGCTATGGGGTCTAGACTCGTCTGAATTAAAAAAAATAAAATATAAAAAGTTGACGTGGTGACCTGATCACCTGATCACCCTAAACAATAAAATCTGATCAAAATTTTGTTATGTACTAACCTATTAATTATTTTAAAAATATTCAAAATAAAATCATTTTAATAAATTCTTTTAATCCGTATTCTAATCTTTATCTGGTTAGGGTTTTAAAAACAATAACTATGATTATTCATTGAAATACAAGAAATTATGTTAAAAAACTATCTCATATTATTTTTTAATATATTTTTAAATTTTTGGGTTTAAAACTTACATAGATCTATGTTATCTTATGCTTAATTTTTTATTAAATAATTATGGGGTAATATTTGAATTTATGATCACTTGATCATTAAACCTTTGATATCATATTAAAAAAATATCTTAATCCAATAATTTAAATTAATAAATAAAAATTTAAAATATAATTTATATTATTTTTTAATAAAAAAAAATATATCCAAGAGTAGTGTTGTCGTGCTTCCCATTTTAGTGTTTTTCTTCTTTTTTTTAAGAATACTCGTAGGCATGGAAATGATCTTATCCATGCACACCACACCGACAGCTCATTTGAGAAGAAATGAGTTTGATGTTTTAATTTTATGAGCAAATGGTTTGCGTTTTATTATGTCACTTGTGTTGGGTGCCTATGGTACGTATGTACCTTTGTACATGGTAAGAAATTGTTCATTCTATATTATAGTTTTAAAACTCGTCCTGCCCTACAAATTAAATGGATATTGTTTTTTTAAATAAATTTTTATTATTATTTACTTTGCTTTAAATTAATATATTTTTAGTATTTTCATATGATTTTAATGTATTAATATTAAAAATAATTTTTAAAAAATAAAAAAATTCATTTTAATACATTTCTGAGTGAAAAATACTTTAAAAAACAACCACAACTACACTCCCAAACAAGCAATACTTGTAATTCAAGTGAAATTATGTTAATTTTTTTCAAAATAATATTATTTTTTTCTTTGTTTCAAGATATTATTTTGAATAAAAATCCAGTTAATTTACTTATCTATGAATTGATTTATTCAACTTATAATTGAGGTTTTAAATCAAGATGCTGAAATGGATCCGAATCATCACATGTATATTTGAGGAGAAGATCAGCTTACCAATTCTTTTTTTATATACACACACAACCAGATAGTGTTGCTATTTACTTTGCTTCGAGCTTGTTTATTAGTATGATTGTGATTGTAGTTGTTTTTCAAATAATTTTTCATGTTAATAATATTTTTTATTTTAAAAAATTATTTTTAACATCAGCATATTAAATGAATTGAAATACTAAAAATATTAATTTAAAATTAATAAAAAAATAAAAAAAAATTAATTTTTTTAAAAACATTTCAAAATAAAAAAATAAACAGCACTTCTGCTCATTAATTATCTGGCCCTGGCTCCATGCATGCTAGTTTGTGGTCATTAATATTTCTCTCCTGCGTGGGGTTATAGTCTTTTGAAATCAAAGTACAACAACCACCATGCACCAAATTGAAGATAAAAATAATAAATAAAATAAAAAATAGGAGAATAGGTCATCTAATTATTAAATCCCTGGCCATTTCCTCTTGACGTCATGATAGTTGATGAGAGATGGTTCCAGAGACTAGGAGCATAACTTATAAACTATTCCATATAGTTTTTTCAAAATGAATCAAATATCCTTAGGTTTAATAATAATTAATTTACCCTGGCCATGCTTAATTTAATGAGATAATTGCAATCTTAGTATACCAACTTTACATTTTTTTCTCAATTAAGAACATAAACCTTTTTTTTCCCTTGAGTATACTGATTTCTTAAATTTCTCAATCAATTAATTTGATCCACCTTTCATCAATTTTTTTTGATTTATTTCATCTATTCCATGATTAAAATAAGAAGATGCACGTGGATTTTAAAAAATAAAAAAATTATTCACTTTATTGTGTCATAAAAAAAGTATTCATTGATTCCTATTAATTGGATCAAAAAGAATTCTTGAATTACATATTCAATTTTAGGGATGATCGAATGAGACCCAAGAATACATTGAAAGAATCATTTGGGTATTTTAGTATTAATAAGTCTTGTTTCATTCTTAACATGGCCTCTCTATTGCGATTTTTTATTTATATTGCAATTATATAATATATATTCTTCTACCAATAATTTATTTGTTAGTTTTAATTAATTGTAAAGTATTTTTCAATGATGACTTACCATTAATAATTAAAAAGAGTTTACATCTTAAAATAATTTATTTTTAGAGGGTGCTTTTACTTCTTCTTCTTTTTTTATATATAAAAAACCCATATTAAAAATAAAAAATTGATAAACTACTTGATTATAATAATAAACTCAATGACTAAAATAGACTGGCTGAAGAAAAAACAAAAATTACAGCTCACGTAGGCTCTCGGGGGTGCTCAAGAGCGTGTTTGGCAGTGCGGTAGCGGTTGCTTTTAAATAGCTTTTCGTGTCGAAATAAAATGATGTTTTTTCATTTTTTAAAAATCATTTTTGATATCAGCACATCAAAACGATAAAAAAAGTACAAACCGCACTTAATTTTAACAAAAAAAAATAAATTAAAATTTGACGAAACACAGGTTAAAACGCACTGCTAAACACTCCCGAAGTCTCTATGTAATTAATTATAAAGATCGATGGAACATATCACATGCTTAGACCACGTTTTTCTCATTCCTTTGTTTTTTCCGTCGCTACTTTCCTTTGCACAATCACTATAGTTTGAAAAGGCTTTGTCTGTTTAGAATAATTTAATTAACTCTTCTAAATATTAATTTTAATGATCTTTTATGATGAATGATCTTTAACTTCATAAATTTTTATATTATTTATTTATTTCTTATGAAATGTGTTTATAAATGAACATGATGATTAGAGGGTTTTTTTCAAATAAAATAAAAATGATACACTTGCAAAATCATAATATTTTTTAATGATGATACGAGAATAATTTGAAGTTTTTAAACAGCAAGCAAAGAAATTCTAGTTCCATATCCTATTAATTATTCCCATGTGCCATGCATTGCACCGACCATATAGGATAGTTTTAAAAAAATTATTAATATATATATATATATATATATATAATTATTATAACTTTTTTAATCAAGGTTTAATAGCGTTTTCAATAAGATTAATATAAAACTATGTGTTGTTGATTAGTCAAATTTTTAAAATTATAATTAAAGCAAAACACTACTAAGTAGCGGTTTGGAAACACGTTTAAAAAATATTTTTTAAAAAAATTGAAATTGTTTTTGATATATTTATGTTAATTTTATTTTTTAATATATTTTATTAAAAATAATTTAAAAACATCACTATTGTATCCATATCCATAATATCTTTTAAAAATATGTTTGTTCACAAGGGAGTAGTCACCTAATAAACAAACATATTATAAATGGACAAGAAAAAACTATTAGCCATGAATTTGAGATGGGTCCTGTAAGCTTCGAGAGAGAGAGATGATCGAGCATGAATGGTAGACTTGGGGGCATATCCAAGTAGTTGAGCTGTAAGATCTTACGCGTGCACATGGTGGGGTTCTAACCTATGTGGACCAGAGTCACCATGAAAACACACCGCCATGTGAAACGTTTTAAATTATTTAGGGTTCTGACAAAAGTTGAATATTTATTATTATAAATTAAATGTATTTTTTAAAAATATTAAATTAATATAATGACAAAGCTGAAGGAAAAAAAAAGAGATTGGTTGTTATATGACAAAAATAAAAAAAATACACATGCATCACCATTTTATGATGTTATATTCATAGTTATTTCGCCAAGCTGTTTATAATTTATCAAGAATTACTTATATTTCTTGATGAGATAAGCTGTGTTTTATTTATAACATGTGTATAATTAGTCATAATTTTTAGTGAGATGAGTCGTCTATTGCTGTAAAGCCATAAGTTTCTCAAATTGAATGCTTGCTGATTAAAAACTCAAACGATTATGATAGTACGGTTGGCTTGGTAGACATTTTTTACACTTTTTTTAAGAGAGCTATATCCCTGCTGCTGTTCTTGTCGATGTATTTATTGTTTCTACATGTTTTGAAGAGATCAGCTGTCTTCCTTTCTTATTTGCTTATCAATATGTGAATCGTTCGTCGACTTTTCTCCTCTTTTCTTTTCTTGGTAAGTAACTGAGATCCATACATTTATAATTGATGACATTTGATAAGCAAGTTGTGGGAATCTTTATATATATATATATATATATATATATATATATATATATATAATGTATTTTAGTTAAAACTATTAGATAATAATATAAATAATATTTTGAAATTTCACCTAACAATTTAAATTATTGAATTGTAATAATTTTTTAACGAAAACATACTTTAAGAACACTCTAAAATTAAAACCAACGTTTAGTTACTATTTTAAAATAGAATGGTTGAAGACAATAAAAACATAAAACACATAAATTAAATATGTTTTTGTAATTATTTTGAACAAAATTTTTATATTTTTAAAATAAAAAATACAAAAAAATATGTTTTTTATTTATTTAATATCTATCTCTTTATTTATTTATCCTAAGATAATAAATAAACAAGCCAGAAACCACTATATCAGAGCCTGTTTTGGGACTGTGACAGCGGTAACAATTAAAAATGCTTTTTGTTTAAAAATTATTTTTTTTATTTTAAAAAATTATTTTTGTTATTAGCATATAAAAATAATATAAAAAAATATAAAAATTATTTTAAATAAAAAATAAAAATAAAATTTAAATTTTTAAAAACACGTTCCAAGCACTCCCTTAATCGTTTTACTTCCACGTATTCTACGGAGTATGGACCCGATCTTTCCATGAGCTGTTGTGAACATAATAAAGGGTCACTCGGTTTCCCATTTCTCTACCTCAACGACTTCCGTAATTGATGTCTGTACTGCTGAACTTCTGTGATGCTCAGAACCTCAAAAATTCTAAAGAATTAATAATTAATGTCAACAGGCACAACGCCACGTCATCTCTCTTATCTACTCCGATACCCCATCAGGGCACTCGATCCATCCCGCCGGCCACAGATATATACAGCAAGGCACGGTGTAGAATTAGCTTTACTTAAATATTTCCTTGCCGGCAGATATGATTATATATTAATGATCCTCCGGGCCTATGTCCAGCGCAGAGAGAACGACGAAGGGCTTTTCTGCTCCTCCGGTGGCACCACAGGAGCTTGATGATGATGATGCCACCTGGAAAAGACGACAGTACTGTTTTTTCACTTGACCATCCTGAAACTCTATCCGCACTAGCTAGGGTTCAGGCGGGTAAGGGATCCATGCGAGCACAGAAGCTCACCTGATTCACATGTAACAACTACCCTGTTAGACTAACTTAGCCACCGTCCAGGTGAAATCCATTAATGGTTTGCCCATGAACTTGACCCATTTGTCTGTTGTGGCTAGACATGATGACATGCCATAATACGCCTTCTTAATTAGAAATCCGCGTTTTAGAACGTGTTTGATATTAAGGTGAAAAAATATTTTAAAAAAAAATTAATTTTTTTTAAAATTAATATGTTTTTGATGTTTTTAAATCATTTTGATATACTAATATTAAAAATAATTTTTAAAAAATAAAAAAAATATTTTTAACATGTTTTTTTAAATAAAAAATATTTTAAAAAATAAAACAACCACTTTTCCAAACACGCTTTTAATTCTAAATCTTATAAGCCAGCTTCTCGGACAAAAAGAATATTGCTTTTCAATCTTCTTTTTTCTTTTCAAAATTCATGTTAAAAAAGCTAAGACAAACAGGTTTAAAGTAGCATGGATTTGACAAGAATCAAAAGTGAAAATTAAAAGTTAATTTAACAACCTGTTTGTCTTAGCTTTTTTAACATGAATTTAACTGGTTAAATTAACTTCCAGCCATTTAAAGTGATATTATTTTAAAAATATTTTTTTAAAAAATTAAAAAAAAATCAAAATAAATTTACACTAAATTAATTTATAAGTTTATCAAATTGTGAGTTTGCTCATCAAATTACTCGAGTTTTATCTAATTAATTTTTATTTAAATTTATTTTCAGTTGAATCTCGAATCAATCAAATACATACTTGATCACCCAAGCACCCAGGTTTAATTGGATTAATTAATAGTTACTTAACATAATCAAGCATTACCCACAGTGTAGAACACAAAAAAGGCCATAGAACTAAATATTCTTATATGTTTAGACAACAATGTACCATGTTTAAAATGATTAATGCGATGGGAGTAGCTTTTCATTAAACTTCCAGTTTCCTAAGTCTGCTCGAAGATGTATGACACGTGTACAAAGAAAACTAATTGGTTATTTTTCCTAAATAATGCTATGGGCTTCATGGTTGTTTGATGAATTGGATTTTTTTTTTAATTAATATGGTTGTTTGGTCCAGTTAGTGTATATTTTAATTAATTTTATAGGCTTTTAAGTTAACAATTATGAAAGTCTTTAATGATCATGATGTGACTCAAACTCGTGACTATTGAAAAACAAACATAAAACCTGATTACTTGAATTATTTATGAGAGTCGATGAATTGGAATTTTATGGATGAAAATATTGGGTTACAAATTTGAATTTTCAAAATTATTTCTCTCAAATCTTTTTTTTTAGGGGGTTAAAAATACCCATCCAAAAGAAATTTTTGATTTTTTATTATTAATGGTGTTTCAAGTTTGTATTTTTAAAAATAAATCTAAAATAATATTATTTAAAAATAATTTAAAATAATATCATCTAATAAATAAGAGAGGAGTACCTTGTTGACACCCAACATTTAGTTTGTGAATCATGAATATTAACATCTTTCAACTCAAATTATTTTTTTAAAAAAATATTTAGAATGATACTATTTCAAAAAAATAAAGTTATTTTGAATTTAAAAAAATATAAAAAAAAATTATTAAAAAAAATAAAATTTTATATTAACCGAATTAAATCAAAGCTCAAGTCAATCAATTAAGTTATTAACAGGTTAAAACAATGCTCATAGCTCCATGTGTGAATAAAACGCACAGGTCAAATTTAATAATTGCTGTCATTAATAAAGCTTGCCAGGGGGGCTTACTTTATCTGTCTCACGTTTTCTATGCATTACTTTAATTAGTACGAAGACAGAGTTTGCAAAAAAATAAAAAGATAAAAAGGAAGGGTAGATGAGGTTTCTATCAATAATTATCATTATATATATATATATATATATATATATATATGATAATTATTGATAGAACTATATATAAAATTCCTAATTCATTTTTAAAACAATATTGTTGTCATGGAAACGAAACAAATATTACCAATAATTAACAAAAAGAGAGGGTTTTATTGTACCTCATTTGTAAAAACATTATTAATTTAAATAGTGTTTTTTTTATAATTTATGTTTTTTTTAAAAAAATTATTAACTCAATTGACTTAAGTTTTTATTTAATTAATTACTTTTTTAATTTTATTATTCAATATTAGATTAATTGAAAATAGTCTTCATGTCGATTAGAGTAGAGTAACTCAAGTTTATTAGAGTTTTTTTTTATGTTTTTTTAATTGATTTTTTTTTTATTTCAATTCTATTTTTCAATATTTGATTTATTGAGAATTGACCCACATGATTTTTTTAATTTATATTTTTATGAGGTTATCCAAGTTTGATCACCCATACCATGGGTTAGACGAGTTAACTCGGTTGATTCAAGTTTTTTTTCTTCTCATTTTTCTAATTTACTTTTTCCTCGATTTTATCCTTTAATATTGAATTGATTAAAAATTAAGCTTTGCGATTTGTTTTGGAGTGCTTTCTCCTATATTTTCCTCGTCTTATAACTCAAGCCACAAGTTTAGCAGATTAAACTGGGTTGACTTGAGTTATTTTTTTGTGTCTTTCTTTAATATTTTTTTTTCAATTTTATATTTCAACTTCAGGTTGATTGGAAATTATATTTCATAATTAATTTTTTTTTTCTATGGGGTTATCCTGACTGGCTAGGGTCAACTTTGTTTTCTTTTTTAATTAATTTTTTTATTCAATTTCATTATTTAAAATTGAGTTTATTAAAAATTAAACTTTATAATTTATTTTGATTTTCTTTCTATTGGGTTATTATAGTCTCGTGACCTATCACGCGGTTTGTAGGTTAACATGAGTTGACCTGAATTAATCAAATATATTATCATCTTAATATTTATATAAAAAATAACATATTGAATATTTATTTTGAGCCAAAATATGTTTTTATTGGTCATCTGGATTGTATTTGAACTTACTAAGTCGACCAGATCACATCAAGTCAATCCTAACATGATTTAATTTTTTTTTATATTAGAAAAATATTAAAAATGCTTAAATATTTTTTTTTTACATTAAAAATATTTTTAATCTGACCCACTATGTAACGCAAACTAATGATAAAGTTAAGTCTATACATTTTGTATTAGGCAACTTATCTGCGTTACGTCATGGATAAGATTAAAAATTAATTTTTAAACCCAAAAGATGATGAAGAAGAAGATAGAATGTGCAAACGCTACAAATGTGTTTTCTAGCATTATAAAAGAAAATTTAATTTTGAGATGGAAATTTGATATGTGTATTTAATAAAATAAATAAATAATTATATACTTTAATAAATAATAAAAAATATTAATACTAACTAAAGCTAAATCAGGAAGTTGAAAATTAAGATATTAATCTAATGTCAAGGGGAGTAATTCAAGAAGTTTTTATTTAATTCTATGAGGATGAAACTGAATTTTTTGAAAGAAAAATAATAATTTAAATTCTAATAACAAAGTAATTTTCTAGTATAATCCCTCATGTCCTTATTAATTTATTTGTTTCATAAAAAATATAACTTTTTTAGATCTATATTGTTTATTGGATAAAAACTCAAAGCAACTAAAATACATATCCAAAAAACGTTTTTAGCAAATTAAAAAAAAAGTATTTTTTAATTAAACTTTATATCTATCATGTTAATTCACTCTTTTTTTTGGACAATTTTTTTTTTTTATCATAATCATTGTTTTTTTAAAAAACAACTTATCATAATCATAAAAGTAAGTTGTTATAAATAAAAAATAAATAATGTTTTCTTAATCTTAATTAACGTTGTTATATATTTATCATGGTTATTTTTATGTCATTTTGACCCATTCATACATAAATATTATTTTTGTAAAAAAAAAAAATTCAACCTCACGATGAAGCATAAGCATCAAAACTAGTATATAGAAATGACAAAAACATCCTTATATGCAACCTTGTTTTTCTTGAAACCCAAGGATAATTTTATATTTGAATTATTTCAATAAAAAAAAGGATGAAGAAGCTCATCAACACATGCATATTGTTCACCCCTTCAAGGACATGATTGTATCTTCACTGTTGATTTGTTTTTAAAAGACAAAAAAAAGCTCTAACCTAAAAGTTAAAATTTTGTGCCCATTAAGTTGTTGTTTAAACTTTATGTTACCCATCTCTAATCCTCCTACTTGGGTTTATCGTTGTTGCCAGATCCAAGTAGTTTGGATCTGTTGTGGTTCTTATACCCAAATTGCTTGAGCCTAAATAGCTGTCAAATCAAAGTATCATTTCTTTTATTTGATTCACTTTCATTCTTTTCAAGATCTGAGTTGTAAAATGTTAAAAGAAAATGAGAGGGAAGAAGCAATGAATGAGAAGAAAAAGAAAGTCAAATAAATGTTTATCCGCATGCGAAAAAAATAAAAAATAAAAAATAAAACTACTATTACAATCCATACTAAAAGGTCTCTTAATTTACAATGATTTTCCCACATCATTTAGCTTTTGTTATAATAAAGATTCTAATAATTTAGATTCTAGGAAAAATATATATTTCTTTAACCAAAAATTTATTTTAGTTATTCATTTCTTTTTAATTTTGATGAAAATATTTTTTATCAAAACAATAGTTTTTAAAATAAAAAATTATCATAATCTGTATTGCAATCTTAAACCAGAAACAAAAAAAAATAATATTTCAATTGTTTTTATATGATTATATGAGAAAGTAAAAGAATAATTAATTCATGGAAACAATATAAAAATAATATATATCAATCAATGAGATATAGGTGTTTGGGATTGTGTTTGTAAATGCTTTTGGGTATTTTTTTTTAAGTATTTTTGGCTTGAAAAAACATTAAGTTGATATAGTTTTGATGCGATGATATAAAAAAATATAAAAGTTTATTTTAATATATTTTCAAGCAAACAAATATTTTGAAACGCACTCACATCACAGTCAACAAAAAGTTACCTCCCTAGAATAACTGACATAAAACGACATGGATAAAATAATTATTTTTACCTTGCACGTTTCGACCACTATAATCTTTGTTTGGAAATTCCACAACAACTTTAGGGGTGTTTGAAAGCAAAGTAGTGATTGCTTTTCAAAATATTTTTTGTTTGTAAATGCATCAAAATTAAATAATATATTTTTTAAAAATTATTTTTAACATCAACATATCAAAACAATCCAAAAACATAAAAAAACTATATTTAAATAAAAAAAATAATATTTCAATTGTTTTTATATGATTATATGAGAAAGTAAAAGAATAATTAATTCATGGAAACAATATAAAAATAATAGATATCAATCAAGGAGATATAGGTGTTTGGGATTGCGTTTGTAAATGCTTTTGAGTATTTTTTGAAAGTATTTTTGGCTTGAAAAAAACATCAAGTTGATATAGTTTTGATGCGATGATATAAAAAAAATATAAAAAATTTATTTTAATATATTTTCAAGCAAATAAATATTTTAAAAAACACCCACATCACAATCAACATAAAGTTATCTCCCTAGAATAACTGGCATAAAACGACATGGATAAAATAATTGTTTTTGCCTTGCATGTTTCGACCACTATAATCTTTGTTTGGCAATTGCACAACAACTTTAGGGATGTTTGAAAGCAAAGTATCGATTGTTTTTCAAAATATTTTTTGTTTGTAAATGCATCAAAATTAAATAATATTTTTTTTAATTTTTTAAAAATATTTTTGACATCACATATCAAAACAATCTAAAAACAAAAAAAACTAATTTTAAACAAAAAAAAATTCAAATTTTGATAACTTTCATTTAGAAGCACTACGAAACATGAGCTCAAAGCCATACCCTTGGACCCAAAGATTAGTAACCTAACACTAGAAAAAAATTATCTGACTGGAAAAGGGATTTAGAGAACAAAATGTCAAAGTCTAATAGAGTGTTCACGGTCCGGTTTTAATCCAAAAATTCTGAACCGGAAAAATAATATTTTTATTAATATAACTCGATCAGACCAAGAACCGGTTTTAATCCAAAAATTCAACTGAACCGGAAAATAATATTTTTATTAATATAACTCGATCAGACCAAGAACCGGTTTAAACCAAACTATTTTTGCTTAGTTTAGGTCAATTTTTTAACATTAAAAACAAGAAAAGCCAGAAACCAATTAAGTGAGCTTGTTTTTAGTTGTCGTTGTACTAAAGCCCTCTAACTCCATTTCTCACATAGCTTGTGCATATCAGTAAGTGGATGATGAAATAAATTGAGATCTTGGATTATTATCTTTAACATTAGATGATATGATGAACCAAAGTTGAGAGATGAATCAACATTGAGAGAAATATCTAATTTTATAAATGTACATGGAGCCATTACATCCACCATTGTCGGTGGTTGATGATAAGAGTGAAGTAAAGGTTGTGAAAAGCACTGATATATGAGAGACCAGAGAGTGATTGTAGGAGAAGATGGGGAGATGTGGTGTCAAACTTAAAAAGATTGATTTAATGTTAGGTTAACACTTATTATGAGAGAAAAAGGAGAGAGAAGAGCATAGAGGAGAAAAGGGCGGCCGGTAAGGGATAAAATGATTTAGAGTTAGGGTTTTTAGAAATGTTTCTTTTTATATCCTTTTTAAAGTTATTTAGATTCAACTGAATCGGTCTGGTTTGGTCCGGTTCAATTAATTAAAGCCTTTTGAGAGTGAAATCAAACCTAATGGAGTGATGTTTTTTATTTTTTAATCGGTTTATTCAGTTTTTCTATCGGTTTGGTTTTTTAAATTAATTTTTTTTTAGTTTTTTCGGTTTGATCAGTTGATCGGTTTTTTTAAACACTCTTAAAATATAATGGAGTAACCATACCATACCAGACAGTGCAGCAGCTTCTATTTTTTAGATTACAGCAGAATTTATATCTCCATGCAGCTATAGCCTCAGATATTTGCTTCGTGAACGACGAAGGAAACCATCCTGACAAGGCCCCCTGTCCTCTAACCATATCAATCACAGGTTCAACGTAAAAAACTATCAAAACACAGGGCATAAATACATCACTACCAAAATGCTCAAAATCATGTCAAAGCAAGAAGCTAAAGAACAGAAAAGAAAGTTAAGGCAAACTCCAACCTGCTCAAGCACAGCTGCTTCAGTGATCAAATCCCCAGAAACCTCCTTAGACTCAGAAACAGCAGCCGTCTCCTCAGCCACCCATTTCCTCCCTCTAGGCGGCTGCGCGACACTCCCCGCAAACCTCTGCAAACCTCTCAGTTCCTTCTGCATTCCTCTAGCCATCTTCTTCCTCGCCCATGCAAAAACTGCAGGATCCATCGCATCATCATTCATGTAAACTTCAAAACTAATCTCAATATCCTTACATGGCACCACCATATTTAATATATCCTCGACAGCAAATCCTCCCTGCTCTTCAACTCCATTGTCGCCAACAGCCCTCGACAATACCTCCGGCCACTCGCGTAGAGTTTAAACACGGCCTGCCCTTCTCTCAACAACAAAGGCGAATCTTCGCCTTCCCCGATACCTAAAAGACTAAAACTCTGATACATTTTAGTTAAAAATAAAAAAATGTTTGGCTTTATTAAAAATCTGGGTTGAACTCAACCAGCCCGACCAAGTTAAGATATAGTTGATTTTAATAAATAAATAAATAAATAAAATAATATTATTTTAATTTGTTTTTTAAAATAGAATCAATTTAAATTGATTTTCATGATACATTACTTGGATTTTATTTTAAATTGACCTTTAAATCAGGTTTTACAACTACATGCTGGACAGTTTGTGGCGCTCTCTCTATATTCATTTCATGCATATGATTATTATGAACAAAGAATACCAAATGTTTTTCGTTCTACAACAATTATCCATAGTAGAGCTACTCAAGCTTATCTTTAAATTATTTATTACCGATTATGAAAAAAAAAATCTATTAGAGCACTAGAACGACACAGATTTATCTCTAAGAATACAAATGCATAATCTTATTTTATTCATAGCCATAGTATAAAAAATTAATTCCTTTTGACATCTCAACATGTTTCTAATAAGCAATACATGTTTCATTAAAAAAAAAATGAATAAGAAAAAATGGGGTTTTCATGAAAGAAATACATTTTTCTTGTGAATTTAAATAATCAGAATTACTGTAAATGTTTATTTTTATCGGTATTAATATTTTATTGTAAAAACTATGTTGTTAATAAAAAAATGTTTCATTAAAACATAGAAAAATATATATAGATAAGAAGTTAGAATTTTGATTAAAGAAATACATAATTTTTTTTTAAAATTAAATCTTTAAAATAATTTTTTATTTTTTCCCTCTATTGCACATGTGTACTTACTTGCATGTTAACTTATTTATTAATTTTTATTAATTTTTATTAAATTGTTTTTAATTAAGATGGACATTCGGTCAATTTCCTCGCAGCTTTCATAAAACTATTACAATTTATTAATTCATGTTGAATTCATTATACTAAGCACATAATAATTTTTCCACTTCTCGACTGATAAATTTCAACATATCATAAAAGGCATCTGTTGACAATTAATTGAGATTCTGCGATCTGATTAATTATAGGAAGTAGATCAAATAGTAATTTGTAATCTGATTATTGCCTGTTCTGATCAATTCTTGTATAGGCAGTAATTATGTGAATCTGATCAATTATAGGAGGCATATCAAATCGTGTACAAAATTAATACACTTTCTTAGAATAGGATTGTTACCTGTTCAGAGCTCTGCCTATTCAGAGCACTGCCTATTTAGAGCTCTGCCTATATATTTCCTCCTACAAGGAGAAGAATATTAATGAAAAATTCAGCCTGTATACATTATTGTTTTCTACATGGTATCAGAGCAATAGCTAATTAAACACGAAACCCACACGAATTCCCTAGGACATGACGAACCTTAACCCCATTGTTCCCGTCCCACAAAATAACCAAACATCACCCATTATTATTCACCAAGACAATTCTTCTTTCCCTACCAGTATCATATTAGATGAAAACAATTATCCATTATGGTCTCAACTAATGGAGATGCGCATTGGTGCTCGTAACAAAACCGGATTTCTCACTGGAGCAACAAAAAACCTGAACCTGAAGATCCTACGTTTGCAACATGGATCACCGAAAGTCAAAAGGTGAAAAGTTGGCTTATTGATTCAATGAGTCCATTACTGATGCAACGATTTATTCGCCTATCAACAGCCAAGGAAATATGGGAGGCTGTGTCGAAGACCTTCTATGACGGCTCAGATGAAACTCGGTTGTTTGAATTGAATCAGAAATCTTTCTCTATCAAACAAGAGGGAAGACCGGTGTCCATTTATTACAATGAACTGGTGGCTCTTTTTCAGGAAATTGATCATAGAACGGCCTCTCAAGGAGAGACAGTTGAAGGCGTTGTCCAGCTGCATTCAACAATGCATCGCCTTCGTGTCCACATATTTTTGAGTGGCCTTGACTCTGAGTTTGAGCAAGTCCGTGGAGAAATTCTACGCAAGGATCCAAAGCTGGACTTGGAGAGTACATATGCATGCATAAGGAGGGAGTTTCAACAAAGACAGACCATGGGAAACTATCGAGCAACAGGTGAGCACTCCGTGCACTCTGCCATGTTTACAAAGCAACCTCGTCAAGGACCAGCGCCTGGAATGATGAAGAACCGAAATAATCCATCCACTGGAAAATACACAGGCCTCGTCTGTGGACATTGTGGTGAGTCAGGACACTCAAAACAGAGGTGTTATGAGATCATTGGGTATCCTGAATGGTGGGATTTCTCAAAGAAACCAAGGAAGAAATTTGCTGGAAAAGCCATGATGACCACGGCTGAATTCCAAAATACCGCTGCTGCTGATGAATTATCCGCTGCCGATAATCTGCCGCCTACTGTTAATGTTGCTCATGCTAGCAGTACTGGTAAGGCAAATTCGTTTTCTGCAATTACTAAAGATGATAATTGGATAATTGATACAGGTGCATCAGATCATATGGTTAAAGACACTGGTCAGTTACAATCCCTCCAATCTTCCACACATTCGTTTATTTCTACAGCTAACGGAAGTACCTCCCCTACTGTTGGGGAAGGCACTATCACCTTGACTCAACAAATCACGTTGAATTCAGTTCTTGTTGTCCCATCTCTTGAACATAATTTGTTGTCAGTTGGCCAAATTACTTCTGCTCTTAACTGTACTGTAACCTTCTGGCCGTTATTCTGTGTGTTTCAGGACATTCTGACCCGGAAGATTCTTGGTTATGGTGTTAAACGTGGCAAACTCTATTATTTGGAACTTACAGAAACTGGAGGACAGAAATTCGGCCAGGCATATCAAACTAGAAGTTCAGATACAGATCGAGCAAAAATATGGTTATGGCATCAACGATTGGGACATCTTTCATTTGGATATCTTAGAAAATTACAACCGAATCTTTTTAACGTAGTTCATGATTCTGAGTTTCATTGCAATATTTGTGAAATGGCTAAAAGCCATCGTATTACTTATTTACCGAGTTTGAATAAAAGTTCAGAACCTTTTGCCGTAATACATTCTGATGTATGGGGTCCTGCAAAAATTCCTACCGTATCAAAAGCCCGTTATTTTGTTACTTTTATCGATGAATGCACTAGAATGATTTGGATATCTTTGCTACACAAGAAAAGTGATGTGTTTAGAGCATTTCAGGAATTTCATCGTATGGTAGGTACTCAATATCAGAAACAGATTCGTTGTTGGCAAACTGATAATGCTATGGAATTTCTGGATACTTCGGTGCAAACGTATCTACATCACTATGGAATTCGGCATCAAACTTCATGTACTTATACTCCACAACAGAACGGTTTGGCCGAGCGGAAAAACAGGCAAATTTTAGAAGTGGTTCGTGCCTCTCTTTTTGGCATGCACATGCCGCGGTACTACTGGGGAGAAGCTGCAAAGTCTGCTGTGTATTTGATCAATCGAACACCTTCTCGAGTGATAGGTTTTCAGACACCCCAACAGCGAATGCAACAGTTATTGTCCACTCCGCACCTTCCAAACCTGGAGCCTAGAGTGTTTGGGTGTACTGCTTATGTTCACATTCCAAAGGTGTTACGAACGAAACTTGATCCGTGTGCCACTCGATGTGTCTTTGTTGGCTATTCAGACTTCCAGAAAGGGTACAGATGCTATGATCCTCACACTAAAAAATTACATGTCACATTGGATGTTTCCTTCCGTGAGACTGAGCCTTTTTATTCAAAGGAAGGTTCCATAATTTCCTCCCGGGGGGCAATCCAGCACCAAACAGCTACCACAAGAGAGTGACGGGACTGAATTTGCTGAGGTAGAACAGATGATTGAACAACTTGGGACAACTAGCATTGATGAGGAGTCACGGGGCAGAAGCATTGCTGAGGAGTCCTCCCGAAATATAGAGTTGCCACTGTTAACACCAGCAACCAATGAATCTTCTCAGAATGGTGCAACCCAGGTAATCCTAAACCCCATATCTGATGAGTCAAATGCCATTACTGATTCCCCTTACGTCCAGGATATTCATCCTACTACAGCCCCTAGATGTTCCCAACGATCAACCAAGGGTGTCCCAAAGAAACAATATGAACCCGATCATAGAGTCAATATCCAATATCCAATCAACAATTATGTCTCTAACCATAGGTTGTCTGAATCATATGCACTCACTATTAATCAATTATCCAATATATCCATCCCTAGTAATGTGCAGGAAGCTTTGACTGATCCAGCTTGGGCCACGGCAGTGAATGAGGAAATGCAAGCTTTGCAAAGGAACTCTACTTGGGAACTTGTCTCCCTACCCGAAGGAAAGAAAACAATTGGCTGTCGTTGGGTGTTCACTGTGAAACTTAAAACTGATGGCAGCATTGACAGGTTTAAAGCTCGGTTGGTTGCAAAGGGTACACGCAAAAATACGGCGTAGATTATCAAGAGACGTTTTACCGGTTGCCAAGCTTGACACAATCCGGATTCTCATATCTATAGCAGCCAATCGGGAGTGGCCCTTGAAACAGTTTGATGTTAAAAACGCATTCCTCAATGGGGACTTAGAAGAAGAAGTGTATATGGACTTGCCACCGGGTGTGAAATGCAGTTCTACAACTATGAACCAAGTCTGTCGTTTGAAGAAGTCTCTATATGGGCTGAAGCAATCCCCCCGAGCTTGGTTTGGTCGGTTCTCATCTGCCATGACAGCATTCAATTACAAACAGAGTAATGCAGACCATACTCTATTTATAAAGCACCAAAACGGGAAGGTAACAGCTCTTATTGTTTATGTGGACGACATGGTGATAACAGGGGATGATCCAGAGGAGATGCAGCTCTTACAGGAACATTTAGCTGCTGCATTCGAAATGAAAAGCCTTGGAGAACTCAGATACTTCTTAGGCATTGAAGTTGCCAGATCAGCTCACGGGATTTCTATGTCACAACGCAAGTATGTGCTTGACCTGCTAACCGAGACAGGCATGCTTGCTTGCAAACCAGCATCAACCCCTATGGACATCAATCACAAGCTCGGCATATTTCCTAATCAGATTCCAACAGACATGGGTCGCTATCAACGGTTAGTTGGTCGATTGATTTATTTATCCCATACAAGACCGGACATCGCCTATGCCGTCAGTGTTGTAAGTCAATTTATGCATGCACCCAGCGAAGAACACTTGCATGCCGTGAATAGAATTTTACGATACTTAAAGGGTACCCCAGGTAAAGGTCTATTATTCTCAAAACATGGAGCCTCCAGCATTGAGGGATATACCGACGCTGATTGGGCAGGGGATCAAACAACCAGAAAATCTACATCAGGCTACTTTACTTTTGTCCACGGAAATCTGGTTACATGGCGGAGTAAGAAGCAAAAAGTGGTGGCCAGGTCAAGTGCGGAGGCAGAATTTCGAGGTATGGCTCATGGAGTATGTGAACTATTATGGATTCAGAGGGTTCTGACAGAATTAGGGGTTCATTTTACGGATCCAATGACTTTATACTGTGATAATAAGGCAGCCATTTCCATTGCGCAAAATCTTGTTCAACATGACCGCACCAAGCATGTTGAAATTGATCGTCACTTCATCAAAGAAAAATTAGATCAGAAACTCATACAATTTCCCTTCATTCAGTCAGCATATCAATTAGCTGATATTCTTACCAAGGCCGTTTCAGGACCGGCATTTCAGCGAATAATTACCAAGTTGGGCATGACGGATATCTATGCTCCAACTTGAGGGGGAGTGTTGACAATTAATTGAGATTCTGCGATCTGATTAATTATAGGAAGTAGATCAAATAGTAATTTGTAATCTGATTATTGCCTGTTCTGATCAATTCTTGTATAGGCAGTAATTATGTGAATCTGATCAATTATAGGAGGCATATCAAATCGTGTACAAAATTAATACACTTTCTTAGAATAGGATTGTTACCTGTTCAGAGCTCTGCCTATTCAGAGCACTGCCTATTTAGAGCTCTGCCTATATATTTCCTCCTACAAGGAGAAGAATACTAATGAAAAATTCAGCCTGTATACATTATTGTTTTCTACAGCATCCATAACTATAACACTTTATTTTCTTGCATTGAAATTACCCTGAAATAATATCTACACTGGGACATAGAAAAAATAATAAGTGTATTATTCAGAGTTATTAATCTTGAGGGGTGTAGTTTAACTAATTAAATTTTGAATTTACTTTTTAAAAATTACTCATCTTAGTTTTACAAAACTTAAGGCCACTAGAAATTTATATTATTATTAATTTTAAAATCCATGAAATTAGTTGAGGTGCATATAAATTGATCTAAATATTTATATTAATAAAAAATAATCTTGATTTCTATATAAAAAATTCTTGATTCAGTTTTAAATCAAATAAAAAAATATTGATACAACTAAAGTTAATTAAACAGATAAATTAACCTTAGCTAAAACCCAGGCAGTCAACTCTAAGATATTTTTTTAAAAAATGAATATGAAAATTGAAAAATAGAAGAAATGGGAAGCGAAGGCACATTTGTCAGCTACTACTACTATAATTCTTATTATGCTTTCCTGGCAGCATCAGCACCCCAGCTTCTTTCATTTACCAGACAAACAGACAAAGCTCTCTCCTCTCCTCGCTTCCTTCTCTCCCATCTCCACAGACAGCTCTCCTCTCTCTCTCTCTCGTTTTGCCGATTCCCAAACCAATCTGTTGTTTTCTTTTTCTCATCAAGGAAGAGAGAAAGAGATATGCAATCGGTGGTGTTGAACCCAACCTGCTACTGCAGGGCTCAACAAGGCCTAGACACCTCCTGCAGCTCTCCTCCCCCGCCTGCTATTCCTTACAAGGTTTCCTCCTTCTCTCCCTGTCTCAACTTTTTTTTTTTCCTTTTCTTTGTGTTGACGTTGAATAACTGAATTCCATAATCACAGAGTCATTCGAGCTTTTTTGGTACCCATTCGAGGAGCCCCAGTCACCTGCGGCGAGGCATACCTTGCCGTTCCTTGCGAATTCGATCGCCTTCTTTCACACGGAGGAGGCCAGGTTTTTTTCCTATCTTTTCTCTCTTATATTAATCGTGAATATATATAATTCATCATGCCCTTTTTGTAATCTTTTAATTTCGTAGAAATTAGCTAGGTACGCAGTTTCGAGTGGAATAATTGATGGGTTTAGGTTATATTGTTAGAAAATATCTAAGTTAATTTTTTAGAGTGAAATAATTAATGGGTTTGATTTATTTTATTGAGTGATGTTGCTGAATAGGTCTTTTTTTACGCTGTGTAGTTGTTAAGGCTGTTGCTACTCCAGATTCAGCGGTAGAATTGCCGTTAACTGCAGACAATGTTGAGAGTGTATTGGATGAGGTTAGACCTTACCTGATTTCAGATGGTGGTAATGTGGCATTGCATGAGATCGATGGAAATGTTGTTCGATTGAAATTACAAGGAGCATGTAGTTCTTGTTCTGCTTCGGTTATGACGATGAAGATGGGTATTGAGCGTCGCTTAATGGAAAAGATTCCTGAGATAGTTGAAGTAGAAGCTGTAGCGGATGAAGAAACCGGGCTTGAGCTGAACGGAGAGAATATAGAGAAGGTAATCAAATTGAAGCCTTTATTTTCAGTGCTTACATATATTGCTTTTGAACAGTTTTTAAATTATGAACCACCTCTCGAAAGGATCCACGTTGTAATGGTAAAAGGAGAAAAAAAGAAGATTCAAAGATGCTAAATTGCAGTATAAAAATCGAAAAAGAAAAGAACAGAGTGTATAGGTCTCTACTCCATTTCGCTTATTACTCAGAGGAGCTTCATGCAGTTTTACAATCATGGATGGTGCCTCCTGAGAATAGTAAATTTTTTGTGTCATGTGTATTTGCTTTCTGAAATTATTGTTCTAATTCTGTTAGATTACAGAGTAAACAGCAGTCTTATGTCAGTGAGTGGCACTCTTGGTGCTTGTAAATAATTTCTATGGCCCTCTACTTGATTCTGGAACATTTTTCTCCTTTTACATTTTATTCTTCCCAAGTGTGGTTTTGCATCAACTCTTATTTTAGCTCTTGGTATTTACTTAGGTCTAGAGTGCTGTGTTTTCTATGACTCGTCTTAAAGTTCTCTAAACTAGGATGCACTTTGAGAGTCCCTTCTTCCGTGTTCCACCACCTGCTTCTACTGGCTGCGCAGTTTCAACCCCCTTTTGTAATTTTTTGCTCCTCTTGGAGAACTTAAATTATGAGTGATTACTGCACATTACCATCATGGAATTTTGAGGATGTTTAAACCTATGAAATCAACAAATGAACAGTGAATGGTCCTCTACGTGCTCATTCAAGCCTATATGACTCTAATACCAAGGCTTACCTCCCTTCTAAGAGAATTTTGCCTATGCAGGAAATGGAATTGGAATTACAGGCTAGGTTCTTTCCTCAATGGCCTATTGTCAGATAATTAGCTTATGTGGCTCACAAACTGCCATCAAGGCGAACAGACAAGTAGTGGCTTAAACTGTCAATAAGATTCTACTTAACTTTTTTTATATCCCAATAGGTTGCTGCATTTTCTGTGACGCGGTCATAACACATGATAGGTAACCATTATGTAACAACTTTGGCTGTGACGTCTATCAGTAATGGCCTCAATTGATTTTATACTTTGGGATAGGGTTTTCAAAGTATCTGGATATTCTTGAGTGTTCTATACCTTATAAGAGCTGCTTTTAACAAAGGTTTGAGTGTGTTGGGAATTTATAAGGAGGAAGTCTTGTGGTACTGTGCTTTGTCATTGATTTGGAATCTTTGGCAGGAGGGTAACTTTAGAATTTTTCAGGTTGGAAGCTTTTTTTTTTTTTTTTGTCATGCTTTAGGATAAGCTAGTTCTACTAGCTTAAAATTGATGCTGTCACTCTCTAGAGATTTTCTTCAGCAGGTTTGCAGTGAAAGTGGAGAGTTTTGATGTCTTTCTTCTGTTGTTTTTGGTTGGTTCTTTTCAGCTTTTGTTTCTTGGTCAAGTCTCTTTTCTCCTGTATTGTGCATTCCCCTGTTCTCTGATACTATAGGGTACTTTTCTATCAATATACATAATTGCTTCTGTCAAGTCTAAGATGGTCAGAAGGACAACGGTGTTTTTTTTGCTGGTGTATTTCATTTTATTGAGGCCCCTGAAGTTACCGCCTTTGAGATGCAATGCCTGATGAGAGATGTTGAGCTTTTCTGATTGGCAATGTTCTGCTTTCGTCAGGGCCCCTAACCTCATAGCCTTATGCTGGGGCCGCATTTTTGTATCTTCCTTTTCTTCTGCATATAAACACCCCTGCTCTCCAATCCCATAATAAGCCCAAATTGGAAGTATGTGATGGCCATTTCCTTCTCGTACTTCATTGTTGTCAGCTGGTTATATACTTGTTATTGTGCCAGGTACTGGAAGAAATAAGGCCATACCTTGTTGGGGCAGCAGGAGGATCTCTTGAACTAGTGGCAATTGAGGAACCAATAGTTAAAGTCCGATTAACAGGGCCAGCAGCTGGGGTCATGACTGTACGTGTGGCTGTCACCCAGAAATTACGCGAGAAAATTCCAGCCATTGCTGCAGTTCAACTCCTGTGATACACTTTCAGATTATCAAATAAAAGGAGTCATTGAACTCTTAATACCTGTATAAATACCACATTAGATTGTGTACAGTGTAGAAGGATGCAGTCGTTGGATACTGATATTTTGAAAATCCAATATGAGGAAATTGAAATTGCAAATCATTTTGCATTCACACAACCATCTTCACCATGTTCTTTGAAATATAGCTGCTGATACTAACTAATTTAGTGTAGGATCCTCTTTATACTTTCTTATCTGTTGAGCATTGTTTTTGCCTAGCTCCTAGAAGATTGAATATCACAGAGTCCTCTGAATAAGATATCGGAAATGGACTGCATGGGAGAAGGTTTGCTAGTCCCTCTTGGATAACAGTAAAAACAGAAGGCGAGTTGCAGAGCTCATCCATCCTTTGTCACATGACAGCAGATTTTGCCAAAAATCGATGCATTTGATTGTTTAATGAGTCTAGAAGTTCCTTTGTTATTGATTTTTAATAAATTTATCTTAGTAGTTTTATTTGAAAAACAAAATTTGATTATTATTATTATTATTATTATTATTTGAAAAAGGACTGTATATATATAAAAAAATGGATGAAAAATAGAAGGATCCATGTTGTAGTGGTAGTTTTCTAGTCTCTGTCTTCCTACTACAAACTTTCTACACTGTCTTAACCTTGAAACAACAGCCTCCATCTCCAATAGCTTCTCCTCTTTGTACTCTCTGTAATATTTTGAAGTAAAAGCAAAGAAAACCAGGACCAAACCAACCCCGCCATCAAATATTCCCTCTCACCCCTCCAAAACACCACCAATGTCTAGTCATTCTTCAACAATATGGAAACCCCTACTCTTTCTCCAAAACCAGCAAAAGACTACAGCTCCTCGGTTGACACTTCTCGCCCATTTCGATCAGTCAAAGAAGCTGTTGCCATCTTCGGCAAGCAGATTCTCGTGGGAGAAATATACTCTTCGAAGCCTTATTATAATCCTTCTGGAGAAGAAAATATTTCATGGAGGCTCTTATCACCAAGTCCTAGCTACAGAAGCCCTAAAGAAGATCATCATTATGAACAAAATGAGGTCTTTGGTGCTCTAATGAAACTTGAGGCTGAACTTAAGGAAACAAAGACTGAACTGAAGTTGCTTAAGGAGAGAGAGTCCGAGACTGAAATTGCACTGGCTTCTTTGAATGCCGAATTTCACAAGAATATGTCTAAGTTGGCTATGGCAGAGGCAGCTGCAGCTAAAGAGGCGGTAGAGATGAGAGCGGTGAGTTTTGAGAGGGAAGAGAAGGAAGATCTTCTTCTTAAAGAGGAAGAAAGGATGAGAGAATTGATGATAAGAATGGAGAATTCTCCAACCTTGGCTCAAATATTGAGCCCTTGGGGAGGAGAAAGGATGCTTCCGAGGAAAGGAGGAGAGAAAGGCAATGAAAAAGAAGCCCATTGTCCCTCTCGTGGGAGACTTGTTTTTCAAGAAAAAAGGATCATCTAATACTCTTAATAACCCTTTATATGCACCTCCTGAAGTGTGTTTTAATTGAGAAAACTGGGTTTGGTTTTTATTTAGCTTTTTGTATTGAAAGTTCAAAAAAAGATTGACAACGTAGAAAAGTCTGTGTGCATGAAGTGTTGCAAGGCGAGTTGAATTTCTGTATGGTGATGCAATGTAATGTGTTGTTTTGTGTCTATGTTATTTAAATGTTTTCCTTTGCTTGTTCAGAGTTTTGTAGCCCTACACATTCTCAATATCAGGGCAGAGAGAGAGATATTTTGAATTGAATTGATACTCTTTCATCAATTTTTTGACGCATTTCTAGTGCTGGTTCAGGCTGTTTTAGGAGAGGCATAAACTTATAAATGATCAACTGAGAGCAGGCCAATCCCACCAGAGAGAGAGTTCAGAATCTGTCCCTTCTCATCAAGGTTCATTGCTGGATATCAATTCAAACTATATGGACAGAATTTAGAATCTCAACCAAGAATTACAATTAAAAATCAAGATTGTTTTTTGGAGATAAGCCCTAACAGTTGTTTACACATACCTAAACAGCTAACCTGATTATCGGCATGGTATGGGAAGATATACTAATAAAAAACCAACATAAAATCAAGCCGAGTAGCATTTACTGAACCAAGAAACCACATCCTATAAATCTATATGCATTCTGTCCATGTGACATGTACACATTAAGTTGTGCACACCTGTAGGATAATTATTAGAACGTTTCGACACATTCAACTTGCATAAATCTCATTTAATTGCAGCAACATAATCCCAACTTGTTCAAATTCCAAGTCTCCATTTGTCAACAGGAATATAAACATTATTCTATCACGAAAGAGACAGCATAACCAGCAAAAGATTTTCACAACTAAATCTGCTCTATTTGAAAAATTCATAAAAATCCATCAGGTTTGCATTCTACTAGTTTGGACTTCAGGCCAACCCCTAAATCATCCACAAAGGTTTCCAAGAAAAACAAAGCCAAGGAAAACAAGAGAACGCATATGAATCATGTAGAGGGAGAGAGAGCACTTCATGAGGCTGTTGTCACCTGTGCTGAATCACCACTTGCTTTTGTGTAAATAGGATGAAGCTCATATCCATACTTAGGCTCCACATGCACCCATTTGCGGCCTGTAAGCTTGTTTGTTTCAAACTTCACATTTCCTTCCTTCAAGGCAAAAAGTGTGTGATCTTTCCCCATCCCAACATAGTCTCCAGGATGAAAACGAGTGCCTCGTTGCCGAACTATGATATTTCCAGGTATAACCCTCTGTACAACATATTAAAGCCATCAAAATGAGAATTCAACATTCTCTAGTAGATATCAGTTATCAGAGGAGAAATAAAACAAGAAAAATTAGTGTCAAGTACTAACCTCTCCACCAAATTTCTTGACCCCTAGGTTCTTAGGTTTCGAGTCCCGTCCATTCTTTGTGGACCCAGCTTGTTTTTTGGTAGCCCAGCGTCTAAACATCAAGCTTAATCCACCAGAAGACCCATCTAAACCATAATCACAACAACACCATCACACTCAAATTCAAAGAAAGATGATACAAAAAAAACAATGTTCTGGAAGGGAACATGCATTACCAGTAATGCTTTCATAATCACAAAGACACCATCCCACGCAAATTCAAAGAAAGTCGATACAAATAAAACAATGTTCTGGAAGGAAATAGGCATTAAAAAGACACCATCACACTCAAATTCAAAGAAAGATGATACAAAAAAAACAATGTTCTGGAAGGGAACATGCATTACCAGTAATGCTTTCATAATCACAAAGACACCATCCCACACAAATTCAAAGAAAGTCGATACAAATAAAACAATGTTCTGGAAGGAAATAGGCATTACCAACAATGCTTTCATAGACGGGGACATTGGTGACCAGTTCCTTCACACTCAAACGTTTCCACAATATCGTTGTAAAATTCATCACGTTCAATTACCAAATAGTTACAAAAAACCTGCAAAAGAAAAAAAAAATTGCATCAAAACCCACAAGCCACACTTATCAAGAAAATCCAAATTCACCTCAAATTAGCCAATATACTGATTTTACAGAAGAAATTATCATAAGCAAAATTGGTCTCATTTCACGAGTTTGATTACCAAACTCTGTTTTTACTGTAATGACACCTAACCAAGCAGTAATAATGTACTACAATTTGCTCCAACAAGAGTTCAAACATCCTGACAGCCTAAGCAATTATATAGACCGACCTCTAGCTATGAGAATATTCAAGAAATTGGTAAAAGCTAAACAAACAGCTGAAATACTCTTCTGATTTGGGGTTTCAATCTATAATCAGTGTTGTCTTTAGGGTTTTTGCTTTCCAGCCAGGAAGCTAAAGCTAAGCTTACCATACATGAGGGCAAAGTAATAGTATTTTTACCAAACAGACCGTGAATCACAAGAATTTCGATTAAAAAAACAAAATCCAAAGTTAAGATGTCAATTAAGGAGATGAGATTATTACGATTACCTCGAGATTTGAATAGGTTCAATAGAATCGATGGTGTAAATCGCGCGGACGGATCGAAGGATAGGGGTTTTTGAGGGGTTTTGGAAGCACCGGCGGGGAGAGGGATGAAAAAGAGGAGGCGAAGAGTGAGAGGAAATAGGGAGACGCGAAAAAACGAAGAGAGTGCAGTTAACGAGTGGAGGAAAGAAGGAGAGGTGGTGGTGATGGTGCACGTGTTAAAGTGAATACAGCGCACGTGTTGCTTTCTTTTAGTTTTTTTTTTTCTCATTTAATTAAACTATAACTAAAAGGGCTTTTTCCTTTTATTTTTTATTTAAGTTGTATTATTTTTTTAGCTATTTTTTTTAATGTGTTTTGGGATTTTTTTTGTTTTTTTTTTCTTTTAACAAAATTTTTTGATTAATTTAGTTTATTAATGTTAAATTTTTTTTATTTAATTATCAGACTTTCATGACATGTTTTCTGGATTTAACGAGTTAACTTGGTTTGACAAGTTAACCTATATATTTTTTGTTGTTTTTTATTCTTTTTAATTAATTTTTTTTGTTTATTTTAGTTTGTTAATGTTAAATTTCTTTCTATTTAGTTATTAGACTTTTATGACACATATCCCAAGTTTCACGGGTTAACTTGGTTTCACGGGTGAACCCAGTTAATTCTGGGTTGACCCGTTAATTATTTTTATTTTTATTTTCATAATTTTTTTTGTTTAATTTATTTTGTCAATGTTAAATTCTTTTTATTTAGTTATCAGACTTTCATGACACTGATCCTAGGTTTAACAGGTTAACATGGTTTGACGAGTTAACCCATCTTTTTTTTCTTTTTAATTAATTTTTTTTTTCAGTTCAGTTTGTTAATGTTCATTTTTTTTATTTAGTTACCAGATATTCATGACATGGATCCTGGGTTTAACGGGTTAACTTGGTTTGACGAGTTAACCTGATTTTTTTTTTGTTTTTAATTATTTTTTTCGTTTAGTTTGGTTTGTTAATGTTAAATTTCTTTCTATTTAGTTTTTTTTCCTTATTGGAGGTTTTTTTTCTTTTATTTTTTCTTTTTACTTAATTTTATTTAATTAATTTAGTTTATTAATATTAAATTTTTTTCTAAGTAGTTCTTGGCTAATACATTTAGTTTTTCTTTTTGTTTTTATGCCTTTGACTGTGGACTGCACAGTGTAGTCCACAATGAAAAGGCTGATGCCTTTTGTTTTTTGTTTTTCTTTTTAATTAATTTTTTTGTTTAATTTAAATTATTAATATTAAATTTTTTTCTATTTAGTTATCAAACTTTCATAACACGAAATCCATGTTTGACAGGTTAATCTGGTTTGACGAGTTAACCCAGTTAATTTTGGGTTAACCCATTAATTTGTTTTTTCCTTTTTAATTATCAAACTTTCACGATGCGAATTCAAAGTATGACGGGTTAACTTGGTTTGAAGGGTTAACCCAATTAATTCATATTTTTTTCTTTTTCTTTATTAGTTTTTTTTTAACTAATTTATTTAATTATCACACTTTATGACACGACCTTGCAGCCAGACCCACGTCCAATGCTATTAGGTCTGTTATTGCAGTCCAGATACTTTTATGCTAAAAGTTAACCCAAGTTTAATGTTATTATTAATATTATAAATATTACTTTTGGATTAGACGTTGCAACCAAACATAAGACTTTTAGGTATAATTTTACAAAAAAACCTAATACTTTTAGATCTTGATTTTTTTATAAATACAAAAAATAATTGACCCGCAACATCACGCAGGACATGTAACTAGTGACATCTAAAATTAATCATTTTCCCTTTGTTTTTTATAAAAAGAAGAGGAAACTACCCGGATAAAAAACCAAGACTATCACCGGATGACAATCACCGGCCACTTTCTCGCCAATTTGCACCCGAAAGTGTTTGTTTAATTGTAAATGCAAAAGGTCAGCCATAGGATGTTAAATCCAGTTATTTCTCTGCGTTGAATCTAATGCAGGGATTCATTTTAGGAAGGCTAAAATATAAAGACCCCTTGACCATGGGTCCTTGTACATTGTGGAAGGCGGAGCTCCTAACATTCTCATGCTCCAGTTCTTCATAAAACCAGTTTCTATGGGTGCCTGTTGCTAGACGCAGGCTTTTACGAGAACATTCTCTACGGTTTTGTTGAATCAAAGGTGATCAAAAGGCTACCTTTCAAGTTTCAGATTTAGCTCCCTCTGTATTTTTCCGTTCCTTTTTGGCTGACAAACATGAATAATTTCTTGTTCTTGACGCATTGCAAATTCAATTGGCCTTGATGCAAATACAAGTAAATCCTAAACAAACACTCTGGGCAGAGTCTTGAAAATTGCAGGGGCAAGAAAGATTTAAATCACAGCATTCATGGTTCTTACCTTGGCTTGAGTTGAAAATCCCGTTAATTCTCTGCTTGAAGAAGCTAGATGAGACCAGAAGCAGGCATCTCTCATCTACTGATTCACCACTGAACAGCTGTGGCTTTCTTCTTCTACCGAAATTAGGGCAGAATACATTGTTAATGTCTTTCGCTATTAGGGAAGTTTATATATATATATATATATATATATATATATATATATATATATATATATATATATATGCCGGGTCTCGTCCGGGTTCAACCGGGTCATGGATCGACCAGGTTTTACCGATTTATGCATTTTCCGGTCATTCACCTAACCCGGTCGATCCGGGTTTAATAACTACAACTAAAACCCTGAAACCCTAAACTTAGAAATTCGTTTTCTCGCTTAGGCAGCCATCTCTCCGCGTGTAAGGTTCCGGCTTAAGCTCCTGGGGAGAGAAAAGAGAGAGGTTTTGGAGAGTTAGACGGTAGAGGCAATGGGGGCGAGCAAGAAAGAATCAGTTGAAGTGGAAAAAAGGGAGGAGAAGAAGAAAAGCTAAAAAACCCAACCCACCAAGAAGGAGAAGCTCGGTACAGAAGAATGCTTGCTTCATAGAAAACAAGAAGACACAGCAACTGATTACAAGGTATGCACCGTTTCATTTTTCGCTGCACTTTCTCTTCTGGGTCTTGCTGGAGAGCATGACATATTTCTACTTTCTGCAGAAACAAAACAAGCACAGTTCCTGCTCATGACATTTTTTGGTTTTTATGCTATCACAGCTGTTACTTCTATGCTGCAGTGACTATTTTGTGATAAACACTCGATGGGCTATGGCTTTTTTGGTTGTCTGAATTGTTATTTGCTAGTGTTGTGTTTGTTGGAATATATGTTTTTTTCTATGCGTACCTTATGTATGTTCTGGATAACGTTAATGAGGTTTGTGTTACTTATTTATGGTAGGAATTTTCTGAGGATTATAAATCAGCAGAGGAGTCAGAAGCTGGTGACAGCGAATCCTCTGGAGATGAGGTACATGGTAATTGCCTGAATTTGCTTTATTTATTAGCATACACTGTAAAGAAAAATGTGGTAATAAATTTTGGTGTTATCTAGCATTCGCTGTTTCAGAACAAAGCAAGTAGTTGAGAAGGCTGGTCATGTGTAAAAGCTAGTCTATTCATCATGATTGGTTTAGTGGTGGTTGTAATCTGACTGTTGTCCAATCAAAATTAGGGTTCAAGATTTGTTTTGAGTGAAATTCTTTTTTCTAAATTTTTGGCTATAAAACAAGGGAAATAACTGTCTTTTCCTCTCCTTTGATATTGTTAAATTCCATGTTTCACCTGGAAACTTTTCCTTGGTATTGTGATCATTTGTACTTTAATATCCTAATAATGGCCATTGCAGGGCTTTCACAACACCGGTAGTAATGAGGGCTTGGCCAATGAAGGTCAGAGTGAAGACTCTGAACCTGATCTGGGAGGTGAAGAAAGCGACTCTTCTGAGGATGAGGTACATTTCTTTTTTCTCCTTCCTTTGATGCTTGAAAAATAAATTTAATTTACTCTGGTTTTTACTTAATTCCTTGTCAAATGGGATTTATTTGTTTGGTTATTTTCATTCAAAAGGTGGCTCCTAGAAATACGGTCGGTGATGTTCCATTGGAGTGGTATAGGGATGAAAAGCATATTGGGTATGACATTGCTGGAAAGAAGCTAAAAAAGAAAGAAAAACAAGATAAACTTGATTCATTTCTTGCGAATGTTGATGACTCAAAAAATTGGTGAGTTTTGCTATTGTATTTATGCTTTTCTCATGTCAATACTTATCAATGGCAGCAAAATACTCAGTCCTGATTCTTTTGTTATTAAGGTTTTTCCCCTGAACTATGCTTTAGTTGCTGCGTTATTCTATTTTCCTATCTATGGAGTTATCTTAAATTTTGCAATATTCTGTGCTTCTTTGTACAAAAACTGGGCAGTTGCTGTTATTTCCACATCAAAATCATGGTTTTCTTCTCTCTTTGTGCGATTATGACTAGTAAAATCCATTGCAGCACCTTGAAGAAAAGGCATCCTTCCAAAAACAAAAGTAGAAACTAGTACCAAAGAACCCTCAAATTTTCACTAATCTGGTAAGGAAACCCCAATAAATAACCGGCTTAAGAGCATCAGAGGTTGGGAAAACTATTTTATCAGATAGGAAGAAGAACTTCATTTCCTTGAAAGATTCTCAAGTTACGCCATTCAAGAACATCAAAATATTGGGCAAATATCGCAATGCCATGAATTAGATAGGGCCCAACATGTTTCTGCTTTACCTGGTTTGACTTGCCCTCCCATTATACTATTTATAACAAATAGTTGCATATACTAGGCAAAGAGGGAAAAAGGATTTGTCTTTAAGCTGGATTTTTAGAGGCTTGTTGGATAGGAAGGGATTTAAAGATGGGTGGAGGCTGTGAGTTAGAGATAGCTCTTCCTCCACCATGTTTTTTTTTTGTTATGAGGAGCTTAAAGCATGGGTTAATGGGCTTTCTTATTCAATATTGTTGTCAATGTTCTTGATAGATTTGACTTAGAGAGGAGGGCAGTGGGGTCTTGTGAGAGGGATACATGTAGATGTTCTAGATTTCATTTTGTTAGATTTTCAGATGTGGAGTGATGTATTTTGAACTCATCCCCTGTGGAAAGATTCTATGTCTTATAGCATTTGGGATCCTATAGTTAAGAGAGTTATAATCTGTCTTGAAAAGTGACATAGCGTTGTTTCTGTTAGGGTTTGCAACTTTGCATTTCCATTATTCAAGCGTGCTAGTTTTCCTATTTAGCGTGTGAGGTATAGATGCTTTTGTAGAAGTGCATTTGAGCTAAAACATCATTTTGGTGCTTTCCCATGTGCTTTTCAATAGTTTTGACACATCTTTATTTCAAAATCATCCAGAAGCACTGGTAAAAGCATCAGTTTTATGCTTTCTCAGCCCAAAAGCACTTTTAAACGCAACTCAAACGTGTTAACAAACTCAACCTTAGCATATATCTTTGTTTCAGAGTTATGTAGGGGATGCTGAATAAAAGAGAGTGGTGAGGGATTTCCTTCAGTGATAGTGAGGAAAGGAAAGGAGACCAGTTGGTTTGTTGGAAGGTTTGACCTTAAATTGTAGAGTTTAGGACATGTTAATAACTGTCTAGGAAAATCCTTTCATGTAAAAGATCACATCTGAAAACAAGATAAAAGGTAAGAAAGAATAAAAGAAAAAAGCACCAACCAACCTGTATACAGCTTAATGAGGAAGAAAAGTTGAGTGATATTTTTCTTATCTGATACTTGTTTTATGATTAATAAGGATGGTGAATTTCTTTTAGAATTCTTTTATTAGTAATTTTTCATAGATATGTTGATGGTAGAGTTTTTTTTGAATCATTCACATCATTACAATATGTATATATTATGTAAGGGTAAGAGAATAGAATGCAGTATTATGTCTTAGTGTTCAATAATTGGTAATTACTTTGTAGATTACTAGATAGAAATTTGGAAGCATTTAAATAGCTTGGGCATAACTTGGCCCTAAAAACCTTTGTGCAATAGATAGTACAACATTCTTACCATTTCTCATTTTGGCAAACAAGTTATTCATGTTATAATTTTCTTAGAACTATTTTGTGTCATAAGATAATTTGCTCTGTTCTGGTAGAAAGGTGTGTGGCAGGCATATGCATGTGCTTCATTTCTGGTGTATAGGCTCCAAGAGCAGTAATCAAGGTTGTTAAAATCGCGTTATGATTTTACGAGTCAAAACATGCATTACGGGTTGAATCGCTTGAAAAAATCAAAAATGGGTAAAATCGGGTTGAAATCGAGTGAAATCGCAAAAATCGAAAGAAATCGCGCACAATCGCGATTTCAAGATCGATTTTGCGATTTTGACAAAATGAGGCCCTGAAACAAAATCCCCCCTCCTGGACAGCTGTCAGATGCCTATTGGATTATTTCTGCACAGTCACGGACTATTACCCCTCATTTTACACCCAAAAAAGAAAGAAAGAAAAAGACAGAGAGAGACTACCAGAAAGAGAGCTTGATGAATTTACCGAGATCGGAGGATTTGAGGACTGAAGGTTTAAGATGAGAGTGGAACCAGCAGAGAGAGAATTTGGAGCATCGGGCTCCCATTGATTAGAGTAAAAACAAAAAACTCCAAGATGATCAGACAGTGAGGAGACAATGTGAGGTGAAATAATCAAATGGTTAGGATGACACTGATCCTTGTTCTAAAGTTGTTTGCATGCGCTGCTGCATCACAAGAAGGGTTTGGAAAGGAAAGAGAAAGAGTGGGTTGTGGACAGTGGAGGATCCTTCGTTCCTAATCAGTTTTATTGAAGCTTGCAAGCAAGAAAGCAACTTCGCTTGATGTTGTGCTGTGTTTGCGCAACAAAGTGCAGAGGGCCTTTTTACTCTCCTTTCTGGTTTCAACTTTCTGGTTTCAGAATTAATTGGACTGAATTAATGGGGTGAAAATTAGACTGAAAATTGTTGAATTTGACTGAATTTAATGTCATTTCAATATTATATGACTGATTTAATTGGACGAATTGTTATGTATGAATTTTTATTTAAAGCATGAATTTTTTTTAATGTATTTTAAAATTCCTTACGATTTTACGATCCGAGTTTGTGAACGGCTTTCTGTGCCGTGTTAAAATCGCAATTTTAACAACCTTGGCAGTAATGCATTACTGCTTTACTGTCCTGAGCTTTTTCTTTAACACTGGGTGTGAAATATCAAGGTTGCTTAGAATTATGCTATAGTTGTTGTGATTTTTAGTTTTTGGATTGAGATGAAAAACTGATCAATGCATGTGGGATATTGAGTCTTTATGGACTAATTGGCACTCATTTTATGAAGTGAAATGTTGATTTCAACAGGGAAAAAAAAAAGAACTCGGACTTTTTAATGATTCTCTAGATTGTTTTCAGCATGATTAGACCACATTCATTCTTCAATATTTTGCACTTCCTTTTGCAGGAGGATGAATCGTTTTCTTCGCCTCTCTCTCTTAAAAGAATTAATCTTTGAAGTGCACATGCTTGCAGAATTAATGATTCTCTAGATTACATTCATTCTTCAATATTTTGCACTTCCTTTTCGGGAGGTTGAATCATTTTCTTCTCCTTTGAAGTGCCATCGTGCCCCCCGCGAGAAAATTTCAAAGTATCAACTTTAATCAAGTGTAATCTTCGCTAACTTGTGTTTGCTAATGTTGATTTTTCTTTCAAGGCGAAAGATTTATGATGAGTACAACGATGAGGAGGTAGAGTTGATAAAAGAAGAAACCAAACTTATTTGTAGAGTGCTCAAAGGAAAGGCTCCACATGGTGACTTTGATCCATATGCGTTCTGTAGTTCTCATTCAATTTCATGTTCGAATATTTTCATACAAATATAGTTTTTATTAACTTTTTTCATTCATATCATGCTTAATGTTATATGCTCAAAATTGATCTCCTTATGTTTTCATTCAGCCTTACGTTGATTGGTTTAAATGGGAAGATTCAAAGCATCCATTGTCAAATGCACCAGAGCCTAAGAGTCGATTCATTCCCTCAAAATGGGAAGCTAAAAAGGCAAGTAATATCATATTGTATTGATCTTATATCATTTAGAAAATAAAGTGTCAACTTTTTCACTCGGGATTTATTTGAATTGCCGTCATTTTTTTTGTCGCACGTCGGAAAATCCACGCGGCATCGGCTGACGATTTTTCTCGTTGCTGCGTTTGCTTTGATTGGTTCCCCAGTGGAGTCGCCATTCTGTCGCACGTGTGCGGCGTCGCGACGATTTTACAAGTTTTTTCATTTTAAATCTACAATGTAAATCTATATATATTTGGCAACTATGGGGAGACAAGAAATTCTTGTCGTTTATTGATGGAAAATGGATTGAGAGTCGCCGCCTAGTATTTTGGTCACTAGGAACCCTAACTGGTCTCAGAGATCGAGTACGGGGACTGGTTGCGTAAAGGGAAGGTATTAGCACCCCAAATATGCCCTACCTAAGGTAAGCTGCATTGTTTTATTTGTCTGATAAAATTCGAGGTCTCGTTGTGTTTCTTAGTTGTTGGATATGGTTCAAGAAAAGTCTTCGATAAGGAGATCCTTATTTTAATGGGTAATTCTGACGTTAACAAAAAAAATTTAATATTCGGAACATGTCTTACGTATAAGATCGTAACCCCAAATACTAAAAGAAAAAACACAATAATTTTTTTGGAATTTTTGAAATATTGGCCTAGTTCTCATGGCTTGAATAAACTGGTTATTAAAATCAAAATGCATGCTAATACATATATTGTTTTGAAATTTCCTTTGTTGTGTGAAAATATGATGTTATAATATTTATATATATATTGGAGAGACTAGGCCGTATGCATGAAAACAAAACATTTTTTTTAATAAACATTTTTTTTTACGAAAACCGGGTATTTTAATACCGAATTTGTATCTTTACAATATAAAAGTACAAACGAATATTGATCAAAATACAGTAATAAAATTACAGAAAAATCATATTTTTTGGAAAAAAATTTGAAGAATTTTTTTTTTTTGGGCTGGGCCCACTTGCCTAGGCTGAACCCAGCAGACCTTCGTGAATTATATTTCACGTAAACAGTGAAATAACATTTCACTGTTCACGTGAATTATATTTGATGTGAACAGTGAAATAACATTCACGGTCCGCGTGAATTATATTTGATAACATTATATTGGATGTGAACAGTGAAATAACATTTCACTGTTTATGTGAATTATATTTGACAGTGAAGTGCTGGGAACAACGACGAGAAGGGAGACATACCTGGTTGAAACGATGGCGATGAAACTGCTGTGCAGGATCGGAGGTGTCTATGAGCTTTGCTCCGCCACTCGGTTTCTCCTTGCTCTTCTATTTTTGTTGCTTCGTGCAGCCTTCCCTTACTTACGTTTCAATCTCCTGTATTCCCACTATGTTATCTCCTCCTCCTCTGTTACTTACGTTCTCCCTCTCTGTTTTCTCTTTTTTTTAGTTCTTTTATGTTATTCCCAGCTCCTCTCGGTTTATTTTTCTTACATTCCCCTCTCTCTGTCTTTTTTTTTCCTTTGTCCAACCTCTCTGTCCGTTTTTTCTCCCACCAAAAACCCCCTCCTCTGCAGCTGCTAAGGGCAGTATTTATAGGCAAAGGGTGAGCAGGGAAGCTATTGCGTGTGGGGAGAAGGGGACACCGGGTGAGGTCTTCAACGGGGGCGTGAGGCTTTAGGCTCGGACATTGTTCCTTGTTTTAAGGGGGCGTGCGGAAAGAGGAACAGTGTCAAAACGACATTGTTCATTGGAGACCTTGTAGACTAAGCTTTGTTTTTGTCTAATTTGTTTGTATTTTCTTGTGCTTATTATTAATATGTCTTTCCTTTTATTTATTTGCATATTTGTTTTTTTATTTTACGCGTATTATTCATGCATTGTATAAAATTGTCTCATGCATCACTTGCTTTTATTTTGAGAAGCACATACAAACCTTAAGTTAAGTGGGGAATTAGCGATTTACCCTAAGACTATTGGTCAGGGTTTAAATGCGTGAAACACTCAACTCATATCTGAGTGCCTGCTTGGTAATGGTGGGCATACGTGTTTTAATTGTTCCTTGCAACGCCCCCATACTGTCTTTACGAAGAACGTTACTGGGCAGATATGAGACCTTTCAAGACCAGATAGAAAAACTACTCACTCTCACTTAATAAATAGAGTTTGTCCTTAGGTTATGTATTTCCATTTGCATCATGATTAATATGGTTAAATTCATCAATCCAGGTTTTGAGCTGAAGTCATGACTAAGTACCTTTTTTTCCAAGAATTCGGACAAGAATCTGAGCTGGCTCAGATAGCCGAAGGAAAATGTCCAAGAATCGATGCTAGTGGGTTACCATGCATTACCGAGATAAATCACATGGTAAATGACTTGGGGAAGTTATTGTCTATCATGGAATATGTCGATGAGACTCTTTTTGAAAGACGATATGGGAGGACATAGCTTCGGAGGTAGTCAGTTTATTAGGCTTAAGAAAGATTAGTCAATGTAGAGTCGTCGAAGAGGTTTTTAAATGGAAGGTCATTGAAGCCCGAATGAAGAAAAATGTTGAAGAAGGCAAGTTGGGAGATGAACGATATAGGTTGGTGGCCTTCGCCAGCTTTGGACTGGTATTATTCCCTTTTGAAATTGGGGTCATCAGTTTGGAAGCAGCAAATGTCTTTGTCCAATACGAGCATGACCGGATCAATCCCTCCCCAGCCATCTTGGGAGAAACCATGTTATTCATCGAAACACCAAGGGACATCTTCAACAACTTTTGGTGGTTTGACCTGCGACCGTTAAAGATTACCATAGATGAGACTTGGAAGAATTGGGATGAGAAAACATGGATGGATAAGTATGCAGCCTTGCCAATGGGCAACTTCAAGTGGAAAGCGCCGTGGATGAACAACGCCATCTGCACAATGAGCTGTGGAAACAAGATATGGGTTCCTTTGATTGGTGTAACCGGTTACATCAGTTATGCGCCCACCCTTGTAACAAGGCAGTTAGGCGAAATGCAGTATACACCAACCTTGGGTTTAGCTGATTTCATTGGTTTATTCAAGCACCAACCATTCCACGAAGAAATGGAGTTTATCCGACAAGATTGGGAAAGACCCTTGAAGGTGAAAAGGGAAGAAGGAAACAATTTTGAAACCTCATTTAGCCAGAATTATGCAATTTGAAGGAATGAAGAGCTTTCTGAAGTGAAGGGTTTCTCTACACAAGAACAGTCGGAATCAACGACAGAACAGAAAAGAAAAAAAAAGGATGATGAGGAAGATTTAAGAAAGCAGCTATAGCAGTGTAGAATTGATCTCAGCAAAAGTAAGGGGCAACAACAACTATTAGAAACCAGTTAGAGGAAGAAAATACGATGAGGGTTTTTTTGAATCAGCGGTTAAAAAAATAGGATAAGCAGTTAACATCTCTAAAGGAATGATAAAAAAGGGCCGAGGTAGTTGAAGAGATAACAACGGGGGTCCAGGCTGAGTTAAGGAATCGAATAGCTGAATATGATGAGCTGGTTAAGAAGAATGAGCTCACAGAAAAAGAGTTGACTAAGGTTAAGAGATCAACAAAAGGCAAGATGAATGTTGATAAGGAGATGATGGATTCTTTGAAGAAGGGAAATAACCTTCTTTTAATGAAAGTAGAAGTTGAAAAGGAGAAGAATCGGCTAGCCAACCTCGACATAGAAGACGAAAGGAAGGTCAGAGCTCAATACATGGTGCAACTGGAGAAAGAGAGAAGTGCAAGAAGGGCCGCTGAGTCTGACATGAGGGATTACCAGAAGATAACTGAGTCTTCGAAAGGAAGGATGATGGCTTTACAATCAGAGATTGAGATACGAGAAGAAGAGTTGAGGGAGTTGAGAATCCATTACTTCAAGATGGAAGAGGAGCTGAGTAAGGCTAAGCAAGAGCGTGGAGAATGCCAAGACTACATGGACAGCTTTGCAGTTCAAATTAATTCCAAAATAGCCGAGTTGGATATCAAAAAGGAAGAACTACAGAGGATAAGCTGGCACGGTTAAAGGATATGGTTCGAGTGTTGGAAAGAAGTAACGAAGCCTTAGGAGCTAGTAACGAAGAATTAATCTTAGTAACACCGTATTCCATGACAGAATAAGACATGTCAAAACAGGTTGGGTAAGTAGACTGTTATGCGGAAATGTTGCAACAGCAAGCCACCCAAGTTGGAAATGATGCTTCAAAGTATCGAGAATACATAGGGGTCATGGCCTGTTTAATTGGGGATTTGGCTAACAGGGGAAATGCTTTTTAGAGGTAGCAATGTACAAGACTCTTTTCCATTATCGTTTTGTATGAGCAACTTTTATTTTTATTTTTATAAGAAGTCCATGACGTATTTCTCTTCTTAATGTGTCTATGATAAGAACTTGGCAAACCCTCCTTTATGGTAATTGGGTCAACTTAGAAATCTTGCCCAAAGGACTACGAAAGTCATGAATCACTTTCGTAGTAATGTGTAATTTTTTATGAGCTGATTCATGACTTTCGTAGTCCTTTGGACAAGATTTCTAAGTTGACCCGATTACCATAAAGGAGGGTTTGCCAAGTTTCTTATCATAGAGGCTTACCAAAACACATTAAAAAGAGAAATACGTCATGGACTTCTTATAAAAATAAAAATAAAAAGTTGCTCATACAAAACGATAATGGAAAAAAGTCTTATACATTGCTACCTCTAAAAAGCATTTCTCTTATTAGCCAAATCCCCAATTAAACAGGTCATGGCCCCATGTATTCTCGATACTTTGAAGCATCATTTCCAACTTGGGTGGCTTGCTGTTGCAACCTTTCCGCATAACGGGCTACTTGCCCAACCTGTTTTGACATGTCTTATTCTGTCATGGAATACGGTGTTATCTGCGATTATTGCTTCGTTACTTCTTTCCAACACTCGAACCATATCTTCTAACCGTGCTAGCTTATCCTCTGCAGTTCTTCCTTTTTGATATCCAACTCGGCTATTTTGGAATTAATTTGAACTGCAAAGCTATCCATGTAGTCTTGGCATTCTCGACGCTCTTGCTTAGCCTTACTCAGCTCCTCTTCCATCTCGAAGTAATGGCTTCTCAACTCTTCTTCTCGTATCTCGATCTCCAATTGTAAAGTCATCATCCTTTCTTTCGAAGACTCAGCTCTCTTCTGGTAATCCCCTCATGTCAGATTCAGCGACACTTCTCTCTTTCTCCAGTTGCACCATGTATTGAGCTCTGACCTTCCTTTCGTCTTCTATGTCGAGGTTGGCTAGCCGATTCTTCTCCTTTTCAACTTCTACTTTCATTAAAAGAAGGTTATTTCCCTTCTTCAAAGAATCCATCATCTCCTTATCAACATTCATCTTGCCTTTTGTTGATCTCTTAACCTTAGTCAACTCTTTTTCTGTGAGCCCATTCTTCTTAACCAGCTCATCATATTCAGCTATTCGATTCCTTAACTCAGCCTGGACCCCCGTTGTTATCTCTTCAGCTACCTCGGCCCTTTTTTGTCATTCCTTTAGAGACGTTAACTGCTTATCCTATTTTTTTAACCGCTGATTCAAAAAAACCCTCATCGTATTTTCTTCCTCTAACTGGTTTTCTAATAGTTGTTGTTGCCCTTTACTTTTGCTGAGATCAATTCTACACTGCTATAGCTGCTTTCTTAAATCTTCCTCATCATCCATTCTTTTTCTTTTCTGTTCTGTCGTTGATTCCGACTGTTCTTGTGTAGAGAAACCCTTCACTTCAGAAAGCTCTTCATTCCTTCAAATTGCATAATTCTGGCTGAATGAGGTTTCAAAATTGTTTCCTTCTTCCCTTTTCACCTTCAAGGGTCTTTCCCAATCTTGTCGGATAAACTCCATTTCTTCGTGGAATGGTTGGTGCTTGAATAAACCAATGAAATCAGCTAAACCCAAGGTTCTTGGTGTATACTGCATTTCGCCTAACTGCCTTGTTACAAGGGTGGGCGCATAACTGATGTAACCGGTTACACCAATCAAAGGAACCCGTATCTTGCTTCCACAACTCATTGTGCAGATGGCGTTGTTCATCCACAGCGCTTTCCACTTGAAGTTGCCCATTGGCAAGGCTGCATACTTATCCATCCATGTTTTTCTCATCCCAATTCTTCCAAGTCTCATCTATGGTAATCTTTAACGGTCGCAGGTCAAACCACCAAAAGTTGTTGAAGATGTCCCTTGGTGTTTCGATATGACTGATTATCCATAAGTACAACATAGGGATGCAGCATCTCATAGCTCCTTTTCCATTCGTTCTACAGTGATTAAGGGATAACATGGTTTCTCCCAAGATGGCTGGGGAGGGATTGATCCGGTCATGCTCGTATTGGACAAAGACATTTGCTGCTTCCAAACTGATGACCCCAATTTCAAAAGGGAATAATAGCAGTCCAAAGATGGCGAAGGCCACCAACCTATATCGTTCATCTCCCAACTTGCCTTCTTCAGCATTCGGGCTTCAATGACCTTCCATTTAAAAACCCCTTCGGCGACTCTACATTGGCTAATCTTTCCTAAGCCCAATAAACTGAGTACCTCCGAAACTGTGTCCTCAAATCTTTGCCGGTGGTAGATTCTGTGGCTGTTATTTTGAAAATCTAGAATCCTCTCATATTCCTCCAAGGTTGGTGTCATATCGATGTTCCCAAAGGTAAAACACCGATAACTAGGATCCCAAAAATTCAGAAGGGCTTTGATCGCCGCAGCTTGTACGGGCAACCTAGTTATTTGTGCAACTCTCCCATATCGTCTTTCAAAAAGAGTCTCATCGACATATTCCATGATAGACAATAACTTTCCCAAGTCATTTACCATGTGATTTATCTCGGTAATGCATGGTAACCCACTAGCATCGATTCTTGGACATTTTCCTTCGGCAATCTGAGCCAACTCAGATTCTTGTCCATATTCTTGGAAAGAAGGTACTTAGTCATGATTTCAGCTCAAAACCTGGATTGATGAATTTAACATATTAATCATGATGCAAATGAAATACATAACCTAAAGACAAGCTCTATTTATTAAGTGAGAGAGTAGTTTTTCTATCTGGTCTCGAAGGTCTCATATCTGCCCAGTGACGTTCTTCGTAAAGAAGTATGGGGGCGTTGCAAGGAACAGTTAAGACACGTATGCCCACCATTACCAAGCAGGCACTCAGATATGAGTTGGGTGTTTCACGCATTTAAACCCTGACCAATAGTCTTAGGGTAAATCGCTAATTCCCCACTTAACTTAAAGCTTGTGTGTGCTTTTCAAAATTAAGCAAGTGATGCATGAACAATTTATACAATGCATGAATAATATGCGTAAAATAAAAAACAAATATGCAATAAAATAAAAGGAAAGGCATATTAATAACACAAGAAAAAACAAACAAATCAGACAAAAACAAAGCTTAGTCTACAAGGTCTCCAATGAACAATGTCGTTTTGACACTGTTCCTCTTTCCGCACGCCCCCTTAAAACAAGGAACAATGTCCGAGCCTAAAGCCTCACGCCCCCGTTGAAAGACCTCACCTCACCCGGTGTCCCCTTCTCCCCACACGCAATAGCTTCCCTGCTCACCCTTTGCCTATAAATACTGCCCTTAGCAGCTGCAGAGGAGGGGGTTTTTGGTGGGAGAAAAAACAGACAGAGAGGTTGAACAAAGGAAAAAAAAAGACAGAGAGAGGGGAATGTAAGAAAAATAAACCGAGAGGAGCTGGGAATAACATAGAAGAACTAAAAAAAAAAAGAGAAAACAGAGAGGGAGAACGTAAGTAACAGAGGAGGAGATAACATAGTGGGAATACAGGAGATTGAAACGCAAGGGAAGGCTGCACGAAGCAACAAAAACAGAAGAGCAAGGAGAAACCGAGTGGCGGAGCAAAGCTCATAGACACCTTCGATCCTACGCAGCAGTTTCATCGCCATCGTTTCAACCAGGTATGTCTCCCTTCTCGTCGTTGTTCCCAGCACTTCACTGTCAAATATAATTCACATGAACAGTGAAATGTTATTTCACTGTTCACATCCAATATAATGTTATCAAATATAATTCACGCGAACAGCGAATGCTATTTCACTGTTCACATCAAATATAATTCACGTGAACAGTGAAAATGTTATTTCACAGTTCACGTGAAATATAATTCGCGAAAGACCTACTGGGTTCAGCCCAGCCCAAATAAAAATTCTTCAAAATTCTTTTCCAAAGAATGTGATTTTTCTGTAATTTTATTACTATATTTTGATTAATATCGGTTTGTATTTTTATACTGTAAAGATATAAATTCGGTATTAAAATACCCGGTTTTCATAAAAAAAAATATTTATGAAAAAAAATGTTTTGTTTTCATGCATACGGCCTAGTCTCTCCAATATATATATAAATATTATAACATCATATTTTCACACAACAAAGGAAATTTCAAAACAATATATGTATTAGCATGCATTTTGGTTTTAATAACCAGTTTATTCAAGCCATGAGAAGTAGGCTAATATTTCAAAAATTCCAAAAAAATTATTGTGTTTTCTTTTAGTATTTGGGGTTACAATCTTATACGTAAGACGTCTTCCGAATATTAAATTTGTTTTGTTAACGTCAGAATTACCCATTAAGATAAGGATCTCCTTATCGAAGACTTTTCTTGAACCATATCCAACAACTAAGAAACACAACGAGACCTCGAATTTTATCAGACAAATAAAACAATGCAGCTTACCTTAAGTATGACGTATTTGGGGTGTTAATATCTTCCCTTTACGCAACCAGTCCCTGCACCCGATCTCTGAGACCAGTTAGGGTTCCTAGTGACCAAAATACTAGGTGGCGACTTCCAATCCATTTTCCATCAATAAACGACAAGAATTTCTTGTCTCCCCATATTTGCCAAATAGATATAGATTTACATTGTAGATTTAAAATGGAAAAACTTGTAAAATCGCCGCGACGCCGCACGCGTGCGACAATTTTAATGAGCCATCATTGTGAATTTTATTTGGAGGGGTTCATTTGTGAAAGTCCTGATGTTGTTCAATGCTTCATTTTCGGTTCCTTATGTCTTGTGAATCTACAGGTTCTAGGACTAGTTAGGGCAATTCGAAAAGGATTAATAAAATTTGACAAGCCAAAAGAAGAACCTCGTTTCTACATGTTGTGGGGGGGATGATGCTAGCTCATCAGAAAAGACTGGCCATTTATCTTACATTCCTGCTCCAAAACCGAATTTGCCAGGCGTGGTCTTGGTTTTTTTTATTAATATTTTTAAATTTTAACATTGCTTGAATGAATGAGGCTTCTTCAACTTTATTTTGCTTTTAGGCCATGAGGAGTCCCTACAATCCTTCTGTAGAATACATCCCAACACAGGAGGAGATCAATTCTTATCAGTTAATGGATGAAGAAGACCGACCTAAATTTATACCTAAAAGGTAACTTAACTAGATTTCATTCACTCAGGTCTATCAGTTAATGGTTGAGGAATTCTGTGTTCAATACTGATCATTTACATACACCTAGCATCTTAACTAGATTTCATTCACTCAGGTTTACATCTTTAAGGAGCATCCCAGCATATGAAAATGCTGTTAAAGACTCTTTTGAGCGCTGTCTGGATTTATACTTGTGCCCTAGAGTTCGCAAGAAACGTGTAAGTTACCAACCCATATTGGAGATTAAAGTTAGTCTGCATGATACTTTGTTCAATGTTCTACCCTCTTAAAGCTAATCAGAATCTGTACTCTTGATATTGCAGATTAATATTGATCCTGAGTCTTTGAAGCCTAAGCTGCCAAGCCGAAAAGATCTCAAACCTTACCCAGCAACATGCTATCTTGAGTATAGAGGGCACAAGGGTGCAGTTATGTCAATTTCCACTGAAGCTTCAGGACAGTGGATTGCTTCAGGTTGGATGCTTATCTACAATATTTGTAGTATCATCCCACCAAACATCAAATTTATCCTTTGGATGTGTATCTTATGATTTCATGTTCTTTGAAAGGTTCAAGTGATGGAACTGTGCGATTGTGGGAGGTTGAGACATGTAGATGTATTAAAGTCTGGGAGTTTGGTGAAGTTGTCCAATATGTAGCATGGAATCCTTTGCCGGAACTTCCTATATTGGCTGTCTCTGTGTAAGGCTAATTGCATTTATCAATGGGGCTTAATTTTCTCAAACTTTTTATCATGCATACAACTAAAGCAAGAATGCTTTGGCAGGGGACAAGATGTGTTCCTTTTGAACACTGGGTTGGGAAATGAAGAAACACAGAGAAAAGTTAAGGAGCTTCTGCATGTCACGACATCTACAGTTCTAGATGATTCTGGTCTGTGTAAAAATGGTTTATGCATTGATTATTTTGTAGCCAACGAAATTTTTCTGATTTTTTGCTATTTATTGTTTTTTCAAAGGTAACAAGTTGTCTGCTTGGAACTGGCTTCAAGATGACGAACATGAAGGAATCAGGTTACGGCATTTTAAGGTGATTTTCTTTGCTTATTTTAAACATTGCTCAAATAAAGTAGTTTTCTAGTTTTAATAGAAGATCTTCATTTGAAATTATTCTTAGTATTTAACACTTGCCCTCTTGGACTCTTGCAGACTGTATACTCAGTGGAATGGCATCGGAAGGGAGACTATTTCTCAACAGTGATGCCAGCTGATATCCTTTTTTCCCACGTCGTTTGATTTGATTTTTGTTTCTAGAATGTACTGTCCCATGCATGAAGTCTGTCGGTCTCACTTGACTTTTAGGTGCTTAGTTTGGTGACTTAGATTCCCTTTATGTACCCTTTTCTTGCTCTTATTGGCTCCTATTTTTGTAAGACAATTTCATGGTTGCAAAGGAACGACTGTTCATTCATATTCAGTGAGGAATGTGTTGCATTTAGTGCCATTGGTTGGTAGATGAGCTGCATGTTAAGATGGATGATGTTTCTAAACTAAAAAAAGCATGCATTTCTTTCCATCTCTTAATTATATTCATCAGCAGTTTTTATTTCTGCATTTTGACAATCCTTTGATCTTATTATTTCTCCAGTCTTAGAATTGTCAGTTTGTATTCTAGTTTTACTATTTCATGGATTTTCTTGCATCTGTTTGCCAAACCATGGCCATCATCTTTTATACTACATTCTGGTTTTGATTACACATAGAAGTATAGAACTGCAAATTTCCCTGTGAAACTATCACACGTGACAAGGGAAACTCTATATCAAAAGTGCGGTATTCATTTGTTTGAGGCAGTACTTGAGTATATTTTTACATGTGCTCTTGTTTGCATGTCTAGTTTCATTGGTATCTCAAAGCTGGTCTTCTATAAACTTAATTTTACCCCAAGGCTGAGTAATTTACTTAAAGCAAAAGGAAACAAGAATACCTATTGCCTTTGATTTGGAGCCTTGACCTATTGATTACGTGATTCAAAAGCAATTCTTATCCACCAGCTCTCAAAGAAATTTACACAAAGACATCCATTTAAGCTGCATGGACTTCCGGTGTCAGCAGTTTTTCATCCTACTCGCTCCATCTTCTTTGTCTCAACAAAGAAGAATGTTCGTGTTTATGATCTCTTGAAGCAAAAGCTGATCAAGAAGCTGGAGACTGGATTACGAGAAGTTTCCTCTATTTCAGTTCATCCTACTGGTCTGCTTCCCATTCTTGTTGGTAGATTCTACAAGTAGTCTTTTATATTTATTTATTTTTTACAATGTTCTTATTCTGGGGTTGACTTCCATGCAGGTGACAATGTAATTGTGGGAAGCAGAGATGGAAAGTTATGTTGGTTTGACATGGACCTTTCATCTAAACCTTACAAAGTTCTCAAGTATGCTGCTTTTTTTTTTTTTATCAGACTTTTCTTTTATAATCATCTGTCTTTCAAGTATTGCGTGACCATTAATGTACCTCTCAATATTTACCTTTGAAGAAGCAGTTACTAACATGAATTCTGATCATTTTTTTATGGTCAATTAATTTAAAATCAATATGAAATTTAAAAGCAAGTTACGGAGTTCAAGCACCTTGCTAGATGAATCTTGCAGAAGATTTGTACATATAAAATCATGTGATACTCTTAAAATTGGTGTTTGTCCACCTTTTTCTGACATGATTTTGTTTTTCATGCTTTCTCTTATGTGGTTTACAAATTTCTCAGGTGTCATCCCAAAGACATAACCAATGTGGCCTTCCATCGCTCATACCCACTATTTGCATCATTCTCTGATGACTGCACTGCGTATGTTTTTCACGGCATGGTTTATTCTGATCTCAATCAGAATCCTCTTATTCTTCCCTTGGAAATTCTCCGTGGACATGCAAGTTCAAATGGAAGAGGTGAGTTCTTCTTTGATATACATGTTGCATACACATGCACACATCGTAAACTAAGGGGCAGATGCATCCTGTTTTGAATTGGGATTAAGTTGAAATTTAGACATACTCTACTACTAGTAGTTACTCTCAGCAAAGCTGGATGGGGCATTTGTCTATCCCTCATAAGCACTTGAAGGATATGACTTTTCAATAATAGAACAGCTTTAGCCAATCCCAGATCAGACATATGTGCATGTGCAGCTATAATTGTTTCACCAGCTCTCAGATGGGCAAAAAAAGCTATATATTGCTAGAAGTGGTGGAAAGGGGTTCCTTTGTCCTTTGTGGTTAAATCTTCTGTTGCTGCTTGTAGCTTTTGTCATAACGTTTATGTGCTACTGCATTTACACACAGGACTAATGAAGCCTTCAACATGAAGAATTGTCGAGAGGAAACTTACAGTTGTAATTGATTCTGGATTGTTTTGTAGGAGTATTGGACTGCAAGTTCCACCCACGGCAACCGTGGTTATTCACTGCCGGTGCTGATTCTTTGATAAAACTTTATTGTCACTAAGATTATGCAAAAAGAAGCATGTGTTACTTCAGGTCAGGCCAGTTTGAGAAAGATTGTAAGCCAGATGACAAGGGGATGAAAGTATCTGGAGAGATGCTGGAATTATATCGAGTGGTAGAAACACAATCTCAGGCATTACAGATAGATTCGTATACTTTTATATATATATATAAGCATTAGCCGTGTTGCATATAATATTACTTAAGCAGAGGCCTTGATTATGATTTTGACTCTGATACAAAATTTACACTTTGATCATCTCATCAATCCAATTCTTCTCTCTTTGGGTGGAATATCCCTTGTTCAATTTCCTTTGTAGCTTTAATTAATCAGTTAAATGAAGCGATGGTTTGAAGAGATACTGCCTGGAAACATGACAGGTGGTTCGGATATGGAACCAAGTCAGATGGGTATTTTAAGCTTCCTATTCTGGACTATGTATTTAAACTCTGCTGTTTTCTCCTGAGCTGAGATTCCAGAACACTACCAGGAGACCAGATGCTAGAAATTAAGGGTTTTTAGTGACATTTTTTAATTTAGAATAAAGCTGAAAGTGTGGTGTTTTCACTGTTCTCGTTTTTACTGTGCATTATCTTACAAATCATGGTAGATAAAACCCTGAAAATAAACAAATAAATAAAAATATATTGGATGCATATCTAGGCTGAAGTACAGTTGAATCTTAAAATAGACTAAATGGGACGAAAACATCAGAAATTAAATGAAAGGGCATTGTAGTAATGTTAACAATCACCACACCAAGAGCAGACGAGGGGAAGAAGAGAAAACCAAATTTTTGCAAGAAATTATCGTAAACTCCACAAAAAGATTAAAAAAAAAAAAACATCATAAAAGGGAGCAAAGGATTGTGGTGGTAGATTTAAGAGAATCGGGTACTCAAAATTGAGGGAATTAAAGTTAGGAGAAGGAAGAAAGATTGAGGAAAACTTGGGGACGAGAGGAGGGGAGAAATCATCCAATCCTTCTCATTTTTCCTCTTCAAACCTTCATATCATAAGGTACCTTTACCCCTTATATACATTGATTTGTTTAGATAGATTTAACCATAGTTATTAAACCCGGCCCGGGGGTTGACCCGGCCAAGGGGCCGGGTCTCGGGTTTCATGGGTCAACCCGGGTCAACCCGGGTTGACCCGGATTAACCCGTAATAATTAAAAAAAAATTAATATTTCATATGAAAAAATTCAGGTAAATATAGATTATATATATTATAAATAATCAAGTTTAAAATAATATTTTAAAAAGTTTTTTATCCCACGTTAAAAAGATATTATGTTAAGCTTTTAAGTTGAAGTATTTTAAGTTGAATTATATTTTTTCAATGTGGGATTTGAAACCCATTAGTATATATACTCTATGTTCCCAAGGAAAAAATCATGTTTTTTCAATGTGGGATAAAAAACCTTTTGGTTTAAATACTTCAACTTAAAGGGATAACATAGTATCTTTTCAATGTGGGATTTGAAGCCCTTTCATATATATACTCTATGTTCCCATGAAAAAAGTTATGTTTTTTCAATGTGGGATTTGAAACCCATTAGTATATATACTCTATGTTCCCAAGGAAAAAATCATGTTTTTCCAATGTGGGATAAAAAAACCTTTTGGTTTAAATACTTCAACTTAAAGGGATAACATAATATCTTTTCAATGTGGGATTTGAAGCCCTTTCATATATATACTCTATGTTCCCATGAAAAAAGTTATGTTTTTTTGATGTGGGATTTGAAACCCATTAGTATATATACTCTATGTTCCTAAAGAAAAAATCATGTTTTTTCAATGTGGGATAAAAAACATTTTGGTTTAAAAAACATAACTTTTTTCATGGGAACATAGAGTATATATATGAAAGGGCTTCAAATCCCACATTGAAAAGATACTATGTTATCCCTTTAAGTTGAAGTATTTAAACCAAAATGTTTTTTATCCCACATTGGAAAAACATGATTTTTTCCTTGGGAACATAGAGTATATACTAATGGGTTTCAAATCCCACATTGAAAAAACATAACTTTTTTCATGGGAACATAGAGATATATATGAAAGGGCTTCAAATCCCACATTGAAAAGATACTATGTTATCCCTTTAAGTTGAAGTATTTAAACCAAAAGGTTTTTTATCCCACATTGAAAAAACATGATTTTTTCCTTGGGAACATAGAGTATATATACTAATGGGTTTCAAATCCCACATTGAAAAAACATAACTTTTTTCATGGGAACATAGAGTATATATATGAAAGGGCTTCAAATCCCACATTGAAAAGATACTATGTTATCCCTTTAAGTTGAAGTATTTAAACCAAAAGGTTTTTTATCCCACATTGAAAAAACATGATTTTTTCCTTGGGAACATAGAGTATATATACTAATGGGTTTTAAATCCCACATTGAAAAAATATAATTTTTTTCATGTGAATATAGAGTATATATATGAAAGGGCTTCAAACCCCACATTGAAAAGATACTATGTTATCATTTTAAGTTGAAATATTTAAACCAATTTTTTTTTTATTCCAAATAAAAAAAAAAAAAAACCCGGGTCTCGTCCGGGTTTGCCCGGGTCGACCCGCCGGGTCGCCCGGGTTTGGCCGGGCTGTTGCCACAGCCGGTCTTTTATTAAACCCGAACCGGTCCAGCCACCGGGTCGACCGGGTCACGGGTCGACCCGCCGGGCCGGGCCGGGTTTAATAACTATGGATTTAACACAACAAATTCCTAACCTAAAACAACAATTAATGACAAATAAAATAGCTCATATTACCAATGCAAATAAAATAACCTAATAACATAAGGTCCTGACATATTATTTAGAATAAAAAAAACCTAGCAAAAACATCGATATAAGTACTAAAAGAAACAGAAGATAAAAGGAAGCAATTGTTGTTACCATAGCTAAAACAAAAATAATGATCAATCCAACAATCATTAGAGGAGCAACTTAAGCAGAAGTAAGAGTGAAAGAGTTATAACCATGCGAGTCTAAAACTGAAGCCTTTAGAAGCTTACCACAAAGCTTAGAGTTGAAGAGAAACTAAACAATGGATGAACTACAAAAGAAAATTCAGACAGATTAGCAATCAAGCACTATATTACCAGGTCTCCCTCAAAACAAACCAAAAGCACAAGTTGCCAAACAACAACTAAAGAGCTTATTAGAAAAAGAATAAAAAAAGCCATGGTACTGAACAAAAGAAAAGAAAAGAAAAAAAGAATATATTAAAACAACGGGAAAAAATTATAATGATAACAGAAGCTCAAATATTACCTTGAATAACAAAGAGAAAACATGACAGATATAAGGAACAACCCGATCACAAGCATGTAAGCAATAAGAGACATAAAAAAATTCAAAATTCAGATCAAATAGAAACATGGCAAACCATTAGAAAAACCAAAAAAAAAACCAAAAAAAAAAAAGCAGATACAATAAAAAAAAATTAAAAAGAAAAATAGAAACTTTAAGAGTCAAGATTAAAAAAAAAAACAACAACAACAACAAGAAGACATGAACTTACAATGTAACATGGATAAAAGAACCCAAATAGCGAAATCAACAAACATGCAAAATGGTTGATTGGAGCCACCAGGTCTTTTGCCTTACCCGGACTGGTCCAGCCACCAGGTTCCGGGTCGACCTGCTGGGTCGGTCCGGGTTTAATAACTATGGCATAAACATCATCATTGGACCCGTGTAGTGATCCCTCCAAATGTTACTCCTCTAGTGTCAACCATCGATGAACCACCAACACTAGTAAGACCTATAATTAACTTTAAAGACTACATTCTTCATGATGAAGATGAACCTAGCTCTTCTGATAATACATAGGTGGAACAATATGTTGATTGGAGTCCTTTGTCATATGACTGAAATGACAAAGTCGAGTATATTGGCATCCTTATCATTTATGGTTTGTATGGGATGACAATTAGATTATTAATCCTATGAAACATGATGGGTCCATCACAAGCACCATATTAGTTTGGAATATAATTTGGAATCCATGACAAGTTCATGAAATCCAAAGATGAAAATATATCAAATAACCTCAATCGCTTTTCAGAATCACAAGTGATGAATGATTATATAAGCTCCAACAAGCCATTTAAATTTGCACTAATGATATTCTTAGCTGCCAACAATTCTAACTAAAAAGAAACACCCATCAAAACAATATTAATCTCACTACACACTAATCTTCATCCATAATACAGTAATAAGAGAATAAAAAATGTCCATAGGATCCAAAGATACCTTGATTATAATGTAGAATTGGCTTGAGAATCTCCTTTCAAATGTCTTATTTACAAAATAAGTGCAGAACTGCATGTCAAAGAAGTGGAAAATTATTCCGTGAAACAAGCAGCACACAAGTTTGCAATAGAACTAAAGTCTAATATCTGACAATACTAAGTGTATACATTATAGCTTTAGCTAACCATTTTAATTTTTCAAGTTTATAGAAAACCACCTCAAAAAACCAAGTTAAGGGTTATATTTTGGTCTGAACTCCCAAGTACAGAAAGTTCAAGCATTTCAAGCTTTCATTTCATTTCTCCTACCACAATCCTCAACAACAATAGAACAACTGCATCTCTAAACAAACAACAAGCAGGGCATGTCAAACATAAAGTACAATCTCTCCATGTAGCATACATAAGATTGCAAGAGATCTGAATAAGGTACATGAATTGTTTATGTGAAACTTTTTTTTTCTTACTATGAACTCTCTAACAAATTAAAATCACAAAACTTAATGACCTTCCTTTCCAAGAAATCTGACATGTCATTCGTTTTAAAGATAGAGGGATTTTATCTAATATGTTCCACTGCTATCATTGGTTTAATTTTAGAATATAAAGACCAAAAAGTGTAATCCCACTAGAAGCTAAGGGACTTGAGAATACTTTAACGAAGATAATTACTTTAAAGGAGATGCATTTAAAGGACCTACTTCAATTTATACTACTTTTGGAACTAATTATCTAAAACCATAAAAATCAAATAAAAATAAAGAAAGAATCAAATATTACATTTAAAACCCTAAAAATATTTTTTAAAAAATAATAACGTTAAGATATCAAGATTTCACATGAAATTGAATTCATGACAACAGACTAAAAACCACAAAAATCTATCTCAGCACATTAAAAAAAAATCATCGAATGAAAAAAATCAAAGTTTACAAAAGATAATAATCAAGATTAACATAAAAATAACCAATAAACTATCCTTGCCTTTATCATTAATGTTATCTCTAGAATTCTCCTAAACCATCTTCGCCATCTCCAGAATTCTCCTAAACCCCCAGCACCATCTCCACCACCTCCACGAGAAAGACCAGTAAGCCGCGATCACAAATATCGCAGCTGCCACCGTCACCTCGATCTCCCGGTACTGGTTTAACTCATGGATCACTAGGTCAATGCAAATCATTTTTTTTAAAAAAAAGTCATTTTAACTCGCGGGTCAATTTGTTTTTAAAAAATAACGTTGTTTAATACTTTAGTTTTTTTTTTTTTAAGTTAACCAATCAAGTTAACAAAGTCATTAAAAGCTTCTCTGGATTAATTGGATTTTACAATATTGATATATATATTTTTAATTAATTTAAAACTTCATCCAAGTCAGGTTCCAAATCATAAAATTATTGTATCAACATGCTAGATTGATAGATTCAAAATGTTAACTAATTAGGTCAATAAAGTCATTAAAAACATGTCCGAATCAACTGAATTTTACTAATCAATATCCTTTTTTTTAATTAATTTAAAACTCAATCAAGCTGAAGTTTTGAATGTTGCATTTCTCATATCAACATAATGAACCATACCATGTTTAATATTAAAGAATCAAAATGTTAATCAATTAGGTCAATCGAGTCATAAAAACCTGATCATACCAACTATATTTTATAGAATCAATATTTTTTCCTATTTTATTTCAAATCTAATTTAGATCAGGGTCCAAATCATGAATTTTTCAGGTCAACGTGATGGACCAAACTGAGTTTAACATTATAAAATCAAAATGATAACCAATAAGGTCAATTAGGTTATCAAAAAATCGATTAGATCAGCTGAATTTTATCAAATTAATATCTATTTTTTTTATTTAATTTGAAATATTATCTAGGTCAGGTTTTGAACCATGAATTTCTTGAATCAACTAACCTATTAAATCTACCGAGTCATTAAAAATCTAGTCAGATAAGTTAGATTTTATTAAATTGATATCTTTTTTAATTTAATCTAAAATCTAATCTAATTGTTTTAAATCTTGAATTTCTCGGATTAACATTATAACAAAAGTTAAATAATGTCAAAAAATCATTGTAAATTAAGAAACCTTTTAATGTGAATTTTAATAGTAGTTTCATTTGCATTTCTCATTTTATCTTTTTACATTTATTTTTTTGATTGTTTGTGTTTTTTTTAAAATTTTTTTTATTATTTGTCAAATCAAGTATTATTATCAGATCCATCACTCTTAAATCTAAACTATTTTTAAATATTTTTTAACATTTAAAATAATAATATTAACATGATGCGAAACACCGCTAATATACCAGTGCCCTAGCGAACCAAGTTTAACATCATAGAATTAAAAAAACATAATAATCTTAAAAAATAAAATAAAATTACAAATATGAAAAGTTATTATATAAATAAATAAAATAGGTGGGAAGCAGTAGCTTGATGAGTCAGACATGAGTCATCTTCTGGTAAAACAAATCCAACATACCTCTCTCTCCACCCTTCGCATCTAACCAATCTCTCTCTCTCGCAACCACAACACAGACAGCTGGATCCACCACCACGCGCGCACCTCCACTCTCTCTTTCTCTACGCGCCGACATCATCTTCCTTCCACCTCTCAGATCGGCTCCTTCTCCTAAGTCCACACAGTTTTCCTGCTTTACGAGCTGCTTCAAACTCAGTTTCAACTCCGTCCGAGTAAGAACTGAGTTTGGTAAATAAAGAAAGAAAGAAATGGTGGTGTGAAGATATAGTAAGGGTTGTTTGTTTACAAGTGGAAAAATAGGGTTTTGGTGTTTTTAACTGTAGAATTATGGCGATGGAGAGTGGGAGCTGGAAAGAGTCGTACAAGGGGATGTCGGCTGATAATATTAAGGGATTAGTGTTGGCACTGTCTTCCAGCGTCTTTATTGGTGCCAGTTTCATTGTTAAGAAGAAGGGCTTGAAGAAAGCTGGGGCCTCTGGTATCAGGGCAGGTATCTTTCTTTTCATTTTTTTTAATGATTTTGGATTTTTTTTGGGGTTTTATTTTTAAGCTTGACTTTATTATTGGTTACCCAGTAACGGGTTGGAAAATCTCCTCAAGATTTATCCTTTTTGGCCATTTTTGGGAAGTATTGGCAGTATAAGAATGGTTGGATTAGAACTTGTCTCAAACTTCAAGTAGATTCCAAGCTGATGATGTTCTTGATTAGGTTTTAGGTGGTGGTGGTGTACTTATGTTTGAAACTTGAGAGATTGATTTTGATGGATTTTGCTGAATGTGTTAGATTTTTTTTTATGGAGTCAGTTGGAAGTTTTGGAAAATGGGTTCATGAGGAGTTAATAAGATCTATCTATTTCTTTGTAATAATTGCATTTTACAGATTTCTTGCAATCCCTTTTGAACTCTTAACTCAACTTCCATGTATTTCGTTAATGAATTACATGTGGGTAACACTAGTTTTTGAATCCATGTGTGGATACAAATTTGTTGGCAAGATGTGTGATTTTATTTTATACGGAAATTAATGTGTTACCTTTTGTGGTGATGTGTGTTGAAATCTATTTGTTCTATTCTTTTTGGCGGAGGATCCGAGAAGTTACTATGCAAAAATGCTTATGGAAATTCATAAACCTCAATTTTAGTGCCCTGCTTTGCTATTGTACCTTTTACAGTGTGCTGTTATACTTGTATAGTGAACATTAATTCACCGAAATTGACTCTGTTGACTTTAATACACAGGAAGTGGAGGTTATACTTATTTATATGAACCGCTCTGGTGGGTGGGCATGATAACAAGTAAGTTTTACCATCATCAAATGTGGTTGTTTCTTAAGTCATCTGCTTTTTGATCTTGAGATGATACGAATGTTTAAGTGCGTCTCTCCTTTTCTTTCTCTATGTTCAATGTGGATGCAAGTTATGTTTGATCTTTTTACAAAAGCCTCTGTTTAAAACTCTTCACAACTTGGAGTACCTTTAAAATTTAACAAATTGGTTATCTGCTTATTTTGTCTGGACATCATAGCTGTATTTGCAACAAGTCCACTCTAATATTTGCCTGTTATTTCAACAGTGATTGTTGGGGAAATTGCTAATTTTGCAGCTTATGCATTTGCACCTGCTATCCTGGTCACTCCTCTTGGTGCTCTCAGCATTATTATAAGGCATGATAGATCATCAACCACAATCTAATTTATATTTCTTATTCAGGTCTTAACATTTTGTTGGTTTGCAGTGCTGCTCTTGCACATATCATATTACGAGAGAAATTGCATATTTTTGGAATTCTTGGTTGTGTTCTTTGTGTTGTGGGTTCTACAACAATTGTGCTGCATGCTCCTCAAGAACGTGAGATTGAATCTGTGAAAGAAGTTTGGGATCTCGCTACAGAGCCTGGTAATAGATTTGTTTGTTAAAAATGTGTGAAAATTGCATATTAATCATAATTCTAATAGACTAAGTTGCAAAGAAATGTGCTTAAGAAACAAACCTGTATCCCTTTTTTTTTCAGCCTTTCTGTTCTATGCTGCTTTGGTCATAGCAGCTGTATTCATTCTCATATTCCACTTTATCCCTGACTATGGCCAGACACATATAATGGTTTCCATTGGTGTTTGTTCTCTCGTAGGCTCCTTGTCGGTATGTATTGTTATACTTTTGTTGGTTATTGTATTGTTTGTTTTCTTGCAAGGTTTTTCCCCCTTTTGTAAATGGTATTCTCAAACATTGATGCTTGACAGGTCATGAGTGTTAAAGCACTTGGAATTGCGTTGAAGCTGACACTCTCAGGAACGAATCAGCTAATATATCCGCAAACATGGGTCTTTGCCTTTGTTGTAATTACTTGTGTGCTTACCCAAATGAATTATTTGAACAAGGTAGCAGCCGTTTCTTGTCCTTGCAAGTTGGTGGATATTGTTACATTCCAATGAAGTTGATAACTTTCTCATTGCACCTTCCTCAGTTATTAAAATCTTTCCTGTCATGGTACTTTCAATGATGATGGAACATGGGAAAATTTGTGTTTGTTATCATGATGTGCTAATATGTGGCTATTGGCTTTGTTAAAGAAGTTTTAAGGTGTCCTTCCTTAACTTTTCTTTTACTGGGTCCTCATATTCAAAAGCAGGGAAGGGAATTGTTAAATAAGAACTTCGCAAGAGATGATAAATAAGAGTTTAGGACAAAGAGATGTTAATTGGTGATAGCTTCAGAGTTTTTTTTTTTGGTTTGTCATGTGGCTATCAATCTAATACTTTGCATTAAATGGTCGTGAGGAAGTTGAAGGGGAGCATGTAGAGTGAAGAGCATATATCCTACAAACTTGGCTGAGGGACTGTCTCACTATCATAGGCATCATTTGTGTAACTGATCATACTGGTGTGAGATGCTGTCTCCTGTTGTGGATACTGTATCTATCAAATTCAGGAGTGTTATTTCAAGGAGTCTAATATGTTAGGTTGAACTGAGGCAAGGGCTAATCGGGGTTTAATTTTGCATGTCAGGGGAATGGCTTCAAAATCAGATCAGCTCACTTCGTGGAGTGATTTTATCTCTTCATAAAACCTCTTAAAACTCCTCAGTGATGCTTCATGAAGTCCTTACGATTTTTGAGTGATTTTGGAAGTGTTATCTTGCTGATTGGTCTTCATCCCTTTGTTTTTCATTGTATTTTGTTCTTGTGGTTGATTCAAATGGATAAATGCTCAAGTTTGCTATGATTAGCATTATAAGGCCAGATAGTGTTATTTTGCTCTGATGGTGATGTGGTGTTCTCTTATGAAGCAACATATGATCCTTGATGTATAATGCTCTGGAGTAATGTCAAGGTAAACAATAATTTGTGCTGACAGAATTGCCAGGTTTAGGGAAAGGTGGATTATGGAAATAAAAAATGCTGATACATTTGAGGGTTGGTAGAACTTAGTGTTTAAAAGCGATTGAGATTCATACCTGAGGATTGGAACATTTGCTTAGGATGCTATTTGTTGGTGGTATCAAAAACCCTGTATGATGTGGGAAATCCAAATTCTTGATACAATGGATTCTGGGCTTGATAACAATGCCTTTTATTTTACCTGATATGTTTGGAGTGATGTCTCTAGCTGCGTATAGAAAATTGTATGGGTGTGTGGGTTTCTGTCGGAGAGATGAGGGTAGGAATTCCTACTTCAATGGATCTTGGGAACTGTTGAAACTTGGTTGGTGGTAGAGTATCTTTCGGTCTTTATGTTGTCTAGTGCATGGGATGTATGAAATATTTTGGAGGATGTGAAGAAATTATATTAATTAGCTTCTTCTTTTTTTTTTGCTGTGATAAAATAAAATTGGATTGATTCTCATTTAGTCAATTGATCACCAGGGATACTTCCTCTGTCCTAATATTTTTCTCCCCTTTTGTGATTTTTGGGATGTCCCAAAGACTGTTCCTTAAAAATAAAATTTGTTAATCTTACAAATCTATTACCCATTATGATTGTTAAAAGAGAGAGAAAGAGCTCAATCAACTATGCAGAAGCGTCACACTAATAGGTTGGCTGCATTTATCCTTTTTCTCCATTTGTTTTGTTCTGTGTCAAGGGAAGCATTGAGACATAAATGTAACATATTCTGTTGTAAATTGATTATCCATCAGTCTGTCTGGTTTCTAGAAGGTGTAAAATTGGCTTAAACGATACTATTTAGGAGTTCGAATATCTTTTCTTGTTGAGCGTGCACCTAAAATAAGGATTAACTCTGTAGTTGCGTGGACTTGTATCAAGTAACATCTTGGATTTCATGTGTCGCTTGTCATCTGGTTGTATGCAAAACTTATTGTTTTCTTATGGTGACAGCTCTCTCATTCTCCTTTGATTATATTTTTGGTTTTTCCTATGCAGGCGCTTGACACTTTCAACACTGCTGTTGTTTCTCCAATATACTATGTTATGTTTACATCACTAACAATTTTGGCAAGTGTAATCATGTTCAAGGTATGCTTTTCTACTGACTCAGAAAGCATCCTCTGTTACTTTGTCAACTTGATATGATTTGTTAATTGTCCGCAGTGGTAATGCTGTGAAAGTGCTTTTCAAAGTGTGTTTGGATCAAAACAATTGAAAATCACCCAAACAAGCATCAAATTGATGCCTTTTCAGCCCAAAACACAGCTTTATACTGCAGTACCAAACTCACACTAAAGCAGCCTGATTGAGTTGTCGAAGGCATGGAAATTATGCCTCAGTCTTGTAACCTCCTTGCCTTTCAGTTGATCCCATTTCAACCTGTTGGTGATTGGAAAATTGAACTTGCTTTGAACTTTTCAGCATTTAGTATTTTCTTGTCTGGTAATGGCTTCCCCTTTGTTTTTAGAATAAAGATAAATGAAAAGGGATAGGAAGAGGTGAAGGAAAAATAAGCATATAGGTGATGGTTTTTATTTCCACCACTGAGTCATCATTGCTCTAAAGGATGGAATTTGGAAAAAAAATTCCCTTGGTGCCTTCATTTGTGGTCTCCTGTGTTTAGACTCTTTTGGGGATTTGTTATATTTTGAAGTTTGACTTTGATTAATTTTTTCAGCGTGATTTTACATGAATAACCATTTTTGAATATCATACTTTTTACTCTAATCAGGATTGGGATAGGCAGAGTCCAACTCAAATAGTCACCGAAATGTGTGGGTTCATGACTATCCTTTCAGGAACGTTTCTTCTTCACAAGACGAAGGATATGGCTGATGGTATATGCTCTCTATATCATTATTATTGTAACCATTATTAGTATTTCCTACCCGTGCCCCTTGTCTCCCACAAGCACTTGATGCACACTGATATGGTTTCTAACTGCATGATTTATGAGAGATCCATGCCAGTATCTTTGGAATTCTTAACCTCTGATTGATGTTTTGAAATCAAATGTAGGATCTCCATCGCTACCCGTGCGACTCTCCAAGCACACAGAGGAGGATGGCTTTGGTACTGAGGGCATTCCTCTTAGGCGGCAGGATTCATCGAGAGCATAAAATTCATTTTTTGCTTGAGCTCGTTTCTTCAATCGCACCTCTTTCAGGGAGGGAGTGGAAAAAAAAAAGAAGAAGCTCAAGGCATCATCACCTGTCCATTGTTGAGTCCATTTTCGTTTTGTTATACATTACAGTAAGAACGGAAGGTGGAAATTTTCTCTTCATTAAACCCTTTTTAGGTGAGAGAGTGCATCAGCTGTTGCCTTGTTTACAACTCCCCTATTCATACAGAAAGAACCGGCCAATGTGATTTTGGATAGCATTGGTAAATAGTGTATCATTCTTCCAATTTTCCCAAGAAAGAATCTTGAGCTTCCTTAGTGGATGCTTTATCTTCCACTTAAGTCGTTTTCTTTTTCTATTATTATCATTGATGTGATCACCTGATACTCTACTGGTTCTAAGTGATTGGTGGTGGAAAGGAAGATGCACGAGTTGTTGCTTTCAAGGATGAAAAAAATGTTGCAAGCCCCAAAGAACTAGTGTCAAATTTACTACATAAATCTTCACCAGGTTCACAAATAAATTGCAAGTTTCTAATGTCTCTATCCAAACTGTGAAGATAGTGAGATGGATGATACATTCCTAGCCAGAAATTCATTTTAAAACTATTTCAGATATATTTATTATATCTTTGTTGTTGTTCCTCCAACAAAATACATTTTTGTTTTTCCTTAAATATTCCAAAACATCAAGTAAAATGTCAGGCATAGAACGCAGAATATAATCAATCAACAAGGAAATACTAATTAGCTTGAAGCAGTTTTAACATGGTACGGGCCTCAAACATGCTACTAAGCATTCTAATACACAGAAACATGAACATTTCTATTGACTGTGGTTCCATGACAAGTTTTCGAGCTTTATTCTAGCTTCTTTTTTCTTTTTTTTTTCCCTTCAGAGAATACAGAATAGTCTCTGGCTAAACATTCTCTTCCACAATTTACAGCACCTGGCATAGAATCAGATTCTCACACACCTCTAGTTGGAGAAACAGAGCATATTGAATTGCAGTATCCCATGATGTAAAACTCATGTGACATTTTGATGCTGTTGTATTCCTCTAGAAGAGAACAGACAAGACAGCAATCCCTTTCCTCTAGATGGCAATATGAAGATTTTGGCCTCACTTGGGCATTTGCTTCAGAAGGCCAGACACCGAAGCACAATGTGTTGACTTGTAATCGCATTTCACACAGCAAGACTGCAGATTTTCTATCACTTTAAGGCACCTAGACCATTTCAAAATGCCAATTAGAAACTATGAATACGAGGAAAATCAGATGCATCAGTAGCATAGGATAGCACAGAAGGTAAATAAGTTGACAGTTGTGTAATATGTAGATGGACTGGATCATGTTAATGAGTAGAAATGATTGCAGAAACACATTATAGCATCAATTAACCAAAAATACACCAAACCACACAGAAGGTCTTTTAGCACACACAGGTTTGCTAACTGGTTAGTTTTATGTAATTAATATCAATAATAATCCCTACTCTACAGATTCTCAGCACCATATATAGGGCTACTAGGCAGCACCAGCAATCACTTCCTCGTCCTAATATATAGAGTATTGCCAGCAACAACTAAGCTGGAGGGTCGCCAGCCATCTGAGAACTAAATTACCACTGGGCAAAAAGAAAGAAATGACTGAGAAAAGAAAGAGGATGATAATCATGGCTAATGAGATTGCTCAAGAAGCTAATCAGCAGAGGCATTGAGGCATTTTACATGTAGATAAGGATTCAACCATGATTTCAACCAACTCCCACAACCAATTTGACCAATCACACAGTTAATAAAATCAATTAGAGAAACAAACATGTTTTAACCTCGCTCCAAAAGATTTGTGCTTGCTATTCTAACTTGCTTCATCAAATAATCATTCAACTACCAAACAGAACCTACCTACATGACAAAGCAACTTCATCTAGAAAAAAGGTGCTGTTGAAGGTTTCTCAAATCCAGTCAACCACACGCTCCATCAGTTGCATAGAATTCAAGACAAACACACCAATCAGGCCCTCATCGCAGAGCAGAGATTCTTTTTGCAAACATTTATGTAGCACAAAAATATAGACATTTTTTGCCGGCGATTTGAAGCATATTTTATTGCATGCTCTCAGGTTATTATGTGGCAACATATTCAAGAAAGCAATCAGAGAATTTGAAAACTCCAATGATGACAGATACTAAAAACCATGACTTTTAACAGTCCAGGAGGTGCATAAGCTGTAAGAGGGCTTCATTGAAAAGACGCAAACTGAAACTTTAGCACTACAACTGCTCAATCACATATCAAGAGCTGGAAGAATCGGGAGTTAAGACTCGAAACCAGGAAAAAGGTCTCGCGGTAGAAGTTAGAACATCAACTAAAACAGCACAGCAAAGTCAGGAAATAAGACATAAGCTGATGAAATCAAGAAACAGGCTTCACATTTGTCGGCCTAAATTAAAACTGGGTTATTAAAAACACAACATTATAAAAAAAAAAACAAGAAAGATACAAAACAACAGAACTCTAAAGCAGTTTCTAGTTCTAAGCCCCAAGGGGTGTAGCGTGGTGGCAAAGGGCTTGAGATCTACACAGCAGGTCTCGAGTTCGAGTCAGGGCGTGCATTTCTTGTAAGAGCCTGGGACAGCCGGGGTTTTACCCACTCACCTGGGCCCACAAAATGCGCTTTCTAGGGGGTGGGGTTTCCTCGAATCCAAAAAAAAAAAAAAAAGTTTCTAGTTCTAAGTGATCACCAAAACCTAACAATGCTTCAAATTTCTTTCCCATAGCAAATTATTTTGCATTTTGGTCAAGGAATATTTGCTTGCGCTCTATCACAAATCAAGTTTCAACACCTTCTTACCGGTTCATCTTCTTTCTCTTATTAATATCTAAAAGACAGTGGAAAGATGGGAAATTTTTGCCTCATGTAAATCTCATAGAAAATTGCTAAGATGGCAAAAAACCCATAAGCAAGCAAAGCACAAAGGGTTGAAGCCCTGTAAAGCTGAATATCTAGAAATTTGATCTTCATTGAAAACCCAAGAATTATATCATATTTTTGGAGACAAGAAGCCAAGTTTACGAATTCCAGACATTAGAATCAAAGAAAGATAAAACGAAAAGAACATCAATTGCTTACTTCTGAGGGAGGAAGTTGTTTTTGGAGAGACAAGCTTGAATATCGCAAGCTTCTTTCTTGCACGGCTCTTTGCTTGCTCGTGCCATTTCTTTCTTTTTATTTTGAGAAAAAAGTTGGCACCCGATCTTCGCTTGTTGTTGAATTGAAAATTAACTGTTTATGGTCAGACTTCTCCTCAAATATTTATTTAGATAAAAAGTTGTAATACTTGTCTTATAAAAATACCATAATTATAAGAGCCTATCTAAGACTCGATCAGACACATCTTACTGAGTTTAGATGAGTCATAGTTTTAAAAATGTTTTTTTTTTAAAATAATATATAAAAAAATTATTTTTAATATAACATATCAAAACTATTTAGAATCATAAAAAATAATTTAAAATTCAAAAAAAAATTCAAAAACACGATATAAAATACCCATGAACATATAAATCTTAAAATAAAACTCACACACAACATTGATAATCTTCTCCATAATATTTATAACATTATTTTCAACCATAGTATTTCTTGAACTCAAATTCTAAACCCACCTTGAGTTAATCCACGTAACTTTATCATTTAAAAAAAAATCATAGTTTTCTTAATAATGCCAATGTTAAGGTCAGGAGGGTTATTTTAAGAATGTTTGGGAAAGTGATACAAACCATGTTTTATAAAAATTCATTTTTTTTTAATTTTTGCTAAAAATTAATTTTTTTGTGTATTTTAGATCGTTTTGATATGTTAATCTCAAAAATAATTTTAAAAAAATAAAAAAATATCATTTTTATGTATTTCAACACGAAAAATACTTTGAAAAGCAACCGTAACCACACTTTTCAGCAAGCTTTTTAAGGATCAAAATAGTATAGTTTTCACCAATTTATTTTTAAAGAAAAAATTATTTGATTAATTTTACTAAAATCAATTAAGTCACGGTTAATATAGGATTTGACTAGTTAAATTTTATTTTGTAAATTTTTTTTCAACTCAAATTAATTTAGACTCTAAATCAATTTAATCTAAGTCAATCTACTAGGTCCGTTTAAATTTTATAACAGTGTCAAAAATTGCTCGGTGTATTAGCATATATATTAAAACATGCTCTCATGTTATTATAACTAATTCGATTAAAAAAAGAAGTTATTTTGTGTTTATTTATCAGTTGATATGTGTTTGAATTGGAATGAACATTGCTTCACCTTTCCTCAATCTCTGCCTTCATAAATTAATAATAGAATGAGAGAATAAAGAGGAATTACAATTGTGTTGAAAATATTGTATATCACCGTGACAATACTTCTTGATACAGGGAAGATTCTTATAAAATTATGTCCGTTTGTTTAGTTTTAGGTTTTATGTTTGTGGTGTAAAAAACACAATTAGATATTTGATAATACATCAAACTATATTTTATATTGTGAGGCTCATCAAAAAATTAAGTATAAAACTCAGTTTTTATAAAGCAATTTTTACATGTTTTTTAACTGAGCTTAGTAAAATTCTGTTTCTTTTTGCATTTCAAAAGCATTTTAAAAAAAATTCAATGTTTTTTTTTAATTTTTTCTTACATCAAATTTTTTTTTTGTATTTTAATATCATTTTGATGAGTTGATATCAAAAATACTTTTAAAAAAATAAAAATAAAAATATTTTGATGTATTTTTAAATAAAAAGTACTTTTAAAAAGCAACCACAACTAAATATTTTTACATGTTTTTTACTGTATATAAACCTCGACCATATTTTTTATCAAATATGTATCTAAATCCAATTAACCACATTGTTTTAAATTTTATTTTTTTTAAACCATAACCATAAAAGTTACTTAAAAAACAAAAACACTCATTACCATAGTTTTGAAACCGACTCAACAAATCGATCCAAGATCCGGGGCTGGAACTGGGCCAGGATGAAAAAAAAATAGGAGAAGGAAAAACTCTGTGTGACCCGGCTAACCCGGCAATACCTGGTTGCAATCTATTGACTTTTATTTTTTTACTAAAACGACGTCGTTTTGATTTTAAAAAAAAAATATTGATTTAGATAACCTGGTCAAAACCCGAAACCCAATCTTAAACTAGATCGGATCTAAAAACTATGCTCAAATCATACAAGAATAGCTAAATTAAATTTCTGAATAATGATTAATATATAAAGTTACATTATCTTCCTTGATCTTCTCCTTCAAATATATCACCCCAATATTGTCACATCATGATAGAGGAGATTGTTGTGATGTGAGATGAAATATCTTTCAAGACAGATTGCAGCCATTTGATTTCAAAGGTTTTATCGTCAAACAACTTTTAATATTTGGGTTATGTACTCCTTCTAAAAAATATAAATTGTTGTTTACAGTGCCAAAAGATAAGATTTCTGTCTATAAATAAAAAATTATTATTTTAATTTATTTATATATAAATAATAATTTAAAAATCACGTACTGCCAAGTTATAAACAATAACTTGAAAGGTTTATGTTATTTTTGGCAACCACGTTTTTAACGCAAAGAATCGGGAGTTTGACAAAGTCACCGCTTTGTCGCACACGTGTCATATGTCCTCTTCGTGCCTTATTCCCTTTCCACTCCTTGTTTTGTCCTTGCTTTGTCCTCGCACCCAAAATAAACAATGCCCAATTTTAGCAAAAACCTCAACTGTACTGTTGGGCTCTTACTTGTATTTTATATCATCACATGTTTTTTTTAATAATATTTTTAGTTTTATAAAAATATTGTATTAATTCTTTTTATAATTTTAATATACTAATAAAAAAATATAAATTAAATCATTTTAATATATTATTGAATACCTTAAATTATAATAAAAAAATATACACTTCGTTGATGATCCATGTATTTAAAGCCTAGTCTAATGGTCTAGTTTTTTTTTCTTTTCCAATTATTTTGTATATTGATATTGTCTAATTAGATAACTTAATGGGTCAAAGGATTTTATTTTAACTTTTTATCTAAAATTATGTAATTTTATTAATTTTTATTTTTTTTATTCAAATTGTTTCATTTAAAAAAGCTATTGAAATGAATCTTAAAATTAATTTAGTGTTTCAATTATCGTTTAAAATTAATTTAGTGTTTCAATGATTATTAAAAAAATTAGAAAGAAAAAATTTATCAGTGATTATTAATTTAGTGTTTCAATGATTATTAGTTTTTTTTCTTCAAAACAAATCTATATTAAGAGGTATTAAAAAATGTCGTAATAATTATTTTTTAAAGTGTTTTTACTTAAAAATATATTAAAATAATATTATTTAAAAATTATTTTTGATATCAACTCATCAAAATAATTTAAATTTTATTTTAAAAAATTAATTTTAAATAAAAAAAATTCAAAATACATTGAATCTTCATAGCGTGTTTGAGAATATGGTTATGATTGCTTTTCAAAATGTTTTTTACTTAGAAATATATTAAAATAATATATTTTTTATTTTTTAAAAAATAACTTTTAATATCAATACATTAAAATGATTAAAAATCTAAAAAAAATATTAATTTTAAAAAAATAAAAAAATATTTAAAATATAAAAATAAAAGGAAACAAAAACGGAATACCAAACGGTGCCAAGTGGCCTTCCTAACGCGCGATTCGGGGCTTGCAGCGTGGCAACGTTTAAAACAATGGATAAAGTTAACTGTTACACTCTAAAATTTCTCATTTTTCCTCCTTATGCCATCATCACATCACGCTCTCTCTCCTTTTTTTCTTATTCTTTTCCTCTTTTGTTTTTTGTTTTTTTGTTTTTTTTTAATCCCCTTAACTAAAGCCAAATTGTCGTTTGAGAGCCAGTCACGCTCTCTCTCTCTCTCTCTCTCTCTCTCTCTCTCTGTTTGTGTGAAAACCCAAAACTCTTTCCTTCTCTCTCTAGAAAGAAAAAGAAAGAATCTGTTCCGGTTCTAGGGTTTTAAAGAATGAGTCTTTCTTTGCCAGGTAAGAGAATCTCTGCTGTTTCATTTAGGGTTTTGACGAATAAATTTGTTGTCTTTACTCTGTGAAGTAGCTGCTCTTATGCCATGTTGTTGTTTGACCTTGTTTTTTGGCGTGTAACTTGTTAGATATAACCTCATGACTGCATGCAAATTATCATCCCGTCTAGTGGTTTAAGTTAGCCTTCAATTCAAGTTTTGTTAAGCTAGAAGATTATGAAAACATGATTGGTAATTAATACAACTCCATTAAGATTTAAATGTGTTTAAAATTACTCGAGTATGTTAAAGTATATGGAGGAAAAGAGTTTACTGGAGTCATGTATCAACTCTTTGATGGGTGGAGTTAAATTCTTAAAACTCCATGTAAAGGGTCTTGGTTTCTCTCTCCGTTCATCCAAGAATATATTTTTTACAAGTTTTTGATATTACCCGACTCAGTTTTTGGTCTGAATTTATGTGAAATGGCTGTTTTTTTAATGGTTATAGAGATACTTATAATGTCAGCTTGAGGAATGTACTGTTCCATTCCTTTATTGTTTTGTTGATGAGGAAAGAGAGTAAGAAGATAGAAAAGTTTTCTAATTTTTTATTTTCCAAAATTTTGAATAGTGAGGAACTCTTTTCAACCAGGTTAGAGTGAAAGTGTTTGGTTTTGCTGTTTTGATGTTTTCTCCTATCTTGTTTGTTTGGCTTTTGTTTTAGCAACCAAATAGAGTCTCAATGTTGCTGATTCTTTTGCTGTTTTCTAACTGTGTTTTTTTATAGCCACATGCATGGTGAATGGCTTCTGTTTGAACTTATAGACATCTTGATTGATCATTAGTCAAATTGAGTATGGTTGTCATGGTGGTTCAATTAGAATTCTTAATTCAACGTCCGAAGGAGTTTCCCTTCTGTCATTGTCATAGTTACTCGTGCTGTACTTGCAAAGATTGGACATATTTTTTTATGCAATTCTTCATTTTTCTTTACAAAATAGCATTTATGAGTCTCCAGATAGCCAAGTGCTTATCACTCATGACCATGGTAAATTGATGCATCTTCCAGGGAACTATGTGGGATATCTTGTTACTCCTTGATTAGGAAAGAACACCATAATAATAATAATATTTTAGCAATATGGCTACAGAGAGTCCACTTAGAATGCCCTCCCATGAGTCAGCAACTTTTGTTCCATCAACTCCTAATATGGCAGTGGAGGATTTGGGATTTCTTGAAACGGTCAAAGATTCCATGGCAGTGGGAGAGATGCAGTCCCTAATCGAAGTGGAAGTGCACCCCCAAACATGGAAGGCTCCTTTTTTGCAATAAACAACCTCATTTCTCAGCAAAATTCCAACCTCAATCCTAGGCTGGGGGGTTCAAACAATGCTCTTCTAGCTTTCAACTCAGAGAAGCAGTCATATCTATCTTATTATGGTACCGGTGCCAGCCCAAACCTCAGACTTCCTACACCACCCATCCCAAGGGAGAATCAGCATCCGGGACGCCATGCTGTTAAGTTTGGCACTAATTGGGGATTGGCTCCAATAGATGACAACAGTAAAATCTCCTTGCATTTGTCGCAAGGAGTACTTTCTACACACAAGGAAGAGTTGGAGGATGACCACTCACCCAAGGAGCCCTTAGAGAGTTTAGCCAACAAGACAAATGGGTTTTGGTCTGGAGATGATGCTGCTCCATTGGCAGGGCAATCCAAACGCTTGGTTGATATAATTCAGGTAGCTATTTTCATTCATAGGAATTTGTTCATTGATTTGACTATTCATTACTGTGCTTGGATACCTCACTATATAATTTACTGTCCTGTTGGGTTTAGACGTAATCTCCCTGCCTTAGAATAGCTCCCCTTAAATTTTTTTTGCCTCATTACTCCAGTGCAAATGGGAGAGTTCTTAGTTTTAGCATGTAAATTCCAGAACTTACAGAACAGTGTCATTACTCGCTTCTAGCTCTGTTCTTTTTGGATTACGTCTGTGTTGGAGCATGTCAAACACATTCTTCATTATTATGCGCCATTCTTGCATGGATATATTTCATGTATATATTGATTTCATTTTTGACTTCTAATTTTAGCTTCCTTCTTTTCTATGATAAAATTAACCATGGATTTACCCCACTGTAGTCAAGAGTTGTTTTGGCTTGTAATTTTAACTGTAAATCTTCACCAGTAAAATAAAAAAACATTAAAAATAGCAATCCTAATTCTACAAGGTTGAAGAAATATAAAAAAATAAATCCATTATTTAATGTAATTCCTATGAGCAGCATGCTGCTTATTGGTTTTAACATCAGCATCAAAAAAAGGAGATTGATTATTATACCTTTGCTCCTTTTGAATAACTTTATTATAAGTGTTAATAATTGATTCACATATGCAGGAGGATTTCCCCCGTACTCCATCTCCTGTATATAACCAGTCTCGCTCCTTAAGCCCTGGAACAACAGATGAAGCAGCTGAACAAGATGTTTTTTCCGGTTCCTTGCATGATTCCACCGCTAGCACATCCAATGGCGTTCCATCAATTCTAGGTATGAAAAATGTTGACTATCATGAATGCTGATCCCTCAATCGCTCCTGTTACAAGCTCATTGTCTCTTAATTGTACAGGAACCACACAACCCAAACCACCTCTTAGCAAAGGATTTTTAAATAGGGTAGACATTGGCGTTATTGAATCTAGAATGAAGGACCTTAATATATCTAGCCCTCAGAATTCCAAGGAGCAAAAATATCACGAGCAGTGGCATCACAGCTACCAGAGCCATGTGCAGCAACACCAAGTCCACCAACAGCCAAGCAATGCGTTTCAAGTTCAAAATGCCAAGTCTCAAAGGGGTTCTCAAGGAGTAAATTCTGCAAACATCGGTATGGATCAACTTCTCCATGGCCCATCAACGTTCTCAACGGAGGTGCAGTCGGTATTGCAGTCACTTGGGATCGCACCTCCTCTTTATGGGACAACTGGCTACACGACTTCACCAAATCCATTTTACCCAAATCTTCAGGCTCCAGGATTATGTGCTCCACAATATGGTATAGGGGGGTATGCTCTGAATTCAACTGTGATTCCTCCGTATGTTGCAGGATACCCCCCTCATGGTACAGTTTCAATGGTTTTTGATGGCTCTGCAAGTCCAAACTTTAATGCTGGAATGTCTGGGTCTTCAAGTGAAGGAAGCCTTGCCCATGGAGCTGATGTGCAACATTATAACAAGTTCTATGGGCAGCTTGGATATGTAGTTCAACCTTCATTTATTGATCCTCTTTATATGCAATACTATCAACAGCCTTATGGACTAACATATAATATGTCTGGTCAATTTGATCCATTGGCATCTGGAGGTGGTGCTATTGGAAGACAAAACAATGCTCCTGCATCAAAGAAAGGATCTGAGGTTGCTGCTGGTTTGGAGGACCAGAAACTGCAACACCACCAGAGAGGTGGAGTGAGTGATCTTAATCGAGGTAGAGGGCGGGTAATGAATCTTCCTTATTTTGGAAACTCACCAAACATAGGTATATTGCAGTACCCCTCATCACCGCTTGTGAGCCCTGTTTTGCCAGGATCCCCAGTGGGGGGCACTGGTTTTTCTGGAGGGAGAAATGAAATGAGGTTCCCACCGGGAAGTGGTAGATATGCGTCCGTATTTTCTGGATGGCAAGGTCAAAGAGGACCAGAGAGTTTTAATGACCCTAAAATACATAATTTTCTTGAGGAGTTGAAATCTGGCAAAGTCCGCAGATTTGAGTTGTCTGATATTGTAGGGCATATTGTCGAATTTAGGCAAGTCCTTGCTGAGTTTGCTTTCTTTGTTTGTTTGTTTTTTTTCTTTTCTTTTCTTTTCTTTTTATGCTGAAAAGTTGAATGATGAGGACTTTTTAAACTTCAGTGCTGATCAACATGGTAGCCGATTTATTCAGCAGAAGTTGGAGAATTGCAGTGCTGAAGAGAAGGCATCGGTATTTAAAGAAGTTCTTCCACATGCTTCCAAATTAATGACCGATGTTTTTGGAAATTATCTTATTCAGAAAGTGAGTACTTAGAACATGCAATTTTTTGGTGTCATGCTCACCACTTACTGGCTATGTTGATTGTCTTAGTGTTGTTTTCCTTTTGTTTACTTTCAGGTTTTTGAGTATGGAAGCATGGAGCAGAGGAAGGAACTTGCTAATCAGCTCACTGGTCAAATTTTGCATCTAAGTTTGCAGATGTATGGCTGTCGGGTAATCCAAAAGGTATTTGTGATTCTTGTGGGACATTGCTATCACGCATTCCTCACAACCATGTAGTATTTTCTTATTCCGTGTCCATGGTTTACTGCTTGCATACAAAGAAAACAAATGCATAATCATTCTATATACAAGTTGTGGCAATAGTTATAGGATGTTTCATTGTTTTTTTTACCGACTTTTGTTTACTCAAGTGGCACTAGATTCTTGTCCAAGGAGAAAACCTTTTTCATGCTCTAGTTAAAGCCCCTTCTCCTAGGTGCACCTAGGGTTTGCTCTAGAGGCGCTCTTTTTTTTTTGCCTCTACTACACTAATTATTAGTTTTTGTAAGCATGTAATTCTTGCTTATTTGTCAAATTGCCGGTAGAGTCTTTCATCCTGAAAATTTGTGGTTATTTCTATTGCCATCTGATGTAGATTACTTGCAAATTCCAGTACGTAACTGGTTATTTTCACAGGCATGGGAATGCATCGAGTCAGTGAAAGGTTAAAGTTCTGTCTTTTGATTAATGGGATATGTTTGAAACTGGCAAAGTTTCTTATGGTTTTACTTTCAAGTTAATGTTGCTAGCACATATTGGCTAAGCTGAAACTTGCTTAGCAACCCTAATTACTTGGGATTTCTGACTGTAAGTGTTGTTACCAGGCTCTTTTTTATTTTTCATCGGAACATTTTACCGTATCTCTCCCTAAGTGTAAGAATGACTTACATAGAGGAACTTCTGAAAAGCTTTTGATCTACACCTAATATTTCCATAGTCGTATGCTTTTGATCTAAACCTAATATTTCCAGTCTTATACTTTCACTCATTTAGATTAAAGTGTATTTGATTGAGTTCTTTTTCAAACTAGTTGCTTACTTGATGTTCCTCTTGTGTCATTGAATGTGTAAAAGTAAACAAAAAAAAAAAGGTAAAGGGAAGGAAAATGTTAATCCTGAATGGACTATTAAATTATTTAGGTACATTGTGTGAAAATTTCATAAAGTTAGGTTGTAGATATTCTAATGGTTATAATTGTCATCTGAGTGGGTCCAAGAGAAAAGGATACTGATATTGAGATTTTCTGGAATTTGGTTAAATTGTCAATGACGGTAGGATATCATATCTTCAGTGAAACTCAAGCCATTTCATTGTATACTCAATATAGTTATATGAGTTCACTTGCATGGCAACTATGATTGGTAGTTTGTATGATGCTCCTAAAATTCTGCAACACTTTGTTTAAGCTGGGTTTAACTGTTATGTGTTTAGGTAGATAATTTTGTATTCATTTAATTGCAAGATCAGCATGATTGTCAGATTTGCATTTGCACCAATATTGAATATCTGCCTATTCAAGACAACAACTTATACTTCAATCATTTGTTGTTGTAATCACATTAGTTTTGTTTTTTGACTTGAAGGGGAGCATCTTGTCTTCCATTTCTCTTCATCCTCGCTATAGGTAGTCTACAGAAATCTGTCCTGAGCCTCCTGGCAGTTTTCTGAGATGGGGGTGCATGGGATTATGTGATTTGGAGTGGTATTTAGTTAGATTGGGTTATTATCTCTATAGAGGCCACATTCCATTTTCGTCAGCCAACAAGAATCCCCATTTGTCAAAGGGTCTTAAAGACCTAGTGCCAGACTGCCAACATTCTTTGGGGGCATGATTGTGTAGACATTTGTAAACAGGGTATCAGTACTGAACACCGAGTTTCTTATTGGTATTGGGTGTTGGGTACTGCTTCAGTATTGATCCCACATCAAATCTAGCATTAAGTATTTTTTTCCTTGTGTCTGTAGGAATCAAGAGGGTCTTTTTGAATAATCTCCGAGACTCATCGCGAGATGTTTGCCTTTATATTTCTGATAGACTGAGCATCTGATAAATTAAATAACCATTTGATAAATAATTTTATTCTAAACAAATAGTTTTTCAAATAATTTTATTTAAAAAAATATTGTGACTTTACAGATTATTAGGTCTTATGTAATCCAGTGCCTTGCTAATGGCCTGTGAGATTCCAACTGTCCACTCTGCAGCTGCGGGCCTAAAAATGATCATCGTGCCATTCTAGGCCCTGCCTTCAAATGCAAAGTATTGGTGTGATTCTTAGAGTTGTGGATCAATATGAGTGTCTGACTAAATGGATATCCTACCTGAACAACAACCAACCTAAAAAACCCAATTTTGCCTGACCCAATAAGAGGGGGGGGGGGTTATGAATTTAGGTTTTTTCCTATGACTGTAGCTGTAAGGGTTTGATGGGCGTCATTGTGCTCAAAAGTAAATATTGCTAACATATAGTCAAATGGATGTTGTGGAGGTTTGTTTGAATGATGGATATTGTTCTTTTTTCTTTCTTTTTTTCCTTTATCTGGTGTATTACTGAGATTGGTTGTTAGATATGTAGTGAATTGCTACCTAATCATAAAATAAACTTTTCCTCCTTGTTATATTGGAATTGACATTGATTTTGATCCTGTGATGTTTCTTAGGCACTTGATGTAATCGAGCTTGATCAAAAAGCACAGCTTGTCCTTGAATTGGATGGACATGTTATGAAATGTGTACGTGATCAGAACGGTAATCATGTCATACAGAAGTGCATTGAGAGTGTTCCAGCAGAAAAAATTGGATTCATATTCTCAGCCTTCTGTGGTGAAGTTGCAACACTTTCCATGCATCCTTATGGTTGTCGTGTCATACAGGTATGTTAGGCTTGACTGGTGCGTTGGAAGCTCTCCTGCTTTCCTTTTCCTATCCCGCCTTTGGTTGTCTGCAGGAACATTGTCATGAAACACTTATGCATTTGGTTTATTGCAGAGAGTTCTAGAGCATTGTGCATATGAGCTGCAATGTGAGTTCATAGTGGATGAGATCTTGGAGTCTGTCCTCATTCTTGCTCAGGACCAGTATGGAAATTATGTGACTCAGGTTAGTGTTTCTTTTGTGCTTTATCACCTTGAAATTTGTAGCAAATAATTGATTCTTCTTGTAAATGTTCTTTATGCTTAGCTTGACTTGGTTTGGTAAAAGGTGAGATGGTCTGATAGTTGATCTAGTGATGATTAATTTTGTTTGGTAACTTTTGGGGGACGGAAATTGTTAATGAGGGAAGGGGACTAATATTTAAGCCTGGAGGAGGAGGAATAAGATCTCTATTCAGGTAATGTGTCATGTGTGTACCTGGCACTTTTTCTTGCATTGTATTGTGCATTCATGCTGTTAATGGTGCATGCTTGCTCATACTAGGAAAGAAATCGTGAGCCACATGAACTCCCAATGCTCAATCTCAGAAAGGTAGATCTCATTCCTTGAAAGATAGATCTGCATCCCAGTCAGAGTGGTAAGAATAGGATTTAACCTTGTTGAAAGATAGGAATTCCATGGAGCACTCTGACTTGGATGCAATTATCAATTGAAGGATGGAAGTCAGCTTAAACCTTCCTCCCATTCTGTATTCAATGTGATTTCCATGTTTCAATTGCTTAATGGTGATGTGAATTTACAATGAATTCCATGAAAGATGCCAAATTATCCAGTGGGTTTTTACCTTATTGGATGTGAATTCCTTGTTTCAATTGTTGTATAAATAGTGATGCATGTATTCTTAACAGCATGTGTTGGAGAGGGGAAAACCTCGTGAAAGATACCAGATTATTAGCAAATTGTCAGGGCATATTGTTCTACTCAGCCAGCATAAGTTTGGGTCCAATGTTGTAGAGAAATGTTTGGAATATGGTGGTGTCACTGAGCGGGAAATAATAATTCAGGAGATTCTTGGGCAGAATGAAGGAAATGATAATCTATTGGTGAGTTTAATGAAGCTTTTTTAATTTGGATTGAAATCCTTAAGCACATCCACCTTTCGAACACATAGCTTATTTAGTCACTCTGTGAATAATTACAAAACTAAAATTTTTGGGATTTCTGAAAACTTATTTACAGAATGCATATTAGCAGCTGCTTTTTATCACCAACACAAGTTGCCAACATTCACTGCTTTCAACTTCTAAATCTGATGTCTGGTGCATGCTCATGTGTGCTGTTTTATATATATATTGTAAACAAGTGGAACTCTTATGTGCCTGACATGCATCAAAGGTGAAGGGGAAGCAATGCTGTTACCTGCACCAGCAATTCTAAATTGACAGTGGAAAGAAAAATGCTGTTTCTAGACTTGAAGCTAATAAACAAACATAGTTTCTCTCTATTATTTCAAACTTTATTTAAATCATGCTTTATTATGTCCAGAAGATATATTTTTATTGTGTTGGGGTTTCAGTGTGAGCTGCACAACTTCCTTGTGATGCAATGATCATGATATCAAGCTTCGAATCCTTCGAATGAAGTTGTTCCAGTTAGATTATTATACCGTGCCATTTCTCTTCATAAACTTTCAAGGCTACCAGGGATGAAAATCGTAGCATGTTTTAGGATTTCTCTGCTGTTCATTTTTTTTGTCTGATATATGACGGTTTTCTATTATCAACTGTAAAATAAACTCACATCTTATTTCTGTCTCATATGAGAATCAACTCAACTTAGCTCCAAGATGTCATTTCATTAGTATAGGGTTTGTTGCCAAAATTTTCCCCAAAATGTCACCAATTCTTATAGGGTTTCTTGCCCAAATATTGAGATTATGTAGGCAAATGAGTAAAGAAAGGGGGTGATTGTATTATTATAATGCTGCCCTTGCATGCTTGCCAATATCTTCAATCTCTTGTGCCATTTCAATTTGAGGGTTGAAATTTGCATTTCTTTATGGGATTGCATTGAATCGTTTTATTTTTAGATCAGACAAACTTTGCTGCTTTATGATGTTGAGCCAGTATTATTCCACTCAATTTTTTTCTCTGTTGCTATATTTTAGACAATGATGAAGGACCAATACGCAAATTATGTGGTCCAAAAGATTCTTGACACCTCTACTGATATTCAGCGGGCAATGTTGCTTAATCGAATAAGAACACATGTGCATGCTCTGAAGAAATATACTTATGGGAAGCACATTGTTGCTAGATTCGAACAGCAATATGGGGAAGGTAATGCTTTTCAATTTCACCAACCCTGCATATATTTGAAATTGAATATGCTTCACTATATATTGTAAATTGGATGTCAGGAGGACCCCTTAGGCCTTAGAGTTACTTGACCGAAGGTTTCATTTGATCGCATCTTTGTCCAGCTCCCAATATCTAGTTGGGTGCTACTAGTCTGAAAAAAAAGGAGGACAAATGAATTCTAGCTTGAAGATTTTTTGAAGACAGCTGTTTAGCAGTCTGGGGACAGTAGTAAAGTGGTAACTTATAGGAAATTGAGGAACTTCTAATTCCATAAAAAGTAACAAATATGATTGGAATTCTTATGTACCTGTGCTGGAAAATCACATCATTCCTGAAATGAAGTTTGGTGCATAGACTTGGTACTCTTTCTATGTCAAAACTATTCAAAGCCATCTTGGGAATTCAATTCCTGGAATGACTAAAGTGGGGGGATCTCAACTGAACTTCCTCTTATATCTTCTTCCTCTTGGCTTTATGAGAATTACGATATCAAGCTTGGATGAACACACGACTTTAACTTTGTATGGACCTCATGTTCTATTTATCTGGTCTTTGAGAGGAAGCATTATTTAATACACCCTTCCAGTTGAGATATCGTCCAGGTTGAGAGAGGGTTAGGTTTTTTTATGACTGGATTGTATAGGATTGGTTTTGAAAAATTATTATGATGATTTTCATGCTGGTTTCGACTTTATTTTTTTTTCCATCACTGATACGGGTTATTGATGCTCCTCATTCATTGGTAGATGGAACTAAAAAATTAGTAGTGTTCTTTGATCATTTGAAATTTGCTTCTGTGTAACCGATCCCAACTAGTTTGGGATCAGGCTTTGTTGTCACTGCTTTCACTCTTCTAAACTTCTACTCTATGCAGAGAATCAAACTCATGATCATGATGCGGATCCACTGGCGTGGCCTGTCAATTGCTAGCGTGCGCTACAACATGTGAAAGCCTCGCAGCTGATCCCATTATGACAACATGTGCAGGAATAACAACCAAATCATGCAATCATCCTTTGTCTTGATCATGTTAATACATGACTGCCTCGGAAAACTTCCACCGTCAATTACCAGATTGGAATTGTAAAGCCAGTAAATATGCATGTGCCACAGAATGGTTTGTATATATGTTGTGTAGCTCAACTATTTACACAGACGAAAGGAGCAACAGTAGGAAAACAGCTTAGATTGCAACACAGATTCAAAGGGAATGAAAAGCTTCTTGATAGCTAATTCTGTAAAATCGTTTGATGGGTTTGTTTGGTAAATGGCTTTTCTTTATAAGGTAGGAGAGGCTATGCAAATACAATGTCTCCTTTTGTACTGCAATGGAAGGCATGCATGTCAATAGGAAAAGCCATCTTCCAAAAGGTTTCCCTGTCAATAGGCTCCGCAAATGCGTTCATTAAATAAATTAAGATCCCCTTTGACAATGTGATAGCTTTAGCTTTTCTATTCAACCACAATTTTATCTCATTTGGTTACAAAATGGAAGGCGAGTTTTGATCATGGGTCGCACCAATAAATAAGTTCTGAATTCAGCTTTTGAGAAGCTAATTTTACTTGGCTTTGCTATTTTTTTTCTCTGTTTTGAATTACCGTTGAATTTGCTACCTCCAAGACCAAAATAACCTCGCTCTCGTGTGAACTAATCAAAGAATCAATGCTGGGTTGTAGAAGCTAAAAATTTGGCAGGACCCAAGTTTTTGCTGAAGATCTACACCTTTTATTTTCCAAAAATCAACACCCAAGTTTTTGCAAGTTTGGATCTACACTCTTGTTCAACTTGGCCTCTATTTTTCATGAATCTAACTTCTTAGCTCTTTTAATTTTCTTCTTGTTAATTACCATGTACGAGTTTCGGGTTTGTAAGTGTTTGAGGAGTAGTGGGTTTTGAATCTTTAAATCTGGTGGTTTGATTGCTGAGAATTTTTTTTTGTTTTGTTTTATAATTAGACTTGAAATTGAATTTTAGTTATTTCTCTCTCTAAGTTTTGCAGTTTTTGTGTTTCTGATTGCATTTGCTTCCTTTTGAAAGAGAAGAGAAGAATCTTTGCATGGTGATGCTGAGAATCCTTGTATAGGGTCTCCACAGATCAACAAGGGATTCAGGGATGAGGTATGTATTTAATGTATTTATTAACAAGTTACTTTGTAGTCCTCGCAGTTTCAAGAATTTGCAACATGTTTGTGGCATTCTTGTTACTTCCAAGCTAAAGTTTGCGTAATTCAAGCTCTGGTTTTAAACATTTTATTGGTCTTTCACTGATGATTGTTGATGCGGTGCATGTTATTTGTGATGATTGTGTTACTACATTGCATTTTTTAGATCAAAAGTTGCTTAAAATCATGGGGATTTCACCACTAGGCAATAATTGCTTTAAATTAATATTTTTTTTAGTATTTTTTTTATTCGTAAAAAAAAATACTAAAAAAAAATATTAATTTAAAGCAACTATAAAAATAAAAAATAAAAAAAAATTAATTTTGTTCAAAAACACTTTTAAAATACAAAAACAAAATAAGACTGTAATAGTGGTTGGTTTGTTGGTTTCTGTCTCGAATAAAAGGATATATGAATAGTATAATTGTAGCACTAGTGGTGTTTCTTTATTTTTTTTATTTGAAGAGAATAAAATTTTTTTAAAAAAATTATTCAAGAGAATTTATTTTTATATCTCCAAGACTTCAAAGATAGTGGGGATAAAGAGTTGTATTCTTGTTTTTTTTTTTTCATTTTGAAATTATATAAAATTATTTTATTAACAAATTTATTTTTATGTATTTATCTCTTTAAAATCATAAAAAGCATTATAGTTATCACCAATATACAAGGGGTGAATGATTGGATCACAAATTCCACTATAAAGGATAGTTAAAAATAATTAGATAAAAAAAATATAAATAAATCCCATGCACTATGTTATGAATAAAAATGGTCTAATTTATCAGTGATAACCCTTTTTAGAGCATCTCCAACTGGAAAGCTAAATGAATAGCTAAATTCAAAAAGGAATCCTTTTAACTTTTGTTTCTTCTTTTAACAATTCCAATGACACAAGTAAATAAATAGCTAAAATAGTTATTCAACTTGTGCAAAAGCCATTTTTACATGTTTTTGTAGAAATGGCCAAATAAAATTATCATTGTCGATGTCTATTTTTATAATTGTTGGCCAATAGGTTTTTTTTCTTTAAAAGCAAATAGAAAGAAACTTGTAAATTTTAAAATCTTGTCTTGTGCCTCATTCTTCTGTCAAATTTAGAAAAACAAGAATCAATTATTCTCCAGTTAATTAATAACATCGGGTGTGTTAATTAGCTGAAATTAAAATGTATGTTTATTTAAAAGTTTTGAAAATCAAAATTTAAAATATTGGCGGTTTTTTTCAAAGTTTGAATTTGAATTTACTTTTAAAAAATTAAATTTTTAACAATAACATATAAAACTGAAAATTAAAAATATTCATATAAATAAATTTTAAATTTAATTTTAAATTATATCTTTTAACTTTCATATTACTTCATTAATTTTATATTACTTTTATAAATTACTCAAATTAATTATATAATTAATAACATCATAATTATATTATATAAAAAATATCTAAATTAGTTATATAATTATATTAAAATTAAATTAACATGAAATATATTAAAATATAATTGGCTTTTCTAAATAGCTTTTTACCATTGAAATGTACATAATAAAAGAAAGATATATTTATACTATTCAAAAAACTATTTTATCAATTTGACTCTTTAATTTAGCATTTTGCATTTAAGATGCTCTTAATTCATAATCAAAACGAGGTTATACAAAAATAGGGAAAAAAATGTTTATGTTTAAATAAAAAGTTCATGATAAGGTTCTAATAAGTCTCTGGGTTTTTTTTTTTTTATGGTGAGAAAAGTGTGGCTGTATATTATTATGTTTTGGGTTTAAAAAATAAAATAAGTGAAGAAACAAATCACGATTCGATTTGACTAAATCAAATGCAATAGTAGATGGAAGCTTTACATTATAGTTTTTATTGGTTATTTAACCGATGTTTTGCATATTTATATTTTGCATATTTATACGACATGTTTTTGTAAATAAAAAAAATTTAAATGAAATTTAAAAAATTCATGCATATATCTAATACCTATTTATGAAAAAAAAAATTATCAATCCTGATATGTACCTAACCAAAGTTAATCAATTAAATATGTACTTGAGTCATTGACTTAATTGAGTTCAACAAATCTTTTTTATAATTGTTTTATTTAAAATAGGCACAAATAAAATAAGAACCAACAAAACATTGAAGTGATTGGAAAAAAACTATATCAAAATAAATTACGATGTTTAATTAATAATCAACCAACTATCAAATAGTCAGATTGAAAAAAACAATAAGCAAGAAAAAAAATGGGATTGCAACCAAAGCCCGGTCTCTCAAGCTAGGAAGGACCAGGAACGACCTACGTGGGTCCTGTCTCTCTCTTTTTTTTAAATAAAATCCTTTAATTCATTGAAAAAAATAGACGACCTGTCGGCCACACTGTCTAGATTCCATCAACCTCTAGTCAATGGGAATCAAGTTGGTCTGTTTCAAATAAAAAAAAACTTATTTTCAATCATATTTTGACATGAAAAAACAAAACAAAAAAAAGATTCTAAACACCTGTAAACACATACCCTTAATCTCTGAAAACCAGAGAATTAGTTCCAAAACCCACAATTAATTCAAAACCAGAATTTTTTTTCGGGTTCAAATCTATCATTTCAAGCAAGTTTAAGAGAGAAAAACATTTGTATAAACATTTCTTATAAAAAGAAATCAAATGACACAAAAAACCACTTGTTTTTGCAGCTGCAATCAATCTCAATTAATTTTTTTTTTCTATCATCAGAATCTAACAAAATTTCTCTCTCCTCTCTCAAATCATTTTTAAAAAATTGAAGTTTAAGATAAAAATTGAATGTCATAAGTTTATAAGGACTGAAATTTTATAATTTAAAAAGTTAAAGAATCAAAATATATGTTTAACTTCGAGTTTAGAAAAACTATTTTTTTGCCATGTCTCTCTGTCTTAATCCCTTATCTTTGAATATTTATTCATTTTTATTAAATATATTTTAATTGGCTATTAATTCAAGTCTATAAATGCATATTAAAAAAAGAGAAACAAAAAAAAAATGACAAATCATTATAGCAATCCAAGTGATTTATTTATTGGTGAACGCATGGAAACAATATTTTCCTCACGTATTATAAAATATTTCTTAATAAATGATTTAAAGCCAGGTTTAGGGCGAGCCAATGTAAAAACCATGTCCTTTTTATTTCAAAACAATTTTCAAAGGCTTTTTTTTTATTACCACGTGTCAACACCCCGCTTGCAACCCACAACACGGGTTTGTTTTAACTATGTTCAGGTTCCAGACGACCCGACCCGATCCCATTTTTAATTTTGTTTTTATTATGCATTTTGATATATATTTTTTAAGAAAAACATATTATATCCCTAAACCCTAAAGTTCAAAAAGGCCGATTTCGCTCCCTCTTCTCAGACAAAAAAGAAGATACAGCCCCTTCTCAATTCACTCACAGCCGAATTCAAATTCACGGGCAGCAGAAACCGCGTTTCTCCAGCAGCAGTAGGAGCAGGTTCCTTTAATGAGTTTTTGTTATTTCTCGAAACAAGGTGTTTAATGCAAAGAAGTGTGGGTTTGAGATAATGGGTTTTGAAGGAATTCTTGATTCCTTTCTCTGTTTTTGATATTTTTCAGAAGGAATCAAAGAAAGAGCGCTACATAGATTCAATTACGTGCAGAAATTAAGCTATTCATTGAAAGATGCCAGCGCCATGTCTCAGTGAGCAACGTCATATTATTTTTTTTATTTGAATGTTGCGTGGCAATCCAACTTCATAAGCAGATTGAATTGTTTTTTCATGTGCTTCAACTTTGCTCATTACACTGCAACTTGCATCGGTTAATTGTTTAACTTTTATTAAGCAGGATTGAAGAGGCACAAAAGAACAAACAAATCTTGGGCTGATGGGAAACAGAAACAGAAGAAAAGGTAATTGTTTTATTTGGTTCAATTTATGTTAGCACGAAGATTCAAACTGCATTAGACCATTCGAAGTGACCTGACATGAGGTTGATTTGAAGATTGACCTATGTGTGCTATGTTGCTGCGTAGCTAGAAAATTAGTATAAGAGGTTTGGAATGAAGGGATAAAGGTTATGTGACTATAGATTTTATATGGGGTTTCTTTTGATAGGTTTGGGAATGGATATTGATTATTTGGTGACTAGATTTCTATGATGCTGTTATTCGAGTTTTCACCTCAAGAAAGGTGAGGTTAGTTTTGATTAGTTTGTTGCATGTGTTATCAAGTCGGGAGATCCTTGTAGAAATTGAGTTTGTTTGGTGAAATTATTGGCCAGGATTTAGGTAAGCTGGTGGCTATCCATCTTGTAAGAAACAGAAAAGAAAATGGAAACGGATCTAAGTTCCACTGTTTTATTTGTGGTTTGACAGGATCATGTGGCATATAGTAAGTTTTACCTTTGGGAAATGATAGAATCAAATCTGCTGTGTTGTGTAATGGTAGTTTATACGATAAATAGGTGAGTGGCTTTTGCTATCTTTGTCCTCCAATTTTTGAAGCTTGTGTGGTCTGTTTTTTGTCAAGTATATTTCCTTTTATGGTCCGGGTATTCGTTGGCTGTTGATGATTTCCTCTTCTTCTGAAGTGTAGAATTGTGGTGATCTGGTATGAGGCATTTATGACTAATACTTCGCTATATATTGCTTTGCTCATAGACCAAGAAAAGAAGGTAAAATTGACTTGGAGGAAGATGTTGCTGGCGACTCCCAATCTCTCAGCATGTTCGAGGAAGATTCTGTTGAAGAAGGTACTATATGATAGTTTTCTTGAAAAGTATGCAGGAAAAATAATAAGTTTTCATTGGTTATTTTAGGGATGTTGCTAAAAGTAATACCAGTAATTTCATGCAATTGTTTTTAATCACTGTTAACATTCCTTTTGTTTTAGAATATTGACGAGAGGGGGTGCCCCTATTCGGTATTATTTCTGACTTTTAAACTTGAATGGAGGCTGAAATGGGACATATTTTCATAGCCAGCCATCCCTTTTTTGTTATTGTCTTGCTTTTTCTCCTATTTCATCACTACCAGGAGCAATTTTAAACAATTATCAGCTACCAGTGTTCTTGGTTGTGTTAAGAATTGCTAAGATGTAATCGATACTTTCTTTCATGTTGAAGGTTGCTCCTAATAATATCCTAAAGCCCTGTTGGTTACTAGGAGTGAGAATGAGGCCTTTGTTCTCATTTGTAAGGTTTTTGGTTAACAAGGCTAGGACAGGGATGGGTAGCTTAATACCTTTTCATTACCAAAAAGGGAGGTGAGTTTGAAGGCACCTGGCACTTGGAACATGGATCTCCATGATATGCAGATTGAAAACAAAAACATAGAGACTAGTTACCTTGGAATATGATACTGTTGGTTAGGTTTCTTCATATCAAATACTTGGAAGGAAATACACTTTTCCATAATGTAAAAACACTTTTTAGGTTCTTGTGTGTTTAAATTGGTGTATATTTATGCAAACTGTTTTATGGTTAGAAAATACAATTAATCACTTGGATTTTTTAATTAAATATTTTGAAAAAAGTTAGTTTCATTTTCAATTTTGCTTGAAATAGCTCCTCAAAAAGAACTAACAAGTCCTTTTAGAGTAAAATGAAGATAAAAACTAGGAAAAAACCTTAGTTGAGCAATTTTCTTCTTCTTTCATTATGCTCAGAATTGGTAGTGCTTTCCATTAATAAAGTTGTAACATGAAATTGCTGAGGTCTCATATGAATCACTTGTCTAGAGGGACCAGTCAATTTTTTTAAATAAAGTCTGAACAGTATGACCATATTCACAGCGGCATCAATTTGCAGCCTTCCAGTGGATATTTTCATCAACTAACAAAGTGTCCATCATTAGAAAGGAATGCTAGGAATTTTAATGGTCAGATTTTCTAAAAAATTGGTTATCACAGATATCTTTTCGCTCTCATTCTGTGTGGCTTTTGATTCTTGTACATTTGTATCATTAGCTCTTTCAATTGGATGAACCAGTTCTTCATTGTGATTTTATGTTTCCCTGAGGAGGATAACTTATTCTCTCATTATAAAGCCCTCTAGAGGTCCAATATATAATGATCAGTTGCTGGTTCATGGTTTCTCCTTGTGATATAATTTGATACCATGCTATGCATTCTCACAACTGTTTCTTTTCATCTGCCTTTGAATTCATATTTTGTATGAATACGTTGTACTCCCCCAGACTGTGCATTGCTCAAGGATTTTTATGTTGCATCTTGCTAATATAAGATGGTTGATGAATCTGTAATTCCCTTCTTTTAATCTTTGGTTTATTAATGTTGGTATATAGGAAATGATAATGAAAGTGACCTGCAAGAGCATAGAACTGCTGGCATTGTGGACGCGGATGGAGATTCTGATTCAGAAGATATTCTGGAGGCCTCCAACACCGATCAAGAACAAGAATTGGATGTCAAGTCCCAAACTGTTGCAAAGGCACCAGCTTCCAGAAGGTACCTTTGAATGGCCCTGCTCCTTATATGATTGCTTATAACTGTTATTAATTACCATCATCATTAAGATTGTTTGGCAACTGATATATTCTTTGTGGATGGATGCTACTAAACAACACTATTTCAACTGTTGTCTGACACATTTTGTCAATTCTATTTTTTATGACTTGGGTTGAACTGGTAATTCTTATAGTCAGAGTGGAATCTTCTTTTTCATAGTAATTGTTGTTTTTCGAATCTTCCATGTATTATGATCGGCTTAATTTACAAATGAATTTGCAAAATGGAATTAATGGAAGAGGTATTCCCATAGAATAGTATTTGGCTGGAAAAGAATTGGTGTGTTCGTTTATGTCTTCAGTTGCTGGCACGGAAGGCTTTGAATGAACTCACAATGCATTTCATTCTAGAGTTCATTTTTATTTGTATAATGTTTGAATGAACAGAAGTTTGGTTCTGTCCAATCTGTGAATCTAATAAAAGGTACATATTGTGTTTACTTTGAAAACAAGCGTTGTGTGTACTTAGAAAATAGATCTGGTTGTCTGTACCTTTACTTGTTTATTACATATTGTTAAACTTTGAAAATTTATGTGGCATGTAATTTTCATGGGAACTTGCACAAATTCAGAGTTAGATTATGGCAATACTGCTGAAATGTAAAATGAGATTTACTGAAGATAGGCTATATATTGTAGTGCAGTCATGTCTGCTTGTTTTCATTCAATTTCTTGTCCCTTTTAATATGATGAAGTGCATTTTGGATAGTTTTCCCACATATTTCAAGTACCTTCCACTTGTAAAGTCTATACATCAACTTGATTTATGTGGCTGAGAAGTAAGTGAAACTTTAGAGAGACGTGTGTGTGATTTAGTGATGATTGAAGTATCACCTAGTCAAGTTGGAAAAGACTTTTTGACTATAGAAAAGGGGATTGAAGTGTCAGCAATTGGATTAATTGGTCTTTATTGTAGTGATGGCTATGGAGGTGTAAAGAGGAGTTCACAGGGAGGGTAAAAGAATACAAAATAGGGGCTGAACTACAATTGCATTGATAGTGAGGTAACTTCAGGGGCTGTGTTTTGGATATGACCATTTCAAATGGTTGGAATGCTTGTACATGGCACGTTGCTTTTAAAGGTAATCGACTGTGAAAGTATGGTGTGGGGAGAAAGGTACTTTCGGGCTTTTTATTCATGTTTATGAATAAACAACTATAAGTTGAATATCATGTTTTTGGCAAGTTCTAGGCAAATGGCATTTTAAGAAATGCATAATTTCCACTCTCATCACTTTGGAGGGTGACTTTACAAGTGCAAAAAAAAATTCATCCACCAAAAGTCAAGGATAGACTTATTTATCTATGGCCAGCATTTATAAAATCTTGACCAAGGTTTGGCCAATTGTCATTGTTGTGTCGTAAGATGATTCTATTTCCCAAACTGTGTATGAGGTTGTGGATGATGCTGAGAGGAGAGAGAGTGAATGAATTATTTTTTAAGTTGTCTTTTAAACAAGCTTAGAGATGGTACACTGGAATCGCATAGATAATATGATGGGGTCTTGAGCAAAATGGTCAACAAGGGTTTGTCTCTATGCAGTTGATATTCTCTTTTTGTTGTTCATCACTGCTTGTGTTACAGAGTGTTCAAATAAAAATATGATTGTTATTATATACATTTGGATAGTTTCATTGCTGAATATGGTGAATTATTTATTACAATCCTTAAACTTAAATGAATAAATACTGACTTCTCTATGGAACTTGTATGTTTCTTGTCCTCTTGAAAGCTTTTCATGAAATTCAAGTATAATTGTCTTTGTGCAGCTCTTTCCATTCTCACTTAGAGTATAAGTTACCAGAAACTGAGGTAGAGGATCTGTTGAAGAAAAAGTGGAAATATCAATGGGATGTGCCTGCTTTTGGCATGCCAAATTGCAAGTGGGTAGGAACAGGAGAGTGTTTTCTGGAGGTAATTTTCATACTGTCAGTCTCCAATCTATTATTTATTGTCTACATACAACATATATGTGAGATAAAAAGAAAAGGGGATTATGGAATGCAGAATGGGTGCCCTCCATAAAGAATTCAAGTAGGCACCATGCAAATGAAAATCAAGAGACTTGTTGAAGCATCCTTTTAAATGCATTGAAACAGTGCAAAAATAAAATAAAATAAATGACAGCAAATATTTACTATCCCACATCAACCACTTGGAGGAGTAAATTTATAAAATTCTTGAAATTGGCTTCATAAAATTACTCCAAAACAAACAAATTGTGGTACATCCTTTGTAGATTTATGTAAATTATGAGGCCTTTTCACTTTTTTAAATATGCCTCGCAATTCTTAGTACTTTTTGATTAAATGGAGAGGATAAATGAAGAAGGTGATGCGATAGAAAAAAAGGGAGGTTCTAATTTAATGGTTTATTTATATATGATTTTTATGTTGTCATAATTTTTATTTGAAGTGTCTAAATATATGCCCTTCCCCCACAAACACTAAATACTTGTTGGCCATTTAAATAGTGGTCCAAGGAGATATTGGTCATAAATATCAAGGAGAGATGCTGGTCATAAATATCTATGATATTTTCTTTAATGTGGAGGGGTTTCTATTAGTCTTTCAAACATTTGAGCGATCCCTAATTTTCACTACTTCAGGGATTGTTATTGCAACTACCTTGAATGTTAAAAGTAAGGTTATAGAAGATGCATTTTGTTAATTATGCAACCATGTTCATTTATTACTTTTGTGCAGGTAGCTAACATGAACTCTGATTGTGGTCTCAAGCAAAGGTTATATAAACACTGGTTGATGTGTGCGGACATCTGACAGCAATGATTTTCATTCATCTCCACAGAGATTCTTCTTCTCTCTTTGTAAGCCTCATCATGGTTTTATAGATGATCTTTATTTATTTGGCTGCTCCTATCTGCATTTTATGGTAGATATTTATTTAGATTCATGATGTCATAATTTATAAGCATCTAGGGTACCAGAGAACTTTATATCTCTAGTTTTCATATTTATGGTTAGTGAGAAGCCCACGTGCCTCAACCTTTATTTTTATGAATAATAGACAGCCAATTTTGACGAACATCCCTTATGCCACCACCTTTTATTTTTAAAATGTTAAATTGCCAGTTCTAGTGAACACCTCAATTCAGTGGTTTAAATTGTCCCATTTATTCTGTCTTTTGTGATCTCCTCTTTGAGTCTTGCAGAGCTTATTCTTGAAATAAAAATTCAAAGAGCAAATACTATTCCACATGTGTCAGTTATGCCAAAGGTGCCTTACAAGTGTGCTGAAAAACCATCTGATGCTAGTGATTAGAACTGATTGGTGGAATACCAGTTCTGCTTGATCTTAGATTGTTTTAGCATCACAGCATTTGATTTCTAAGAATGTCCAATCATTCTATCTGAACTTCATGTTTTTGTAGGTCGGGGGTTGGTTACAGAAAAACTAAGAATACAAGGGCTACTTATGTGAATAGATATATGGGAGAAAGGAAATTGATTGACAGGACCTAGCACCTCACTAGGTTCCCTAAACAACATTCATAGAACTCCTTGAGATCATGCCCTGGAGAAGATATGCAGATCACACCAAAATACTTTAATGTCAATAGATGAATATTTCTGCAATTTTCTTCTTGAAAGCATGTAAATATCAGCATCCACATTAACAAGAAATATACTGCAGATCTTGATCATCAAGAAGTTTGAAAATAATCTAATCTCATATAAAAAAATCAGTAGAATGTTATGGCTTCTGAACATGGATAAGTTTTCATTAGGTGTCATTTTTTGGAAGTGCTTTTCTTTTATTCCTATTCATTGTGGGGTTATATTAGTACTTTGGTGCCTATGTAAGAGCAAGTATTTAGTATTTGGTGCCTGTATAAAAGCACCTAAATGGTGTTTAGGAGGGCTGTTTTCAATGATCCATTCGAGAGTATTGATTTCGTGTATCTTTCCTTTTCATTAGCGTTTCTATTTGTACTCTTTACTCTCCTCCTTAATTTCTCCTCTCGTTCTCCTATGCCAATGTTTTCAACACCCCCTTGTGAGCATCTCACTTTGGTTCCCTATGAAAATATATGATTTAGTAATTGGAAACATATGATTTTTTCACATTTCTAGAAATATTGGTAGGAGATGGATCTATTCACATGTTTTAGTCTAATTACACCATCCTAATTAGTTTGGGGGGCACAATTAATAAAGTAGGAATGACGAGAAATATAACATGTTTAACTTGATATAGAGAATGAGAGACTAACCATAATTTGTCTTAATATAAACGTAAATGATGAGAAGGTTTGAGACCATATATTTGCTCAAATCAGATTTTAATCCTTGTCAAATATTTGAGAAAAGGCTTGTTGGAGTTTTATCCAAAATATGTTTTGTATGCTGTTTTATTGCAATAATTACATGTTGCTTTCTCCATCTCTGTCATTTATCTGCTTGACTTAGTTTTGATGCATCAGCTATTATATTTTTTCTTGTTTGATGACTTTTCAATCATATTACCAAAAATGTATGACCATGGACTTTATTCTGTAAATAATTTATAGTTGCTTTCTAGTATTGCGCATAAGCCCCCCCATTTTTTTTTTCACTAGGCAACAGCTATAGAGATATTTTGCACTGTAACAAGAAGCCTTTTTACCGCAAGGGCATAAAAGAAGACTCGGCCATCATGGATGCTTACATTATGCACTGTGTATGTGAACTTCCCTTCTCCTAGAGAGTTTCAATTATATTTTTTGGTCTTATGGTCTTAATTATTGTGAAATGAAAACATCATGCAGCTAAATCACATTTTCAGAACGAGAGATCTTGTGACCAAGAATGATTCAAAAGTGGGCAAGCGTTGGGAGAATGCTAAGGATGAATTGCTTGGTGGTGATGAATTCCTTGATCATGGGTTTACTCGTCCAAAGGTAGTGTGGAGTGGTTTCCATTGATCTGTATGCAATGCTAACTGCATGTGAACAGTTTTCAAGCTTTGCAGAGCTGGATTACAAATGCTCATAAGACCAATGCGTCTCAGCATCAACCCCCGATAATGTCAATATCACTTCTAGTAAAAATATATCACTTTGACACATATATTTGTGTATCATATAAATATTCTGATAATGTCAATATCACTTCTATTAAAAATATATCACTTTGACACATATATTTGTGTATCATATAAATATTCCGATAATGTCAATATCGCTTCTATTAAAAATATATCACTTTGACACATATATTTGTGTATCATATAAATATTCATCTTATTGTTTCTGTGTACTGTCAATTGTGGAAATTCTGATTCACATAGAGATGCATGGCAGTGATTGCTCACATACACATATATATGCTCATTGTTGATTGCAGACATAACTACTCTTCACTTGTTATGATATGTTTTGCAATTGTATTTTTCCTTTGTATCATCTAGGTTTCACCACCTTTGCAAAAAGAAAAACAAAATTGTCAGAAATGCCATTGTAGTCATTCATATGAGCCAAATTATGGATTTCGTTTCAATTGCAAAATTGTGCTTTGAAGGCATGGAAAGACCTGGCTATATGAGAGCATATAGGCCAGACAAAGATCTCAATTCTGTGTGCATTGTAGGATGTTTTGTTACTGAGACAGGATCACAGGACCATTGTTTACAAAAGCCATTCTTCCCTTTGAGCCAAAAAAGTTCTTTAGCTTTCACTAAAGAATCACCCATATAGTTTTTTTCAACATGTGTCTCAAACCATTGAGCTTTCATTGAGGGGTACAATATAAAAATGAGTTTTGTTTCCCATGAATCTTTGGAAGTGGGTTTGCCATATAAAATGTTTAGTTTCATCTTTCACATGGAAAAGCTTCGGTTAGTTTTTATCTTAAGCATGTTTGTTTATGATGTGTCATTCAATACTGTGTTTAAATGTTGGCATAGTTTTCTGGAAATCAATTAATCAGAGGGAAAAGCATATGTAAGTTTGAGGCTGCGTGGACCGATAAATTCTGTCTCATTTAGCTCTAGACCCATTATTATCAATGCTTAATTTTGTACTGAATTGGCTTAGAATGGCCAATTTTCAAGATTTACCATTTAACGAGCTACTATCAAATAATTCATTTTCAGCCAGCTAACTTGCCTTGTAAGAACATACCATCAATTGAAAAGATAAAAGCACTTGAATTTTGTCACCTCGTTCTCCTTTCTCAGTCCACTTATTTCTAAATTGGTATGTTTACTTGCTTCTTCAGAAGGGATTGTTTTAATTCTGTATTACAGGTTTTGATCCTACTGCCCTTTAAAAGCATTGCAAATCGTGCTGTTAATAGGCTAATAAAACTGACCCCAGGAGCTTACAAGGTGATATTTCTTTGCTTTCATTAATTGTACTCATTCTTTAAACATGGTTTACGATGCTATTTAATGGTAATATTTACTGAACTTGCATCACCAGCTAATCCTGAATACTTTGGGTGCCTGAACTGACATACAAGGTGGCCTACTTGACTTTTCAGTCTCTTAGAAGTAGAAATATTTGATTTGTAAACTACTTTTGATGTGTTGATACATGCCTGTTCTTCCTCTTACTATTGTTTTTTTCATGAACAAGTGTAGTGAAGGGCATAAGGTTCAATAAATGCAGCCCTATACCAAACTTCTCGAATAGGTCTTTATTTTTTACTAGTAAGAAAATTGTTTTCTTTGAATCCACATTCAACTTAGTATGTTTTGAAGATTGATTCTCATATTTGAACAAGCTTTTCGAGGATTTTGTACAATCTCATATATGAAAGCGGTTGCTTATTCTGCATATTGTACTGTTCAAAAAAACTGATAAGCTGTTGAAGATTTTATTTCCTTATGCTTAGAATAAAGATTTCAAAGTATACACTTCTCTATTTTCACAGGTTAATGTGGAGCACATGAGTCGTTTCTCTAATGAGTTTGGAAATCACGATGATGAAGACAATGCAAACACCAATGAGTTAACTGGAAGTGTTAAAAACTCAAACTTCCAGAAGTCCTCAAAACCAACTGACCATCAAGCACTTTTTGATGGAAATGTAGATGATAAATTTATGATAGGCATTAAATTTACGAGGTAAATTACTTTCTTGTATAATGCTGGCCAATTGATATTTTTATGATGTGAAAAAACCATCAATGACTGAGTTTTTGTATTTGATTTATTGAGCAATTTGTTTTGTCCTCAATTTACTTATGGGACTTCTCTGCTCAAGTCATTCAATCCTTTATTAGCAACTGCCTAGTTTGGGAAGGTGGTCATGATCAGGATTAGAAGTGGTTCAGAGAAAGGTTAAATGGATTTGGAATTTGGCTACCCGTTGCCAAGATTGTTAATACCTTTGCACACATTAAAAAAAATTCTGAGATTAAAATTTTGCAACGATAAAAGACACAGCGGACTATTTGTATGCTCCTTAATTTTCTTCCTTTGGTTATTTCTTTTTATTCGGTAGGATCTGCATGTATGTTGAGTCAATTTAAGTGCCCAATCCTCATTCAATATGGTGAAAAGAGGAGAGGTTACCTGCTGGCCATTTTTGCAAAATCTTTTCTTGATACAGAACTGTTTTCAGGTTATTCAATTTTCTGCATGACCTTCATCTTATGTAATCCTTTTTTTTTTTTTCCTTTGATCTTTTGTAGGAAGAGCATTAAGTTATTTAGTGATTTCTATTCCTCAGACTTGATAGTCGCTTCTCCTTTGGCATTGCTGAAGGTAAATTTCCACCCTGTACACAAATTTCTTGTTCTTTAGACTTATTCTAAATGTCAAGCTGAAGGATGATAATTTTTTAATGTAGGATAATAACTTGTTCTTTACTGTAAAACATGGATAAATTCATGGAAGAAGAGGATATATAATGGTTCTTGATATCATGTGGCATAAGTGTTGTCTAATGGCCATGTCAAAAAGCTTTAGTATCCTTTAGATTACACTTAAAAAGGTGATCACTTAATTGAATATAATATTTGCTTTCTTCTTCTTTTCTTTTTTGGGTAGCAAAGAAGATAGTGAGAAAGAGAGATCCATGCATGAGAATCATTTCTGAAGTGTCAATGAATTCTGATTTAAAATGAGCCAAGGCAATAGGAGTGTTGGAGAGAAAGAAGGCGGTGGCAATATTGAAACCAACAGTTTAACTGATTTTAAGATTCTTTTCTTTCCTAATTCTAGTATTTCTTCCTTAACTAAGGAACCTAACACCAACGAGCCATGATAGTGGCTGATTTAGCAGATGCAGGCTACTGTGAAGACTACACTCAGAACATATTTGAACCACTAAAACTTTTATGATATTTTCATTCCTTTTGACCAAATGTCTTCTCTGCTGCTGCTGAACTCTTAGGCCCTCTTACACAACCTGTTACAGATGTGGAATCAATCCTCTTGGATGTTGATAGGTCACTACTATGTTATGAGAAACAATATATTTTCCAAGTAGAATGTTCAGTTCCCTTTCTAAGTATGTGCGACAAGATTGATGATTGCTATATTTAATTTTTTCTGTCAGTTGTTTGTCCTTCTGAGCCAAGTTTAATGAATTTGGTTCATTTCTCTATTTGGGTATGATGCCTAGGGCTCCTCGTTCTGAGGTGCTGGTGGCAGTCATGATCTTAATTATCAAACCTTAATTATTTGGGGGGAAAACACACTAAAGAAAGCTTGAGATTTCATAACTGCCAGCAAGAAGTTGCGAACAGTTAAGCTGCACTGCTTCATAAATTGAGTCTCTTTCACATTATACTCGTGTGATTCTACAGGGATTTTTTCATATCATCGTTGCGCCTTACCAGTTTTTATGCCATAGATTAGCAGGTTTCTTGTAGTTTTCTCTTAAGCAAGCAACTGACAACACAACATTCTTGTCAGAAAATTGAGGAAGCTAAACATGACAAGGAAAAAGATGTGGATTATCTTTCTTCTATAGAGGTAAGATCTTTTTACTTGCTTGTTGGTTATGACTGTGTCCTTAGATTATATAATATCTGTTTTTCACGATGATTAGTATGCTTAAAACTAATGGGAAGATTATGTTTGTTGGAAAAATAGGTTCTTATCATTGATCATGCAGATGTTATAGCAATGCAGGTAGATCATGAAATATACTGGCTTGTATTTTTTTGGTTGCTTTTCATATACTTAGTAGAATGTGATTCCCAGTTTGTTCTTTTCACTTTTTGATGAATGATATCCAGAATTGGGCCTTCCTTACATCAGTTCTTGAACAATTGAATTGCATTCCTTCTAAGCAGCATGGGACTGATATAATGCGCATTAGAAAGTGGTATGTTGACAATTTCTACTATCTTTTCAATGTTGACTGTGAACTTTCCTATTAGATGGGGATGGAGGATTATGTTCTGTCATTTGCAGAATGTTAAATGATAAAATCTTAGATGACGTTTTAGAATGCATAGTGAACGTTTAGTTTTGTTTGAATTGAAATTTACCTTTTCTTCTTTAAATGCTTTGGCTGATGATGGCTGTTTTTATGTTCAGGTATTTGGATGGACATGCCAGATTTTATCGGCAAACAATTGTTTTAGGTTGTTATGCAAACCCAGGTAACTTGATTTTTACTTTCTGTCTCCCACTACATTATTGATTTTGGTACTTTGCCTGCTTATTCACCTACAGTAAATCAAGGCTTTATTCTGAATTCTGTGTTGCAAGTGTATTCCCTTAATCATGTAATTCATCAAGTGTAGAGTGAATGTTTGATTGGTTCAATTTGTGGGTTTGCAGCAACTTTTGGAGGACATGGATCTATGATTGTAAAATTTTGTTGCTTTTAATCAATTATGTACATGTCACTCATGCCAAGATACTACTTATATCACACCCCTTCTACACGAATATTGATGACAAGTACAAATAATGCATATGTGGTTTCTTGTTCCAGACATTAATGCTTCCTTCAATCGTCAATGTGTAAACTACCAAGGAAAGGTATGCTAGTTGCTCTCCATTTTTATTTCTTGTGCTTGCTGTGTACATCTTGGTCTAGGTGGTGTTTTTCAATGCCTTTGGGTTATTAAGGCTTGAGAAGCTATTGCTGAATGGGAAGGGTGTATTGGAAAACAATTTCTGGTGAAAGTTTAAAGTAACCTGTTCCCTTAATTTGTCTCATCCACAAGGGACTGTTTTTGGTGAAATTAGAAATTTAAATCCAACATTGTTAGATATAGGTGAATAACAAAGGACATTTAACTATCAAGAGTAAGCATAGCGTCTCACATCTCTCCTCCAATCACTCTTTTTTTCCCTTCTGGTGACAAACTAAATACATGGATGTCATTTGGCATATGTATCACAAGCAGACATACTGTCAATAGTGTGCCTATTATTCTTCACTTCATTTTTTTCGATAGCAATACAGCCATTTAATAAAACTATTTTTCCTTTTGATCTTAATTCTGATCATCCAATAATCTGAGATTGGCAATATTTATGAGGTTTGGTTGTATGAGTTTCGAATTAGGAGTTTTTTTTTTTTGGTGCATCAAATTAGATCCAAACTTTAGGGGACTTCTATCAAAAATAAAAATAGGTTAAGAAAACGAGGACTTCAACATGAAACCTAGGTCTTTGTTTCCAAGCCAAAGGATGGATTTCCGTGGATAGATCTTAATCATCATCAAACAGTAAAGCTCTGTGACTTGATATGGTCATGCTTTCAGGGTCTCCTAGCGGTCCTGGCTGCAAAGTTCTTTGAAAAGTTTAGTAAACCTGGGCTGGTTCCAAACATCCACAAAGCTAGTGTGACCTGACAAAACCCACTAATAAACTTTCTTTTGCCCAATTAAAGCCTATATATCGTTCTGTTTGGCAAGTTCCAGCAGGGATTGATGCCAAGCAGTCATATTTCCCTTTGAATCAGTGTTTTCCATGTGATTTCCCAATGTCCCATTTGCTTTCATCGATCAAAAGCATTTTCTTTCTGGTATTTTAAACTAATCTTGATATCAAGGTGGATTTGGTTTACAATGTTGCGGAATGTCATGAAAGGATCCAAATTCCCAATCCCAACTAGTCTGGGATTTTTCAAGATTAGTTTAAAATAAGTATTACTTTGCAATTTTTTTCTTATTAGTGTATACTTTGTTTATGTATGTGCTGTTACTCATTTGCACGTGAGTTTTGGATCTTCTAGCAATAAATGCATTGCATTGTTCTTCACCTTTTCATTTTAGAAAATTGATATTTTTTGCTATCTTTTTATGTAATTGAAGTACATTTCTTTCAGAAATATTTTATTCAGCTGTCTTGCAAATTATACAGTAGTCACTTTTAAGTAATAATGGCAGGTAAAGTTGATATGTCAGTATAAAGGTGTTCTTCCAAAAGTCTCAGACCAAGTACGGCAGGTATGCCTTCCTTGTCTTGTTTGTTTCATTGCTTAAATTTGTAGGTATGTGATGAACTGGCCACTTTCAGATGTCATTTATTTGTTTGTCTTCCCTCATTTGTTTTCTTTCCAAGACAATTAGAAAAAGAATTTCAGAAAACTCTGTAAAGGATATTTTAAGCGTGGCAGAAATGCAAACCAATAGAATTCCCACCTGGCTCTCCATATTGCTTTATATATATCAACAGAGGAAATCTTGCTCAAAGAGATGTAGTTACAACATTTAGGATCTTCATTGAGACCAAGAAAAATTGATACAGAACAGCCTTCCTATATGATGCAATAAAAAGTTATCCTACCTCAGAACAGCAGTCTCAATTTGGAACAGCCCTTAATTATTTGGGATTTTCTCTCCATTTAAATATTTCATATACTGACTAGCATAGTCCAATGCTCAGAAAAACTGCAACACTTGCCTTTCCCTGAACCTGCAAAGAGCAGCAACGTGTCCTCCATCTTATTCAGGACTACCCGAGAGTCTCCAAATTCCAATAGTAAATTGTTTCAAACGGCCATATTTTTTAGAAAGACACACATCGATATATTCTGTTAGAATTATTGCATCATCTTCTAATTTGTCATATTGCTTCCTAATTCCTTAAAGTTTCAAACTAAACCTGTTTTATATTCTGTGGGATAATCCATAGCAAACCAGGAAATAAGAACATAGAGCTGTGCATCATAAGAAAATATGTATACGCGATGTGCATGTGAATTGATTTTCTAACAAGATTTGTGCATAATTAGGTAACCTGCATTGTTATGGACAGTTGTGTGATAAAAGTAATAACAATGACAGTAATAATAAGATGACTGTGAAAGATGGGATCTGAGTTACTTGTTAATTATTACATGTTCCCAAAGCTCAGTCTCCCATTACTGTGGTGTGTGAAGAGGTCTAATTAGTGTACTGTTTTGGTAGGAAATGGGCCTACAATTAATAATTGGAAGAATGCTTATAATGAAAAAGATGGTAAAGGAATTTCCACGTTGTAGGAGGTAAAATCAAAAGTGTCTACAATTATTAATAGGAAGAAACCCAAATACAAGGGTGTTTTTTGTTTCAAAGTCAGTCATGTTTTGACACGGATCAGGTTAGAACTATATACATTTGTATGTGCTCCACGCATAATGAGATTTTTAGATCAAATAATCATTCATGTGATTTTCTAGCCCTTTTCCAATGGTTTTGTGCAGTTTTGAAATTCAATTGCTCATTGAGAATTTTAAGCTGTTCTTAACTGTGTTGCCTGTTTTGTTAGAAGATAACAAGCTTGCATTTCTGATCTATGGCTGAAATCTGATAGAACCATTTAGTTTGGTTTTGTTGCTAAATGCTTTTGTTCATCTTCATCCTTGAAGATTTATCAGCGATTTGATGCAGACTCTGTGGCAGAAGCTGACAATGCTCGACTTGACTACTTTATTCAGAAGGTTGGTCTGGAATATATATATGTATATTTTACATTTCAACCGTGGATGTCTTTTTTTTTGGTGGATATAACATTTAATAGCATCTCTCTTATCACTGGTTGTTTGCTTCTTCTAATGAACCCACAAGATGTCAAGATATTTAAAATATTTTTTGTTATTCACCAGCAAAGTCTCTAGCCTTTAACTATTGAATTAAGGGCCAAAAAGGCGACAAGCAGCATTTTTTTTTTTTGCCAATGTGATGGTGGAAAAATTCCCAACAGGAAGGGAAGGGATAGTTTCTAATCCCATCACTGTATAAAGAAACAGAAACCAGTAAAATAAGTACTACTTGACAGAAACATGTTACATTATTTTGTTAGTTATTACATTGGGTTGCATTTGAGACGGAGATGAAAAATTGAACCACCCACGATTTAATTTTGCTTGAATTTTCCCACCCTTATATTTAAGAAAGAATATATGTAATCATATCATTTAACCATCTGGAGGAACAAGTGATCACTATCCTACATTTTACTTCCTGTTTGGTGTAAGATGGAGACAGACATGCATCCGCTGTTTTAACCGAGTATACAATTGTTGTATGCTAAACCCAATTCTGTGTTAGTGTGTGTACTGTCAGAAGTTGACTCATGCGTGTCAGTGCACACACACTCTCACAAGTGGATGGGGATTTCTCAAGGGTGAGAAAATGAATGGCATTTCAAGAATTCTGTGATTGATTAGTACATGCTTCTCTCTTCTCATTTTCCACAAATATCAAGATGTTGATATTTTTTTCTGATGCAGGTGTTCCCAAAAATTAAAGATTCAGATGAGGTAAATATATTGATCAATTGTAGCATACACTTGCTTTGAGATAATTGCCATTGTTACCTTTACGTGAAATTTCTTGCAGGGGGGGGTTATGCTATTTATTAGTTCTTACTATGAATATGTTCGACTTCGTAACTTTTTGAAGTCACAGAATGCATCCCTGTGTCTGCTTGGAGAGTAAGAAGCTTCTCCTTTTATTTGTTGTGTTATGTCTGTTAATCTATCTGTCCTGCATTATGCAATATCTCTTTCCACTATAGTTTGCAATTGCATTAACCCACATTGGCTTTGATCTTTAGCTATGCCGAACCAAGGGATGTCACTCGTATGCGGAATTGGTTTCGTAATGGAGAAAAGAAAATCATGCTTTACACAGAAAGATTTCATTTTTACCGTAGATACAAGGTAAGGCATTTCTCTTTTTGACTGCTAGTTACTTTTCTTGCTCCAACTATTATTTCTATTAGTCTTCTTCCAACACAAGACTGGTGTTTAGCATTATTAAAATCATGGATCCTTCTTTTTCATGATGAGTAGATTGGTGGTGTTCGAAATTTGATCGTCTATTCTCTCCCTGAGAGGAAGGAGTTCTTCCCGGAGGTGAGCATGTTTCCTGTGAAATTTGTAGTTTTGACTGTCATTGTTCTGCAAACTAATTGAAGCCTTACTTTGAAGTGAACTACTTTTTTACTTAGCATGGAATCCATTTTTGCTATCTCATTAACCTTCAAGTTTTCTTTTCCTTTTTTTTTTTGGTAGGTTGTCAACATGCTTGAAGGGGCTGATGACATGACATGCACTGTGCTCTTTTCTCAATTTGATCAACTCCAGGTAACCTTATTGAATTATCTTGGATCTGTTAGTACATTGGTTGTGCAGGTTTTTTTTTTTTTTTTTCCTGTGTGAGTGCGGGCACCATAAACTGGTAACTTCGACCTCCGTTCACACATCCTCTGTGAGCCCTTGTTTGTTGATACACAATCTGTTATGTTTTTGGATGTCGTAGCTGGAGAGAATTGTTGGAACTGCTTCTGCAAGAAGAATGATCACCTCAGAAAAGGGTGTCTTTGTGTTCTGTTGAAATGCTTCTCCTGGCTCAAAAAGATTCTCCAAGTATGAAATACATGGTTAAAACCCTAAAAAGGTTCCATTGTTCAGCAAGACCTGGGCGTGGACATGAGATTCAATGGGAAAGGAGCAAGCTTAAAGAACTACAGCAGGTATGAAACTTTGCAAGAGGACTCTTCCTTTGAGTTTCAAAAGCAGGAGAATAAAAGAGTTATTCTCAACAGATGCAGATAGAATCATAGATCATTTTGCTTCATTTTTCATTATGATCATCGTTCTCTGTGTTCCTTTTAGAATTTTTTCGGTTCCTTGGAATAGTTGCTTAGGATCCCAAGATCTCGCCTTGCTGCAAAGCATGTTTCTTTTGTATTGAATATCACCCGTCAAACAGATTTCTTTTTGAAGTAAAATATGTCTGCAATCCGTATTGATAAATTTAAAAATCTTAGCTTCACATAGTATTATATCTTCTCTCGATCATTATGATCCGATCTTATAAATTTTCTTATTTGTTTTCGGTGGATGAGAATCTACAATCAACTTGATGCGTACATGTAATTTGCAAAATATTGGTTTTCTTATTTATTTATTTTTATCTGTTCAAGGGGAGATGAAATGATTAAAAAAAGCATAAAAATGAACGAAATTTTTTATTTTTTTATATTTTTTTGGCCAGTGATGATGGAATTAAAAACTAATGATAAAACATTTGCCTTTTCCTTTCAAGAAATTAAAGAATAATCTTTGGACCCTAACCTCATTGCTCTTAAAACTCAATCTGAATTTTATTTATAAATTATTTTTACTTTCCAAAATATTTTATTAAAAGAGTAAAAAACCTTTAAAATTTAAAGTCTTGTTATAAAATCTGTAATCATATATATATATATATATGTATATATATATATATATATATATAATATATATATATGTATATATATAGAACGTCCATTATAATTTTTTAGACTTCATAACTCTTGAGTTTAATCTCCTAGTTTTTCATTTAAATTTGAATTTTTTAGTATCCTTTAATATTTACATTCTCTTATCCTATAAATACACTACTTGTTTTGTATTCTAAATATTGAAAAATATATAAAAAATGGTATGAATTTGTTTTTTAAATTTTCTTTGGAATATATATGTTCTTATTTATTTTTTAGTTTTTAACATGTTATTAACATGATTACTCAAATTAATTTATTTTGAAATCTTAGCACGCATGAACATCCATGTTACGTGACTTGTATTAATTTTAATATTTTTTTCTTTTCAATATTATTCATATTTTATGGAATATATTTGGTTCTATAACTTATTTTAACAAACTTTTTTATTTATTTATCAAGATTTAAAGTTTCTGAATAATTAATATTGTAAGTTCCTGAAGAATTAAATAAATTAAATACAGTCCTTGAAGAATTAGTATTTTTAAATAACTAAATAAATAGTAGTCTTAAAAAACTAACTTGTTTCTTTTATATTCATGATTTTATTTAATAAGTTATATATATATATATATATATATATAATGTTGAATTTGACAAACATGAATTTACCACTCTTGATATCTTTGGAAATAATTATTTGTTGTTGATCTTTAACGCTAAGATTCATTTGAAATCCATGAATCTTGGAAAGACCATTAAAGAAGAAAATATTACATCCTTGTAGGATCTTGTAAAAATAATAATTTTCATTTGTCACGATCTTCATGAAGGATTAAAAATTGAAAATCTCACAATAAAAAATCTTCTTATTCTGTGGTAAAATTTAAAAGAAAGATATGACCGCCAAAAATTTACTATATTTCATTAATCTCGTTATAATTGGTTACACCTGAGGTTACAAGATTTTAAATTGGTTAGTTAATATAATTTTGCTTTTAAAAAAAAAATTATATCAGTTAAAATTTTATGGTTAAAATATCATAGAATACTAAATATTAAAGAAAACATTTTTTACTTTTCATGCCTCAAATATTGCCCTACATAAATAATATAAAGAACGTAATTTCAAGAGGTACTCTAAACTAATTTCATATCTTATTATGGCTAAACAAAATAATGAGTTTTTGATGGAAAATCATCAATCTCATCCCACGGGTTCTAAATAATTCCTTGAAGTGAATTGAACCTTTGTCTAAAAGATAAGAAAGAATCAAGGGTGTCCATATGGAAAAAATAAATGAAAAAAAAAGAAGAGATATATTTTTAAAAGACAACCTAACATACTGCCATAAATGGAGACACAATGAACCAAAACAAGAAAATGACAAGACTTTACATAAACCCGAAGATAAGTGTTATAAATGTGGTATGCATGAACATTAGTCTTGCACTTGTCTCATACCAAAATATCTGACAAATTTATATCAAGTCTCTCAAAAATAAAATGCAATTGAGATTAATTTTATTTATAAAGATGATTTTGAACGTCATAATGCTTATCTTGATATTAATGATTTCTTTAAAAACCCAGATCAAATATATAACATATTTAGTGGTGGAATCCTTAGAGATAATTAAGAATTTTTTTTTTATTTGTATTATGATATTTATCTTATTGCATTCTCAATAAACAATATCAATTTTATTTTAGTTAAATAATAAACGTTAATTGTATTTTAAATAGATATATGATTTTTTATGATGAAGATTTATGTTTGGTAAACAATGCAACAACGAACATAATTCTCAAGGAAAATAAATATTTTGAATATTTGACATTAACTAAAGCTAATATCACCACAATATCATGTCTAACAAACATGTTTAAAGGCTCTAAAAGAGCTAATATTTTGTTACCAAATAACACAAAATTGAGCATTAAAGATGAATTATATTCACCTGAGTTCAGAAGAAATTTGACTAAGTTTTAGCAATATACCTGCTAATGGTTATCATATTAAAACAATAAATGAAGGAAAAAAATAATATCTTTATATTATTTCACGTATTTCAGGCTAAAAGCTTGTACTTGAAAAATTACTTGCTTTCTGTTCTAGAATTTACTATACGATCATGAAATTTATTGAAACAAATATTGTGATATACTAGAAGTGTTTTGACTAAAAAATATATATGCTTTGACACGAACTTGAATATCCAGAATCAATAATGATGCGATGAATTCTTGAAAATTTACATGGGCATCCTTTAAAGAACCTGAAGATTCTTTAACTAAGTCAAGATCCATGAGTTACATGTTTTCAAGGTAAATTAATTGTCAAACCATCTCCATCAAAAGTTGTTATAGAATCACAATCTTTTCTCGAAAGAATTCAAGGAGATATTTGTAGACATATTCATCCACCATACAAACCTTTTAGATATTTTATGGTATTGATTGATGTATCAAGTAAATGATCATATTTTTGTTTATTTTCTAATCAAAATATTACACTTGCTAGATTACTGCTAATGCAAGTTCTTGATTATCCAATCAAGAAAATTTGACTGGACAATGCTGGTGAGTTTACTTCTCAAATATTTGATAATTTCTATATTATATTGGAATTGATGTTGAACATCTTGTTGCACATGTACATGCTCAAAAGGATCTAAACAAATCATTTATAAAATATCTTAAATTAATTGCTAGACCATTACCTATGAAATCAAAATTGCTTACATTTATTTGGAGACATATTATATTATGTGCTGCATCATTGGTTAAAATTAGACTAAGTGCTTACCATAAATATTCTCATTTGCAACTTGTTTTTGGTATACCACCAAATATATTTTATCTATGAAGTTTTGGTTATGCGGTATATATGCCTATAGCACCCCCCCACAAAGGACCAATACGGGTCCATAATGTAGAATATAAATTTATATTGGTTTCGATTCTCCATCTATTATTAGATTTCTGAACCTTTGACTGATAATGTTTCTAAGACACATTTTGACTGTTATTTTAATGAGAACATTTTCCCATCATTAGGGAAAGAAAAATTAGTGCTTGAAGCTTAATAAGAAATTACTTGGAATCACTCGAAGTTATCTCATTTTGATCTAAAGACAAATCAATGTGAACTTGAAGTTCAAAATATAATTCATTTATAAAATATTGCAAATCAATTATCATATGTTTTCATAAATAGTGAAAAGGGGTTAAATCTCTTATTCTACTTGCAAATGCTATATCTATAATTGAAATCCTAAAAAAGAAAAAAATCAACATAGTAACAATGAATCTATATCACTTCTGAAGTGTGAAAGACTTGTTAGTGCTAAGGAAAACAAATCCTAGAAAACATAAATTACAACAAATAGATATGGTACTTTTTAAGATTCCTCATCCATAAAACACGCGATAAATATTGTGTGAAAATCATCTTCTAATATTGATTCTCCTAAAATGGGACCTCTTGAAAAGATCTAAGTAACTAGAAATAATGAGATCTCTATAAACTATGTTCACATATGCGAGATTTTGGATCAAAATAAAATTGTCATAAATGACACATTTGCATTAAAGGTTGCTTTTGGCATCATTAGACGTGTTGATAAAATTAAACCACAAACTATTAAAGAATGTCGATATAAAAATGATTAGCCAATGTGGAAAGGAGCAATCCAAACAAAGTTAAACTCAAATGCAAAACATGAAGTATTTAGACTTGTAGTTTATACACCTAAAAGTGTTGTCTATTGGGTATAAGCGGGTTTATGTTAGAACAAAATGAGAATAATGAAATTTTTTGATACAAGGTATGACTTGTTGCACAAAGTTCATCACAAAAACTTGGGTTTGATTATGAAGAAACCAATTCTCTAATTATGGATGCAATCACTTTCAGATTTTGATTGGTTTAGTAGTCTTATAAACTCTTTATACATGTTTAATTGATGTATTTACAACATATTTATATGGATCATTAGATAAAGATATTTATATGAAAATCCCAAAAAAATTCAAAATGCCTAAAGCTTATTATGATAAACCCGAAAGTGTTTATTTTATTAAACTTCAAAAATATTTATATGGGTTGAAGCAATTTGGTCGAATGTGATATAACTGTCTTAATAAATACATGCTAGAAAAAGAGTTTGAGAATAATGAGATTTGCCATTATATTTTTATTAAGAAAACAACATCCTAATTTGTTATTGTTGTAGTATATGTTAATGATTTAAATCTTATTTGTACTCATGAAGAGCTCATAAAAACTGTAACCTATTTGAAAGGTGAATTTGAGATGAAAAATTTTGGAATATTTTTTTTTTGTCTTGGTTTACAAATTAAACATCTTTCAAATGAAATATTTGTCCATCAATCGATATATACAGAAAAGGTTTTGAAGCACTTTTACATAAACAATGTTCATCCTTTGAGTACATCTATGATTGTTCGATCACTTGATACGAAGAAAGATATTTTTTTGACCCCTAGAAAAGGATAGATAAATTCTTGGTCTAAAAGTATCATATCTTAGTTTCATTGGAGCACTCATATATCTTGTAAATTATACAAGACCATATATAACTTTTGCAGTCAATTTATTGGCAAGATATATTTCAACTCCCACAAAAAAACACTAAAATAAGTTCAAACATATACTTTGCTATCTCCGCGGAACAACTAAAATGAGTTTATTTTATAGTGGATCAAATTTGTAATTGATTGAATATGCATATGTAAGTTATCTATCTAGTCTTTATAAAAGGAATATCATAAACAAGTTATCTATTTACCTATTGAGGTTCTGAAATTTCTTAGAGATTTGTCAAACAAACATCAATGGCTACTTCATTAAATCATTCATAAATTACAGCAATCCATGAAGTAAGCCGATAACATATATGGCTAAGGTAAATTATCCCGCATATAAAAGAAAAATATGGATTGTCAACAATTGAAGATAGTCTCACAATATTGTTTGGAGATAATGCTACCTGCATCACTCAACTTAGAGGAGATTGCATTAAAGAAGACAAAACAAAATATATCTCACCAAAGTTCTTTTATACTTGTAAGCTTCAACAAAAAAAGAAAAAAATGATATCAAACCAATTAGGTGAAGTGATAGTTTAGCACACTTATTTATAAATTCTTTAGCAATCTCAACTTTCAAGAGATTTGTTTATAATATTGGAATGCATTATCTTAAATTTTTATCATAAGACATGTATTTTTGAGGTAAAATCAATTTAAGTTGTACTTTTTTTTTCCTTGTTTAGGTTTTTCCTATGGAGTTTTACATTACAAGGTTTTAATGAAGCAATTTGGCATTTTTGTGAATCATAAAATATTTGAATATGAATCTTGAAGTATCTATATAATTTTTTCTATCGAATTATGAAGTATTTAGAAATCATATAATAATGTTGTACTCCTTTTTCTTCACAAGTTTTCTTCCTTTGAGTTTTTCTTTGTAAGGTTTTAATAAGATATATTTTTAGTACGTAATCATTCAAGAGGAAGCGTTATATATATATATAGACACTAGAATCTCTTAGACTTTATAACTCTTGATTTAATCTCTTGATTTTCCATGACACGAATTTTTTAATTCCTTTAATGTTCTCATGTTATTCCCTTTTTTTTATAAATAGACAATCTATATAATAATTTAAGTATTGAAAACATATATGATAAAAGATATAGATTTATTTTTTAAATTTTATTATAAAAACACACACACATTTCTTGTGATTCATTTTCTATTTTTTTTTCTCAAAACCACTCAATTATATAAAAAATATAGAGGAGGGCAGTATAGAAATTAAGAAACATATTCAGGGATAAAACGGACTGTTAAAGCATCCTAGGTTTCCATGACATAAAAATACAGCAATCTTGCACTTGCGAGCCATCCCTCTCACTCCGTTTGTTGCGAAGCAAATTTAGGGTTTAAGGAAAACCAAAATGGGAGTTTTCACATTCGTTTGCAGGAGCTCCAGTAACGAGTGGAGCGCTAAGCAGATCTCAGACGGCAATATCGAGGCTTCCGCCTCCTCCACCTTCGAATTGCAAAGGAAACTCGTCCAGTCCGCTCTCTCCGCTGGTTCATCAGGCGCCGTCCAGTCCTCTTTCTCATACGTCACTCCTTCCTCCGCTTTTTTCCAGGTACTCGCCTCTCTTTCTCTCTATTTTTATATAATTATTTTGATTTATAATCTCATGATGAATTATTATCGTCTTATTCGCTAATAAATCAGATAGTATTTATGCAAATATTTTATTATTTGAAATGCAATTGTCTCATTAATTAGGTTTTATAGTGCTAAATATGGTAAGGGTGGATCTGGAATTTCATGGACCGTTTTAGTTGTATCTGATGGGATGGGTGAATTTTGTGTGTTATATAGGTGGTCATTGGTGGGAGCACCGGTGGCGCCTTCTTTGGTGGTGGTGGTGGTGCAGTAGCAGCTCCAGCAGGAGGTGCAACATCTGCAGCTGAAGCACCTGCTGCTGAGGAAAAAAAGAAGGAAGAGGAGCCTGAGAGTGATGATGATATGGGGTTCTCTCTTTTTGATTAAGCATATGCCTAGTTACTATTTCTTGTGTCTTTCTTCTCAATGGTTTACACTCATGTTGCAAAATTTTACTAGAATTGGTTAATTGGATTTAGATCAGATTAATTGTGTTTTTGATTGGATATGGATTATATTCAATGAGTTAATATTTAGCATTTCATTGTGCTTTAAGCAGCATCTGGTTGGTATATGGATTGTCAATTATTATGCGAATTGGTTCCCACATCAGTGTTGATCGTAGACTTGACAGTAGTGTAGTTTTTTGCATTAGATTTTGGATTTGGTTTATTAGCAAGTGTTATTAATGACAATAGTTTTGAATGGATTGTGAATTATCATGCGACTTGGCTCTTGTCGTGTGGTTCTTGCTGGCTCTTCTCTTGTGATGCTTGTGAATTGGTTCCGATGTCAGTGTAGAGTGTGGTTTTCTGCATCAGGTTTTGTGTTTGGTCCATTTGCAACTGTTATTCATGACAATAGTTTCAAATGGGTTCAAGATTCAACCGAGCACCTTCTTGGCTGTGATTTTAATAGCCTAACTGGATAGGCTTCTGATGTTAGTATCTTATACATCCCTATATCTACTTTTCCACCATATAGCCGTGGAGCTACACAATTTGCTTAGACTTCGACACTACAACTGCATTCACTATTGTTGCTTGTAATACAGCAGTGAGGATCATGGAAGGTGGTCCTTGTATGGCAGTACCTAAAAACATTGCAATTGACCATAGGAGATGATTCTTAATATTATTATCCAAAATACTAATTCTCTTTGTGGATATACTGTCCCAAGACACAAAACACTATTCATTACACTAGTGTTAAATAGTGTAATGACCCGTCTCTCCTGGTTATTTTATCTTTTGCCTTGGCTTTGGGGGCAGGATGATATTTTTACCATAACATATATGTTTTTTTTAGGATTGTACGAGGTTATTTTGGTAATTAGATTTTTAAATGCACGTTAAAAATACTAAAATAACCCTTTAATAAAATAATCCAATGTCTTCTATACAAGGGTGTTTGTTCAGGGATTTGATAGTAATTTCATCACGGTTTGTTTGTTAATATTGTTTAGTCTCAAGGGTATATTTGGGTTTTTCACCTAAAAAATAAAAAAGTTGGTGACGCACATCTCATTGGCGTCAACCACTATGTTGTCTTCAAGTAGGGTGTTTTGTTGGCTCTGACAGTTGTAACTGTGATTCTACTACATCATTTGATTCTTCTTAGCGTTTCTTCTATGAGTGGCATATGTATGGTGGTTCAATGTGGTTTGACCTGAAATTGCTTCTTTTTCTTCTGTCTTTCTTGGATTGTGTGTCGGCTATGCAAAACTTCATGCTGGCCTTTTAATTGTTTCTATTCAATCTCTCCTCTTATTTGCAATTGTTTTATTTACTTTAATTGTTTCTAATTGAATTTTATTTTTGATTTCATCCCAGATCATTTAATTTTTTTAATTTACTTTTAAATTTAGTCCTTATTTTTTTAATTTCTATTTTTTTTGTTTTGAATTATTTTATTGATTTTTTTTTCAATTCTACCTTTACACTTATTTTCATTTAAATTTTATATTAAATTTGGTTCTAAGTTTTTTAGTTGATATATTTTTAATCATTTTCTTAATGGATTTGTTTTTTTACAATTCTATTCTTGAACATTTAATTTCATTTAATTTTTATGTTGAATTTAATTATAATTTTTTTAATTGCTATTTTTTTTTGTTTTACTTTGTTTTTTTTTATTTGAGTTTTTTTTCCTCACTTTCATCCATCAATATTTGTTTGATTAAGAATCTTGTTTCTTTGTTTTTTCGGGTTTGACTTTAATGGGGTTACCTTAGTCTCATGATTCGGGTAATAGATTGAAGAATTAACTTGAATTGACTTCTGTTTTTTTTTATAAGTATTTTTTAATAATTTTTTTCAGTGTTTTTTTTTTTTTGCTTTTCTATGTATAGAGATATTTCAATTTCATGTTGTAGGTCATGTGTTTGATTTGTTGATACAGGTTGATTGCCGGGTTTGTTTGAAGCTTCTTTTGTTATTTGTTTTGGACAATTTTTTTAAATTGGTTTGTAATAAATTTCTTAATAGGATCTGGATCCAGAGTTTAATAGGTTACAAGCTTTTTAAGATTTGAATGTTTTTTTGAGTTTGCTTAGTTTTTATAAATTTAATTTCACCTCCTTTGATTTTTTTTAATCTTTAAAATTTGGTTTTTTTCATTTTTTTTCTCATTAAATTGCATCCTTTTTGAGTTTTTTCTATTAAATTTAATCCTTACTCTTTTTATTGTATTTGCAAGTTTTTTTTATTAATACTTTTCTTCTAATTTTATTCTTCAAAATTAAATTGATTGAGAATTATGCTTCTTGATTAAATATGAGTAAAAAAATTTCACGAGAAGCGACTTTTAAAGATTATATTAAGTTTAAGATGTTTGCTTTGGTTGAGAATTATGTTGTTTTATTTTTATCTTGTTTTTTAAACTTTTGTTTTGTTGTTTTTTGGGTTTAATTCTTTTTTTAACCTTTTTTTTTGTTTGATTCTATTGGATTACCACTCAATATTTTTTTTTCTATTTCACTCTAGTATCTTTTAATTTAGAAATAATCTATCATATTATAAATTATTATTAATTTCATCCCCTATGATTTTTTAATCTTTCAAGTTTAGTTATGATTATTTTAATTGCAATTTTTTTTGTTTGTGATAATTTGTTTTTTAAAAAACAAGTTTTTCTTATTTTCCTTTGCTCTTTATACTTGATATTTTTATCACTTTATATTTGGTCTATTTATCATTTTTTTTTATCTTTATTTTTTGTCATATTTTTTCAGTTTTTTCTTTACACTTTGTTTTTGAAAAAAAAATATTACTTTTTATTTTTTACACTTTGAATATTTATTACTCTACACTTGGTCTATTTATACTTTTTTTTTTATCTTATCTTTTTTTTTTTCTCTTTACACTTTTTTGTTGAAAAATTATTATATAAATACTAAGGAAATGACATTTCACTATAGCAACTCCAACATTATTTCATTCTTATACTGAATTAAAAATTTGCTTGAGATTTTACATGTCTTTATTAATGCATATGATCTACTACTATATTTTATTATATTTAAGTATCAATTTTTTGATTTCAAAAAACACATCAATAACATTTACACATTAATTTTTTTGCTTTAGAAAAAAAATGTTCGATCTGCAGCTAGACAAGTTAAATAGACACTTTAACACTTTGTTTTTTTTTTTATTATTTATTGGCACATATGATCTTGATATATTTAATTAAATGCATGCATAAACTTTCCGATTTATAATTAGATTAAAAAAAAACACTTTTAAAAAGCTTGCATGTTTTGTTTTTGTCAAAAAAAAAAAAAAACTGTTCCACCCTTGCTAAAGCGCGAATCAAATAACTAGTAAATCCTAATATGTTTTTTATTTGAAATTCAAATCACCTTATGACAAACATAAGATTCAAAACATTTTCTTTTGAGTCTAGTTATAAAACATTGCCTGATGAGTTGACTCGAGACCCGGGTAACCTGAGATCTTGGTTGGGTTAAAATTAGGCAAAACTTGAGTTTGCAATTGACATTGTTAAGCTCGGGTGACCCACTGAGTCAACTCGAAATCTAGTGACCTCCGATTGAGATCTTTTTTATTTTTATTTTTTTAATAAACTAAACAAATTATAAAATTAATTTATGAATACTTAACCTTATTTAGTTTACTACACTTCATATTTCTTTTTATATCCTTTATTGTTTTTTTTACTTCTTGATATAAGATAATTATTTTTTTTATAGTCTATGTTTAAATGTTTCAAGATTTTTTTTTATGTAAGATATTAATATCTTAAACATATATATATATATAATTTTAAATTAACCCAGTACCTAACTTCTTGATTAAGTCAACTCTCAAATTGGATTTAATATCAAGGATTTTAAGCCATGTAAGCATACCCGACAGATATTTGTAAATCCCGATGTGCTAGATAGGTTTTTTTCTTGAAAAAAAAAAACTGGTTACAATTGAGGACAATATGATTTATTTAATTTGAATTATCCAGTGACCTCCGGTTGAGATATATTTTTTATTTTTATTTTTTTTAATAAACTAAGCAAATTATAAAATTAATTTATGAATACTTAACCTTATATATAGTTTACTACACTTCATATTTCTGTTTATATCCTTTATTATTTTTTTTAACTTTTTGATATGAGATAATTATTTTTTTTATAGTCCATGTTTAAATGTTTCATAATTTTTTTTATGTAAGATATTAATATCTTAAACATATATATATATATATATATATATGTATATTTTTTAAATTAACCCAGTACCTAACTGCTTGATTAAGTCTACTCTCGAACTGGATTTAATATCAAGGATTTTGAGCCATGTAAGCATACCCGACAGATATTTGTTAATGTCGATGTGCTAGATAGGTTTTTTTCTTGGAAAAAAAAAAACTGGATACAGTTGAGGACAATATGATTTATTTAATTTGAATTAAATTTGGGCAATCTCTTCTTCTACACGGGTCAAGATAGATTAAATTTATCAAATTAGCAATCATATATGTAGCAATATTGGGAAGAAAAAAGTATGCACAGTATTATTGTGCTATTAAAAAATAATATTTTTCATTTTTTTAATTGATTGGTAAGATTCTAGGTTGTCTTAGTTAGTAATTGTTAGAGAATAATAATATTAATTATATCTTGAGATTTTATCTAACAATTTAAGCTATTGGGTTGAATTGGTTATTTGATATGATATCAGAGCTTTGATGACTAAGTGGTTATGAGTTCGAATCTCAATATTCTTATTTATTTGATAAAAATCAAACACAAGATAATGTGGAGTTCGAATCTCAACCTATGCAAGTTTCAAGCCTAAAAGGCTTTCATTTAACGGGGGTATGTTAAAAAATAATAATATTAATTATATTTTGAAAACTCATTTAACCGCTTAAGCTATCAGATTGAATTGATTCTTTGATAGTTATTCATGATAAATCATGACAGTTTTAAAATAATATTTTTTTTCAAAATCACAAACAAAAATATAAAGAAACATATTTTTTTTTATCTGTATATTTTTTTTAATTATTATCTCGTGTTAATAATCAAATGCTATTTTTTATTTTAAACTCTGTTTATTTATAACATGCACTACGTGGTATACTTGGAAACAAACATAACTTTAGTTGTAAAACTCAAGTCTAATTCAAAAACTTTCTTGGGCATGAACTCGAGATTTATACGTGGTTTACCACATAAACAAACATAGCTTAAAGTCGTAAAACTTTAATCTAATTCAATATTTTTCTTAGCATGAATCTAAGGCGAGGTTAAAACGTGCATCTCATAAATAAAGTTGTAAAACAAGAGTTCAATTCAACAACTTTCTTGCCTTCTTGGCATGTAGCTCGAGGTCCACATCATTGTTCAAAAATACCGATTCCACATTACCCCTTTCCATGTTCCTCCCTAGGACACGAGCCGTTTTCTAAGTAGGTGCAGAAGTAATCAAGAATATGATGATGAACATCAAAGATGCACATGATTCTTGATAAAAATCATAGCTCAGATATCAAATTATATGATTTTTATTCACCAACGAGTACTGTCGTTTTCTCTTTGTATGGATTAAGTTGGAAAAAATAAAAAAATTCTAAGAAATTTTTTAAGCATCCTTAGAACATCGAATCATTCTTTATATAAAACTGTCCTTTGAATCATGATAAACAGCAATCTTATTAAAATTATAGGTGAAGTGTTGAACAAATCAATTACAGATCAAACCTGCAAACTAATATCTTTAAACAATTAGTGATAATTATAATTAATTCTATATGACTGAGGTGTGAAGAGGGTTAGATAATATTGTTTTTTTTGGTAGTAAAAATTATCTACGTTGTAGATAACTATTTAATATTATTATTAAACCTGGTCTAGCGGGTTAATCTTAAAACTTTCAATTTAACTTATTATTTTTCTTGAGTTTAAAATAAAATTGGATATGAGTTAGCCATACATGACCCAGTTGATTTGAATAGTCCAAAGATAACTTGCCTGACCAATAAAAAAATTCAAAGGATGAAATTGATAAAAAAAGAGAGATGAATTTGGTAGAAAAAACTTATCGACTTGATTTATTGCCTATTATATGTTTAAATTAAAGCATCTGATAGTTATCTCGATATAATCTAGCTGATTTGACTAGTTTAAAGGCAACTTGAATAATTATTAAAAAGATTTAAGGATGAAATTAAATTTTTTTTTTATCGAAAACAGTACTACTTGATTTGAGTCTCCTCCATAAGATTTGAGGATGCAATTAAAAAAATTAAAAGATTTGAGTTTCATTGTTCACGAGTCTCCTCCATAAACTTTCCCTGGTTTTCTTGATGTATTAGGTCATACTATTATTTCTTATACATGAATTATCGAACAGTACTAGTTATATATGTATTAAAATTAATAAAATGACGGACCAAGAAAATGTGGTGGGGAACAAAATGCCCCCCTTTGTTCTTAACTAGGAAGAAGATTTTTCTTTTCTTCCATTATAATTTTCCTTTTCATGCCTTCCTACGCTCCCATCATTCTCTGCCTCCTTCACCGCCTTTTCCTTTACATTTTGCAAGCCCTAGAAGCCAGAGCCAGTAGTGCTACTCATCTTTCTTTCACTTTTCTGTCAAACACAGCAAGTTGCTAAGAACAAGAAAGATGGATGTGTTTGACTATCAACAACTTGTAAAGGCAACTGGGAGTTTCTCTCCTTCAAGACTTTTAGGCAAAGGAAGCCATGGATCAATCTACAAAGGCATACTTGAAGAAAGTAAGCTTGTTGCAATCAAGAAATCATCATCTCTTGGTACTGATCATGTCTCTGCTGACAACACCAAGAAACTCGAGAACGAAATATCTGTGCTATCTTCCCTACGTGGAAGTCCATATATCATCAATTTTCTTGGAGCGAGTCATTATCGTCACAACTCAAATTGCAAGGAGAAGAACAGGGTTTTGGTTATGGAGTTTATGCCTAATGGTTCTCTCCATGACTTGCTCCATGTTGATGCGAGTCCACCACCATGGCCTAAACGTGTAGAAATCGCTATTCAAATTGCAAGGGCAGTCCAATTCCTTCATGAAGGCAAGCCTTTGGTTATTCACAGAGACATCAAATCTGCTAATATTTTGTTTGACATAAATTGGAAGGCTAAGTTGGCAGATTTCGGACTCTCAGTGTTGTTGCTAGCAGACTCATCAAGTCATGATCATGCAACCCTACCGGCTGGCACTATTGGGTACTTGGACCCTTCTTACACCACTCCAAGCAAACTAAGCACTAAGATTGATGTCTTCAGCTATGGAGTTGTTTTGTTAGAGATCATTAGTTGTCAGAAAGTGATTGATGTCTCGAGGTCGCCATCTTCAATTGTTGAGTGGGCAGTGCCATTGATTGAAGAGCAAAGATCGATGGAGATATGCGACACAAGAATTGCACTGCCAACATTCATGGAGGGCACGATTAAGCACTTGTTATATGTGGCAGCACGTTGTGTGTCTTGCAAGGAAGAAAATCGTCCATCCATTACTGAAATTGTTAAGGGGATGGATAAGAATTGTTTGGTTGAAAGAGTACAAATGCTCAGCTGGACAAGTCTCATGAGGAGCGTGATACTAACGAGAAGGCCAAGAGAATTGGCTGAGCAATGGCAGCAGGCAAATTGTGATGATACAAGCTGTGACATTTCTGAAGGGAAGGCATATTTATGGGAGATATTGGCTGATATTACTACACTCAAATAATCAGTTAAATATTGTATTTTTTTTTCTTTTTTCCTTTCAAAATACCACATTCAACAATAGTTTTTTAGCAAACTAACACAGCTACAAAAAAAAATGCAGGAAATCAGCTATTGAAAATAGCGCAACCAACTCCCAGCAGCACAACTTGGTTGCGTTAATCTTAGTAGCGCAACAAACAAAAACAAAAGTGCTATGTCCCTATTTTTTTTTCTTTTATCGTGTTAGTGTCCTAATTTTTTTTTTTTTAAAAAAGACTAATTAACAAATGATACATTTTGGCCAATGACCAGTCAAGGGGTTGGCCACAGCTCTTTTCTGTTTATATAATTTGCGTGTAAAATCAACCTGCAGTGCACGTAGTCTCCAAACAGAAGACTCCCGACAGTGGGTGCCCAAAGGATACAGCAACAGAGGTTTTGTTAAATAACCATTTTAATCTAATAATTTAAGTTATTAGATAAGGTTTTTATAATATAATTTATATTATTTTCTAATATATTTTCTTAATTGAAAGTTTTTTAGGCTTGAAAATTATACAGGTTCATATTATCTTACGCTTAATTTTTATCAAATAAATAAGGGTTATAAGATTTGAATTTGTGATTATTTATTATCAAGATTTTAATACTATGTCAAAGAACTATCTCACTCTGTCTCGTGCTCTCTGTCTTAGTACTGTTTTATGTCTTTTTGTTTTTCTTATTACAAAATAATAATTAATCGCTACCCTACAAACTAACAAAAGAAAAAGATTACGTGACATGTTTAATTTTGTTACTTTATTAAACATTCCTACATTAATTAAAATTTCTCTTTTAAATAATATTAACAGCTATTATAAACTCTAAATCCTAGTTGATATTAAACTTTAACACTTACTCTTAATTAATATCAACTGTTATTTTTTTTTCTCTTAACGATATCTTGCCTTAATAACGTTGATGTTGTTTGTATTTCATCATTATAAAAAATTAATGAAGGTAATTTCACTATTATACCCAATATTAATTTTATTTTTTCAAACTTGTTTCTAAACCTTCAACTGAATTCGTTATTTTTTCAAATGAAATTAACTTTCAGACTTATACGTCTTCAATTTCTTATAGCTTACCTTTAATGTTATCAACTAAAACAAAAACTTTATTGTAATTAATTCCTTGTTTTTTACGATAGCTTTTTTTCCCCAATCTCACCTTGTACCTCTTTTTTTTTTTTTTTTATTTCTTTTAGCATTTTTCTTTTCTTTATAAATCCACTTAACACTTATTGACTTCTTTTTTTTTTGGTTTAGGAACCAATTTCCATATGTTACTTTTCTCAATTGATGCAATCTCCTCACCATAGCAATTCTTTATTTTGTATCTTTATTACTTCTTCAAACACTATAGTATCACATGTAGCAGGATAACAATATAATGTTACATCATAAAATATGATTAGTTACCTCATATAAGTCATCAAGACTCCTTATCTTTCTTGGTGGAGTGCTATTACTTGAGCTTTCACTAGAGAAAGAAGATATTGAGTTGATTGGTGTTTGTGGAGGTATAACTATAGGTTTTTGATGATCTTCGTATCTTTCCTTCTCTTTATTAAAAGTCAGTAAGAAGTTATATTTCTCATCATTATTTACCTTCCAATCCTATACTCCTTCATTGAACTCAACATCTCTACTAATCACCATCTTTTCTTCATTAGGGTTGTAAAATTTGTATCCTTTGGACTTTTGATCATAGCTCACAAAAATCATCTTTTTGGTCTTGTCATTTAGCTTGATCCTTACTAGATCATCTGCATGTGCATAACCAAAGCTTCCAAAAACTTTCAATTGAGAGACTCTTGGTTTTCTTTTACTCTATGCTTTTTGTACTTGAATAATGCCATTCAAGCTTTAAGTAGGACATCTATTTGATAAGTAGATAACATAATTTATAGTTTTATCAAGTTCCATGAACTTGTTTTTGTCTCCACACATGTGGTTACTAGCTCCATTGTCTAGGTACCACATGTTCTCTTTGTCTTGCATTCTCTCATTATGCACTAGTAGTAGAGTGGCTTCCTTCTCTTTTTTTTTTCATAAGATTTGCATTCCTCTCAACCCTCTTGGTTGGACTCTAGCAGTCCCTAACATAATGACTTGTATTTTGTTACTTATAGCATTTAACTTTTAATTTATCAAACCTGTTGTTAAATCTGGATCTTGGATTGCTACTGCTAGTTGAATTGATTAATCAGTTCCTTTTATTGGGTTGACCATTTGATCTTATAAGGTTGCCTCGCCTTTCTCTTCCAAATCTTTCTCTTTCTCATTGGGAATATTCAAAACCATCTTGTTTTGAAAAAAGTGCTTGTGCACCTATATTGTCTTGAATCTCATTGACTCTTTCCTTATAGGCTTGTAATTTTTTCCATGAGACCTTGTATTGAAAGAATATCCATATTTTGCAACTCCTCTATTACAACCACCATATAATGGAAGTTTTTTTGCAACGAGCGTAGGGTCTTCTCTACTACACATCTCTTCTATCTTCTCCCTATATTTCTTCATTTGATTGTATATAACCAATACTCTTGCAAGGTATTATGGAATATTCTCTAATTCAAGTGTATATAACTTTTCAAAGTCACACGTAGTTTTTGTAGATGTACCTTTTTCATATTGTTTGCCTCCTAGTTTGATTCTTGCAAAACTTTCCATTCTTATTTGGCGGTGGTTATATTGGCCACTATCTTAAAAGTGATGTCATCCAGATATTGATGACTGATTATTAATGCTAGTTGATCCTTCCTTTGTGCTTGTTGCATGGCTACTGTTTGGGCTGAAGTCAACGTTGCTTTATTTATAAGCTCCTCAAAGCCTTTTTTAATCATATCCAATACATCTTGGGAACCTAACCAAACTTTTACTTGAATACTTGAAGTTTCATAGTTGTCATTTGTCAACCTAAAACATTGAAGTAGAAAGTTTGAATTGACCATGTTAAATAATTAAACCTAAGCTCTGATTCCACTTATTGGAAAAGAAGGATAGAGTGTGATGATTAATCTATAAGAACAAAGCTAAGAAATAAAAAGAAGAATGATATTTTATTAAGAGTTTTCTCAAAAGACATACCTTTATAGCTTTTCTCAATATCTCTTTATACTTGTATATAATGTTTAAGATTATAACAAGCTTATTTATAGGCCTAGTTCCTAAATAATAAATGAATTAAACTACTAAAAGAAAATCCTAACCTAATAAGAAATCTAACATTCTAATTAAACAATGATTCTAATAAACTAGTCAATTACAAAATCTTTTTTTATCAAGGATTCCTACATTAATCAGGATTACTTTTTTTTTTTATTAGATTTGATTATATATAATCTCATTTTTTTAGTTTGATTTTCAGTTGGGTTTTCTTAGTTTATAAAATCTGAAAAAGCAAACCATCTTTTATTTTAATTTTTCTTATTATTTTTTTTCAATTTAATTTCTTGAATAATTTTTTTAATTCAAGTTTTTTTTAATGAATATTCTAAATAACTCATTTATTTAGCTCACCCAAGTGAAATATTAAAATTTTTATCAATTATTTTTTTGGTGCTTATAATTTAAAGTTTTAAACAAACTTACTTATAAATAAGCTGCAGTTAAAATTCTATAAATTAATACCTTTATAATCATGAAAATTTATTAATTAATTGAGATATTATTTAAACTTTACATTAAAAAAAACAGAATAAAAATATCATTTAATTAAAGTTATTAGTTTACCAAATATTAATTTATAGTAGTCAGCCGAGTCTTGGCTTTCTCGAGAGACAGGGACACCGTTGAAGCTCTATACTGTTCATCTTCCTTCTATCTCCTTGTCCCCCTCTCATGCAAACCCTAACCCTAAACCTCAATTAAATCGAAGTACCTATTGCTTTCTTTGAAGAAAAAGATGGAGGCTCATCACCATCATCAGTTCACTCACAATATATTCGAGAGACGCCCCATTATCAAATCAAAGACTCCTGCTGTTAAATGGTTCAAAGAATGGTAATTTCACTAATTCTCTTATCTTTACTTTTTGTACAATTATATTTCTTTCTTTTCATTGTTATTTGTTTTGGGTTTCTGATTTAGGAGCCAAAAGACTCGATTTTTTTGTTCAAGCAATGATTTTTTCTTTTCTTTTAGCTCTTCTATGTTTGGTTTCTTTGGAGATCTAGGTTAGGTGTTCTTTTTTTGGAACTTGGGTTGATGAGAGTTAAGCCAACAATCTGATCGATGCTGCTTTTGTTGTCCCAGGGTGCCTCAAGATGTGGTGGCAACAGGTGGAAAGTGTTCTCTTTTCAAATGGGTAGCAGGTAAATTATGCAAGTCTGAATCTTTTTTTTTTCTTGTTATAAATAAAATCTGATGTTTCTTTGTACAAATCTATTGAGAAATCATCAATAATATGCTTGTCTCTTGAGTTAATAGCATTTCAATGTAAACAATGTAAGACTTGGCAATTGATTTGCTTTGCTGAGGTTTTGTTTTGTAGAGCCTTCTTGCAGTCATGGAAGATAAACTTTTTGAGAGCTTTTTCAGTCGAATGAAATTTTATTTATTAGTTTGATTATGCTAATTTTACTTAACTCTCTTCTTTGACCTGTTACTTACAGAGAATCAATTGAATGTCTTGAAAGAAAAGGCAAAAGAGCCCCCGGCACCGGAGCCAGAACCAGAGCCTACTACTGAAGTTCTTTTCCTTTGCAGTTTTGAAGGGTGTGGAAAGACCTTTATCGATGCAGGCGCTTTGAGGAAGCATTCTCATATCCATGGAGAGAGACAATATATTTGTCACTATGAGGGATGTGGAAAGGTGCTTAACTCAACCTTTTTAGGTTTTACTTTGTTTCTTGGAGATATTGTGATTTTTTTGGTGAAACCTTTGAGTGTTTGTACCTTGTATGTATACCATGTTGCGTTTACTTTCTTGTTTCAATGTCTATGTTACCTGCTATGATTTCAGCTGAGATTTTGTTTATAGATGAGCTGGCATGAAACTGGACTCTGCCAAGGTTAAAAAAGAGGGCAGATCCTCTTGTGGAAGTTTTGAATTAGATGATTGATACCTTCCTACAAAACTCTCTAGTGACTCTGAATGCATTACATCAACTGTTTTTACTTTGCAGCTTATTTTGGATGTTAAGTTGACCTTGCATAGTGATTAATGTAAGAGATTGTTACTTGTCTGCACTCCACCTATCTGTATTTGTGCAATAACTCTTGTTCTCAGTCAATGAAAAAGCATTCTTCTCCTCAAGATACAATGAAGGCAAGAAATCATAGTGTTGTTGTCAAGAGTATTCTGATTTTCGTTTTACATGGATCTTCTATTCCATTGAACTTTTATGTTTAAGTGCATGACTTCTGAGGTCTTGTTATGTTTTTGGAATGGCCTCGTCAAATTAATTGTTGTTAATCTGAGAGGGAAAGATCTTCATGCTTCATTGGAGGTGGGATTATTGACGTAATTGAGCATAAGGTTCTTGTTTTGCGCTAATATTTTATGTCAGATATGAAGAATTGTTTGGAAGATAGATTCATTTCAGAGCTATCTTCTATGGTTGCTGGTAGAATTGGTTAGGGGAGCGATGGGAGCCTTGTTTTCATTGAGCCTTGTGGGATAGGGAGTTTAGGTCAATAGTTTCTTTCCTAAGAATTCATCCAGTACTGAAAGTGATTGAACTTGGTTGATGGGATGTGTTGGATTTCTTATAGTGATATGTTTTAGGAGAATTCCTTAAATAAAGTGTCATAATACTAGGATTGGTGCTTTCTTTGGAAGTTCATTTTCTCTATAGGAAATCCATGGTGTTTTTATTTGGCTTGTTAGTGACCACGGGAATTTTATAGACCAAAAAAAATATGTTTAGCATGAAGTATCTTTCGATTCCCTTGGGATGCATGTCCAAGCAGGAAGATCTGATGTTTAACTATTGAATTCTTTTGTTTGATGTGCCTACAACATCCTTTGTCTTCTTGTTGTATGGAGTTACTTAGATTTATTAGTGGAGTTGGAGAAGGGTACTAGAAAAGACAATCTGGGTAGGTTGGCCTGGCTTAGTACCCCATTCTTGGCTGGAGAACAAGTGCACTGGAGTCGGAGGAACAGTAGAGCTTTTATGCTGTTGACATTAATTCAGATGCATTTCTTAGATCATTACTTTCATGGCTGGCTGCTCATCCCTGTTTTGATTGGAAATATTAAATGTTTTTTCAAAGGACTTGAGTTATTTTTTTGGCTTTTAGCTTGATATGGAATTAGACTCCTATACCTAGATGCCACAACCAAATTTATATTAAAATTTTATCGGACTTGCCATTGCCACCAACACTAAATGGGCAAAACAAGAGTGGTCAAATTATTTGTTGTTGAAAAACGAACCTGCATATATGGCATAGATTTCTGTAATGATTGAGCCAGTGTATGCTTAAGTGTAATTTTTTAGCAAAAAGCTTATTTTCACTCTATGTTTAGCTTTCAAATGTTATATTTCTCATAAGTTATCTTTTACTATTTCCTCTTTCTAAACTTGTATTATGGCATTTACGTGGTGTGTATATGCTGCAGAAATTTTTAGATAGTTCCAAGTTGAAAAGACACTTCTTAATTCATACTGGTGAAAGAGATTTTGTATGTCCTCATGAAGGCTGTGGTAAGGTGATAAATCTTTCACTAACTGTTTTCTTGTAATTAGTTGACATGTTGATGGTTAGATTGTTATGTTCTCTATAAAAGTAAACTTATTTATGTTTCTTGTGTGCCCGGATTAGTCTTCCATTACTGTCTTACATTCAGGTTTCTTATTATTTGTAATTCTCATTTAACAACCAGTTTGTTGATATTTCCAAATTCTGCAATTATACTTTGAACCTGTATTTTAAGTTCAGCAATTTGGAAACAGTTAAGTTGCAAAAAAAATTTCATTTCCAATTTCAGTTTTGTTCATTTCTGGTTTTCATTCTCTAAAGGAAAATTGGATATGCATCTATTTATATATAAAAAATTTGTTTTTATCTAAAAACAAAAGACTGTCATCTTTGCATATTCTTTTTCATTCAGAAAGCAGTGAACAACTTGTAATCAGAAACTGGGTTTTCCAAATTCATGGGAAACAATCAGTTGGAGAAATACCACATTTGTGCAGGAATTCCTGATTTCCTTTTTCAATTAGAATTGTTTTATAAAACAGCTCCAGTCTTTCATAACTTAATATGCCTTGGACTACTAGGTTTGGAGACTGGATGGGTTACGAAACCTTCTTTCCCTCTGCTCTTGTATTTTGTTTTTATTTTTTTAAAAACAGGGAAGGGGTGGTTGTTTGTTTGTTGATTGTTGCACTTGGCAGATGGTTGGGAGCTTCAAAGGAAACAGTTGCTTCAAGTTAAGCATGAATCTAAGGCAGAAAACTGTTGTGTTCAGTGTTCTAGGCTTTGTGAGAGTTATCATCCGTGACAGATGACTTGTTTTGCATTATTGTATGTCATGTGCCTCGGATGTCTTCTTTACATGTGTTGTGGTCGATGCACCACTTGTTATTCAGTGCAGTACTTCTATCTAAGCTTGATTTTGTTTGATGCAGGCATTCTCCTTGGACTTCAACTTGAGATCTCACATGAAAACGCATTCACAAGAAAACTATCATATCTGTCCATTCTCAGAATGTGGAAAGAGATATGCTCATGAATACAAGCTGAAGAACCACATCGCATCTCATCATGAAAAGGTTGGTTTCATTCCGTCACTTGTAATGTTTTTGATGTGCCATTCCACTGTTCATAATTGGTAGTCTTTTTACAGCGGGGATCAACATATACTATGCACTCTGATGCTCTTGAACAAACCAATAATATTTGCAATGTCTTTCATATGGTGAAGGCATAGTTTTCCACCTTGATGCATTCATTGACTTACATTAATTTTTTAAAATAAAGTACTTATTGTATGCAAGACAATGTGGAGATGAGAAAACCTATGATTATGGAGGATGGATCATTACTCAATTTTAAGTGCTGAATGTCTTGGAACCCTTGAAACTATATCATATACCATGCAGGTCAGATTGATTTAGATTATTGTTTGGGATTGATTCACTCTTGCGAGGATGTTTTTTTTTTTTTTTTTTTTTTTCTGATGTTTGTTAGTGTTATAGAAATTAAGTTGGAAAACAATTTTCAATATTTGGCTATGCCATGGAAATAAGTTGGACAAAAGTTTGTTACAAAATCAAGTCACAATTTTTATTGAATCAAAAGTTACATTTTTAACTTTTAACTTTTGGTTTCTAAGTTATACCACATCCATTTTTTTTTTTAAAAGTCACTTCCAGTATTTTTTTTTATCAATCATAATTCTAACTTAAAGTTATTTTAACTTATTTTTTCGTAAGTTATTTATGAAAAACAACTTTTGAATTATGAAAATTGCAATCTGATTCTCAGAATCTTCTTTAATTCTACAGAATCCGACACTGGATGTGGTGAGATATGCTACACCTCCAGAGAGGATACTGAAAAATCCCAAGCCTCCTTCTGGGGTTTATGGCTCTGCTTCATCAGATAGACCATACATTTGCCCTTATGAAGGGTGTGAAAAGGACTACATCCATGAATACAAGCTCAAACTTCATCTAAGAAGAGAGCATCCTGACCACATGGCAGATGAGAATGCTGAGAATGCAAATTCTAATGCTGATAATGAGATGGATGAAGCCAGTGATCAAGATGCTTATGGTGGAAAGCGTGTGAATGGGAAAAGTCAGAAACACAGCAGGACCAGGCCAAACTTGAAGACGCCTCCTGTAAAAGTCAGACAACGGAAAGGTTCAAGTTCATCCCCTGCCACATTAAATGTAGTGAAAAAACCTTGGCCAGTTAAGGATGACACTTATGAAGAAGACAGTGAAGAAACCGAGGAAGAGGATCACGACAATGCAGAGGATGGATGGAGGTATGGAGGAAACGAGGACGATGATGAAGAGACAGAGGATGAAGACTAGGGCACCTTGTTATCCTTTGGGGTTTGCGTTTGTAATAGTTCTCAAAATAAATGCTAAAATTTAAGTAAATTCATATTTTACTGGCTATAGTGTCTCATGATCTTTCCCTCTACTCCCACAACAGAAGTCATTGTTAAATTTTTGCCCGTCACCATTCCGCCTTCCAAAAGATTTTTACCCAAACAAACCCAATCATTTGCTGCATGCTCTCTGATAAATTTATGGTTAGAGAAATTATTTGGTCAGGATCTGCTTAGAGTGATGGGTGGAAGGCTGCCAAATCCTGCTTTTCTCAAGATTGATGAGCAGAAGCTCTGCCAAAACTTCCTTTAGCCCTGCCAAATCTTTACATCTCATGAGGATTCTTCTCTGTTGAGGTTCTTGAGTAAACTTTAATTAGAGTTCTATACAATTGTAATTAAATTTGAAAAGATATTCTATTTTATTGCAAATGTAGAAAGATTTGGATCATAGAATATCTGTTTTCTTATCAAGAGTCCATTGAAGAAAGCTTTGGTGCAAGAGGCAGAGGTTCTATAATTAGTTAGTTCATTTTTTTTTTTTTTTGATTCTCTTAGGTAGCGTTTTTTTGTTTGGTTACTGTGTCCAAAAAAAGAAAGAAAGAGAGACAGTAGATGGAGATGGAGATGGAGATGGAGATGATGGAGACAAAGTATATGCCCTGTATTTTATATTTTATGTTTCGAAAGTATAAAAATTCTCTAAAATTATAATTATTATAGAGAGATTTATTTTACTTCTTTCTCTTAATTTCTCTAATCAAATATGTTTCTCTCTTCTATATCTATTTATTCTTTTTTTAAATATTAATCACAATTTATAAACAAAGTTGTCATGTGTATTTTATGAGAATCATGTAATTTTTAGAGTCTGAAGTGTAGTTGTGATTGCTTTTCAAAGTGTTTTTTTTTACTCAGAAATGTATTAAAATAATATATATATTTTTTATTTTTTAAAAATTATTTTTGATATTAGTGCATCAAAATAATCTAAAAACACAAAAAATATTAATTTAAAACAAAGAAAAAAAATAATTTTTTTTAAATTTTATAAAAAATACTTTTAAAACATAAAAACAAACAGAATCTTATATTACACATCTTAAAATTATAAGTTATTTAGCATCTAGCTTTCATTTCTCCTCACCACTCACTATTGCCACCGTCACCCCAACACTCCCATTATTACCACTCCTCTCCTATTATAATCTTCACCTTCAACCCATTATTATTATTATTATTATTATTATTATTATTATCATAATCACTCCGGTTATTATTTTTTATATAATTATCACAACACATTATTTTATATTTTATATTATTACTTATCAAACATTATAATATTTTACAAGTAAAATATTTAAAACATTAACATTAACATTACGAAATACTTTACATCCTTATTATACACAAGCCTTTCAATTTATTAATTATTTTTCTTTACTTGTTGACCACCTATTAAAAATATTTCAATTGTATCTATAATAACTTATTCATTAACTTATTTGTTTTGTTTTAGAGCCAACATAATAAAAACTAGTCAAAGAATATTTAAATTACTTCATAAGAAAGAAAGAAAATAATACTTAGAGGGTGTTTGTTTTACATATTATAAGAATGTTTTTTAAGCATTTTGCATTTGTTTCTTGTAAAATATATTTTATAAAAAAACAGGTCAACATAAAATATTTTACATTCTAAACTAAGTTCATTTACTGTTTAAACTTGGTTTATTTATTAAAAAAAATTTTCAATGAATTTTTGTAAATTATTTTATAAATAATTTACTCATAATATTATCTAATAATTTTAATTACCACCACCTCATCACCAAGACATTCATCTTTGCCGCTATCACCCAACAACCACCACGACCTCCATTGCTATTGCCATTAACCCAGCTACCACCCCATCACCACAATAATCCTATTGCTCTACCATCACAACAACCATCAAATACTACCATCACCTCTATCTCTATTTCTATCTCTAGATCATCATCATCATAACTGTCGCACCCCAAAAAAATCAAAAATCAGCGCGCGGCATCGGCTGGCGATTTAAGTCTCGTCGTTGCGTTTGATTGAATTTGGTTCGTTAGAGTCGCCACCTAGTAATTCATTGAGGGCTACTAGGAAACCTGTTGTACTGGTCTTGTCAGAGATCGCGGGTAAGGGACTGGTTGTGGTTAGGGAAGGTATTAGCACCCCTAACGCACCCTACCTGAGGTAAGCTGCTTCGCGAATTTGATGTGTTAAAGAAGTTTTAATAATTGTTTTTTTCATCGGAAATTAGAAATATTACTTACGTATAAGTTAATAATTCTTAACCGTGATCCGATCAAAATATTAAATTCTTCTTTAATATATTTGCAATTTTATCATTAAAGAAATAAAATATATAAAAAATAAAAAAATAAAAAAAATAAAACACATACAAACACACACATTCACTTTCACTATTTTTATTTCTTTTTTTTTCTTTTCTTTTTTTTTTCTTTTCTTTTCTTTTACATCCATATTTACAAAATACAAATAAAAATTCAATACTAAAAAAGAAAATACATCAAACAAAAATTACATTAAAATTACAATAACAACCCTAAAACAATCTGGAATTCACAGGAACACCTTCTGCACCACTGAAACAGTACTGGGAGCATTTTCAGGGTGACTGAACGGTGGTGGCGCGTCTGCTCCACGTTCCACCACCACTGGCGGCGCGTGGGCTCACGCGCCGCCGGAAAAACAGCAACGCAGCAGGGGGATCCTCCCTTCTTCCTCGCCGGCGGTGAGTACTGCTTCTACCTGCAACAAGAAACGCAAAAAGGGCCACAAACAGTTGATTTTAGATTTTTATTTCCTTTGTTTTTGAAATCTGCTTCGGCTTTTATCTCTTTTGCAGATCTGCTCCGGTTTTGTCTTCTTCCTTCTTCGTGGTCCGTTCTTTCCTTCTTCAATCGGTGGCAGGACTGGCGGCGACGGCGAAGGGCTGGAGGCTGGAGCTGCTACGGTGGGAGGCCGAAGGTGGGATGATCTGTGGTGTGAAAAGGGGCGGTCTGGCCGTTGGTTTCAGTGGTGTCAAGGAAGCTGGAGTGGGCCGACTGATCTGACTCCTTGGGCGCCACCGTGCTCGGCTGCTGCTGGAGGAAGACAGCGCTGCTGTACTGGGAGGGGTCGTTGCTGCTGGAAGAAGGAGCTGGGTCTGCTGGATCGTGGCTGTTGTGAGGCAGATCGGAGGAAGAGAGGGAGTTGTGGTCGGGTTCGCTGGAGGCAGATGGACTGGGCACCGTCTGCGGGGCTGAGAGTTTGTGTTCGGCGGAGAGGGAAAAGCTGGAGACGGGGCTGTCTTGTGTGGGTTCAGGAGATGGGTGAAGGAGATGAAGCTTTGGCCGGCGGCTGGTGAAAAAATAAAAAAAAATCAGTGGGGCGATTTCGTTTGTTCTGTTGGCCGACTGAGGAGATGAGTGAAGGGCGGTGTGGCCGGCGGCTAAGGGGAAGCAGAAAATTCAAACCGGCTGGGGGCTGCTCTGTTTGGCTCTGGCTGAAGAAAAAAAATTAAAACCAAGAGGGGAAAGGGCCTTGGGCGAGAAGGAGCAACGGCTGGAGGTTCAAAAAATTTCAAACCGAGGGGGCGGCTCCTTTGGGCAGAATGAGGCAGGTTTTTTTTTGTTTAGGGTTAGGGTTTTTTTTGTATTTTTGCTGAAGTTTCAAAATTGCCCCCCCTAAAATGTGAGGTGAAAACCAGTATTTATAGGCAAAATGTTGCTAGGTTTTTCAACTTGGTCCCTCAACTTCTTCTTTTTTTTTTTTTTTTTGTAAATTTTGATTTTTCTTATTTTTTTTTGTATTTTTTGAAAACGAGCAATATCAACGTCGACTCAATGAGGAAAATCAATTATTTTAAAATGGCGCGTGAAAATTCGAACGCGTTTGAATTGGGTCAAAAAATTAAATTCTTTTTTAGACGACGTTGAAAATGCTAAAATGACGAAAATATATTAAAAAACATGTTTTTTTGGATTTTCTTTGTTTTTCTCTATTTTTGAAATTTTTTTGAAAATATATCAAAAACATGGGTCAAAAATTGGGTAGCAAGAGTTGCCCCCTCTTTACAATGCTTACGAAGCAAAACTCCTCAAAATTTTGAATAGTAAGCTTTGTAAAGAAAACAAAAGGAAAATGATTTCATTATCTTGGGCGACCTGCCCACACACTCACACGGATCTATTTTCACGGGCGACCTACCCACACATACTCACTCTGGTCTATTTTCACGGGCGACCGACCCACACTCTCCCAATGGTCTATTTTCACGGGCGACCTGCCCACACATTGGGTTTACCTGAGATCCCATCTGGCGACCTCATTCAACTGGAACAAAAATATTGTGTAACTCGGTTAACCTGAAATCCCATCTGGCGATTCCCTTTAACCAAAGCTACATGAGATCCCATCTGGCGACCTCATTCAATTGGAACGAAATATGCGTAACTCGGTTAACCTGAAATCCCATCTGGCGATTCCCTTTAACCAAAGCTACCCGAGATCCCATCCGGCGACCTCATTTAACCAAAACAAAAGAATGTGTGAAAAATGGTCTCATTGTATGGGTGACAACCCAGAAAAATGATGGTCTCATTGTATGGGTGACGAACCCAGAAAAATGATGGTCTCATTGTATGGGTGACGAACCCAGAAATGATGGTCTCATTGTATGGGTGACGAACCCAGAAAAATGATGGTCTCATTGTATGGGTGACGAACCCCAGAAAAATGATGGTCTCATTGTATGGGTGACGAACCCAGAAAATGATGGTCTCATTGTATGGGTGACGAACCCAGAAAAATGATGGTCTCATTGTATGGGTGACGAACCCAAAAAAATGATGGTCTCATTGTATGGGTGACGAACCCAGAAAAATGATGGTCTCATTGTATGGGTGACGAACCCAGAAAAATGATGGTCTCATTGTATGGGTGACGAACCCAAAAAAAATGATGGTCTCATTGTATGGGTGACGACCCAGATGGAAAAAAAATTGAAGTGCGGTCTCATTGTAATGGGTGACCTACCCGTGGAAAAATATGAAGTGGTCTCATTGTGTGACCTACCCAAATAGAAAAATGTGAAGTGCGGTCTCATTGTAATGGGTGACCTACCCAGATGGAAAAAATGTGAAAAACGGTCTTATTATGATGGGCGACCTACCCAGATGGAAAAAATGTGATATGACAAGTGTGAAAAATAGGACTTACCTGGCGAAGTTCTGAAGGGATGACAGAAGAAAGGGCTGGAAAACTTGGTGCTTCCTGATAATTCCCGATCATAGGGTTTGAAAACTCGGTGTTTCCTGACTGCAAGGGTTGAAAACTCGAGGCTTCCGATTGCAAGGTTGATCTTTCATTTCTTTGGGATTTTCCTAATGGTAGGGTTATCCCATCGTCCTTTTATTCCATGATCAAAACCGATTCTTTATTATCATCACCACAATGCTTCTTCTTTTCCACCATCTTGCTGGACCTCATTAAGGATTTTCCTGTAACAATTCAAAAATATGTGCAAATTTTTTTTTTTTGAGGTTAGATGATATGCATGCATCCTTACCTGATTTGAAATAATAGGTCCCCCCTCTTTGATGCTCCATCGTCATAGGGTGCCCTTGTTTGTATCCCAAAGCTTTCTTTGTTCTTCCGATGTATTGGCTCATTCATGTGTTAGCCATCCACTCAGCTGTAAATGCAGTGCCCATCCCGGGCTGTCTTCGACAATTACTGCTTGCATCGTTCATGAAGCTTGACCCTGCCCCCAAGTGTGTACTGCTTGATTCATCATGAAGGATTTTCTCTCTGGCTTCTTCTGAGAATTATCCTTGATTGATTGTGTGCATCATGCCAACACCCATCACGTTTGTTAATCAGTCATGAACTTGCCTTCGGTTGAAACACCATTCAAGTATGTATGGTCACCAGCCTTCATGGAACTGCCAAGTCATCCAGACATGATCTCATGCTTTGCAGTAAACACTCATCATTGTAAGCGCGATGTATTTCTCTATGGATTCCTCTTAGCTTGTCAAATCAGATCGTGAAAATACCTGCTTTGGCATCATCAATGATGTTCATGTTATCACCCATATTCATGCGGTGAAGTGCGCATTTGAGCTTCAGAATAGATGGTCCCATCGTAAATCTTGGTGGTATGCATATGTTCGATGTTCATCCAAATGCACTCACCCGATAACATCTGTCCGGAGTCATATCCATGTTTTACAAAGTAACCTAAGATGAAGATATGAAAATATCTTTCTAGTGCAGCGTTGCTCATCAATTGCTGCTGAAGTGCACTAGATCATGGATTGTCTTTGAACAACATTGGCCTCAGTATGATCTGAAGGTTCATTCATCGGTTTATACTCAAGAAGGTTTTTCTTTGTCATTGTCAGATGCTAAACATAACTTTGATGAACTTTGACGACTCATCATCGGATTCTTTCTTTGCCCCCAGCTGATCTGGATACTGTTTGCTTTCCTTCTTAAGGTCCACTGTATTGCCCCCAGGTGGTCAACGTTTCAAGGAGTGTCGAGAAATGTTGATGTCATTTTTGTCAAGAATTTTGCAAACTCAATTGATGTTCTTGTTTGAAAATCTTTCTTGTTCTGGAATCAAATCTCAACATTTCAACGATCATGTCTATTCAAGTATAATTGTTGAAATGAAATCAGAGAGATATCAGTTTTTGAAAAGTTATTTTTGAAATTCGAGCTCCTTTGGTCAAAGACCCAACACACTATTCAATGCAGTCCTTTGATTGTCTTGTATTTTGAAAACAGAAATGACCCGTTGTAAGATTTAAAATGACTTTTTCATGGTTCTTTGTGTCCACTTTAAACTCTGATTTTGGGTATATCTTTTGATGGTTTATGGTGAGGTGATATTTTTGTGAATTTCAAATGACTAGATGCTCAGGCTTGATAAAGAAAGGTTGTTTCTTTTCTCAGTATTTATTTTATCAGCATGCATAATAACCAGTAGCCTAATTCAATGAAGCCACGACTCTTATAGAAAAACTCTTCAAGTTTTGAGATCGCCATTTATTGGTTCAGATTGCTTGCTTGATTAAAAAGGGCTTTTAAAAGCACGTAATGCAGGCTATGGTTCATGGCTATGAAAGAAAGGAATTCCATAGGCTCAAAAGGTGTTTGAGGGTTTCAACGACCTAGGACCAACATTAACTATTCATCGATTCTCTTTCTCTTGTGTCATTGTAGAGAGTGACATATAACCTTGTTAATCTTCAAATATCAGAATTCCCTTAACATAGGTCATAATACAAATCCAACTTTTCCTTGATGAATAACTAATCTAAATATTTTTGAAGACATTAGGGGCTCTATCCAAGACACACCAAAAGATATGAAGCATCGATTTTTCTAGTGTTGACTTTTGGCATTTGCTGTCTTTTCTCGATTGAAAACTGTCTTGCCTCTCTTAGAATTGATAGGCATTTTCTTTCCTTTCCATTTTTTTTTTTGCATAGCCTTCCTCAAAGTTTTTCTTGGATGGCCCTCAATCTATGGATTTTCTTCTGCTAGCCCTTTCTCAAACATTGGACTTTTGTTCTAAGCTTTTCTTTGATCCATTGATTTTATCAGTGTCTCCAAAATATTTCTCATTTGCCCCCAGTGTGGGGTGTGATCCTAGTCAGGGTTTCCTTTTGAAAGAAAATATCTCACCAAGCTCAAAATGGGACTACAAGGGATATAATTTTTAGAAAGTGAAGAGATATCAAAGATGGCCTTTTCTCATTTCAAGCAAGGTCGGTTAGAACCGATAAATTTTGACCTCATCTAGTGTAATGATTTGTACTTGCAAGAATCATGATTCACGAGTCCATAACTATTGAATCCACTACATGTCATTATGCATACTGCTAAAACTTAGCTATATGATGTGTGGTTCAGTTTCAAAAGGTATGAGTTCAAAATTGTTTGGTCACCTCATGTCATTTTCAAGCATAGAGTCATTTCTGTAATCAAAACACTTTTTAATCTTCCGGATTGATTAACCTTTATCGCATGTTGGAGTTTGATCAAAATATTTTGTCAGAATAAAATGCTAAACATCTGTTGATTTCAAAACAACAAAGAGACAAAAGCAAGGCATGTTCGTTGAAGGATGAGATGTGATCCCAAAACAAAATGCAGAATTCCATAACAATATGATTGACTGTTCATCACCATTCTCGAATCAGCTTTTCTGGCAATATCTGTGTTTAGCAAAGCATTTTCGATCACATGTGATTCTGAAGTTGTTCGGGGAACAATATAGCCAGTGACACCCTTCTTCAACGACTCCACTTGTCTCTTGCTCACCAACTTTCAGACTCGCTTCTTGCAATTCTTGAAATTGCTCAATTGAAATGGTTGAGGACCCCATCATGACATCACATCTCTTGTCTGGATTAAACCACCTAGAAAATGGTGGTTGCATGGGATTTGTCGGAGTCAAGCAAAATTCTGGAATCTGGCAGATGCTGGTCGACAAACTTAAATGGCAGAGGAATGTCCCATCTTGGCAAAGATATTTGAGCAATTGATGCTACCGTGAGACCTGGCTATACCACATAATTAAGGGCTCACACCGTCAAAGTCATCTCCTGATTCACCTCTCATTCCATGGCAGATCCTTCAATCTTTCTTCTCTTCATAGCTTGTTCAATTCTTCGGCAAATCCTCACAACATTATTTCAATCTTCCAATGTTGCTATGGTTGGTTGAGGATTGTTAGAAAACTTTCTAACAGCTTGGTAATCTTGGCAGGCCCAGAAACTTGTAGTATCGCCACTACCGACGTGTGGAATCACACATTGTCTCTATTGGAAGAGCACCTGATGAATCTAAAAACTCCTTTGTCCCCTCTTCGATTTCTCACTGACAGTGCAGCAAACAAACACCTATAGAGGAAGTCCTGCTCTGTTGAAGTTTCAGTATTCTTCATGTTTTTCAGTCTAGGCATGTCTCTTCTCTCTACTTTTGCATTTTAATACTGACACTGTTGGAGGAAAATCATAGATGACCTGAAACTACTGTATTCCTTCTTGGATTTCCCACTTGCGGATCCACAAACAGATTCCTGCTGAAAGGCTTTTGAAGTTTGAATATTTTTCAGACCAGGTCTGGCTCTTCAACCTACTAAGAGGTCCGTGCTGAAACTGATGAGAGAAATATTTGTAGCATATGCAACTTATAAATCCCCTCTTGCATTCCCAATTTGCAGAGCCATAAATGGATTTTTTGTAGAGAGAGCTCTGCCACATTGAAGTTCAGTGTTAATCATGGTTTTTCAGACCATCTTGTGCTGCTGAACTGGAATTGAGCTCGTAATGGGGTAACTTCAAAGCAGATTAATGCACCATGAACAGAGGTAGTGGTCGTTTGGTTCCATTAGATGATGTGGAGGCGATGAACACTTAACAGTGCAACTGGACAAGAATCAGAGTTGTCATTAGTTGATGACTGAAGGCATTGTTGCTTTTGTTCATGACGAAAAGGAGAGATACACTTCAATTGGATGAACAAGCAGTGTTCCCACAGAAACTGTGCAGACATTCTCTTTCCATTTGATGCTCAACACTTGTTCGAGCAGATCTGACCGCTACTTACCTTGATGCTCTCAACCTTAATCTGATACTGACCTATATCTGACCTTTGTTCACTTCCATTATCTTTTCTTCAATCTCGTGCAGCACAACTTGTGGGGGACCTACTTTCACCCGGTCATGCATGTATGAACATGTAATCTATATGATGAACTACCCTTCGAGAGGTGACAATATGGTCGTAACTCTTGTATGATGGACAAGAATCGTGATTTTTGCCCAAACTCTACAATGAAAATTTTCGGAGCAACGGCCAATGTGTCACCCACAAGTCTTGAGTTCAAGATGCTTCAAGAAGGGTTTGCCCTTATGCAAAAAACGATAGCACATACAACCTAAGGACAGGTTCTATTCATTATGTGAACATGGGTAGGTTTTCTATCTGGTCTCAAAAGGGTCTCATATCTGCCCAGTGACGTTCTTCGTAAAGACAGTATGGGGGCGTTGCAAGGAATGGTTAAGGCACGTATACCCACCATTACCAAGCAGGCACTCAGATATGAGTTGGGTGTTTCACGCATCTGAACCCTGACCAATAGTCTTAGGGCAGATCGCTAGTTCCCCACCTAACCTACAAGCTTGTGTGTGCTTTTCAAAATAAATACAGGTGATGCATGAAACAATTCTAAAAAATGCATGGAAAAAATATTAACAGGATAAAAATGCAAAAATTTAAACACATCAAATACACAAAGCTTAGTCCAATAATGTCAGAAAATACCTTCCCCAGTGGAGTCGCCATTCTGTCGCACCCCAAAAAAAATCAAATCAGCGCGCGGCATCGGCTGGCGATTTAATCTCGTTGTTGCGTTTGCTTGAATTTGGTTCGTTGGAGTCGCCACCTAGTAATTATTGAGGGCTACTAGGAAACCGGATGTACTGGTCTTGTCAGAGATTCGCGGGTAAGGGACTGGTTGTGGTTAGGGAAGGTATTAGCACCCCTAACGCACCCTACCTGAGGTAAGCTGCTTCGCGATTTGACGTGTTAAAGAAGTTTTAATAATTGTCTTTTCATCGGAAATTAGAAATATCACTTACGTATAAGTTAATAATTCTTAACCGTGATCCGATCAAAATATTAAATTCTTCTTTAATATATTTGCAATTTTATCATTAAAAAAAATATATAAAATAAATAAAACAATACAAACACACACATACACTTTCACTATTTTATTTTTTTTTCTTTTCTTTTTTTTTCTTTTCTTTTCTTACATCCTCTTTACAAATACAAATAAAAATTCAATACTAACAAAAAAGAAAATACATCAAACAAAATTACATTAAAATTACAAAACAGCCCTAAAACAATCTGGAATTCACAGGAACACCTTCTGCACCACTGAAAACAGTACTGGGAGCATTTTCAGGGTGACTGAACGGTGGTGGCGCGTCTGCTCCACGTTCCACCACCACTGGCGGCGCGTGGGCTCACGCGCCGCCGGAAAAACAGCAACGCAGCAGGGGGATCCTCCCTTCTTCCTCGCCGGCGGTGAGTACTGCTTCTACCTGCAACAAGAAACGCAAAAAGGGCCACAAACAGTTGATTTTAGATTTTTATTTCCTTTGTTTTTGAAATCTGCTTCGGCTTTTATCTCTTTTGCAGATCTGCTCCGGTTCTGTCTTCTTCCTTCTTCGTGGTCCGTTCTTTCCTTCTTCAATCGGTGGCAGGTCTGGCGGCGACGGCGAAGGGCTGGAGGCTGGAGCTGCTACGGTGGGAGGCCGAAGGTGGGATGATCTGTGGTGTGAAAAGGGGCGGTCTGGCCGTTGGTTTCGGTGGTGTCAAGGAAGCTGGAGTGGGCCGACTGATCTAACTCTTGGGCGCCACCGTGCTCGGCTGCTGCTGGAGAAGACAGCGCTGCTGTACTGGGAGGGGTTGTTGCTGCTAGAAGAAGGAGCTGGGTCTGCTGGATCGTGGCTGTTGTGAGGCAGATCGGAGGAAGAGAGGGAGTTGTGGTGTTCGCTGGAGGCAGATGGACTGGGCACCGTCTGCGGGGCTGAGAGTTTGTGTTCGGCGGAGAGGGAAAAGCTTGGAGACGGGGTTGTCTTGTGTGGGTTCAGGAGAGGGTGAAGGAGATGAAGCTTTGGCGACGGCTGGTGAAAAAATCAAAAAAAATCAGTGGGGCGATTTCGTTTTTCTGTTGGCCGACTGAGGAGATGAGTGAAGGGCGGTGTGGCGGTGGCTAAGGGGAAGCAGAAAATTCAAACCGGCTGGGGGCTGCTCTGTTTGGCTCCGGCGGAAAGAAAAAAAATTAAAACCAGAGGGGAAAGGGCCTTGGGCGAGATGGAGCAACGGCTGGAGGTTCAAAAAATTTCAAACCAGGGGGGCGGCTCCTTTGGGGAGAATGAGGCAGGTTTTTTTTTGTTTAGGGTTAGGGTTTTTTTTGTATTTTTGCTGAAGTTTCAAAATTGCCCCCCCTAAAATGTGAGTTGAAAACTAGTATTTATAGGCAAAATGTTGCTAGGTTTTTCAACTTGGTCCCTCAACTTCTTCTTCTTCTTCTTTTTTTGTAAATTTTGATTTTTCTTATTTTTTTTTGTATTTTTTGAAAACGAGCAATATCAACGTCGACTCAATGAGGAAAATCAATTATTTTAAAATGGCGCGTGAAAATTCGAACGCGTTTGAATTGGGTCAAAAAATTAAATTATTTTTTAGACGACATTGAAAATGCTAAAATGACGAAAATATATTAAAAAACATGTTTTTTTGGATTTTCTTTGTTTTTCTCTATTTTTGAAATTTTTTTGAAAATATATCAAAAACATGGGTCAAAAATTGGGTAGCAACAATAACAAACATAACATATCATTGTTTTTCTATATAATTACATAACAAATATTTTTAAATGTTTCTATGTAAAATATTGATGCAGATAAAAATAACATAAAAAAAATACAAGTATAAATAACACAAAATTCCATAATAAGTGTGCCATTTTGTCAATGATGTTATTGCAAGATTTGACAATGTATGTGCCATTTTTCTTACCTTCCTAATGCTTGGAATCTTCTTTGTGCTGCATCAAGCTAACTCTATCTAACTTTGCAAGAAGATAGATTAAGTTGTTCTTCGTTTATAAACTAACCACCTAAACTTATACCACTACCAAAAATTCGCTAAATACAAACGGAATCACCGATGGAATATTTCTGTCGGTATTTTGCGGTCGAAATCACCGACGGAATATTTCTGTTCGTAATTCGGTTGGTAATTACTGACGAAATATAACCATCGGTAATTACCGACCGAATTACGGACGGAAAGTTCAGAATTAATGAAAAAAGGGCGGGTAGCTGGCGCGGAGGTTTTGGCGGGTGATTTTTCCGACATAATCACCGACGGATTAAAAACCGGGGGACCCGTACGTTTGATCGGACCGGTTCACCGTCAACAATACCGATGGACTCACCGACGCATTTGAAATGCCAGATCCATACGGGTGACGTGACCAGTGCACCGTCAAAAATACCGACGGAATCACCGAGGGATTTGAAAAGCAGGTCCGTACGGTGACGTGTCTATTTACCGTTTTAATTACCAATGGAGTCACCGACATATTCACCGACGATGTTTTGCCGTCGGTGAGTCCGTCGGTAAAAGTGAATATATGGCCACTCTACCGACACTCTCCTCCCCCATTTCTCCTTCTTATTCCTAATCCTAAGTCTCCCCATCTGCAAATAACCAGCCCCCCCTCGCCCCCAAACAAAAATCTTCCTCATCTCAGCACAACAAGTTGTATTTCTTGAAGTTTTGTGGTCACAACATCAGTGTTCTGATTTACCGTTGGATTTTATCAATTTTTGTAAGTAATTCTATCTTTTTAAATTTTAACATTTAAATGTCAATTTTATTGTTTTTTTAGTATATGTATTTTTGTTAGTAGATGTACATGCTTTATTGTTATTTCTCAAACAAACTTGTAGCTAGTATATGAATGTATAATTTTATACCTGTTGTGGTTTGTTTTAGATTTTGTAAGATTGTATTTGTTTGTAAATTGTTAAAACTTTGTGGAATTACCGAATTATATGTTATGTTTTGAAATAATTAATAGCTTGCTTAATGGGTCCTTTTAAAGTTTTATCGATGGTATTGCAGAGTGGTAATTTCTGTTAATTTATTATATATATATATATTAATTAATTTGTATGGACGTTGATAAATGATAATGAATATTTAATATTTATGAGAAGTTGTGATTGGTTTGTTGGATAATCTCGAGGTAAAGTAATATTTTACAAGTTTATTTACCTAACTTAGTTAATTAATATATACATGATGTCATCATAATTTTATAGAGGTTCGATAGAAGTCATGGATGATCGTTCATGGATGTATCTAGATTCACCCCAAGGATTGCGGAGGATGGATTATTGTAACGGGGTTCAGGGTTTTATTAATTTCGCAACATCTATTCCAGAAATTTTACTGGAGGCGGTATTAGGTGTCCATGCAGGAAGTGTCAAAATAAAAAGTATCTGCATCCAGATGTTGTAATGATGCATCTTCTACACAAAGGGTTTGTGGAGGATTACAGTGTTGGTATGCACATGGAGAGGTATTTGTTAGTAATAGGAGAATGAGAGAAACGGTGGTTGGGTCAACTTCTAGTGCTAGCAACGTGCATGAAGCGGCAAATGACAACACTAATCCTTACAGAAACATGGTTATGGATGCAATGAGAATGAATCAAGGTAATGTCAGTCAATGTCCAATCGTAGAAGAAGAACCTAATGCAGAGGCAGCTAGGTTTTTTGATTTGTTGAAAGATTCTGACGAACCATTATGGGATGGCTGCACAAACCACAGTAAATTGTCGGCCGTGGCACAGGTGTTCACCATCAAGTCAGATCACGGGCTGAGTGAGGCCGGGTATGACAAAATTATTGATTGGGCAAGAAGCATTTTACCTGAAGGGAACAGGCTGAAAGAGAACTTCTATGCTGCGAAGTCCATGATGAAACCCCTCGGTTTAGGATACCAGAAAATTGACATGTGCCCTAACTTCTGCATGTTATACTACCTTGAAAATGCTGAGATGACCGAGTGCATGACATGCGGGCATTCCGTTACAAACCCAGAACTGGCAGGGGAAAGACTCTAGTGGCGTATAAAAAACTTAGATATTTCCCGATCACACCTAGACTGCAGAGGTTATTCATGTCACAAGGACTGCTGAGCACATGACATGGCACCAAACACATGATGCGGTTGATGGTGTGATGGTGCATCCTTCTGACGGCGAAGCGTGGAAACGCTTTAACAGTGTGCATCCTGACTTTTCAGCTGAATCAAGGAATGTCCGTCTTGGGTTGTGTACAGACGGATTCAACCCATTTGGGTCATTTGCTGCTCCCTATTCTTGTTGGCCGGTCATACTCACAGTTTATAACTTGCCACCGGGAATGTGTATGAGGCCGGAGTTCATGTTTTTATCTACTGTCATACCCGGTCCAAGCAGCCCGGGGCGGAATATAGATGTTTGTCTTCGACCGTTGATTGATGAGCTGGCGCAGTTGTGGTCCTCCAGAGCTCTGACTTATGATATATCAAGGAAACAAAATTTCCTTATGAGGGCGGCTTTGATGTGGACTATCAATGATTTTCCAGCTTATGGAATGCTTTCTGGTTGGAGCACACATGAGAAACTCGCATGTCCATACTGCATGGAAAACAACAAGGCATTCACGCTAGCAAACGGAGGTAAAGCTTTTTTTTTTACTGTCACCGTCGCTTCTTGCCACTTAATCACAGGTTCAGAAAGAACAGAAAAGATTTCTTTGTTGACAGAGTTGAAAAAGATGTTGCATCCCTGCGTCTTTCTGGTGAAGAATTGCATCATGTTGTATCAAAGTACAGTGACATTGTGTTTGACCTTCAATCAGGTAAGCAAAAGTTTCTTGGTTTTGGTTTGACCCATAATTGGGTAAAGCGAGGTATTTTTTGGAGCTTCCTTATTGGAAGACCAATCTTCTCTGCCATAACCTTGACGTCATGCACATTGAAAAGAACGTGTTTGAGAATATTTTCAACACCGTCATGGATGTGAAGGGGAAGACAAAGGACAACATCAAGGCTAGATTGGATATAGCTTTATACTGTAACCGTAAAAATATGGAGTTGGTTTATAAGGAGTCACGGGTCGCAAAACCAAGGGCAAGCTTCGTGTTAGAGAAAAACGCACAACTGCTAGTCTACAAATGGCTTAAGAGTCTGCGTTTTCCGGATGGACATGCATCGAACATATCAAGGCTTGTTAACATAGAGGACTGCAGATTGTATGGAATGAAGAGTCATGACTGCCACGTGTTTATGCAAACACTCATCCCATTAGCTTTTCGTGATTTGTTGCCAAAGGGAATATGGGATGCACTGACGGAGATCAGTCATTTCTTCAGAGATATATGCTCCAGCAAGTTGAATGTTGAGCATATTGAGAGGCTTCAAACGAATATCATCGAGACACTATGCAAACTTGAGATGATATTCCCTTCTTCATTTTTTGACTCAATGGAGCATCTCCCTATACATCTACCGTTCGAGGCAAAAGCTGGAGGACCGGTCCAGTATAGATGGATGTACCCATTCGAACGGTGAGATATTACAGTTGCAATGGAATTCATATCTAAAAGTTTTTTCTATGTTTTTCTTAATTGGAAATACTTGAATTGTAATTCAATGCAGGTACTTGTTTAATCTCAAGAAAAAGGTTAAGAACAAGGCGCATGTTGAGGCTTCGATATGTGAGGCCTATATTGTTGAAGAGATATCAACATTTATCTCGTACTATTTCGAACCTCATCTGAGAACAAGAATCAATCGCGTTCCACGGCATGACGATGGCGGTGAAGTGCCTTCCAGTGGGAACTTGTCAATATTCTCCAATACTGGACGACCCACACCTAAAAATGCCGTAAGAGGAAGATATTTGTCGGAAATAGAATTCAAACAAGCACACAACTATGTTCTATTTAACTGTGATGAGCTGAGACCATTTATTCAGTAAGTTTATATATGTGTAATACTAATTAAACTTTGTCAGTAATATACTGTAATTATATATTGTAAATCATACACTCATTATCACTTGCAGGCAACATCGACAATATTTGCTCTCCAATAACTCGCAGCTGACCGATCCCAGATCTTTCAATTACAAGATGAACAATTTGCCACATGGTTCAGAACACATGTAAGCACTATTACAAACTCATTCTAACTTGCAAAATTACCGTACGAGATTTTCTTTCATTTACCATTTATTGATGTACATTTAATTACATGTATACAAGGTTTATCAAATGGGAAGGAGTACGCCTAAGTCATTGTCTTCACTAAGCCTCGGCGCTGAAAGAAAAGTTAAGTGCTACAATGGGTATTTTGTCAATGGATATGTTTTCCATACTGAAGAATACGGGCAAGGAAGAAAGACATACAACTGGTGTTTGTGTTAAGGATCCACAAGTAGTGAGTTAGAAGTTGACTACTATGGTAGATTAGAAGAGGTCGTCGAACTGCAATATCATAGCGAGCAGAATAAAGTGTTTTTATTCAAATGCTATTGGTATGACACGACGGACAGAGGAATCAGAGTTGATACGCACCATGGTCTGGTCGAAATCAACTCAAAAGCTAGACTCCGCAACATAAACGATGTCTTTGTTTTCGCAAAGCAATGTCAACAAGTTTATTACACATACACCCCTTCATTTAAAAAGGATCGATCAAGAGTTGATTGATTGTCCGTTTTAAAAACGAAACCACGAGGTCGTGTCGAGGTTGTTCAGGATGAGAACGAAGACACAAGTGTACAAGATGAAGTCTTTCAAGTTCGTGAGTTGGTTGAACCATATCGAGTTGCTCCTTCGATTGAATTGAAAGAAAATTCAAATTTTCGAGTTCTCGATGATAGTCTTGTTGATATTGACGGAGATGAGTTGAATGTTGTTCTAAGCTCTAGCGGACAAGCAAATGTCGATGAAGAAGATGATATCCATATTGAAGATTGCGATGAAGATTGTCGCACGTGTGCAGCGTCGCGACAAAAATTGCTTAGTTTGTCCCATTTTAAAGCTATAATGTAAATCTATCTATATCTATTTGGCAAATATGGGGAGACAAGAAAATATTGTCTTTTGTTGGTGGAAAATGGAACGGGAGTCGCCACCTAGTATTATGGTCACTAGAAACCCTAACTGGTCTTTCAGAGATTCTAAGGCAAGGGACTGGTTGCGTAAAGGGAAGGTATCAGCACTCCTAGTACGCCCTACCTAAGGTAAGCTGCTTGGTGTTTGGTTTGCTCTATAATTGCTATGGTGTTGGTGTTTTCTAATCCCCTCAGTTTTCCTAAGTTTGATTCAAATAAAATTTATTTGGATAGAAATCCAAGGAGATTCCATGTGCTTTGAAAGCTCATTTTTCCCTTAGTATTTCAAGTGTCCGCGACTCGTAAATCGCAAAGAAGAGAGACAAAAAAAAATAGAAATCTATGGTGCTAAAAAAAAAAAACCTATATTTGTTTTTGTATTTTATACTGTCATGGCTCGTAAACCGTGGAGCAAAAACAAATAAATTGAAATGTCCTCGATTATAATCAAGACTTTTTCAAGGATGTGTGCGTATTTATTACTTCCAATAATATTTTGGATATTCGTCCCTTAAGGATTTCTTTATCCAAATATTAGCGGTGAATAATAGATGAATTCCCCAAAAAATAGGATTTTTATAGTTTTTGAAATATTGGCCTAGTTCTCATGGCTTGAATAAACTGGTTATTAAAGCAAAAAATGCATGATAATACATATATTGTTTTGAAAATTTCCTTTGTTGTGTGAAAATATGATGTTATAATATATATATATATATATATATATATATTGGAGAGACTAGGTCGTATTTTAAAACAAAAACATTTTTTTTTATGTAAATACACATATTTTTTTTTATGCTTTGACGAAAATCAGATATTTTAATACTGGGTTTGTATCCTTATGGTATAAAAATACAACCCAATATTAATTCATCTTAATAAAAATATGCAGGAAAAATCAACAATATTTTTAAGGATTTTTCAAAATATTTTTTTATATATATACCCAATATATACACACATATATATATATATATATATATATATATATAATATTAAGTGGGCGGGCCGGCACAAATAAATGGGCCGGACTCAGCCCAACAAAAAAAGTTGGGTCGACCTCGGCCCAAAAGGATATTGGGCCGATCTCGGCCCAACTGAAAAATCACTCCTTAATCTGGGCCCGACCCGGCCCAGATCGCAGGGCTGGGCTAGAACCATTCTGGCCCACCCCCAAAAATATTTCTGGGCCAGAAACCGTCTGGCCCAGAGAAAAAAAATGACGCTGGGCCAGCATTAGCCTGGCCCAGCAAACTGAACGGGGGGAGGGAATTATTTTCCCTCCCCACCTCCTGCATGTAGAAACGATTCTGCATGCAGGAGGAAATCTTGTGCGGCGAAGAAAAAAATGCAGGGGGAATAATGCGTACCTGGCAAGGAGGAGGCAGTCGTGAGTGGAGCTGTGGTGGCGTGGCTCGCGGACGGCAACTCTGGGCGGTGCTGTGGCTGTTTCAAACGGCGGCGAGAGATTTCTTCCTCCTCCCCTTTTCCCTGTTTTTTTTCATTCTCAGTGGTCCTCTCCTCCTCGGTTGTTTCCCTCTGTTTTCGGTTTGTTCCTGCTCTCCCCTCTTTTTCGTTCATTATCTCTCTTCTCCCTCTCTCCTTCGGTCCTCTCTCTCTTCGGTTTACTCTCTATTTATAGGGGGAAAAAAGAGCTGGTCCTTTTGCTAATGCGCCTTGGGAGCAAATCACGCGGCGGCTGGTCAGCCAGTGACTTTGTTCGGTGGTCTAAAGGTGTGGGGCTTCGGTGGGGGCGAGGAGAGAGAGGCGGGAAGATTTGAAAACAAAGGTTTTCTTCTCTCCCTGCTGCTCATTCGGGGGGGAAGAAGAAAGAGGAATAGTGTCGTTCAAAACGACACCGTTCCGGTCTTTTTTGTTTTACATATATATGAAATGACGTCGTTTTTGGAGAAAACGCGCCATTTCATTTAAATATGCTAATTTTCAAATCAGCCCTCCATCATTTTTTGTTCATTTCAATTGTATCCCTGCCAAATTCGGTCCCCGCCCCGCTTGTTGGCCGCGTTTGTCAATTTAGTCCTTGGCCTCTGATTTATGCAATTGAGCCCTCAATTGATTAATAAACTTTCAATTAGGCCCCTGAACCGAATAATTGCAGCCCTTGCATTTATGCGCCTCTTCCAATTTGGTCCCTGGTTTCGGATTTTCTTAATTAAGTCCCTAATTGGCCATTAAACTTCAATATTTATGCAATTAAGCCCCTGATTTGACCTAATAAATTCCTAAAAAAAATATTTTGGCCCCAGAACTTAAATTTCTTCTAATTAAAGCCCAAATTGACTTAAAAATCAATTTTTTTTTGCAATCAAGTCCCCTATAAAATCAATTAAAAATCCAATTAAGTCCATAAACATCCAAATTTGGACTTTTCTCCTCAAACTTCCAATTTCTTATCCATCAGGGCTCTCATCATCCAAGAATATACTGTTAAAAAATCCATCCTTGTATTTTTAACTCCTTGACCAATTTTTCTGATCATTTTCTGAGCGCTTCTGCCTCCTGTTATTTTTCTAACCTCTTTTGGCTATTTATTTTATTTTTTGTGCGGACCCAAAAATGAGTTACAACAAAGATGATGACAATTCAATTGATGAGGAAGAAGAAGAAAATTCTGACTAACTATCAACATGAAGCCCTATGTAAAACCATTTTTCTCATGTAATTTAGATTATGGATGATGTATTCTGTAAAACAAAATATTTATTGTTTAAGCAATGTTGTTATTGTTTTATGCGATGGACAGTTTATCATTTAATTTTTTGCAGGAAGGTAAATAGGCAATACAAATACAACCTTTCTTGCAAAATGCAAACTCACCAACGTCCATAACGACGGATAAACATCCGTCGGCATCTCACAGAGAGTTCGAAATTAATTACACGAAACGCCGCAATAACCAACGCCATCACCGACGAATTCACCGACACCTACACCGATGAATTATATTCCGTCGGCATCTCACAGAGAGTTCAAAAATAATTACAACAAAATGCCACAATTACTGACATCAACACCGACGGATCTCCATCCATCGGTATATCATAGAGAGTTCGAAAGTAATTACAACAAAATACCACAATCACCGACAGCCACACTGACGGACCTCCATCCGTCGGTATCTCACAGAGAGTTCGAAAGTAATTACAACAAAATACCACAATCACCGACGGATACACCGACAGCGTTTTCGACGCCACTACCGATGGAATTCGTCCGTCGATAATTTGTCGGTCTCAAATTTTACCGACAGAAATACCGACAGCCCGTGCGATTTCCAAAGTGTGTGAATTGAATGGACCGCTGACCGTGTTAGATTACCGACGGAATCACCGACGGATCGCGAAAAATATGGAGGGTAATTAAAAATTTCGGTGTGAAATTCAAAAATTACCGACAGATTTTTTACCTGTTACCGACGGATTTAAAAAATTAATAATATTTTTTTAATATCCATCGGTAAATCCGTCGGTAAATCTGCCATATAACCTATAACTTCCAGCCCCCGCCGCTTCGCCTCATTTTTTCTTCTCCTCCGCTGCCCTATAGTTTTCAGTTTTTTTCTCTCAATCCTTCAAGGCTTTCACCTTGAATCTCTTGCAAGATTTGAATAAAGGTATGTGGTTTTTTCTATTTTATTTTATTTTATTTTTATTATTTTGTTGTTTTGGGGTATTTTTTTGTAATGTAGATAAAGTTTTGAATTGTACACATTATTAAGGTATGTATATTTCGTTTCTTTTCTTGATGTAGGTTTTTTTTTTGAATTTTTTGAATTTTTTTTATTGTGGTGTTGTCATAATTGTTATTAGTTAATTTGTTGAATATTTTTTTTTGTTAAAGTTGAATTTAACTTAGAATTAGTAATTGACTATGTTAGAATAATTAGTAATTTTACTCTATTATTGCATGATTTGTGTTTAATTATTTCCATTGATTTTAATTGTTAGTCTATATTTTTTTTTATTGAATATAATTTATTGTTGTTGTCATAACCCAAATTTTGACCATTCTTATTTTTATTATTATTATTTTTTTTACTGAAAAGGATAAAAAATGATGATAAAAAAATAATAATGATGAAAAAAAGTAAAATGAAATAAATGAAGAATGAATTAAAATTTGGGTTAAGGGCATCATGGTTGGAAGTTTTGGGGTTTAATCAAACTTTGGAGTTAATCCAATCAAGGGCTTAATGGAAGAATTGATAAGTTTTGAGACTTAATTAAGCTTGAAATTAATTCAATTAATCCAATTAAGGGTTTAATTGGAGAATTGATAAGTTTTGAGACTTAATTAAGCTTGAAAAGTAATTTAATTAATCCAATCAAGGGTTTAATTGGAGAATTGATAAGTTTTTGGACTTAATTGGCTTGGAATTAATTTAATTAATGAAATCAGGGACTTAATTGAAGAATTACCAAAGTTTGGGTTAATTGGAGGGCAAAAGTGTAACAGGTTAGAGGCCAAGGACTGTTTTGTAAAACGCGCTGAAATACAGGGGTCCAATTAAAGTTTATCCAGGGGCCTGCTTACGAAAAGTTCAAAACTTCAAGGATGAAAACGCAAATGGCCATTAACAATTGAACGGCGTCGTTTCAATTAGAACCGATCATCTTCTTCCGTTCACTAAACCAGAAGAAACGGATGTCCAACGATGCATCGCCATTACTCCTGCAATAACAGTCACTTTATTATCTAGGTAACGGCATGGATTTCTCTGGCTATAAGAAGCCAGAGAAAGAAAGCAGAAGGGAGGAAAAAGAAAAAAAAACTGGGGAGAAAGGGAACCAGTGGGGAAGAATTGGACCGAAAACCAGAGGAGAGACCCGGAGCAGAACCCATAGGAAAAACTCAGAAAATAGAAAACCAGAGGAAAAACATTGCGGCATACGAAGAAAACAGAAGAAGGACGAAGGAGAAGGAGGCCAGGACACAGACGAAGACAGGAGGGAAGACAGACGTAAAACCAGAAGAGAAGGAACCCAGAAAATAGAGGGGAGAGCACGAACAGAGCAGCAACAAAAATAAATACAGACGAACACGGAGGAACGAAACAGAGGTGGAGGAGAAGTTTTGGCCAGCCACCACACCTTCATATATCTTCGTCATTGTCCAGACCAGTGTTAGCCTCGTCTCCGGTGGCACCACCTTCTCCCCACTCCGAACAGACGGACACGAAGGAGAACAAGGGAGTAAGCGCAGAGAGAACAGAACACAGCAAGGGGAACAGAAAAGAGGAATAGCACCGACCGCCCTCAACTTCGTCTTCACCTTCAGGAGCAGCAGATCACTGGTAAGTCTTCTCTTCTCTCCCATGCATTTTAATTCACTGCTACAGTAGCAGTGAATTATAATTCACTTGCTACTGTAGCAAGTGAATTGTAATTCATTGGGCAGGCGTGCGTAACACACGCCTGCCACCTAGCCGGGTCACTGGTTTAGACCAGTGACCCAACCGAATCAGCTGGGTCCAGCCCAAAAAAAAAAAAAAAAACAGAAAAAATAAAAAATGTGTATACATGAATAAAAATAATGTAAATTTATTGGTTTATTCACTGACGCCAGAGTCAGGAATAAAAATACCGGTTTAAATTTATATTATTTTTATTCGTTGTATTTTATTTTATTTAGTTAGAAAAATATAAAATATTTGCATTCGTAAAAAATAAATTTATTATTATTTATTTATTCACTGGCGCCAGAGTCAGGAATAAAATAAAATATTAATCTAATTTATTTTATAGCTACGTAATATTTACCAACACCAGAGTTGGAAATATTCGTAGTTGAATATTCACTGGCGCCAGAGTCAGGAATATTATAAGCAAATTTTCATAGCATAAACTAATAAACATTTAGCAATTTAAGACGAAACTAGCAATGCAGCCTGCCTTAGGCAGGACGTTTAAGGGGTGATAATATCTTCCCTTTTACGTAACCAGTCCCGAACCATAGAATCTCTGTTGACCAGTTAGGGTTCCTAGTGACCATAATACTAGGTGGCGACTCCTTAAACAAGACCTTTTTTCTAAAAGAACAGGATGCCAGAAATCCATTCTTTTTCCATAATCAAAGATTATTTTTAGGGTCGCCGCGATGTCGGGTGTGATAGTTGTATTGCCATATATAATTATTGATTAATTTGTTGAATTAATATTGTTAATGTTGAATTTACCTTAGAATTAGTTATTGCATTTGTTAGAATAATTAGTAATTGCATATGTTTTTAATTGTTAGTTTATATTTTTTTTAATTTATTGAATATATTTTATTGTTGTATTGCCATAATTATTTATTAATTTGTTGAATTAATATTTTTAATGTTGAATTTATCTTAGATTTTGTAATTGAATATGTTGGGAGAATTATTAATTTTACTCTAACTTGATGATTTATGGATGATTGTTTCTATTTATTTTGAATTTATAGTTTTGTTGTATTGACATAATTATTAAATAATTTGTTGAATTGTAATTGTTAATGTTGAATTTACCTTAGGATTAGTAATTGAATATATTGGAATAATTAGTATAGATTGGGTCAATTGGTTGTGGCTATTGTTAATATTTGCAGGTTTGTGGATTTGGGTAGTATCCAGTATAGGGGAGGTGCTGCCGAATTTTTTTTAACTTTTGAATTTAATTATATAATTATTTATATAAAATTGTTTAGATGCGTAGAATGAAAACCAAAGTTACACGTCTAGTTGAATCAAGTTCGTCTAGCAGCGATGCTGATATTTCCTTAGGTGCCTCTCAAGAAGAGGCACCTACACCACCTGGGCCGTCAACCGATGTTGCCTCTTCCAGCGATGTTTCACATCGCAGAAGCGGCGTGCCTTCGCAGCGGAATCAATTTTCCCGCAAGTACGAGGCACAGTGGAAGAAAGATCTTTCAATGTAAGTTTGTTAAGGTTTTAGTTTTTTTTTTTTTAAAAAATTAAAACATAATTTATGAAGTAATCACTATTTTATTAATTTCATTTCTTTTCAGGTTCACAAACATTGAGGCCGCCCGAGTAATATCATCGGCGTTTAAAGCGTCGATGGAGATTCCATTGTTTCAATGGAGTCAGATATCCAAGCATCCTGAATGGATGCCTCAAATCAATGCATGGTTTCACAGATTTGAGGTTCGTGTTAATATATAATTTTCAGCTTATTTCTAATAAATTCTACATATAATTGTAAATAAATTATTAACATTTTAAAAAATTAATTTTTTATACACAACATCGATTCTGCTGGGACGAAGAACATAACACTGTTGTGAGGAGGGTGTGGGAAAATCACGCGGAAATTAGGTAACATCGAAAACAATACAACTTTTTTTTTACATAAAAATTTATGTTTTGAAATGTAATTTTTGCTTGTGTGAATTAGGTTGCGTGATTTTTGGTACGATACCCAAAAAAAAGCAAAAAAAACTGCGAGGGATAAGGGGTTCCAAGGCTGGAACGATGTTGCGGTTTGGAGGGATTTCAAACCGATATACATCCCTGAAGATATATGGCCGCACTATCTTCAGCACGTGATGTCTGAGCGGTTCACACGACGCTCACAGTCCGGTGCTGGCAATTGGAATCGGCCAATTCATGGCTCGGTCACAAGACACACCGACGGCTCCGTTCCGTTTGCTGCACATGCGAAACGAATGGTAAGATTAATTTAAATGAAATATATCGTTCAATTAATTTGTTGTTCATAAATTTGTTTCATTATAGGACGTGAGCTGAGCCCTATGGAGCTGTTTGTGGAGACGCACGTGCGGAGTCAAGACCGCCAAAAGGGGACGCAACAGTTCGTTGACAACCGTGCTCAACAGTTTGTGGTATGTTTGTTCAACCATTTTATTTTGTAAGTTATTATTATGTTTATTGAATTGAATATGATGATTACTTTTTTATTTTTATTTTCAGGAGACCTATAATAATCGGTTGAGGGAGAGATACGGGGACGATCCTTCGACCCATCCAGAATTCGATCCGGATTTATGGAGGCTGGATAGTCAGGTGGACCCGATAAAAATCGGGTTTACGGGCTCTCCAACACTACGGCCGCCAACTTGCGGTCGGGCGGTACCGCTTCAACCGTCGAGAGCTCCCAATCTATGGAGTTCGTGGCCTTGTAGCAAAAGTGCGACCACCTATCAGAGGCGTACACACAACTGAAAGAACAACAAAGAGTGGCGTCAGAACAACACAGAGCAGAGTCTGAACAACAAAGAGCGGCCTATGAAGAACTTCGTCAAATGGTCATGAACATGGCACAAGGTGGAACATGTGCGCCTAATCCTTTTTGGCCGTCTAACCCCCAGCCTCCTCCTCCTCCTCCACCTTTATATTAATTTTTAATAAACATTATTTACATTTAAAATTTCATTTAATGTGCTTTTGAAACACATTCATTTTGTAATGAATATTATTTAACTTTGATTTTTTTTATTTTTGATGCTTAATATGAATTTTATTTGTTTGTATTACCATTAATTTATATCATTTTATATTATGTAATTTAAATAATTAAAAAAAAAACAAATCTAAAAAAAAAACAATTACACAGGTATTTACCGACGGAATAACTCTGTCGGCATTTGAAATCACCGACTAATATTCAGACGGATAAATTCGGTCGGTATTCCATACACTCACCGACAGGTTTACCGACGGAAATAGTCCGTCGGCATGTGACAGTAGCTGCCAAACGTACCGACGAATTTACAAACGGATATATTCGGTCGGTATCTCAAACACACATCGGCCAATATACCGACGGATTTGGTCTGTCGGTATATTCCAAGCGGGAAATTTGTTTTTTTGCGCGCACTTTCCGTTTGTAAAACCGTCGGTACGTGTTTTTTTTTTTCCGACCGATATAGCGACGGAATGTAGAATCACCGACAAAAGGTAATCCGACGGGCGTATTCCGTTGGTAATTTAGTCGGTAAATAAGTTACCGACGAACTCTCAATCACACAGAATATGGCCGTCGGTAAAATTGTGAAATCTTGTAGTGTACTCCACCTAATCTTAAAGTAAATAAAAAAAAAACGTTGCAAGAAGATAGATTAAGTTCTTCATTTATAAACTAATCACCTCTATTTATACTTCACCTAATCTTAAAGTAAATAAATAAATAAAATTCCTAAACTAAATAATTTTTTTTTTTGTGAAGCTTACTTTAATTTTAAGAAAAATAGATAAGGAAGATAGATTCACTTACTTTTAAGATTAAACTTTATTAGAGATTATTCTTCAACAATTTTTTTTTAATTATTTGGCCCTTATCAATATTTTTTTTCGCCAGCCCATTTATATATCAAGTCTATAAATAAAGAGTCTGGATACTCTTCTTCTTCTTCGTCTTCCTAAATAATTTTTTTAAAATACCAAAACATCTAGTTTTTAAGTCAAATAACTATGAGGTTTTTATTCTTTTTTTATAGTGGGTAATTAAGATAAAATACAAGAAATTAATTGGTCTTATTAAAAAATATAAAATTTTAATAAAAAATGAAAGTGGTAGCCCAAAGTATGGGAGTGTCCTACCATTTATATTTCATATTCAATTTAGTTTATTTTTTTTAAATTTCATCCCTCATCATTAGGTCTTATTAGATTATCATATCAAATTTGGTCCTTATTTTTTTGATGTTTTTAAATCCTTCCACGAATTAAATTTTGTTTCAATTTCATTGCTTGTCATTTGATTTTTTTTTTCTCATGTCAAAATTTGCCCCTATTTTTTTTAGAGATGTTTATTTTCTTTATTTATCTTTTTTTTTTTCATTTCTTATTTCATTTTTCATCTCCTGACATCTTTTTTATTGGGCTAAAGGCTTTGAAGGTTCACAAGGGTTGGCTTTGTTTTTTTTTTTTTTAAATTGATTTTTTTTAATTTCATAATTTAATAATTAGTTTTTGTGGAATTGGTCTTCGTGTATTTTTTTTCGCTTTCTTTTCTATAAGATTATGTGAATCCTATGCCCATGATCATGGGGTTGGCGAGTTAACTCAGGTTTGCTCATTTTTTTTTAAATTTTTTATGGTTTAATGCCTCAACATTTTTTTTTTATTGAGAACGTGTATGGTGCATGTTCTGCATGCAAGGAGATAAACAGTAAATGGAGATGGGGGGGGGGGAATTACCAGGAATAATGAGCTTGGATAGATGAGCTAACGGTGATTCTAGTGGCTGTTCTCGATGGTGTTGCTGCGGTGGCAGACGGTTGTTGCTGCCAGTTACTGCCTTTTCTTCTTCTTGTTGCCTTTTGCTATCTCTACCCCTCCCCTTTGTTTGTTCGGTTCTTCTCTGTTTTTTCTATGGAAATGGCGGTGCTATCGGTGGTGACTGGGAGGAATGGTGGCAACTGGTGATTCTTCATCCCAATTTTGTGGCTGTGTAATGAGGAGTTGCTGTGCCGGTCTGTTGCTACCCAATTTTTGACCCATGTTTTGATATATTTTCAAAAAAAATCCAAAAAATTGAGAAAAACAAAGAAAATCCAAAAAAATGTTTTTTAATATATTTTCGTCATTTTAGCATTTTCAACGTCGTCTAAAAAAGAATTTAAATTGTTAAAAGATTTTCAAACGCGTTCGACTTTTCACGCGTCATTTTTTAAATCATTGATTTTCCGCATTTGAGTCGACGTTGATATTGCTCGTTTTCAAAAAATACAAAAAAATAAGAAAAATCAAAATTTACAAAAAGAAAGAAATTAAGGGACCAAGTTGAAAAACCTAGCAATATTTTTGCCTATAAATACTGGTCTTTAACTCAAACAAAGAGGGGGGTTAATTTTGGGAATTCAGAAAAAATACAGAAAAACCCTAAAACACAACCCTTTCTCTCCACTAAAAGAAAAAGGGGTCGGCGACGCCTACCCACTGGTTTGAAATTTTTCCATAGTCTTCTTCTCAGAGAAAAACCAGCCGCCGGCCCCCACGTTGATTTTTTTTCTTTTCTCCCCCACACACTATCTCCTCCTCTCCTTCACCGGCAACCAGCACCCACCGTCCCTCTCTTCTCTCAACCAACAAAAAAACCGGCTACCCGAACCAGCCTCCCTTCCCCATCGTTCCTCCATATCACTTTCTTCTTCCCTCACCACTGAGCCCATCCGTGACTGGCGATCCACACCTTCTTCTTCCTCATCGATCTGCCCCCTCCAGCCCACAGACCAGCGGCTAGACCGGCGTCCACCGAGCCCCAAGCATCCAGCAGCAGCGTCTCCTTCGTCATCAGCAACGGCTGCTCCTCCTTCGGTCTCCATCTTTCCCGATCTCTCACAGCATACCCGGCTGATCCATCAACGCCGAAGCCTCTCCCTCAGCAACCTCTCCTTCAACAAACGGCTCTCCTCCAACTCAAACCCGTGTAGCAGATCCAGCCACCACCAGCGCCGACGATGCCCAACAACCCGATGTGCTGCAGGGATGAAATCTCGGGCAACGAACCGTGACCAACCCGAAAGAAGACGATCTGAAGAGGAAGAGGAAGGAGCAGAACGGAGAAGAAAGAAAGAACAAAAATCAGATCCGAAAAAATAAAAAACAAACAAAGAAATAAAAGCTTAAAATCGACTGTTTGTGCGTTTGTTTTTTGTTTCTGCGGGGAGGGAAAAGGAGGAAGAAGCAGAATCCGGCCAGCCGTTTTTTTTCCGGCGTTCTCGCGGCGGCGCGTGAACCCACGCGCCGCCGCTGTCCAAGCACTATTCACGCACCTAGCAGCCTCCCTCAGCACTGTTCAGGCAGACCTAGAAGGCTTTTCAGATTTGTGTTTTTTTGAATTTTAGGGTTATTTTGTAATTTTGAGTTGTTGATGTAATTTTTTTATGTAATATTGAATTTTTATTTGTATTTTGTAAATATGGATGTAAAAGAAAAGAAAAGAAATGAAAAGAAAAGAAAAAAGAAAAGAAAAGAAAAGAAATAAAAATAGTGAAAGTGCACGTGTGTGTTTGTATTTTGTTTTATTTATTTGTATATTTTTTTTAATGATAAAATTGCAAATATATTAAAGAAGAATTTAATATTTTGATCAGATCACGGTTAAGAATTATTAACTTATACGTAAGTGATATTTCTAATTTCCGATGAAAAGATAATTATTAAAACTTCTTTAACACATCAAATTCGCGAAGCAGCTTACCTCAGGTAGGGTGCGTTAGGGGTGCTAATACCTTCCCTAACCACAACCAGTGCCTTACCCGCGAATCTCTGACGAGACCAGTACATCCGGTTTCCTAGTAGCCCGCAATCAATTACTAGGTGGCGACTCCAACGAACCAAATTCAAGCAAACGCAACAACATACGAGAAAAATCGCCAGCCCGATGCCGCGCGCTGATTTTGTTGGGGTGCGACACGGTCGATGGTTCTTATCCTCATGTGTATTTTGTTTTTGCTTTGTTTCCATTCTTCTTCCTTCTCTCTTTCTCTTATAATTTCTTATCTTTTGTTTCGCTCACTCTTTCTCTCTTCTCTGTTTCTGTTTCCCTCCCCTCTTTGTCTCTTGCTTTTCCTTTCCTTTTTTTTTTCTCGGTTTTTCTTCCCTTCTATGTGGTCTCTGTTTTCTATTCTTTTCTCCCCCCTTCTATCTCTGTTCCCCCCTTTGTATTTATAGGCGCAGGAAAAGAGGGGCACCTTACCCCTACCATGGCGCAGGGTAAGGTGGCTACCCTACCCATGTCTTAGCAAAGGATAGGGTGGTTGGGCATAACTTGCATTAATGGTGGTAGGGTATTGGACATGGCTTGTGTTTTTAGGCAAGTGAGGAGAGAAAGACAAAGACAATCGCTGCTACCTTTGCACGTAAGGGAAGAAGATGATATACAGTGTCATTCCAAAACAACATTGTTTTGTTCTTTTTTTTTTTTTAACAGTGCATGAAACGACATCGTTTTGTCCAAAACTACGCCGTTTCATTTAAAAGGAAATGGTGCCAAAATGTGTCAATTTCTGAATCCGTCCTTCAATTTGCGCGTTTTTTTCATTTTGGTTCTTGGTTTTGGATTCTTTCAATAAAGTCCCTAATTGGCCATCAAATTTCAATATTTATGCAATTAAGCCGATGATTTGATCAAATCATCTCTCAAAGATTATACCTTGACTCCAAAACTTTAATTTTTTCCAATTAAAACCCAAATTGACTTAAAAATCATTTTTTCTTGCAAACAAACCCTCTATAAACTTAATTAAACTTTTAATAAAATTTAATTGAGTTTATAAACATTTGATTTTAGACTTTTCTTTCTCAAATTGAATTTCCTTTGTCAATGGGGTTCTCATCGGTAAAAAATATACTGTTAAATTTCAATCTTTGTATTTTTTAACCTCCTCAACCAATTTCCGGACGCTTTGGAATCTTTTTCTCACTACTATTATTTTTTTGATTTTTTTCCAAATATATTTGTTTTGACTTTTTTTTTTGTATTTTCTTTTTTTTTTGTGTTGATGCCCAAAAATAGGTTACAACAATCCTTCTAAATTAGGATCGTCAAGAATAATGTGGGTGGAAAGAACAAAAAATTATAAGGAGACTAATTGCATAGACTAATTCCTTCTAAATAGGTTACGCCTTACCTGAAACAAGCTATATTTTTTATTTGTTTGATATAAACTAAGGAAATGCTGTGTTTTTAAATTGATGGTCTGTTTAAAATTTAAGAAAAGTCATTCTTATCTTATCATATTAAAAACCTAACTGTTCTAGTGCCAACATAAAAAAAATAAATATATTTTTTTAATTTAATATCAGAAATATATTTTACGTATAAGTTTATAATCTCGTATATTAAAAGAAATAGTTTTGTTTTGTTTTTTTTTTAATATCAAGATTATGTTTCAAATATAAATTCATAATTTGAATTTTTTTTTGTATTGTTTAGATTACCACTACTTGAACCAATGAATCGATAGTTATATTTTTTTTATCCTAACATTTGTTTTGACATTGAAGTTTTTTTTCTTTACCCGCGGCGACCAGCAGTTAACAAATCTAGTAAAAGCTGAGCTTCAATGGCATAACCTCCCTCGCTATTTCTTCTTCTTTTGGAAAAACATAATTAAATTACTCTGAAAAATGAATCGCTTCTTCGTTAATATATAATTCTAGTTTAAGCTGATGAATCAAATCACATTTCATTGAAGATTTTAAAGTAATTCACAACACAGAATAATTTGTTACCAAAAATCACAAAATTAAAGCTCAAAATACATATTACAATCACAGACAAACTCTTTCATCTAAAGAAGAAATAAATTATTCATATTTCCTCACACATGCAAGGAAATGAGGAAACAATTATATATTGACTCTACGTATTGGATAGAGATAATGTTTCTCAACTGCTGACACCGGACAGAAACCAGAGACGAAGATTGCAGGAGACAGAACAAAGAAGAAACAAAAGGACGTGCACTCGGACGTTCATGCATGTATGGAAGACACTCTTTCTATCACATTTCTTTTTTACTTCAACCAACATTTCTCACTCTCATTTTGAATAGTGTTCCTCCGTTAACCTCCTGATAGAAAGTGACAATATCTCCACTTCCGAGGCCAACATCGCGAGCAATGTCATACCAACCTCTTGTAAATGTAAGCCTTCCTGATCTGGTGGAGCAGTGAATTGTTACTGGCTCTCCACCTGGTAATGTCATAATTCCTGCAGCTGACTTAACAACTATGGTGGACAATTCTATTGTCCGGGCACCGTGGAAAGGTGGCAGGGATTCTAGCTTAGAATCGGGTGGCAGCACCAATCCTCTCTCAATATCAATAGAGGTGAGTTGCTTTGTGAAGATTTCCATAGCTAATTAAAATGCTATGAAATAATCAGGTTAAAGAAGGTTTTTGTATATGTAGTGACAGGCGTAGTAGGTATTTATAGAGAATTCCCATGATATGCTGGTCAATACTTTAAGTAAGAAAAATCTATATGGTTTGAACAAAAAAGGAAATATATGCTTAGATCAGTGATGGGTGGAAGGCTGCCAAATTCTGCTTTACTCAAGAGTGATGATCAGAATCTATGTAAAATTATATACAAGGACAGTCCATGGAGAAACAAGAGCACAGGGGCAAAACTTCCATTAGCCCTGTCAAATTGTCTTTACATCTTACGAGGATTCTTATCTGTATATTCGGATTTGCTGGTAAATCTGCTAAAGTTCTTGAATCAACTTTAAGTAGAGTTCTATACAGTTATAATTATATTTGAAAGTTATTCTTATTTAATTTATTGCAAAGGTAGAAAGATTTGGATCATGGAATTTTTTTTTTCAAATCAATATTCCATTAAATAAAGTTTTAGGCCACAGGGCATGGAGTTTAATAATTAGTTCTCTTGGAAAGGGTTGGATATGCTGGACAGTATTATTGATTGGACTCGACAAGATTAGACGACAAGATTAGACAGGGACAAATAATTGTCTTCTTTTTTTTGTTTGATGTAATTTGGATTGAACCAAATAATTTGTTTTATTTAAAATAAATGAGTCAGATTTTAAAATTATAATAATAATTATTTTTATGTTGATATATGTCAATGACCAACCTAACCTGTGACTTGAATTTAGTCTCGGGTCAACCTCCAAGTCAACTTTTAAAACTACGACAATAATCATTGTTATTTTTATGTTGACCCGGGTCAATGGCTAACCAGAATCATGACCCGGGCCTGGTCGATAAGGCCCGGTCCCTAGTCGACCCTCAAGTCGAGTTTCAAAATTATAATGATAACCATTTTTATCCTAAGATTAACCTGGGTCAATGGTTAACACAACCTATAACCTTAGCTTGACTTTGGGTTGACCCTCAAGTTGAGTTTTAAAACTATGAAAATATTTATTTTTTATCCTTACATTGACTTGAGTTAATGGTCAACCCAACTTGTGACCCGTGCTTGACCACGAGTTAACCCTCGAGTCAGATTTTAAAATTATAATAATTATTATTTTTATCATTACATTGAACCAAATCAACTAGATTAACTCTTTTATAGAGCTTTGAATAAGATTGTCCTAACCTTTTTAGCGAGACAAAACAAAAATCTTTAACATAACAAAAATTGATTTTTATATTATCCAAAGATAATCAAATTAACAACTTCACAAAAAAATTATTTTATCTTTTCAACCATTATTATACATTGAATGTTGAAACCCATATTACAAATGAACTAAACTTTCTACAGCTTCCATTGCATGGCCCAACTAAAGGAAGAAGAACAATTATATATTGACTCTACCTATTCTTGCTAGATAGAGATAATTTTTCTCAACTGCTGACACCAGACAGCAACTAGACACAATGATTGCAGGAGACAGGGGTGAGTTTCTTTGTGAGGATTTTGATGCAGCTGACTCGACTATGGTGGACAATTCTATGGTCCCTTGAAAATGTTGCAGGGGTTCTAGGTTAGAATTGTACTGTGGTAGCACCAATCCTGTCTCAAAATCAACAGGGGTGAGCTGCTTGGTGAAGATTTCCATGGCTAGTGAAAACTAATGCTATGAAATAATTAGGTTAAAGAAGGTCTTATGTATTTGTCGTGACAGGGGTAGCAAGTATTTATAGAGAACTCAGCAGTGATCTTATGTTAAGCCATCCCAATATCAGCTTGTTTCAGTAAAGTTGGCAATGAGTTTGTTCAACAGTGTGTTCTTCCGATGGTCTAAAATTCAACAGTGTGTTCTTCCGATGGTCTAAAATAATCCAAATAGTCAAATTTTAGAGCAAAGCGCGGGTACCAAGACTAGTAATCAACCTAATGAATGCAATAGGCAATAAAGAAAAAGGACCTAGAGTTAGTTTCCTCCTAATTATGTTCTCAAGTCAGCCGACAAACAGAAATCCTTATGTTTAAAGGCTGCTCAAAAGGTCTCTTTCTGTCTAAAGGTCTCTCACTTCGTTTATTTGCTTGCTCTCTCTCTCTCTCTCTCTCTCTCTAGAGGTCTCTCTTTCATTTGGCTTGCAACTTTTTACCATAAGGGCCACTACCCTCCCAAGCTTCAAAAGTGGTGCCAATAACTTCACATGGGGACACAGAAGGTAAGAAACCCATAATTGATTTGCTTCTTCATTGATGGTTTCGGTTTAAGATGATAAATCAAATCGCATTGCATTGATTTTTTAAAGTGATTTATAACATATAATATTTTTTTAACCAATAATCACAAAATTAAAACTCAAAATAGACAAACAAATTTATATGAACTCAAAAATTTAAAATAATAGATGAGACTTTTTAAATGGTTTAATATTAACTTTCTAACACTTATTCTCAAGTGAAAAGACTTAAGCTTGCACATCATCTTTATTATTTGGAGTTTAATTTTATTAATATAATTGAAGAGAATGGAAGTGATAAATTCTTTTAAATGAAATTAAAATTCTAATTACTTGTTAATAAAGGCTCTAATATATATCAAAAAAATTATTAAATAAAATCCCACAAATAGTTATATATTAACTCTATAATAAGTTCTCTCTCTTTCACCGTTGCTATTTTAACCATTATTAAAAACACTAAAGCTCCTAGTTATATTATTTTGCATCGAGACACATATTTCTATTCATTATAATAATATAATTACAAACTTGTCCTTGAAAAAAAAAGACAATGATGTAAGCTTTGAGGGTAAGATTTTATTTTTACCATGACACAATTATCTTTGACATATTATACGGGATTCTACTTGTTATTTCCCCTTTTTATGCACAATAAAATTACTACTTTGACCTTAGAATACAAAACTCTTATGCTTTTGCCTTATAGGTGCTTTTGTCCTTCATTTTTTTGGGATAGTTAAATGACTTTGATGCGTTTTGAAACAAAAATAATATAACTCTCTCATAAGGCTATTTTGATCATTTTATATTGGTTTTGCTTATCGATTTTAAGGTTGCTTAGGGATATTATTGTAATTGACATATATTAAATATTATTTTAAAAAAACACGCTAGCGTGTGGAGGACCCCCACACTATTCAAGTGGCATATGAGGGTCCTTCCGGCCATCAAATACAGCCTTCTAGGGCGGTGTTTGGAAGATCTTAACGCTCTTTATATGATGCTTTAGCGTGTGTATCAGAAGTGTCACTAGTGTGATGTTTGAGACCTTTTTTTTTTTTTTTTCATTCTTCTTCTCTCTCTCCACCTCGAAATTTGCGCAACCCATACAAAATTTCATAGCAGCACCTTCAATTTCTTTTTCCTTCACATTTGGTTCCTATCCTTTTGATTAATATCTTTTTTTTTTTTTATCTTAGAATAAGCTATGGAATTATGATTTTTTTCCAGTTTAACCCTTGCTATTTTTTAATCTACAAATAATCTATTAAATTACAATTTGTTTTTCAATTTCACCTCCTAACATTTTTAAATATATAGATAATCTATCAAATTACAAATATTTTTCAATTTGACCCCCTACTATTTTTTAATATATCAATAATATATTAAATTATATATTTTTTTCAATTTCACCACCTTATAATTATTTTATTTTTCAAATTTGGCCATCATTCTTTTAGTTGCTATTTATTTTGTTTGGGTCATTTGTTTAATTGTTTTATTTTTTTAAAAAATCATTATCCTTGGGTTTTTTTTTCTATCATGTTTTATCTCCATTATTTTTGTTGCCTTTTTCTTTTGTAAGTTTTTTTTATTAATATTTTTCCCATGATTTTATCTTTTAAAATTGAATTTGTTGACAATTAAGCTTCATCATTAAACCCAGGTTCAGGATTTCACAAGTTGTTGGTTTTAGAGGTTAAACCAGGTTTAGGAGGTTAACTCGAGTTTGTTTTTTTTTTTTCTTTTTTTTTCTTAAGCTGATGTTTTCTTATTTTTTATCCTCTTTTGTTTTTTTTTTTTTTTTTTTTTTTATGGTTTGATTCTATTGGGCTAACCCTATCTAGTTTTTTTTCAAATTGTTTGGTATTGTGATAGCTTTTGTGGTTGTAGTTTGAATAAAATTGTTTTTATAAAAAATACTTTTAGTTGATGTTGATTTGATATTTATATATGTTTGGTTAAAACTGTGGTTGAATTTGAGGTTGAACAAAAAGTATTTTAATGTGTTTGATTAAAAAAATGTTTTTCAATTTGAAGTTATAAAATAATTAAAAAATATATATATTAATATTGATGGTTTTTAATTTAAATATTGTAGATTTAACTATTGCTATTACATCATGAAATAAACAATACTTTATATAAAATATATTTTATTGTTAAATTAAAGTATCTATAATTCCATCATGTATGAAATACATCCGACAAGGACTATAGTTTTCTTGGTTTTTTAAGCACACAACAACATCAGGTAAAATATAATCAGGAATAAAATTGAGATTGCGATTAAATTCTGTAAATGCTACGTCATCAATAAAACACAATTAGAAATAAAATTTTTTACTAGGTCGAACCCAATTCAATGCATTTAGTTTTGGACTAGACCCGGTCCAACCATGCTCCACTGTTCACTTCAACAACAGTGAAGACATGAATGCTCCAATGTTCAAGTTCACTTGAACAGTGGAGACATGCATGTCTTCCCTGCATTGTGCTGTTTTTGGTGAACTTGTATTTTTAACTTAGAAATTGCTGAATAGTGGGCTTACGCATCTTAATTACATTTTCAGTCATTACGAAATATTTGTTTTTCATTGTTGGCTTCTAACATAGAAGCAAAAGCAATCATGAAAACAAAGAGCTGAGCCTCAATGGCACTAACTCCTGCGCTATTTCTTTTTCTTTTGGAAAAACTTAATTAAATTACTCTGAAAAATGAATCGCTTCTTCCTTAATATATAATTTCAGTTTAAGCTGATGAATCAAATCACATTTTATTAAAGTTTTTAAAGTAATGCACAACACATAATAACTTTGTTACAAAAAATCACAAAATTAAAGCTCAAAATACATATTACCAATCACAGACAAACTCTTTCGTCTAAAGATGAAATAAATTACTCATATTTCCTCACACATGCAAGGAAGTGAGCAACAAACAAAAATAGCAGATCATTAGGTGATCATGGATTGGTTCTTAATGTAGTATATATAGTAGGAGAAAACAAAGCACAAGCATATGCACCTCAGCCACTAAACAAACAAAAATGGCAAATCATAAGGTGATCATGGAAGACTAATAGGAACACACAAGTAATTATTACAAATGAACTAAACTTTCTACAACTTCCATTACATGGCCCAACTAAAGGAAGAAGAACAATTATATATTGACTCTACGTATTGTATAGAGATAATTTTTCTCAACTGCTGACACCGGACAGAAACTAGACACGAAGATTGCGGGAGACAGAAAACAAAGAAGAAAAACAAGGACTAGACACTAAAATAGTGCCTAGAATATTTCCTACATAGTATACATTCTATAATATGTTGTAAAATACTTTTCATATTTGCTTGCAATAATTTCTTATCCAATGTCGCAATTTCTACATAAATCTCAAACACCCTCTTTAGTAGCAAGTGCTTTAATTATGTAGGACACCGCCTCTTTTGACATGGTCTGCTGGAATCCACAAGCAAAATTAATACCTGAATCCATGAGTAACAAGTAACGTTTTTTTTAAGAAATTCTAATTTAAATTTAAAAATTTTCTGCTAAGTGAATGGCTGCTTGTATTTATAAGCTTGGCATCCCTGATCCTAGTTAAATAATGACTTATAGAATTAAATAGAAAAAATAAAGGGTAACAGGAAAAATCCTCACAAAACAAGACTTATATCCTTAATTCAAATCCTAAACAATAACAAAAATAATAGAGGCATCAAGGGCCCAACTAAGAATCTATGTTTAATAAGGAAACTAAAAATCTATGAAATAAGGAAAGTGCAGCTGCAATTCGTGCATGGTAATAATTCCAGCAAGTTGTAATTCAGTTCATGGCACCTTCTTCATCTGAATCCTTGAGCTGTCCTGTAAGAGTAACAAACTGTCCTGCATCAATATGTCATCCACTTGTATTACATTGGCAAAAGCATAATTATAGTTGACTTCACAACTGTCTCACACGGTATAATCCAATTAAATAATAATAAATCGAACCATGGCACTCCAAAAGTCGTTGGAATATAAATTAGCCATTCTTAAAAAAAATGAGAATTCCATTTAATAGTTGAGTCTTGCTAATAATATTGATATAAAACTCGAGACATGATTCAATCATGATTTCATTATTGAATAATGTAGGAGTTAATTCAGTTAAATTTAATTATTATGATAAGTTAACTCGTAACTATATCAATTCATAAAAATCTGGATGAGATATGATTTGGTTGTTTTTTAAAATTAAATAATATAATAGTTTAAATTGACCTTTCGAAATGTTGAATAAGATAATAAGTTTTATAACTATGTCCGCTAATCACTAACTAATTATAATAGTTATTAATGTCAATGGTAGTTAAATTAGTGTGACCTGAAACTTCATATGAAAGCAATAATGTGAAAACTCGAGGATATATCATGCAATATCTACCATTATTTTTTAATTTTTATATGTAAAATCACAATTCACTCAAGTTTATGGATTAATTTATTAAATTAATTGGATTTAAGTACATAATTCTTACGAAACTTAGCTAAGATCGGTTATTATTTCAAATACATGGCTTCCATACTGAACTTGGATTAGTGGCAACATGTTATTTAATTATCCTATTACAGGATTGGTAATTAGCCAATTTTTCAACTCTCGGGTTATTAACCCACTTACCTCTCTAACTTTTTATTTTTTATTTTTAAATAGCCATAAGTTGATATGCCAATTGCCAAACATATATATTCTTCCAAAATCACTGCTAAATTCTTTTGGGGGAAATCTCGTACATATAGAGTTTTGGAAATGACTTTCAAATTCAATATTTTTTTATTTATCAACAAGCAGAGGGAATTTAGTTATACCCAGAGATGGGATAACACAGTACTGCCGGTTTGCTTTGTTTTGGTTTTCAATGTAGTATAGTAGGAGCAGACAAAGCACAAACAAAAATGGCAAATCATTAGGTGATCATGGAAGACTAATAAATAGGAAACAAGCGATCATTATACATTAAATGATGAACCCATATAAGAAATGAACTAAACTTTCTTCAACAGACATTGCCGGGCCCAACTAAAGGAAGAACAACAATTATATATCGACTCCTGGATATGGATAGTTTTTCTCGACTGCTGATAGCGTACAGAAACTAGACACGAAGATAGCAGGAGACATAGCAAAGAAGAAACAAAAGATCGCGCACTCGGAATTTCATGTATGGAAGACAGTACTCTTCCGTCACATTTCTTTTTTTACTTCAACCAACATTTCTCACTCCCATTTTGTACTGTGCTCCCCCATTTACCTCCCGGTAGAAAGTCACAGTATCTCCACTTTTGAGGCCAGCATCGCGAGCAATGTCACGCCAACCTCTTGTAAATTCAAGCTTTCCTGATCTGGTGGAGCAGTGAATTGTCACCGGGTCCGGTAAACGGGTGCCGGCATATGACTCAACTATGGTGGACAGTTCTATGGTTCCATGGAAAGGTTGAAGGCGTTCTAGGTTACAATCGCGTGGTAGCACCAATCCTCTCTCAAGATCAATAGAGTTGAGTTGCTTTGTGAAGATTTCCATGGCAATATAATGAGAATTATTGCTATGAAATAATTAGGTTAAAGAAGGTTTTGTGTGTTTGTAGTGAAAGACCTCGAAGGTATTTATAGAGAAATCAGTGATGTTATGATAAGCCAGCTAGCTTGTTGCGAAATGTCTCGTTTCACTCTCTTTTTATCACATAATTGTTCTAGGGTTTTTTCTTTAGATTTTTTTTAATGCCCCCCCCCTCCTCTTTGTGAGTGTGTGTGGACACCGATTTACAGGTGATAAATTATTTTTTTGTTCAATTACTTGGGTCCAATAATTATATTTTGGATTTTTTGAGAAATAGCAATATTAATATCGATTTAATGAAAAAATCAATGATTTTGAGCATGGTCTTTATTTTCTTTTAGATTATCCAACGCTTTCAAGTCATATCGATAAAGAGATGGTCAAATATTAATTAGACTTTGAAGAGTTTAAACATAATTGAGTAATTAGTGAGACCTGCAAAGAGAAGGCAGAGTTTTGTTCATTATTAATAACATATATGTACAAATTAATTTTTCACCCTTTATCATTTTTTAATTTATAAATAATTTATTAAATTACAAATATTTTTCAATTTTACTCCCTATCATTTTTAATATTTTAAATTTTATCCTCTTTCTTTTAATTTCTATTTATATCTTTTGAATCATTTTTTATTTTTTTAATAATTTCATCATTCTTAGGTTTTCTCTCTCAAATTTTACTCTTAATTTTTTTGGGTGCTTTTGCAAGCTTTTTTTATTAATATATATTTTTAATAATTTCACCATTCAAAATTAAATTAGTTGAGAGTTAAGTTCTTTTTTTGGAAAAACAAAATTAAATTACTCTGCAAAATTATATAATTTCAGTTTAAACTGATGAATCAAATAACATCTCATTGAAGTTTTTAAAGTAATTCACAACACATAATAAATTAAAGCTCAAAACACATATTACAATCACAGACAAACTCTTTCATCTAAAGAAGAAATTAATTATTCATAATTTCCTCACACATGCAAGGAAATGAGGAAACTAGACAAGAAGATTGCGGAAGATAATTTTGAGAAAAGTTTTCTCAAATGCTGACACCGAACAGAAACTAGACACGAAGATTGCAGGAGACAGAACAAAGAAGAAACAGAAGGACGTGCACTCGGACGTTCATTCATGTATGGAAGACACTCTTTCCATCGCATTTCTTCTTTACTTTAACGATCATTTCTCACTTTCAATTTGAACTGTGCTCCTCCGTTAACCTCCTGATAGAAAGTCACAGTATCTCCACTTTTGAGGCCAACTTCGCGAGCAATATCATACCAACCTCTTTTAAATACAAGGCTTCCTCTTGTGGTTGAGCAGTGAATTGTCACTGGTTCCGGTAAACGGGTTCCTGCAGCTGACTCAACAATGGTGAACAATTCTATGGTCCCTTGAAGATGTTGCAGGGGTTTTAGGTTAGAACGGGGTGGTAGCACCAATCCGCTCCCAAAATCAACAAGAGTGAGTTGCTTTGTGAAGATTTCCATGGCTAGTGAAAACTAATGCTATGAAATAATTAGGTTAAAGAAGGTTTTATGTATTTGTAGTGACAGGGTAGCAAGTATTTATAGAGAACTCAGCAGTGATCTTATGGTAAACCAACATTGCGAGCAATATCATACCAACCTCTTTTAAATACAAGGCTTCCTCTTATGGTTGAGCAGTGAATTGTCACTGGGTCCAGTAAACGGGTTCCTGCAGCTGACTCAACTATGGTGGGCAATTCTATGGTCCCTTGAACATGTTGCAGGGGTTCTAGGTTAGAATTGTACTGTGGCAGCTCCAATCCTCTCTCAAGATCAATAGAGGTGAGTTTCTTTCTGAAGATTTCCATGGCTAGTGAAAACTAATGCTATGAAATAATTAGGTTAAAGAAGGTTTTATGTATTTGTAGTGACAGGGTAGCAAGTATTTATAGAGAACTCAGCAGTGATCTTATGGTAAGCCAGCTAGCTTGTTGCGTGATGTTGTGTTTCACTATGTATTTATAGTACAATTTATGCACGAAAGATGATAAGTGTTTTGAATCACTTTCGGTCAAACATTTGCTTCCAGCTATATATCCCTAAACGACCATTTCAAGATCGGAAAAAATATAAGACTATCTCTTAACGAATGTTGCCGTTGTCGAGCTTCGTACATGCGAGAGCTAATTTGTGTGACGAAGATACAAATTTCCATAGCCACCCTTTGCGTGTCGAACTCGCCAATATTAGCTTGTTTCAGGAAAGGTGACAATGACTTTGTCATAGTCTAAGAATCAACAGTGTGTTCTTCCAATGGTCTAAAATAATCTTAACATGAACAGCATACAAACAGACAACGGCATGACTACTGGCCTGCCATGAAAAAAGATTAAAAAAAAAGATAAAAAGAAAAAACAAGAGAGATTGTCCTTTAATTTCTTCTAGGTTGGCCAACTCTTCCAAGCCATATCCATAAAAAACTTGTCAGATATTAGACTCGAAAATTTTGGACCTTATAGACACCGAAGCGAAGGCAGAGTTTTGGTTATTATTGATAACACATAATAATTGTTCTCATAAAATAATCAAATAAGTAACTCATCTAATAGTTGATGTTGAGTGATTCTTTAAAAGGTTATCAAAGGCTTTTTGACGAAGTATCCATTGGGTTAAAATAATATTTATACACTAGAGGCTCAACTTAATTAATCACATCTTAAAATTTTAGGTTAAGTGGTTATAAATAATAAAAAAAATAATAAATAAAAAATAATTTGAAAATTAGATCAAAACAACACAAATTGAAGGTTCATGAACTAATAAGGAGGAAATTATAAACTTGGATATCAATTTGGCCAAAAAATGAAAGAATTGATAAGTTTAGAAACTTAATTAAACTAATCCTAACATGAACAACATACAAACAGACAACGGCATGATTGCTGGCCTGCCATGAAAAAAGATAAAAAAAACACATTACTTCTTCCAATGCCATGAACAACAAGTGTGTTTTTCAGTATATGTGTGTAGCGCAATATACAATAGTAATTGTGGGTTGCAATACAAGAGTATGACTAAACTATTTCCTATTTAGTATATTTCCTATATAGTACATTAATACACCCCCTCAAGCTGAGGGTGGAGGATCAACCTGAAACTTGAACCAAAAGGCAGTAAATGGAGCAGTAGTAAGTGACTTAGTAAAAACATCGGCAAGTTGATTGTGAGAGGGGATAAAACGAATCTGAATCTCTTTCTTCACAACACTGTCTCGTACAAAATGATAGTCAACCTAAACGTGTTTAGTGCAAACATGAAAGATAGGATTTGGAGATAAGTAAGTAGCGCCTAGATTATCACACCAAAGGGTAGGAGTAGAAGTAGAAAGAATCTGCAGATCTCGCAATAGATACTGAAGCCAGATAACCTCAGCAGTGCCATCAGCCAAGGCTTTATACTCAGCCTCGGTGGAGGATCGAGCAATTGTGTGTTGCTTGCTAGATTTCCAAGAGATAGGAGTCTGACCAAAAAAGACAAGATAACCACTTATGGACTTGTGATCATTAGTACTACCTGCCCCATCCGCATCTGTAAAACCATGGAGAGCAAATGAGGAACTACGAGTGATATAGAAACCATAGGTAGCCGTACCGTGTAGATAATGCATAATGCATTTAACAACACCCCCATGTAAATCTATAGGAGCATGCATGAACTGACAGACTTTGTTAAAAGCAAAACAGATATATGGTCTTGTAAAGGTGAGATATTGAAAGACACCTATAATTTGACGAAAACGTGTAGGGTTAGAAAATAGAGGGTCCAACAGTATGGTGACTTTAGAGGTAGAGATAGGAGTATCAACGTAACATCAGACCCATAGCAGTGGGTTGAACCTCAATTCCTAAAAAATAGTGAACGGCACCAAAGTCACGAAGCTTGAATTCTAAACTTAGTAACTGGATTAGGCAGTGAAGCATAAGAGAGTTGCTACCTGTAAGCAAAATGTTATCAACATAAACCAGAAGATAGAAAATATCAGCACCAATAGACAAGATAAATAAGGAGGTGTTAACCTTGGAAGTAGTAAAGCCAATAGAGATCAGAAAATCACTCAGATGAGTGTACCATGCTCGTGGAGCCTGTTTTAAGCCATATAAAGACTTATACAACCAGCACACATGAGAGGGAAAAGCAGAGTCAACAAAACCTGGAGGTTGTTTCATGTAGACCTCTTCGGTAAGTACATCATTGAGGAAGGCACTATGAATATCAAGTTGATGAATCTTCCAATTACGCGAGACTGCAATGGAGAACACTAATCTGATTGTCGCATGCTTAACAACTGGACTGAAGGTTTCAGAATAATCAATGTCTTCCTGTTGAGTAAAAACTCGAGTCACCAAGCGTGCCTTATATCGTTCAACACTGCCATTCATACGGCATTTTATCTTGTACACCCACCAGCAACCAATGACATTCATCGAATGGTGAAAAGGAACCAAGGACCAGGTGTTATTAGAGTGTAATGCCTGAATTTCATTACGCATTGCACAATGTCATACCTCATACCTGTTGTTGTTACCTATTTTTGGGTTCCCACACAAAAATAAGAAAAATACAAAAAATATATAATAATAATAATAATATTTGGAAGAAATCCAAAAAATAATAGGAGTGAGAAAAGAATGCTAGAATACCAAAAAATATCCAAAAATTGTTTAAAGAGGTTCAAAAATGCGAAAGGTTGAAATTTTACAGTATATCGTTGATTGATGAGGGTCCTGTTAACAACAAAAATTCAATTTTAAAAAAATATATTCAAAATCAGATGTTTATGGACTCAATTAAATTTTATCTAAGATTTAATTGAATTTATGGAGGGTTTTGATAGCAAGAAAAATTGATTTAGGCTTTTATTGAAAAAGAAATTAAAGTTCCAGGGTCTAATTACAATTTTTAGGATTGATTTAGTCAGATCATGGGCTTAATTGCATAATTATCAAAGTTTGATGGCCAATTAGGGATTGAATTGAAACAATCCGAAACCAAGGACTAAACTGGAAAAGGCGCTAAAATCAAGGGATCCAATTACAATTCATCTGGGGGGCTTGATTACAAAATTGTCAAAACAGCCAATGTCCGAATCGAAAATATTCATTTGAATTGTGAAACGGCGTTGTTTTCTTAGACACTATTCATCACCATCTTCAAAGCAGCCGTTTCAGTAGACAGGAACCGTAAGAAGAAAATGCCGCATATTGCTTCGGTTATGGGACCATTACAACACACCATATCGTACTTTCACTTTTTATAATATTCTTCATGTCCCATATATTACGAACCATGTGCTTTCTGTTTAGAAATTGTCTTCATAACAATGTTTATTTTGAATTCACCAATTTTTTTATGTCAAGGATCTAAGCACTAAGGTAGTACTCATTTCCGGTCAGAGTAGAGATAGTCTCTATGCTTTAACCAAGTCTTTTCTCATGTCAGTTTCTCAAGCTTATTGGTCTCTTTGCATATTTGTTTCTGCTGAACTATGGCATCGTTGACTAGATCATCCAACTTCTTGTATTTTCAAATTTCTAGTTTCACAAAATAAGATTACTCGTAATAACAAATTTCTAGTTTCACAAAATAAGATTACTTGTATTTTCAAATTTCTAGTTTCACAAAATAAGTATGTGTGAATTGTTTTGGTTTCCCTCAAGTTTCTCCTCAATTTTTGCCTCCTCCATATGTGTGTAACCACCACCACTTTTAGGTAAAAAAAAGTTTGTTATTTTTAATTGCTTGGTCTCCAAGCAAACTTGGTGACCAAGAAATCCTTAAAACAAATTGGTCCCTCAAATTCTTTCTTTTCATATATGGTCACTTGCACGTTTTTATTTTTCTTATGTTTGTATTTTGTATTTTTTTTTTTTGAAAAAGAGCGACATCAACATCGATTTAAAAAGCACGTTAACAACTAAACACGTAGAAAAATTGTTTATTTTGCTATTTTTTTGTTTTTACTTGAAAATAATTCAAAAATGGAGTAAAAAATTAGGAAGGAACAATCTTAACCTCTAGGAAGGGCAAGTCTCAGATGATATCAGCATACCTCCTAGCCAAAAAACCTTTATCTCAAAGATCATCAGTTTGCTTCACATTCTCTATTTTCTTAGAAAGGGAATCGTTAAGCTAACCTTATTATGTTTCTTGGATTGCCCCCCAAACTGATCCTGTCCACAAGTGTTTAGTTTAGAGTTTTATTTAGGGACGATGTTATACGAAATAAGATTTGGTTATTTACAATGAATTGTTTTTGTAGGAAACTTTCGGGAATTTCAAAGTCATTCCAAACACCAAAATCATTTTCACATCAATTTCAAGCAAACTTATTCCGAAAAGAATTCAAGCTATTCCTATGGATAGGTTTTCATATTTATTGAAAATTTTTGTTTTGTTGTTTTGAGAAAAAAAATGAAGTGACCTTTTATTTCATGTTTTGTTGGTTAGCAGGGTTCAAGTTTTTATTTGATGGTTTTAGAGAAGTAGTCTTGAAAGCATTTGTTTTATTTGTATGAAAAATAGGGCTTGTTTCACATTGGAAAATATTGCTTATCGATCCAAATTGCTTGTCTTTTATTAGAAAGAGCTTGATTGGGCATGTAATGTTAGCTTCAACTTTTGGTTACGAAGAAAAATGATATTTGTAGGCTAAAAAAGTGTTTAAGGGATGTCACGACTAAGGATCACTAGTGCTTGCTACTAGATCTCCTTTTGGGCCATGTGTTTCTAGACCTTAGGATTGACTTGCAAAATGATTCGTTATGCTCCCTATTGTCGAGCTTGGGCTTCTCATCTTATCTTCTTCATTTAGTTTTAGAGATTAGACCATGTTTAGAAGATTTACTCGGGTTAGTAGGTTTTTTTTCTCTTTTTTTTAAAAGTTGATGTTTCCTTATTTTATCCTTTTTTTTGTGGTTTGATTCTATTGGGTTAGCCCTCTATAGTTTTTTTTTTTCACCCTTTACCATTTTTTAATCTATAAATAATTTATCAAATTACAAATGTTTTTCAATTTTACCCCCTATGATTTTTAATCTTTCAAATTTTATCACTATTCTTTTAATTGTTATTTATTATTTTTGAATCATTATTTATTTATTTTTTAATTTAATCCTCTTTAGGTTTTCTCTCTCAAATTTTATCCTCATTTTTTTGCTATTTTGTTGAGCTTTTGCAAGCTTTTTTCATTAATATTTTTCAACGATTCTATCATTTAAAATTAAATTAGTTGAGATTTAAGCTTCAATTGCACTACCTCATGCACTATTTCTTCTTCTTTTGGAAAAACATAATTAAATTACTCGGAAAAATGATTTGCTTCTTCTTTAATATATAATTTCAGTTTAAGCTGATGAATCAAATCACATCTCATTGAAGTTTTTAAAGTAATTCACAACACATAATAATTTTGTTGCCAAAAATCACAAAATTAAAGCTCAAAACACATATTACAATCACAGACAAACTCTTTCATCTAAAGAAGAAATTAATTATTCATAATTTCCTCACACATGCAAGGAAATGAGGAAACTAGACACGAAGATTGCGGGAGATAATTTTGAGAAAAGTGTTCTCAACTGCTGACACCGGAAAGAAACTAGACACGAAGATTGCAGGAGAAAGAACAAAGAAGAAACAGAAGGACGAGCACTCAGACGTTCATGCATGTATGGAAGACACTGTTTCCAATACATTTCTTCTTCAGTTTAACGATCATTTCTCACTTTCAATTTGAACTGTGCTCCTCCGTTAACCTCCTGATAGAAAGTCACAGTGTCTCTCCACTTTTGAGGCCAACATCGCGAGCAATATCATACCAACCTCTTTTAAATACAAGGCTTCCTTTTATGGTTGAGCAGTGAATTGTCACTGGGTCGGTAAACGGGTTCCTGCAGCTGACTCAACTATGGTAGATGACACGATCAAAAGATTGATGTCTTCTCCCAAGTGCAGGAGTGTCGAAGTAATAAATAACCCAGCAAGACCGGGGTTGAACCACAGAGAAGTTAATTGTATAAATTATAAATAACAAGACGACAACAACAACAACAACAACAACAACAACAATATTAATAGTAATAGTAATAGTAATAATAGTATTAATAGTAGTAGTAGTAGTAGTAATAATAATAATAATAATAATAATAATACTCAGTACGTGATGTTGTTATACCTGAGAATGATCTAAAAGATCGGGTCACATGTTTCCAGCCTATATACTGATTTTATGATAATAATAGTAATAATAATAATAATAATAATAATAATAGTAGTAGTAGTAGTAGTAGTAGTAATAATAATAATAATAATAATAAAAAGAAGAGGAGGAGGAAGAAATTAATAAGAACTTTGAGATGAAAGATTAATGTAAGGATTAAACAATGATAAAAACAAATGTCAAGGTTAGAGGATCCACTAATGGTATTTCAAACAAGTATAGTATAAACTCTTATTATTCAATTGGAAACCACACATAAAGGAGGTTCCAATCGGATAATTTCTCATTAATAGCTCATTATAAATTATTAACATGATCATATTAATTATCTTATTTACATAACACCAAACTTTTAAATATTGTCAGGAATTTATGATATTAACTGATGTTAACAACAAATCAAGTTCCTTTCATAGCCCAGGTGTAGGTAATACCATACTGTTGGGCTATGAGAGTATCAAGCATTTGCTGTACCAAGTGTTATACAACACAAATCTAGATTAACCATTTAAGAAGCAAGGTATTAAGAATTAGTAAGATAAAAAGATAAGACATGTTAATATTAAACATTAAGATCTATGTTGAGTTTACACTATATTTATTCTTACACCATTAGTGTAACCTTTTCACCTTGACATAATAAACTTAGCTAAACATAATGAAGAAGAGAAACATAAATAAACAAAACAAGAACATAAAGAAAATACAAGTTAACTAAGTAAAGGAAAGGAAATGAAAAGCATAAACAAGATATTAAGCTTGATCTGAACAACCAAGCCACCAAATACATGGCAAATGCCTCCTTTTATAGGCCAAAATTCGGAATTATTGATTTGATGACTAATTGTTGAGTGGGTGGCCAACTTTTGACTTGGTGAAAATCTTTATCTTCTTGTTAGAATAAAACAAAAATGTTACCATCCGAACTGGGTCCACTAGCAAACATGAAAGTTGTAGGAAATTGACTCAGCTTTCCAGGAAAAAAAAATGGAGGTCATTTGGACTTCTAAAACTCTAGATATGGGCCAAATATTAAACAGTGTTTGGTCTGCAGGACAGATTCAGACTTCTCCGTTGTTGCTATAATTTGGACTTGAAAACGGCCTTCTTAGATCTTGATGTACATGAAAGTTATAGGCCTATGTCTTACTGAATCTGTGTAAAAATTTGAGGTCATTTGGACATCTAGAACTCAAGATATGACCCAATTACCGAACAATGTTCCAGTTTGGACTGCACCAACATCTCTTTTCTAAGTTTCACCCTCTCTTTATCTTCGCAAATTTCAGTAGTTGAATTCATCAATCAATCCTTTGATTTATGTGATAGGCCTGCATTTAAGATGAACATTTACCATATATTAGGGTATATTATAGTATTAGACTTGTTATTATATAACATGTTTTAGTTAAGGAGCTATTGATATTTTAAGTGCAAAATGATGATATAAAACCTTGATAAATATGCACTTTTAAGTACTAATCACACCCCCCAACCAGCTTATTACTAGTCCCTAGTAATCAAAGCGTTAAAATAGAAAAACAATTTGCAAATTCCATAAAGCAAGGCATTCATCATTCAACTTACTTTAATCTATCCAGATAAACAAACTCTCATTAAATTCATATATCTGCTCAATACCTCTTAAACAAGATATTACTAAACCCATGCATCTTTTTTTTGTTGTGCCGAAGATGTTAGAAATTCCTGTTCCACAACATGATCAAGAAAAGACAACAACTTATCATAAAAACCATTAACATTTAACAGATCTATGGGTTTATGGTGAATGTGCAGTTGGGCCCAAGAGGAAATATGAAAGATCTCTTCCAATGTGCCCAGACCACCTGGTAAGGCAATGAAGGCGTCAGCATGGTTAAACATTGTATTCATTCGATCAGATATTGTGGGTGTTGTTACCCAAATTTTGACCCACCTTTTCGATAAAATTTTTGGAAAATTCAAAAATAGCGAAAAACAACAAAAAATCCAAAAAATATGTTTTTAATATATTTGCATCGTTTTTAGCATTTTCAACATCGTCTAAAAAAGAATTTAAATTTTCAAAGGTTTTTAGAACGCGCTCGACTTTTCACGCATTGTTTTTAAAATCCTTGATTTTTTTCATTGAGTCGACGTTGATATTGTTTGTTTTCAAAATAATAAAAAAAAAACAAGAAAAATTGAGGGACCAATTTGGAGGCTTGAACAAATTTTTACCTATAAATATGGGTTGAAAACTCAATGGAAAGGGGGGGGGGGTAATTTTGAGATTTGAGGGGAAGGCAACAAAGGATGAAACCCTAAGAAAACTTCACTTTTCTTCCTGTTGACCCAAAGGAGCTGCCCCCCCCCCCCTGGATTTTTATTTTTTTTCTCCTTCTTCCTCTAGCCCGGCCGGCTTGCCAACATCCACGGGCCATCCATCAGCAGCCCTCACCCTTCATCACCATTTTCTTCTCCCTCACCCGGAGCCATCAACAGCTGCTCACTCCCCCTCTCACCCACGGGCAAGCTCTCTTCCTCAAGCCGAACACAGCGGCAACCCCCACTGTCTTCTCCCTGGTCTTGGCTGTCAGCAGCAGCATCGCCCACAGACTCAGAGCGATCCGTCTTCTCCCTCCAGCAGCGTCCGCAGATCTACCCGCCAGTAACAACACCCACACGGCGGCGCCCATAGAAACCAGCCGTTGCTCTCCTTCCTCCAGCAATTCACAGCACCGCCCGATCTGCAACCAGCAAAGAAGAAGCTGAGACATACGGCGCCCACAGACCCACCTCCAGAACTGCCCCGTAGCGGCCACCGAAGCCGGCCATCATCGGATCTGCAACCAGCGAAGGAAGAGAAACTGAGCTGGAGGAGAGAAGTAGATCTGCAAAACAAAAACAAAAAAAACTAAAATCGACCGGTGTGCGTTTTTCTTCTTGTTCTGCAGGTCGGCGGCGGTTTAGGAGGATAGAGGGGAAGAGAACATTCCAGAGCCCCTGGTTTTTTTGGAGTTTCCAGCAGCGGCGCGTGGACCCAGGCGCCGCCACTGTCTTGTTGTTCCGGAATTATGCCTGACACTGTTCCGGAGCTGCAGAAGTGGTTTCTAGATTGTTTTGGGGTTAATTTTTGTAATTTCAAATTGTTTAATGTAATATTTGTGTAATTTTGAGAGTTTTTGTTTTTTAATTTTTTTTTTATAATTTGTACTTTATGTAAATGTGGATGTAAAAGAAAAGAAAAGAAAAGAAAAGAAAAGAAAGAGAAAGTGATAATAATAATAAAAAAAGAAATGTTTGTGTGTGCTTGTTTTTTTTTTTTATGTATGTTATTGAATAAAAAAAATGAATTTAATTTATATGCACAAATATCTAAAGGACAGATAAAATCATGTTGTATTTTCCATAAAAATGTAGAACATGTATCTACATATATTCTGGGAACTAATAATTGATTTATCAAAACCTTAGAATTGAGCTAAAATTTTATTTTTAAAATCACATCAAGTCCACGAAGCAGCTTACCTCAGGTAGGGTGCGTTAGGGGTGCTAATACCTTCCCTAACCACAACTAGTCCCTTACCCGTGAATCTTTGACGAGACCAGTACACCCGGGTTTCCTAGTAGCCTTTAATGAAATACTAGGTGGCGACTCCAACGAACTAAGCAAAGCAAAACGAGAAAGGAGAAACGAAAAGATCGCTATGCCCAATGCCGCACGAATTTTTCCTACGTGCGACAGAATGGCGACTCCACTGGGGAAGGTACTTTTTCGACAATATTGGACTAAGCTTTGTGTATTTGATGTGTTTACGTTTTTGTATTTTTGTCTTATTTTATTTTTGTTTTATCCATGTATTTTGTAGAATTGTCTCATACATCACATATTGTAATTTTTTAAAGCACACACAAGCTTCAGGTTAGGAGGGGGACTAGCAGCTTACCTTACGACTTTTAGTCAAGGTTTAAGTGTGTGTAAACCTCAACTCTTCGTTGAGTGCTTAGACTGGTAATAGTTGGACACGTGCCATCTCATTGCCTACAGGCCCCTATATTGCCTTCAAAAGGGTAATCACTAGGACAACGAGAGACCCTTTTTAGAGACCAAGTAGTAAACCTACCTTTTGTCTCACTTAAAAAGATTAGAACCTGCCTTTAGGATGTATGCTCCGTATACATTGTTTTGCATCCGAGCAAACCCTTCTTGAAGCATCTTGAACTCAAGACTTGTGGGTGACACAATGACCGTGCTCAGAAAATTTTCATTGTAGAGTTTGGCAAAAATCGATTCTTGTTCCATCATACAAGAGTTACGACCATATTGTCACCCCTCGAAGGGCGAGTTCGTCATATAGATTACATATTCATACATTTATCATGCATGTACCGGGTTGAAAGGTAGGTCCCCCGCACAAGCTGTGCTGCACGTGATTGAAGAAAGATGATGGAAGTGAAGAAAGGTGTCAGATAGAGGCTCATTATCAGATTAAGGTTGAGAGCATCAAAGGTGAAGTAGCTAGACTCAGATCTGCTCGAACAAGTGTTGAGCATCAAATGGAAAGAGAATGTCTGCACAGTCTTCTGTGGGAACACTGCTTGTTCACATCTAATTGAAGCTGTACCTCTCCTTTTCAGTCATGAACAACAACAACAATGCCTTCAGTCATCGATTAATGACAACTCTGGTTTTTGTCCAGTTGCATTGTTAAGTGTTTATCGCCTCCACATCATCTAATGGTACCAAACGACTACTAGCCTCCTGTACATGGTGCATTAGTCTTCTTTGAAGTTACCCCAATTGTGAGTTGATTAGTACTTAAAAGTGCATGTTTATTAAGGTTTTATATCATCATTTTGCACTTGAAGTATCAATAACTCCTTAACTAAAGCATGTTTTATAATAACAAGTGTGATACTATAAAATGCCTTAATTTATGGTAAATGTTCATCTTAAATGCAGGCTTAACACATAAATGAAAGGATTGGTTGATGAGTTTAAGTATTGAAAGTGAAAGGACAAAGAGATGGCCAAACTTAGAAAAGAGATGCTGGTGCAGTCCAAACCAGAATATTGCTCGGTAATTGGATCATATCTGGAGCTCTAGATCTCAGATTTAGGTCCATTTTATATGGATGGAAAGGTAAAACATAGGCCTACAACTTTCATTTGGATACCAAGATCTAAGAAGGCCGTTTTCAAGTCCAAATTATAGGAACAACGAAGAAGTCCAAAGCTGTCCTGCAGCCCAGACACTATTTAGTGTTCAGCCCATATCTTGAGTTCTAGAAGTCCAAATGACCTCATCTTTTTTTTGTTGGAAAGCTGAGACAATTTCCTAGAACATTCTTGAGTATTATGGGAAAATTATGATGTTAGAAATGATGTCTTGTTCAGACAAGAAGATAAGGATTGTCACCAAGTCAAGATGTGGCCACCCACTCATCAATTAGTCAACAAATCAATAGTTCCAAATTTTGGCCTACAAAAGGAGGCCCTTACCATGTATTGAGGCATCTTGGTTTCCAGATCAAGATCATGCTCTTGCTTTCTCTCTTTGTATTGCTTATGTTTTGCTTTTATTAATATCAAGTTTATGCACTTCATTTCGTTTCCTTTACTTAGTTAACTTCTTTCTCATTTATGTTCTTATCTTGTTCATTTATGTTTCTTTCTTTCATTATGTTTACCTAAGTTAATTATGTCAAGGTGAAAAGGGTACACTAATGGTGTAAGAATAAGTATAATATAAACTTAACATGGACCTTAATGTTGGAAACTAACATGTTTTATATTTGTTATCTTGTTTACTTTTGTCGCACCCGACATCGCGGCGACCCTAAATTAATTTTAAATCTTTGGAAAGAACGGATTTCTGGCATCCTGTTCTTTGATGGGAATATTCTTGTTTAAGTAGTCGCCACCTAGTATTATGGTCACTAGGAACCCTAACTGGTCAACAGAGATTCTATGGTTCGGGACTGGTTACGTAAAAGGGAAGATATTATCACCCCTTAAACGTCCTACCTGAGGCAGGCTGCATTGCTAGTTTCGTCTTAAATTGCTAAATGTTTATTTTTTTATGTTATGAAAATTTGCTTACAATATTCCTGACTCTGGCGCCAGTGAATATTAACTACGAATATTTCCAACTCTAGCGTTGATAAATATTACGTAGCTAAAAAAAATAAATTTAAATAAAATGTTTTTTTTTATTCCCGACTCTGGCGCCAGTGAATAAATAAATAATACTAGATTCATTTTTACACATGCACATATTTTTTTTTTCTAGCTAAAATAAAATAAAATACAACGAATAAAAATAATATAAATTTAAACCGGTATTTTTATTCCTGACTCTGGCGTCAGTGAATAAACCAATAAATTTACATTATTTCTATTCATCCAAATAAAATAAAATACAACGAATAAAAATAATATAAATTTAAACCGGTATTTTTATTCCTAACTCTGGCGTTAGTGAATAAACCAATAAATTTATATTATTTTTATTTATGCATACACATTTTTTATTTTTTATTTTTTCTCTACCTCTTTTTTATTTTTCTGTTTTTTTATTTTTTTGGGGCCGGGCCGGACCCAGCCCAGCATATATATTTTTTTTGGGGATGGGCCCAGCTCAGCCCACATGGGCTGGGCTGGACCCAGCCAGCCCGGCCTGGTCACTGGCCCAAGCCAGTGACCAACTGGGCAAGAGAAAAAAAATACTAACAGCACGCGTGAATTGTTCACGCGTGCATGAACACTGGTGAAGGTAATTAAATTACCTTCACACAGTGTTCTTGTAACACTACAATTGCGTTTTAAAATGAAGAAGCAAAAAAGGTGTGGCGATACCTGCTGCTGGAGATGATGAAGAAGGCTGCGATGCCGGTGGTCGTCTGTTCTCTTCTCCTCTGCTTTACTATGCCTTTGATTCACGTTTTCCTTTGCTTTCTCTCCTGGTTCTGGAAACACTGAAGGCAGTAGCAGCGATCTCGTTTCCTCTGCTTGTGTTCTTTCCTTCTGCTGTTTTTCTTTGCTTGCGTTTTGTCTCCTCTGTTTTAAGATGAAGGAAACCAGACAATGGTGATGCCTGTTGTCAATAGTCCTTGGTTCTTGGTTGTTCTTTTTCTGCAGGGACGAAGGCCATGACTGATCTGTGACTCTACCCTGCCTTTCTCCCCCTTCTCTGTATATTTTTTTGGGTTTTATCTGCTCTGTTTCTGTGCTGTGAGTTCTCTGTTTTTGGGTTGTTTTTCTTCTTCTTTTCTGGATTTTTTTGCTTGCCTTTTTCTGGTTTTTTCTAGGTTTCTTCCTGCCCTGTTTCTGGTTTTTTCCTCTGATTTTCGGCCCCTGTGTCTTCTTCGTCCTGCCTTTTATAAGGCGAGAGACCTTCAAAAAACCATCACCTCCACCTACGGGATTGTGGCAATCGTGGCAGAAGACATGGTCACGATTTGGATCGGATGCACTGGGATTTTCCTGTTGAATCGGCTGCCCTGGCGAAATGGAAGGGATGACGAACAATATTATTGCAAACGGCATCGTTTAACAATTTTCAATTTGACCCCTTAACTTTGGCAATTTCGCAATTGGACCCCTGAATAAAAATTTCTTTTAATTTTGCCCTTTTTGGATAAATTTCAATTAAATCCCTAAATTGGTGCATTATTTACAAAACAGTCCTTAATTCCTGGATTATTCAATTTGGTCCTTAATTAATTCTTTCAATTTTGCCCTTTTTGGATAAATTTCAATTAAGTCTCTGAATTTATTTAATTAATTAAATCAAAGTTTAATTAAGTCCTCAAACTTATTAATTCTTCTAATTTCATTAATTAAACTAATCCAAAATTTAAATAAATTTCCCAACTTATTAATTCTTCAATTTCTAACCAAATTATTCTCAAATTTGATAATTCCATCCACGAACTTTGAATTTGTGTTGTTTTAACTCCATTCTCAAATATATTTTTATTTTTATTATTTGTTCAAAAATTGGGTGGTGACAGTTGCCCCCTCTTTATAATATTTACTATGCAAAGATATTAGAAAATTTTATTTTCTTTTAGCTTTGTGTAGTAAATTTATAAAGAAAAGTAGATATAGAAAGAACTTTTGCTCTTTTTTTTCTTTTTTTTAACAGTAGATTGACACATGACCTTTACAGAGAGATGTAGAAATTAAGAAACAAGTCATTTGGGAGACAACCTATTTTTTGTTTTTGTTTTTGTTTTTTTTTAAATGGTCGAGGGCTCGAAGGCGCACTCGAAAATAAATAAGACGAGGGCTCGAAGGCGCGCTCGAAAGTAAATAAGACGAGGGCTCGAAGGCGCGCTCGAATGTAAGACGAGGGCTCGAAGGCGCCCTCGAATGTAAATAAGACAAGGGCTCGAAGGCGCGCTCGAATGTAAGACGAGGGCTCGAAGGCACGCTCGAATGTAAATAAGACGAGGGCTCGAAGGCGCGCTCGAATGGATAAGACGAGGGCTCGAAGGCGCGCTCGAATGGAGGTAGGATAGAAAATGCACTACCTTTGATGGTCGAGGGCTCGAAGGCGCGCTCGAAAATAAGACGAGGGCTCGAAGGCGCGCTCGAATGTAAGACAAGGGCTCGAAGGCGCGCTCGAATGGAGGTAGGATATAAAATGCACTACCTTTGATGGTGGAGGGCTCGAAGGCGCGCTCGAATGTAAGACGAGGGCTCGAAGGCGCGCTCGAATGTAAATAAGACGAGGGCTCGAAGGCGCGCTCGAATGAAGGTAGGATAGAAAATGCACTACCTTTGATGGTCGAGGGCTCGAAGGCGCGCTCGAATGTAAATAAGACGAGGGCTCGAAGGCGCGCTCGAATGAAGGTAGGATAGAAAATGCACTACCTTTGATGGTCGAGGGCTCGAAGGCGCGCTCGAATGTAAATAAGACGAGGGCTCGAAGGCGCGCTCGAATGGAGGTACGATAGAAAATGCACTACCTTTGATGGTTGAGGGCTCGAAGGCGCGCTCAAAATAAGACGAGGGCTCGAAGGCGCGCTCGAATGTAAGACAAGGGCTCGAAGGCGCGCTCGAATGGAGGTAGGATATAAAATGCACTACCTTTGATGGTCGAGGGCTCGAAGGTGCGCTCGAATGTAAATAAGACGAGGGCTCGAAGGCGCGCTCGAATGAAGGTAGGATAGAAAATGCACTACCTTTGATGGTCGAGGGCTCGAAGGCGCGCTCAAATGTAAATAAGACGAGGGCTCGAAGGCGCGCTCGAATGAAGGTAGGATAGAAAATGCACTACCTTTGATGGTCGAGGGCTCGAAGGCGCGCTCGAATGTAAATAAGACGAGGGGTCGAAGGCGCGCTCGAATGAAGGTAGGATAGAAAATGCACTACCTTTGATGGTCGAGGGCTCGAAGGCGCGCTCGAATGTAAATAAGACGAGGGCTCGAAGGCGCGCTCGAATGGAGGTAGGATAGAAAATGCACTACCTTTGATGGTCGAGGGCTCGAAGGCGCGCTCGAATGTAAATAAGACGAGGGCTCGAAGGCGCGCTCGAATAGAGGTAGGATAGAAAATGCACTACCTTTGATGGTGGAGGGCTCGAAGGCGCGCTCGAATGGAGGTAGGATAGAAAATGCACTACCTTTGATGGTCGAGGGCTTGAAGGCGCACTCGAAAGTAAATAAGACGAGGGCTCGAAGGCGCGCTCGAAAATAAGACGAGGGCTCGAAGGCGCGCTCGAATGTAAGACGAGGGCTCGAAGGCGCGCTCGAATGGAGGTAGGATAGAAAATGCACTACCTTTGATGGTCGAGGGCTCGAAGGCGCGCTGGAATGTAAATAAGACGAGGGGTCGAAGGCGCGCTCGAATGAAGGTAGGATAGAAAATGCACTACCTTTGATGGTCGAGGGCTCGAAGGCGCGCTCGAATGTAAATAAGACGAGGGCTCGAAGGCGCGCTCGAATGGAGGTAGGATATAAAATGCCCTACCTTTGATGGTCGAGGGCTCGAAGGCGCGCTCGAATGGAGGTAGGATATAAAATGCACTACCTTTGATGGTGGAGGGCTCGAAGGCGCGCTCGTATGTAAATAAGACGAGGGCTCGAAGGCGCGCTCGAATGAAGGTAGGATAGAAAATGCACTACCTTTGATGGTCGAGGGCTCGAAGGCGCGCTCGAATGTAAATAAGACGAGGGCTCGAAGGCGCGCTCGAATGGAGGTAGGATAGAAAATGCACTACCTTTGATGGTTGAGGGCTCGAAGGCGCGCTCGAAAATAAGACGAGGGCTCGAAGGCGCGCTCGAATGTAAGACAAGGGCTCGAAGGCGCGCTCGAATGGAGGTAGGATATAAAATGCACTACCTTTGATGGTGGAGGGCTCGAAGGCGCGCTCGAATGTAAGACAAGGGCTCGAAGGCGCGCTCGAATGGAGGTAGGATATAAAATGCACTACCTTTGATGGTGGAGGGCTCGAAGGCGCGCTCGAATGTAAATAAGACGAGGGCTCGAAGGCGCGCTCGAATGAAGGTAGGATAGAAAATGCACTACCTTTGATGGTCGAGGGCTCGAAGGCGCGCTCGAATGTAAATAAGACGAGGGCTCGAAGGCGCGCTCGAATGAAGGTAGGATAGAAAATGCACTACCTTTGATGGTGGAGGGCTCGAAGGCGCGCTCGAATGTAAATAAGACGAGGGCTCGAAGGCGCGCTCGAATGGAGGTAGGATAGAAAATGCACTACCTTTGATGGTTGAGGGCTCGAAGGCGCGCTCAAAAATAAGACGAGGGCTCGAAGGCGCGCTCGAATGTAAGACAAGGGCTCGAAGGCGCGCTCGGAATGGAGGTAGGATATAAAATGCACTACCTTTGATTGGTCGAGGGCTCGAAGGCGCGCTCGAATGTAAATAAGACGAGGGCTCGAAGGCGCGCTCGAATGAAGGTAGGATAGAAAATGCACTACCTTTGATGGTCGAGGGCTCGAAGGCGCGCTCAAATGTAAATAAGACGAGGGCTCGAAGGCGCGCTCGAATGAAGGTAGGATAGAAAATGCACTACCTTTGATGGTCGAGGGCTCGAAGGCGCGCTCGAATGTAAATAAGACGAGGGCTCGAAGCGCGCTCGAATGGATGTAGGATATAAAATGCACTACCTTTGATGGTGGAGGCTCGAAGGCGCGCTCGAAAATAAGAGGGCTCGAAGGCGCGCTCGAATGTAAGACGAGGGCTCGAAGGCGCGCTCGAATGGAGGTAGGATAGAAAATGCACTACCTTTGATGGTTGAGGGCTCGAAGGCGCGCTCAAAAATAAGACGAGGGCTCGAAGGCGCGCTCGAATGTAAGACAAGGGCTCGAAGGCGCGCTCGAATGGAGGTAGGATATAAAATGCACTACCTTTGATGGTCGAGGGCTCGAAGGCGCGCTCGAATGTAAAAGACGAGGGCTCGAAGGCGCGCTCGAATGAAGGTAGGATAGAAATGCACTACCTTTGATGGTCGAGGGCTCGAAGGCGCGCTCAAATGTAAATAAGACGAGGGCTCGAAGGCGCGCTCGAATGAAGGTAGGATAGAAAATGCACTACCTTTGATGGTCGAGGGCTCGAAGGCGCGCTCGAATGTAAATAAGACGAGGGCTCGAAGGCGCGCTCGAATGGAGGTAGGATATAAAATGCACTACCTTTGATGGTGGAGGGCTCGAAGGCGCGCTCGAAAATAAGACGAGGGCTCGAAGGCGCGCTCGAATGTAAGACGAGGGCTCGAAGGCGCGCTCGAATGGAGGTAGGATAGAAATGCACTACCTTTGATGGTCGAGGGCTCGAAGGCGAGCTCGAATGTAAATAAGACGAGGGCTCGAAGGCGCGCTCGAATGAAGGTAGGATAGAAAATGCACTACCTTTGATGGTCGAGGGCTCGAAGGCGGCCTCGAATGTAAATAAGACGAGGCTCGAAGGCGCGCTCGAATGGAGGTAGGATATAAAATGCACTACCTTTGATGGTGGAGGGCTCGAAGGCGCGCTCGAAAATAAGACGAGGGCTCGAAGGCGCGCTCGAATGTAAGACGAGGGCTCGAAGGCGCGCTCGAATGGAGGTAGGATATAAAATGCACTACCTTTGATGGTGGAGGGCTCGAAGGCGCGCTCGAAATAAGACGAGGGCTCGAAGGCGCGCTCGAATGTAAGACGAGGGCTCGAAGGCGCGCTCGAATGGAGGTAGATAGAAAATGCACTACCTTTGATGGTGGAGGGCTCGAAGGCGCGCTCGAAAATAAGACGAGGGCTCGAAGGCGCGCTCGAATGTAAGACGAGGGCTCGAAGGTGCGCTCGAATGTAAGACGAGGGCTCGAAGGCGCGCTCGAATGGAGGTAAGATATAAAATGCACTACCTTTGATGGTTGAGGGCTCGAAGGCGCGCTCGAATGTAAGACAAGGGCTCGAAGGCGCGCTCGAATGGAGGTAGGATATAAAATGCACTACCTTTGATGGTTGAGGGCTCGAAGGCGCGCTCGAAAATAAGACGAGGGCTCGAAGGCGCGCTCGAATGTAAGACAAGGGCTCGAAGGCACGTTCGAATGGAGGTAGGATAGAAAATGCACTACCTTTGATGGTCGAGGGCTCGAAGGCGCGCTCGAATGTAAATAAGACGAGGGCTCGAAGGCGCGCTCGAATGAAGGTAGGATAGAAAATGCACTACCTTTGATGGTCGAGGGCTCGAAGGCGCGCTCGAATGTAAATAAGACGAGGGCTCGAAGCGCGCTCGAATGGAGGTAGGATAGAAAATGCACTACCTTTGATGGTTGAGGGCTCGAAGGCGCGCTCAAAATAAGACGAGGCTCGAAGGCGCGCTCGAATGTAAGACAAGGCTCGAAGGCGCGCTCGAATGGAGGTAGGATATAAAATGCACTACCTTTGATGGTCGAGGGCTCGAAGGCGCGCTCGAATGTAAATAAGACGAGGGCTCGAAGGCGCGCTCGAATGAAGGTAGGATAGAAAATGCACTACCTTGATGGTCGAGGGCTCGAAGGCGCGCTCAAAGTAAATAAGACGAGGGCTCGAAGGCGCGCTCGAATGAAGGTAGGATAGAAAATGCACTACCTTTGATGGTCGAGGGCTCGAAGGCGCGCTCGAATGTAAATAAGACGAGGCTCGAAGGCGCTCGAATGGAGGTAGGATAGAAAATGCACTACCTTTGATGGTCGAGGATCGAAGGCGCACTCGAAAGTAAATAAGACGAGGGCTCGAAGGCGCGCTCGAAAATAAGACGAGGGCTCGAAGGCGCGCTCGAATGTAAGACGAGGCTCGAAGGGCGCTCGAATGGAGGTAGGATAGAAAATGCACTACCTTTGATGGTCGAGGCTCGAAGGCGCGCTCGAATGTAAATAAGACGAGGGTCGAAGGCGCGCTCGAATGAAGGTAGGATAGAAATGCACTACCTTTGATGGTCGAGGGCTCGAAGGCGCGCTCGAATGTAAATAAGACGAGGGCTCGAAGGCGCGCTCGAATGGAGGTAGGATATAAAATGCACTACCTTTGATGGTCGAGGGCTCGAAGGCGCGCTCGAATGTAAATAAGACGAGGGCTCGAAGGCGCGCTCGAATAGAGGTAGGATAGAAAATGCACTACCTTGATGGTGGAGGCTCGAAGGCGCGCTCGAATGGAGGTAGGATAGAAAATGCACTACCTTTGATGGTCGAGGGCTCGAAGGCGCGCTCGAAAGTAAATAAGACGAGGGCTCGAAGGCGCGCTCGAAAATAAGACGAGGGCTCGAAGGCGCGCTCGAATGTAAGACGAGGGCTCGAAGGCGCGCTCGAATGGAGGTAGGATAGAAAATGCACTACCTTTGATGGTCGAGGGCTCGAAAACGCGCTTGAATGTAAATATGACGAGGGCTCGAAGGCGCGCTCGAATGAAGGTAGATAGAAAATGCACTACCTTTGATGGTCGAGGGCTCGAAGGCGCGCTCGAATGTAAATAAGACGAGGGCTCGAAGGCGCGCTCGAATGGAGGTAGGATAGAAAATGCACTACCTTTGATGGTTGAGGGCTCGAAGGCGCGCTCGAAAATAAGACGAGGGCTCGAAGGCGCGCTCGAATGTAAGACGAGGGCTCGAAGGCGCGCTCGAATGGAGGTAGGATATAAAATGCACTACCCTTTGATGGTCGAGGGCTCGAAGGCGCGCCGAATGTAAATAAGACGAGGGCTCGAAGGGCGCGCTCGAATGAAGGTAGGATAGAAAATGCACTACCTTTGATGGTCGAGGGCTCGAAGGCGCGCTCGAAAATAAGACGAGGGCTCGAAGGCGCGCTCGAATGTAAGACAAGGGCTCGAAGGCGCGCTCGAATGGAGGTAGGATATAAAATGCACTACCTTTGATGGTTGAGGGCTCGAAGGCGCGCTCGAATGTAAATAAGACGAGGGCTCGAAGGCGCGCTCGAATGAAGTAGGATAGAAAATGCACTACCTTTGATGGTCGAGGGCTCGAAGGCGCGCTCGAATGTAAATAAGACGAGGGCTCGAAGGCGCGCTCGAATGGAGGTAGGATAGAAAATGCACTACCTTTGATGGTCGAGGGCTCGAAGGCGCGCTCGAATGTAAATAAGACGAGGGCTCGAAGGCGCGCTCGAATGGAGGTAGGATAGAAAATGCACTACCTTTGATGGTTGAGGGCTCGAAGGCGCGCTCGAAAATAAGACGAGGGCTCGAAGGCGCGCTCGAATGTAAGACGAGGGCTCGAAGGCGCGCTCGAATGGAGGTAGGATAGAAAATGCACTACCTTTGATGGTCGAGGGCTCGAAAACGCGCTTGAATGTAAATATGACGAGGGCTCGAAGGCGCGCTCGAATGAAGGTAGGATAGAAAATGCACTACCTTTGATGGTCGAGGGCTCGAAGGCGCGCTCGAATGTAAATAAGACGAGGGCTCGAAGGCGCGCTCGAATGGAGGTAGGATAGAAAATGCACTACCTTTGATGGTTGAGGGCTCGAAGGCGCGCTCGAAAATAAGACGAGGGCTCGAAGGCGCGCTCGAATGTAAGACGAGGGCTCGAAGGCGCGCTCGAATGGAGGTAGGATATAAAATGCACTACCTTTGATGGTCGAGGGCTCGAAGGCGCGCTCGAATGTAAATAAGACGAGGGCTCGAAGGCGCGCTCGAATGAAGGTAGGATAGAAAATGCACTACCTTTGATGGTCGAGGGCTCGAAGGCGCGCTCGAAAATAAGACGAGGGCTCGAAGGCGCGCTCGAATGTAAGACAAGGGCTCGAAGGCGCGCTCGAATGGAGGTAGGATATAAAATGCACTACCTTTGATGGTTGAGGGCTCGAAGGCGCGCTCGAATGTAAATAAGACGAGGGCTCGAAGGCGCGCTCGAATGAAGGTAGGATAGAAAATGCACTACCTTTGATGGTCGAGGGCTCGAAGGCGCGCTCGAATGTAAATAAGACGAGGGCTCGAAGGCGCGCTCGAATGGAGGTAGGATAGAAAATGCACTACCTTTGATGGTCGAGGGCTCGAAGGCGCGCTCGAATGTAAATAAGACGAGGGCTCGAAGGCTCGCTCGAATAGAGGTAAGATAGAAAATGCACTACCTTTGATGGTGGAGGGCTCGAAGGCGCGCTCGAATGGAGGTAGGATAGAAAATGCACTACCTTTGATGGTTGAGGGCTCGAAGGCGCACTCGAAAGTAAATAAGACGAGGGCTCGAAGGCGCGCTCGAAAATAAGACGAGGGCTCGAAGGCGCGCTCGAATGTAAGACGAGGGCTCGAAGGCGCGCTCGAATGGAGGTAGGATAGAAAATGCACTACCTTTGATGGTCGAGGGCTCGAAGGCGCGCTCGAATGTAAATAAGACGAGGGGTCGAAGGCGCGCTCGAATGAAGGTAGGATAGAAAATGCACTACCTTTGATGGTCGAGGGCTCGAAGGCGCGCTCGAATGTAAATAAGACGAGGGCTCGAAGGCGCGCTCGAATGGAGGTAGGATAGAAAATGCACTACCTTTGATGGTTGAGGGCTCGAAGGCGCGCTCGAAAATAAGACGAGGGCTCGAAGGCGCGCTCGAATGTAAGACGAGGGCTCGAAGGCGCGCTCGAATGGAGGTAGGATATAAAATGCACTACCTTTGATGGTCGAGGGCTCGAAGGCGCGCTCGAATGTAAATAAGACGAGGGCTCGAAGGCGCGCTCGAATGAAGGTAGGATAGAAAATGCACTACCTTTGATGGTCGAGGGCTCGAAGGCGCGCTCGAATGTAAGACGAGGGCTCGAAGGCGCGCTCGAATGGAGGTAAGATAGAAAATGCACTACCTTTGATGGTCGAGGGCTCGAAGGCGCGCTCGAAAGTAAATAAGACGAGGGCTCGAAGGCGCGCTCGAATGTAAGACGAGGGCTCGAAGGCGCGCTCGAATGTAAATAAGACGAGGGCTCGAAGGCGCGCTCGAATGTAAGACGAGGGCTCGAAGGCATGCTCGAATGTAAATAAGACGAGGGCTCGAAGGCGCGCTCGAATGGATAAGACGAGGGCTCGAAGGCGCGCTCGAATGGAGGTAGGATAGAAAATGCACTACCTTTGATGGTCGAGGGCTCGAAGGCGCGCTCGAAAATAAGACGAGGGCTCGAAGGCGCGCTCGAATGTAAGACGAGGGCTCGAAGGCGCGCTCGAATGGAGGTAGGATATAAAATGCACTACCTTTGATGGTCGAGGGCTCGAAGGCGCGCTCGAATGTAAATAAGACGAGGGCTCGAAGGCGCGCTCGAATGAAGGTAGGATAGAAAATGCACTACCTTTGATGGTCGAGGGCTCGAAGGCGCGCTCGAATGTAAATAAGACGAGGGCTCGAAGGCGCGCTCGAATGGAGGTAGGATAGAAAATGCACTACCTTTGATGGTTGAGGGCTCGAAGGCGCGCTCGAAAATAAGACGAGGGCTCGAAGGCGCGCTCGAATGTAAGACTAGGGCTCGAAGGCACGTTCGAATGGAGGTAGGATAGAAAATGCACTACCTTTGATGGTCGAGGGCTCGAAGGCGCGCTCGAATGTAAATAAGACGAGGGCTCGAAGGCGCGCTCGAATGGAGGTAGGATAGAAAATGCACTACCTTTGATGGTTGAGGGCTCGAAGGCGCGCTCGAATGGAGGTAGGATAGAAAATGCACTACCTTTGATGGTCGAGGGCTCGAAGGCGCGCTCGAAAATAAATAAGACGAGGGCTCGAAGGCGCGCTCGAATGGAGGTAGGATAGAAAATGCACTACCTCAGGTGGTCGAGGGCGCGAAGGCGCGCTCGAATGGAGGTAGGATAGAAAATACACTACCTCAGGTGTGGAAATTGAAAGGTGGTAGGAAAAACACAGAGATTTTTCTGGTGGCCTAATTCTCATGGGCTGCCTGCCCAGGTTGAAAAATTTTCAACAGCAATTTTGATCTTTGGCCATTTCAAGTTGGCCTTCCACTTGATGGATTTCGTTGGAATTTTCTCATATGAAATTTGCAACACTCATTGTCCAATGTCTCAAAGTTTAAATGATATGCATGCATCTTTACCTGATTTGAAATATAGGCCCCCATTTCTTCATAGTCTTCTTGTTGATTGATTGGTGAGATCTTGCTAACTGATTTGAGTCATCTTTGTAGCTTGACTCTTAGCCCACTCGAGTTGGCCCATGTAAGTTTATTTCTAGACTCAGCTTTTGCGGTGCCCATCGTGACCCACTTGCTTGCTAGAGATTTTCTAATCTCGTCAAATAATTTGAGAGGATTATTCATTACCCCTCGTCTTACTGCTAAAAACATTCGGTATCACTTGTTGAAAGGAATCGAGCTGTCTTTTGTAAACCAAAATGCCCCCTTGTCTGGTTGAAGGAAATTACCATCTCCTTTTCTAGAATCTTTCCTTCTAAACACAATGTTGCCCCCTTGTATTGGTTATTGCCCCTAAGTGTGCTTCTGTCAGCGACTCAGATAAATAAATGTTTTAAAAGACCATTCTCTCATTTCTCTCCTATTCAGCTTGGTGGAGGAATATGGGTCTAGAATGAATCTTGAAATCTTGATCTTGCATTTTGAAAACAAAAATTATTTCGATGTGAGTCAAATAACAATTTGCTTTTGAAATCTTGCAACTCCTTGGTTATTTTCTTTCTTGGAAAAGAGATTATTTGTTCTTGTGTTTGGTAACGAGGTCTTTGGTGAAAATATATCATGAGATGACCTTTTGTTTCGAAGTGAAGGGCTCGAGAAAAAGCTCGAGGTTTTGTATGAGAAAAACTTGTCTTTTTTTTTAATATTTATTTTTATCAGTATGAATAATAATGAGTAGTTTATTCTTGATGTCATGAATCTTATGAAAAAGTATTCTTTGCATTTTGAGAGCATTGTTTATTGTTCTAGATTGCTTGCTTGCTTGATTAGAAAGGACTTCTACAGGCACGTAACATAGGCTGTGGTTTTTGGCTATGAAAGAAAATGATTCATAAGGCTCAAAGAGTGTTTCAGGGTTTCAAAGACTGAAGATCACGATCAATAGTTTGACTTTTGACGTCATTCATATTTTCCTTTGCCGCTCTTCTTTGATTTGCCCCTTTTTCTTTTTCATTGCTCGCTAGAGCATACTCACTTTATCTTGGTTATCACTTTTTCTTGTGATTGGGCATGCCCCCTAGCATTTGAGTTTCTTGGGCTCTTTTGCCTTTTGGCTTTCTCACGGCTTTATCCTCTTTCTTGATCATTGAAATTTCACTTGCCCCTTTTTTGTGATGTGGGCATGATCCCTAGCATTTGAGTTTCTTGGGCTCTTTTGGCTTTCTGGCTTTATCATCCTTCTTGATCATTGAAATTTCACTTGCCCCAGTGTAGGGTGTGATCTTAGTCGGGATTTTTTTATGGAAGAAAAATTATTCAGGCTCAAAAAGGGTTTGCAAGGGATGTACTTATTTTAGAACGTGAAAGGAATAACAAAGATGGCCTTTCCTCATTTCAAGCGCAAGCAGCTATGATCAATAAACTTTGACCTCGTATAGTGTGATGGTTTATTCTTTGCAAAGATGCATTTCATGAGTTATGAGCAACAAGTTCACTACATACCATTATTCATACATTTAAAAACACATGATTCAAGAGTAATGGGGTAAGGGTGTTTATTTTTTTTTTTCATAATTGTTTTTCTAATTTAATCACCTCAATGATGGAGTTGCTTGATTCACTTGTCATTCTACAAGTAGAATGTCAAAAATGTCGTTTTTGAATAAACATCAAATTATTTTTTTTGAAATCAAAATGCCAGATCAATTTTTTTCAAAACTCCAATAGGGAAACTGATTTTTGGTAAAAGAGATGAATTGCGTCTATGAGATCGCACAAGGCTTCAAAGATGTGTTTGTGAATCTTTATAAGAAAACTCTCTCAGAAAAAATGAATAATGCTAATCGTAAACACGATTGAATGACAAACTCATTATTTTCATTGAAACTTTAGAAAATAAGTTCAACAAGAAAGAACTTATGACAACATCTTGGGCTATGAATACTGGTATGATAACATATAAAGAGGCTAAACATTTAACGATCATTGATTGGAATTTCTGGAATATTTCAATCATTCATTCTCCTCGACAACGGCATCTTTTCAACAGTCAATTGAAATCAAATGTAGATCATTCTCGACCTAATATCACCATAGCTTTATCTTCAAGATAGTTGATTTCTAAGAGTCGATGCGAAGCAATTAGCTATAGAAATGATAAGTGTCTTGGCAACCACCTTCAGTGAAACCGTTCTTCTCAGTCGGGTTAGCAATCTTACCTAACCCAATGGCTTGTTCAATCCTCTCAGCTATAACAACCAGGTCAGTGAAATGTTGTGCAGAGCTTCTAACCAAGTATTCAAAGTACGGAGCTTTAAAGGTGTCGGAAAATAAAGTGATCATCTCTTTTTCCAACATGGGAGGGTTAACTTGTGCAGCTAACTCACTCCATCTCGGGCGTATTCTCTTATGGACTCCTTGTTGTCCTTCTCCATAGCTTGCAAGCTTAAACGATCAGGCCCACATCTATATTGAACTTATATTGCCTCATGAAGGCATCAACTAAATCCTTCCATTTTTTAACCTTGGTATTGTCCAACCGCATATACCAAGTGAGGGCACATTACTCAGACTGTCTTGAAAGAAATGAATCAGCAGTTTCTCATCATCAACCACCTCAGCCATTTTGTTGCAGTATGCTTTGAGATGAGTTATAGGGCATTGAGTTCCCGTATATTTATAAATTCTGGCACTCTAAATTTTTGGAATGACTACGTTGGCACCAAACACATCTCAGCAGCCTTTATAGGATCATATAGGTGAATTCCCTCAAATGCCCTCATCCTTTGTTCTAGGGCAATGAATTTGTTCAGCTCATCTTCTTTTACCATTTGCCCTTTTGAGATTCATTCTCTCAATGGTAAACGACATTCTCGTGGGGTATGCTGGCTGAAATGCATGGCTTGTTGAAAATCAGATGACAACCCATTTGCCCCCAGATTCTGTGGATGAAGGAGATTTACAGCATAGGTTCAGGCTGAGCTATAAGTGTTGCTTTTCCGGATTTATCTCTCAAGGCCTGCTCGAGTAGACTAGTAAGCCTTGCGACTTCTTCTTTAAGATTGTCCACCTCTTTTTGATGTTGGGCTTCCAACTGGGCTCTTTCTTCATCTTCCATTTGTCTTTTTCTCGAATGGGTTTCAATGGGGAACCTATATTTCAACCTGTAAATGTAAATCATGCAATTTATGCAAAAATGTTGATTCAATTAAAAATGCGTATGGAATGCAGACACGTCCTTCACGGGATGACAACCTAATAGGAAGATCCTAATTGTTGAGTGCATCAAAGGGTTGGTCATTATCTAGTTTCAAAGGGTCTCTCGCATGCTCAGTGATCGTCCATGAAAGGTCGATATGAGGCTTACAAGTAGTGTGAAAATAGAGGCCCTGAGTAATATCAGTTTGGCATATCAACCACTTCCAAGTAAACAATCAAGCGAGAGTTGGATGGTTTCACGAGTCTTACCCAGGCCAAAGCCATTGGGGTACCGTTACTTTTCCACTTATCCTAGATTTTCATGTGTGTGCTCTCAACGTGATGCATGACAATATAAACAATGATGCATGCTAAAGCAGTAAATGCAAGAAAAATAAACAAATAAACATAACATAACAAACATTATAGCAATTGATAAACAAAAGGCAAAGCTTAGTCCATTAGTCCCCAGTGGAGTCGCCATTCTGTCGCACCCGACATCGCGGCGACCCTAAATTAATTTTAAATCTTTGGAAAGAACGGATTTCTAGCATCCTGTTCTTTGATGGGAATATTCTTGTTTAAGGAGTCGCCACCTAGTATTATGGTCACTAGGAACCCTAACTGGTCAACAGAGATTCTATGGTTCGGGACTGGTTACGTAAAAGGGAAGATATTATCACCCCTTAAACGTCCTACCTGAGGCAGGCTGCATTGCTAGTTTCGTCTTAAATTGCTAAATGTTTATTTTTTTATGTTATGAAAATTTGCTTACAATATTCCTGACTCTGGCGCCAGTGAATATTAACTACGAATATTTCCAACTCTGGCGTTGATAAATATTACGTAGCTAAAAAAAATAAATTTAAATAAATGTTTTTTTTATTCCCGACTCTGGCGCCAGTGAATAAATAAATAATACTAATTATTTTTACACATGCACATATTTTTTATTTTTCTAGCTAAAATAAAATAAAATACAACGAATAAAAATAATATAAATTTAAACCGGTATTTTTATTCCTGAATCTGGCGTCAGTGAATAAACCAATAAATTTACATTATTTCTATTCATCCAAATAAAATAAAATACAACGAATAAAAATAATATAAATTTATTGGTTTATTCACTAACGCTAGCGTTAGTGAATAAACCAATAAATTTATATTATTTTTATTTATGCATACACATTTTTTATTTTTTTTTTCTCTACCTCTTTTTTATTTTTCTGTTTTTTTATTTTTTTGGGGCCGGGCCGGACCCAGCCCAGCATATATATTTTTTTTGGGGATGGGCCCAGCTCAGCCCACATGGGCTGGGCTGGACCCAGCCAGCCCGGCCTGGTCACTGGCCCAAGCCAGTGACCAGCTGGGCAAGAGAAAAAAAATACTAACAGCACGCGTGAATTGTTCACGCGTGCATGAACACTGGTGAAGGTAATTAAATTACCTTCACACAGTGTTCTTGTAACACTACAATTGCGTTTTAAAATGAAGAAGCAAAAAAGGTGTGGCGATACCTGCTGCTGGAGATGATGAAGAAGGCTGCGATGCCGGTGGTCGTCTGTTCTCTTCTCCTCTGCTTTACTATGCCTTTGATTCTCGTTTTCCTTTGCTTTCTCTCCTGGTTCTGGAAACACTGAAGGCAGTAGCAGCGATCTCGTTTCCTCTGCTTGTGTTCTTTCCTTCTGCTGTTTTTCTTTGCTTGCGTTTTGTCTCCTCTGTTTTAAGATGAAGGAAACCAGACAATGGTGATGCCTGTTGTCAATAGTCCTTGGTTCTTGGTTGTTCTTTTTCTGCAGGGACGAAGGCCATGACTGATCTGTGACTCTACCCTGCCTTTCTCCCCCTTCTCTGTATATTTTTTTGGGTTTTATCTGCTCTGTTTCTGTGCTGTGAGTTCTCTGTTTTTGGGTTGTTTTTCTTCTTCTTTTCTGGATTTTTTTGCTTGCGTTTTTCTGGTTTTTTCTGGGTTTCTTCCTGCCCTGTTTCTGGTTTTTTCCTCTGATTTTCGGCCCCTGTGTCTTCTTCGTCCTGCCTTTTATAAGGCGAGAGACCTTCCAAAACCCATCACCTCCACCTACGGGATTGTGGCAATCGTGGCAGAAGACATGGTCACGATTTGGATCGGATGCACTGGGATTTTCCTGTTGAATCGGCTGCCCTGGCGAAATGGAAGAGATGACGAACAGTATTATTGCAAACGGCATCGTTTAACAATTTTCAATTTGACCCCTTAACTTTGGCAATTTCGCAATTGGACCCCTGAATAAAAATTTCTTTTAATTTTGCCCTTTTTGGATAAATTTCAATTAAATCCCTAAATTGGTGCATTATTTACAAAACAGTCCTTAATTCCTGGATTATTCAATTTGGTCCTTAATTAATTCTTTCAATTTTGCCCTTTTTGGATAAATTTCAATTAAGTCCCTGAATTTATTTAATTAATTAAATCAAAGTTTAATTAAGTCCTCAAACTTATTAATTCTTCTAATTTCATTAATTAAACTAATCCAAAATTTAAATAAATTTCCCAACTTATTAATTCTTCAATTTCTAACCAAATTATTCTCAAATTTGATAATTCCATCCACGAACTTTGAATTTGTGTTGTTTTAACTCCATTCTCAAATATATTTTTATTTTTATTATTTGTTCAAAAATTGGGTGGTGACAACTTTTAATACTTTGTTTGTTAAATGGTTAATCTAGATTTATATTGTATAACACTTGGTACAACGAATACTTGGTACTTTCATAGCCCATACTGTATGGTATAACCGACACCTGAGCTATGAAAGGAACTTGATTTGTTGTTAACATAAAGTTATAATCATGAATGCCTGACAACATTTACAAGTATTAACATTATTCGAATAAGATAACTAATGTAATTATGTTAACAATTTATAATCTGATTGGAACCTCCTTTGTGTGTGGTTTCTAATTGAATAATAAAAGTTATATATTATACTTGTTTGAAGTACCATTAGTGGATTCTCTAACCTTGACATTTGTTGTTATTATTGTTTAATCTTTCATCTCAAAGTTCTCATTAATTTCTTCATCTTCTTCTATTGCTGCTGCTACTACTACTACTACTAATATTATTATTATTATTATTGTCGCACGTATGCGGCGTCGCGGCGAAAAACTAGTGTTGTTCCATTTTCTTAATCTATAATGTAAATCTATCTATATCTATGAGGATACAAGAAAATATTGTCTTTTGTGGGTGGAAAATGGAATGGGAGTTGCCACCTAGTATTTTGGTCACTAGGAACCCTAACTGGTCTTAGAGATCGGGTACGGGGACTGGTTGCGTAAAGGGAAGGTATTAGCACCCCAAATACGCCTTACCTAAGGTAAGCTGCATTGTTTTATTGTCTGATAAAACTAAGGTGTTATTGTACTTCTAGTTGTTGGTCTGTCTATGGTTCAAGAAAAATCCTCCTCAGTAAGAAGGTCTTTATCTTATCGGGTAAAATCCTAACCGTTCTAACGTTTATACCAAAACTTTATTAATAATATTTAGGAATACGTTTTACGTATAAATTCATAATCCCAAATACTAAAAGAAAACAAAAAAAGATTTTTTAGAATTTTTGAAATATTGGCCTAGTTCTCATGGCTTGAATAAACTGGTTATTAAAGCCAAAATGCATGCTAATACATATATCGTTTTGAAAATTTTCTTTGTTGTGTGAAAATATGATGTTATAATATTTATATATATATATATATTGGAGAGACTAGGCCGTATTTTAAAACAAAAACAATTTTTTGGAAAAATATTATTTTTATGTTTTGACGAAAATCGGGCATTTTAATATTGAGTTTGTATCCTTACGGTATAAAAATACTAACCAACATTAATCCACCTTAATAAAAATATGCAGGAAAAATCAACAATATTTTTAAGGACTTTTGGAAAAAAAAAATTTGAAAGTAAAAACATTTTTTATTTTGAAAATCTTTGATGTTTTGACAAAAACCGGGTATTTTAATAATGAATTTATATCTCTACGGTATAGAAATACAAACCATTATTAAGCCATTTTGAAAAAAATGCAAGAAAATCAACAATATTTTTCAAAGATTTTTCAAAATATTTTTTTCTTATTTTTATACATATAATATGCAAAGATTTTTTTATTTTATAAAATTATAACCCACACACACCCACACACACACACACACATATATATATATATATAATTCACGTCCTGCGTGAACAGTAGGACGTGAATTATATTTCACGCCTACTGTTCATGCAGTGAACAGTAGGTAAGGAGGAGGAAGAAGAAGAAGAAGAAGAGGAGGAAAGGAAAAGGAAGGAGGAGGAAAGGAAGAGGGGCTCACTTGGCCGAAGAGGTTGTGGCTGCTGTGATGAGGTGGTTCAGCCGGTGGTTGCAGCGGTGGAGTTGGAGGAAGACGGCGTCGGTTTCCTGTTGCAGAGGAAGAAGGAAGAAGAAGAAAAATTTGCAGAAATTGGGCGAAAATGCTGGTTTTTTCTCTGACTTTGGACCTGAATTTCTCAACCCCCAGATCATCAAATCCGACTCTATTTATAGGCTGTGGAAGAGGGAAATCTTGTCTACGTTGGAGAAAAATTTCAGCCCTTGATTCAGTTGGGAAGCATCTCAACCGTTGGCTCAAAGTGCGCACCTCGAGCTGCCAAATTTGGCAGCTCCAGGCTGTGAACTACCCGAGGTGGCCACTTTGAGCCACTCAACGGAGCCGCTTCTAACTTTTTTGACCCGCCCGGACCATTCTCCGGGATAAAGGGGTTTCATGCGAACATGTTGGTGCATGTTTTGTTGGATTTGGAGGCCACACGAGCCGGAAAATGCGACTGGAAAGCAGCCACTCGGGCAGCTTTTTGGGGAAGAAAGTGAACAGTAACAGGCGACATGTCACCTAGTTTCCCTGCGCCATTTGTTTAAATTTCTTCAATTTGACCCCGGATCAAACCAATACAGCCCCCTATTTACGTGTCTTTTCCAAATTGGTCCCTGGTTTCGGATTTTCTCAATTAAGTCCCTAATTGGCCATTAAACTTCAATATTTATGCAATTAAGCCCCTAATTTGACTTAATAAATTCCTAAAAAATATATCTTGGCCCCAGAACTTAAATTTCTTCTAATTAAAGCCCAAATTGACTTAAAAATCAAATTTTCTTGCACTCAAATCCTCTATAAATTCAATTAAAAATCCAATTAAGTCCATAAACATCCAAATTTGGGCTTTTCTCCTCAAAATTAAATTTTCCTTCTCCACAGGGCTCTCATCCTTCAAGAATATACTGTCAAAAATCCAATCTTTGTATTTTTTAACCTCCTTGACCAATTTTCGATCATTTGCCGAGCGCTTCTGCCTCATGTTATGTTTCTAACCTCCTTTGGCTATTTATTTTATTTCATTTATTTGGGGACCCGAAAATGGGTTACAACAGATGCCCCCTCTTTATAAAGCTTACGGAGCAGAGGTTCTACGCAGTAAGTTTTATAAAGATAAACCAAAACTGAGCTCCCGAAACTGATCTGGTCAAACTTTGTCTTTACAGCAAACCTCCTCAACCCAAAAACTCTGATCAAAATTTAGTCATCTCGAGATCCCTTCTGGCGATCTCCTTTAACCCCAAAAACTTGGAATCCCATTTGGCGATTCTTCTTAACCAAGGCTAAAATATGAAGTCCCTTCTGGCGACCTCCTTTGACCAATATCGAAATGCGAGATCCCTTCTGGCGATCTCAATCAACTTGGAATCTCATCTGGCGATTCCTTTACCCATAACCAAATACAAAAATGCATATGTGGTCTCATTATGATGGGTGACCTGCCCGAGTGGAAAAGGGAAAGAGTGGTCTCATTATTATGGGTGACCTACCTAGGGGGAAGAATGGCCTCATTATTATGGGTGACCTACCCAGGTAAAAAAAAGATGAAGAATGGTCTCATTGTATGGGTGACCTACCCAGAAAAATAATGGTCTCATTATATGGGTGACCTACCCAAGAAAAATAATGGTCTCATTGTATGGGTGACCTACCCAAGAAAAAAAATGGTCTCATTGTATGGGTGACCTACCCAAGAAAAATAATGGTCTCATTGTATGGGTGACCTACCCAAGATAATGGTCTCATTGTATGGGTGACCTACCCAAGAAAAATAATGGTCTCATTGTATGGGTGACCTACCCAAGGGGAAGAATTCTTAGTAAACTCCATGCTTTTCTAAGAAATAGTTTCAATATGAGGTCCCTTCTAGCGACCTTCCTTGATGAATGTCGAAGTACGAGATCCCTTCTGGCGATCTCAAATAACTTGGAATCCTATCGGGCAATTCCTTTTACCAAAGCTAAAACATGAAGTTCCTTCTAGCGACCTTCATCGAAATACAAGATCCCTTCTGGCGATCTCCTTTAGCCAAACAACTTGGAATCCCATCTGGCGATTCCTTTTATACAAAAGCTGAAATTTGAGGTCCCTTCTAGCGACCTCCATCGAAATACGAGATCCCTTCTGGCGATCTCAACAACTTGGAATCCCATTTGGCGATTCCTTTTTACCGAATGCTATCGATGTCGTTCTTCCTGCTGGCATGGTTTGAAAACCATTATCTTCTCTTCTTGTTGTTCTAGAATCAACTCAATGATTCTTTCTTCGTCCATAATCTTGTTGGAATGCGCTAAGATCTCCTCCTGTAACGATCCAAAAAAACATACATGCAATGATTTATGATTAGATGCAATGCATGCATTCGTACCTGGTTTTGAAACATAGGCCCCATCCTCTTCTTCTAGTTCATGAGACTCCCTCTTAACATGAACTTTGCTTTTGAAGTCGTATGCTGGATTCATCTCTCGTGTTGCCTATCATATTCTTGGAGAAGAAGTCTTTGACTTTCTTCAAGTAGTCCTTTTCTCAAAATGTATGACTTGTATTTGCCTCTTTGTCATGCTTTTGTCAAATGCTTTAGCTTGGTTTTCAAATCTATAGGCTTCCATCCAATTTTAAACACGTAAAACTTTTCATAAAACATCTCGTCTTGCCCCCAGTGTAGAGAAGAAAATCATTCAGCCAGTGATAAACTTTTTTAGTGAGTGAATAGATAATGATTTTTTTTTTCATTTCAAAATGCACATTGTTATGGTTGATAAACTCTATTCTTTAAAAGAAAATTATAGATGATTATAAAGTGACCACTTAATCATTTATCCATGCAATTCATTATGCTATCAGAGGTAGGGTTGTACTTTAGGGTTAGCTTCAAAGAAAAAAAAAACATAATCTCATCGTTTATTTAAAGAAAAGGTAGGCTCAAAGACAAACACAAAATCTAGCTGACATCATGAGCCTGATTGCCCACTAGAGAAAAAGCAATGACAAAAGAAAATGACAAAAACATGCTAAGGCAAATAAAGTTGTTTTACATTTTGAAAACTACGTGAAGTTCTTGGGTCAACCCGTTCTGAAACTTCTAGTGTGTGGAAAGTCAACCGGCGCAATGCTTCATCTTCCTTCCCCACTTGTGTTTCCTTGTCTTCTCCTTCGATCTCACCTTCTTCATTATTGATGATTCTTGACCAAGGTTTTCCAACCTTTTATCCCCTATTACTTTTTTCATGACCAGGCAATGGATTTGAATTGATATTGGGTGTGTCTTCAAATGACACCCATCCTATCTTGATGAGCTTCAACAACATGTTCTTGAAAGCGTAGCACGTTTCAAGACAACGCCCGGGAATACTAGCATGGTACTCGCAAGTCAACTCGAGCTTATACCAGATGGGGAATGGTGGTTGTAGTGGTAATGTAGGGATATGAGCTATTTATCCAATGCTCAATAGTTTGGCATACATGTCCTTCAAAGGCATGGGTAATGGCGGTAGTTGTTCTGAAATGTATCTTGTGTTTGGTCTTTGGTGTTTGTTTTGGGTGTTTGACTGGCCATTTGCTCGATTAGGGGAAAAAGGTTTGTTAAAGTTTATGTGGGCCACATGAGAGGTAGGTATTTGTGGGTTATATGAATCCGTTATCTTGTCATTGGGCCCGCCTTCGAAGTTGTTAGCGGGACCTTTCATTTTTCTTCCAATGAAACTCTTTGTCTCCAATGGCTCAAATATGCGTCCAGCTTTAATCCCTTGCTCTATTCTTTTCGCTATGCGTACAACATCATAGAAATGCTGAGCTGAGCTACCCATTAAATGCTCATAGTAGGGTGCCTTGAATGTATTGGCGGACAAAGTCACCATCTCCGTTTCTATCAAAGGGGGTTGCACATGCGTGGCCTCGTCCCTCCATCTTTGCGCATAAGCCCTTACTGACTCTTGGCTTCTCTTTTCCATTGACATAAGGCTTGTTCGATCTGGAGCAATTTCCAAATTGAACTTGTATTGCTTAAGGAAAGCCTCCACTAAATCCTTCCATTTCTTAATCCTGGCATTATCCAGCCTCATGTACCAACTTAGCGCCGACCCCGATAGACTGTCTTGGAAAAAGTAGATCAGTAACTTATCGTCATGAATCACCTCAGCCATCTTATTGCAATAAGATCGGAAGGTGAGTGTTTGGGCATTCCAACCCAGTGTACCTTATAAACTCCGGTATCCTAAAATCTTTTGGTACCGTGATGTTTGGTACCAAGCATATTTCAGACGCTCGCATGGGGTCAAACCAGTCATTTCCCTCGACCGCTCTTAACCTTTCTTCCAAGGCTGATATCTTGTCATCGTTCATAAATCCAGTGGACCTATTATCAGAAGGCCCGTCTATAGTGATGTGAGCTTGAGGGGGCTGAATGGGAATGGCAGGCGCAAAATGCTGCCCCGTCACCGAATCTGCCCCCAAGTTCTGAGATACCCCCGGGACATGAACTGACGGTGCTCCTATAGGTGGTTGGGTAGACGTTCCCTCCCTGTTCTTGGCTCTTAAAAGTTGCTCAAGCAGATTGGTCAGTCGAGAAACTTCATTTTTCACAGATTCCAACTCATTCTGGTAGTGCGACTCTAAGTGAGCTCTTTCTTCGTTTTCCATTCTTGATCTGGACCGGGTTTGGTGGACTCTGGATGTGGGACCTATGTTTCACGATCTGGAATGCATATGATAATTTAAAAAATAAAATGCGGGATGAAAATGTGATGCATAAGTGATGCGCGATGAGTATAATATTGCAAAAAAAAGATACATAACCTAAGGACAAACTCTATTAAGTGAGAGTGGGTAGATTTTCTATCTAGTCTTGAAGGTTCTCATATCTGCCCAGTGACGTTCTTCGTAAAGACAATATGAGGGCGTTGCAAGGAACAGTTAAGACACGTATGCCCACCATTACCAAGCAGGCACTCAGATATGAGTTGAGTGTTTCACGCATTTAAACCCTGACCAATAGTCTTAGGGTAAATCGCTAATTCCCCACTTAACTTAAGGCTTGTGTGTGCTTATCAAAATAAAAGCAAGTGATGCATGAGACAATTTTATATAATGCATAAATAATACGCGTAAAATAAAAAAACAAATATGCAAATAAACAGAAAGGCATATTAACAATAAACACACAAAAACACAAACAAATCAGACAAAAACAAAGCTTAGTCTACAAGGTCCCCAGTGGAGTCGCCATTCTGTCGCACGTGTGCGGCGTCGCGGCGAAAAACTAGTGTTGTTCCATTTTCTTAATCTACAATGTAAATCTATCTATATCTATGAGGATACAAGAAAATATTGTCTTTTGTGGGTGGAAAATGGAATGGGAGTTGCCACCTAGTATTTTGGTCACTAGGAACCCTAACTGGTCTTAGAGATCGGGTACGGGGACTGGTTGCGTAAAGGGAAGGTATTAGCACCCCAAATACGCCTTACCTAAGGTAAGCTGCATTGTTTTATTGTCTGATAAAACTAAGGTGTTATTGTATTTCTAGTTGTTGGTCTGTCTATGGTTCAAGAAAAATCCTCCTCAGTAAGAAGGTCTTTATCTTATCGGGTAAAATCCTAACCGTTCTAACGTTTATACCAAAACTTTATTAATAATATTTAGGAATACGTTTTACATATAAATTCGTAATCCCAAATACTAAAAGAAAACAAAAAAAAAGATTTTTTAGAATTTTTGAAATATTGGCCTAGTTCTCATGGCTTGAATAAACTGGTTATTAAAGCCAAAATGCATGCTAATACATATATTGTTTTGAAAATTTTCTTTGTTGTGTGAAAATATGATGTTATATATATATATATATATATATATTGGAGAGACTAGGCCGTATTTTAAAACAAAAACATTTTTTGGAAAATATTTTTTTATGTTTTAACGAAAATCGGGTATTTTAATACTGGGTTTGTATCCTTACGGTATAAAAATACAACCCAATATTAATCCACTTTAATAAAAATATGCAGAAAAATCAACAATATTTTTAAGGACTTTTTAGAATTTTTTTGAAAGCAAAAACATTTTTTATTCTGAAAATCTTTGATTTTGACGAAAACCGGGTATTTTAAATGGTTTTATATCTTACGGTATAAAAATACAAACCATTAAACCACTTTGAAAAAAATGCAGAAAATCAACAATATTTTTCAAAGATTTTTCAAAATATTTTTTTTATTTTTATACATATATATGCAAAGATTTTTTATTTTATAAAATTATAAACACACAACACACACACACACACACATATATATATATATATAATTCACGTCCTGCGTGAACAGTAGGACGTGAATTATATTTCACGCCTACTGTTCATGCAGTGAACAGTAGGTAAGGAGGAGGAAGAAGAGAAGAAGAAGAGGAGGAAAGGAAAAGGAAGGAGGAGGAAAGGAAGAGGGGCTCACTTGGCCGAAGAGGTTGTGGCTGCTGTGATGAGGTGGTTCAGCCGGTGGTTGCAGCGGTGGAGTTGGAGGAAGACGGCGTCGGTTTCCTGTTGCAGAGGAAGAAGAAGAAGAAGAAAATCTGCAGAAATTGGGCGAAAATGCTGGTTTTTGGCTGACTTTGGACCTGAATTTTCAACCCTCAGATCATCAAATCCGACTCTATTTATAGGCTGTGGAAGAGGGCAATCTTGTCTACGTTGGGGAAAAATTTCAGCCCTTGATTCAGTTGGGAAGCATCTCAACCGTTGGCTCAAAGTGTGCACCTCGAGCTGCCAAATTTGGCAGCTCCAGGCTGTGAACTGCCCGAGGTGGCCACTTTGAGCCACTCAACGGAGCCGCTTCTAACTTTTTGACCCGACCGGACCATTCTCCGGGATAAAGGGGTTTCATGCGAACATGTTGGTGCATGTTTGTTGGATTTGGAGGCCACACGAGCCGGAAAATGCGACTGGAAAGCAGCCACTCGGGCAGCTTTTGGGGAAGAAAGTGAACAGTAACAGGCGACATGTCACCTAGTTTCCCTGCGCCATTTGTTTAAATTTCTTCAATTTGACCCCGGATCAAACCAATACAGCCCCCTATTTACGCGTCTTTTCCAAATTGGTCCCTGATTTCGGATTTTCTCAATTAAGTCCCTAATTGGCCATTAAACTTCAATATTTATGCAATTAAGCCCCTAATTTGACTTAATAAATTCCTAAAAAATATATCTTGGCCCCAGAACTTAAATTTCTTCTAATTAAAGCCCAAATTGACTTAAAAATCAAATTTTCTTGCACTCAAATCCTCTATAAATTCAATTAAAAATCCAATTAAGTCCATAAACATCCAAATTTGGGCTTTTCTCCTCAAAATTAAATTTTCCTTCTCCACAGGGCTCTCATCCTTCAAGAATATACTGTCAAAAATCCAATCTTTGTATTTTTTAACCTCCTTGACCAATTTTCGATCATTTGCCGAGCGCTTCTGCCTCATGTTATGTTTCTAACCTCATTTGGCTATTTATTTTATTTCATTTATTTGGGGACCCGAAAATGGGTTACAACAGATGCCCCCTCTTTATAAAGCTTACGGAGCAGAGGTTCTACACAGTAAGTTTTATAAAGATAAACCAAAACTGAGCTCCCGAAACTGATCTGGTCAAACTTTGTCTTTACAGCAAACCTCCTCAACCCAAAAACTATGATCAAAATTTAGTCATCTCGAGATCCCTTCTAGCGATCTCCTTTAACCCCAAAAACTTGGAATCCCATTTGGCGATTCTTCTTAACCAAGGCTAAAATATGAAGTCCCTTCTGGCGACCTCCTTTGACCAATATCGAAATGCGAGATCCCTTCTGGCGATCTCAATCAACTTGGAATCTCATCTGGCGATTCCTTTACCCATAACCAAATACAAAAATGCATATGTGGTCTCATTATGATGGGTGACCTGCCCGATCTTTTATCTTTTCATAAACTCAGTATATAGGCTGGAAACCTGTGACCCGATCTTTTAGATCATTCTCAAGTATAACAATGCCACGTACTGAGTATTATTATTATTGTTGTTGTTGTTGTTGTTGTCTTGTTATTTATAATTTATACTATTAACCTCTTTGTGGTTCGACCCTGGTCTTGCCGGGTTATTTATTACTTCAACACTCCTGCACTTGGGAGAAGACATCAATCTTTTGGTCGTGTCAAGTTTTTGGCGCCATTGCCGGGGAGGTAAATTTTTGTATAAATTATAATATTTATTTTATTTTCTCTTTTCATTTTTCATTTTATCTAACTTTTGTTTCTATTGTTTTGTTTTGTTTTGTTTTCTTCTCTTTTATTTTCTTCCTTTTATTCTCTTCTTACACGGGCATGAGAGTTTGGTCACGTACATTAAGTGGTCGACTTTGTAGGGTATCCTCATCATTTTCAGAAAATATGGCTGAAGAAGATAATCAATCGCTTCATAATAAGAGTAATGAGAATAACCGTATAAGAACACTTAGAGACCACATGAATCCCACAAGAACAAGTGCACCCTCATGCATAGTTTTCCCTCCCGATACATCTCATTTTAATTTTAAGACAGGCATTATTCAACTTTTACCTTCTTTTCATGGTTTAGACCTAGAAAATTCATACTTACATTTAAGGGAATTTGAGGAGGTCTGTAATACCTATAATAACTCAAATTGTAGCATGAACACTATTAGATTAAAGCTTTTTCCTTTTTCATTAAAAGATAAAGCTAAAACATGGCTACAAAATTTGAGACCAGGATCTATTCGTGCTTGGGATGAAATGCAACAACAATTTTTAAAGAAGTTTTTTCCGTCTCACAGAACAAACTCTTTCGAAAGACAAATCATCACTTTCACTCAAAAGCCAGGAGAAACATTTTACCAATGTTGGGATAGGTATCGAGATTTGTTTAATACTTGCCCACATCATAGTTTTGAAACATGGAGATTGGTTTCACATTTTTATGAAGGCTTAACACCTAGAGATAGGCAAATGGTTGAATTGATGTGCAATGGAAGTTTCGAAGATAAAAACCCTAATGAAGCAATGGAGTACCTAGACTTGCTAGCCGAAAATGCTCAAAATTGAGACACCACAGGTACTTATGAGGCACCAAGTAAAACTCAACCTCATACATGTAGTGGAGGTATGCATAACCTTAGGGAAGATCATGACCTCCAAGCCAAGTTTGCATCTTTAGCTAGAAAAGTCGAGGCATTGTATGTCAAATCTGTGAAACTAATGAACACTCAACAAATGACTGTCCAACTTTGCCTTCTTTTAGGGAATGCCTCCATGAACAAGCCCATGCTTTAAACAATTTCCAAAGGCCCAACCATAACCCATACTCACAAACGTATAACCCTGGTTGGAGAAATCACCTAAATTTTAATTGGAAGAGTGATAACAACAATGCACAAACTTCACAGCCACCGTTTCAAGCACACCATAATTTCCAAAATTCTCATGGATATGTACCTCCTTATGCTCCACCTCCTAGAAGAAATTTTGAGGAAACATTGCATGCATTCATTGACAAGCAGGAGACAATCAACACTCAACTTGCTCAAAGCATGGCCGATTTTAAAGATGCTCTTGCAAAATTAACATCTGCTCTCAGTTTCCAAGAGAAAGGTAAGTTTCCATCTCAACCACAACAAAATCCAAAGAGGCAATATAATGCAAATGCAAGTGGGTTCTGGAAGCCAACACATGGATCAAGTCAAATCAGTCATCACTCTTCGTAGTGGTAAGGTTATTGAAAAACCCATTCTTGAACCTTGTGAGAATGATGATGAGTCTATCTCTGAGGGTAAGGAAGGGGTTGAACCTAAACATTGCAAAGAAAAGGCTGATTCCCCGCTAGCACTTCCATTTCCTCCATGCCATGACCAAACAAAGGAAAGTCAATCACAACTCTAAAATCTTTGAAACTTTTAAACAGGTAAGGATCAATATACCTTGGTTGGATGCTATTAAACAGGTTCCTTCCTATGCTAAAATTTTGAAAGATCTATGCACTGTGAAGAGAAAACTGAATGTGAAAAAAAAAAGCATTTTTAGCCGAACAAGTAAGTGCCATTCTTCAGAAAAATAATGCTTTGAAATATAAAGACCCTGGTTGTCCTACAATTTCTTGCTTTATTGGAGAACATAAAATTGAAAAAGCCTTACTTGATCTTGGAGCTAGTGTGAATTTACTTCCATATTCAGTCTCTCAAAGTCTCAATCTAGGTGAGTTAAAACCAACCTCTGTAACTCTTTTACTTGCTGATAGATCTGTAAAAGTACCTAGAGGAATAGTTGAGGATGTGTTAGTACAAGTCGATAAATTCATTTATCCTGTGGATTTTATTGTCTTGGACATGCAACCTGTTGAAGCATGTAATTCATTTTCTATTATTTTAGGACGTCCGGTTCTTGCAACTTCTAATGCATTGATTAATTGTAGGAATGGATTGATGAAGCTATCATTTGGAAACATGACATTGGAGATGAATATTTTCAACATTTGCAAGCAGCCTGGAGATGATAATGATTTACAAGAAGTAGATATTATTGAAGAATTAGTTCATGGTCAACTTGAATCTACTTTGAGTAAAATTGAGTTTGATGAAGCTGCAGATTTGAAAATGATTTATTCTCAGGAAGAAATCGAGGACAAAAAAGGCATCGAAAATGTTGATACAGATCATTTGTCAAGATTGACAATAGATTCAACATCTGACATCACACCAATCGATGATTACTTTCCTGAAAAATCCTTAATTTCTCATAGTTCAATGACTTGGTTTGCTAAAAATATCAATTTTCTTGCAACAGGAGATTTGCCAGCTCATTGGAGTACCGAAGACAAAGGAAAGTTTTTGAACGAGGTGAAAAACTTTTATTTGGATGACCCTTACTTATTCAAAAATTGTCCTGATCAAATATTTCAAAGATGCATTCCCGACAACGAGGCATGTGGGAGTCATTTCTCGTAAAAAAGGACGGCTGCCAAAATCTTCCAATCTGGATTCTATTGGCCCACCATGTTCAAAGATACATATGTGTTCTGCAAAGCTTGTGAAAATTGCAAAAGTCAAGATTTATTTCAAAACATAAGGAAACTTTAGATAATCTTCTATTAACTTTTGCGACATATCCTAGGACAATGTGCATTGTGCATTCATGACAAACCCAATTTCATAAAGAACATGATCGACTTAGTCTTGGAATCTGAACTAAAAAAGACCCTGTTTGCCAGTTTTTAAGAAAACTGGATGGGAAGCCTATCCCCGACCCATAAGGGCGTTAAGCGTTCTGGACGTAAAACGAAGGGAAGATGTGAGCCACAATCACAACTACCTGTACATACAGATTTGTCAAAATAATAATATAAAGAGAAGAGAGGTGAGACAACACTAGCCTACATATATGGTATGATTGCATTTTCAAATTTTCATCTATAAATTCTTCTCTTCCTTCCCTTCATTTCTACTCAACCCATACATTCATCAAATATAGAAGTGTAGAAATGGCAGGTTCCTCAAGTCATCACATAAGAATATTTGTGTTTTCGGTGGATCCAATCCTGGGAAAGAAAAAGAGTTTTTAGAATCAGCAAATCATCTTGGTCGGTACTAGCTGAAAGAAAGATTCATTTAGTGTATGGGGGAGGCAGCCTTGGTTAATGGGAGGTGTGTCAGTGTCTGCATTTAGGAGGCAGTCAAGTTTTGGGGTTGTCCCCAAAGCTTTAGCAAATGGGAACATCATTGGAAAATTGGAGAGGAACTACAGGTCCCACAATGTCTGATCGACTGAAACGCCATGTTTAGCCATGCTGATGCCTTCATTGCCTTACCAGGTGGTCTGGCACATTGGAAGAGATCTTTCATATTTCCTCTGGGCACAACTGCACATTCACCATAAACCTATAGGTTTTAAATGTTAATGGTTTTATGATAAGTTGCTGTCTTTCCTTGATCAAGTTGGAACAGGAACTAACATCTTCGCACGACAAATCATAATCTCTGCTGCTACTGCTGAACAATTGATTGACCAACTACAATCTTCATCCCTGTCATTGATCCCTGCATGAGTCGCCTAGAATTGGTCAGCTAAGGAAAGCCGAAAAAGCTTAGATTAGATTTGAGCCTTCACTGTGAAACCTTGTGCTTTGTTTATTAATTGCATATTATTTGTTTTACTTCTTATATTTGTTTAAGTGTGTTACAGGTTTGTCATTGTTCGCTGTTCAGGTGATGTCTTCTATACTCTATCTTTCTACCTTAGGACATTGAGGACAATGTCTCGTTTTGGTTGGGGAGAGGTAGTAGTTAAAAAAAAAACTAACTTGCTAACTGTTTTTGCTATTTGATAAAATGTTATTAGGAAGAGGAGTCAATTTTAAACCTTGAGACGCATCTTAGTAAGTATTATTGGATGGCAGAGTAAGGAGGAAATTTATTGACTCTAGAGACGCATCTTAGTAAGTATCATTACCAAGGTCTATCATAAATACTTCTTGAAATATTTAGGTTACAAATTCTCACATTGTTATCACTTGATTCTGCTCATATATTCATTTAACAAGTATTAAACCTTCATTTTCACACCACACACTTTAACATATGATTGTGGGTTGCACATTGGATTATTACATTAATTATGTTCTTTTGTTGAAGGTAACAACTAAGGGAAAGGATAGTATATAATTTGCAAAAAAAAAAAAAAAAAAAAAAAAAGATAGATTGATGATAATAAAACGTAGATAAGTTTGGTTTCGTAGCCTCCCTAACCTAAGCAATTAAGCCCGAAGGGGTGTTTTAACACCTAATACCCTAAAGTCAACTGACTTGGGAGCTATTGGCCCAAAGCTTGTTACATGGGTTAAGGAGAAAAGCTTAAGGGAATCAAACATTGCACTATCTACGTATCAGTATCTGCAACCCGAGTTGTAAGCTCGTAGGGGTGTCTCAACACCTAATGCCCTAAGACCAACTGGTCTGGGAGTCATTAGCCTAAAACTCGTTACATGGGTTAAAGATACATTGTGTTTTTAAGTATATAATAAAAAAAAAAAAAAAAAAAAAAAGAAATAAATAAAATCCCAACCCAAGGAAGTTCACCTTAAACATTTGAACATAATATTGTTTTCTTCCAACAAAAGCCCCATCATCTATGTTTTCATATTGAGCACATAAAAAGAAGGTTTATTAATATCTTGTTTAAGAAGTATGAAGCAGGAATATAAATTTAATGAGAGTTTGTTTATCTGGATAGATTAATGGAAGTTGAATGATGAATGCCTTGCTTTGTGGAACTTGCAAATTGTTTTCTATTTTAACGCTTTGATTACTAGGGACTAGTAATAAGCTGGTTGGGGGGTGATTAGTACTTAAAAGTGCATGTTTATCAAGGTTTTATATCATCATTTTGCACTTGAAGTATCAATAACTCCTTAACTAAAGCATGTTTTATAATAACAAGTTTGATATATAAGATACCTTAATTTATGGTAAATGCTCATTTTAAATGCAGGACTATCACATAAATAAAAGGATTGATTGATGAGTTTAAGCATTGAAAGTTAAAGGACAAAGAGATGGCCAAACTTAGAAAAGAGATGTCGGTGCAGTCCAAACCGGAACATTGCTCGGTAATTGGATCATATCTGGAGCTCTAGATCTCGGATTTAGGTCCATTTTATATGGATGGAAAGGTAAGACAAGGCCTACAACTTTCATGGGAGCCCAAGATTTAAAAGGCCGTTTTGAAGTCCAAATTGAAGGAACAACGAAGAAGTCCGAAGCTGTCCTGCAGCCCAAACTATTTAGTGTTCAGCCCATATCTTGAGTTCTAGAAGTCCAAATGACCTCATCTTTTTTTTGTTGGAAAGCTGAGACAATTTCCTAGAACATTCTTGAGGATTCTGGGCAAATTATGATGTTAGCAATGACGTCTTGTCAGACAAGAAGATAAGGATTGTTACCAGTCAAGATGTGGCCACCCACTCATCAATTAGTCAACAAATCAATAGTTCCAAATTTTGGCCTATAAAAGGAGGCACTTACCATGTATTGAGGCATCTTGGTTTCCAGATCAAGATCATGCTCTTGCTTTCTCTCTTTGTATTGCTTATGTTTTGCTTTCATTAATATCAAGTTTATGCACTTCATTTCCTTTCCTTTACTAGTTAACTTCTTTCTCATTTATGTTCTTATCTTGTTCATTTATGTTTCTTTCTTTTATTATGTTAGCTAAGTTAATTATGTCAAGGTGAAAAGGGTACACTAATGGTGTAAGAATAAGTATAATATAAACTTAACATGGACCTTAACGTTGGATACTAACATGTTTTATATTTGTTATCTTGTTCACTTTTAATACTTTGCTTGTTAAATGGTTAATCTAGATTTATGTTGTATAACACTTGGTACAACAAATACTTGGCACTTTCATAGCCCATACTGTATGGTATAACCGACACCTGAGCTATGAAAGGAACTTGATTTGTTGTTAACATAAGTTATAATCATGAATGCCTGCCAACATTTACAAGTATTAGCTTTATTCGAATAAGATAACTAATGTAATCATGTTAACAATTTATAATCTGATTGGAACCTCCTTTATGTGTGGTTTCCAATTGAGTAATAAGAGTTTATATTATACTTGTTTGAAGTACCATTAGTGGATCCTCTAACCTTGACATTTGTTTTTATCATTGTTTAATCCTTACATCTCAAAGTTCTCATTAATTTCTTCATTTCTTCTATCTTCTTATATATTATTATTATTATTATTTTATTTTATTGTTATTTACATTCTGTTTATATTATATATCTCTTTGATCTTTTCATAAACTCAGTATATAGGCTGGAAACCTGTGACCCGATCTTTTAGATCATTCTCAGGTATAACAACGCCACGTACTGAGTATTATTATTGTTGTTGTTGTCTTGTTATTTATAATTTATAAAATTAACCTCTTTGTGGTTCGACCCCGGTCTTGCCGGGTTATTTATTACTTCGACACTCCTGCACTTGGGAGAAGACATCAATCTTTTGGTCGTGTCATGAGTTCAGTTCCAGTTCAGCAGCATATGATAGTCTTCTTTGAAGTTCATCATTAGGCATTGAACTTCTACGTGGTAGAGCTTTTGTGGATATGCCAATGGAAAATGCAAAAGGGGATGTATTAATTACATATGCTTTATAACTTTTTCCCACCAGTGGCATGAGCAAAACATTATAGTAGGCAGAGGAGTCAGGCCTGGTATGAAAATATGAGTAGTCATCGAACTTCAACGTGGTAGAGCTCTCTCTATAAAAATCTGTTTATGATGCTGCAAATTGAGAGTGTAAGAGGGGATTTACTAATTGCATATGCTACAAATATTTCTCTCATCAGTTTCAGCACGAAGAAACTGTAGCAGGTTGAAAAGCCAGACTTGGTTTGAAAAACATGAGCAGATATCAAACTTCAACGTAGCAGAGATCTCTTGGCAGGAATCTGTTTGTGGATATGAAAGTGGGAAATCCAAGAAGGGATGCAGTGGTTTCAGATTGTCCATAATTGTTTCCTTCTAGTATCGGCATTAAAACGCAAAAGTGCTTGTTTGTTGCACCGTCAGTGAGGAATCAAAGAGGAAATAGAAGATGTTGCAGATTCATCGGGTTCTCTTCCAATTTTGACAATGTGTGATTCCACACGTTTTTATTTTTGTGCACTGCCAGGATTACCTAGATATTGAGAGGTTTCCAAACAATCCTAAAACAACAACAACAATATTGGGAAATTGACGAGAAGTTGTGTGGATTGCCAAGAAAGAATTGAACAAGTTATGAAGAGAGGAAATATTGAAGGTTCTACCAAGGATTCCAGAGAAACAATGAGAGAGGAATCAAAAGAAGACCCTGACGGTGGGAAACCTTAATTAGGTTGGTCTAGCCAAGTCTTGTTGTACCATTGACTACTCTAATGTCTTTGCCAAAGATAGACATTCATTTGCCATGTGGTATAATCCAGACAAGAGATGTGATGTGATGGTGGGGTCCTCGACCAATTCAATGGAATAGTTGCAAGAATTCCAATTGAACAGTTGCCACGTGAGTTTATTTACCAACATCTGCTAGATTCCAGACTTTTGCCTGACTCCAACAAATCCCATGCGACTACCATTTTCTAAGTGGTAGAATCCATACAAGAGATGTGATGTCATGGTAGGGTCTTCGGCCATTTCAATTGAACAGTTGCAAGAATTTCAAGAAGAGAGTCTGGAAGTTGGTGAGCAAGGGACAAGTGGAGTCTGCGAAGAAGGGTGTCCTTGGCTATATTGTCCCCCGAACATCTTCAGAATGACATATGATCGAAAGTGCTTGGCAAAACACAGATATTGCTAGAAAAGCTAATTCAAGAATGGTGATGAACTGTCAATCATATTGTTATGGAATTCTGCATTTTGTTTTGGGATCACATCTCATCCTTTATCGAAACATGTCTTATTTTTGTCTCCTTGTTGTTTTGAAATCAACTGATGTTTACCATTTTATTCTGACAAAATATTTTGATCAAATTCCAACATACGATAAAGGTTAATCAATCTTGAAGATTAAAAGTGTTTTGATTACAGAAATGACTCGATGCTTGAAAATGACATGAGGTGACTAAACAATTTTGAACTCATACCTCCTGAAACTGAACCACACATCATATAACTAAGTTTTACCAGTATGCATAATGACATGTAGTGGATTCAGTAGTTATGGACTCGTGAATCATGATGCTTACAAGTCCAAACCTTTACATTAGATGGGGTCAAAATTTATCGATTCTAACCGACCTTGCTTGAAATGAGAAAAGGCCATCTTTGATATCCCTTCACTTTCTAAAGATTATATCCCTTGTAGTCCCATTTTGAGTTGAATAGAATATTCTTTTTCATACAAACCCTGACTAGGATCACACCCCACACTGGGGGTAAATGAGAGATATTTTGGAGACATTGATATAGTTAATGGATAAAAGGGAAAGCTTATAACAAAAGCCCAATGATTGAGAGAGTGCTAAAAGAAAACACATAGACTGGGGGCATATAAGAAATTTTGAGGAAGGCTATGAGAAAGCAAAAAAAAGAAGAAAAAAAGAAATAATAATAAAAAGAAGAAGTTGAAATTGCCTTCACTTAAAGACAAGTCAAAGATAAAGGAAGGAGAATGCATATCAAGTCTATGAAGAGCAAAAGAAATTTCAATCAAGGAAAGACACAACAAAAGTCAATACCAGAAAAAAGATTAAGCTAGAAACATGACTTTTAGTGTCCATTATAAAGCCTCTGATGTTATCAGATGAGTAAGGTTGATTATTCATCAAGGAAAGGCGGATTGACATTATGACTTTTGTTAATAGAAGTCTGATCTTTGAGGTTAACAAGGTTCTATGTCGTTTCCTCTACAAAGACAACAATAGAAAACAAGTTGATGAATAATTGATGTTGATCCTGGGTCTTTAAAACCCTCAAACACCTTTTGAGCCTTTGAAATTCCTTTCTTTCATAGCCATGAACCATAGCCTGTATTACGTGCTTTTAAAAGCCCTTTTTAATCAACCAAGCAATTTGAATCGATAAATGGCGCACTCAAAACTTGAAGAGCTTTTCCATTAGGGTCGTGACTTCATGAATTAAGCTATTGGTTATTATACATGCTGATAAAACAAGTGGTAAGAAGAGAAACAACCTTTCTTGATAAAGCTTGAGTTTTGACTTGAGCATTTTGTTTTTTTGAAATTCACAAAAAAAAGGGGGTCACCTCATCACAGACCATCAAAAGATATATCCAAAATCAAAGTCTAAAAATGGATACCAGGATCGATGAAAAAAAAAGCCATTTTAGTCCTACATTGGGTCAATTTCTGTTTTCAAAATGCATGACAATCAAAGGACTGTGTATTTCAAATAACGTGTGTTGGGTCTTTGATCGAAAAGCTTGATTTTCAAAAGGTTTTTCAAAAAAAGATATCTCTGATTTCATTTCAACAAACTAGACTTTGAATAGACATGATCTTTGAAATATGAGGGTTGATTCCAGAACAAGGGAGATTATCGAACACAAAAGAACATCGATTCAGTCTCCGAAATCCTTGATAGAAATGACATTGAAGTCCTTGACACTCTTTGAGAAGTTGAGCAGCTGAGGGCAATACAATGGACCCTGAAAAGGAAAAACAAGCAGTATTCAGATTAGCTGGGGGGCAAAGAAAGAATCAGATGATGAGTCACCAAAGTCCATCAAAGTCATTCTTGGCAATCACAAAAACCATTTGATTATAGACAGAAGAATGAACATGTTCACATCGGCTGGGGGCAATGTTGTTCAAAGACAGTCTATGATTTAGTGCATTTCAGCAGCAATTGATGAGCAACGCTGCACTTGAAGGATATTTTCATATCTTCATCTTGGTTTATCATCTCCAACATGGCTATGACTTTTGAACGATGTTATCGTATAATTGCATTTGAATTAATGTTAGAAAGATGCATACCACCAAGATTGACTGTGGAACAATGCTGCACTTGAAGGACAAGCTCATATTGTCATCCTTTGAAACATGGTTATCGACCGACGTTCTCACGCAATTGCATTGAATGAATGTTGGAAAGGCACCCACCTCGAAGACTGCCTGTGGGACAATTTGTTTTAAAGCCAGATGAGCACTTCACCGTATAAGTATGGGTGATAAAAGTAGCATCATTGATGAGGCCGAGACATTTCTTTTCACAATCTGATTAGAAGAGCCGAGAGGAAACTATTGAGAAGAACACTGAGCATACAACCATGAGCCTTTGTACTGCAAGCTATGAGATGAATGTCTGGACGACTGGATGATTTCCAAGAAGGCTGATGATAACATGTACTTGAAGGGTACTGTTTCAACTAAAGGCAAATTCATGACTGATTGGCAATGTTAATGGGTGTTGGCACGCACAACCAATCAAAGGGCGATTCTGGAGAGAATCTAAGAGATGGATGAAGTGAGCTACATCACACATGGAAGTATGGTCAAGCTTGAGAAGCAACAAGAGCAGTAATCATTATGGACGACCCACGATAGGCACTGCAGTTACATCTTAGTGAAAGGCTAGCACATGAAGGAACCAGTACATTGAAAGAATAAATAAAGCTTTGAATAACAAACAAAGGTGCTGTGATGATGGCACATTGAAGAGGGGGGACCTAGATTTCAAATCAGGTAAAGATGCATGCATGTCATCTAACATCGAAGCATTGCATATATTTTTGATTTGTTGCAGAAAAAAATCCTCGATGTAGTCCAGCAAGATTGGGGACAAAGAAAGAATTGTTGATTTTAAGAACAACAAAGAATCATGGTTTTGACCCTGGAACGGGAGGAAGATGAGATAAACCCTAACATTAGGGAAATCTCAAAGAAATAAAAAGATCAATGAAGAAGAGTCTTCAATTCAAACCATATCATCTTGAAGAAGGAACATATTTTTTGGTGAAAGGAGAATGCCAGAAGGAATCTCAGGATAACCACAACATGAAGAATTTAGCTTTGGTTGAAGGGAGTCGCCAGGTAGGATCCCAGGTTGACCTAAACATATAGATTTTGGTTCCGGTTAAAGGGGATCGGCGAAGGGATCTGAGTTCAGCCCAACCACAAAGATTTTGGTTCTGGTTAAAGGGGATCGGCGAAGGGATCTCAGTTTAGCCTAGCCACGAAGAGACCTGGTTATGGTTAAAGGGGATCGGCAAAGGGATCTCAGTTTAACCTAACTGAAAAGGATTTTGGTTCTGGTTGAAGGGGATCGGCGAAGGGATCTCAGTTCAACTTAACCACACAGATTTTGGTTCCGGTTGAAGGGGATCGGCGAAGGGATCTGAGTTTAGCCCAACCACAAAGATTTTGGCTCTGGTTAAAGGGGATCGGCGACGGGATCTCAGTTTAGCCTAGCCACGAAGAGACCTTGGTTATGGTTAAAGGGGATCGGCGAAGGGATCTCAGTTTAACCTAACTGAAAAGGATTTTGGTTCTGGTTGAAGGGGATCGGCGAAGGGATCTCAGTTCAACTTAACCACACAGATTTTGGTTCCGGTTAAAGGGGATCGATGAAGGGATCTCAGTTCAGCCCAACTGCAAAGATTTTGGCTCTGGTTAAAGGGGATCGACGAAGGGATCTCAGTTTAGCCTAGCCACGAAGAGACCTTGGTTATGGTTAAAGGGCATCGACGAAGGGATCTCAGTTTAACGTAACTGAAAAGGATTTTGGTTCTGGTTGAAGGGGATCGGCGAAGCGATCTCAGTTTAGCCTAGCCACGAAGAGACCTTGGTTATGGTTAAAGGGGATCGGCGAAGGGATCTCAGTTTAACCTAACTAAAAAGGATTTTGGTTATGGTTGAAGGGGATCGGCAAAGGGATCTCAGTTTAGCCTAGCCACGAAGAGACCCTAGTTATGGTTAAAGGGGATCGGCGAAGGGATCTCAGTTTAACCTAACTAAAAAGGATTTTGGTTATGGTTGAAGGGGATCGGCGAAGGGATCTCAGTTCAGCTTAACCACATAGATTTTGGTTCTGGTTGAACGGGATCGGCAAAGGGATCTCAGTTCAGCCCAACCGCAAAGATTTTGGCTCTGGTTAAAGGGGATTGGCGAAGCGATCTCAGTTTAGCCTAGCCACGAAGAGACCTTGGTTATGGTTAAAGGGGATCGGCGAAGGGATCTCAGTTTAACCTTGTCGATACACGATGTCGGGCGACGACTACTCTTTTTTTATTATTTATTTAACAAAAAGATTTTTTCTGATTGGGGAAAATGAAGATTTTATTGGAGTTGCCATCTAGTCATATGAGGGAACTAGAAATCCCAAATGAAACACTGGTCCCAGAGATTCGGGTACTGGGTTAGTTATGATTAAGGGAAGGTAGACATCACCCTTAAAACATCCTTTCAAAAGAAAGGTTACCCTTACTTGTGTGTTTTTTTATTTGTCTCAAATGATATTATATTTTGAGCTTATTTGCAATTTTATTATTATTTTTTTATGGTTAACGTCGGTCCCTAAAATAGCAGACACATTAAAAATGACATCAATCCCTAGAAATAGGAGACTTGTCTAAAATATTGACGTTTAACCCTAAAAAGGAGATTTACGTTTGAGTTACCAAAAAACTATGGACATAATCCATATTTGGTATTTAAACTTTTGACATCGGTCCTTTTCTAAAAAAGAGACGTGTCGACGAACAATATTTGTTTATAAAATAAATATTATTTTTATATCGTTTGAGAAATGGATATAACCGTATTTGATAATTGGGGCTTTGGACCCACGAACGAACACGATAGGATGGGTGTTGGACCCACGTTGTTTTTCTTTTATATTTATTTTTATTTTGTTTTTTTTTTACATGCAAGAAAATTTATATACAAAATAAAAAATGTTAGAAATAAAAAAAAATTACCACCGGAGGAAACGATTAAAACCACAGGATGAGGCGGAGGAAACGATTAAAACCACCGGGGTTTTGCTTTGTAGGAGATTGGCGACCTTTCTGTGGTGGTGCGGAGGCTGGAGATGGCCGGAACGTGGAGATCGGATGAGAGAGGGAGTCGCTGGCGAGACGAGAGAGAGACTCTGAAATTGTGCTACGGTGCGAACGCGTGTATGGTGTACCGGTGCATCTGAACACTGTGAGCCGTTGGATTTATGATGAAACGATCGTGCGGTTGTGATTGGCTTGATCTGCAACGTGATTGGACGGTCCGGATTGCCTGGGTTTTGATCCGGTGTGACGCGGTGCACCGAAAGCTCGGTACAATGGATGACGTGGCGCAACGGTATTAAATCTTGGATTATTTCAATGGCTGAGATGAGTCGGGATATATTTGGTATTTTTCAAATTGTTTTTTTTTAAATAATATCCTACTATTGTGAAGAAAAACTAAAAAATGTGCATAATATAACAATTCTTTCTCTTCTTTTTTTTTTTTTTTTCTCCCCTCCTTTCTTCCATGCTCACGTGGCTATTTATAGCCACGTAGCAGGGGACAACATAACTGCTCTTTCATCTACCTTCAATAAAAAAATAATATTAACCCAACTGCTTTGTATAATTCACCTGCTCAACTATATAATGTAACTGCCCCGCCGCTTAATAATTTTTTGTATTATTGTTTTTGTTTTATTATATATAATAATAAATATTTATATAGGTAAAATTAAAAATTCAAATAAGTATTAGAAAAAACCTCAATTCAACCGCTAAAAATCAATTTTAATTACCAAAAATTGTGTTGAAACATTTTTTAAAAAAACTTTCAATAGGTATCAACCCGGTGGACCCGATTTTGACCGAAAATGATAGTTTTGACCCAAAATGGCCCGAAACTCTTTTTTTTTTCCAGTCGACATGGTTTGACCCGTATTGACCCGGTGGACTCGGTTTTGGTCGGAAATGACGGTTTTGACCCGAAACAGCCCGAAACTCATTTTTCACCTTGGTCGACATGGTTTGACCCGTATTGACCTAGTGGACTCGGTTTTGGTCGGAAATGATGGTTTTGACCCGAAACAGCCTGAAACTCATTTTTTACCCTGGTCGACATGGTTTGACCCGTATTGACCTTGTGGACTCGGTTTTGATGGAAAGATGCGGTTGACTCGAGAAAAAAAATATTTTTGAATTTTCAAATTTTTCTTAATTGTTTTGGATTTTTATAAATAATAATAGTAAAAATATAATAATAATAAAATAACATTCAAGAAAATATTTGTGAATCCAAAATTGGGTTACAACAGTTGCCCCCTCTTTACAATGTTTACGGTGCAAAGGCATTGGAAAATTCATTTTCTTTTGACTTTGCATAGTAAGTTTTGTAAAGAAAAATGATGGTGGTATTGAAAAATATACAGATTTTCAGTTGGTCTATTCTTTTAGACGACCTACCCAAGTAAAAAACATGAAAGTGTTTTCAACAATGGTTTAGTGAAATACATGAAAGTGATTTCAACAATGGTTTTGTGAACTGACCCGTCTGTGAAATACATGAGAGTGATTTCAACATTGGTTTTTTTTTTTTTTTGACTACCACGATGATAAAATGCGAGGAAACTCGCAAGTGGTCTCATTGTTCCAGGCGACCTGCCCAATAGTGAAGAAGAAAGCAAAGAATTTTGTGAGTGGTCTAATTGTTCCAGGCGACCTGCCCGATGATAAAATGCGAGAAAACTCGTAAGATGCGAGGAAACTCGCAAGTGGTCTAATTGTTCCAAGCGACCTGCCCGATGATAAAATGCGATGAAGTTCGAAAGTGTAAAATGCGAGCAAACTCGCAAGTGGTCTAATTGTTCCAGGCGACCTGCCCGATGGTGAAATACTTGAAATTGATTTCAGCAGTGAGCTTCAGAGTTGATGAAAACTTCTAAAGGAAGTCATACCTGTATGGTTGAGATCTGATTTTCAAATTGATCTCGAGATGATGAAAGCTTCTTAAGAAAGTCTTATATGTACGGCTGAGATCTAATTTGCAAATCAATCTCAAAGATGATGAAAGCTTCTTAAGGAAGTCTTATATGTACGGTTGAGATCTGATTTGCAAATTGATCTCGAAGATGATGAAAGCTTCTTAAGGAAGTCTTATATGTACGGCTAAGATCTGATTTGAGCTTCTACTCAAAATGATGGCAGGAGCAAATTCCCTATAAATCACACAGTATTTGGCAAAAGACATCATCATCTTCTCGCATTTTCAATACTTTCAAAGTTTTAACCATGTCTTCCTCTTTTTCCAATGCTAATCCAAACCTTGTTCCTGCAGTAGAGCCTGTAGTTTGGCGTACTACCTTTGAAGTGAATGGTCGTCCAATTACAATAGAGGATACTGTAATGGATGATGAAGATACCGCTGTAGCCGTGGCTAGAGACATGATCCTTCCTTGTGATGAAATAATGCTGGCAGCCAGGACCGATATTGAAGCAGTGAATCAGTCACTTGCTCTCAGTATCAGAGCTACGTCGTCTTTGGTGAACGTTGCGGAGCGTCTTCATGCCAGGAGACTTGAGTTGAATACTCAAATTCCTAAGCTCCATAATCAGATTGAGAATTTAAGGAAAAGGATCCATGATGAGAGACGTTACAGAAACGAATTGGAGAGGAGAAACCAAGAGCTTAATGCACGTGTTGACTTTTGGAGGGACTATGTTAACACCCGACACCTTGAGTTCGAGGAACAGATGGAGCGCATAATTAACCAATTTCAGGAATTTCGAGTAATGATGGATCATCATCGAGCTGAAAATATCCCTAATCGTCCTCGCAGTGTTTAACGTTTGTACTTGTAAACCATTATGCCCATGAATAAAAAAAAAATCCATCTTTCTCGTCTTTATTCATGAATTTTGCTTTTATGGAATTGCCACATTTGATATGATTTAAAAGAACTTCATTTCATCTGTTCTCGTTGTGTCCGTGAGGAGTTTTGTTTTGAGAGATATCTGCAAAACAAATATGTGATGCTTGTGAAGTGAGATGATATGCAATGCATCTTACCTGTTTTTTTTTTTAAATATAGATCCCTGTTCATCTTGTTTGAGGGTTTTTTACTTTGAGTGAGCTCTTTTGATTTACGCGTACTTCAAGTCTACTCAAGCTGACCCATGTTGTCCATTTTCTAAGATAAGCTTTGTTTGAGTTTCCCAACAGTCACTGCACATTTCTCTATTGGTAACTTCACTAAGAGAATCAGCTTCTCCGTGGCCCGACATTGTCCTGGGATTTCATCTGCATTTATCTTACTGAAGATGTATCAGTTATCTTATTGTCTAACTTATCATATTGTAAGAGTCAACAATCTCCTTTCATAGATACTGGAAATCATACTATTTCAGTCCTCATGCTAGAAGAAGCCCACAGTTTATCACGTGTATTTTCCACTAGGGAAGCAAATTTCTTTGTGCCATTATAGATCTGGTAACTGCTTCTCTGCCCCCTGGGAGAATTAACTGCCTCATTTCATTTCCTCCTTTGCTCTTGTTGTCATTAGAATCTTTGATTTTCTAATGGTGCCTCGTAGTGTGCCATATATTCATTTTTCTTACAAAGAAAACCTTTTTTCAAAAATGATTTTTTAAAAGATCTGTTTTGTTCTAGAAAACTGAAACTCTCAATGTCTGTTTATAAAAATGTTCAGGCAACTCTGGGGCTTTATGTCAAATCTCTTAGTAAAAGTAATATAAGATGAAGGTAAGTGATGAGATGACCTTCTGCTTTGGTTTTCAAAGTGTTCAAGCGATTGCTTGAAGGTATTTTGAGACAAAAGAAGCAATTTTCCTTTTATCTTTAGAAACACTCTTTTTCACAGCATGAATAATAATGAGTAATTATTTGTTACGCCATGACTCTTTATGGAAAAGTCTCTTATATTTTGAGAACGCCGTTTATTGATCCAGGTTGCTTACTTGATTAGAAAGGACTTCAAAGGCATGTAATGTATTTTATGGCTCAAGGCTATAAAAGAAAGAGTATTCCATAAGCTCAAAAAAGTGTTTAAGGGCTTATACACTATAGATCACTATTATCTTGTCTTGGCATTTTCTTTTTCTACCTTGAGAACAAAAATGATGTTGAATATTCCAAATGAGGAACTTCTTTTTTTGTTTTGTTATTCCCATCTTTGTTAGGAATTCAATTGTTTGGAATTTTATTGAACTCTCTGTTGTCAAACTTTCTTTATAAGCTCACATACTTTCAAGACAATTGCCTTAATCATATTTCTCTATTTGCCCCCTAGTGTAGGGTGTGATCTTAGTTAAGGTTCTTGTGAAAGAAAAGGTTTTAAATAGACGCGGCTCAAATTAGGACTGCAAAGGATAATTTTAAAGAAAGTGAAAGGAATATCAAAGATGGCATTTCCTCATTTCAAGTAAGATCAGTTAAAACCAATAAACTTTGTCCACGTCCAGTGTAATGCTTTGGATTTGCAAGATACCACGTTTTGTGAGTCCATGACAAACTAATGTACTACCAATCATTATTCATGCTGATAAAATGTGGATCCAAGACATAATTTGTGTGATAGTTGTTCCAATTGCATGTTTTTGACTTGTTTGGTCATCTCTTTCAAGGGAATTGCTGTGAACATTATTCCAAACAAATCATTGATTTATTTCATTGCTGGTTAACGTCGGTCTCTAAAATAGGAGACACGATAAAAATGACATCAGTCCCTAAAAATAGGAGACTTGTCTAAAATATTGACGTTTAACCCTAAAAAGGAGATTTACGTCTGAGTTACCAAAAAACTATGGACATAATACATATTTGGTATTTTAACTTTTGACATCGGTCCTTTTCTAAAAAAGAGACGTGTCGACGAACTGTATTTGTTAATAAAATAAATATTATTTTTATATCGTTTGAGAAATGGGTATAACCGTATTTGATAATTACGGCTTTGGACCCACGAACGAACACGATAGGATGGGTGTTGGACCCGCGTTGTTTTTCTTTTATATTTATTTTTATTTTTATTTTGTTTTGTTTTTTTTACATGCAAGAAAATTTATATACAAAATAAAAAATTTTAGAAATAAAAAAAAATTTACCTGAGTGCCCCTGTATAGGTAAAAGACTGAAATACCCTCGGATTACTCGAAAAATTATGAAAATGCCACTGGCGGCGCGTGTGGCTCACGCGTGGCTACTGTTGGTGCAGCGAGATTTTCAGGCGAGATGTCCAGCCAACCGATGGTCGATCCTGGTAGATCTGAGGTCTAGGATTCCGATGGTGGTGGTCTTGACGGCCGTTGATGGCTGACGAGGGAGAATCGACAACTTGAAGCTTCGGTGGCCGGCGACGTTCGCGGCCTTTTTCTGGCCAGATGAGGCGGAGGAAACGATTAAAACCACCGGGGTTTTGCTTTGTAGGAGATTGGCGACCTTTCTGTGGTGGTGCGGAGGCTGGAGTTGGCCGGAACGTGGAGATCAGATGAGAGAGGGAGTCGCCGGCGAGAGGAGAGAGAGACTCTGAAATTGTGCTACGGTGCGAACGCGTGTATGGTGTACCGGTGCATCTGAACACTGTGAGTCGTTGGATTTATGATGAAACGATCGTGCGGTTGTGATTGGCTTGATCTGCAACGTGATTGGACGGTCCGGATTGCCTGGGTTTTGATCCGGTGTGACGCGGTGCACCGAAAGCTCGGTACAACGGATGGCGTGGCGCAACGGTATTAAATCTTGGATTATTTCAATGACTGAGATGAGTCGAGATATATCTTGGATTATTTCAACGGTATCCTACTCTTGTGAAGAAAAACTAAAAAATGTGCACAATATAACAATTCTTTCTCTTTTTTTTTTTTTTCTCCCCCCCCTTTCTTCCCTGCTTACTTGGCTATTTATAGCCACTGAGTAGGGATAACATAACTGCTCTTTCATCTACCTTCAATAAAAAAATAATATTAACCCAACTGCTTTGTATAATTCACCTGCTCAGCTATATAATGTAAGTGCCTCGTCGCTTAATAATTTAAAAACCTCAATTCAACCGCTAAAAATCAATTTTAATTACCAAAAATTGTGTTGAAACATTTTTTTTTAAAACTTTCAATAGGTATCAACCCGGTGGACCCGATTTTGACCGAAAATGATAGTTTTGACCCAAAATGGCTCGAAACTCATTTTTTATCCCAGTAGACATGATTGACCCGTATTGACCCGGTGGACTTGGTTTTGGTCGGAAATGACGGTTTTGACCCGAAACAGCCCGAAACTCATTTTTCACCCTGGTCGACATGGTTTGACCCGTATTGACCGGTGGACTCGGTTTTGGTCGGAAATGACGGTTTTGACCCGAAACAGCCCGAAACTCATTTTTTACCCTTGTCGACATGGTTTGACCCGTATTGACCTTGTGGACTCGGTTTTGATGGAAAGATGCGGTTGACTCGAGAAAAAAAAAATTTTGAATTTTCAAATTTTTCTTAATATTTTTGGATTTTTATAAATAATAATAATAAAATAATAATAATAATGAAATAACATTCAAGAACATCTTTGTGAATCAAAAATTGGGTTACAACAAACCTAACTGAAAAGGATTTTGGTTATGGTTGAAGGGGATCGGCGAAGGGATCTCAGTTTAGCCTAGCCACGAAGAGACCTTGGTTATGGTTAAAGGGGATCGGCGAAGGGATCTCAGTTTAACCTAACTGAAAAGGATTTTGGTTCTGGTTGAAGGGGATCGGCGAAGGGATCTCAGTTCAGCTTAACCACATAGATTTTGGTTCCGGTTAAAGGGGATCAGCGAAGGGATCTCAGTTCAGCCCAACCGCAAAGATTTTGGCTCTGGTTAAAGGGGATCGGCGAAGGGATCTCAGTTTAGCCTAGCCATGAAGAGACCTTGGTTATGGTTAAAAGGGATCGGCGAAGGGATCTCAGTTTAACCTAATTGAAAAGGATTTTGGTTATGGTTAAAGGGAATCGACGAAGGGATCTCAGTTTAACCTAACTGAAAAGGATTTTGGTTCTGGTTGAAAGGGATCGGCGAAGGGATCTCAGTTCAGCTTAACCACACAGATTTTTGTTCCGGTTGAAGGGGATTGGCGAAGGGATCTCAGTTCAGCTCAACCACAAAGATGTTGGCTCTGGTTAAAGGGGATCGGCGAAGGGATCTCAGTTTAACCTAACTGAAAAGGATTTTGGTTATGGTTAAAGGGGATCGACAAAGGGATCTCAGTTTAACCTAACTGCAAAGGATTTTGGTTCTGGTTGAAGGGGATCGGCGAAGGGATCTCAGTTCAGCCCAACCACATAGATTTTGGTTCTAGTTAAAGGGGATCAGCGAAGGGATCTCAGTTTAGCCTAACCATGCATAATTTAACTTTGGTTAAAGGGAATCGCTAGATGGGATTTCAGGTTGACTGAGCCACACATCGATTTTTGTTCTTGTTAGATTGCCAGATGGGATCTCAGGTAAACCCAATCAAAAGGGGAGGTCGCCCGTGAAAATAGACTAGTGTGAGTGTGTGGGCAGGTCACTCGTGAAAATAGACCAGTGTGAGTGTGAGGGCAGGTCGCCCCTAAAAATAGACCAAAATGAGTTTATGTGGGCAGGTCACCCGTGAAAATAGACTAGTGTGAGTGTGTGGGCAGGTCGCCCCTGAAAATAGACCACAGTGAGTATGGGTGGGCAGGTCGCTCGTGAAAATAGACAGTGTGAGTGTGTGGGCAGGTCGCCCGTGAAAATAGACCAAAGTGAGTATGGGTGGGCAGGTTGCCCGTGAAAATAGACCAGTGTGAGTGTGTTGGCAGGTCGCCTCTGAAAATAGACCAAAGTGAGTATGTATGGGCAGGTCGCCCCTGAAAATAGACCAGTGTAAGTGTGTGGGCCGGTCGCCCCTGAAAATAGACTTTGAATATGTGTGGGCAGGTCGCCCATGAAAATAGACCAGTGTGAGTGTGTGGGCAGGTCGCCCCTGAAAATAGACCATTTTAAGTATGTGTGGACAGGTCGCTTGTGAAAATAGATAAGTGTGAGTGTGTGGGCAAGTCGCCCAAGATAATGAAATCATTTTCCTTTTGTTTTCTTTACAAAGCTTACTATGCAAAAATATTGAAGAGTTTTGCTTCGTAAGCATTGTAAAGGGGGAGCAACTGTTGTTACCCAAATTTTGACACACCTTTTCGATAAAATTTTCAGAAAATTAAAAAATAGCGAAAAACAACATAAAATCCAAAAAATATGTTTTTAATATATTTGCGTCGTTTTTAGCATTTTCAACGTCGTCTAAAAACGAATTTAAATTTTCAAAGTTTTTGGAATGCGCTCGACTTTTCACGCATTTTTTTCATTTTCAACGTTGATATTGTTTGTTTTCAAAATAATAATAAAAAAAAATTAAAAAATTGAAGGACCAATTTGGAGGCTTGACCAAATTTTTACCTATAAATATGGGTTGAAAACTCAATGGAAAGGGGGGGGGGTAATTTTGAGATTTGAGGGGAAGGCAACAAAGGATGAAACCCTAAGAAAACTTCACTTTTCTTCCTGCTGACCCAAAGGAGCCGCCCCCCACCCCTGGATTTTTATTTTTTTTCTCCTTCTTCCTCTAGCCCGGCCAGCTTGCCAACAGCCACGGGCCATCCATCACCAGCCCTCACCCTTCATCACCACTTTCTTCTCCCTCACCCGGAGCCATCAACAACTGCTCACTCCCCCCCTCACCCACGGGCAAGCTTTCTTCCTCAACCGAACACAGCGGCAGCCCCCGCTGTCTTCTCCCTGGTCTTGGCCGTCAGCAGCAGCATCGCCCACAGACTCGGAGCGATCCGTCTTCTCCCTCCAGCAGCGTCCGTAGATCTACCCGCCAGTAACAGCACCCACACAGCGGCGCCCACAGAAACCAGCCGTTGCTCTCCTTCCTCCAGCCGCTCATAGCGTCGCCCGATCTGCAACCAGCAAAGAAGAAGTTGAGACAGACCCACCTCCAGAACTGGCCCGCAGCGGCCACCGAAGCCGGCCATCACCGGATCTGCAAAACAAAAACAAAAAAAACTAAAATCGACTGGTGTGCGTTTTTCTTCTTGTTCTGCAGGTCGGCGGCGGTTTAGGAGGACAGAGGGGAAGAGAACATTCCAGAGCCCCTGGTTTTTTTGGAGTTTCCAGCGGTGGCACGCGGACCCACGCGCCGCCACTGCCTTGCTGTTCCGGAAGTATGCCTGACATTGTTCCGGAGGTGCAGAAGTGGTTTCTAGATTGTTTTGGGGTTAATTTTTGTAATTTCAAATTGTTTAATGTAATATTTGTGTAATTTTGAGTTTTTTATATATATATAATTTGTACTTTATGTAAATGTGGATGTAAAAGAAAAGAAAAGAAAGAGAAAGTGATAATAATAAAAAAAAGAAATGTTTGTGTGTGCTTGTTTTTTTTTTATGTATGTTATTGAATAAAAAAAATGAATTTAATTTATATGCACAAATATCTAAAGGACAAATAAAAATCATGTTGTATTTTCCATAAAAATGTAGAACATGTATCTACATATATTCTGGGAACTAATAACTGATTTATCAAAACCTTAGAATTGAGCTAAAATTTTATTTTTAAAATCACATCAAGTCCACGAAGCAGCTTACCTCAGGTAGGGTGCGTTAGGGGTGCTAATACCTTCCCTAACCACAACCAGTCCCTTACCCGTGAATCTCTAACGAGACCAGTACACTCGGGTTTCCTAGTAGCCTTTAATGAAATACTAGGTGGCGACTCCAACGAACCAAGCAAAGCAAAACGAGAAAGGAGAAATGAAAAGATCGTTATGCCCGATGTCGCGCGGATTTTTCCTATGTGCGACAGTGGGGACCTATAATTCCTCTCCAATTGTTTTTCCAATGATGTCCCCTTGTGCTAAAGCTTTGGGGACAACCCCCAAAACTTGACTACCTCCTAAAAATGCAGCTTTTGACACTCCCCCCATTAACCCAAGGCTGCCTCCTCCATACACTAAATGAATCTTTCGCTCAACCAGTACCTGACCAAGATGATTTGCTGATTCTAAGAACTCCTTTTCTTTCCCAGGACTGGATCCACCGAAAACACAAATAATGTTTATCTGATAACTTGAGGAACCTACCATTTCTACACACTTCTGTATTTGATGAATGTATGGGTTGAGTAGAAATGAAGGGAAGGAAGAGAAGAATTTATAGATGAGAAATTGAAAATGCAATCATATCACCTATATGTAGGCTAGCCGTAGTCTCACTCTCTCTCTCTCTCTTTATTTATTTATTTTGAAAAAGCACATGTATGTACAGGTAGTTGTGATTGTGGCTCACATCTTTCCTTGCTTTTACGTCTAAGAACAGCTTAAACGCCCTCTATGGGTCGGGGATAGGCTTCCCATCCAGTTTTCTTAAAAACTGGCAAAAATGATCTTTTTTAGTCAGATTCCCAAGACTAAGTTGAGCATGTTCTTTATGAAAATGGAGTCATAATTAAGTCATGAAATGCACAATGCACATCTCCACTATGATGAGACTTAAGAGTCAATAAAAGATTATCTAAAGACTCTCTATGTTTTTAAATAAATCCTACCCTTTGACAATTTTCATAGGTTTTGCAAAATGCATATGAGTCCTTGAACATGGTGGGCCAGTAAAATCCACTTTGTAAGATTTTTGCAGTCGTCTTTTTTGACGAGAAATGATCCCCACATGCTTCATAGTGACAAAATTTAATGACACTACTTACCTCATTGTCGGGAATGCATCTTTCAAATATTTGATCAGGACAATATTTGAATAAGTAAGGGTCATCCCAATAAAGGTTTTGCACGTCGCTCAAAAACTTTCTTTTATCTTGGTTATCCAAATGAGCTGGCAAAAATCCTGAAGCAAGAAAATTGTTATCATTGATTGGTGTGATGTCGGATGTCGAATCTATTGTCAACTTTGATAAATGATCCGCGACAACATTTTCGGTGCCTTTTAATTTCATCATGGATTTCTTCCTGTTTGGTCATGGCATGAGGAAATGGAAGTGTTGGTAGGGAATCAGTCTTTTCTTTGCAATGTTCAGATTCAACCCCTTCCTTACCCTCAGAGATTGACTCATCATCTTTCTCACAAGGTTCAAGAACTACTTGCATTTACATTGTATTTCTCCTTTGGATTTTGTTGTGGTTGAGATGTGAATTTTGCAAGAGCATCTTTAAAATCTGTCATGCTTTGAGCAAGTTGAGTGTTGATTGCCTCTTGCTTTTCAATGAATGCATGCAATGTTTCCTCAAGATTTCTTCTAGGAGGTGGAGCATAAGGAGGTGCATATCCATGAGAATTTTGGAAATTATGGTGTGCTTGAAATGGTGGCTGTGAAGTTTGTGCATTATTGTTGTCACTCTTCCAACTGAAATTTAGGTGATTTCTCCAACCAGGATTGTATGTTTGCGAGTATGGGTTATGATTGGGCCTTTGGAAACTATTTAAAACATGGGCTTGTTCATGAAAGCATTCCTTGAAAGAAGGTAAAGTTGGACAGTCATTGGTTGCATGTTCATTTGTTTCACAGATTTGACACACAATGTCTTGAACAGATTTTAATTGACCACTCTTTTTCAATTCTAGTGCCTCGACTTTTCTAGCTAAAGATGCAAACTTGGATTGGAGGTCATGATCTTCCCTAATGTTATACATACCTCCATTAGATGTATGAGGTTGGATTTTACTTGGTGCCTCATAAGTGTGTGTAGTGTCCCAATTTTACGCATTTTTAGCTAGCAAATCTAGGTACTCCATTGCTTCATTAAGGTCTTTATCTTCAAAAGTTCCATTGCACATCAATTCAACCATTTGCCTATCTTTAGGTGTTAACCCTTCATAAAATTGTGAAACCAATCTCCATGTTTCAAAACCATGATGAGGGAAAGTATTAAGCAAGTCTCGATACCTATCCCAACATTGGTAAAATGTTTCACCTGGTTTTTGAGTGAAAGTGGTAATTTATCTTTTGAAAGAGTTGGTTCTGTGAGATGGAAAAAATTTCTTTAAAAATTGTTGTTGCATTTCATCCCAAGCACGAATGGATCTTAGTCTTAAATTTTGTAGCCATGTTTTAGCTTTATCTTTTAAAGAAAAAGGAAAAAAGCTTTAATCTGATGGTGTTCATGCTACAATTTGAGTCATTATAAGTGTTACAAACTTCCTCAAATTCTCTCAAATGCAAGTATGGATTTTCTAGATCTAAGCCATGAAAAGAAGGTAAAAGTTGAATAATGCCTGGCTTAAAATTAAAATGAGATGCATCAGGAGGAAAAAATATACATGATCGCACAATTGTTCTTGTTGGATTCATGTAGTCTCTAAGTGTTCTAACCCGATTATTCTCATTATTCTCATTATAAAGCGATTGATTATCCTCTTCGGCCATGTTTTCTAAAAAAGATGAGTATACTTTACAAAGTTTATCATTTAATATACGTGACCAAACTCTCATGCACGTGTAGAAAGAGAAGAAAAGGAAGAAGAAAAGAAAAACAAAAAGAAACAAAACAAAAGAAACAAAGTTAGAAAAAAATAAAATAAATACTATAATTTATACAAGAATTTACCTCCCCGACAACGGCGCCAAAAACTTGACACGACCAAAAGATTGATGTCTTCTCCCAAGTGCAGGAGTGTCGAAGTAATAAATAACCCATCAAGACCGGGGTCGAACCACAGAGAGGTTAATTGTATAAATTATAAATAACAAGACAACAACAACAACAACAATAATAATAACAACAACAACAATAATAATAGTAATAGTAATAATAGTATTAATAGTAGTAGTAGTAGTAATAATAATAATAATAATAATAATACTCAGTACGTGTCGTTGTTATACCTGAGAATGATCTAAAAGATCAGGTCACAGGTTTCCAGCCTATATACTGATTTTATGATAATAATAGTGATAATAATAATAATAGTAGTAGTAGTAGTAGTAGTAGTAGAAGTAGTAGTAATAATAATAAAAAGAAGAGGAGGAGGAAGAAATTAATAAGAATTTTGAGATGGAAGATTAATGTAAGGATTAAACAATGATAAAAACAAATGTCAAGGTTAGAGGATCCACTAATGGTATTTCAAACAAGTATAGTATAAACTCTTATTATTCAATTGGAAACCACACACAAATGAGGTTCCAATCGGATGATTTCTCATTAATAGCTCATTATAAATTATTAACATGATCATATTAATTATCTTATTTACATAGCACCAAACTTTTAAATATTGCCAGGAATTCATGATATTAACAACAAATCAAGTTCCTTTCATAGCTCAGGTGTAGGTAATACCATACTGTTGGGCTATGAGAGTGTCAAGCATTTACTGTACCAAGTGTTATACAACACAAATCTAGATTAACCATTTAACAAGCAAGGTATTAAGAATTAGTAAGATAAAAAGATAAGACATGTTAAAATTAAACATTAAGATCCATGTTGAGTTTACACTATATTTATTCTTACACCATTAGTGTAACCTTTTCACCTTGACATAATAAACTTAGCTAAACATAATGAAGAAGAGAAACATAAATAAACAAAACAAGAACATAAAGAAAAAGTTAACTAAGTAAAGGAAAGGAAATGAAAAGCATAAACAAGAATCTTAATGAAAGCAAAACTTAAAAATTACAAAAAAATATAAAGAGAGAAATAAAGAGCATGAGCTTGATCTGAACAACCAAGCCACCAAATACATGGCAAATGCCTCCTTTTTTAGGCCAAAATTCGGAATTATTGATTTGATGACTAATTGTTGAGTGGGTGGCCAACTTTTAACTTGGTGAAAATCTTTATCTTCTTGTCTGAATAAAACAAAAATGTTACCATCCAAAATGGGTCCACTGGAAAACATGAAAGTTGTAGGAAATTGACTCAGCTTTCCGGGAAAAAGAAATGGAGGTCATTTGGACTTTTAGAACACCAGATATGGGCCAAACACTGAACAGTATTTGGGCTGCAGGACAGATTCAGACTTCTCCGTTGTTGCTATAATTTGGACTTGAAAACGGCCTTCTTAGATCCTGATGTAAACATGAAAGTTATAGGCCTATGTCTTACTGAATTTGTGTAAAACTTTGAGGTCATTTAGACATATAGAAGTCAAGATATGACCCCATTACCGAACAATGTTCCAGTTTGGATTGCACCAACATCTTTTTTCTAAGTTTCACCCTCTCTTTATCTTCGCAAATTTTAATAGTTGAATTCATCAATCAATCCTTTGATTTATGTGATAGGCCTGCATTTAAGATGAACATTTACCATATATTAGGGTATATTATAGTATTAGACTTGTTATTATAAAACATGTTTTAGTTAAGGAGTTATTGATACTTTAAGTGCAAAATAATGATATCAAAACCTTGATAAATATGCACTTTTAAGTACTGATTAGTGGACAATTATGTGGTCCCTTGAAGATGTTGCAGGGGTTCTAGGTTAGAACGGGGTGGGAGCACCAATCCTCTATCAAAATCAATAGGAGTGAGTTGCTTTGTGAAGATTTCCATGGCTAATGAAAACTAATGCTATGAAATAATTAGGTTAAAGAAGGTTTTATGTATTTGTAGCGACAAGGTAGCAAGTATTTATAGAGAACTCAGCGGTGATCTTATGGTAAGCCAGCTAGCTTGTTTTGTGATGTTGTGTTTCACTCTATATTTATTGATGTATAAACTTATTAGACATATAATTAATTTTTCTAGAAACAATTGAATTCTCTGAATTCCCATGGTTTGTTAGCCAATAATTTCAGTAGGAAAAATATCCATAGTTTGAACTGACGATATATTATCAACAATTAATGATTTTCAAAAGCAATTTCTTTTCAGTCGAATTGGTCTTAGGTTTTTGGGATAGAGATGCTTAGATATTAATCATCTCCAAGCATTCAATTCTTTTTTTATATATATATATAATAAATATTATCTATGTGGCCCGTTCATCGTTTGGTTTTTCTGCTGTGGACGATTAATTGGTCGATAAATGGCATTGAATAAAGTGAAGAATCTCCATAGTTTGAACTGACGATATATTATCAACAATTTATGCACTAAAGATGAACCACTTAAGAGAAATAGAGATGGGGTTAGAAAGTATTTATTATTTATTGTTCTAGAAACAATTGAATTCTCTGAATTCCCATGATTTGGTAGTCAATACTTTCAGTAAGAAAAATCTCCAAGCATTCAATTTTTTTTTATAATAAATATTATGCGACGTTCATCGTTTGGTTTTTCTTCTGTTGGTCGATAAATGGCATTGGATAAAGCGAGAATGAAGTTAGTACAATTTATGCACGAAAGATGATAAGTGTTTTGAATCACTTTCGGTCAAACATTTGCTTCCAGCTATATATCCCTAAACGACCATTTCAAGATCGGAAAAAATATAAGACTATCTCTAAACGAATGTTGCCGTTGTCGAGCTTCGTACGTGCGAGAGCTAATTTGTGTGACGAAGATACAAATTTCCATAGCCACCCTTTGCGTGTCGAACTCGCCAATATTATGCGAGTGTTTTGGTGGTTATTGATAGCACGTATGTACAAAATAATTTTTCTAATAAAATAATTATAAATTATTTTATAAAAAGTACTTTTATTTAAGTTTTGTTTGGTATTTATATATATTTGGTTAAAACTATGATTGAATTTGAGGATGAACAAAAAATAGTTTAATGTGTTTGGTTAAAAAATTACTTTTCAAATTGAGGTTATAAAATAATTAATATATATATATATATATTAATATTGATTGTTTTTCATTTAAATACTATAGATTTAACTATTGCTATTACATCATAAAATGCATAATACTTTATATAAAATATTTTTTTATACAAATAACTTAAACGATTAGATAAAGTCTCAAGATAGGATTTATATTATTCTCAAACATAATATATAATTAATTGTTCTATAAAAAATTAAATTCTATGAATTCCCATGATTTGTTAGTCAATACTTTCAGTAAGAAAAATCTCCATAGTTTGAACACATAATAATTGAAGTTTTTAATGTAATTCACAACACATAATAATTGTGTTACCAAAAATCACAAAATTAAAGCTCAAAACACATATTACAATCACAGACAAACTTTTTCATCTAAAGAAGAAATTAATTATTCATAATTTCATCACACGTGCAAGGAATTAAGGAAACAAGACACGAAGATTGCAGGAGATAATTTTGAGAAAAGTTTTCTCAACAGCTGACACCGGAAACAAACTAGACACGAAGATTGCAGGAGACAGAACACAGAAGAAACAGAAGGACGAGCACTCGGACGTTCATGCATGTATGGAAGACACTGTTTCCATCACATTTCTTCTTCACTTTAACGATCATTTCTCACTTTCAATTTGAACTGTGCTCCTCCGTTAACCTCCTGATAGAAAATCACAGTGTCTCCACTTTTGAGGCCAACATTTCTTGCAATATCATACCAACCACTGTTAAATACAAGCCTTCCTCTTCTGGTTGAGCAGTCAATTTTCACTGGGTACGGTACTAAACGGTCTCCTGCAGCTGACTCAACTATGGTGGGCAATTCTATGGTCCCTTGAACATGTTGCAGGGGTTCTAGGTTAGAACGGGGTGGTAGCTCCAATCCTCTATCAAAATCAACAGAGGTGAGTTTCTTTCTGAAGATTTCCATGGCTAGTGAAAACTAATGCTATGAAATAATTAGGTTAAAGAAGGTTTTATGTATTTGTAGTGACAGGGTAGCGAGTATTTATAGAGAACTCAGCAGTGATCTTATGGTAAGCTAGCTAGCTTGTTGCATGATGTTGTGTTTCACTCTGTATTTATAGTACAATTTATGCACGAAAGATGATAAGTGTTTTGAATCACTTTCGGTCAAACATTTGCTTCCAGCTATCTCTTAACGAATGTTGCCGTTGTCGAGCTTCATAAATGCGAATGTCTCGCAGGCTATAGCCACCCTTTGCGTGTCGAACTCGCCAATATTATGCGATAGTTTTGGTGGTTATTGATAGCACATATGTACAAAATAATTTTTCTAATAAAATAATTATATAAGTTGTTTTATAAAAATTACTTTTAGTTGAGTTTTGGAATTTATATATATTTAGTTAAAATTATAGTTTAATTTGAGGATGAACAAAAAGTAGTTTAATGTTTTTGGTTAAAAAATTGCTTTTTAAATTAAGGTTATAAAATAATTAAAAAATATATATATTAATATTGATTGTTTTTCATTTAAATATTGTATATTTAACTTAAATAAATAATACTTTATATAAAATATTTTTTTATACAAATAACTTAAACGGTTAGGTGAAGTCTCAAAATATGATTTATATTATTCTCTTAACACAATATATATAATTAATTGTTCTAGAAAAAATTGAATTCTATGAATTCCCATGATTTGTTAGTCAATACTTTCAGTAAGAAAAATATCCATAGTTTGAACTGACGATATATTATCAACAATTAATGATTTTCAAAAGCGATTTCTTTTCAGTCGAATTGGTCTTAGGTTTTTGGGATAGAGATGCTTAGATATTAATCATCTCCAAGCATTCAATTCTTTTTTTTATATATATATAATAAATATTATCTATGTGGCCCGTTCATCGTTTGGTTTTTCTTCTGTGGACGATTAATAGGTCGATAAATGGCATTGAATAAAGTGAAGAATCTCCATAGTTTGAACTGACGATATATTATCAACAATTTATGCACTAAAGATGAACCACTTAAGAGAAATAGAGATGGGGTTAGAAAGTATTTATTATTTATTGTTCTCTGAATTCCCCTGATTTGTTAGTCAATACTTTCAGTAAGAAAAATCTCCATAGTTTGACTTTCAAAAGCCATTTATTTTCTGTCGAATTGGTCTTAGGGTTTTGGGATAGAAATGCTAGTTGGCAACCATCTCCAAGCATTCAATTACTATTTTTTTATAATAAATATTGCGCGACGTTCATCGTTTGGTTAATTGGTCGATAAATGACATTGAATAAAGTGAAGAATCTCCATAGTTTGAACTGACGATATATTATCAACAATTTATGCACTAAAGATGAACCACTTAAGAGAAATAGATATGGGGTTAGAAAGTATTTATTATTTATTGTTCTCTGAATTCCCATGATTTGGTAGTCAATACTTTCAGTAAAAAAAATCTCCATAGTTTGAACTGACGATATATTATCAACAATTAATGACTTTCAAAAGCCATTTCTTTTCTGTCGAATTGGTCTTAGGGTTTTGGGATAGAAATGCTAGTTGGCAACCATCTCCAAGCATTCAATTATTATTTTTTTATAATAAATATTGCGCGACGTTCATCGTTTGGTTTTTCTTCAGTTTGACGATTAATTCGTCGATAAATGGCATTGAATAAAGAGAGAATGAAGTTAGTAGAATTTATGCACTAAAGGTGATATGTGTTTTAAATCACTTTATTTTTAAAAATAATATGAATTTTCAATAAAGCTATGTTTATATATGAGACTATCTCTAAACGAATGTTGCCGCAGTCGAGCTTCATACATGCGAGAGTTTATTTGTGTGGCGAAGATATTTATTTGCTATTTCACGCAGGCTATAGCCACCCTTTGCGTATCGAACTCGCCAATATTAGCTTGTTTCAGGAAAGGTGACAATGACTTTGTCATAGTCTAAGAATCAACAGTGTGTTCTTCCAATGGTCTAAAAAAATCCTAACATGAACAGCATACAAACAGACAACGGCATGACTGCTGGCCTACCATGAAAAAAGATTAAAAAGAAAGAAAGAAGGAAACATTAATTCTTTCAATGCCATGAACAACAAGTGTGTTTTTCAGTGTGTGGCGAACAAATCTCGAAAGACTAAACCATTTAATTGACATGTCATGAAGGCGATAGCCACCCTTTACGTATCGAACTCGCCAATATTATGCGAGAGTTTTGGTGGTTATTGATAACACATATGTACATAATAATTTTTCAAATAAAATAATCAAATAAGTTGTTTTATAAAAAGTATTTTTAGTTGAGGTTGGTTTAGTATTTATATATGTTTTGTTAAAATTATGGTTAAATTTGAGGTTGAACCAAAAATTGCTTTTCAAATTAAGGTTATATAATATATATAATAATATTGATGGTTTTGAATTTAAATATTGTAAATTTAACTATTGCTATTATATCATGAAATAAATAATACTTTATATAAAATATTTTTTTATTGTTCAATTAAATAATCTACAATTCCATCATGTATGAAATACATCCGACAAGGACTATAGTTTTCTTAGTTTCTTAAGCGCACAACAACATCAGGTAAAATATAATCAGAAACAAAATTGGGATTGCAATGAAATTCTATAAATGCTACGTCATCAATAAAAAATAAATTATTTTTTTTACTGGATCGGACCGGTTTAATGTATTTAGCTTTACACTGAACCCGGTCCAGCTGGAACAGTGGGGTATACTCCAAGTTGAGAATAATTGGGAGGCTTAACCTATTGGTTAGCCAACCTTTTCTATATATATATGTGTGTGTGTGTGTGTGTGTGTGTGTAGGGCAATATACAATAGTAATTGTGGGGTTGCAATACAAGAGTATGACTACAATATTTCCTATATAGTACATTAATACGCCCCCTCAAGCTGAGGGTGGAGGATCAACCTGAAGCTTAAATCAAAAGGCAGTAAATGGAGCAGTAGGAAGTGACTTAGTAAAAACATCGGCAAGTTGATCGTCAGAGGGGATAAAACGAATCTGAATCTCTTTCTTCACAACAGTGTCTCGTACAAAATGATAGTCAACCTCAATGTGTTTAGTGCAAGCATGAAAGATAGGATTTGCAGATAAGTAAGTAGCGCCTAGATTATCACACCAAAGGGTAGGAGTAGAAGTAGAGAGAATCTACAGATCTCACAATAGATACTGAAGCCAAATAACCTCAGCAGTGCCATCAGCCAAGGCTTTATACTCAGCCTCGGTGGAGGATCGAGCAACTGTGTTGCTTGCTAGATTTCCAAGAGATAGGAGTCTGACAAAAAATGACAAGATAACCACCTATGGACTTGCGATCATCAATACTACCTTCCCAATCCACATTTGTAAAACCATGGAGAGAAAATGAGGAACTATGAGTGATATGGAAACCATAGGTAGCCGTACCGCGTAGATAACGCAGAATGCATTTAACAACACCCTAATGTGAATCTGTAGGAGCATGTATAAACTGACAGACTCTGTTAACAGCAAAATAGATATATGGTCTTGTAAATGTGAGATATTGAAGGGCATCCATAATTTGACGAAAACATGTAGGGTCAGAAAATAGAGGTTCCGACAGTATGGTGCTTTAGAGATAGAGATAGGAGTATCAACCGGTTTACAAGAAGTCATACCCGCTCGAGTGAGAATGTCAAGAATATATTTATCTTGACATAACATCAGACCCATAGTAGTGGGTTGAACCTCAATTCCCAAAAAATAGTGAATGGCACCTACGTCACGAAGCTCGAATTCTGAACTCAGTAACTGGATTAGGCGATGAAGCATAGGGGAGTTGCTACCCGTAAGCAAAATATCATCAACATAAACCAGAAGATAGAAAATATCAGCACCAATAGACAAGATAAATAAGGAGGTGTCAACCTTGGAAGCAGTAAAGCCAATAGAGATCAGAAAATCACTTAGATGAGTGTACCATGCCAGTGGAGCCTTTTTTAAGCCATATAAAGACTTATACAACCGGCACATATAAGAGGGAAGAGCATAGTCAACAAAACCTGGAAATTGTTTCATGTAGACCTCTTCGGTAAGTACACCATTGAGGAATGCATTATGAATATCAAGTTGATGAATCTTACAATTACACGAGACCACAATGGAGAACACTAATCTGACTATCACATGCTTAACAACTGGACTAAAGGTTTCATAATAATCAATGCCTTCTTGTTGAGTAAAACCTCGAGCCACCAAGCGTGTCTTATATCGTTCAACACTGCAATCCACACGGCGTTTTATCTTGTACACCCACCAACAACCAATGACATTCATTGAAGGGTGAAAAGGAACCAAGGACCAGGTCTTATTAGAGTGTAATGCCTGAATTTCATCACGCATTGCACAATGCCATGCCTCATACCTGTTGTTGTTACCCATTTTTTGGTTCCCACACAAAAATGAGAAAATACAAAAAATATATATAATAATAATATTTGGAAGAAATCCAAAAAAAAATAAGAGCAAGAAAAGGATGCTAGAATACCGAAAAATGTCCAAAATTGGTTAAGGAGGTCCAAAAATGCAAAAGATTGAAATTTTACAGTATGTCATTGATTGATGAGGGTCCTGTTGACAACGAAAATTCAATTTTGAAAAATTATATTCAAAATCAGATGTTTATGGACTCAATTAAATTTTATCTAAGGTTTAATTGATTTATGGAGGGTTTTAATAGCAAGCAAAATTGATTTAGGCTTTTATTGGAAGAAAAATTAAAGTTCTAGGGTCAAATTACAATTTTTAAGGATTGACTTAGTCAAATCAGGGGCTTAATTGCATAATTATTGAAGTTTGATGGCCAATTAAGGACTTAATTGAAACAATCTGAAACCAAGGACTAAACCGGAAAAGGCACTAAAATCAAGGGATCCAATTACAATTCATCCGGGGGGCTTGATTACAAAATTGTCAAAACAGCCAAGGACCGAATCGAAAATATTCATTTGAATTGTGAAACGCCGCCGTTTCCTTAGACACTATTCATCACCATCTTCAAAGCAGTCGTTTCAGCTGACAGGAACCACAAGAAGAAAATGTCGCAGATTGCTTGATTGCTGCAGTTATGGGATCGTTACCGAACGTCTTTAATATAAAAGAAAAAATGCATGCAATTTTGGCTATAAAAGCAGAGAAAAAGAATGAGACAATGGGGGAGGAAGAAAGGAGAGAGGAGAGGTGACAGTGAGGAGAAAGAAACAGGAGGGAAAGTAGGGGCAGAAAGAAAACGGGGAGAGTAGAGGTGGAGAGAACGTTAAAAAGAAAAAAAACAGAGAAGAGTAACTGTCAAAGAACCATCTCAACCCAAAAGCTTAAGCTATTAGGTGAGGTCCCAGGATATGATTTATATTATTCTCTAATACACCCCCTCAAGTGAAAGCCCTTTGGGCTTGAAACTTGCACAGGCCCACATTACCTTGTGCTTAATTTTTATCAAATAATGGGGATGGTGAGATTCGAACTCGTGACCGCTTGGTCATCAAGGCTCTGATATCATGTCAAAGAACCATCTCAACCCAAAAGCTTAAGCTATTAGGTGAGGTCCCAGGATATGATTTATATTATTCTCTAACAGTAACAGAAGAGATTCAGGGACGAAAGACCGGAATAGAAGAAGAACTAAGAAAAGAAACAAAGAGGAGAGAACCAGACGCGGAGAGAGGAAAAAAGACGGACACGGGGAGAAGATAGAACGGAAGGGAAGCCAGACACAGGGAGTGGCATCATAGCTTCTTCCTAGAATCCTAGCGACAAGATCAGGAGGAATTTCTCCCAGCAGCGGCTGTGAACCAGGTAAGCTTTTCATTCCTTTTCCTTCCGTTTATAATTGCACAAACATTGTGTAGGTGTAATTTAATTACACCATGACTGTAGCAGGCATGCATGAATTGTTCACACACGCTTGCAGGTAAAAACCAGCCGGGTCCAGCCCCGCCACATGGGCCGGGCTGGGCCCAGCCCAAAAAAAATTAAAATATGATTTCAAAAAAATATGTGATTTTCTAAAAAACAATTTACTGCATTTTGATCAATATTGATTTTTATTTTTATAGTGTAAATAAATATGTATCAACATGCATTATGGCTTTAATAACCAGTTTATTAAAGTCACGAGAACTAGGTCAATATTTCAAAATTTTCAAAAAAAGTATTTTGTTTTCTTTTAATATTTGGGGTTATGACCTTATACGTAAGACGTATTCCGGATATTAAAATTCTTTTGTTGACGCTAGAATTACACGATAAGATAAGGATTTCCTTACCGAGAAGGACTTTTCTTAAACCATAGACGAACCAACAACTAGAAAACACGACAAGACCTTAGATTTTATGAGACAATAAAACAATGCAGCTTACCTTATGTATGGCATATTTGGGATGCTAATACCTTCCCTTTATGCAACCAGTCCCCGTACTCAATCTCTTAAGGCTTTCTAGTGACCAAAATACTAGGTGGCGACTCCCATTCCATTTTTCCACTAATAAAAAACAAGAATTCTTTGTCTCCCCATATTTGTCATATTAAATAAAATTTTGAGGGTGGATGTTTTCGCTGCAACGCCGCACACGTGTGACACCTGTCAACATCAGAGAATGTAAGGGGCTCACAAGCTTAAGAAGATAGTACCCCGTAGTTGGATGCAGCAGAGGCTGCGACAGATGCTGCTAAAAGAACAGTTTTCGGCAACCGTGGACGAAGAACCATCGGATGCTGACGAGTAGCAGACTGATGGGTAGAAGGATCTAAACTGGGGAGCTACTGAAGAGGATAAGAGGAGAGATCAACACAAAATTGCAGACTTTGAGGAGAAGCAGAAGGATCGAAGCTCTCAGCAGCAGAGGCAGGAGAGCTTGCTGCAGAGCAGACCTGGAAAAAATGCAACCCTGAAGGAGGTGAACTTGTTCCTGCAAAATGATCAATAGAGAAACATGCAGATGGTGACATAGGGGTAGGTATGGGTGGCGGTGCTATGGTGGCAGACAGGGGTAGGGAATGGTGGGGCTGTTTGGTTGATGCTGGAGGTGTGGCAGAGCTGCCGGGTGAGCCATTTTATGGGGTAGCCGGGAGAAAATTATAAGGGGTGATCAAGTTGGGCAACTGGGTGGGCTGTGAGGAAGTAGCTGGGTTTCTTGCTAGCTGTTCAGAATCTGTAAAAGGAAACAAATTCTCATGAAAACAAACATGGTGAGAGACATATATACGGTCAGAGGCGGAATCGAGACAACGATAACCAAGGTGTGAGGAACTATAGCTTAAGAACACATAAGGAGAGGAACGAAAATCCAACTTATGAGCATGATACGGACGCAAAAATGGAAAACAGAGACACCTAAAAGTACGTAGAAAATCATAATCAGGAGAACGATTAAATAGACATTCAAAAGGAGACTGATTTTGGAGAACAGGAGTAGGCATGCGATTGATGAGATAGACTGAAGATTCAAATACATAATTCCAAAATCATAATGGAGCCCTACATTGTCCTAAGAGTGTAAGACCAGTTTCGACAATATGACAATGACGACGCTCAGCACTATCATTTTGCTTATGCGTATGAGGACAGATTAATCTGTGATGAATACTAATAGCTTGAAAGAAATTGTTTAGTTTACGATATTCACCACCCCAATTAGTTTGAATAGATTTAATTTTAAGTGAAAACTAACGTTCAACAAGTGTTTGAAAACGTTGGAAAGTAAAAAGACATAAATATCTGGTATGCGCATCGAAAAAGATAACAAAGTAATGAAAACCATTAGAAGAAAACATAGGAGCAGGGCCCCAAACATCACTAAAAATTAAATCAAGTGGAGCAGTAGTTTTGTAACTTATAAGTCGTAATGAAAAACGCAAACACTTGCCAAGCGAACAAGCTTGACATTAAACAACTAAGTGTCTAGAAGTACACATTATTTTAATTTTGGAAACTAACAAATTGAAAATACGGGATGTAGGATGACCCAATTGACGATGCCACAGATCAGCAGTGGTAGAGACGCAAGGAGACCAATAAGCTTAAGAAATGGTGGTAGCAGAAGACTCCGAGAGAACATAGAAACCATCATTGCTCTGACCGGAAAAGAGCACTACTTGAGTGATGAGATCCTTTACATAAAACACAGAGGCGTGAAATTCAAAATAAATATTATTATCACGACAAAATTTCTGAATAGATAGCAATGGTTTGGTAATGTAAGGAACATGGAGAGCATTAGATAATGTAAAGGTGTGTTTAGGGAAACGTAAGGTGGTATGGCCAATATGGGATATAGATAGACCCTTATCGTCACCAACATGCAAATGATTAGAGTCGATCAGATTAGGAGTAACGTGCTGGTTTGCACCAGTATCCGGGAACCAAGAAGAGGCAGAAACTGGACCAACAACAAGATTGGCAAAGGGCTAATGACCACTATTGCGAAACTAAGCACATTGCAGGGCTATGTGGCCAAAGAAGCATAGTTGACACTTGATGTGCTGCTCAGAAGATCAATGAGGAGGCCACTGTCTACCAGCAGCAGGCCGTCTACTTTGCTACCAATGATTCTGCTTCCAGTTCGTGGAAGCAGAGGAAGAAGAGCCATGAAAATCAGACCTGCCATAGCTATTGTACAAGTTGTTGTTGGAGCGCCAGTTGCCACGAGAACAACCTCTGTTATGGCCAAAAGAGGAGCTGGTTTGCTGCTATGCAAGAAGAGCAGACAGCAGCAGAGATGGGATAGGTAGCACAAGCGGATTTGCAAGCAAGGAGGGAAGAGAAGACTTATGCAAAAACTTATGAGTAAAAAGGTGGTTGTGAAGATTCGTGAATGACAGCAGTTCAGCCTTGGTCACGAGACTAGTTACCAAGTCTTTAAACTCACCACAAAGACCACAAAATATATAGAGGTTGAAGTCTTCAAGAGAGAGGGGCCGACCAGCAATAGCCAATTCATCAAACAATGACTTGGCATGCTGCATATATGTAGTAACCAAAGCATCTCCTTGCTGAAGATCTTGAAAAGACCCATGGAGTTGCATAGTACAAGAATTTGATGGAGAAGCGAGCGCTTTCTCAAGATGCAGGACATCCATGGAGAGGGAGGAGAGTAATGCGCTTAAAATAAGGTGATCCTGTTGCTTTCAACGGAGAAAAGAAGGGTTAATTGCTGAAGAAGAACCATCAGAACCGTTAGAAACATGAGAAAAAGGACACGATACTGAGTCATCGACAAAGTGAAAAACACCTTGACCAAGAAGATATAGCTTCATCTGCATTCGCCAATAGAGATAGTTTGTGGTTGTGAGCTTCAATGAGACCATTTGATGAGTGTTGGAGAATGCAACTATGGAAAGAGTCATTGTCCTCGTGATGTGCAGGGGAACGACAAAAACATGAGAGAAAGAGCCAAGGTTTTGCTCTGCAAGTTGGGGTTGCTGCTGGTGGGAGAAGGAACCAGCGGCAGCAGCTTCAGAGGGGTTGGATGGTTGGTCTGCATCGTTGTTTTGGTGGGGGGAGTAGGCGGCAGCCGCAACAGAGTCCATTTAGGAGAAGGAGAAAGGATGTCAGCTGCAAGGAGGAAGAAGAGAAGAAGAGTTCTGACGACATAAAGCTATGATACCAAGTTGAGAATATTTGGGAGGCTTAACCTATTGGTTAGCCAACCTTTTCTATATATATGTGTAGGGCAATATAAAATAGTAATGGTGGCGTTGCAATACAAGAGTATGACTAAAATATTTTCTATATAGTATATTTCTTATATAGTACATTAATACTCCATTGTTCAAGTTAGCTTGAACAATGGACTTGAATAATGGAGACATGCATATCTTCCCTGTTCATTTAAGTGAAAAGTGGAGCTCTCCACACTGAAAGCAGCATTGTGTTGTTTTTAGTGAGTTTTTGTTTTAAACGCAAAAATTGTCGGGGCTTACGTATGTGAATTACATTTTTAGTCATTACCAAGTATTTGTTTTCCATGGTTGGCTTCAAACGCAGAAGCAACCACGGAAACAAACGGTCTCCAGAGCTAAGCCTTAATGGCACTAACTCCTGCGCTATTTCTTCTTCTTTTGGAAAAACTTAATTAAATTACTCTGAAAAATGAATCCCTTCTTCTTTAATATATAATTTCAGTTTAAGCTGATGAACAAATCACATTTCATTAAAGTTTTTAAAGTAATGCACAACACATAATAATTTTGTTACAAAAAATCACAAAATTAAAGCTCAAAATACATATTACCAATCACAGACAAACTCTTTCATCTAAAGATGAAATAAATTACTCATATTTCCTCACACATGCAAGGAAGTGAGCAACAAACAAAAATAGCAGATCATTAGGTGATCATGGATTGGTTCTTAATGTAGTATATATAGTAGGAGAAAACAAAGAACAAGCATGCTGCACCTCAGCCACTAAACAAACAAAAATGGCAAATCATAAGGTGATCATGGAAGACTAATAGGAACACACAAGTAATTATTACAAATGAACTAAACTTTCTACAACTTCCATTGCATGGCCCAACTAAAGGAAGAAGAACAATTATATATTGACTCTACGTATTGGATAGAGATAATTTTTCTCAACTGCTGACACCGGACTGAAACCAGCACGAAGATTGCAGGAGACGGAACAAAGAAGAAAAAAAAGGACGTACACTCATACGTTCATGCATGTATGGAAGACATTGTTTCCATCGCATTTCTTCTTTACTTGAACGAACATTTCTCACTTTCAATTTGAACTGTGTTCCTTCATTAACCTCCTGATAGAAAGTCACAGCATCTCGACTTTTGAGGGCAAAATCGCGAGCAATGCCAAACCAACCTGTTTTAAATACAAGGCTTCCTCTTATGGTTGAGCAGTGAAATGTCACTGGTTCCGGTAAACGGGTTCCTGCAGCTGACTCAATTATGGTGGAAAATCACAAATTTTTTTGATAAAAAATTTTAGAATTTTTTATTTTTGATTTTTTTGCAACTTGGCTCATGTGTCTGAGCTAGACCAGCAATTCTATCGGGATCACTGGCTCAAGCCAATAACCCGGTTGATTAAGGCCTACATACATGAACTATTCACGAATGCAGTGCATAGTGCTAAGATAATTAAAATTACCTTCGCGCAATGTTATATAACTACAAAAGACGAAATGAAAAAAAAAAAAAAAGAACTTACCTGGTGCGGGGAGGCAGAGCCGAAGACGATGACTGGACGATTCTCCTCTCTTTCCTTTGTTTTTCTATTTGCTTTTCTCTGGTTTCCGGTCTCCTGTTCTCTTTGTTTCAATTTTCTGTTCTTCTTGCGGCCTTGTTCCTTCCCTTTTGTCTCTGTCTTCTCCTCCCTCCTTGTATTCTTCTGTGTGTTTTTTTCCTTTCTATTTCTGTTTGTTTGCTTCTCTCTCTACTTTTCTCTCCAATCTCCTTTCTGTGACCTCTGTATTCGATAGAAGTCATGGATGATCGTTCATGGATGTATTTAGATTCACCCCAAGGATTGCGGAGGATGGATTATTGTAACGGGGTTCAGGGTTTTATTAATTTCTCAACATCTATTCCCAGAAATTTTACTGGAGGCGGTATTAGGTGTCCATGCAAGAAGTGTCAAAATAAAAAGTATCTGCATCCAGATGTTGTAATGATGCATCTTCTACACAAAGGGTTTGTGAAGGATTACGAGTGTTGGTATGCACATGGAGAGGTATTTGTTAGTAATAGGAGAATGGGAGAAACGGTGGTTGGGTCAACTTCTAGTGCTAGTTGTTGTAACCCATTTTTGGGTCCCCATGAAATAAAATAAATAGCCAAAGGAGGTTAGAAAAATAACAGAAGGCAGAAGCGCTCAGGAAACAGTCAGAAAATTGGTCAAGAAATTTAAAAATACAAGGATTAAATTTTTGACAGTATATTCTTGAAGGATGAGAGCCCTATTGAGAAGGAAAATTTGAATTTTGAGGAGAAAAGCCCAAATTTGGATGTTTATGGACTTAATTGGATTTTTATTTGAATTTATAGAAGATTTGATTGCAAGAAAAATTGATTTTTAAGTCAATTTGGGCTTTAATTTGGAGAAATTTAAGTTCTGGGGCCAAAATATATTTTTTAGGAATTTATTGGGTCAAATCAGGGGCTCAATTGCATAAATATTGAAGTTTAAGGGCCAATTAGGGACTTAATTGTGAAAATCCGAAACCAGGGACCAATTTGGAGAAGGCGCAAAGATAGAGGGGGCTGTTTGGATTTGTTTCAGGGGCTTAATTGAAGAAATTGGAAGTTTATTGATCAATTAGGGGCTCAATTGCATAAATCAGAGGCCAAGGACCAAAGTGAAAAAGGCGGCCAACAAGAGGGGCGGGGACCGAATTTTGGGGACTGATTTGAAGTTTAGCCATTTAAATGAAACGGCGCGTTTTACCCAAAACGACGCCGTTTCATTAAAAAAAAAAAAAAAAAAAAAAAAAAAACAGAACGGTGTCGTTTTGAACGACACTGTTCATCTTCCTCCTTCCCCCCGTTTTAACAGAACAGAAAACGAAAAAATTCGAAAATCTTCCCGCGCCTCTCTCTCTCCTCGCCCCACCACCTTTAGCATTGGCCGACCAGCCGTTGCACCGCACTAACGATGGTCCCCCACGGTTCTGCCCCTATAAATAGGGAAGAAAGACGGAAAAAAAAAAAAAACCGAAGGGAGGAGAGAGAGAGGAGGCCGAAGAGAGAGAGAGAACCGAACACCGAAGAGAGAAGGAGCCGCAGCGCCGCCCGGGAAGCCACGCCACCGCAGCACCGCCTCCTCCACGCCAGGTCACCTCTTCCCCCCTCTCGTTAGTTTTTTCATTTTTTTCCCTGCATGCAGAATGAACATTCTGCATGCAGGGAGGAGGGGGGAATTAATTCCCCCCTCTGTTGATGTGTAGCTGGGCCAGGTGGATCCTGGCCCAGCACATTTGTTCTTTTTTTGGGCCAGACTAAGTCTGGCCCGGCCTTGTATCTGACGGGCCAGACCAGGTCTGGCCCATACCAGCTCTCTGGGCCAAGTCCGGCCCAGATATTTGGGCCGGCCCAGCCCGAATTATTTTATATTATATATTATATATTATATTATATGTGTGTATATATGTATATATATATAAAATATAATAATAAAAAAAATAAATATTTTGAAAAATCTTAAAAAAATATTGTTGATTTTTCTGCATATTTTTGTCAAAAATGTTTTAATTTTGGTTTGTATTTTTATACTGTAAAGATACAAAACCAGTGTTATAAATACCCGGTTTTCGTCAAAACATCAAAGATTTTCAGAATAAAAAAATGTTTTTGCTTTCAAAAAAATTCTAAAAAATCCCTAAAAATGTTGTTGATTTTTCTGCATATTTTTATCAAAATAGTTTAATTTTGGTTTGTATTTTTATACCGTAAAGATATAAAACCAGTATATAAATACCCGGTTTTCGTCAAAACATCAAAGATTTTCAGAATAAAAAATGTTTTTGCTTTCAAAAAATTTCTAAAAATTCCCTAAAAATGTTATTGATTTTTCTGCATATTTTTTAAAAGCGGATTAATATTGGGTTGTATTTTTATACCGTAAGGATACAAGCTCAGTATTAAAATACCCGATTTTCGTCAAAGCATAAAAAAATAATATTTTCTAAAAAATTTTTGTTTTAAAATACGGCCTAGTCTCTCCAATATATATACATAAATATTATAACATCATATTTTCACACAACAAAGAAAATTTTCAAAACAATATATGTATTAACATGCATTTTGGCTTTAATAACCAGTTTATTCAAGCCATGAGAACTAGGCCAATATTTCAAAAATTCTAAAAAATCTTTTTGTTTTATTTTAGTATTTGGGATTACGAATTTATACGTAAAACGTATTCCTAAGTATTATTAATAAAATTTTGGTATGGACGTTAGAACGGTTAGGATTTTTACCCGATAAGATAAAAGACCTTCTTACTGAGGAGGATTTTTCTTGAACCATAGACAGATCAACGACTAGGAAAACACAACAACACTTTAGTTTTTTTTTTATCAGACAATAAAACAATGCAGCTTACCTTAGGTAGGGCGTATTTGGGGTGCTAATACCTTCCCTTTACGCAACCAGTCTCCGTACCCGATCTCTGAGACCAGTTAGGTTCCTAGTGACCAAAATACTAGGTGGCGACTCCAAAGAACCAAATAAAAAATAAAAAAAATTCGCCAGTCGAACCCGCAATTGAAAATATTGAATTTTTTTGTTTTTTTGGGGTGCGACAGAATGGCGACTCCACTGGGGACCTTGTAGACTAAGCTTTGTTTTTGTCTGATTTATTTGTGTTTTCCTGTGCTTATTTTTTATATGCCTTTCCTTTTATTTAATCGCGTATTTGTTTTTATTTTTACGCGCATGTATTCATGCATTATATACAATTGTCTCATGCATCACTTGCCTTAATTTTGAAAAGCACACACAAGCCTTTAAGTTAAGTGGGGAATTAGCGATTTACCCTAAGACTATTGGTCAGGGTTTAAATGCGTGAAACACCCAACTCATATCTGAGTGCCTGCTTGGTAATGGGGACATACGTGTCTTAACTGTTCCTTGCAACGCCCCCATACTTCTTTACGAAGAACGTCACTGGGCAGATATGAGAACCTTCAAGACTAGATAGAAAAAACTACCCACTCTCACTTAATAAATAGAGCTTGTCCTTAGGTTATGTATCTTATTTGCATCAAGATTAATAATGTTATACTCATCGCACATCACTTGTGCATCACATTTTCATCACGCATTTTGTTATCATATGCATTACAGATCGTGAAACATAGGTCCTACATCCAGAGTCCACCAAACCCGGTCCAGATCAAGAATGGAAAACGAAGAAAGAGCTCACTTAGAGTCGCACTACCAGACCGAGTTGGAATCCGTGAAAAATGAAGTTTCTCGACTGACCAATCTGCTTGAGCAACTTTTAAGAGCCAAGAATGGGGAGGGAACGTCTACCCAACCACCTATAGGAGCACCGTCAGTTCATGTCCCGGGGGTATCTCAGAACTTGGGGGCAGATTCAGTGACGGGGCAGCACTTTGCACCTACCATTCCCATTCAGCCCCCTCAAGCTCACATCACTGTGGAAGGGCCTCCCGATAATAGGTCCACCGGATTTATGAACGATGACAAGATATCAGCCTTGGAAGAAAGGTTAAGAGCAGTCGAGGGAAATGACTGGTTTGACCCCATGCGAGCATCTGAAATATGCTTGGTACCAAACATCACGATACCAAAAAAATTTAGGATACCGGAGTTTATAAAGTACACTGGGTTGGAATGCCCAAACACTCACCTTCGATCTTATTGCAATAAGATGGCTGAGGTGATTCATGACGATAAGTTACTGATCTACTTTTTCCAAGACAGTCTATCGGGGTCGGCGCTAAGTTGGTACATGAGGTTGGATAATGCCAAGATCAAGAAATGGAAGGATTTAGTTGAGGCTTTCCTTAAGCAATACAAGTTCAATTTGGAAATTGCTCCAGATCGAACAAGCCTTATGTCAATGGAAAAAGAAGCCAAGAATCAGTAAGGGCTTATGCGCAAAGGTGGAGGGACGAGGCCATACATGTGCAACCCCCTTTGATAGAAACGGAGATGGTGACTTTGTTCGCCAACACATTCAAGGCACCCTACTATGAGCATTTAATGGGTAGCTCATCTCAACATTTCTATGATGTTGTACGCATAGCGGAAAGAATCGAGCAAGGGATTAAAGCTGGACGCATAATTGAGCCATTGGAGACAAAGGGTTTTTTCGGAAGAAAAATGAAAGGTCCCGTTAACAACTTCGAAGGTGGGTCCAATGACAAGATAACAGATTCATATAACCCACAAATACCTACCTCTCATGTGGCCCACATAAACTTTAACAAACCTTTTTCCCCTAATCGAGCAAATGGTCAATCAAACACCCAAAACAACCACCAAAGACCAAACACAAGATACATTTCAGAACAACTACCGCCATTACCCATGCCTCTAAAGGATATATATGCCAAATTACTAAGCATTGGACAAATAGCTCCTATCCCTACATTACCACTACAGCCACCATTCCCCATCTGGTATAAGCCCGAGTTGACTTGCGAGTACCATGCTGGTATTCCCGGGCATTGTCTTGAAACGTGCTACGGTTTCAAGAACAAGTTGTTGAAGCTCATCAAGATAGGATGGGTGTCATTTGAAGATGCACCCAATATCAGTTTAAATCCATTGCCTGGTCATGACAAAAGTGATAGGGGATAAAGGTTGGAAAACCTTGGTCAAGAGTCGTCAATAATGAAGAAGGCGAGATCGAAGGAGAAGACAAGGAAATGCAAGTGGGGAAGGAAGATGAAGCATTGCCTCGGTTGACTTTCCACACACTAGAAGAAGTTTCAGAACGGGTTGACCCAAGAACTTCTCGTAGTTTTCAAAATGTAAAACAACTTTATTTGCCTTAGCATGTTTTTGTCATTTGCTTTTGTCTTTGCTTTTTTATTTTCTCTAGTGAGCATTCAGAGCTCATATTGTCAGCCAGATTTTTGTGTTTGTCTTTGAGCCTACCTTTTCTTTAAATAAATGATGAGTTTATGCATTTTTTTAACAAGTTTGAGTGGTTACAAATAAAGTATCAATAAAATGGTTTAATATGAAATTTAAGAAAAGCTAACCCTAAAGTACAACCCTATCTCTGATAGCATGGATAAATGTTTAAGTGGTCACTTTGTAATTGTCTTTTAAAGAATAGAGTTTATCAACCATAACAATGGCATTTTGAAATAAAAAAAAATCATTATCTATTCACTCACTAAAAAAGTTTATCACCGGCTGAATGAATTGCTTCTCTATATAAAAACCCAGACTAATATCGCACCCCTATACTAGGGGGCAAGACGGATGTTTTATGAAAAGTTTTACGATTTGAAAACCAAGCTAAAGCATTTGACAAAAGCATGACAAAGAGGCAAATACAAGTCATACATTTTGAGAAAAGGACTACTTGAAGAAAGTCAAAGACCTTTTCTCCAAGAATATGATAGGCAACACGAGAGATGAATCCAGCATACGACTTCAAAAGCAAGTTCATGTTAAGAGGGAGTCCCATGAACTAGAAGAAGAGGATGGGGCCTATGTTTCAAAACCAGGTACGAATGCATGCATTGCATCTAATCATAAATCATTGCATATATGTTTTTTTTTGGATCGTTACAGGAGGAGATCTTAGCGCATTCCAACAAGATTATGGACGAAAAAATCATTGAGTTGATTCTAGAACAACAAGAAGAGAAGATAATGGTTTTCAAACCCTGCCAGCAGGAAGAACGACATCGATAGCATTCGGTAAAAAGGAATCGCCAGATGTGATTCCAAGTTGTTGAGATCGCCAGAAGGGATCTCGTATTTCGATGGAGGTCGCCAGAAGGGACCTCATATTTCAGTTTTGAATAAAAGGAATCACAAGATGGGATTCCAAGTAGTTTGAGATCGCCAGAAGGGGTCTCGTTTTTAAATATTCACCAATGAAGGTCGCCAGAAGGGACCTCAAATTTCAGCTTTGGTATAAAAGGAATCGCCAGATGGGATTCCAAGTTGTTTGGCTAAAGGAGATCGCCAGAAGGGATCTCATATTTCGATAAGGGTCGCCAGAAGGGACCTAATATTTCAGCTTTGAATAAAAGGAATCGCCAGATGGGATTCCAAGTTATTTGAGATCGCCAGAAGGGATCTCGTACTTCGACATTCATCAAGGAAGGTCGCCAGAAGGGACCTTATATTGAAACCATTTCTTAGAAAAGCATGGAGTTTACTAAGAATTATTCCCCTTGGGTTAGTCACCCATACAATGAGACCATCATTTTTCTTGGGTAGGTCACCCATACAATGAGACCATCATTTTTCTGGGTAGGTCACCCATACAATGAGACCATCATTTTTCCTGGGTAGGTCACCCATACAATGAGACCATCATTTTTCCTGGGTAGGTCACCCATACAATGAGACCATCATTTTTCCTGGGTAGGTCACCCATACAATGAGACCATCATTTTTCCTGGGTAGGTCACCCATACAATGAGACCATCATTTTTCTGGGTAGGTCACCCATACAATGAGACCATCATTTTTCTGGGTAGGTCACCCATACAATGAGACCATCATTTTTCTGGGTAGGTCACCCATACAATGAGACCATCATTTTTCTGGGTAGGTCACCCATACAATGAGACCATCCATTTTTTTTACCTGGGTAGGTCACCCATACAATGAGACCATTTTTCTGGGTAGGTCACCCAACAATGAGACCATCATTTTTCTGGGTAGGTCACCCATACAATGAGACCATTATTTTTCTGGGTAGGTCACCCATACAATGAGACCATTCTCCATTTTTTTTCTGGGTAGGTCACCCATAATAATAAAGCCATTCTTCCCCTGGGTAGGTCACCCAAAGAATGAGACCACTCTTTCCCTTTTCCATTCGGGCAGGTCACCCATCATAATGAGACCACACACACATTTTTGTATCGGTTATGGGTAAAGGAATCGCCAGATGGGATTCCAGGTTAAAGGAGATCACCATATGGGATCTCGGATGGATTTCCATGTTGATCAAACTAAATAAGAATTAGAGGATCGCTGGATAAGGATCGAGTGACTAAGTTTAGATCATGGTTTTTGGGGCTAATGAGGATTGTTATAAAGGATAAAGTTTCAGATCAATCAAGCTTCGACCAGATCAGTTTCGGGAGTTCCGTTTTGGGTTTATCTTTATAACACTTACTGCGCAAAACCCATGCTCCGTAAGTATTATAAAGAGGGGGCATCTGTTGTAACCCATTTTTGGGTCCCCATGAAAAATAAAATAAATAGCCAAAAGAGTTTAGAAAAAATAACAGAAGGCAGAAGCGCTCAGGAAACAGTCAGAAAATTGGTCAAGAAATTCAAAAATACAAGGATTAAATTTTTGACAGTATATTCTTGAAGGATGAAAGCCCTATTGAGAAGGAAAATTTGAATTTTGAGGAGAAAAGCCCAAATTGGATGTTTATGGACTTAATTGGATTTTTATTTGAATTTATAGAAGATTTGATTGCAAGAAAATTGATTTTTAAGTCAATTGGGCTTTAATTTGGAGAAATTTAAGTTCTGGGGCCAAAATATATTTTTTAGGAATTTATTGGGTCAAATCAGGGGCTCAATTGCATAAATATTGAAGTTTAAGGGCCAATTAGGGACTTAATTGTGAAAATCCGAAACCAGGGACCAATTTGGAGAAGGCGCAAAGATAGAGGGGGCTGTTTGGATTTGTTTCAGGGGCTTAATTGAAGAAATTGGAAGTTTATTGATCAATTAGGGGCTCAATTGCATAAATCAGAGGCCAAGGACCAAAGTGAAAAAGGCGGCCAACAAGAGGGGCGGGGACCGAATTTTGGGGACTGATTTGAAGTTTAGCCATTTAAATGAAACGGCGCGTTTTACCCAAAACGACGCCGTTTCATTAAAAAAAAAAAAAAAAAAAAAAAAAAAGAACGGTGTCGTTTTGAACGACACTGTTCATCTTCCTCCTTCCCCCCGTTTTAACAGAACAGAAAACGAAAAAATTCGAAAATCTTCCCGCGCCTCTCTCTCTCCTCGCCCCCACCACCTTTAGCATTGGCCGACCAGCCGTTGCACCGCACTAACGATGGTCCCCCACGGTTCTGCCCCTATAAATAGGGAAGAAAGACGGAAAAGAAAAAAAAAACACCCGAAGGGAGGAGAGAGAGAAGAGGCCGAAGAGAGAGAGAGAACCGAACACCGAAGAGAGAAGGAGCCGCAGCGCCGCCCGGGAAGCCACGCCACCCATTACAAACCCAGAACTGGCAGGGGGAAGACTCTAGTGGCATATAAAAAACTTAGATATTTCTCGATCACACCTAGACTGCAGAGGTTATTTATGTCACTAAGGACTGCTGAGCACATGACATGGCACCAAACACACGATGCCGTTGATGGTGTGATGGTGCATCCTTCTGACGGCGAAGCGTGGAAACGCTTTAATAGTGTTCATCCTGACTTTTCTGCTGAATCAAGGAATGTTCGACTTGGGTTGTGTATAGACGGGTTCAACCCATTTGGGTCATTTGCTGCTCCCTATTCTTGTTGGCCGGTCATTCTCACAGTTTATAACTTGCCACCGGGAATGTGTATGAGGTCGGAGTTCATGTTTCTATCTACTGTCATACCCGGTCCAAGCAGCCCGGGGCGGAATATAGATGTTTGTCTTCGACCGTTGATAGATGAGCTGGCGCAGTTGTGGTCCTCCGGATCTCTGACTTATGATATATCGAGGAAACAAAATTTCCTTATGAGGGCGGCTTTGATGTGGACTATCAGTGATTTTCCAGCTTATGGAATGCTTTCTGGTTGGAGCACGCATGGGAAACTCACATGTCCATACTGCATGGAAAACAACAAGGCATTCACGCTAGCAAATAGAGGTAAAGCTTCTTTTTTTTACTGTCACCGTCACTTCTTGCCATTTAATCACAGGTTCAGAAAGAACAGAAAAGATTTCTTTGTTGGTAGAGTTGAAAAAGATGTTGCATCCCCGTGTCTTTCTGGTGAAGAATTGCCTCATGTTGTATCAGAGTACGGTGACATTGTGTTTGGCCTTCAATCAGGTAAGCAAAAGTTTCCTGGTTTTGGTTTGACCCATAATTGGGTAAAGTGAAGTATCTTTTGGGAGCTTCCGTATTGGAAGACTAATCTTCTCCGCCATAACCTTGACGTCATGCACATCGAAAAGAACGTGTTTGAGAATATTTTCAACACCGTCATGGATGTGAAGGGGAAGACAAAGGACAACATGAAGGCTAGATTGGATATAGCTTTATACTGTAACCATAAAAATATGGAGTTGGTTTATGACGAGTCACGGGTTGCAAAACCAAGGGCAAGCTTCGTGTTAGAGAAAAACGCACAACTGCTAGTCTACAAATGGCTTAAGAGTCTGCGTTTCCCGGATGGACATGCATCGAACATATCAAGGCTTGTTAACATAGAGGACTGCAGATTGTATGGAATGAAGAGCCATGACTGCCACGTGTTTATGCAAACACTCATCCCATTAGCTTTTCGTGATTTGTTGCCAAAGGGAATATGGGATGCACTAACGTAGATCAGTCATTTCTTCAGAGATATATGCTCCAGCAAGATGAATGTTGAGCACATTGAGATGCTTCAAACGAATATCATCGAGGCACTATGCAAACTTGAGATGATATTCCCTCCTTCATTTTTTAACTCAATGGAGCATCTCCCTATACATCTACCATTTGAGGCAAAAGCTGGAGGACCGGTCCAGTATAGATGGATGTACCCATTCGAACGGTGAGATATTACAGTTGCAATGGAATTCATATCTTAAAGTATTTTCTATGTTTTTCTTATTTGAAAATACTTGAATTGTACTTCAATGCAGGTACTTGTTTAATCTAAAAAAAAAGGTTAAGAACAAGGCGCATGTTGAGGCTTCGATATCTGAGGCCTATATTGTTGAAGAGATATCAACATTTATCTCGTACTATTTCGAACCTCATCTGAGAACAAGAATCAATCGCGTTCCACGGCATGACGATGGCGGTGAAGTGCCTTCCAGTGGGAACTTGTCAATATTCTCCAATACTGGACGACCCACACCTAAAAATGCCGTAAGAGGAAGATATTTGTCGGAAATAGAATTCAAACAAGCACACAACTATGTTCTATTTAACTGTGATGAGCTGAGACCATTTATTCAGTAAGTCTATATATGTGTAATACTAATTAAACTTTGTCAGTAATATACTGTTAATTATATATTGTAATATCATACACTCATTATCACTTGCAGGCAACATCGACAATATTTGCTCTCCAATAACTCGCAGCTGACCGAATCCCAGATCTTTCAATTACAAGATGAACAATTTGCCACATGGTTCAGAACACATGTAAGCACTATCACAAACTCATTCTAACGTATGCATGTCATTACGAGATTCTCGTTCATTTACCGTGTATTGATGTACATTTAATTACATATATTTACAAGGTTTATCAAATGGGAAGGAGTGCGCCCAAGTCATTGTCTTCACTAAGCCTCGGCCCTGAAAGAAAAGTTAAGTGCTACAACGGGTATTTTGTCAATGGATATGTTTTCCATACTGAAGAATACGGGCAAGGAAGAAAGACATACAACTGCGGTGTTTGTGTTAAGGGATCCACAAGTAGCCAGTTAGAAGTTGACTACTATGGTAGATTAGAAGAGGTCGTCGAACTGCAATATCATAGCGAGCAGAATAAAGTGTTTTTATTCAAATGCTATTGGTATGACACGACGGACAGAGGAATCAGAGTTGATCCGCACCATGGTCTGGTCGAAATCAACTCAAAAGCTAGACTCCGCAACATAAACGATGTCTTTGTTTTCGCAAAGCAATGTCAACAAGTTTATTACACATACACCCCTTCATTTAGAAAGGATCGTTCAAGAGTTGATTGGTTGTCCGTTTTAAAAACGAAACCACGGGGTCGTGTCGAGGTTGTTCAGGATGAGAACGAAGACACAAGTGTGCGAGATGAAGTCTTTCAAGTTCGTGAGTTGGTTGAACCATATCGAGTTGCTCCTTCGATTGAATTGGAAGAAAATTCAAATTTTCGAGTTCTCGATGATAGTCTTGTTGATATTGACGGAGAGGAGTTGAATGTTGTTCTCAGCTCTAGCGGACAAGCAAGTCGATGAAAAGATGATATCCATATTGAAGATTGCGATGAAGATGATGACAATTCAATTGATGAGGAAGAAGAAGAAAATTCCGACTAATTATGAAAATGAAGCCCTATGTAAAAACATTTGTCTCATGTAATTTAGATTATTGATGATGTATTTTGTAAAACAAAATATTTATTGTTTAAGCAATGTGGTTATTGTTTTATGTGATAGACAGTTTATCAGTTAAGTTATTGCAGGAAGGTAAACAGGCAATACAAAGACAACCTTTCCTGCATAATGCAAACTTACCGACGTCCATACCGACGGACAACCATCCGTCGGTATCTCACAGAGAGTTCGAAAATATTTACAACAAAATGCCACAATCACCGACGTCCATACCGACGGAAAACCATCCGTCGGTATCTCACAGAGAGTTCGAAAATATTTACGCGAAATGCCACCAACACCGACGACATTACCGACGGCTTCACCGACAACTATACCGACAGAATCAACTTCGTCGGTATATCACAGAGAGTTCAAAAACAATTACAAAAAAATGCCACATTCACCAACGGATATACCGACGCAATGAAATCCGTCGGCATCTCACAGTAAGCTCGAAAAACATGCCACCACCATCGACGGGATTACCGACAGATTATAGTCCGTCGGCATCTCACAGTAAGCTCGAAAAACATGCCACCATCATCGACGGGATTACCGACGGATTATAGTCCGTCGGTATCTCACAGTAAACTCGAAAATATTTAGAACAAAATGCCACAATCACCGACGAAGTCACCGACGGAATAGGTCCGTCGGTAATTTGTCGGTCACGCATATTACCGACAGAAATACCGACAGACCGCGCCATTTCCAAAGTGTGTGAATTAATGCGCCTTTGAACTTGTCAGATTACCGACGGAATCACCGACGGACTGCGAAAAATTTGGAGGGCTTTTAAAAATTCGGGATGAAATTCAAAAAATACCGACGGATTTTTTACCTGTTACCGACGAAATGTTTTACCTTTCACCGACGGATTCCGTTGGTGAGTCCGTCGGTAAAACTGCCCTATAAGTTCCAGCCCCCGCCGCTTCGCCTCATTTTTTCTTCTTCTCCCCGCCGCTTCCCTTCTCCTCCGTTTTTCACCTCAGATTTTTCATTTTTTTCCCCTCAATCCTTAAACACTTTCACCTTTAATCTCTAGCAAGATTTGGTGTTGTAAATCTTCATCATATTAAAAGGTATGTGTTTTTTTTCTAATTTATTTTATTTTATTTTATTTTTAGTTGTTTTTATTTTTGTTGTTTTGGTGTTTTTTGTTGCAATGTAGATAAAGTTTTGAATTTGACACATTATTAAGGTATGTATATTTCGTTCCTTTTCTTGATGTAGGTTGTTTTTTTGAATTTTTTGAATATTTTTTGTTGTTGTGTTGTTAGAATTGTTATTAGTTAATTTAAATTTGAATTAGTTAAAGTTGAATATTTGAATTTTTTTAAATTTTTTGAATTTGTTGAATATTTGTTAATTTAATTGTTAGTCTATATTTTTTTTTTAATTTATTGAATATAATTTATTGTTGTATTGCCTATATAATTATTGATTAATTTATTGAATTAATATTGTTAATGTTGAATTTACCTTAGAATTAATAATTGCGTTTGTTGGAATAATTATCGATTTCCAATTTAATTTATTTACTTTTAATTTATTTTTAGTTGTTTTTACTTTTGTTGTTTTGGTGTTTTTTTTGGTAATGTAGATAAAGTTTTGAATTTGTCACATTATTAAGGTATGTATATTTCGTTCCTTTTATTGATGTAGGTTTTGTTTTTTGAATTTTTTGAATATTTTTTATTGTTTTGTTGTCATAATTATAATGATTAATTTGTTGAATTATAATTGTTAATGTTGAATTATAATGATTAATTTGTTGAAGTATAATTTGTTGAATTTATTGAATTTATTTTTTGTCATATTTTTTATTGTTTTGAATATAATTATTGATTAATTTGTTGAATTATAATTGTTAATGTTGAATTGTAATGATTAATTTGTTGAATTATAATTTGTTGAATTTATTGAATTTATTTTTTGTCATATTTTTTATTGTTTTGAATATAATTATTGATTAATTTGTGAATTGTAATTGTTAACGTTGAATTTATCTTAGGATTAATAGTTGAATATGTTGGAATACTTAGTATAGAATGGTTCGATTGGTTGTGGCTATTGTTAATATTTGCAACTTTGTGGATTTGTGGATAGGGGAGGTGCTGCCGATGTTTTTTTAACTTTTGAATTTTATTATACAATTATTAATATAAAATTGTTTAGATGCGCAAAATGAAAACCAGAGCTGGTCGTCCAGTCGAATCAAGTTCGTCTAGCAGCGATGATGATGTTTCCTTAGGTGCCTCTCAAGAAGAGGCACCTACACCACCTGCGCCGTCAACCGATGCTGCCTCTTCCAGCGATGTTTCACATCGCAGACGCGGCGTGCCTTCGAAGAGGAATCAATTTACCCGCCAGTACGAGGCACAGTGGAAGGACGATCTTTCAATGTAAGTTTGTTAAGGTTTTAGTTTTTTTTATATATAAAAAACAAATTTAAAACATAATTTATGAAGTAATCACAAATTAATTTCATTTCTTTTCAGGTTCACAAACATTGAGGCCGCCCGAGTAATATCATCGGCATTTAAAGCGTCGATGGAGATTCCATTGTTTCAATGGAGTTAGATATCCAGACATCCTGAATGGATGCCTCAAATCAATGCATGGTTTCGTAGAATTGAGGTTCGTGTTAATATATAATTTTCAGCTTATTTCTAATAAATTCAAGTTATAATTGTAAATAAATTATTAACATTTTAAAAAATTATTTTTTATATACAGCATCGATTCTGCTGGGACGATGAACATGACACTATTGTGAGGAGGGTGTGGGAAAATCACGCGGCAATTAGGTAACATCGAAAACAATACGACTTTTTTTTACATTATTATTTATGTTTCGAAATGTAATTTTTTCGTGCGTGAATTAGGTTGCGTGATTTTTGGTATGACACCCAGAAAAAAGCAAAAAAAACAGCGAGGGATAAGGGGTTCCAAGGCTGGAACGATGTTGCGGTTTGAAGGGATTTCAAACCAATATACATCCCGGAAGATATATGGCCGCACTATCTTCAACACGTGACGTCTGAGCGGTTCACTCGACGCTCACAGTCCGGTGCTGGCAACCGGAATCGGCCAATTCATGGCTCGGTGACAACGCACACCGGCGGCTCCGTTCCATTTTCTGCACATGCGAAACGGATGGTAAGATTAACTTAAATGAAATATATCGTTCAATTAATTTGTTGTTAATACATTTTTTTCATTATAGGCTAAGTCTCTTGGATGTGAGCCGAGTCCTATGGAGCTGTTTGTGGAGATGCACGTGTGAAGTCATGACCGCCAAAAGGGGACGCAACAGTTCGTTGACAACCGTGCTCAACATTTTGTGGTATGTTTGTTCAACCATTTTATTTTGTAAGTTGTTATTATGTTTATTGAATTGAATATGATGATTTTTTTTTCAGGAGACCTATAATAATCGGTTGAGGGAGAGATACGGGGACGATCCATCGACCCATCCGGAATTCGATCCGGATTTGTGGATGGAGGCTGGATCGTCAGGTGGACCCGATAAAAATCGGGTTTACGGGCTCTCCAACACTACCGCGGCCAACTTGCGGTCGACCGGTACTGCTTCAATCTGTATCGAGCTCCCAATCTAAGGAGTTTGTGGCCTTGCAGCAAAGGTGCGACCACCTATCAGAGGCATACACACAACTCAAAGAAGAGCAAAGATTGGCGAACGAACAACACAGAGCAGAGTCTGAACAACAAAGAGCGGCCTATGAAGAGCTTCGGCAAATGGTCATGAACATGACACAAGGTGGAACATGTGCGCCTAATCCTTTTTGGCCGCCTAACCCCCATCCTCCTCCTCCTCCTCCTCCTCCACCTTTATATTAATTTTTAATTAACATTATTTACATTTAAAATTTTGTTTAATGTTTTTTTGAAACACATTCATTTTGTAATGAATATTATTTCACTTTGAGTTTTTGTTGCTTAATATAAATTTTATTTGCATAATTGGTTTGTATTACCATTAATTTATATTATTTTTTCAAAATAATTAAAAAAAAACAATTACACAGGGATTTACCGACGCAATAACTCCGTCGGCATTGGACAGTGTCTGCCACCGTCACCGACGGAACAAATCCGTCGGTATAAATTTCCCGACGTATTTACCGACGGAAATATTCGGTTGGTATAAAATATCACCGACACTTTTGCAGATGGATTTATTCCGTCGGTATTTTTATAACACCGACGGAAAATATTCCGTCGGTATATTCCAAGCGGGAAACTTTTTTTTTTTGGCGCGCACGGTCCGTCGGTAAAACTTTTTTTTGTATTTCCGACCGATATAGCGACGGAATGTGGAATCACAGACAAAAGGTATTCCGACGGGTGTATTCCGTCGGTAATATAGTCGGTAAATAATTTACCGACGAAATGTCTATCACACACCGACGGAATATGTCCGTCGGTAAAACTGTGAAATCTTATAGTGTGCATGCGTTTTCTGATAATAAAGCCACCCAAGATTGTTATGGCTGAAGTAAAGGTAATGGTCGGCGATAGTTTTGGGGACGTTAGCAGGCATGGGGCGGCGTTTCTTTCTCTGATTTTATAGCTAAATGAATGCCTGATAGAGTTAGCATTATTTGTTAGTTGAAAATTATTATTCAGTATTGCAAATAAGTTCTCCATTACTTGAGGGAGAAGATTTTATTTTCTGTTATTCTTGATTTAGTCATATACCACGATCCTAGTCCTGCAATCGTGGGTTGTTATTTATGTTATTGTAAGGCTATTTAATAGCAATAAGCATCAATGAATAAATCACGTATTACTCCCAGCTTTCTAGTGCAAACCATTACTGTGTAAAGCTTTTTGTCATTCTTGCTTTTTAACATAGCTCTCTATCATTCTTGCATTTTAACATTTGGTACCAGAGCCTCTCCACGAAAACTCCACAATCACAATCTGTCCCAAACGAGAAGACACATACCAGGGCAATCAACATTGTTGAGTTTATCAACACAGTTACCAGCTTGAAGAGACAATGGCATCTGAAAGCAGTTTTGTACAACCTGCAATCCTAAGATTTGATGGACACTATGATCACTGGAGTATGCTGATGGAAAATTTTCTACGTTCCAAAGAGTATTGGAACCTGGTGGAGACAGGGATCATTGCAGCAGTAGAAGGAGTTGATCCCAGCGAAGCACAACAAAAACAAATTGATGAGCAAAAGTTGAAAGACCTAAAGTGCAAAAATTATATGTTTCAAGCTCTTGATCGATCAATATTAGAAACAATATTGAAGAAGGACATAGCTAAAGACATATGGGATTCCTTGAAACAGAAATATTAAGGAACTGCACGTGTAAAACGTGCTCAATTGCAGGCTCTTCACAAAGAGTTCGAAACATTGCATATGAAGGTTGCTGAATCAGTCAACGACTATTTTGGAAGAACTCTCATTATTGCCAATAAATTGAGAATTCATGGAGAATGCATAAAGGACGTGGTGATCATTGAGAAGATATTACGGTCAATGACTCCGGAATATGACTATGTTGTATGCTCTATAGAAGAATCCAATGATCTGGATATTTTATCCATTGATGAGCTACAGAGTAGCTTGTTGGTTCATGAACAGAGGATTAACTGCCATTTTGTCATTGAAGAACAAGCATTGCAGATGACTTACAGGGCTCAGCAAGGGGGAAGAGATAGTGGTAGAAATAACTATTGTAGACGTGGAAGAGGAAGAGGAAGAGGCAGATTTGGGTTTGACAAATCAACCATAGAATGTTATAACTGTGGTGAACTAGGACATTTTCAGTATGAGTGTCCAAGGAAAGCAAGGGATCAAAAGGCAAATTATGCAGAAACAAGAGAAGAAATGTTGTTGATAGCTCATGTTAACTTCCAACAAGCTAAAACAAAACATATATGGTTTCTTGATTCTGGATGCAGCAACCATATGTGTGGACAGAGGGACATTTTTTATCATTTTGATAGAAGCTTCAGAGAATCAGTAAAGATGTGAAATGACTCAAGTCTTGATGTCCAAGGAAAAGGCTGGATTCGAATGGAGGTGAATGGCATTATTCATGTGATCACATGTATTTTTTGTACCAGAATTGAAGAACAATTTGCTTAGCATCGTCCAACTCCAAGAAAAGGGACTTGTTGTGTTTATTCAACAAGGGAATTGTAAAATCTTTCATCCTGAGAAAGGCTTGATTATTGAGACTGAAATGACTCATAATCACATGTTTGTGGTGTTAGCAGACTACTCACCATCAACTGATAAAAAATGTCTTTCCTCCATGCTCACTGATCAGTATACACTTTGGCACTATCAGTATGGACATCTCAGCTAGAATGGAATCAATATATTGTAGCAAAAGAAGATGGTGGACGAGTTACCTCATTTCAAAGCTATTCAGCAGGTGTGTGAAGGATGTTTGGCAAGAAGACAACATCGTGATTCTTTTCCAAAAGGTAGCATATGGAGGGCATAAAAAATTCTTCAACTGGTACATGCGGATATATGTGGTCCAATAACTCCAGTTTCCAACAGCAGCAAAAGGTATCTCATTACTTTTATTGATGATTTCGGTAGAAAAATCTGGGTTTATTTCTTGACAAACAAGTCAGAAGCCTTTGCTACATTCAAAATCTATAAGGCTAAGGTTGAGAAAGAAAGTGGCGCAATCATTCAAAGTCTGAGAACAGATAGGGGGTGAGTTTACTTCATCAGCATTCAACAGTTTCTGCAATGAGAATGGAATATTCAAACAGTTGACAGCACCATATACACCTCAACAAAACGATGTTGCCGAAAGGAAAAACCAAACCATTATGAATATGGTGCGCAGTATGTTGTTAGAGAAACAAATTCCAAAATCTTTTTGGCCAGAAGCAGTGAATTGGGCAGTGCATGTCTAGAATAGAAGTCCCACTCTTGCCGTGAAAAACAAGACCCCTGTTGAAGCTTGGAATGGCATCAAACCTTCAGTAGCACATTTCAGAGTTTTTGGTTATATATCCCATGTCCATGTTCCTGATCACAAAAGGGTGAAGCTTGATGCCAAAAGTCTGAAATGTGTCTTTCTAGGGGTAAGTGAGAACTCTAAAGCATACGGGTTTTTTTATCCTATTTCATAAAAGATAATTATTAGCAGGGACATGGTTTTTTAAGAAGATCAACAATGGAATTGGGATGATATTCACAAGCCAGTCACATCAGCTGATTTAGCATGGGAAGCACTGACAATGAGGATGAGTCTCATACAGTTGAATAACCGGTGGAGAATGAGCCTGCACGGAGATTTTTTCAAGAAGAACCTTTAAATGCAGATATAGCAACACTAGATGAAAATGGCACAGCACATGCTAGTGTTGAAGCACACCAATCAGCTAACTCATCCAGTGCAGAAACCACAATTTCAAAAGGAAGAACACGTCGACGTCTTGCATGGCTGACAGACTAAGAAACTGATCACAGTTTCTTTGCTGCAACAGATGTGAATATAGCTCATCTAGCTTTGTTCACCAACAGTGATCCAACAACATTCGAAGAGGCTGTGAAAAGTGAAAACTGGAGGCTTTCCATGAATCAGGAAATTGCAACAATTGTGAAGAATGAGACATGGGAATTAACGACTCTGCTGGCAGGAGGAAAAATAGTTGGCGTGAAGTGGATTTTTAAAACCAAAATCAGCAAGCTTGGAGAAGTTGATAAGTATAAAGCTCGTTTAGTTGCCAAGGGCTACATCCAACAATATGGGGTGGATTATGCAAAAATATTTGCACCCGTGGCTCGCTTAGACACATATCATATGGTGATCTCTTTTGCAGCACAACACAGCTGGTTGATATATCAACTTAACGTAAAATCAACTTTCCTGCATGGAGAAATTAATGAAGAAGTGTTCGTCGATCAACCTCCAGGTTACAAGCAGAAGGGGGAAGAAACAAAAGTCTACAGACTCAAGAAGGCATTGTATGGACTCAAACAAGCTCCTCGAGCTTGGTACAGTCGTATAAAGTCCTATTTCTCCAAAGAAGGCTTCACCAAATGTCTTTATGAACATACTTTGTTCATAAAAATAGCGGTTGGAGGTAAAATATTAATCATTTGTCTTTACGTTGATGATCTTATTTTTACCGGCAATGATGAAGTTATGTTCGATGAATTTAAGGAGTCAATGATGGCTGAATTTGACATGATTGACCTTGGGAAAATGAGATTTTTTTTGGGCATTGAAGTATTGCAAAAGGAAGATGGCATTTTTATTAGCCAACGAAAATATGCCAACGAGGTTCTAGAAAGATTCAACATGGGTCAGTACAACTCAGTCAAAAATCCAATTGTTCTTGGATTTAAACTGTCAAGGGATGAAGGAGGAGTACAGGTTGATAGTACACTCTACAAGCAAATGGTGGGAAGTCTCATGTATCTAACTGCCACACGTCTTGATTTAATGTTTGTGGTAAGTCTAATTAGTAGATACATGGAACATCCCACTGAATCTCATTTGTTGGCAGCAAAAGGATTCTAAGGTATGTAAAGGGGACATCTAATTTCGGGATGTTTTATAGGAAGGGATGAGATGCAGAGTTTTGTGGTTATACAGATAGTGATTATGCAGGTGATCAAGATGATAGAAAGAGTACTTCAGGTTATGTTTTTATGATGAATTCAAGTGCAATATCTTGGTCTTCAAAGAAACAACCAGTAGTTACTCTCTCTACCACCAAAGCTGAATTTATTGTTGCAACATCAAGTGCCTGACAAGTTGTTTGGTTAAGAAGAATTCTGAAAAGTCTAACTCATGTGTTGTCCGGACCTACGGTGGTGTATTATGATAATATATTAGCCATCAAACTCTCAAAAAATCTGGTAATGCATGGTCGTAGTAAGCACATAGATATTCGTTTTCATTTTCTTCGTGATCTAGTCAAAGATGGAGTAATAGAGCTAATTCAATGTTCTACTCATGAACAAGTTGTTGATATTATGACCAAACCATTGAAGATTGAAGTTTTTTCAAAACTACGAGAATCAATGGGTGTTTGTGAATATTCTGAATAAACTGAATGTTGAGAACATGTAGTTTAAGAGAGGATGATAAAGTTAGGATTATTTGTAGTTGAAAATTATTATTCAGTATTGCAAATAAGTTCTCCGTTACTTGAGGGAGAAGATTTTATTTTCTGTTATTCTTGATTTAGTCGTGTACCACGATCCTAGGTCCTGCAATCGTGGGTTGTTATTTCTATTATTGTAAGGCTATTTAATAGCCATAAGCATCAATGAATAAATCACGTATTACTCCCAGCTTTCTAGTGCAAACCATTACTGTGTAAAGCTTTCTGTCATTCTTGCATTTTAACAATGCCATATGTTTTAGTAAAGTATTGCATTGTGGGCAAGTGGGGCTAATTATCTCTTTTTCTTCCCACTGAAACGGTTCCCTATGCAATGAAGAAGACGATAAACAGGGTCCTTTGAAACAACGTCGTTTTGGGATGCGAAATGGCCTTTTTCAGTTTGGTCACTTAATTTATGAAATCTTGTAATCAAATCCTTGGGTAAATTCTAATTCGATCCCTTAATTTCAGCATCATTTACAAGACAACCTTTAGTCTTTGATTCATGCAATTTGATTATCAATTGATCAATAAACTTTTAATTTCTTCAATTTAGCCCCTAGTATTTCTTCAAATTCTAATTATCTCTTTTTTTAAAATGTCTCATTGTAATTGTCACACGTCGGAAAATCCCGTGCGGCAATTGGCTGGCGATTTATGTCTCGTTGTTGTATTGCTTGAATTGGTTCGTTAGGAGTCGCCACCTAGTATTTAATTGACGTTACTAGGAAACCCTGATTTACTGATCCTGGTCAGAGATTCGTGGGTAAAGGCCTGATTGTGGTTAGGAAAGGTATTAACACCCCTAACACACCCTACCTGAGGTAAGTTGCTTCGTGGATTTGATGTGTTAAAGAAGTTTTAAAAATTGTTTTTTCATCAGAATTTAGAAATACAACTTCCATACAAGTTTGTACTTCTACACCGTGATCCAATCAAAATATTAAATCCTTCTTTATTCCTGCAATCTCGTCATAAAAAAAAAAACTTTTAGGCTTCGTAAGCTTGCTATAATTTAAAAAAATAAAATTTTAGCCCAATTCTAAGGCTTTAATAAATCAGTTATTAATTTCCAAAATAGATGTAAAAACATTTTCACAAGAAATACAACATGATTTTATTTATCCTCAAAATTTGTGCATTAAATTAAACACTCAATTCTTTTTGTCCTTTTTTATTTTTATAATTCAATAACATAAAATAAAAAAGAACACCAACACACACACTCTTTTTTATTATTATTTTCTTTTCTTTTCTTTTCTTCTTTTTTTTTACATTCACATTTACACAAAATAAATTCAAAACAAATAGATACAAATTACATTAATTAATTTAAATTTTACAAAACAGTCCCTAAATTGCATTGAAGGACACTGCCTGACCTCTTGGCGGCGCGTCTTCCCACGCGCCCCCGTCACTGGCGGCGCGTGGGTTCACGCGCTGCCCAGAAATTCAGGCGGCGTGAGGGGTTGTAATGGCTTCCTCCCCTCTTCAATCTCCTGCTGCCCGGCACCTGCAAAACAAACAACAACACAATCGGCAGTCGATTTTAATTTTGTTCTTTGTTTTTCAAAATCTGCTTCGGTTTTTCTTCTTTTTTAACAAATCTGCTTCCCCTTCTCTTCTTCTCGGCTTCGGGTGGCAGATCTGTTGTGGACAAAGCAGCGTTGAGAGGAGCGGCGGCGTTGCTGTGATGGGGGAAGGAGACGACGACGATGCTAAGGAGATCGGCTACCGATCGGTGGCTTGGTGGAGGCCGGTCTTGTGGAGCTACTTCTTCGGCGACGACCGACTGAGAGGAGTGTGAGGGGGTCCGTGGGTCTTCCACCGGTTGAAGGAGATGATGACAGTGTTGCCCCGGCGCTGGATCTGTTCGGTCATCGCTGTTGTGGAAGGAAACCGAAGGAGAAGCAGCCGTGGCTGAGGAGGAGATTCTGAAGGCCGACGTGCAGGGGAGATGAAGGAAGGAATGAGTTCGGTTTCAAGCAGGGAAGATGAAGGAAGGAACGGCCAGAGGAGGAACCGGCTGGATTTTTTGAAGGAGAAGGCTGCGGCTACAGTCTTGGAAAAATGGGGAGAAGGGAGTAGATTCCCATGGCTGAAAGGGGTTCTCTTGGTTATGAGTAAGCAGTGAAAACCGGCTGTAGAGGAGGTTGATTTGGCTGCAAGAGGCAGATGACGGGGAGATGGGGAACTCAATCAAAGGAGGGAGCTAGCTGGTTGGCTTTGGTTAAAGGTCGGGGGCCAGTTTTTTTCGGTTTGTTTGGGGCTGAAGGGATGAGAAAACTTTGGCTAGCAAGAGGGGAAAAATGGTTGGATGGAGACGAGGGAGTCCGGCTGGTTTTGGGTCAGGAAAATCAAACCCCGGGGGAAGTAGCTCAAGGAGCCAAAAAATGGAGACCAGCAGGGGGGCAGGCTGGCGTGAAAGGCAGAGTTTTTTAGGGTTAGGTTTCTGCATTTTTTCTTTTGAAAGTATCAAAATTACCCCCCTACAAAATAAACCCCCCCCCTATTAACTTTGAGTTGAAAGCTGTTATTTATAGGTAATTTTGTGTTCAATTCACTTGGTAAAAATTAAATTTGGTCTTAAAATTTCAATCTTTTCAATTCAGTCCAAATTAAGCTCCCAAACTTAATTTTTCACCAATTAAGCCCCCAAATTAATTCAACCCATTTAAAGTATAATTAACTCCTTGCACTTAATTAAATCCTTCAATTGGACCTAAATTAATTCTTAAACATAATTAAAATTTAATTTGGCCCATGATTAAATCAAATTGGCCCATTAAAAATTTAATTATGTCATTGGACTTAATTTTTATGCAAATTCATCCAATAATAATTTAATTTGACCTTCGATTTTTGCCTATTTTTGCAGTCTTTTTTTATCGGCTTTCTCCATAGTGCCAGCCTTTATTCTATTTTTTGATTTTTATTTTTTAAAAAAGTGAATTTTGGGGAATAACCCAAAATTGGGTTATGACAATAATGAAAGAAAGGTGAAAAATACCAAGATCTTTTTTCAAAACAATCTTATTGTGATGGGTGACCTACTTAAATTAAAAATATTAAGATTGTTTTTCAAAGTGGTCTTATTGTAATAGACGACTTGTCCATGTTGAAAATGATTTTTAAATTGATCTTATTGTAATGGGTGATATACCGAAATAAAATATATAAAGATTTTTAAAAATAATCTAATTATAATAGGTGAAATGTGTAAATAAAAAATACAAAGAAATTTTAAAATTATCTTATTATAATAAAGACGTAGATAAAAAATATAACTCACCTGTGAAAGGATTTGGTTACACTTTTCCAATATGCTACAGGGGATTTGTTGCCAAAGTTTCCAGCTGATCAGGACATGAAGCCTTTGTAACCATCAAATCTTAAAAGCATGAAGAATCATTTCTGGAGAGGAAATGATAATTGCTTTGCCGACTTTTACTTGTTCATATTGGCCGGTTCATGCACTTACCTCCATGAGAATTCTGATAGGCTTCACCAGCTCCGTATAATTGAGGGAAATTGAGCCCCGACAGATGGGTAAAAGGGCCCCGTCTGCTGTGATAAAAGGAACCACCGCCACGACAGGGATCCTCTTTCTATCTATCCATAGTACGAGTAATAAGTACTTTATTGTTATTATTACTTTTTTTATTAATAAAAATTTTTGAACTAATCTACATGTATCTTGATTAATTTTATAAACTCTAAAATTAATATCTATATAAATTTTAAATGGCCAACATATTAGTAATCACAGAACTCAAATCTAAAATCATAGATAAAATAAATCTTCTAGTTCTAAACTCTTACTACCAAACTATATTTACTAATCCCATGATTGACGGAGATCAATTATTTTTTCCTCGAATGCTTTTAGTTATTAACACGAGGGGTGAAAAAAATTTATAAACACAATTAAAAATCTTTTGCTACTATTTCTTTTTTTTCTTATTTTGAATAAGTTATAAAAAAAAAAAGGGTTCAATTTCAGCCAGAGAGGAAACTAGGATCAAGCTCCTTATGGTTGTCCTTGTGAAGCTAATTTAAAATAATATTATTTTAAATTATAATTTTTTAAATTAAAAGTTAAAATAGTATTATTTTTTAATATTTATATGTAAAATCATGATCAAGTGAATCAATTTATAAATTAATCTATTAAATTAACTGTATTTAACTAAAAGAAGTGATAGGTTATTATTTTAAAAACAAGGCTCTACGTACTAAGTGGCAACATGGTATTTAATTATCCTATTAATTAATATTTGACCTAAAAAGGTTTTCCCTCGGGTTATTCACCCGCTTACCCCTCAATTTTAACAAGCCAGCTATGCGCGCCAAACAAACATAGTTTGACTTAGAGATTTATCAATTTTTTGTTTTCTCCCTTTTTTAAAAAAAAAACACATGAAAAATTAGCAACATCATCATTTATGTTGACATCAATATTCAAATCTACATGTTAATCTCACTATCATTACTTTCTCTTTCCCTCTCCATCCCCTGTTTATCTATTCTACACCCAAACCTATACCTAGAACAATCCTTGTAGCCATACAATTGGGGAACTGAATGCAGATCTCATGTTGTTAAGGTCATAGATCATGAGGGTAGATGAAAGCCTTGGAACTTGACAATATCATTGGACCACATATTGCCAAGCCTCTCCCTTTGTGCACAAAATAAAAAATCGATAAACTTGAAGGCAAAAAATGCACAACAAGTAGTCGGTTTTAAATTTTTCTTTTGGTCCAGATCCGTGTTCGGGTCTTCTCCGTTTCGGATCTGTTTTGGTTCTCCTTTTCAGAGCTGCTCCCTCTGTTAATCCTTTCTTCTTCTGGGTTCTGCGCCGCCGTTGCGTGTTCCCGTCCGGATGGGTGAAGATCGAAGAAGTGGCTGGTGGCTGGAGGCGGACAGAATTGAAATCTGACGGCGCCGCTGTGTCAGGGTAGCCGCTGGAGGCCGTTGGGTCTGCGGGTCGTCGTTGCTGGTGAAGGGCTGTTCTTGGAGGAGGTAGGCAGACCGATTTGAGAAGAGGACGTTGTTGACAGGGAAGGAGACGCTGTGGGTGGCCTCTATGGTTGCGGTAGAAGGTGGTGATTGTGAGGGAAAAAGGAAACGGCCGGGAGGGATGAACAATCTGTTCGCCGAGGAAGAAGAAGTTTTGACCGGCGATGGAGAGAGATCTGGTGACCGGCGAGAGGGGAGAGTGAAGGGGATGAGAAACTTCGATGTTGCTGCCGGGTGAGGGAGAGGAGAAAAAATGAGCGGCTGTTTGGGGGAGGGGCTGTTTGGCCGGTGTCGGCTGTGAGCAAAAAAAAATGGCTTTCGGGGGGGAGGGGGGTGTGTGTGTAGGCTGTTTGGAGAAAAAATTGAGATAGGTTTAGGGTTTTTTCTTTTGTATTTTTGCTGAAGTTTCAAAATTGCCTCCCCCCTTTGTGTGAGTTAAAGACCAGTATTTATAGGCAAAATGTTGCTAGGTTTTTCAACTTGGTCCCTCAACTTCTTTCTTTTTCGTAAATTTTGATTTTTCTTATTTTTTGTATTTTTTGAAAACGAGCAATATCAACGTCGACTCAATGAGAAAAATCAATGATTTTAAAAATAACGTGTGAAAAGTCGAACGCGTTTGAAAATTTAAATTCTTTTTTAGACGACGCTGAAAATGCTAAAATGATGAAAATATATTAAAAAAACATATTTTTTGGATTTTCATTGTTTTTCTCTATTTTTTGATTTTTTTTGAAAATATATTAAAATATGGGTCAAAAATTAAGTAGCAACAAGTGAAAAGCACTTTAAAAAGCAATCACAACCACATTCTCAAACACATACTAACTAAGCCGCTCGTGATAAGTAAAGTATCTAAAGCTTATCATGAATTGTTAAGATCTTGATAGATTTATTTAACTATTGTGGCTTAATTTCCCTCCCATGGATAAGAAATAATGCATGAATACACTTAAACGCGCCATTGTGAAATGCACTTGTAACTACAGTTCATTAGGTGCCCCCAACAAATTAAACAATTGGATTCGGTGTGGTTGTCTTGAATTAAGAATTGGAAGGTACAGGGTATAGATGTAAATAAATGTATTTTGCGTTAGTGATGCTGTGGTCCAAAGCTATTCATGATGGTTGTGACAAGCTGTGTTTGAGGTAAATTGGTTTGCAAACTCATAAGGTCCCACATCCAACTAAGCCTTTTCATTTCTTGCCTCTCAACCACCTTTGAACACACATCCATTTACCTCTTTTGTTATAAATTAGTGGACACTGGGTATTGGAAACTGCAGATAGGTGTCCCAAATTCACCATTTTTGGACCTTGATCTTCTCCTCTCTTTCTCTCTCATTTTCTTGAGGTAGTTAGGCTTAATATCTAGCTAGAGTTAAAGTAGTGGCCGCATCCAACGAAGAGAAGGGGTGTGTGTGAGCAAGATGGAGAAGCAGGGCACGTGCACTACTATTGATTTTGTTAGCTCCAACCGTGATGCATGTTACTCACTGACAGAAAAACTTGAGATAATTGCTGATAAGATCTTGCTTCTTCAAACTATAGAGATTTTTCTTACTGAAAGCATTGACCAACAAAACATTGGAATTCAGAGAATTAAATTGTTTCTAGGACAATTATGTGTCCAATAAGTTTACACGTCAATTAATAATAAAAAGAGAGTGAAACGAGACATTTCGCAACAACCTAGCTGGCTTATCATAACATCACTGAACTCTCTATAAATACCTTCTAGGTCTTTCACTACAAACACACAAAACCTTCTTTAACCTAATTATTTCATAGCAATAATTCTCATTATATTGCCATGGAAATCTTCACAAAGCAACTCAACTCTATTGATCTTGAGAGAGGATTGGTGCTACCACGCGATTCTAACCTAGAACGCCTTCAACCTTTCCATGGAACCATAGAACTGTCCACCATAGTTGAGTCATTTGCCGGCCCCCGTTTACGGGACCCGGTGACAATTCACTGCTCCACCAGATTAGGAAAGCTTGTATTTACAAGAGGTTGGCATGACATTGCTCGCAATGCTGGCCTCAAAAGTGGAGATACTGTGATTTTCTATCAGGAGGTAAACGGGGGAGCGCAGTACAAAATGAGAGTGAGAAATGTTGGTTGAAGTAAACAGGAAATGTGACGGGAGAGTGTCTTCCATACATGAAATTCTGAGTGCGCGTCATTTTGTTTCTTCTTTGTCATGTCTCCTGCTATCATCGTGTCTAGTTTCTGTACGGTATCAGCAGTCGAGAAAAACTATCCATATCCAGGAGTCGATTTATAATTAATTGGTCTTCTTCCTTTAGTTGGGCCACGTTGCAATGTCAGTTGAAGAATGTTTAGTTCATTTTTTATATGTATAATGATCACTTGTGTGTTCCTATATATTAGTCTTCCATGATCACCTAATGATTTGCCATTTTTGCTCGTGCTTTGTCTACTCCTACTATACTACTTTGAAAACCAAAACAAAACAAAACGGCAGTACTGTGTTGTCCCATCTCTAGAATAACTAATCATTTCCAAAACTCTATATATACAAGATTTCCCCAAGAGAATTTAGCAGTGATTTTGGAAGAATATATATATGATTTAAAACTACTTTAGATTATATTATTTAAAACATCACTAAATCATACTGTTTGCAAGGATTTTCTCTAATTTCTAACTGATCTCTCTATCAATATAAACGAACTATGTTAGGCATAGCTGACTTGTTAAAATGGAGAGGTAATAGCATTATTAAATAACATGTTGCGGCTTAGCCAGGTCTAGATTATGTGGGGCCACTTCGCTTAATTTGACATAGACTCCCAATGGGGCTCTTCATCTTCAAAAATTAACTTTTACGCGCCACCCAAATAGCCGAAAAGATGCCTGACGCTGAAACTGACCTTTTAGAAGACTACATTCTGTCAAGAACTGGTCCACCTAATAAACCTCGTCCATAACCTCCAAATAACTCCTCTGCTAGCAAGGAAACCCTAATAAATGATGTCTTCCGTGAAGTGAAGAAATAAATGAAGAAAGGACACCGGGCATCTCCCCAACTAAAAAATTATTAATACCGAGCATCTTCCACAATAACTTCTCTCGGAAGACATCATTTATTAGGGTTTCCTTGCTAGCAGAGGAGTTATATATAGAGTTTTGGAAATGATTAGTAATTCCTAGAGATGGGATACACAGTACTGCCGTTTTGTTTTGTTTTGGTTTTCAATGTAGTATAGTAGGAGCAGACAAAGCACGAGCAAAAATGGCAAATCATTAGGTGATCATGGAAGACTAACAAACAAGTGAATATTATTATACATTAAATGATGAAACCCATTTAAAAAATGAAGTAAACTTTCTTCATCTGACGTCATTGCGTGGCCCAACTAGTGGAAGAACAACAATTATATATTGACTCCTGATATACATAATTTTTCTTAACTGCTGAAACCGTACTAGACACGAAGATAGCAGGAGACAACATGACAAAGAAGAAACCAAAGGACGTGCACTCGGAATTTCATGTACGGAGACAGAACACTACAGTAATAGTAATCATTACAGCATTTTATATTAAAATTCTATTAAATTCATGAATAACTATAATGATTACAACATCTTATATTTAAATCTCATTCTATAATAAGCTAAAGGTTTGAGACCTAAAATTTACAAACTATAATGTAAAACTGGGCATTGTGACAACTTCCCTTTTCTATGATATAAAGTTGGAATTATGAAAATTAAGTTTCATATTAAAGATTGGCTAAAAAATCATGTTGGGAATGTTTTTATGTTCTGGTTTTTGTTGTCAATCTCATCAGTTAATTATTTTATTAATTAGTTGGTTAACAATTGTCGTATTTTATGATATAAGATTGTCTCTTTTATAACACAATTTTTTTTAATGCTTAGCTTAATTTATTGTTTTAATTAATATGGATATCTGAGTTAACTTACACGACACCTCAACTAATAATTTTTGAAATTTCAAGTTTGTAAGTGCTCCAATTCCATAAAAAGAATTGGTACGTTTACAATTCAGATAGCTAGGCTTAAAGTGTTTGTGACTGCAGATTCAGACTCCACTTCCATAAAAAGAAAAAAGGGCATGGTTTCATTTTGAAGGTTGGCGTCCATAAAGCAGGATGGGGTCTCCATAAGCCCTTGATTATTTTTGGGAGAAAATCCTGAAAGCCTGTGATTTCAAGGATGCGTGGGAGATTGAAAAGTTAGAAAGGAAAATGCTATGCTTAATTGGCTTAATTAAAATATCATTTTTTATTTATTTTTAAAAATTATTTTTGATATTAATATATTAAAACAACTCGAAAATATAAAAAAAATAATTTGAAAAAAAAACAAATATGTTCTAAAACTATTTTCAATTTCCAACCCTTATTTTATATGTTTGTCTTTCTTGTGCCTAAAGGGGTGGCACGCACTATAACTGCTGTTCATAGGAGAATCCTGTGGTGTGGTGCTTTTGATGTTAGGAAAATAACTAAGGTATCTTCCACAAGGGTACTCTCTCTCTCTCTGCACAAGAGGAACCGGATAATAGCAGACAGTCTCTTTATTCTGTGATCTTTTATTTCTCTCTTCTGTCGAATAGCAGACGCATTACACTATTGTGCGTGAAAAAGCAAAGACGTGGCATGGATGTTAGATATTTTGTATTGTGGTAGCGGTTGTTTTGTAAAGTATCTTTTTTATTTAAAATTATATTAAAATAATATTTTTTAATTATTTTAAAATTTATTATAATATCAACATACTAAAACAATTTAAAACCACTAAAAAGTATTAATTTATAATAAAAAACAAATAATATTTTTTAATTTTTTAAAAAAATATTTTTAAAATGTAAAAACAAAATACATGGATCATTCTATCGTTTCTCAATGGACATTACAATAGAGGCAAAAGATATATATCATGGAAAAATTAGAGTAAATCCACTTATTTAGAAGATTGGATTTCTTTTGACATTGAACATTAATAAGATTAAATAAATTATTGGTAAATAAAAAAAATAATTTAAAAAAATAATGTTGATAATTTTTTTGAAACTCTAATTCTGTATAATTGTTTTTATATAGTTTATATACTGAGAAATTGAACAATCATGAATAAATATAAGCAAAGTAATATTGTGCTTAAGCCTTATGTGTTCACTCGCTTGTTCACTCGCTTCACTCAGTAAAACTTTTTATTAGGTGACATGTTTTGGATTTAATTGGATTTTGATTTTATTATTAAAAGAAAATTTAACCTATAAAAAATTATTTTTTAGTCAGTCTGTTTATATATTTAAGCTATAAATAAAGAGTTTGGATAGTTTTTTTCTTATTCATGAACAATTTATTTTCAATTTATTTACATCTAGCTAGGTTTTAAGGCAAACAACTATTAGGTTTTTTATTGATATCATTTTATTTATACTAGGAAGTAATAAAACCTTAAAAATAAATAAATAGTTAATACTTGATAACAACAAATTATCATGTGTTTCTAATTCTAAGACGTTAAACAAGTAAATACTTCAAATCTACAATTGATTTTAGATTAATTATAAAATTATTTGTTTATACGTGATAATATGTGTGCTGATAAGTTTATTAATATCATTTTATTTACACTACGAATTGAGTAATAAAACCTTAAAATAAATAAATAGTTAATTCTTGATAACAACAAACTAGCATGTGTTTCTAATTCTAAGATGTTCATCAAATAAATACTTCACTATCACAGAACACCAGAAACTTTATTGAAGTTGAACACTTGAACACCAGAAACTTTCACTATCACTGAGGTATTGTTAACATGGCTGCTGAGCTATGCTCTCTTTTACAAGAACATGCTTGTTTCTTTTCTATTTCAACCAACACTTCTCACTGTCATTTTGTACTGTGCTCCTCCGTTAACCTCCTGATAGAAAGTCACAATATCTCCACTTCCGAGGCCAGCACAGCGCGCAATGTCAAGCCAGCCTCTTGTAAAAGCAAGATTTCCTGATCTGGTGGAGCAGTGAATTGTTACCGGCTCTCCACCTGGTAATGTCGTAATTCCTGCAGCTGACTGAACAACAACCATGGTGGACAATTCTATTGTCCGGGCACCGTGGAAAGGTGGCAGGGATTCTAGCTTAGAATCGGGTGGCAGCACCAATCCTCTCTCAATATCAATAGAAGTGAGTTGCTTTGTGAAGATTTCCATAGCTAATTAAAATGCTATGAAATAATCAGGTTAAAGAAGGTTTTCTGTATATGTAGTGACAGGTGTAGCAGGTATTTATAGAGAATTCCCATGATATGCTGGTCAATACTTTAAGTAAGAAAAATCTATATGGTTTGAACAAAAAAAGATATATATGCTTAGATCAGTGATGGGTGGAAGGCTGCCAAATTCTGCTTTACTCAAGAGTGATGATCAGAATCTATGTAAAATTATATACAAGGACAGTCCATGGAGAAACAAGAGCGCAGGGGCAAAACTTCCATTAGCCCTGCCAAATTGTCTTTACATCTTACGAGGATTCTTATCTGTGTATTCGGATTTGCTGGTAAATCTGCTAAAGTTCTTGAATCAACTTTAAGTAGATGTCTATACAATTATAATTATAGTTGAAAGTTATTCTTAGTTAATTTATTGCAAAGGTAGAATGATTTGGATCATGGAATATTTGTTTTCAAATCAATATTCCATTGAAAAAGTTTTAGGGCACAGGGCATGAAGTTTAATAATTAGTTGGTTCATTTTTTATGAGTTTTTTTTTAAAAAAAGTTTTCTTATATAGGGTTTCATATGTTAGATAATATTTATTGGACATGATAAGATTGGACAGAACTGGACAAATAACTATATTTTCTTGCATTTGATATACTTTAGATTAAACTGGATAATTTGTCTTATTTAAAATAAATGAGTTTAATTTTAAAACTACGATAATAATTATTTTTATACTTATGTTCACATATATCAATGGTCAACCTAATATGTGACTTGAACTTAGTCTCAGGTCAACTCTCAAATCAAGTTTTAAAACTATGATAATGAGCATTTTTATCTTGATGTTGACTCGGGCCAATGGCCAACTAGAACCATGACTCAGGCCTGATTGATCAAGCTCGATCCCCAGTCGACCCTTAAGTTGGGTTTCAAAACTATGATGATAATTATTTTTATTATAAGATTAACCTGAATCATGGGTCAACACGACCCATGACCTAAGCTTGGTCTCAAGTCGACCCCCAAGTTGAGTTTTAAAACTATAATAATATTTATTTTTATCAAAAATTTTAAATTGTATGTCTTAAAATCAAAATTTATCCATAACCCAATTTTGGATTCTCCAAAATTTTCTTGAATGTTATTTTATTTCTATTTTTATTCATAAAAATTAAAAAAAAGTTTTAAATTAAAAAATATATCTTTCTCTACTTACCGCCTTTTTCCATAAAAAAATGAGCTCAAATTGTTAATACAGGTCAAAACGTGTCGACAAGGTCAAAAAATGAATTTCAAGTCGTTTTGGGTCAAAACTATCATTTTCCTGTCAAAACCGAGTTCATCGGGTCAATACATGTCAAACCATGTTGACGGGATAAAAAATGAGTTTCAAGCCGTTTCGGTTTAAAATCGAGTCCACCAAGTCAATACGAGTCAAACCAAGTCGATTCAGAAAAAAAATGAGTTCCATATTATTTTGGGTCAGAATAGTTATTCTTTGTCAAAATCCGATCCACCGGATTGTTACCGGTCAAAAAACAAATGTGATGTGTGTTCTTAATTTTTGTCATTATTTAAATAACTATTTTTGTAATACAATTCTCGATTATTATATATATATATATATATATATATATATATATATAAATGCCACGCTAGCCACCGTTTGCATATCAATCTCACCATGCATGGTTGTATTGTCTCAGGATAGCTGACAATATATAAACAATGATAGAGTTAAAGATGGTCTGAAAATTAACAATGCATTCTTCAAATGATCCAAATTAATCTTCAATACAAATAGACAGCTGTACCATGACAGGTCTGCCAAGAAACAAACAAACAAAAAAAAAAGGGTAAAGAAAAGTAGCGAAGTGGCCCCACATAATCTAGACCTGGTTAAGCCGCAACATGCTCAAGTGAATCAATTTATGGATTAAACTATTAAATTAATTGGATTTAAGTAGAAAATTCTTACCGAACTCAGCTAAGATCGGTTATATTTCAAAAACATGGCTCTCATACTAAACCTGGGTAAGTGGCAACATGTTATTTAGGCTATTTAGGCCATGTTTGTTTTCTGGAAAGTATTTTCCAAATTTTTCTGTATTTGTTTGTCATTATAAAAGTTAGTTAATGAAAAACACTTTCCGGTCAACGAAAAATAATTTCTAGTCAACGGAAAACACTTTCCGGTCAACGAAAAACATTTTCCAGTCAATTTCAGTCAAAGAAAAATTTGACTTGGTTTTCAGGAAAGTGTTTTCCCTTTAGCTGTGTTTGTTTTCCGGAAAGTAGTTTCCGGAAAATCACTTTCCAAACTTTCTTGTGTTTGTTTGCCAGTAGGAAAGTTGGTCAATGGAAAACACTTTCCAGTAAAAGAAAAATTTGGCTTGGTTTTCAGGAAAGTATTTTGCTGAAAAATTTGGGGGGAAAACACTTTCCGAAAGTTGTGAAAAATTTAGAAATGTCATTATTTGTTGATTACATCAAATTTAATCCTTAAACTTTTGATTGTTATATATATATTTTGTTTTGAATATTTATTTTTCAATTTCATCTCTTAAAATTTTATTTTTATATTAACTTTGGTCCTTATTTTTATAATTGCTATTTGCTTTTTCCTTATCATATTTTTATTGAAATTTTTTATCTATCAAATTTGATCTTCATTCTTTTGATTGTTACTTATTTTATTTGAAATAATTTATGAAATGTTGATTATTATTATTTTAATTTCTTCATCTTTCATTTTTTTTTTTAATTTTTTAGATTTGATCTCTATTATTTTGATTATTATTTATTTTATTTGAGATAATTTATGAAATTATATATATTTTTTTCAATTTCATTCTCATTCAACTTTTTAATTTGTAAGATTTGTTTCTCATTATTTTAATAAACTTGAGAAAAATAAAATATTAATAAGTTATTTTTCAGCTCATTTTCCATGACATAACCAAACACTGGAAAGTGTTTTCCAACTTATTTTTCATTACACTACCAAACATCAAAAAATAATTTCTCGAAATTCACTTTTTAAAAAAAAACTACTTTCCAGCAAACAAATGGAGCCTTAATAATGCTATTACCTCTCCATTAATTTTAACGAGTCAGTTATGCCAAACATATATAAATTGACTTTATATTGATAGAGAGATCAGTTAGAGAATTAGAGAAAATCCTTGCAAACAGTATGATTTAATGATGTTTTAAATAATACTAATCTAAAGTAGTTTTAATCAATAAAACATATATATATTCTTCCAAAATCACTGCTAAATTCTCTTGGGGGAAATCTTGTATATATATATAGAGTTTTGGAAATGATTAGTTATTCCTAGAGATGGGATACACAGTACTGCCGTCTTGTTTTGTTTTGGTTTTCAATGTAGTATAGTAGGAGCAGACAAAGCACGAGCAAAAATGGCAAATCATTAGGTGATCATGGAAGACTAATATATAGGAACACACACATGTGATCATTATACATATAAAAAATTGAACTAAACATTCTTCAACTGACGACATTGCAACGTGGCCCAACTAAAGGAAGAAGAACAAAACAATTAATTATATATCGACTCCTGGATATGGATAGTTTTTCTCGACTGCTTATACCGTACAGAAACTAGACACGAAGATAGCAGGAGACATGACAAAGAAGAAACAAAAGGACGCGCACTCGGAATTTCATGTATGGAAGACACTCTCCCGTCACATTTCTTTTTTACTTCAACCAACATTTCTCACTCTCATTTTGTACTGTGCTCCCCCGTTTACCTCCTGATAGAAAGTCACAATATCTCCACTTTTGAGGCCAGCATCGCGAGCAATGTCACGCCAACCTCTTGTAAATTCGAGCTTTCCTGATCTGGTGGAGCAGTGAATTGTCACCGGGTCCGGTAAACGGGTGCCGGCAGATGACTCAACTATGGTGGACAGTTCTATGGTTCCATGGAAAGGTTGAAGGCGTTCTAGGTTAGAATCGCGTGGAAGCACCAAGCCTCTCTCAAGATCAATAGAGTTGAGTTGCTTTGTGAAGATTTCCATGGCAATATAATGAGAATTATTGCTATGAAATAATTAGGTTAAAGAAGGTTTTGTGTGTTTGTAGTGAAAGACCCCTCGAAGGTATTTATAGAGAGTTCAGTGATGTTATGATAAGCCAGCTAGCTTGTTGCGAAATGTCTCGTTTCACTCTCTTTTTTATTATTAATTGATGTATAAACTTATTCGACACATAATTGTTCTAGAGTCAATTTAATTCTCTGAATTCCAATGTTTTGTTGGTCAATGCTTTCAGTAAGAACAAGCAAGATCTTATCAGCAATTATCTAAAGTTTTTCTGATAGAGATTTGGCCCTTTTCAGTGAGTGATGGAGCATTCCAGACATTCATTAATTTCGAGCCCGCCCTACGAAAGGTTATGTTCTTACGGAAACTTGGCAATTTAAGTGCACGCACGGATACGCACTATTTTCTCCCAGCTAACAATCTTTTTTATATATATTAAATAAATATTAATAGATCGATGAAAGACATAGAATTAATATAGAATGAGGTTAGAACGATTTATGCACCAAAGGTAGATGGTAAGTGTTTTGAATCAGTCATTTGCTTCCAGCTATATTTATATATATCCACCGACCATTTAGACATAAATTGTGAAATAGTCAACTGCCAGTCAGCAATTCAACCATTGATTGGTTTATGAACACTTTATTTTGATAAAAAATGATATGAATTTTCAATTAAACTATTTTTATATATGCCAGCTCTTTTCTGCATACAAGATGCTAGGTAGTACGCGACCGCTCAAAATCTTTTCTCGTCTATAAGGGCATGAATTTATTTGATGGTACATACTAGTTAAAAAAATACTCTAATTAATGTCATATTAAATAATCATTAAAAGATTAAGTTTTAAATTTGATTTATATAATAATAATCTATTAACTCAATAACGGGGTTATATAAAGATGCCATCCTTTTCTTTTTCCTAATCCATCGCGCACATCAAAGAGAGAAATTTGATCAAATATCACTTGCTTTTCTTGTTTCAATATAATTAATATATTGTCAGAAGAAATCTAAAAAAATATATTACAATGAGACGAGGACACGGGGATGCCAGAAAATAGCCAAAATTTGGTTGTGGAAGTTTAAAAATTACAAAGATTAAAATTTTATAGGTGGAAAATTGTTTTTTTTTTAATTGATTGGGTCCAACATTTATATTTAGGTTTTTTTTTTAAATAGCAATATTAATATCGATTCAATAAAAAAAAATCAATGATTTTGAACATGTATTTTATTTTCTTTTAGATTGTACACCTCTATCAAGTTATATCGATAAAGAAATTGTCAGATATTCGACACTGAAAAGTTTAAACATAATTGAGTAGTTAGTAAGAACTTGTAGACGGCAAAGAGAAGGCAGAGTTTTGTTGATTATTTATAACATATATGTATAAAATAATTTATCATCATTTATCATTCTTTAATTTATAAATAATTTATCAAATTATAAATATTTTTTAATATTATTTCCTATGATTTTTAATCTTTTGAATTTTATCTTCGTTATTTTAATTGTTATTTATATTTTTAGAATTATTTTTTATTTTTTTAATAATTTCATCCGCTTTAGGATTTTCTCTCAAATTTTATCCTCATTTTTTTATGCTTTTGAAATTTTTTGTTTATTAATATTTTTAATAATTTTATCATTTAAAATTAAACTGGTTGAGAGTTAAGCTTCAAAAGCATTACCTCATGGGCTATTTCTTCTTCTTTTGGTAAAACATAATTAAATTACTCTGAAAAATGATTTGCTTCTAATATAATTTCAGTTTAAGCTGATGAATGAAATCACATATCATTGAAGTTTTTAAAGTAATTCACAATACATAATAATTTTGTTTCCAAAAATCACAAAATTAAAGCTCAAAACACATATTACAATCACAGACAAACTCTTTCATCTAAAGAAGAAATTAATTATTCATAATTTCATCACACGTGCAAGGAATTAAGGAAACAAGACACGAAGATTGCAGGAGATAATTTTGAGAAAAGTTTTCTCAACAGCTGACACCGTAAACAAACTAAACACGAAGATTGCAGGAGACAGAACACAGAAGAAACAGAAGGACGAGCACTCGGACGTTCATGCATGTATGGAAGACACTGTTTCCATCACATTTCTTCTTCACTTTAACGAACATTTCTCACTTTCAATTTGAACTGTGCTCCTCCGTTAACCTCCTGATAGAAAGTCACAGTGTCTCCACTTGTGAGGCCAACATTGCGAGCAATATCATACCAACCTCTTTTAAATACAAGGCTTCCTCTTATGGTCGAGCAGTGAATTGTCACTGGGTCCGGTAAACGGGTTCCTGCAGCTGACTCAACTATGGTGGACAATTCTATGGTCCCTTGAAAATGTTGCAGGGGTTCTAGGTTAGAATTGTACTGTGGCAGCTCCAATCCTCTATCAAAATCAACAGGGGTGAGTTTCTTTGTGAAGATTTCCATGGCTAGTGAAAACTAATGCTATGAAATAATTAGGTTAAAGAAGGTTTTATGTATTTGTAGTGACAGGGTAGCGAGTATTTATAGAGAACTCAGCAATGATCTTATGGTAAGCCAGCTAGCTTGTTGCGTGATGTTGTGTTTCACTCTATATTTATTGATGTATAAACTTATTCGACATATAATTAATTGTTCTAGAAACAATTGAATTCCCGTGATTTGTTAGCCAATAATTAATTTCAGTAAGAAGAATATCCATAGTTTGAACTGACGATATATTATCAACAATTAATGATTTTCAAAAGCAATTTCTTTTCTGTCGAATTGGTCTTAGGGTTTTTGGTCTTAGGGTTAGTAACCATCTGCAAGATATATATGTGGTCCTTTTCAGTGAGTGATGGATCAACATTCTTTTTTTTTTATATATATAATAAATATTATCTATGCTGCCCTTTTCAGTGAGTGATGGATCAACATTCTTTTTTTATATGTAATAAATATTATCTATGTGGCTCGTTCATCGTTTGGTTTTTCTGCTGTGGACGATTAACTGGTCGATAAATGGCATTGAATAAAGTGAAAAATCTCCATAATTTGAACTGACGATATATTATCAACAATTTATGCACTAAAAATGAACCACTTAAGAGAAATAGAGATGGGGTTAGAAAGTATTTATTATTTATTGTTCTAGAAACAACTGAATTCTCTGAATTCCCATGATTTGGTAGTCAATACTTTCAGTAAGAAAAATCTCCAAGCATTCAATTTTTTTTATATAATAAATATTATGCGACGTTCATCGTTTGGTTTTTCTTCTGTTGGTCGATAAATGGCATTATTGGATAAAGTGAGAATGAAGTTAGTACAATTTATGCACGAAAGATGAAAGTGTTTTTAATCACTTTCGGTCAAACATTTGCTTCCAGCTATATATCCCTAAACGACCATTTCAAGATCGGAAAAAATATAAGACTATCTCTTAACGAATGTTGCCGTAGTCGAGCTTCATACATGCGAGAGCTAATTTGCGTATCGAACTCGCCAATATTATGCGAGAGTTTTGGTGGTTATTGATAACACATATGTACAAAATAATTTTTCTAATAAAATAATCAAATAAGTAAGTAACTCACCTAACAGTTTTTGTTGAGTGATTCTTTAAAAGGTCATCAAAGGCTTTTTGACTAGAGGCTCGACTTAGTCGCATCTTAAATTTTTAGGTTAAGTGGTTATTTAATACTAGCTTGTTTCAGGAAAGGTGACAATGAGTTTGCCATAGTCTAAATAATAATCAACAGTGTGTTCTTCCAATGGTCTAAAATAATCCTAATATGACTACTGGCCTGCCATGAAAAAAGAAAAAAGAAAACAGAGAAAGAAAAACAAGAGAGAAAAGGTGGCCAAATTAACCTAGTTCGGTCGCAACATGGGGTTAAGTTCTTTGATAAATTAGTATTTTATTTATTATTGGAATAATTTGATGAAACAAATGCTCGTATTTTATTTTATTTATAAATTGTGAAATGGTCGGATCCACTGTCAATTAGCAAATCAACTATTAATTTGTTTTATTACGTAAATAAGAACAAATAGAAGACTAATGCACTCAGTGTATTGAATAAATCAATAGCAAGCCTTTAAATAGGTTGTACAGTAGCAAGGAAATAGCAACAGAAGCAAGGAAATTGTAATAGAATAACAATAAAATCTCCACTATCTAAGACGTGGATGGAACTCCTACAGAATAGATATTTCCTATAGAATAGGCCTTCCATAACTTATTCTAGACAAACTCAAAAGCATAATCAATATAACTTATTTTAACACGTTTATCAACACCTTCTTTTATACAAAAATAATAAGAATCTTCAATAAAGCTATTTTTATATATGCCAGTTCTTTTCTGCATGATATGATATCTTCTAGTTCCAAGTAAATATATGAATAATAAAATATATATGTTTGCTCATAAATAAAACGGATACACTATTGAGAGAATCATTTAAATTTTTCAGCACATTCCCTCAAGTTAAAGATTTTTAATCAATAAGGTTTTGATACCATGTCAAAAAACTCTACAATATAATTTATATAATTTCCTAATAGAAAGAATATTATGAATAGAAAGATTTAGTATCATGTCCATTTAATTATTAAAACTATGATACAATATATTTTATCATAGAACTACTTTAAGAATAAATATCAGTTTGGCTAAATTTCTTATCCTTGAGAACTTCCATTACCTACTTTCAACAACTAGAAAATAAAAGTTCATGCTAGAAAGCTTGAAGTGAGATATTGAGTTGGTGGTGTATCAATGCTTATTATAGAATGTACATATATATAAGAATTATTATATGATTATTCCAATGTTGTAGTTCCTACAGTTACTGTCGTTACCTGCCTCATACATATACATAGGAAATGTTGGCTAAAAGATAAGTCAAGCCATTTTATTATTCTCAACTTGGTATCACAACCCTAAATAACTCAAAACACTCTCTCTCCCTCTCCAATAGACTCTTCCTCTTAGTCAACCGTTGCCTCCCCCTCTGCAGCATTGCCGGTGCTGGCTTCCTCCTATGTCGCATCACCAGTGTCTTCCTCTACTTTTGTCTTGTCATGACCACTGCCAATAGATGCTAGCCAAGCTCTTGTCAACCCGAACAACACTCCTCTGTTCCAGCCTTCCTCTGCTATTGCCACTGCTATTGTTTCCCTTTCCCACACTCTCCAAGTCATCTCTCTGAAATTAATAAATACCAATTACCTTTATTGGCAAATGCAGATTAAGCCATATCTCCTAAGCTAAGGAGTTTTGGGGTTTGTTGATGGCTCAAATTCTTGTCCTCCTCCACATGTATTTGTTGTTGATGGTACTTTTCTTTAGGTAAATCATTCTTTTCTTCGTTTGAAACAGTAGGACCAACTCATTCTAAGTGCCTTGCTATCTTCGTTATCCATCTTCTTGTTGACTGCCAAACTTCGAGCTCTGTTTGGCGCACACTTGAGCAAGGTCTAGCTTCCTCGTCCAATTCTCGTATTATGCAACTTCATGCCTCCTTTCAAGATCTTCAATAAGGTGATGAGTCGGTAACTCAGTTTATACAAAAATCTAAGGCATTATTTGATTAGTTGGGCGCTGCTGGCCCGCCTAATCCGCTGGAAGATTTTAATTTGTATGTGTTTTTTGGTCTTCGGAAAGAGTTTAAAGACTTAGTAACAAGCCTTGTGACCAAGGAAAAACCTCTCTTGTATGCCAATCTTCATAGTCACCTTCTCACGCATGAATTTATTCACAAGACCTCCCTTCAATCCATGGGATCTGCTACCATCAATGGACCTCTACTGCCTACACCACCTTCGGCTCTTGTTGGTGAACGTCAACCTTTTGGAAATTGGCATCGAAATAGGGGAAAATTTCATGAAGGGTGGTGTCCCAACAATGGCAACAACAGAGGGAACAAGTCTGCTACTTCCAGGTCTGATTTTTACAAATTCAATGGACTTTCTAGAAATGACGGGAGGCAGGGCAATTGGCAACGAAATAGAGGGCATCTTGCGCCCTCGCAATGGACTAATACACGTTGCCATTTATGCAAGCTTTCGGTCATACCGCCCCTCACTGTCCTCAGCTTCAGAACCTTGGATATGGACAGCAGCCTAGTACGAATCTGGCGTTGAGTAGTGCTTCCTTAGCAGGTACTGCCGATTGGCTTCCGAACACTAGTGTTAATCAACATGTCACCCCGATCTTGCAAATCTGACACGGTCCGAACCATATCTCGATAATGGTAAGGTACTTACCAAAACTAATATTGGGCATAAAAACATACATACACCATATCATACTTTCACTTTTTCTAATATTCTTCATGTCCCACATATTACAAAATATTTGCTTTCTGTTCAGAAATTATCTTGATAACAATATTTATTTTGAATTTCACCTTTTTTTATGTCAAGGATCTAAACACTACGGTAGTACTCCTTTCCGGTCAGAGTAGAGATGGTCTCTATGCTTTGACCAAGTCTTTTATCATGTCAGTTCCTCAAGCTTATTGGTCTCCTTGCATATCTGCTTCTGCTGATCTATGGCATCGTTTACTAGGTCATCCTACTTCTTGAATTTTCAAATTTATAGTTTTACAAAATAAGTATATGTGAATTGTTTTGGTTTCCCTCAAGTTTCTCCTTAATTTTTTGCCTCCTCCATGTGTGTGTAACCACCACCTACTTTTAGATAAAAAAAATTGTTATTTTTAATTGCTTGGTCTCCATACAAACTTGGTGACCAAGCAATCCTTAAAACAAATTGATTCCTCAACTTCTTTCTTTTCATATTTGGTCACTTGTAGATTTTGATTTTTCTTATGTTTGTGTTTTGTATTTTTTTGAAAAAGAGCGATATCAACGTCGATTTAAAAAGCACGTTAACAACTAAACACGTAGAAAAAACGTTGTAGGTGGCACAAAGATGTCAAGAACATATTTTTTTGGGTTTTTTGTTGTTTTTTTTTGCTATTTTTTTTTCTTGAAAATAATTCAAAATGGGGTAAAAAATTAGGAAGCAACAATCTTAACCTTTAGAAAGGGCAAGTCTTAGATGATATCAACATACCTCCTAGCCTAAAAACCTGTATATCAAAGATCATCAATTTTGCTTCACATTCTCTATTTTCTTAGAAAGGGAATCGTTAAGCCAACCGTATTATGTTTCTTGGATTGCCCCCAAAACTGATCATGTCCACAAGTGTTTAGTTTCAAGTTTTCTTTAGGGATGATCCTATACAAAATAAGATTTGGTTATTTACAATGAATTGTTTTAGTAGGAAAATTTTTGGAATTTCAAAGCCATTCCAAACACAAAAAACATTTTCGCATCAATTTCAAGCAAACTTATTCCGAAAAGAATTCAAGCGATTCCTATGGATAGGTTTTTATATTTATTGAAAATCTTTGTTTTGTTGTTTTGGGAAAAAAAATGAAGTAACCTTTTATTTCATGTTTTGTTGGTTAGTAGGGTTTTAATTTGATGGTTTTAGAGAAGTAGTCTTCAAAGCATTTGTTTTATTTGTATGAAAAATGGGGTTTGTTTCACATTAAAAAACATTGCTTACCGATCCAAATTGCTTGTTTTTTATTAGAAAGAGCTTGACTGGGCATGTAACATTAGCTTCAGCTTTTGGTTACGAAGAAAAATGATATTTGTGGGCTAAAAAAGTGTTTAGGGGATTTCACGACTAAGGATCACTAGTGCTTGCTACTAGATCTCCTTTTAGTCCATGTGTTTCTAGACCTTAGCATTGACTTGCACAATCATTCATTATGCCCCTTAACGTCAAGCTTGGGCTTCTCGTCTTATCTTCTTCATTTAGTTTTAGAGATTAGACCATGTTTAGAATATTTACTTGGGTTTGTAGGTTTTTTTTCTCTTTTTTTTAAAGCTGATGTTTTTTTATTTTATCTTTTTTTGTGTGTGGTTTGATTCTTTTGGGTTAGCCCTCTATAGTTTTTTTTTTCACCCTTTACCATTTTTTAATCTCTAAATAATTTATCAAATTACAAATGTTTTTCAATTTTACCCCCTATGATTTATAATCTTTCAAATTTTGTCATCGTTCTTTTAATTGTTATTTATTATTTTTGGATCATTATTTATTTATTTATTAATTTCATCCTTTTTATGTTTTCTCTCTAGTTAAGTTAATTGAGAGATAGTTTTGTATTAATTGTGTTGGTTTCTTAAGGGTAGCAGCCATCCTTTGTATTTATACTTTTAGGGTTCTGTATAGTATAATGGTGGGATGTATTACATATGATAACTATTCCTATATAAGAGTATTTACATACATAGGGTCTTTTTTCTTAATACACCCCATCAAGCTGAAGGTGGAGATTCCACCTGAAGCTTGGATCGAAAGTAAGCCAATGAGACTGAAGAAAGAGACTTGGTAAGGACATCAGCTAGTTGATCTTTGGAAGAGATGAACCATACCTGAATTTTTTGCTTAGTAACACGATCACAGACAAAGTGATAGTCAACTTCAACATGTTTAGTATGAGGGTGAAACCACTACAAGATTTCACAATTTTACCGACGAAAATATTCCGTTGGTGTGTGATTAGCAGTTTGTCGGTAAATTATTTACCGATGTTATTACCGACGGAATACGTCTGTCGCCTTTCCTTTCGTCGGTGATACCCCATTTCATCGCTATATCAATCGGAAAAACAAAAAAACCATTTACCGACGGCTACTTTTCGTCGGTAAATTTATCAGTGAGTGATTGAAATACCGACCGAATATATTTGTCTGTAAATTCATCGATAATTATGGCAAAATGCCGACGGGCTTAATCCATTGGCAATCTGTCGGTGAATGTATGAAATACCAACCGAATGTATCTATTTGTAAATTTGTCGGTGATTGTGGCAGCTACTTTCAAATGCCGACGGATTAATTCCGTCAGTAAAACCCTTTGTAATAGTTTTTTTTTAAATTTGTTTTTTAAAAATTATTTAGAATACATAATATAAAATTATATAAATTAATGGTAATAAAAACTAATTATGCAAATAAAATTTATATTAAACATCAAAAACAGAAAATCAAAGTTAAATAATATTCATTACAAAATAAATGTGTTTCAAAAACATATTAAATGAAATTTTAAATGTAAATAATGTTTATTACAAATTAATATAATGGTGGAGGAGGAGGAGAGGAGGAGGCTGGTGGTTATACGGCAAAAAAGGATTAGGCGCACATGTTCCACTCTGTGATGCCATGTTCATGACCATTTAACGAAGCTGTTCATAAGCCGCTTTTTGTTGTGCAGACTCCGCTTCATAAGACGTTTTGAGTTGTGCGTACTCCAATGATAGGTGGTCATATTTTTCAGTGAGCTGAGCCGGGTGTTGCTGCAAGGCCACGAACTCCTTAGATTGGGAGCTCCTAATGGTTAAAGCAATATGGGCCGACTGCAAGTTGTCGGCCGTAGTGTTGGAGAGCCCGTAAACCCGATTTTTATCGGGTCCACCTAACGATCCAACCTCCATCCACAAATCCGGATCGAATTCCGGATGGGTCAAAGTATCGTCCCCGTATCTCTCCCTCAACCGATTATTATAGGTCTCGTGAAAATAAAAAAAAGTAATCATCATTTTCAATTCAATAAACATAATAATTTACAAAATAAAATGGTTGAACAAACATACCATGAAATGTTGAGCACGGTTGTCAACGAACTGTTGCGCTCCCTTTTGGCGGTCTTGACTCCGCACGTGCGTCTCCACAAATAGCTTCATCGGGCTCGGCTCACATCCAAGAGACGTAGCCTATAATGAAAAATTATTTATTAACAACAAATTAATTGAACGACATATTTCATTTAAATTAATCTTACCATCCGTTTCGTATGTGTAGAAAACGGAATGGAGTCGTTGGTGTTCGTTGTCACCGAGCCATGAATTGGCCGATTGCGGTTGCTAGCACTGGACTGTGAGCGTCGTGTGAACTGCTCAGACGTCACGTGTTCAAGATAGTTCAGCCATATATCTTCCGGGATGTATATCGGTTTGAAATCCCTCCAAACTGCAACATCGTTCCAGCCTTGGAACCCCTTATCCCTCGCTATTTTTTTGCTCTTTTTTGTGCTTCGTACCAAAACTCACGCAACCAAAAATTACATTTCGAAACATAAATTTTGGTCTAAAAAATCTTGTATTTTTTTTTATGTTACCTAGTTGCCGCGTGAGTTTCCCTCACCCTCCTCACAATAGTGTTATGCTCACTGTCCCAGTAGAATTTGTCATACTCGGCCTCACTCAACCCGTGCTCTGACTTGATGGTGAACACCTGTGCTACGACCGATAATTTACTGTGGTTTGTGTAGCCATCCCATAATGGTTCATCAGAATCTTTCAACAAATTAAAAAACCTAGTTGGATCTGCATTAGGTTCTTCTTCTATGATTGGACATTAACTGACATTACCTTGATTCATTCTCATTGCATCCATAACCATATTTTTGTAAGGATTGGTGTTGTCATTTGCCGCTTCATGCACGTTGCTAGCACTAGAAGTTGACCCAACCACGGTTTCTCCCATTCTCCTCTTGCTAACAAATACTTATCCATGTGCATACCAACACTGGTAATGCTCCATAAACCCTTTGTGTAGAAGATGCATTATTACAACATCTGGATGCAGATACTTTTTATTTTGACACTTCCTGCAGGACACCTAATACCGCCTCCAGTAAAATTTCTGGGAATAGATGTTACCAAATTAATAAAAACCCGAACCCCGTTACAATAATCCATCCTCTGCAATCCTTAGGGTGAATCTCGATACATCCATGAACGATCATCCATGACTTATATCGAACCTCTATAAAATTATGATGACATCATGTATTAATTAACTAAGTTAGGTAAATAAACTTGCAAAAATATTACTTTACCTCGAGATTATCCAACAAACCAATCACAACTTCTCATAAATATTAAATGTCGCACCCGACATCGCGTCGGCCTTAAAAATTTAATAAATCTTTGGAAAGAACGGATTTATAGAATCATGTTCTTTAATGGGGAATGGTCTTGTTTAAGGAGTCGCCACCTAGTATTATGGTCATTAGAAACCCTAACTGGTTAACAGAGATTCTATGGTTCGGGATTGGTTACGTAAAAGGAAAGATATTATCACACCTTAAACGTTCTGCCTGAGGCAGGCTGCATTGTTGGTTTCGTCTTAAATTGCTAAATGTTTATTAGTTTATATTATGAAAATTTGCTTATAATATTCCTGACTCTAGCGCCAGTGAATATTGAACTACAAATATTTCCAACTCTGACGATGGTAAATATTACGTAGCTATAAAATAAATTAAATCAATATTTATTTTATTCCTAACTCTAGCGCCAGTGAATAAACAAATAACAATAAATTTATTTTTACACGTGCAGACACATTTTTTATGTAGCTAATTTAAAACAAAATAAATTTAAATCAATATTTTTTATTACTGACTTTGGCGTCAGTGAATAAACAAATAAAATAAATTTATGTTTACGCATGCACACACATTTTTTATGTAGCTAATTTAAAACAAAATAAATTTAAATCAGTATTTTTTATTCCTGACTCTAGCGTCAGTGAATAAACCAATAAATCTATAATTTTTTCATTTTTGCATACACATATTTTTTTTTTATTTTGCTAGCTAAATAAAATAAAATACAACGAATAAAAATAATATAAATTTAAACGGGTATTTTTATTCCTGACTCTGGCGTCAGTGAATAAACCAATAAATTTACATTATTTTTATTCATGCATACACATTTTTTATTTTTTTCTATCTTTTTTATTTTTATTTTTCTATTTTTTTATTTTTTGGGGCTTGTCCCAGCTTAGCCCATATGGGTTGGGCTGGACCCAGCTGGCCTGGTTAGGTCACTAGTCTAGACTAGTGACCCGGCTGGGTGGTAGGCGTGCGTAACGCACGCCTACCCAATGAATTATAATTCACTTGCTACAGTAGCAAGTGAATTATAATTCACTGGTGCTATAGCAGTGAATTATAATTAAAATGCAAATGGGAGATTACTTGTGGTCTGCTGCTCCTGAATTTGAAGACGCTGCTCCTGAAGATGAAGACGAAGTCGGTTCTCTCGGGTGGTTCTTCTTTTTATTGTCACTGTTCGTCCTCCATTTCTTTGTGGTTCTTGGCTTGTTTTCCCTGTTCTTCTTCCTCTGTTTTGCTGGTTCAGGTGCTGCAGCGAAGACGATGATTGGTCGGTGTTAATCCTCTATGTTTCTGCTTTTCCTCTACTCTTCTGGTTCTGTTTCGTTCGCTTCTCTATTATTATGGGTTGTTTTCTCTTATTTTCGGCTCCCTTTAATTCCTCTCCTCTCTGTTCGTCACCTGTTTTTCTTCCTCCTCTTCTGTCTTCTGCCTCTGTTTCGTTCTGGTCTTCGATCACTCGTTCCTGGTTTTTGGTTGCTAGCCTCTTCCTCGGGTTTTTCTTCTGTTTATGCTGGGTTTCTTCTCCTCTGGTGTGCTTGCCCCCCCCCCTTTTCTTGTGAGGCCTTTCTCTGGCTTTTATAAAGCCAGAGAAGGTCGTGTGTATCAGCCTTCAGCTGGCCAGCATCGTGGAGGCCAGGGATCTCGGTGTAGTGGCCGTGATTTGCTGGAATTTCCCCTGTTGAATCGGCCGGATTTTTCTCCCCTACTGAATCGGTCTTCAGCCAACAGATGGTGAACAGTAGGATCCAAAACAGTGTCATTTGGCATGGAAAATGGCAGATTATATTGGTCCTTGATGTTTTGAAATGTATCAATTGGGTCCCTTAATCAATAAATTTTAATTTTTCCCCTTGGATTAATTTCAATTAAATCCCTGAATTTATTTAATTAATTAAATCAAAGTTTAATTAAGTCCACAAACTTATTAATTCTTATAATTAAACTCTTGATTTCATTTGTCGCACGTGTGCGGCGGCGCGGCGATCGTCCACCCTTAAGGAAAAAAATCGAAAATATTTATTTCTTGAAAAAAAAAAAAAGGAGACAAGGAATTCTTGTCTCTACAAGTGAAAATATGGACTGGGAGTCGCCACCTAGTGTTCTGGTTACTAGGAACCTTAACTGGTCTTTAGAGATCGGGTACGGAGACTGGTTGCGTAAAGGGAAGGTATTAGCACCCCAACTACGCCCTACCTAAGGTAAGCTGCATTGTTTTAATGTCTGATAAAATCTAAGGTCGTGTTGTGGTTTTTTTATTGTTCGGAATACGCATTACATGTAATGTCATACCCCAGGTTCTATTGTCCAAAAAAAAAAAAATTAAATATCTGGAATATGCATTACGTGTAAAGTCATACCCCGGATACTAAGAGACAAACAAAATAAAATTTTTGTTGTTTTTGAAATATTGGCCAATATTCTCTTGACTTTAATAAACTGGTTATTAAAGCCAAAATGCATGCTAAAATTTTGTTTTGGTTATGAAAAAATACAACATATTTTTAGCTTTGAGACACTTGGCCGTATGCACAAAAACATTTTTTTTTAATTTTTTTTTTTTTTGTGGAAGTTTTTGACGAAAACGGTATTTGAAATCAGATTTTTGTATTTTTAACAACATAAAACAAATACCACCAAATATTAATCAAAATGACATAAAAATTACGCGGAAAAATTATAAAATGCTGAAACAAATATTTTTTGATTTTTTTCTTTGAAATGGGCCGGATCAGGCCCAAATATATGGGTTGGGCCGAACCTGGCCCAAAGAATGGGCTGGTTACTGTGCACATAGTAACCGGGTTACTGTGTGTACAGTAACCAGAGAATTAATCTGCGGGTTACTGTGCACAGCACAGTAACTCGCTAATTAATCTGCATGCAGAACAAAAAAAACGACGGGAAAGGCTACCTGCGGTGGTGATGTTGGACTCTCTTCTCTGCTTCTTCTTCTTCTTCTGCTTTCTTCTCTCTGTCTCTCCCTTCTCTTCTCTTCTCCTCTCCTTTCTTCTTTTTTCTTTAGGAGCCCTCCCCTGTATTTATAGGAAAAAACAGGGGAGACGTCATGGTGCTGGCCGCCGCCCCCTCCACTATCGATCCGTGGATAAAAAGGAGGAGGCAAGTGGGTGATTGCGGGCGTCTTATTGCGCCAAATCCGGGTGAGAAATTAGGTGAAAAGGGGAAGAAAAAATCTTCTTCTTCCCCTGCCTCGCGCGTCCAGGGGAAGAAGAAGAGCTACAGTGCAGGAAAAAGGCGCCAGAAGCATCAGATTCAAATTTCGGCCATCCATTTGCACGTGTTTTACAATTTAGTCCTTGGTCTCGGATTTCTTCAATTCAGTCCCTAATTGGCCATTAAACCTCAATATTTATGCAATTAAGCCCCTGATTTGACCAAATTAACTTCCAAAAATTATAATTTGACCCTAGAAAATTAATTTCTCCTAATTAAAACCCAAATTAACTCAAAAATCAATTTTTCTTGCAATTAAAATCTTCATAAATGCAATTAAACCTTTAATAAAATTTCATTGAGTCCATAAACTTCTGATTTTGCATTTTTCTTCCACAAATTGAATTTTCTTTATCATCGGGGCTCTCATCAGTCAATGATATACTGTCAAAAAATAATTTTTATATTTTTGAAAATCCTCAAACAATTTTTTTAGCATGTTTATGGCGCTCTGGCATTTTTCACTGTTATATTTTTTTTGTAATATATTTTTTTGAATTTTTTTGTATTTTATTATTTTATATGTGGGGACCCAAAAATGGGTTACAACATCATTAATTAAAATAATCTAAATTTTAATTAAATCAATTCTCCAATTAAACCCTTGATTTAATTAATTAAACTACTCCAGAGTTTAATTAAATTTTTAAACTTCCAATCATGTTGCCCTTAACCCAAATTTTAATTCATTCTTTATTTATTTTTACTTGGTTTTCATTTTTTTTTTATAAAAAAAATAATAAATAAAAAAGGTCAAAATTAAGTTATGGAAAAAGTTACAACAAATCACATTGAGCAACTTGAAATGAATATTATGCAAACTTAAAGAGGATATTCCTTGCATTATTTTTTTACTCGATTGAGCAAAATTAAGTGCAGCTCTCAATTCCGGCGTCGTTTCAAACTTGCTCCATTGAAGTCCCAATTTCCAAGACTTTACCGTCTCGCAACTCAACAGCAGGCAACAGTTTATGCGGTATTTTATCCAACTAATAACTGCTTTAATCTTAGCTGGATCCGTGACTTGTTTGAATCTCTAATTGCTGAAGTTGGGAGGCATTTTATCTTACATGGTGGCATGGATATAAAATTGTGGAAGCACAACACCTCGGGTGCATATTCAACAAAATCAGGCACCAATTCTTGGACTTAATTTTTATGCAGATTCTTCCAATAATTATTTAATTTGACGATGAATTTTCATTGCTTTTTCAGTCTTGGGTAGAATAAGATATCATTAGGCTTCGAATTTCATTCAAAATTATAACTTGATTTTTATGTTTTTTTTTTAATTCGTCTCTGCTTGCTTTCTCGACATTGTTATTTTATTTTTTATTTTTATTTTGAAAAAAAAATGAATTTGAAGAATAACCTAGAAATGGGTTAAGACACCCGACATCGCGGCGATCTTAAGATTTCTATGGAAAAAGAATAGATATTTGACATTTTATTCTTAGAGAGAAAAATATCTGGTTTAAGGAGTTATCACGTAGTATTATGGTTACTAGAAACCTTAACTGGTCAATAGAGATTCTATGGTACGAAACTTATTGTGTAAAAAACAATATTATCACTCCTTAAGCATCCTTCCTGAGGTAAGCTGTATCGCTGGTTTTGTCTTAAATTGTTAAGGATTTGTTGAATTATACTTTTGATTGTCTAACTATAATATTCCTAACTCTGGTGCCGGTGAATATTCAACTACAAATACTTTCAACTCTTGTGCCAATGAATATTTAGAGTTCAAAATGATTCTCAATCCTAGTATCTATTCTTAACTATGACGTTAGTGAATACCAAAGCACTCCCAATTTTGGTATTAGTGAATATGAATATTTATGACTCTAGTGTCAGTGCATAAAGTAAAATTTTAATTGAAAGCAAAACATCTTTTTTTATTATTTTGCAATAAGGGGGCAATTTTTTTATTTCAAAGAAATAAAAAAAAGATAGGTAAAAATTTTATACTAGATTCACATTTTATGATATAAGCCTACAATTTAATACTAAGTAAAGTTATCGGAAAAAAAACAAAACATGCTAGGGATCCATAAATAAATTCAATAAAGTCCCTGAATTTTTTTGAAATTTTATGATATCTTTAAAGGTCTATTTGGATAGATATTAAAATTAAAAAAAAAAGTTAAAAACTAAGGAACGAAGTATAAATATCTATTTGCCAAACACACTCTTAACTCAAAGATCAAGCCAGCTGGACTCAAGGTCCAGACCTAGTCTCAACGGTTCTTTTTTTGGAGGGGTGGATTAAGCCCAGCCCTATAGAGCCTGGTCACTGGGCAACCCGGTGACCAAGTTTGGAACAGCTAGCAAGCAGGCGTGAATTATAATAAAATTGCAAAACAGGGGAAGAGAGGCTTACCTGTGTGGGACGTGAGTTCCTGGAGTTTCGAAGGAAGGCAAAATTCCCTCTCCTGTGTCTTGCTCTGCTTGATTCTGGTTCTCCCTCTCGTCTGCTCTCTGGTTTTCTCTTCCTCTGACTTTTGATGCTCTGCTCTTTTTTTTTCCTCTGCTCTCCCTTTTCTCCGCCTCCTCTCCTCTGCTTGTATAGGGCTGGACCCCTGGTTATGCCCGGCGGGTCCTTCTTATCTCTCCTAGGATAATGATCGTGAGGATAAGGATAAGCACGGCTTGAAATTGTCCGTGCTTTACTGGAATAAAAACACCAACAGTCCTGACATTGTTGGACTGTTGGTGATGGTCTTCCTTAACGCCAGAGGCGCGTCGTGGGGCAAGAGGAACCGTACTAGCCACTCAGATTGGTGATGGATAACCTGGATCAAGAATTGGATCTGGTTTTGTGTGGATTTAGTGGGGAATTGGGTTCTGGCCGAAGCCATTTTTATGGCATCTAGAACGGATTTCCCCTGCTCTCTGGAGAAGAGAATGAACAGTGCTTGAAACTACAATGTTTTTTGCTGAAATGGCCATCTTTAATTTGCCCCTCAAGTTCTGATATCTTGCAATCAAACCCTTATTTTTTTAAATCTTTCCTTTTAAAAATTTTTGCCCTTGGATCAAGCAATTGGACCCCTGGATTTCTACATCATTTACAAAATAGCCCTTGGTTTCAAATTTAATCAATTCAGTCCTTAATTGACTCCTCAAACTTTTAATTTTTTCAAAATTACCCCTGGTAAAATCTATTAACCCCCTTATAGTATTAGTGCATATTCAATTTGATCCCTAGAATTTTATTTCTTGCAATTTTGACCAAAAATGACCCTGAACTTTGATATTTCTCCAATTAAGCTAAATCAATTCAAAGTTCTATTAAGTCCCTAAACTTATGAATTCTTCTAATTTTTTTATCAAATTGACATCCAACTTTATAATTCCATCCTTATTAGCCTCCAAACCTTCAATTTATGTTTTCTTGATCAAATTCTTAAATTATTTTCCCATGTTTCTTCAATAAAAACCCCAGTTTTGTTTACCCCCATGTTGTCCTGAATGAAAACGCATGCCTGATTAATATGGGTTATATTTTTAAAAAAAGAAATTTATTTTTTATATATTATTTAAAAAAAAATCAAATTTGGGTTATGACACAAAACATTTTGTATAGAAAATATTTTGCATCCTTAATTAAAAATACTTTATGCAAAAAAGCCCCTTAATTTATTAATTAATTAATTTTATTTACTCGTAGACCAATCAAAAAAAATTTTAATTGTGGCTATAATAAAATCACAACTATTTCAATTTCGTTTTATTCCCACAAAATTTTAACATCCAAAAAGATTCCCCTGTATACTCTAACATGTTCTGATTACTTTTTTCTTTTTTTTTATGATAATGTTCTCATTACTAGTCTTTAGACTACCTTGTTAAATTATGCATTCCCTCATCTTGTCGCCCCTGTGCTCTCTACCATTATCTATTTAATTTAATGTAAGAAACTTTTTATCACTTTCTTGCTTCAGTCGCATTGAAATTAAGTACTTCATCTAAATTGAGGTCCCTGTATATATAATGTCTGTGCACATGGTTTAACCAAGCTCTGGGATTTCTTGTGCGTGGCAAATTTCAATTGATCATCGTTGATCTATCTTGTATTGATTCGGTTTCGCTTGCTGGAGATTCATGTATCAACTACATTGTTTATGTCTCCTTATACATTTTCATAAACAATATGGAATAGATGGACTAAATTCACTTGATGGTATAGGGGCTCTCTTGCTGCTGTCTTGGAAGTATGTTGCGTTTGTTTCAACAGTGGAAAGTCCTTGTTAATAAGAGTTCTTCAAAAAAGAAAAAAGCATTGGAGGTTTTCTACCTGATCATAAAGGTTGGCGTTGGGACTCTTTTCAATCCCTGTTGGAATAAAAGATTCTAATGAAACATAATTATTATTAGCTGTTGTTAAAGAATTGGAGTTATCTACATCGAAGGAAGATATGTTTGGAAAGGAAGTGGTTGTGGAATCAGATTCTGGAAATGCAGTCAATTGAATGACAAAGAAGTCTATCAGATCATGGTTTTACCTGAATCTCTTAACCCTTGCTCCACGTTTCTCATCATTTCTGGGTCCTGTAACTTATATTTACACTCTGCAAGAAGCTAATCACATTGAAGATAATCTTGCAAAACAAGGTGTAAGTAGGTATGGTGAACTGGTAGCATGGCTGTGATTATTTGTTGTTCATTGGTTACTTGTCTCTCTTTTCTAGATAGACTGATTGGTTTATAGAAATCATATGTTCATTTTATTTGATGATTCTATGAGTTTTTGCTAAGATGCTATGTTGAAATGGAAGAAGAAAGCATTTAGGTTCACTGATGTGAGACAATGGAGTGAAATGAAGGCAGCCTTGCATCGATGAATTGGGTTCTTGAGCTTCTGTTCTTGGTTGGTGAATTCTGCTGGCAAGGTTGTGCTACAGATATGGAAACTATTTAGCCCATGAAATTCCAGAAGAGCATACATTGAATTTTGACTTCATTTCAGTGGTAGCATCGTCTTCAAGCTTTGCGTTGATTCGTGGTTGTTTGAAGACAGATAGGATGCTACTGGGTAGAACCTGGCTGCTGCTGTTTTGTTAAGAGTTTTCTCTTTTGTATTTGCCTTCTCTTTTGTCGGCATTTTTTGGTGCTTTAAGTTTATACTGCATATCAAAAAAAACATATGTATGAACTATATAGCATGTATGGATTTGGCCTTCAACTTATAATCATTGTATCGGTTTGTTTTTTCCTGTTTATTTCCAAGGGTATAGCGTAATGGCAAAGAACTTAAAATTTGCACAGGTTTCAAGTTTGAGTCAGAACGTGCATTTCTTGTAAGAGCTTGGGATAGCCAGGGTTTTACTCGCTTACCTAGGCCCACAAAGTACGCTTTTTAAAAGGTGATGTTTCCTCGAATCCTAAAAATAAAAATATATATATATATATATATATATGGATTTGGCCCCTTCAAAATTTAAAGGCTTTCACTTGGCTCTAGAGAAGTTGACACCAGAAGGTTTCACTATCACCGAGGTATTATTGCTACTACCATGGCTGCAGAGATGCCCTCTTTACCATTTCTCTACTGTAACTGTTTAGCAAATGCTCCTTCATTGCCGTGAGGTTCGACTTCTTAATTTGGAATAGGGTAATGAGATGGTGAAGCTGCATATGCGTGAAGCCAAGCTTGGTGGAAAATTTAATTGAGAGTTAGGGTTTTAATGCTCTTGGCTCTATGCAAAAACATGTGTGGTTCTTGGTTTTTTACTGTCATGTAGTCGATTTGGTAAGCAATTATAGTCTTTCTAACGATACTATGCTTGAATTAATGAGACGATTAAAATATGGGCTTGTTATGTTGATGGACACTTGTATACTCAGGTGATGTTCCGATCCGAATCAAAATGTGTATCAACCATGTTAGAATTAAACTTACTACTATTTGGAAAAATACCTCAAAATCATTGAAGAGTTGGAGGTGTCGTAAGGGACCGTGAAGGTTTTTTTTTATTTTTGCATCTTCTCGTCCCCAACTCTTAGAAAAAAAAAATATACGGTAGAAGTTTATATGCACCAATGCAATAAGCAAAATTAAAAAATAAAAAGAAGGTTTGAGAGGAAAACAATTTTATTGAGTGTTTTTTCTCTTATGTATTCCTCTTTACACTTATATTTTAAGCTTGTAATTATAAATTTATTTATAGGTTTAATGTTGTAAACAATCAAGAATTAAACTATATATATATTCTAAACAGGCAGATTTAACCGATTGATTGATTCCCAATCAACCTTAAAAGGCATTAAAGAGTTGGAGGAGTCTTAAGGGACAATGAAGGTTTTCTATGCATCTTCTTGTTATTAATTGTTGGAAGAAAATTAACGTGGTAAAAGTTTATGGATGGAAATGCAATAAGCAAAACTAAAGATCAAAAAGAAAAAAGTAATTTTATTAAGTATTTTTCTCTTGTGTAAGCTTATTTATACATCTAAAATCTTAGACAATCAAGAAGTTAAACTAATAAAAACAAAAAATTATATTCTGAATATGTTTAACTATTCAAGAAATTATTTTGTTTGTTATACGACATCAAGTGTTTCTATATATCAAACTATTTTATTTCAATTTTAAATTTCATATTTTGATTGCGTTATTTTTTTGTTTATATATTCATCTATTTTCATTAAAAAAAACAAAAAAAAAAAACGCAAGTGAATTCACACCCTCTTTATTCATTGGTTTATTGCTAATCGAGAATGTTACAAATAAAACAAACGTAGTGGCAATTGTCTTTCATTGTATCTAATTTATGTATACGAAAATCAAATTCGGCACAATATTACAACTTGATTTTGAGAAATCAATCTTTCTTCCGAATGAATTTATTCACGAAACAAATTAATACTTTATTAGTAAGAATAAATCACCGATATGGAGTGGTGGAGCATGCGGTGTGACCACTCCAAATCATTTGACATCAGCCCAAATATCCTTTCCAAACAATCTGATTTTCCTTTTCACTTCGATTTTGAGCCATGTTCCCGTAGCTCGGTTGTTCATGACTTCTTCGAGAATGGTCACATTATCATCCACTTGAAGATTCCTTTCCCGAGCAAACTCTATCCACCCCACGGAAAGAAAACGTCCTACACTCTCATCTCCCTTGATGGAGCAAGAGAAGATCCATCCCTGGCCATTACCATCGTGGACATGCATGTTCATCGACTGGCCTTCTTGGAAAGGTAATGGACCAAGAGTGCTGGCAGGAATAGACAAGCCATTCTCGATATCAGCCTTGGTTAGCAACTTCGAAAAGAGTGTTGTCATCGCTTGGTACAAAAAAAAAAAAAACAGATAAAGATGCTTAAGTAGAGCTCAGGTTTGAGAAATCTGTGCTTGGTAAAGATGCTTAAGTAGAGCTCAGGTTTGAGAAATCTGTGCTTGTAGCTAAATATGAGATGCTGCTGGAGATGCTCACTTCACTCTTCAACATGTTCTATATATAGGGAACATAGATGCAATCACGATTCTGCCATTAATGTGCTGTGAAAATGCAGTCACTTCTTCTTGCAAAAGAACGTGGAAATTCCCAATCTCCTGGATAGTCAGAGACTATTAGCTAATGCATCCAAACACTTATCCACCAGGCTGTTTCTGTTTCAATTAAGTGCATGCAAGAATCCAAGTTTCTTTTCTGGGAAAATTCGAGGAATGCATTTTTGCTTGGATTGAATGCTTCTAAAGGATAAAAATTCGACGCGGTTCGTGCTTAAAGGACAAAGAAAATGTCAAACTTGGTATAAAATATTAATGGGCTACAAAGTTGAGACACGTCAACACTAATTTAGACTTGGTCTTTCTTATACTTGTTCTTTACGTTGAAATAGACATGCAATTTCACATCATTTTTATTTTCCACAATAATGATGACCAAGTTTCCAGCTTTAATTAGATTATCTTCCTTATTTTACTTTAAATTTGATTTGGTTAGAATTAAGGCAAAAATGAAAGAAGAAACTTCATCACAAATAGTGCTGAGAAATTTCTCAGCACTCATTTTTTACCCATGTTTTCAATATATTTAGAAAAAAATGAAACAAATACCAAAATTCTCAGAAAATATATTTTTGACATGATTTGGCTAGTTTATGGTCATTTGTAATAAATTTTAACCATTTCACTTTTTTTTTTTTATTGAGAAATGTTTTATGAATAAAATAATTTAGAAGAAAAGAAAAAAAAAATTTATTTAACAAAAAGAATTTTTTTGTGAGTAAAATATAATTGAGAAAATAATAAGTACTGGTTTGGTTTAGTAACATAGAAGTTATTTTCATAAGTGTTTTTATTTTTTGATATTTAGAGTTTTTTTAAACCTCAATTTTTTTCTCTTTATAATTTATAATTTTAATTTTTAGAGCCCGAGAAATCCTATCTTCTTATCGTTACAAGTTTTGTCAAAGTTATTTTTTTTTCTAATAAAGAAAGATGGTGCTGAGGGTTTTTGATGAGAACAAAGTTTTTGTGTTACAATAGAATTGAATTTGTAGTCAGAAACAGAGATTTTAAGAGGTTCTGAGTTATAATTATTATTATTATTTATCTTAGATTATGATTAGGATAATTTTATTATTATTAGTGTTGTGATTTTATTTTTATTAGAATCCTTTTTAGAGGGTGTTTGGGAGTGTGGTAGCGGTTGCTTTTCAAATAGATTTTCGTGCCGAAAAGCATACCAATAATGTTTTTTTATTTTTAAAAAATCATTTTTGATATCAGCACATCAAAACGATTCAGAAAGTACAAACCGCACTAAATTTTAGCAAAAAAAAAAATTAAAATTTTGTAAAAAACTAGTTGCACCGCAGTGCCAAACAGCCTCTTAGGCTATGATATAAAGCTATATAAATAGTTCATTCATGCAATAAGAAAATATCAAATACCTTTTAGAATCCCTATGCTCATGAAGCTTATGAATCAGCAGCGATTCTAACTGCAATTTTAGAAAGAGTAGCGTCTTATCTCTAGCCAGCAGAATCTTTATCCTAAAGATTTATTATCTGTCCCTTTTTAGAATTCTAAATAAATGCCACTAGGAGAAGATTCTTATGGTGTGGAGGGCTAGGGGCTATTCAAAAGTAAATTAACACTTCAATTTAAAAAATAAAGAGTAAATTATAGCTTATTATTCAAGTACAATATTCAAAAAAGATTAAAAATTAATATTCTATAATTACATTATCACAAACACAAGAATATTAAGATCACTATTATAAATTATGGTTTTGATATTTTCATAAAATATGTTTGTAATTTTTATGTAATTTTTTAATTTTTTAATGAAAAGGTTATCTTTGTTTTTAACAAATGAATAAATTTTCAGTTTTTTATGTATTAGAGAATAATATAAATTATATCTTGAAACTTTACCTAAGAGTTTAAGCTATTGTGTTGATATGGTTCTTTGATATGGTATCAGCTCCTTGATGACCAAACGGTCAAGAGTTCAAATCTCATCATCCCTATTTATTTGATAAAAAAATCAAGCACGAGCTAATGTGGATCTGTGCAAATTTCAAGCCTAAAGAGCTTTCACTTGAGAAGGTGTGTTAAAGAATAATATAAATCATATTTTAGTTAAGTTATTGAGTTAAGATGGTTTTTGATACTATAAAAAAAGTAAAAAATAACTAAAATAAATTGTTAATAGTTACTAAAAACATATTTAAAAAATATGTCAGATTATGGTAATAATTGATTTTTGCTTATAAATGTCAAAATAATATTTTAATATAATTTTTTTAATTTATTTTTAATATTAATACATCAAAATAATCTGAAAATATATAAATATTAATATATACATGTCCGAAAGCTAAATTTTTCTCATGTGTAGCCCCTACAGGGAACAAAAAATTTAAGTTTTGACCCCTAGAAAATTATTTTAGCTTTAACCATCCTTGAAAATTATTCTAACTCCGCCCCTGACTACACATGTGGGTTCCATCATGGTAAAGAACAAAACTCTGCTTTTTAAATGGATATGGATTCTGGGAGATGGTGGTGGTTCGGGTTGGCAGAGTTCTTATCCTTCAAAAGTAGAAACGAACTGCTAAGCTGTTCAATTTTACTCCAATTTGGAAAGCTTTTGTGCCTGCATATACTAGTTTTGATCAATGCTCTCTTGCTTCGAGTAGCTTGAGGTCTAAGATTGGTGATGGGAACAAATTTTAGTTAATTTTGTCATGATTTTTGGATCGGTAATGAAGCCTAGTTTACCCCATCTTGTTCAGAGCTGGAAATTTAATTTAGAGGTCTCTTATGCAAGAGGAACTCAAGGAGGAGGCTGATCTACTTCAGCTGCTGCCCACTGCTCGAGTTTCCTCTGAATAGCTGGATAAGTGGCTTAGGGTTCATGACCTTAAAGGTGTCTGTCTACTCGGTGAAATATTGCTGCAAATTCTTCGCTGGCTGGAGAGAGCTCCATTCAATCAAACGAGTGGGCGTTATTTGGAGCCTCTAAAGGTAGAAACTCCCTTATAGTTGGCAGTACTGGGGAGATCTAGCACAAGAGATTTCTTTTTCCAGAGAGGAATCGTCACCGCTGCAGAAAACTTCTGTCCATTTTGTATTGTTGACCAAGAAAAAGTAGCGCAACGTCTCCTTGGATGCTGATTGCATGGAATATTTGGTGTTCGTATGTTGAAATGGTGGGGATCAACTAAGTTTTTCGAATAAACTTCTTTGATAAAAATCGAAAAAATATATTTATTATTCCAAGCAAAAACACACTCCTTATTCCTAAACTTTTCCATGCTATAGTGCAGCTGAGTCTATTGTTCAACGAACGGGTCCAAGCTGTCGCTTTGTGAAATAATAGAATAGACAGAGAACATAATCTCAATCCGGGTTGATTTTCTCAAGATAAATTTGTTCTTAACTTTCCAAATAAGCTAGATTATTCTATATAATAATCCTCGTTGCACTCTTTGTTGAAATTCACCAGAAACCAAGCCTTTTTACTGTAGAATAGATCGTCCAATGAATGAGGAATACCCCACCAATTTGCTATTTTATTCCAGAAATTCCTAGAAACCGAACCCTGAAAAGAGTATACCAGTTACTGTTTCTGAACCAGATTTACAAAAGGGACATAGATCTTCCTGTGTTGATATGGTTTTTCTTCAAATTAAGGAGCGAGTGCATAACTCGAAGGATGCTGAAGGTCTGCAAAATGGATGACAGCTCAGGATTACGACTCCATGTATCCTGGCATGGATCTTTTCCTTAGCTCTGAAGAAATTCGATGCTGGAGCAACGTGCATAACTGCTGGCAAATTACCCAATCCAGTAGGCCTCCATGAGGTGCTTTTAAATAGAAAGCAGATGGGTCCTCTGTATTGAAGCTTTATGATTCACTATACTTTGTTATCTTTGTATTATCCTTGTGTGTTTATTATATTAAAATATTGTAGAATCTATTATATAAAAATTCATTAGAGTTATATATATATATAAAACCCAGTTTTTCCCTTATTCTACTAGTCTGATGGGGGCAAGTGGTGATGCAGGCATAAACTAGAAAGACAGCAAACAAACACAAAGAAAATAGATTTATTGAGCAAACAGGTTGCAAACTTAAACTTTAAATTCACAGTTTATTATTTTGAAATAATGCATATCGATGCTTGCCTCTGAAAAAGGTTTTAAATATTTAAATATGCTAGAAAACTTAGGAAAATAAAATCAAAATTGGAAAGCATAAAGAAAAACTACATAAAATCTAAAATAAAACAATAAACTCAAAAAGAAATTATAGAAAAATAACAAAATTAGCTTAAACAAGATTTTATGAGTCTGATTTTAGAGGATCCAGACATCAGAGGATTTACAAAGCATGTTTCTAATTAAAATAAATCTCGGTAACTTCTTGTAAAAATTTAAGGTTAATTCAATAATTGAATTTTTTTAATGGTTTTTTTAGTCACTAATCTAGTCTGTCATATCCAAATCTTTTTTAAAATCTAAACTTGTTTCACTAATACATAGAAAATAGTATAAAATCTAATGAACCATCTACATGGCCTATCTATGGTAAATCCTCGTATAAATACTGGGAAACTTCAGTTTTCACAAGTCTAATTGCATCAACAGGCCTCTATAAGTGATCATGGAAGACTTTTTTCATTGTATCTTCTCATGCCCAGCAAGCATTAAAGAGTCTGAAACTTAAGCCCATAGATTTGTTTTGTTGTTTTTTATGGCTATTGTGAGGGCATAGATATATATTTTTTTTTTTTACCTAATAAAAGAAGCCCATAATTGGTCTTATACGGTGGCCTTCTCTCAAGTCTAGTTTTAGCCCATTATAAGTTTATTAGCTGGCTATTTGCTTTTGATGTGCCACGTAGCACCTCAACTAACTTCACGAGGAACAAGGTTTATTGAGCACACAAGTCCTAGAAAAAGAAAACAGCAATAAACTATAAGAAAAACTCACAAGTCTGAGTGTTTTTTAAAATTGATTATTGAGCTTCAAAGAACAAAAAGAACAAAGAAAAAGAGTTCGGTTAGTTTTTTATAATCAATCACGAGCTAAACAAAAAAAAAATAGTATAAAATTCAAAATTAACATTAAAATAAAAAGAAATGCTAGATAGAAAAGCTTAATTTTTAAAACATGAGCAATCAAAGATGGTTCTAAAGATTATTGTTGAGCCAACATTAATCATGCATTCACAAAACATTGTGGCCATACGGTGTATTTTTTAATAATTCATTTTAATTCTTGAAGTTTTATTTTGTGTGATTTAATCCTAATTGAAAGTCAACTATATCTACATTCTTAGTCAATAATAAAATTAAAAGAAGGAAGATCAATATAAATAAAGGCATTAAAAATGGATAGCGTGCCAGAAATTACATGAAAAATACATTTAGATCATCAATCTTTAAAAATAATGCATTGTATACAATTTAGGTCATCTTAGATTTTAAAAAAACAAATTTAGTACACAAGTTTATATTTGTTATTTTTAATCCCTAGTTAAAAAGAGGGGTTGCTGGATTTCAACGATGAGAAAAAAAAATCATCATTCACTCCATTTTCAGCTACCAAAATGGGTTTTTATTGGTGTCTATGGGTTTCATAAAATGAGAGGAGTTTCATGATAATTTTTTACAGCATCGATGTTGCATAAAAAACTAAATATGAGCCAAGAGAGCCAAAAGTAAACCGATTTGATTTTGGATTTTGGATTTTGGATTTTTGGACCTTTTTTGGTATTTAAAGTTAGTGAGATGATTTGTGAGAGAGGGGTTGTTGGATTCCAACACTAAGAGAAAGTCGTCGATCATTTCATTTTCGGCCATCAAAATAAGGTTTATTAGTGTCTATAGGTTCCATGAGATGAGAGGGGCTTCATGGCAGTTATTTAGAGTCTTGATGTTGCATAAAAAAACCAAATATAAGCCAAGATAGCAAAAAATAAACCGATTTTGTAACATCCTCCCATTCCGGGGTAAAACGACAATCTCATGTCAATCGAAAAAAACATAATAATTTTTTTTTGTTGTATATATATACATATATATATATATGTTCATGGTCTTCATATTAAAATCTACCAGAATTTCGACGGAGTTTCCCCATATACCAGAAGTCCCGGGTTATTGACATGAATTTATTTACACTTCTAATAGCTCGTATCTCATAATTCAATTCCCGACCCAATCATCCTGGGTTTTCAATTTCCACACTTTTAATCACACCCATCAACCACAATATTTACAATATGCATTATATAACAAAATATCATTATGGATAGATAAAAATAAACAAGTATAATTACATAGGCATGAAGTATGGTTATATGAACTACATGGTTAAATTCATTCAGTCAAGTTTAAACATTAATTATACAAATTAAGTTATACAAACATTTTCATGTTTACAAAATACAAGGGTGTACTCCCTAGAAACTAGATTACAAGAAGGGATCATAAGCTAGGACCTACTCCTGTCGTGCATGTGATGATCCTGAAACAAAATACATATTATTGAAAGGTGAGTATTACACTAAATATGACAACACGAACATCTAACAATTTAAACAGGGTAACATGTGTTCATAGTTCATTTGCTTCTCCCTTCTAGTTTTTATTAGAATCCATTTCTTATCCAGCTATTATTAATTGTTCCCTCTACCACTTTCAACCTTCATTCCATACTTTATGAGATCAAATATGATTATTTTTGCTTATCACAATACCGATACCAATTTCATTGGTACCATCGTCATCACTCCATATGAGTCAATGCAAGGTGATCCCCTTATCCGGGATCCTACACTAAATGTATGCTAGCCAATACATAGTGATCCCCTTGTCCGGGATCCTAACATACACTAAATGTATGCTAGTCCAATCATGGTGATCCCCTTACCCGGGATCCTAACATACACTAAGTGTATGCTAGCCGATACATGATGATCCCTTTACCCGGGATCCTAACATACACTAAATATATGCTAGTTCACGCCTCAAATCGTATTTCTCATATTTCCTTGGTTAGTGATAATTTCATCATTTGGCAATTCACACAACTTTTCACCTTGAATACCATACGTTCAGTAATTCACATTTCGCATTGGTAATATAAATAAATCATGGAAATTAACTAGGAAGTATAGGTGCGATTCACCTACCTGCAATAGAAGCTCTACTCGTACTCCCCTGCTGCTGCTGTTGTTGTTGCACCACGCCTGTGGTCCCTCCTGAAATTCACAGGTTTATCCCATAAGTTCTCCTTACTTAAGGATATGTTTTATTAGAAACATATCAACAACCAATAAGTCTTTCTTTCAGTCGTCATTTTTTTTTTTTAATATTTTTTGTTTTTCTTATTTTACCCATTAATATTGTCATTCTTTGTGCAACCGTAGTTATCATTCCTTTATATATATATATATATGAATTATTTCTGCTTAAATCCGAACTGTCACTGTCCAACTGTTACTGTCTAGACATTGAACTGTCACTATCTCGTTTTTGAACTGTCACTGTCTCAGTTAGTGACCCATAGCTGGAGTTCTATAACTCCAAATTGAGCAATACCAATTTCATTAGTTAGCCAACATTCAACACTACAATTTCTATAAGGAATCTGACCCTAATTCTCTCATCCTCCTACCCGAAATCTCTCTGAAAATCAAGAGACGAAACTGTCCAGATTCGTCAGCCTTTCCATTTACACACAACACATGAAGTTCTTTAATTTAGCAACCCATACTTTTTCCTCAATTTAAGTCTAAGAACTAAAATCTATAAATTAACATCCATGCATCAATTCACAATAAACTTGAAATGACTCATAAAAGCAGGTTTAGAATACCTTACCCGGTACAAATCAAAGTTTCGATCCTTCCTTTTTGTTTCTAATGATAGTCGGCCCTCCCCTCTTCACTTCTTGTTAATCCCTTTCCCACCAGTGTTTATTCTACCTATAACCCTTAATCTTGGATGGGTTTTTTTTTTTGAAATTTTGGTGTTTCTATCTTGATTTGTAAAAATGATCATAAAACTCCCTCTTTTCTTTCTTTACATTATCTCTAGATCTGTTTTTGGTGACAGATGAGTATTTATGCTCCATAATTATTCTTATTTGCATTTAGGCTCCATTTTCCTTAAGTGTATTTGTTTTGCCCCCACTCTTTCTTGTTTAGTTTATTTTCTTTAATTTAATCTAGCCTTGATTATATATTATTATATTTTTTTTCCGGTATTTACAGATTTGATTTTGGCTTTTTGGACCATTTTTTAGGTATTTGGAGCTGGTGAAATAGTTTGTGAGAGAGGGCTTGCTGGAATTTAACATTGGGAAAGAAAGTCATCAATCATTCCATTTTCAGCCATCAAAATAGGTTTTATTAGTGTTCACAGGTTTCATGAGATGAGAGGGGCTTTATAATGATTCTTTAGAGCCTCAATGTTGCATGGAAAACCATATATGAGATTTGAAAGCCAAAACTAAATCGATTTGGTTTTGGGTTTTTGGACCTTTTTTTGGTATTTGGAGTTGATGGAATGGTTTGTGGGTATTATGAGAGTGTTCATAAGGGTTTTTTAGGTTGAAATAGCTTGAAAATTGTTTTTTTTAGCCAAAAAAACTAACTGCTCGATTTTCCAGCCACCAGAATGGTAATTACAATTTGGGCTTGCAAATGACGTGTCACTTGTTTTTTTTTCTTCAAAAAATAAGGATGGGCAAGTCTCGGCTCTCCCCCCCCCCCTCCTTTTTTTTGGGTTGAATACAAATTTAAGGGGAAAAAATATTAAACCGAGGTTGAATTCATGGTTTGGATCGTGGGTTTCTCGAGTAAAGCCATAACAGCCATGTTATTATTGTTTTACTGATATCTTTTTTTGATATATATGTTTTTCATAGTTTTTAAATTTATGTTTCGATTAACATTCCTTATCTATATGTTTTTTTATTTAATTTTTTTTATAAGGATTATTTTTTTATAGTGGTGTGCATATTTAATTTTTGAAAAGATTATTTTGATTCTTTTATAAAAAAAAATTTAGCTTTTCTATAAAAGAACTTTATGTTTTAAAATAAAAAATATATATTTTTAGATAATATTTTTTTGATATGTGCAGCCCTCTATAATATTTTTATTTTTATTTTATTTAATTAATTTAATATGTATTTTTATTTTGAATATCATTTAATTAAATAAAAAAACTAATTTTAATAAATTAATTCCATAACCACACTCAAGTGAAATACTTATTTCACGTGGGCCCTTTGGATGAACATCATATGAAGCTGATTTATTAAAAATATAAAATATGAAACATGATTCTCGTTTTTCAAACCTGGCCCACCTTTTGTTGTTCTTTCTTTCTTTATTTGTGTTTTTTCTTCTTCATGTGGTGGGCTCACTAATGTTTTCTCTATCTTGGGGACGTGGACTTACTTTATGTTAACCAACTTTGATTTTATGGTGCAAGTCCCTCCCTCCTATTAGACATTCAAACCATTCTTTTTTATTTAACTGTTCATATCATTTAGTTAGAATTTTTTAAAATAATTAGAATTCATGGTAAAGCATTCTTGATTTTATTTTATTTTTTACAAACCTCTCACCATATACAACCTATTCATGAGGTGCAATTCATGTGGCCTTATTTATTTTTTTGTTTTAAAAATATTTTTTAAAAAAATAAATTTTTTTTTTAAATTAATATTTTTTAATATTTTTAGATGATTTTGATATGCTGATATAAAAAATAATTTTTAAAAAATAAAAAAATATTATTTGGATACATTTCTAAGTGAAAAATATTTTAAAAAGCAACTGTAACAACACTTTCAAATATGCTTTAATATTACCTAATCATTGATATCTGAAGTATTTTATAATATGATTAATCCTGTTTTTTTAAATGTATTTTAAATTATTTTTTATTAGAAGAAATATCAAAATAGTATTATATATATATATATATATATATATATATATTCAAACTGTCATGATAGGTTTATGTCGAATACATTTTTAAAAAACTGATTTTAATAAATTTTTAATTAAAGAATATTTTTAAAAACGACTTCCAGTTAATGCCAATCTCTTCAGTGAGTGTGTGAGTTTGTGTGGAAAGAGACAACTTTAAGTGGAGTCCAAGAACTCGTTAGATGATCGTGTGATACGTACGAAAAAATGATAGCGATGTTAGATGATCTTGCAGAAACATGGGACCTTTAATCATGCTTTCTTTTTTGGACCTTTAAAATAACCAATCAAACGAATGTTGATTATTTCTTTTCTATTCTTTTCTTTTCGATCACAATTCACAATCAGACAGAAAGATGAACATACGATGGCATGATTCTGGCTTTTCTTTCTGTCTGTGGACCCACCACTCACTTATTAGAACAAGGACCTTAACGCCCGCTTTCTTTTCACAGTTTTGCAGGCTGCGGCACTATATAAATCCTCCTGCAATGGGCACTTTGCCTCATCAGTCTCTCTTCTACTTCTTCGAGATCAGCAATGGAAAAAAGCTTCACGAAGAAACTCAACGACATTGATATTGAGAGAAGGCTACTGCTATCAGAAAACTGTATAAAGGAATTCCCGAGAGGCCATGAAGCTTTTTTGAAGTTTAAAGACGAGGATGGCCAAGTGTGGACATTTCGTTGTCGAGTCCCGCCAGGAGGGGGTTCGAAACCAGCCCTTTCCGGGGACTGGTTTCTATTTGTTCGCTCGAAGCATCTCAAGGTCGGCGACGTAATAGAAATTGCCTTGGATAGAGAGAAGGATCAAGCTGCCGGAGAACAATTCACAATCAAGGTCAAGAAAACAACCTCAACAACTCGGAACTAGTCGATCGAGCTCACAATGGGTGAGTCTATGACAGCAAATCTTGACGACGGGATCGGCCTTTATAGAGAGAGGGCTTCGACATTGTAATTCACTGTAAAGGGTTGAGATCATATCCTTGTATTTGGAGTGAGCTTTCGCTGTACATTTCCCGTTTTCCGAATACAATTTTTCCTTCTAATATAATTAAAGAGTTTCCGGCCAATATCTTTGCTTCTGGATATATAGTGTTTAGATTAAGCACAGTACCTCTTGATCAACTTGGGGGTGGCAGTAAGGCTTTGAAAGAACATATATAATTGAGGATATCCACAACTTGAATTTGCATACAAGAGACTCAGTTTGGGTTGCCGTCCGGCGGTGATGCTGGGGGTTTCCCGAACTAGACTCTGGAGTTGGGAGCCATTCCGCTATTATAATGATTCAATCCTCATGGTAGAATAGCGCCACTAACGGTCCACCCATTACAGTCGTGGGTAAGAATGATTGGTTTGGTTTTGAAAAAAAAATCCAACGATGTTAATTTTAAAAAATAAAAATAAATTGAACCGTTTTGAATGACCCGTTCAAATTAAATGTTACTGATTTAATTCAATTTTGTTTTTATTGAAAAAAACCCAATTTCGTCCGTGGGTTTTTTAGTTAATCTTTTTAGATAGACTCTCGTGTAATGTTTTTTTTTTTTTTTAGGTTTTTATTTTAAAAAATAAATTGTTTGGTTTCATTTGGTTTAATTTTTTTAAAGTCTTAAATCTAAAACAAATTTAAAATCTTTTAAAATTTTATAATCAATGTTTTTTCAATTTTATATCCCAGATAGTTTTTTCAATTATTTTTGTCGCACCCGACATCGCGGCGGCCTTAAAAATTATTAAATCTTTGGAAAAAACGGATTTCTGACATCTTGTTCTTTAATGAGGATATTTTTTGTTTAAGAAGTCGTCACCTAGTATTACGGTTACTAGGAACCCTAACTGGTCAACAGAGATTCTAGGGTCCGAGACTGGTTATGTAAAAAAAAAAAATTATCACCCCTTAAACGTCCTGCCTAAGGCAGGACACATTGCTGATCTTTGTCATTAATTGCTAATATTTTTTGTTGGTTTATACTATGATTGTTTGCGTATAATATTCCTGACTCTGGCGCCAGTGAATATTTAACTACGGATATTTCCAACTCTGGCGTTGGTAAATATTACGTAGGTATCAAAATAAGTAAATTTAAATCATCATTTTTTTTTTATTCTTGACTCTGGCGTCGGTGAATAAACAAATAAAAATCAATTTATTTTTTACGCATATGCATTATTTTTATTTTTATGTAACTAAATAAAAACAAAACAAAACAAAATAAAATAAATTTGCATTAGTATTTTTTATTCCTGACTCTAGCGTCAGTGAATATACCAAATAAATTTATTTTATTTTATCTTATGTTTTTTTTAACGCACAATTTTTAGTTTTTATATAACAAAGTAAAATAAAATGAAATAAATTTGAATTTGTATTTTTACTCTGACTATGGCGTCAATGAATATATAAAAAAAAACAATAAATTCATATTTATATATTTTTTTACATACACAATTTTTATTATATATTTTTTATTTTTTTATTTTTTTATTTTTAATTTTTGGGCTGGGCTGGACCCAGCTGGCCTGGTTGGGTCACTGGTCTAGACCAGTGACCCGGCTGGGTGGCAGGCGTGCGTAACGCAGGCGCACACGCCTGCCAATAAATTATTATTCACTTGCTACAGTAACAAGTAAATTATAATTCGCTACTACTATAGCAGTGAATTAAAATGCAAATGGGAGATTACCTATGGTCTGCTGCTCCTGAAGATGAAGACAAAGCCGGTTCTCTCGGGTGGTTCTTCTTTTTATGGTCACTGTTCGTCCTCCATTTTTCTGTGGTTCTTGGCCTGTTTCCCCTGCTCTTCTTCCTCTGTTTTGCTGGTTCAGGTGCTGCGGCGAAGACGATGATTGGTCGGTGTCCCTCCTCTATGTTTCTGCTTTTACTCTACTCTTATCGTTCTGTTTTTCTGGGTTGATTTTTCGGCCCCCCTTTCTGGGTTTATTTCTATGTTTAATCCTCGTTTCTGTGGATACTGATTTTTGGGTCGTTTTCTGCAGGGATGGAAGCAATGGTAGAACCGGTTCTCCTATCTGTTTCAGTATTCTGCGTTCTGGGTCTCTCTTCTCCTGTTTTCCCCTCTGATCCTGCTCTCCCCCTTTGTAATTTGTGCCTTTTTTACTCTGTATTTTTGCTTTTTTTAGCTCTGGATCTTCGTCCAGTCCTCCTCCCTCTTTCGTTGATCCTCTCTGCCTTTTAAAAGGCCAGAGAGCTTCCATAACCGTTACCCCCCACGAACGGGATCGTGGTCCACGATTTGCTGCAGATTTCCTGTTGAATCGGCTCCCTCCGCGTGAAAATAAAGGGATGATAAACAGTGCTTCCAAAACGACGTCGTTGTGTCCTTAGGATGACTGTTTTTCAATTTGATCCCTAAACAGTTTAAACTTAACAATTGGGATCTTAATCAGTAATAATCAATTTCTAATTATACCCTTGGATTAATTTCAATTGAACCCTCAGTTATAGTGCCATTTACACAACAGTCCTTGTTTCTTGGACTATTCAATTTAATCATTGGACTTTAATTTTCTAGCAATGTTTCTTTAAGTAAGCTCCAAACTTTGGTATTTCTTCAATTAAACCCCTGATTCCTTTAATTAATTAAATTAAAGTTTAATTAAGTCCTCAAACTCATCAATTTTTCAATTAAACTCTTGATTTCATTAATTAAAATAATCTAAATTTTAATTAAATCAATTCTTCAATTAAGCTCTTGATTTAATTAATTAAACTAGTCAAGAGTTTAATTAAATCTTTAAACTTCCAATCATGTTGTCCTTAATCCAAATATTAATTCATTATTCATTTATTTTATTTTTAGTTGTTTTTCATCATTCATTAATTATTTTAAAATAAAAATAAATAAAAATAAATAAAATAAAATAAAATATCAAAAATTAGGTTATGATAATTTTTATGTTGATTTTTTAAACTTATTTGATTATTTTATTCACTCATGGATATAAGTATCTCTTTATTAACAAAAAATAAAATAAAATTACATGTTGCAGCCATGTTTTCACATGGCCTACGTAAAGTTCTGACATTGAGATGGTCCATAGACAATAAGAACTGTTTGTAAGTTTAGTATAGATAATTTTTTAAAATATATTTTATTTTAAAATATATTATAATAAAAAATTTAAAAATTATATTTGACGTCAATATTTCAAAGTGGTATAAAAATATTTAAAAAATAATTTATTTTTTTTTTGGAAAAAACTGGGTTAATTATAAGACAGGGTGTGTTTGACAGTGTGATAACAGTTATTTTTTAAAATATTTTTTATTTGAAAATATATTAAAATAATATTTTTTTTATTTTTTTGAAAAATTATTTTGACATTAATATATCAAACAATTTAGAAACACAAAAAAAAATAATTTAAAATAAAAAAAATTAATCTTTTTCAAAAATAATTTTAACATAAAAAATTATTATTGAACCCTTTTTTTTTGTTAAATATAAATTTAACATAAAAAATTAATATTAAACCCGGTTGAGTTCATGATCCAAGTCGTAGGTTTTACGAGTAAAGCCATAACAACTAGGCTATTATTTTTTTTACTGATATCTTTTTTTAATAATTTTAAAATTTATGTTTAGAGTAATATCCCTAATCTATATGGTTTTTTTTTCTTATTTAATCTTTTTTTGGATATAAATTTTTTTATATAGTGTTGAGCATATTTAATTTTAAAAATATTATTTTGATTTATTTATAATTTTTTTATCTTTTATATAAAATAATTTTATTTTTAAAATAAAAAATACATATTTTCAGATAAATTTTTTTATATGTGCAGCCTTCCATAATATTTTTATTTTTATTTTATTTAATTAATTTAATAAGTATTTTTATTTTTAATATCATTTAATTAAATAAAAAACTAATTTTGATAAATTAATTCAATAACCACACTCAAGTGAAATACTATTTTCAGGTGGGCCCTTTGGATCAACATCATGTGAAGCTGATTTATGAAAAATAGAAAATCTGAAACATGATTCTCGATTTTCAAACCTAGCCCACCTTTTGTTTTTCTTTCTTTCTTTCTCTATTTGTGTTTTTTCTTCTTCATGTGGTGGGCTCACTAATGCTTTCTCTCTCTTGGGGATGTGTACCTACTTTCTGTTAACGAACTTTTATTTTATGGTGCAAGTGCCTCCCTCCTATCAAACATTCAAACCATTCTTTTGTATTTAACTGTTCATATCATTTAGTTAGATTCATGGTAAAGCATTCTTCATTTTATTTTATTTTTCAAACCTCTCATCATATACAACCTATTCACGAGGTGGAATTCATGTCTAACATTGCCTAATCATGCATGGATATCATGAATTATCTATATATTTATTTATGGTGTATTTTATAATATTTTTATTATAGAAAACATTAAATTAATATTTTTTTATATGCCTTCAAAAATGTCTTGATAGTTTATGCCATATAAATTTTTTTAAAAGTTATTTTAATTAAAAAATATTTTTAAAAAGGACTTCCAGTTAATGCCAATCTCTTCAGTGAGTGTGTGAGTTTGTGTGGAGAGAGAAAACTTTTAGTGGAGTCCAAGAACTCGTTAGATGATCGTGCGATACGTACGAAGAAATGATATTGAAGTTAGATGATCTTGCAGAAACATGGGACCTTTAATCATGCTTTCTTTTTTGGACCTTTAAAATAACCAATCAAACGAATATTGATTATTTCTTTTCTATTCTTTTCTTTTCGATCACAATTCACAATCAGACAGAAAGATGAACATACGATGGCATGATTCTGGCTTTTCTTTCTGTCTGTGGACCCACCACTCACTTATTAGAACAAGGACCTTAACGCTCGCTTCCTTTTCACAGTTTTGCAGGCTGCGGCACTATATAAATCCTCCTGCAATGGGCAATTTGCCTCATCACTTTCTCATCTACTTCTTCGAGATCAGCAATGGAAAAAAGCTTCACGAAGAAACTCAACGACATTGATATTGAGAGAAGGCTACTGCTATCAGAAAACTGTATAAAGGATTTCCCGAGAGGCCATGAAGCTTTTTTGAAGTTTAAAGACGAGGATGGCCAAGTGTGGACATTTCGTTGTCGAGTCCCGCCAGGAGGGGGTTCGAAACCAGCCCTTTCCGGGGACTGGTTTCTATTTGTTCGCTCGAAGCATCTCAAGGTCGGCGACGTAATAGTAATTGCCTTGGATAGAGAGAAGGATCAAGCTGCCGGAGAACAATTCACAATCAAGGTCAAGAAAACAACCTCAACAACTCGGAACTAGTCGATCGAGCCTCTTTGATCAAACTATATATATTGAGATTTTCTGGGCTGATCAGTGAAGATGAAACCACCTCGATGGGTGAGTCTATGACAGCAAATCTTGACGACGGGATCGGCCTTATATATAGAGAGAGAGGGCTTCGACATTGTAATTCACTGTAAAGGGTTGAGATCATATCCTTGTATTTGGAGTGAGCTTTCGCTGTACATTTCCCGTTTTCCGAATACAATTTTTCCTTCCAATATAATTTAAGAGTTTCCGGCCAATATCTTTGCTTCTGGATATATAGTGTTTAGATTAAGCACAGTATCTCTTGATCAACTTGGGGGTGGCAGTAAGGCTTTGAAAGAACATATATAATTGAGGATATCCACAACTTTGAAAGACTCAGTTTGGGTTGCCGTCCGGCGGTGATGCTGGGGGTTTCCCGAACTAGACTCTGGAGTTGGGAGCCATTCCGCTATTACAATGATTCGATCCTCATGGTAGAATAGCGCCACTAACGGTCCACCCATTACAGTCGTGGGTAAGAATGATTGGTTTGGTTTTGAAAAAAAAATCCAACCATGTTAATTTTAAAAAATAAAAATAAATTGAACCGTTTTGAATGACCCGTTCAAATTAAATGTTACTGATTTAATTCAATTCTTTTTTTTATATATTGAAAAAAACCCAATTTCTTCCGTGGGTTTTTTAGTTAATCTTTTTAGATAGACTCTCGTGTAATGGGTATGTTTTTTTTTTTAGGTTTTTATTTTAAAAAATAAATTGTTTGGTTTCATTTGGTTTAATTTTTTTAAAGTCTTAAATCTAAAACAAATTTAAAATCTTTTAAAATTTTATAATCAATTTGTTTTTCAATTTTATATCCCAGATTGTTTTTTCAATTATTTTTGTCACACCCGACATCGCAGCGGCCTTAAAAATTATTAAATCTTTGGAAAGAACGGATTTCTGGCATCCTGTTTTTTAATGGGGATATTCTTTGTTTAAGAAGTCGCCACCTAGTATTACAATTACTAGGAACCCTAACTGGTCAACAGAGATTCTATGATCCGAGACTAGTTATGTAAAAAGGAAGATATTATCACCCCTTAAATGTCCTGCCTAAAACAGGACGCATTGCTGATCTTTGTCATTAATTGCTAACATTTTTTGTTGGTTTATACTATAATTGTTTGCGTATAATATTCTTGACTCTGGCGCCAGTGAATATTCAACTACGGATATTTCCAACTCTGGCGTTGGTAAATATTACGTAGGTATCAAAATAAATAAATTTAAATCATCATTTCCTTTTTTTTTATTATTATTCTTGACTCTGACGTCGGTGAATAAACAAATAAAAATCAATTTATTTTTTACACATACACATTATTTTTATTTTTATGTAGCTAAATAAAAACAAAATAAAATAAAATAAAATAAATTTGCATTAGTATTTTTTATTCCTGACTCTAGTATCAGTGAATATACCAAATAAATTTATTTTATTTTATCTTATGTTTTTTTTTCACGCACAATTTTTAGTTTTTATATAACAAAGTAAAATAAAATGAAATAAATTTGAATTGGTATTTTTATTCTGACTATGGCGTCAATGAATATATATATAAAAAATTAATTCATATTTATATATATTTTTACATACACAATTTTTATTATATATTTTTATTTTTTATTTTTAATTTTTGGGCTGGGCTGGACCCAGCTGGCCTGGTTGGGTCTCTGGTCTAGACCAGTGACCCGGCTGGGTGACAGGCGTGCGTAACGCAGGCGCGCACACCTGTCCAATGAATTATTATTCACTTGCTACAGTAGCAAGTAAATTATAATTCACTGCTACTGTAGCAGTGAATTAAAATGTAAAGGGGAGATTAATATGGTCTGCTGCTCCTGAAGATGAAGACAAAGCCGGTTCTCTCGGGTGGTTCTTCTTTTTATGGTCACTGTTCGTCCTCCATTTTTTTTGTGGTTCTTGGCCTGTTTCCCCTGCTCTTCTTCCTCTGTTTTGCTGGTTCAGGTGCTGCGGCGAAGACGATGATTGGCCGGTGTCCCTCCTCTATGTTTCTGCTTTTACTCTACTCTTATGGTTTTGTTTTTTTGGGTTGATTTTTCGGCCCCCCTTTCTGGGTTTATTTCTCTGTTTAATCCCCGTTTCTGTGGATACTGATTTTTGGGTCGTTTTCTGCAGGGATGGAAGCAATGGCAGAACCGGTTCTCCTATCTGTTTCAGTATTCTGTGTTCTTGGTCTCTCTTCTCCTGTTTTCCCCTCTGATCCTGCTCTCCCCCTTTGTAATTTGTGCCTTTTTTACTCTGTATTTCTGCTTTTTTTAGCTCTGGATCTTCGTCCAGTCGTCCTCCCCCTTTCGTTGCTCCTCTCTGCCTTTTAAAAGGCCAGAGAGCTTCCATAACCGTTACCCCCCACGAACGGGATCGTGGTCCACGATTTGCTGCAGATTTCCTGTTGAATCGGCTCCCTCCGCGCGAAAATAAAGGGATGATAAACAGTGCTTCCAAAACGACGTCGTTGTGTCCTTAGGATGATTGTTTTTCAATTTGGTCCCTAAACAGTTTAAACTTAACAATTCGGATCTTAATCAGTAATAATCAATTTCTAATTATACCCTTGGATTAATTTCAATTGAACCCTCAGTTAGAGTGCCATTTACACAACAGTCCTTGTTTCTTGGACTATTCAATTTAATCATTGGACTTTAATTTTCTAGCAATGTTTTTCTAAGTAAGCTCCAAACTTTGGTATTTTTTCAATTAAACCCCTGATCCTTTAATTAATTAAATTAAAGTTTAATTAAGTCCTCAAACTCATCAATTTTTCAATTAAACTCTTGATTTCATTAATTAAAATAATCTAAATTTTAATTAAATCAATTCTCCAATTAAGCTCTTGATTTAATTAATTAAACTAGTCAAGAGTTTAATTAAATCTTTAAACTTCCAATCATGTTGTCTTTAACCTAAATTTTAATTCATTCTTTATTTATTTTATTTTTAGTTGTTTTTCATCATTCATTAATTATTTTAAAATAAAAATAAATAAAATATCACAAATTAGGTTATGATAATTTTTATGTTGATTTTTTAAATTTATTTGATTATTTTATTCACTCATGGATATAAGTATCTCTTTATTAACAAAAAATAAAATAAAATTACATGTTGCAGCCATGTTTTCACATGGCCTACGTAAAGTTCTGACATTGAGATGGTCCATAGACAATAAGAACTGTTTGTAAGTTTAGTACAGATAATTTTTTAAAATATATTTTATTTTAAAATATATTATAATAAAAAATTTAAAAATTATATTTGACGTCAATATTTCAAAGCTTCAAAGCGGTATAAAAATATTTAAAAAATAATTTATTTTGTTTAGAAAAAACTGGGTTAACAATAAGACAGGGTGTGTTTGACAGTGTGATAACAGTTATTTTTTAAAATATTTTTTACTTAAAAATATATTAAAATAATATATTTTTTATTTTTTTAAAAAAATTATTTTGACATTAATATATCAAACAATTTAGAAACACAAAAAAAAAATTAAAATAAAAAAAATTAATCTTTTTCAAAAATAATTTTAACATAAAAAATTATTATTGAACCTTTTTTTTTTGTTAAATATAAATTTAACATAAAAAAATAATATTGAACCCGGTTGAGTTCATGATCCAAATCGTAGGTTTTACGAGTAAAGCCATAACAACTAGGCTATTATTTTTTTACTGATATCTTTTTTTAATAATTTTAAAATTTATGTTTCGAGTAATATCCCTCATCTATATGGTTTTTTTTTTCTTATTTAATCTTTTTTTGGATAGAAATTTTTTTTATAGTGTTGTGCATATTTAATTTTAAAAATATTATTTTGATTTATTTATAATTTATTTATCTTTTATATAAAATAATTTTATTTTTAAAATAAAAAATACATATTTTCAGATAAATTTTTTTATATGTGCAGCCTTGCATAATATTTTTATTTTTATTTTATTTAATTAATTTAATAAGTATTTTTATTTTTAATATCATTTAATTAAATAAAAAACTAATTTTAATAAATTAATTCAATAACCATACTCAAGTGAAATACTATTTTCACGTGGGCCCTTTGGATCAACATCATTGGAAGCTGATTTATGAAAAATAGAAAATCTGAAACATGATTCTCGTTTTTCAAACCTAGCCCACCTTTTGTTTTTCTTTCTTTCTTTCTTTATTTGTGTTTTTTCTTCTTCATGTGGTGGGCTCACTAATGCTTTCTCTCTCTTGGGGATGTGGACCTACTTTCTGTTAACCAACTTTTATTTTATGGTGCAAGTGCCTCCCTCCTATCAAACATTCAAACCATTCTTTTTTATTTAACTGTTCATATCATTTAGTTAGATTCATGGTAAAGCATTCTTGATTTTATTTTATTTTTCAAACCTCTTATCATATACAACCTATTCACGAGGTGGAATTCATGTCTAACATTGCCTAATCATGCATGGATGTCATGAATTATCTATATATTTATTTATGGTGTATTTTATAATATTTTATTATAGAAAACATTAAATTAATATTTTTTTATATGCCTTCAAAAATGTCTTGATAGTTTATGCCATATAAATTTTTTTAAAAGTTATTTTAATTAAAGAATATTTTTAAAAACGAGTTTTAGTGAATGCCAATCTCTTCAGTGAGTGTGCGAGTTTGTGTGGAAAGAGACAACTTTTAGTGGAGTCCAAGAACTCGTTAGATGATCGTGCGATACGTACGAAGAAATGATAGTGATGTTAGATGATCTTGCAGAAACATGGGACCTTTAATCATCTTTCTTTTTTGGGACCTTTAAAATAACCAATCAAACGAATATTGATTATTTCTTTTCTTTTCTTTTTGATCACAATTCACAATCAGACAGAAAGATAACATCCGATGACATGATTCTGGCTTTTCTTTCTGTCTGTGGACCCACCACTCACTTATTAGAACAAGGACCTTAACACTCGCCTCCTTTTCACAGTTTTGCAGGCTGCGGCACTATATAAATCCTCCTGCAATGGGCACTTTGCCTCATCAGTCTCTCTTCTACTTCTTCGAGATCAGCAATGGAAAAAAGCTTCACGAAGAAACTCAACGACATTGATATTGAGAGAAGGCTACTGCTATCAGAAAACTGTATAAAGGATTTCCCGAGAGGCCATGAAGCTTTTTTGAAGTTTAAAGACGAGGATGGCCGAGTGTGGACATTTCGTTGTCGAGTCCCGCCAGGAGGGGGTTCGAAACCAGCCCTTTCCGGGGACTGGTTACTATTTGTTCGCTCGAAGGATCTCAAGGTCGGCGACGTAATAGTAATTGCCTTGGATAGAGAGAAGGATCAAGCTGCCGGAGAACAATTCACAATCAAGGTCAAGAAAACAACCTCAACAACTCGGAACTAGTCGATCGAGCCTCTTTGATCAAACTATATATATTGAGATTTTCTGGGCTGATCAGTGAAGATGAAACCACCTCGATGGGTGAGTCTATGACAGCAAATCTTGACGACGGGATCGGCCTTATATATAGAGAGAGAGGGCTTCGACATTGTAATTCACTGTAAAGGGTTGAGATCATATCCTTGTATTTGGAGTGAGCTTTCGCTGTACATTTCCCGTTTTCCGAATACAATTTTTCCTTCCAATATAATTTAAGAGTTTCCGGCCAATATCTTTGCTTCTGGATATATAGTGTTTAGATTTAGCTCAGCATCTCATGATCAACTTGGGAGTGGCTTTGAAAGAACATATATAATTGAGGATATCCACAACTTGAATTTGCATACAAGTGACTCAGTTTGGGTTGCCGTCCGGCGGTGATGCTGGGGGTTTCCCGACCTAGACTGTGGAGTTGTGCGCCGTTCCGCTATTACAATGATTCAATCCTCATGGTTGAATAGCGCCATTAACGGTCCACCCATTAAAGTCGTGGGTAAGAATGATTGGTTTGGTTTTGGAAAAAAAATCCAACCATGTTAATTTTTAAAAATAAAAATAAATTGAACCGTTTTGAGTGACCCGTTCAAATTAATGTTACTGATTTAATTCAATTCATTTTTTTTATTGAAAAAAACCCAATTTCGTCCGAATTAATGAAAAAAACCCAAATTATTTTACTATTCACACGGCACTACTTAATTTCTGCGTTAGAAACACAATGAAAGAAAAGCAACTATTTCTTATTTTTTTACTGTTCATGTTAATTGTACTGTTCATATAACAATGCAGTTAACATGAACAGTGTATAATGTACACTGTTTATGTGAACAATGGAAGAGAATTGCACTGTTCATTTATTTTAAGTTAACAATGCAATTCTCTTGCACTGTTTACTTGCGTGCGTGAACTTTTTTTGTAGTGTATTATTTTTTTAATATTTTTTTAAAAAAGTAGTTTAAAGTAAATTTTATAATTGATAATATTTTATCTTATTTTATTACATGCTAAAACAACAATTATGAAAATTATAGTTTTTGTCGGATGTATTTCGTACATAATGGAATTATAAATTGTTTCATGAAATAATAAAAAATATTTTATATAAAGTATAATTTATTTCATGATATAATAACAATAGTCAAATCCACAATATTTAAATTAAAAATCATCAGTATTAATATATATTTTTAAAATTATTTTATAACTTCAATTTTAAAAACATTCTTAACCAAACACATTAAACTATTTTTAAAAAAAATTTAATTTCAACCACAATTTTAATCAAACATTTATTTTTTCAAATCAAACTTAACTAAAATACTTTTTATAAAATAATTTTTTTTCAAATCACAATCATAATATCTATCACAATACTAAACATACTCATGGTACAAAAGAGACAGAAACCACGAGTATTCGAGACAAATGGCAAGCTTAGAAAACAGAGAACAAAATTTCCAACAGGCTGGTAGGTGATTCGACAATGACTGGTCGTCCGATGAGCGTGGTGGTTTCTTGTCAGTATACGAGTGGTTGGCCAGATAATCGAACGATTTTAAAAAGCTCATCGCCGTGACCATCTTCAAGGTGGGCTCGCGTTAGGCAGCCATTGACACTTGACAAATTCGGAATTGAATTGACCGATCCATTATGAACCTATCTCACTGACGTGGATCCCCGGGAGAGTGTGTTTGTCTGATGTGGCTATCCGCATTTCAAGCGTGTTTGATAGTGTGGTAGGTTACTTTTTAAATAGCTTTTCGTGTCGAAATACATGACAATAATTTTTTTTCATTTTTTAAAAATTATTTTTGACATCAGCACATCAAAACGATTCAAAAAGTACAAACCTCACTCAATTTTAGCAAAAAAAAAAATTAAAATTTAACGAAACGCAGTTTCGACCGCAGAGCCAAACAGGGTCGGCAGTTGCCTTCGCCACCACAGTCTCCAGTCTCCACTTTTATCGAAATATATTTTTTAACGCAAGCTATCTTCACCTAGAAAGTATTTTTATTATATAAAATATTTGAAATTATTAGAATTAATTAATTAATTAATTTATTATTCAACTCGAAATTTTTATTTTTAAGGTAATTGAATTTTAAATACTTCGTTAGTTACGACCACCCATGATGTAAAATGGTAAATATAATAATAGTTATTTTTGAAAGTATTTTTTTATTTAAAAAATATGAAAATAATAATTTTTAATTTTTTAAAATAAATTTAATATAACAAATAAACAAAGCAAAAAATATTTTTTAAAAAACTAGTATTTCTTTCAATCATTGGCGGTCGTTTCTTTTGGTTTTATTAAGACTTGGACAACAAGTAGTCAACAAGACCTATGCAGGTGCTATTTGTCATGAATATTCTAGAAACAGGGGACCACTCAGGCTGCTCGTGTGTAATGTGGGGTTCAATTCATGTGAAGCGCACGACTTGTCCATATCTTTCTTATTGATTACAAATAGCATTGAGAATTAAAGAATATTATATATCTTACGTTCCAATTTATTATACAAAAACTATATTATCTTATAATATCTTTCTTATAAGATGCAACTCATGGTGTAGGTTTTGACCTTATAAAAAATTCAATTTATTGAATTGTTAATCATCTTGTGAGTTATTGGATTAACAAGATTAGTTTTTTAAACAACATAATATTATTTTTCTTATAAAAAAATTGGTTCAAACCTAGTTTAGTTAGGTTTAATAGAGATAAAATATAAAAAATTGTTATAAGACATGTTGCTAATTCTCTTGATAAATATAAAAATGAAAAATTATATCGATAAAGATCATTTTAATATATCAATAAAAAAAATTTATTATTGTTTTCATTTGTATTTGTTAATTTACTGGCAGTGAATGGAAAAAAGAAGAAGCTAATTTTGGATTTAATATATATATTGAGGATAGAATATGTGTTTTTTGGCATGGAAATTTTTGTTTTGAGGTTTAATAGATACAAAACATGAAAGATTGTTGTAAGACATGTTGCTAATTTCTTGTGTACACACAGTCAAATTCATAGTCAATAAGTATATTATACAATTAAATTAATAAGATATGGGAGAGAAAGTTGTCGGCAGCTAAAGCCATGTTATAACAGTTGATGCATTATACTATTTACCCCAAAATGTTCGGTGGGCCCCAAATGTGTTGAAAATTTAGTCGGCTCGTCGCTCTTTCATCGGACGAGTTTGGTTTTGCCGAGCACAATGAGCCAAAGAGAGGGCTTTGCTTTCTTGCCGGTAGAATCTAGAGCATTGGATTTTTTAATCTTAAGGCTGCCTGTTTCGACAAAAGAAAGAAAAAAAACTCGGTCATGTGTATTAATCTGAACAAACTCGATCATGTATTTCCGTGGGTGCTTTTAATTTTCTTGTAGTGGGTCAGCTTTAAAAATATTCTTTTAAGAAAATAAACAGTTTTTACTTAGAAATAATTAAATCAAGTATTTTTTGGGTTAATCTTTCAGCCAGATCTAGTGATTTAAGAAAATATGTTTTTTTTTCTCGGTTAAATCAATACTTAAAAATATTTACTGAATTTCTCTTAAATCGACATGAAATTTACATTTATCTTCTCAAAAATGATTTGGTTTTGATCGGTGATAGGTCGAAGATACCTTTTATGTAAATTAAAAAAACGAACTTGAAGGGTTGTAAAGACAAAAACAACATGCGACTCATGATGGCTTTAAAGCGGCGTGCTTCTCTGAAAAGCTAATATGAAAGTGATTTTAATTTCTTCAATGCATGCATGTTGCAGCCATGTTTTCACATGGCCTACGTAAAGTTCGAACATTGAAATGGTATATAGACAATAATAACCTGTTTGTAAGTATAGCAAAAATTATTTTTAAAAATATATTATAATAATATTTTTTATTATTTTAAATTATTTTTAACATTAATATATTAAAAATATTTAAATATACTAAAAAAATAATTAATTTTTTTTATAAAAAAACCGGTTCAACTACGAGGCTAAAACTGTGTTTGGAAATATAATAGCGGTAGCTTTTCAAAATGATTTTTATTTAGAAATGTATTAAAATATATTTTTTTGTTTTTTAAAAATTATTCTAATGCTAGCACATTAAAATAATCTAAAAATAGTAAAAAAATAAAATAAAAAATTTCAAAATAAATTTAAAACACAAAAACAAGTAAAAAATAAAACCATTCATGTGAAAATAGATGACCAGATGGTTGGACACCGAAAGAGAAACCACAAGCATTCGAGACAAAGGGCAAGCTTAGAAAACAGAGAACAAAATTTCCAACAGGTTGGTAGATGATTAGACAATGACTGGTCGTACGATGAGCGTGGCGGTTTATTGTCCGTATACGAGTGGTCGGCTGGATAATCGAACGATCCATTATGAACCTATCTCACTTACGTGGATGCGTGGAGAGTGTGTTTGATATTGCGGTAACTGTTGTAGTTGTGGTTTAAAAAAAATTATTATATAGAAGGTATTTTTAGTCGAGGTTGGTTTGAAAAAATAGGTGTTTGGTTAAAACTGTGGTTGAAATTAAAGTTGAAGAAAAAGTAGTTTAATGTGTTTGGTTAAGAGTGCTTTTAAAATTGAGATTATAAAATAATTTTAAAAATATATATTAATTCTGATGATTTTTAATTTAAATATTGTGGATTTAATTATTGCTATTATATTATAAAATAAATCATATTTTATATAAAATATTTTTTATTATTCCATGAAACCATTTATAATTTCATTACGTACGAAATACATCCGACAAAAACTACCGTTTTCATAATATTTTTAGCATGTAATAAAATTAGATAAAATATTATTAGGTATAAAATTTACTCTAAACTAGTTTTTTTTTAAAAAATATTAAAAAAATAACACACTACACTACACTACACTACAAAAATAAAATTAATATATTATATTAAAAAAATAATTGCGCAGTTCACTATTTTTTAAGTGAACAGTGTACACAATACACTATTAATGTTAATTGCACTGTTCATTGAACAGTGCAATTAACATGAACAATGAAAAAAGCATGAAATGGCTGCTTCTCTTTTTCTGTGTTTCGCAGAAATTAGTGAGTCCAATGAACAGTAAATGCCTTTTTATACATTTTTAACATAGATATTTTATAGGTATTAACCACAAACTAATAAAAAATACAATGAATTTATTAATTAATTATTTAATATGAAATTTTTATTTCTAAATTAATTAATTTTTTGAGACTTTATGAATTGCAACCATCTATGATGTAAAATGCTAGTGTAGAGCTAACATTTATTATTATGTTAATGATTATTTTTTAAAATATTTTTATTATATATATTAAAATAATATTAAAAAAAATTAACACGACACATAAAATGATGTTAAATCATTAAAAAAATAGCATTTCTTTCGATCATTGTTGGTCGTTTCTTTTGGTTTTATTAAGACTTGGACACCAAGTATTCAACATGACCTATGCAGGTACTATTGTCATGAATATTCTAGAAACAGGGTCCGTTCGTGTGTAATCGCGGCTTCATTCCATGTGAATCGCACGACTTGTCCATATCTTTCTTATTGATTACAAATAGCACTGAGAATTAAAGAATATTATCTTAAGTTCCAATTTATTGGATTGTTAATCATCTTTTGAGTAATTAATTGGATTAACTAGATTAATTTTTTTAAACAAAACAATATTATTTTTCTTATAAAAAAATTGATTCTAATCTAGTTAGATTTAATTGAGATAAAATATAAAAGATTGTTACAAGAAGACATGTTAATTATTATGATGGATATAAAAAAAATAAATTTTATTGATAAAAATCTTCATAATATTAATAAAAAAAATTCATTATTGTTTTTGTTTGTATTTGTTAATTTTCTGATGGTAATGAATGAAAAAAAAAGCTAATTTTAGATTTAATATATATATATAGAGAGAATAAAATATGTGTTTTTTGGTATGAAAATTTTTATTTTCGAGGTTTAATAGATAAAAAACAAAAAAGATTGTTGCAAGACATTTCTGGCTAATTTCTTTTGTTTCTCAAGCTATATGCAATTAAATTAATAAGATATGAGATAAAAAGTGGTCGGCAGCTAAAGCCATGTTATAACAGTTGGTGCATAATACTATTTACCACAGAATGTTCGGTGGGCCCCAAAAGTGTTGAAAATCGGGAACGTCAATTTAGTCGGCTCGTCGCTCTTTTATCGGACGAGTTTGGTTTTGCTGACCACAATGAGCCAACGGAGGGCTTTGCTTTCTCGCCGGTTAAATCTGGAGCATTGGATCTATTAATCTTTAGGCCGCCTGTTTCGACAAAAAGAAAGAAAAAAACTCGGTCATGTGGAGTAATTTGATCATTTTATGTTTTTAGGAATATTTCGTGGGTGTTTTCAATTTAATTTTCTTATAGCGGGTCAGCTTCAAGAATATTTTTTTCAGAAAATAAACAGTTTTGACTAGAAATGATTGAGCACTTGATAATTATTAAATTGAGCCGATAACCCGAGTCTTCTTCAAGCCAAATCTAGCATTTATGATTTAAGAAAGTATGTTTTATTTTTTTCCTCAGTTAAATCAATTCTTAAAAACATTTATTGAATTTCTCTTCAATCACCAAATTAACATGAAATTTACATCAATGTATTTGTCTTCTAAGAAAATGATTTGGTTTTGATTGGTGTTAATTCGAATATACCATTTATGTAAATTTTAAAAAAAAAGGAACGCTTAAAGGGTTGCTGCTCATGTGTGTTGATTTTTCTTCGTGGATGAATTTAATGAAAAAAAAAAAAACTTAAAGTACCATTAATTTTACAAGAGAAGCATGTAGCCTTCAATGCCTCTCAAGGGTTGCCGGCCCCATATGTATCGATTAGTCGGGTGGGGTGGAGTCATGAAATTATCTGTACCATTCACACCTAGAAATATAATATTAGAAACTTAAACCTTATTGAATATCAAAAACTCTATGAGAAATTTAATTTTGAAATAGATATTTGTAAAATTAAACATTAATTAAGTATTGAAAAATTTGTTTGAGATTATAAAAACTTTATAGAAAATAAGCATAAATAGATTTATTAAATTTATTGGAGTCCATGACTATAAATTTAGCAGATTAAATCACGAAACCCTGATCAATATAATATATCATTGTTTCAATAAAAAAATATATCTTAAAAAATTTAAGTTAGACCATGTTTTTATTTATTATTTGAGTTGTTTTTAGGTTCGTCAAGTTGACTAAATTATATTATGGCAATTCTCATATAATTTAATTTAAAACTCAAGTTAAACAAGAAATTAGATAATGAGATTTTAAGATTGATTTGTTGAGTCAAATTTAATAGTAATAAAAAAAATTTTAAATATTTTTTTAACACTTAGAAGATATAAAATATTTTGATGAATCCTCGGGATAAAAGATTGTTTTAGGACATTTTGCTAATTTCTTTTATTTTCTTATCAATCAATCAAGCTCATAGTAATAAGTATGTACAATTAAATTAAATAACATATAAGAGAAAAATAAACGGTCGAAAGCTAAGGATAAAGGTGATGCGACGTCGAGCCACTAGTCGAAAGTTGTAACGTCAGTTTGTTGGTTCGTCGTTCGTTTCTCGGGCGAGTGTGGTTGTGCTAAACACAATGAACCAATAGCGTGCTTTGCTTTCTTACTTGGAAAAACTGGAGCCTTGGATTTATTAATCTTTTAGGATGTCTGTTTCTAGAAAAGAAAGAAAGAAATATTTATATTATCAATGCAATGCAATGACTTAATAACATTTAAATATTATCATAGCGTTGTTTCATACCTAAGGAAGTATACTCATTTTTCTTCATTGTTTGAGTTTGAAATTATATTTGTGAATCTATTTATCTAGAAATTAAAAAAAATAATTGGACCAATCCTTGAAGTCATCATATCTTATCTGAATTTGTTTTTATTAAAATGAAATTATTTTATTTAAAAATAAATTTATGCTGTTAATTGAATCACTAAAAATACAATTAAATCAACTAGGTTTTAATTAGTCATTGTCTTTTTTTTTTCTGTTTAATTTGAAACTCAATTTAAATTAAATTTTAAATTATGAATTTCTCAAATTACCATGTGTAATATCAAGAAGAATTTATTAAATCTAACCATCTAAGTGGTGGTCCAATGGTAAAAGCCTGGGACCAAGAGATTTGCTCCCTCTATGATCTCAGGTTCAAACCCTAGATTGCTCATATGATGGCCACTGAAGACTTACATAGTCGTTAACTTTAGGGCCCGTGAAATTAGTCAAGGTACACGCAAGCTAGCCCGGACACCCACGTTAATCAAAAAAAAAAAATTATTAAATCTATAATTAGTCAACAGTCAATCGATGAGGGAATTTAGTTTTGATTGATGGAGAAATTAATTTAAAGATACCATGCAAGAAAAAGAAAAAAAAAACATTTAAAGGGAAGCGGACCCACCATCGATTATTGTTATTCGTTTAATTATAAATAGATAAAAGAGAATGATGCTCGCTGCACTTTTATCAGCAACAGAAGTAGTCTCCCTCTTAGATACAGTTAGAATCTCCCATATCTGTCAACATGCCAAAACACCTATTCAAAAAGAAACTCTCAAAAACAGACATTGAGTATAGAATGGCAGTTCCGATGAAAAGGCTCCACGCTTTCCAAATCCCAGAAGGAGAACACTCTAAAGACTTTGGTGTCACTGACATCCATGGCAAGAGGTGGAGGTTCCGATGCTGTACAAGAAAAGGTGACCGCCACCCTAAACCAGTCCTGTCTTCAGGTTGGATAGAGTTCGCCAAAACAAGAATTCTCAAAGAAGGTGATGAAGTCACCTTCTCTGTGGTGGACATGAAGGGAGCTGAGGATCTGGAGTTGGAAATTCAAGCTCGGAAAAAAATCAAGTTATTCGGCGAAGAGATTTGGACTACTCTGTGAAGAAGAAGAAGAAGAAGAAGAAGAAGAAGAAGAAGAAGCTACTCCACGCATAAAATACAGGTGTTGGATCGATGTAGCTTTATCTTCTATCTTACTCTTCTAGTATCAGTTCTTTCTTTCTTGCTTGTTTTTTCTTTTTTTTTCTCCTGGGAAGGATCGGAGGGCTAGCTTGGGGGTGTTTGATGCCAGCTGTTTCTTAAAATGTCTATCCTAGAACTTAGAATCATGTGAGTAGAAAGGGTGATTCTTCCTTGCATGATTTTACTTGTAACCAAATATATATAATATATCCTTAATTACAAGAAATGTTTCATGCTTTTTCTTAAGCTATAAATTAAAAAGAAACTGGTTATAACATGGTTAAGGAACACAGACACGATAGAAAATAAACAGGTGTATTTTTACATAGATTCTTTTCTTTTTTCTTACATGTTTTATTACCAGTCAAAATGTACTCTTATTATTTTGATTTTCCATTGGTTTCATGAAATTCTCTAAACAATTGAACAAAAAACACTACATCAGAGCCCACAAACATAAATTTTATAAGTCAATTAAGCCTCTTGTTTTTCTTATGTTTCTTGTTTATTGTAATCTCTGCAAGGTGACAGCCGGCAGAGAAATCTGTTGTTCGGTCCAATTCTGCTTTATGTTTTTTTTGCTGAGCAAATAAAGGTCATGGGTTTCTCTTTCTTTCTTTTCCCCCCTATAAAAATGGTCATGCGGCCATAGACAGTTGCAAAAGGGTACTTATCACTTATATTGTAAGTACACGTACTTATCAGCATAGTTATAGACCCGACCCGGGTTGACCCGGCCAAAAAGCTAGGTTCTGAGTTATACTAGTTAACCCAAATCAATTTAAATTAACATGAAAAAATTTAAAAACAATCATGTGAATATAAACTATACCTGTTATAAATAATAAAGTATTAAAAAATATATTATATTAGTATGTTATTTTTTTAAATTAAATTATTTAAAGTAAAAAGGTTTTTGATTTCATATTAAAAAAACATAATTTCTTTCATGTAAACATAGAGTATATATATTAAAGGATTTCAAATCTTACATTGAAAAAATAAAACATTTCTCTAATATTTATATAATAAACTTTTAAAAAAATTAATAATCACTAAAAAAAATTTAATTAAAAAAAATAACACATTTGTTTACCTTAGTCTTTTCACTTACACGAACGGTGATTAACCAAGTTTTATAGTCAATGGCATGACTTATCAAAAACCATCGCCCATTATAAATTAACGTCAACAACAGCAAAATTAAGAGTTACCGTGACTTTCCAACATGTAACATTATAAATTAAGTATCAACAACGATTAAGATTAATTGTTTTACGAGGATTCTCAACCGTTGATTTTTTTTTAATCTTTGATTAATATCTGATGATATATTCATCTTTTGCCTACCTTAATTATATCTCTTTTTTATTTTGTTTTTTAATTATTATCTACAAGCTTTCTCTTACAAAACCATGCATCATCTTGATTTTGAAAGAAGATATTTAATAAAATTAGCCGTACTCTTCTTGTCTATATATATATATATATATATATATATATATATATAAAGCTAATAAAGGGTACAATCAATCATCCTTGAAAAGATCACCGAACAAAAGGGACGATCATGGACCAACTCATAGATGTTGAAAACGGAGACGATAAATGCATATATTTTTTAAATTGATGAAAAATGTATAGATTTCTCAAATTGATAAAAAATATAAATATTTTTCAAATTAATCTTGTTATAATAAATGATCTATTCGGGTAAAAAAATATATTTTTTTTTAAAAATAAAAAATATTAAGATTTTTCAAAGTGGTGGAAAATTCGATAATTTTTTAAAATGATTTTATTATAATGGATGACTTGTCCAAATAAAATTTTTTGAAAGTTATAAAGATTTTTTAAAATGGTAAAAAATACAAAAAAACTTTTCAAGGTAATCTTGTTATAATGGTGACTTGTCAAGGTGACATATTTTTGAAGATGGTGAAAAATACAATTAATTCTTGAAATGTTTTCATTGTAATAGATAACCGGCTTAAATAGAAGATATTGGAAGTGATGAGAAATACAAATGGTTTTTTTTATATAATTAGAATTCATGATAAAGCATTCTTGATTTTTTTTTTCAAACCTCTCATCATGTGCAACCTGTTCATGAGGTGAAATTCATGTCTAACATTGCTTAATTATAGATATTATATAAACATGTTTTTTAAAATATTTTATATATATAAAAACATCAAACTAATATATTTTTCAATAAAAAAGGGGCTCAACTGCGGGGCTAAAAATGGTATGTTTCATATGATTGAATGGAAGACAGGACGATCGGACACAATATAAGAGAGAGAGAGAGAGAGAGAGAGAACAAGTACTCGAGTCAAACGGCAAGCATAGAAAATAGAGAACAAAATTTCCAACAGGCTGGATGATTCGACAATGACTGGTCGTACGATGAGCGTGGTGGTTTATCGTCAGTATAAGAGTGGTCGGCTGGATAATCGAACGATTTTAAAAGTTCATCGCCATGACCATCTTCAAGGTCTCGCGTTTGGCAGCCATTGATACTTGACATATTCGGAATTGAATTATCTGATCCATTATGAACTGACATGGCAACTTTTATCCCTTGCAGGGTGTGTTTGTCTGGTGCGGCAGCTTTATTTTTTACCTTTTCCACGATATTCTCCACTTTTATCGAAGTAAATCTATTATCTACGCCGAAAGCTTTATTTTTAGGCTGGTTAAATTTTTAGAACTTTATCAGTTGTGACCAGTAATTATTTTTTAAAATATTTGTTATATTAAAATAATATTTTAAAAAAAATTAACACGGAACATAAACAAAGCAAAATCATTTTTAAAAATAGCATTTCTTTCTATCATTGTCGGTCGTTTCTTTTGGTTTTATCGAGACTTGGACAGCAAGTATTCAACAAGACCTGTGCAGGTGTTGTCATGAATATTCTAGAAACAGGGTCCGTTCATGCTGCTCGTGTGTAATCTGGGCTTCTAGAAACAGGTGTTGTCATGAATATTCTAGATAATATGATTTCTTCAAAAAAATCGACTAACCGATTAAATCGAAAAAATTAAAAAAAAAAATTAATCAAAAAAACCGAATAAACCGATTAAAAAATAAAAAAAACCACCCGGTCCGGTTCCTGTTTAAAAAAGCTTAAACCGATTGAACCGGACCAAACCGAACCGATTTAAAAAAAAAAAATAAAAAGAACAATTCCTAACCCTAAATCATTTTCCCTCTTAACAGCCGTCAACCCCCCCTCCCCCTTCAGCCTCCCCCTTTTTCCCTTACCTTTCCCCTTCCCCTTTTTCCCTTGCCTTTCCCCTTCCCCTTCCCATAACCCTAAATCACTTTCTCCTTTTCTAGCCGCCAACCCCCCCTCCCCCTCCAGCCTTTCCCTTTTCCCTCCCCCTTCCTCTTCCCCTTTCTAGAACCCTAAATCACTTTCCCCCTTTTCAGCCGCCACCCCCCTCAAGCCTTCCCTTTCATTTCCCCCTTCCCAGCCTTCCCCTTCTAGTTTCACAATCTAGATACGAGGGAACCATTATTCAAGAAATCCATACAATATAACTTATACTAGTTCCATCCTTGTGCTGGGCGGAGGCAAGCTTTGAGATTCTTTACATACCCCAAAAGAAAAAGCTTTGCAAAGCCAATACAACATTCATAGCTGGCGAAACAGCCAAAGACCCAAGAAAATTTATGGTCAATCAGCTCTCGGGACCTCTCTTTACCTTTCCCTTCTCAGCCCCTATGTGGAAAACTTTGATTGTTGGTTGCTTTTTTCTGGTTGTTGTGATTAATAACTTAGATTGATATTTGATGTCAGATTTTTCCTTTGATTTAGCTTAGTGATGAAGATGAGTCCGGTTTTTCTGGTTTTTATGCTAAAAAACCGACCCAAACCGAACAAAACCGGTTCGGTTTGAACCGGTTCTCGGTTCGGTTCGGGTTATATTAATAAGAAATACTCTTTTCCGGTTCAGTTGAATTTTTGAGTTAAAACCGGACCGAACCGGACCGTGAACATCCCTACTAGATAACAAGTTTTATCTTTCTTATTGATTACAAATAGCATCGAGAATTAAATAATATTATCTTAATAAGTTCCAATTTATTCTACAAAAACTATAAGGATATGACAAAAAGATGTATACAAAGTAGCTATTTATTGTTTGTAAGTATTATTGTATTGCACAGACAGAAATAAGATGCAACTCATGGCGTGGGTTTTGATCATCAACTTGCAAATTATTGGATTAATTTGATCAATTTTTTAAATAAAACAACATTATTTTTGTTATAAATATTTTTTGTTCTAGTAAGGTTTATTAAATACAAAATATAAAAGATTGTTATAAGACATGTTGTTAATTATCTTGATGAATATAAGGATGAAAAATTTTATTAGTAAAAATAATTGTAAAATATGAATGTAATTTTTCTGTTAGTATTTTTATTTGTATTTATTAATTTTTTAGTAATAAATTAAAAAAAACTATAACTGATTTTGGATTATATACATAATTGATCAAGATAGAATATGTGTTTTTTTGACATGGAATTTTGTTTTTGTTTTGAGGTTTAATAGATACAAAACATGAAAGATTGTTGTAAGATATGCTAATTTCTTTTGTTATCAATACTGAGTCAAATTCATAGTCAAAAAGTATTTAGCTATATACAATTAAATTAATAAGATATAAGATACAAAGTAGCATGGTTGTTTTTTTTTTTTTGGTTTTAAAAATAATTTTGAAAAAAATTAAATTTTGTTTAATTTTTTTTATTTTAAATTAATATATTTTTAGTGTTTTTAGATTATTTTAATGTATTAATATAAAAATTAATTAAAAAAAAATATTATCTATATATTATTGAATAAAAAAAATATTTTAAAAAACAATCATATTTATAATATTCGGTGGGCCTCAAAGGGGTTGGATATCGGAAACGTCAATAGTCGGCTCGTCGCTCTTTTATCAGACGAGTTTGGTTTTGCTGAGCACAATGAGCCGACAGAGGGCTTCGCTTTCTTGCCGGTAGAATCTAGAGCATTGGATTTTTTAATCTTAAGGCTGCCTGTTTCGACAAAAAGAAAGAAAGAAAACTCGGTCATGTGTATTAATCTGAACAAACCCGATCATGCATATTTTAGTAATATTCCGAGGGTGTTTTTAATTTTCTTGTAGTGGGTCAGCTTTAAAAATATTCTTTTTAAGAAAATAAACAGTTTTTACTTGGAAATGATTAAACCAAGTTGAAGCAGTGATTAATGAAATGAGCAGATGACTCAAGTATTTTCGGGTTAATCTTTGAGCCAGATCTAGCATTTATGAGTTAAGAAAGTATGTTTTTTTTTTTTCTAGATTAAATCAATTCTTGAAAATATTTACTGAATTTCTCTTAAAAAAACAACAGTGTTTTTCTTATTAAAAAATTGGTTCTGATCTGATTAGGTTTTAAAAAATCCAAGGGTTGCTGCTCACGTGTGTTGATTTTTCTTCGTGGACGAATTTAATGAAAAAAAAAAAAACTTAAAGTACCATTAATTTTTCAAGAGAAGCATGTAGCCTTCAATGCCTCTCAAGGGTTGCCGGCCCCATATGTATCGATTAGTCGGGTGGGGTGGAGTCATGAAATTATCTGTACCATTCACACCTAGAAATATAATATTAGAAACTTAAACCTTATTGAATATCAAAAACTCTATGAGAAATTTAATTTTGAAATAGATATTTGTAAAATTAAACATTAATTAAGTATTGGAAAATTTGTTTGAGATTATAAAAACCTTATAAAAATAAACATAAATAAATTTATTAAATTCAGTAAAGTTCATGACTAGAATTACAAGTTCAGTAAATTAAATCACAAAGCCATAATCGATCTAATATGTCATTGTCTCAGTAAAAAAAAAAATATTTTAAAAAAATTAAGTTTGATCATGTTTCTATCTATTATATAGACTGTTTTTCAGACTCTTCAAGTTAATTAGATTATATTATAGCAACTTTCATATAATTTAATTTTAAATTTAAGTTAAACAAGAAATTAAATCAGGAGAATTTAAGATTGATTTGTGTTGGGTCAAATTTAATAAAAAAAATAAAAATTTGAATATTTTTTTTATCTAAAACAAATTTTAATTTGACTCACAGTACGTAGTACAATAAAATAAATAGATATAAAATATCTTGATAGATCCTTGGGATAAAAAGATTGTTTTAGGACATTTTGCTCATTTCTTTTCTTATGTAATCAATCAAGCTCATAGTGAATAAGTATATACAATTAAATTAAATAGCATATAAGAGAAAAATTAATGGTCGAAAGCTAAAGCTAAGGTGATGCGACGTCGAGCCACTAGTCGATAGTTGTAACGTCAGTTTGTTGGTTCGTCGTTCGTTTCTCGGGCGCGTGTCGTTGTGCTAAACACAATGAACCAATAGCGTGCTTTGCTTTCTTACTTGGAAAAACTGGAGCATTGGATTTAATATTGATCTTTAGGTTGTCTGTTTCTAGAAAAGAAAGAAAGAAATATTTATATTATCAATGCAATGCAATGACTGAATAATATTTAAATATTATCATAGCGTTGTTTCATACCTGAGGAAGTATACTCATTTTTCTTCATTGTTTGAGTTTGAAATTATATTTGTGAATCTATTTATCTAGAAATTAAAAAAAATAATTGGACCAATCCTTGAAGTCATCATATCTTATCTGAATTTGTTTTTATTAAAATGAAATTATTTTATTTAAAAATAAATTTATGGTGTTAATTGAATCACTAAAAATAGAATTAAATCAACTAGGTTTTAATTAGTCATTGTCTATTTTTTTTTTTCTGTTTAATTTGAAACTCAATTTAAATTAAATTTTAAATTATGAATTTCTCAAATTAACATGTGTAATATCTAGAAGAATTTATTAAATTTATCTATAATTAGTCAATAGTCAATGATAAGGGAATTTAGTGTTGATTGATGGAGAAATTAATTTAAAAATACCATGCATGCAAGAAAAACAAAAACATTTAATTAAAGTGAAACGGACCCACCATCGATTATTGTTATTCGTTTAATTATAAATACAGTACTGTAGAGAATGATGCTCGCTGCACTTTTATCAGCAACTAAATTAGTTTCCCTCTTAGATACAGTTAGAATCTCCCATATCTGTCAACATGCCAAAACTGCTATTCGAAAAGAAACTCTCAAAAACAGATATTGAGTATAGAATGGCAGTTCCGATGAAAAGCCTCGACGCTTTCCAAATCCCAGAAGGAGAACACTCTAAAGACTTTGGTGTCACTGACATCCATGGCAAGAGGTGGAGGTTCCGATGCTGTACAAGAAAAGCTGACCCCTACCCTAAACCAGTCCTGTCTTCAGGTTGGAAAGAGTTCGCCCAAAAAAGGGGTCTCAAAGTAGGTGATGAAGTCACCTTCTCCGTGGTGGACATGAAGGGAGCTGAGGATCTGGAGTTGGAAATTCAAGCTCGGAAAAAAATCAAGTTATTCGGCCAAGAGGTTTGGAGTAATCCTCTGTGAAGAAGAAGAAGAAGCTACTCCACGCATAAAATATAGGTGTTGATCGATGTAGCTTTATCTTCTATCTTACTCTTCTAGTATCAGCTCTTTCTTTCTTGCTTGTTTTTTCTTTTTTTTCTCCTGGGAAGGAGGGCTAGCTTGGGGGTGTTTGATGGTATCTGTTTCTTAAAATGTCTATCCTAGAACTTAGAATCATGTGAGTAGAAAGAGTGATTCTTCCTTGCATGATTTTACTTGTAACCAAATATATATAATATATCCTTAATTACAAGAAATGTTTCATGCTTTTTCTTAAATTATAAATTAAAAAGAAATTGGTTATAACATGGTTAAGGAAAACAGACACGATAGAAAATAAACAGGTGTATTTTTTACATAGATTCTTTTCTTTTTTCTTAGATGTTTTTTTACCAGTCAAAATGTACTCTTATTTTTTGATTTTCCATTGGTTTCATGAAATTCTCTCAACAATTGAACAAAAAACACAACATCAGAGCCTACAAACATAAATTTTATAAGTCAATTAAGCCTCTTGTTTTTCTTATGTTTCTTGTTTATTGTAATCTCTGCAAGGTGACAGCCGGCAGAGAAATCTGTTGATCGGTCCAATTCTGCTTTATGTTTTGTTTCTTGCTGAGCAAATACAGGTCATGGGTTTCTCTTTCTTTCGTTTTTTCCCTTATAAAAATGGTCGTGCGGCCATAGACAGTTGCAAAAAGGTACTTATCACTTATGTGGTAAGTGCACGTACTTATCAGCATAGTTACATACCCGACCCGGGGTTGACCCAATCAAGAGCTAGGTTCCGGGTTATACCAATTGATCCAGGTCAACCTGAATCAACTTGAAAAAATTAAAAAATATATATTTAAAGTTTTAATAATACATATAAAAAAATTAAAAAATAATTACGTTATACATATTATAAATAATAAAATTTTAAAAATATATTATATTAATATGTTATCCTTTTTAAGTTAATCCATCACCCATTATAAAATAACATCAACAATAGTAAAATTAAGAGTTACCGTGACTTTCCAACATGTATCATTATAAATTAAGTATCAACAACGATTAAGATTAATTGTTTTACCAATTTTCAACCGTTGATTTTTTTTAATCTTTGATTAATATCTGATGATATATTCATCTTTTGCCTACCTTAATTATATCTCTTTTTATTTTGTTTTTTTAATTATTATATACAAGCTTTCTCTTACAAAACCATGCATCATCTTGATTTTGAAAGAAGATACTTAATAAAATTAGCCGTACTCTTCTTGTCTATATATAAAAAGCTAATAAAGGGTACAATCATCCTTGAAAAAATTAATCACCGAACAAAAGGGACGATCATGGACCACCCCATTCATGTGATGTTGAAAACGGAGACGGTAAAGCCCTACTTTTCCAATCTCAAACAGAGAAAGAAAGAAAGAGAAAACCCCAAGAACTCCTCTCTACTTAGACGTCAAAAAGAATGAGTCCATGCTGCACCATAGCTTTCATATTTGAATTCAATATTTATATACCGATGAGATGGACAGTCCAAGCTTTCATATTCAATTCAATATTTATATACCGATGAGATGGACAGTCCAAGCTTTCATATTCAATCAATTATTTATTTATTTATTTATGATTCAATATTTATATACCGATGAGATGGACAGTCCAAGCTTTCATATTCAATCAATTATTTATTTATTTATGATTCAATCTGTATGCTTTCGAATGTATAAAATAGTTTGAATAATTGTTGTCTTGTACAATATGATATAACTTTGACAAATCTATAATTTAAATCATCGATACTAGACTTAGTTTGAGATCTAACTAGTTTAAAGCTCAAGTCATTAATTCTGGGTGAAATTCAAGATAATATCATTTTGTTTTTCTTAAATGAAAAAAATATTGTTTTGGTTTCTCAGAATAATAAAATATTATTTTAGATAAAAATTCTTTTTAAAAATATTTGAAATCAAGTAGTCTAGTCTTATTCAAGATTAATCAGTGACAACTAAGTTTCATTTAAATTAATTTTCAATCCAATTTAAAATAAATCTCAAGTTGAATTATAAACTAATGATTTATTAAATCAACTTGTTAAAGTTGTATTCACTATACTATTGGTCCGCACTTCGCCTTGAATTTGATTATTTTTTTTTAAATATAAAAGATATTAAGAGCATAAAGAATTTTTTAACAATGTTATTAAACCTGACGAAGTGAGTTAATTCTAAAACCTCCTGACTCTATTTCTTACCTAACTCAAGTTTTTAATTAAACCATGCGAGAGCTCACTCGACTTAAATCGATTAATTTCATAAGTCTATATGCAACCTTGATGATCAATAAAAACATGACTTAGCTTTTAAAAAAACTTCAAAATGAGATTTGCATGGCTTTGTATAATGACTATAAATACACAGAATCCAACCTTAAAGGGTTGAGTCATTCTTCTACAATATTTTCTTTATTCTTTCACCAACATCTAAGGATGAAAAAAAAACTAATTTAAAAAAGTTCAACATGCCAGACTTGCAAACCAAGTCAACCAACCAAACTTGTAAATAGGTATGTGGACTTTATAAAATTTAATAATATAACTTTTTTCTAAAACTATTTTTTAACTATATGAGAATAAAATAGATGATAAAAAAAATTAAATTCAATTAAAAAAAAAAGATACTCCACCAAACTCATGAACTTAGGCAACCCGGGTTACCTTGGCAATCCGCAAACCATACTAATCTTATAAAAATGTAAAATAAAAAGAAACAAATTATGAAGTCAAATTATCAATCGTCCCAATATCAAAAGATAAAATCGATAAAAACAAAATTTAAAAAATAAAACCATAACAAAAACTCAAAAACAAAAAGAAAAGAAAGAAAAAAAGAAAAACACTATAGATTACTACTGTCATTCATAGTGCAATGTGTGTGGGTGAATAGTGGTTTTCTCACACCCTTTAATTTTTGTTATTTTATAATGTTTAATAACATGATTTTTCTCTAAAACTATATATTTTTAATTATATGAGAAAAAAATAGACTAAAAAAGTCAAGTTCAATTAAAAAAAAAAGAGAAAAAAAAAGATAATCCATCAAACTCGTAAACCAGGGCAACCTAAATTACCTTGACAAACCCGTAAACAACACTAATCTCATATAAAGGCAAACTAAAAAGAACCAAATTACGAAGCTAAATTCTCAACAATCTTAATTTGAAAAGATGAAAACGACAAAAAAAAATTTGATAAAAAAAATCATAACAAAAATTTAAAAAAAAAAGAAGAAAAAAAAGAGTAAAATATTGTGGATTACTATTGTAATCCGCAATGCAATAGATGTTGGGTGAATAGTGATTATCCTCACATCTTTAATTTTTGTTACTTCATGAAGTTTAATAATATATTTTTTCTCTAAAATTATTTTTTTAACAATATGAAAAAATAAAATAAATTATAAAAAAATCAAGTTCAATTTAAAAAACCCATTAAATTCATAAATTGGAGCAACCTGAGTTATTTTGACAAACTCGGAAACCACGCTAAACTCATAGAAAGATAAAATGAGAAAAATAAAATTGTGAAGCTAAATTCTCAACAATTTTAATATTAAAAAAAAACATAAAAAAAAAGAAAAAGAAAGAAAAAGAAAAAAAATCATATATTCTAGGAAAAAAGAAAGAAAGAAAAACACTATAATAATTCATATTATTTTATAATAAAAGCTATAATGCTTTCACCAAGCCATTTTACTTTTATATATGTGTGTGTGTATATATATATATATAATAATAATAATAATTATAGTCTCTCTTGTCTCACAACTTTTTTTTTTTTCTTGAATAAGTGCTAATGTTTTTTCGAGGGTTCACGCACCATATATTTTGAAAGAAAGAATCTCTCTTGTTTCGCAACTTTCTTTGTTTTTTCTTGAATAAGCGGGTAACGTTCTTTGTGGGGTCCAGGCACCATATATTGAAAGAAAGAAAAGTCAAACCTTTCTGCTTCAAGTGGGGCTGCAGAGACCATCCAGCGTTCTCTCCCTTGTTTCGCACGATATCTCTACAAGAAAGAAAATAATAAGATTTTCAATTATTTTATGAGATGTATAGATCTTTCAAAGGTCTATCGGTCACGTCTGGCATTTGTTTCTACGTACATCTTATCAATAAATAGAGCTTCGATTTTGAATCATTTAATAGTTTTCTCGTACAAACTATATGATACATTCCAACAAGTTTATATCATATGGTCGATCATCGAGGCCTGTGCTCTATTTCGTTCGATCATGGGAAGGACGCGATAGATTCTCGCACCATCGCAGTGAAAAATATGTTTTTTGCTCTCTCTCTCTCTCTCTGTTAGTAGAGAGAGAAGGTTTATATATATATATATATATATATATATATATATATATATATGCCATTTAAGAGGATTTGAGTTATTGAATATTAAGTTGTTTAGTAAATTAACTATATTAAAATAATCTCGTTTTATGTTATCGTTGTCTTTATAATTATATTCATTCATATAGTTTTTATTATGTTTGAACACAATATTAACAAATCCCGTACTTATAAACAATACTCAACTAGAATTTTATATAGTTTTTATAGCAATCTTTATTTTTTTTTTTAATTTGGTACCAATTTGATTGAGACTGAATTTAGAAAGTCTCTATCCTAGGAGTGATATCTAAACATGATAGTTGTTAAAAAAAAACATAATATATTTTATTTTCATGTACCATATCATATTTAAATTCTTAATTATTTTCGATTCTTTACATACATAATATTGTATCACTTGATTTCATAATTTTATTAAAAATGGTTTAATTAAAAAAAAATAAGGTTCAAAGAATATATAATTCAACTCCTAGATCATCATAAGCTTTGTCATTCCCGATATCGCGGCGGCCCTAAAAATAATTCTCGATTATGGAAAAAAAAACATATTTGTGGCATCTGGTTCTTTTAGAAAAAAATATCTTATTTGAGGAGTCGCCACCTAGTATTATGGTCACTAGAAACCCTAACTGGTCAACATAGATTCTATAGCTTGGGATTGGTTACGTAAAAGAAAAGATATTATCACCCCTTAAACGTTCTGCCTAAGGCAGACTGCATTGTTGGTTTTGTCTTAAATTGCTAAATGTTTATTAGTTTATGCTATGATGATTTGTTGATCATATTCCTGACTCTGGCGCCAGTGAATATTCGAGCTCGAATAATTCCAACCCTGGCGTGTTGGTAAAAATTCGTAGCTACGAAAAAAAAATTAGATCAATATTTTTTTATTCCCTACTCTAGTGCCAGTTAATAAATAAATAAAGATAAATTTATTTTTACGCATGCACATATTTTTTATTTTTCTAGCTAAATATAATAAAATACAACGGATAAAAATAATATAAATTTAAACCGGTATTTTTATTCATGACTCTGACGTCAGTGAATAAACCAATAAATTTACATTATTTTTATTCATGCATACACACTTTTTATTTTTTATTTATTTTTATTTTTCTGTTTATTTTTATTTATTTCGGGCTGGGCCCAGCTCATCCCACATGGGATGGGCTGGACCCAGCCAGCCCAGCCTGGTCACTGGCCCAAGCCAGTGACCCGGCTGTGCTGAGCAACACGCGTGAATTAATCCACGCGTGTTCCTGCACTGTGCAAGTGAATTAAAATTCACTTGCACAGTGAACGCTAATTAATTGAAGAAATGCAAAAGGAAAAGGTTGCTTACCTGGTCTGCTGGAGGCGGTGAGAACGATGGTGAATCTGATGTTGGTCTCTGTGTCTCCTGCTTGCGTTTTCCCTTTGCTTCCCCTGTCTTTCTGTTTTGGACTTTTTCCTTTGCTTTTAACTCTGCTCGTCGCCCCGGTTATTGAGATGGAAGGGACGAAGACGATGATGAAATGTTGGTTTTCTGGGTTTTATGTTTGCGTTTGGCTCTGTTTTTTTTTGCTCTGTGTATTTTTCCTTTGTTTTCTGGGTTTCGGTTTTTCTTCTCCTTGGTGTTCTTCGTTTTTTTTCTCCCCCGCCGGTCTGTGATTTCTTCTTCTTTTATAAGACCAAAATTGGTGGTAATGGCCGGCCTCATAAATGCCCTGTAACCGACCCTTTAAGCACCTTCAATGACGAAACATAAGCGGTGGCTGCCAACGGATGAACCGTCTCTGCCATTAATGGCGGAGCCGTTGCAGAGGAAGAAGACGGTGAACAGTCGCTGCGAAACGATTCCGTTTTCCAGTTCTAAAGGTTGCTTTCAATTTGGTCCTTGTAATTCTTGTAATTTTGCAATCAAGCCCCTGGTTAAAATGTAATTGGATCCTTGCATTTCCGCGCCATTTTCAAGCTGGTCCTTGGATTTTAATCTTTGCATTTTGGACCCCAATTAAACTCCAAACTTTGATATTTCTTCAATTAAGTCCCTGATTTCATTAATCTAATTAAATCCAAAGTCCAATTAAGTCTAAAACTTATCAATTCTCCAATTAAACCCTTGATTGGATTAATTAAATTAAATTTCAAGCTTAATTAAGTCTCAAAACTTATCAATTCTCCAATTAAGCCCTTGATTGGATTAATTAGATTAATTTTCAAGCTTAATTAAGTCTCAAAACTTACCAATTCTCCAATTAAACCCTTAATTGGATTAATTAAATTAATTCCAAGCTCAATTAAGTCTCAAAACTTATCAATTCTCCAATTAAGCCCTTGATTGGATTAATTAGATTAATTTCAAAGTTTAATTAAACCCCAAAACTTTCAATCATGTTGCCCTTAAACCAAATTTTAATTCATTCTTCATTTTACTTGTTTTTCATTATTATTATTTTTTTTATCATCATTTTTTATCATTTTTGGTAAATAAAATAATAATAATAATAATCAAAATAAAAATGGTCAAAAATTAGGTTATGATAGTTGCCCCCTCTTTAAAAGAAAGAACTTTTTTTTTTAGTCTTGAAAACTTCGAAAGCAGTAGATTGACACACGACCTTTATAGAGAGATGTAGAAATCAAGAAACAAGTCATTTGGAAGGCGATCCACCTTTTTTTTTTGTTTTTTTTTGAAATGGATGAAACTGTTTTGGGCAACTTGCCCGATGATAAAAGAACGCGAAGAATTTCGTGAGTGGTCTAATTGTTATAGGCGACCTGCCCGATGTTTGAAAAATACGTGGATTTCTAAAAAATGGTCACATTGTAATGAGTTACCAGCCCAGATGGTCACATTGTATTGGGTTACCTGTCCAGGGAAAAAAATACGAGGATTTTTTTTTTAAAATGGTCACATTGTAATGGGTTACCTGTCTAGTGGAAAAATACGAAGATTTTTCAAAAGTGGTCACATTGTAATGGGTTACCTGCCCAATGGAAAAATACGAGGATTTTTCAAAGATGGTCACTTTGTAATGGATTACCTGCCTAGGAGAAAAATACGAGGATTTTTCAAAGATAGTCACATTGTAATGGGTTACCTGCCCAAAGGAAAAATACGAGGATTTTTCAGGATGGTAGATTGTAATGGGTTAGTTGCCCAGTGGAAAAATACGAGGATTTTTCAAAAGTGGTCACATTGTAATGGGTTACTTGCCCAGTGAAAAAATACGAGGATTTTTCAAAAATGGTCACCCAATGAAAAAATACGAGGATTTTTCAATAATGGTCACATTGTAACGGGTTACCGGCCCAATGAGAAAAATACGAGGATTTTTCAAAAGTGCTCACATTGTAATGGGTTACCTGCCTAGGAGAAAAATACGATGATTTTTTAAAAAAGTGATCACATTGTAATGGGTTACCTACCCAGTAAAAAGAGAAAGGAAAATGAGGGCTCTAAGGCTCACTCAAAAAGATGGTCGAGGGCTCGAAGGGAAGCGAGGGCTCAAAAGCGCGCTCGAAAAGAAAATAAGGGCTTGAAAGCGCCTTAAAAATGATGATCAAAGGCTCGAAGGCGCATTTGAAAGAGGTGGAAAAATACATAGATTTTTCATGTGGCCTAATTCACATAGATTTGAAGGAGCTGGAAAAGATGACATGATAGGGCCCGAAGGAAATGAGGGCTCGGAGATGCGCTCGAAAGGGAATGAGGGCTCGAAAGCGCATTTAAAAGCAGGTAGGATAGGAAATGCACTACCTTTGATGGTCGAGGGCTCGAAGGCGCGCTCGAAAAGAAATGACACTCAAAAGGAGGTAGGATAGGAAATGCACCACCTTTGATGGTCGAGGGCTCAAATGCGCGTTCGAAAAGAAATGCGGTGAGGGCTCGAAGGCGTATTCAAAAGGAGGTAGGATAGGAAATGCACTACCTTTGATGGTCGAGGGCGCGCTAAAAAAGAAATGAGATGAGGGTTCGAAGGCGCACTCAAAAGGAGGTATGGTTAGGAAATGCACTACCTCAGGAATGAAAAATGAAAGGTGGTGGAAAAATATAGAGATTTTTCTGGTGGTCTAATTCTCATGGGGGCCTGCCCAGGTTGAAAAATTCTCAAAAATGAAAAATTTTCAACAGCGATGTTTGGCCATTTCAAGTTGTCCTTCCACTTGATGGATTTCGTTGGAATTTTCTCATATGAAATTTGCAAAACTCATTGTCCAATATCTCAAAGTTTAGATGATATGCATGCATCTTTACCTGATTTGAAATATAGGCCCCCCCATTTCTTCTTAGTCTTCTCGTTGCTTGGTTGGTGAGATCTTGCTATCTGATTTGAGTTATCTTTGTCGTTTGGCTTTCTAGCCCACTCGAGTTAGCCCATATAAGTCTTTTTCCAGATTTTTTTGCACAACTCAGCCTTTGTGGTGCCCATCGTGACCCACTTGCTTGCTAAAGATTTTTTGACTCGTCAAATAATTTGAGAGGATCATTCATTACCCCTCGTCTCACTGCTAAAAACATTCGGTATCACTTGCTGAAAGGATCAAGCTGTCTTTTGTAAACCAAATTGTCCCCTTGTCTAGTTGAAGGAAATTAATATCTCATTTTCTTGAATTTTTCCTTCTAAGCACAATGTTGCCCCCTTGTATTGGTCATCGCCTCTAAGTGTGCTCAATTAGTGACTCGGACAAATAATGGTTTTAAGAGGCCATTCTCTTATTTCTCTCCTTTTCAGTTTGGTGAAGGATATATGGGTCTAGAATGAATCTTGAAATTTTGATCTTGCATTTTAAAAACAAAAATTATTTTGATATGAGTCTAAAACAATTTGCTTTTGAAATCTTGCAACTCCTTGGTATTTTCTTTCTTGAAAAAGAGATTGTTTGCTCTTGTGTTTGGCAATGAGGTCTTCGGTGAAAATATGTCATGAGATGACCTTTTGTTTCAAAGTGAAGGGCTCGAGAAAAAACTCGAGGTTTTGTATGAGAAAAATTTATCTCTTTTTGAACATTTATTTTTATCAGCATGAATAATAATGAATAGTTTATTCTTGATGTCATGAATCTTATGAAAAAGTATTCTTTGCATTTTGAGAGCACTGTTTATTGTTCTAGGTTGCTTGCTTGCTTGATTAGAAAAGGCTTCTACAGGTACGTAACGTAGGCTGTGGTTCTTGGCTATGAAAGAAAATGATTTATAAGGCTCAAAGAGTGTTTTAGGGTTTTAAAGACTGAGGATCACTATCAATAGTTTGACTCTTGACGTCATCCATATTTTCTTTTGTCGCTCTTCTTTGATTTGCTGCTTTTATTATTATTATTATTATTATTGCTTTGCTAGAGCATGCTCACTTTATCTTGGATGTCACTTTTTCTAGTGATTTGGGCATGCCCCTTAGCATTTGAGTTTCTTGGGCTTTTTTGCCTTTTGGCTTTCTCACAGCTTTATCATATTTCTTGATCATTGAAATTTCACTTACCCCCAGTGTGGGGTGTGATCCTAGTCGGGGTTTTTTTCATGAAAGAAAAATTATTCAGGTTCAAAAAGGAATCGCAAGGGATGTACTTATTTCAGAACGTGAAAGGAATAACAAAGATGACCTATCCTCATTTCAAGCGCAAGCAGCTATGATCAATAAACCTTGACCTCATCTAGTGTGATGGTTTAGTCTTTGCAAAGATGCATTTCATGAGTTATGAGCAACAAGTTCACTATATACCATTATTCATACATTTAAAAACACATGATTCAAGAGTCACGGGGTAAGGGTATTTATTCATTTCTTTTTTCTTTTTAGAATTTAGTCACCTCAATGATGGAGTTGCTTGATTCACTTGTCATTCTACAAGTAGAATGTCAAAAATATGTTTTTGAATAAACATCAAATTATTTTTTGAAATCAAAATGCCAGATCAATTTTTTCAAAACTCCAATAGGGAAACTGATTTTTGGTAAAAGAGATGAATTGCGTCTATGAGATCGCAAGGCTTCAAATGTGTTTGTGATCTTTATAAGAAAACTCTCTCAGAAAATGAATAATGCTAATCGTAAACACGATTGAATGACAAACTCATTATTTCATTGAAACTTTGGAAAATAAGTTCAACAACAAAGAACTTATGACAACATCTTGGGCTATGAATACTGGCATGATAACATATAAAGGGGCTAAACATTTAGTGATCATTATTGGAATTTCTGGAATCAATCATTCATTCTCCTCGACAAGGGCATCTTTTCAACATCAATTGAAATCATGTAGATCATTCTCGACCTAATATCACCATAGCTTTATCTTCAAGATAGTTGATTTCTGGGAGTTGGTGTGAAGCAATTAGCTATAGGAATGATAAGTGTCTTGGCAACCACCTTCAGTGAAACCGTTCTTCTCAGTCGGGTTAGCAATCTTACCTAACCCAATGGCTTGTTCAATCCTCTCAGCTATAACAACCAGGTCAGTGAAATGTTGTGCAGAGCTTCTAACCAGGTACTCAAAGTATGGAGCTTTAAAGGTGTTGGAAAATAAACTGATCATCTCTTTTTCCAACATGGGAGGATTAACTTGTGCAGCTACCTCACTCCATCTTCGGGCGTATTCTCTTATGGACTCCTTGTTGTTCTTCTCCATAGCTTGCAAGCTTAAACGATCAGGGCCCACGTCTATATTGAACTTATATTGCCTCATGAAGGCATCAACTAAGTCCTTCCATTTTTTAACCTTGGTATTGTCCAACCGCATATACCAAGTGAGGGCACATCACTCAAGCTGTCTTGGAAGAAATGAATCAGCAGTTTCTCATCATCAACCACCTCAGCCATTTTGTTGCAGTATGCTTTAAGATGAGTTATAGGGCATTGAGTTCCCGTATATTTGACAAATTCTGGCACTCTAAACTTTTTAGGAATGATAATGTTGGGCACCAAACACATCTCAACAGCCTTTATAGGATCATATAGGGAATTCCCTCAAATGCCTCTCATCCTTTGCTCTAGGGCAACTAATTTGTTCATACCATCTTGTTTTACCCTCTTGTCTTTTTGAGATTCCTTCTCTGTAGTATCAATGGTAAACGACATTCTCATGGGGTATGCTGGTTGAAAACGCATGGCTTGTTGAAAATCAAATGACAACCCATTTGCCCCCAGATTCTGTGGATTGAAGGGATTTACGAGCATAGGTTCAGGCTGAGCTATAAGTGTTGCTTTTCCGGATTTATCTCTCAAGGCTTGCTCGAGTAGACTAGTAAGCCTTGCAACTTCTTCCTTAAGATTGTCCACCTCTTTTTGATGTTGGGTTTCCAATTGGGCTCTTTCTTTGTTTTCCACTTGTCTTTTTCCCGAATGAGTGTTATAGATAGGTTTCAATGGGGAACCTATATTCCAACCTGCTAAATGTAAATCATGTAATTTATGCAAAGATGTTGATCAAATTAAAAAAATAAGTATAAAATGTGGACTCGCCCTTCACGGAATGACAACCTAATAGGAAGATCCTAATTGTTGAGTGCATCAAAGGGTTGGTCATTATCTAGTTTCAAAGGGTCTCTCGCATGCTCAGTGATCGTCCATGAAAGGTCGATATAAGGCTTACAAGTAATGTGAAAATAGAGGCCCTGAGTAATATCAGTTTGGCATATCAACCACTTCCAAGTAAACAATCAAGCGAGAGTTGGATGGTTTCACGAGTCTTACCCAGGCTAAAGCCATTGGGGTACCGTTACTCCCCCACTTATCCTAGGTTGTAAAGTGTGTGCTCTCAAAGTGATGCATGGCAACCTAAACAAGGATGCATGCTAAAGCAATAAATGCAGGAGAAATAAATAAACAAATAAACACAACAAACAAAATAGCAATAATAAGACAAAAGACAAAGCTTAATCCTAAGATCCCCAGTGGAGTCGCCATTCTGTCACTCCCGACATCGCGGCGACCCTAAAAATAATTCTCAATTATGGAAAAAAGAACAGATTTCTGGCATCTGGTTCTTTTAGAAAAAAATGTCTTGTTTGAGGAGTCGCCACCTAGTATTATGGTTACTAGAAACCCTACCTGGTCAACAGAGATTCTATGGCTTGAGATTGGTTACGTAAAAGGGAAGATAATATCACCCCTTAAACATTCTGCCGAAGGCAGACTGCATTGATGATTTTGTTTTAAATTGCTAAATGTTTATTAGTTTATTCTATGATGATTTGTTTATAATATTCCTGACTCTGGCACCAGTGAATATTCAAGCTCAAATAATTCAAACTCTGGCGTGGTGGTAAAAATTCGTAGATTCCAAAAAAAAATTAGATCAATATTTTTTTATTCCCTACTCTAGTGCCAGTGAATAAATAAATAAAGATAAATTTAATTTTACGCATGCACATATTTTTTTATTTTTCTAGCTAAATATAATAAAATACAATGGATAAAAATAATATAAATTTAAACCGGTATTTTTATTCCTGACTCTGGCATTAGTGAATAAACCAATAAATTTACATTATTTTTATTCATGCATACACACTTTTTATTTTTTTATTATTTATTTATTTTTATTTTTCTGTTTATTTTTTATTTATTTTTCTGTTTATTTTTATTTTTTTCGGGTTGGGCCCAGCTCATCCCAGCCTGGTCACTGGCCCAAGCCAGTGACCCGGCTGGGCTGAGCAACACGCGTGAATTAATCCACGCGTGTGCCTGCACTATGCAAGTGAATTAAAATTCACTTGCACAACGCTAATTAATTGAAGAAATGCAAAAGGAAACGCTAGTTAATTAAGTCTCAAAACTTATCAATTCTCCAATTAAACCCTTAATTGGATTAATTAAATTAATTCCAAGCTCAATTAAGTCTCAAAACTTATCAATTCTCCAATTAAGCCCTTAATTGGATTAATTAGATTAATTCCAAAGTTTAACTAAACCCCAAAACTTTCAATCATGTTGCCCTTAAACCAAATTTTAATTCATTCTTCATTTTACTTGTTTTTCATCATTATTATTTTTTTTATTATCATTTTTTATCATTTTCGGTAAATAAAATAATAATAATAATAATTAAAATAAAAATGGTCAAAAATTAGGTTATGACAAGCTTTTGAATAATTTTAATGACTTTGATGCAAGTTAATCTAAGTATAACCTTGTCATTATTTTTTTTATAAAAGCTCAATACAAGTCATGGATAATCATTTATGGATGTTTCGAGATTCATCCTAAGAATTGCAGAGGATGAATTATTGTAATGAGGTTTAGAGTTTTATTAATTTTGCAATATCTATTTTAAAAAATATTAGTGGAGGCGGTATTAGGTATCCATGCAAGAGGTGTAAAAATAAAAAGTTCATCCAAATGTTGTAATGATGTATCTTCTACACAAAAGGGTTCATGGAGGATTACCTGTGTTGGTATGCACATAGAGAACTATTTGTTGATAACAAGAGAATGGTAGAAAGGATGGTTGGGTCAACTTCTAATGCTAGCAACGTGCATGGAGTTGTAAATGACAACAATAATCCTTACATGAATATGGTTATGGATTCAATGAGAATGAATCAAGGTAATGTCAGTCAGTGTTCAATCATAGAAGAAGAACCTAATGCAGATGCAACCATGTTTTTTTATCTTTTAAAAAATTATGATGAACCATTATGAGATGGTTGCAAAAAATCATAGTAATTATCGATCGTTGCACATGTGTTAACCATCAAGTCGAATTTCGGGTTGAGTGAGGCCGGTTATGATAGAATTGTCGAATGGGCGAGAAGCATTTTACCTTAAGGGAACAGGTTAAAAGAGAACTTATATGTTGCTAAATTCATGATGAAACCCCTTGGTTTAGGATACTAGAAAATTAACATGTATCCAAACTTTTGCATATTATACTAACTTGAAAATACTGAGATGACTGAGTGCATGACATGTGGGCATTCCCGTTACAAACCCAGAACTGACATAGAAAAGACTTTTGTAGCTTATAAAAAACTTAGATACTTCTCAATCACACCTAGATTGCAAAGGTTATTCATGCCATCAAAGACTACTGAGCGCGTGATATAGCACCAATCACATGATGCGGTGGATGGAGTGATGGTGCACCCTTCTAACAACGAAGCATGTAAACACTTTAATAGTTGCATCCTTACTTTTCAGCTCAATCAAGTAATATGCATCTTGAGTTGTGTACAAATAGATTCAATCCATTCAGGTTATTTGTTACTCCATTGGGGATGTGCATAAGGATAAAGTTCATGTTTTTATCTATGGTCATACCTGGTCCTATTAGTCCAGGCCAAAATATAGATGTTTATCTTCGATCGTTAATTGATGAGTTGATGCAGTTGTGGTCCTCCAAGGCTTTGACTTATGATGTATCGAGAAAGCAAATTTTTTTTTATGAGGGCAGCTTTGATTTGGACTATCAATGATTTTCCATCTTTTGGAATGATTTCTGGTTGGAGCACGCATGGAAAACTAGCATGTCCATATTGCATTGAAAACAATAAGGCATTAACGCTAATAAACATGGCTAAAACGTCTTTTTTTTTACCACCACCAGTGTTTCTTGCCAACAGATCATAGGTACAGAAACAAAAAAAAAGATTTTTTTGTTAGTAAAGTTGAAAAAGATGTTATAACACCACGTTTTTATGGTGAAGAATTGCATGACATGGTGTTATAGTACAGTGATATTGTGTTTGGTTTCCAATTTTATAAGAAGAAGTTTCTTGATTTTGGTTTGACCTACAATTGGGTAAATCGAAGTATTTTCTAGGAACTCCCTTATTAGAAGACCAACCATAACCTTGATATCATGCACATAGAAAATAACGTGTTTTAGAACATTTTTAACACAAATATGAATGTAAAAGGGAAGACAAAGGACAACATTAAGGCTATAATAGATATAACGTTGTTTTATCACCGTAAAAAAACAGAGTTGGTTTTTGATAGGTTACGGGTTGCAAAGCCTAAAGCAAGCTTCGCTTTAGAGAAGAATCTGCAACTCCTAGTCTACTAATGGCTTAAGAGTCTGCGTTTTTTTTATAGACATGTGTGTTAAACATATCAAGGTTAGTTAATTTATTGCCAAAGGGGAATGTAGATTATATGGAATAAAGAGCCATGATTGCCACGTGTTTATGCAAACACTTATTCCATTGGCTTATCGTGATTTATTGTTAAAAGGGATATGGGATGCACTTACAGAGATCAATCATTTCTTTGGAGATAGATGCTCCAGCAAGTTGCACACACATCACATTGAGAGGCTTTAAACAAATATCGTCGATGTCACACCCGAACATCACGATGACCAATTGAATATTTCTTGATGGAAAAAAGAACAGATATCTGGTATTTTGTTCTTTGGGGGGAAGGTCTAATTAAAGGAGTCACCACCTACTATTATGGTAACTAGAAACCTTAACTGGTCAACAAAGATTCTATGGTATGAGACTGATTACATAAAAGATAAGATATTATCACCCCTTAAACGTCCTGCTTGAGGCATGCTGCATTGGTGGCTTTATCTTAAATTGCTAAAGGTTTGTTTTTGTTTTGCTTTTATGGTCTTCCTATAATATTTCTAACTCTAGTGTCAGTGAATATTCGCCTATGAATATTTCCAACTTTGACGTTAGTAAATATTGCATAACAAAAAAAAAAACAGTATTCCTGACTCTGACGTTAGTAAATAAATCTGTGAAAATTGGATTAAAAGAAAGGGAAACTATTTTCTTTACGTTTTATTTTTTTAAAATTAGGCTGGACACAGTCGACCAAACCTGGTTACTGGCTCAAACTAGTGACCCGGCTGGGCAAAGCAGCATGCATGCGTGAATTATTCACGCATGCGTGCTGCATAGTGTGAATGTAATTATAATTACCTTCGCACTGTGTATTGAGAAGTGAAAGTTGCAAAAATCAGGGTAATAGCATAACTAGAGTCGTGGTTTGAAGACGAAGATGATGACGACGGAGGGCTGGTTAACCAATGTTCCCTTATGTTTTGGTTTCTTCTTATTTTCACGACCACGGTAGCAACATCTTCAGCAACGTGAGAAGCAACAACTTCGGCAACCAAACTCTCCATCAACACCGCCACTAGCCGCACGTCATCCTCCAAGATCAGCCTGCTACCACACCCATTAGCTTTCTCATGTTCCCTTTCTTCTTCTTCTCCTTTTCCTCCTCCTTCACTATCTCTTCACAATATGAACAGTAGATGTGAATTATAATTCATGTCTACTGTTCACGCATGAACAGTGGGTGTGAATTATAACTCATGCCCACTATACATGCAGTGGACGTTGGGCTGGGCCAGTTCTGGCCAAACCCAACTATATGGGTCAGACTCGACCTGGCCTAAAAAAAAAGGAAAAAAGATCTGTTGGGCTAAGATCAGCCCAACCCAACTTTCCTGGGTTCGGCCCACCCATATATTTTAATAATATTTAATTAATATAATATAATATTAATATATACATTTCTTAAAAAAGAAATTCAAAAATCCTTTTTTAAAAAATTATGATTTTCTTGCATGTTTTTCTACCTGTTTTACTTAATACCTGGTTTTCTCAGAATATTTTCTAAAAGTTTTTCAAAACTTTTTAAACAAATCTCAAAAATTTTAAATTAATTTCTATTTAAATTTTTTGTTTTGTTTTCATGCATATGGTCAAATCCTAAAATTGTTCCAAGCATATCTTCGTAAAATCAAAATTTGCATCTTTCTGATGTTTTAAAATGCAAAATGGATATTGTAATCAGTTTATGATTTTCCATTAAAGTTTGACCAAAATATCAAAACCCTTTAACAATTTGTTTTAGGGTTTAAATGTAGACTTTAATAATTTGTAGGGTGTCAAACTACAAGATATGATACACCCTTAGGTATTAAAGATACAAGGTGTAGAAAATGCTATGTTAATGTTCAGACTTTAGAACAGTTAGGATTTAACCCAATAAGGTGATATGTCTTTTCTTTACACAACCAGTCCTTAACCTAGACTTTCACCTACCATAAGTTTCTAGTGACCATAATATTAGGTGGCGACTCCTGAATATTAATCATAATTTTATGATTAAATCCAAAAACATTTCCAACACCACACCTCATTAAGAGGCATAATAAAACCTCGTCGCCAACGACGACATCACAACGCACACCGCGACAACAACATTTTGGATATTTTTTGCTAACCGTGGGATTTCTTGCTCTATTTTTCTTTTTTTATTAGCAACAAAGATTAATCATAATGTCTTTTCTTTACACAACCAGTCCTTAACCTAAACTTTCACAGACCATAAGTTCCTAGTGACCATAATATTAGGTGGCGACTCCTGAATATTAATCATAATTTTATGATTAAATCCAAAAAAGTTTCCAACACAACACCTCATTAAGAGGCATAATAAAACCTCGTCACCGACGACGACATCACAACGCACACCGCGACAACACCATTTTGGATATTTTTTGCTAACCGTGGGATTTCTTGCTATATTTTCCATTTTTTATTATCAACAAAGATTTCCAATCCTACCTAATGCTTTCTAGCGGCTGCACAACGGCTATGTTTTAGACCCCAACAAATTGCAAGTAGAGCGAGTGTGTAACTGATGTACCCTATTACTCCAATTAATCGTACATAAGGCTTTTTCCCACAACTCAGTAGGTTTGTCATATTCCTCATCCAAAGAGCGCTCCAATTGAAAATGCTTAATGAAAATCTTTACAATTTTACCTTCCAATCATCTTTAGAAAAATTCTCCCACTCCTTTGATATGAACAGCTTGAGTGACTTTTGGTTGAACCACCAAAATTTTTTGAATACTGGCATCTTAGTTTCTATATGGCTTACCAATAAGATAAACAATAATGAGACACAACATCTCGTTGAAAGTTTACCAATTCTCTTGCAATGATTAAGAGATATAAAGGTTTCAGCCAAAATCACAGCAAACAGGTTGATCTTGGTCTTTTCATACTCTATAAACAAATTAACAGCTTCCAGACTGATAATTCCCGTAGTAGAAGGACACAAAACTAACCCAAATACTCCCAAGGCCAATATTCTTTATTTAACTATTTTAGCACCCAGATTAGCTTTCTTGGCAATCAGCAGCTCTTCTAGTCGTTTCCATCTCAAACCCCCAGAGTTTAACTGTATTCTCTCTATACGAGTTTAATTAAGGGATCTTTAATAGGTTGGCAAGCTCATCCATAATGTCATCGATTTTCTGGCGAAAGTATATTTTAGGGGCATCCTTGGGGAATTCAGTCAACACACTATATTCTTTAATGTTAGACGTCTTATCGATATTTCAAAATGTGAAAAGACAGTAATCGAGATCCTAAAAATGGAGCAGAGCTGATGGTAGCAATGACATTTCATCTAGACAAGAGCTTGAAGGCTATCCACCACGTCCACCAACAGCACTACTCAGTATTTTAGACATATCGTAAGCTGTAGTGATCCAAATGCTTTGAAATTTGGTGGGTGGAACAAAAAGACAATTTGCAACAACTTTCATGAAGAATACTTTTCCAAATTCTGATTGCAGCAATGTCATTTCATCCAGCCCAAATGCTTGAGTGTTGCTGTCCACCAAGTCCACTAAATCAATAGTTGGCCACTACATCAATAATCAATTACCAAATAAATAGTTTCGAATTTTAGCTTATAAAAGGAGGCATTTGTCATTCATTTAGGCATCTTGTTTATCAGATCAAGATCATGTTCTTGCTCTCTCTCTTTATATTTTTGTAATGCTTAAGTTTTGCTTTCATTAATCTCTTGTTCATGCTTTTCATTTCCTTTACTATACTTAGTTAACTTATATCATGTTTATGTTCTTATATTGTTTATTTATGTTTTTCTTCTTCATAATATCTAGCTAAGTTAATTATGTCAAGGTGAAAAGGTTTCACTAATAATGTTAGGATAAATATAATATAAACGGAATATGGACTTTAATACTTATATCCTAAACAACTTGCTATTAACATGTCTTATCATTTTTATCTTATTAATTCTTAATACCTTGCTTGTTAAATGGTTAATATAGATTTGTGTTGTATAAAACTTGGTACATCAAATACTTGATCCTTCATAATCTTTGGCCGACATCGTTGTTATGAGAGAAACTTGATTTGTTGTCAACATAAGTTAGCATCATGAATACCTGATAAAATTTATAACTATGGTGTTACGTAAATAAGATGATTAATATGATCATGTTGATAATTTATAAAGAGTTTATATGTTACTTATCTCTAATACTATTAATGGATCCTCTAACCTTGACATTTGTTTTTATCATTGTTTAATCTTCACATTTATCTTACATCTCAAAGTCCTCTTTAACTCACCACCACCACCACTACCACCACCATCATTGTTGTTGTTGTTGTTGTTATTTATAATTTATATAGTTCACCTCCTTATGGTTCAATCTCAGTCTAGCCGAGTTATTTATTACTTTGACACTCCTGCATTTGGGATAAGACATCAACTCTTTGATTGTGTCACCCTACTTACCACTATGACCTAACACCTAATTGAACCTTATCGCCACTAGAACACAACATCATTGGCTCCTTTTCAACCAGGACCCAATAGCTTGGGCCATGCCTAGCAGGAGGACCCAATATCTTTGGCTTCTTTTCAACCATAACCCAATAGCTTGGGCTATACCTAGCAGGAGGACCTAACGCTTTACATCCTGGTAGGACGCCAGGCCCAATAGCGCTGGGTGGGTCTGTTACATTCAACATTTAGGCCTAAAATTGATTCAACATAAGCCAGTCGACCCGCTGGGTCAACCCATAACTCGGGTGATCCGGTAAAAATTCGGAAGGGACCTTTTTTTTTCAAATGTGTTTCTTCTCCTATCCTAAAGTGACGTGACGGGTTAAAAAACCAAAAACTAAAAAACTAAAGTGAAAAACACAAAGAGAACAAGTGGGTTTAGCAAAGTTTAGGTAGGAATATTCATTATAGTCCCTAGACTTTTCAAATTATAAATATTGAGTTTCTTCAGTTTTTAGAATTTAAGGGCAAAGTTAATTTTGATCTCAAACTTTATTTTCTTTATTTTTTGATTCTTGATTTGAGAGAAGTTAAAGAGTCATTCGAATACGATGCTAGAGAGAGAAAAGTTTCGTTGGCACCAATTCCAACCATAATAATGGTCGATATTGGCATTAAACTATTCCATTTGACGAGGAGAATTTTCCTAGTTAGGATTCTTTATAAGAAGTGGGAATAGCTGGTTCCTAATGGGAATGAGAGATGAGATCAAGGCCATAGCTACCTTTCTCGCTACTGGTATTCAGAGATAGGATAAACAAGACTGACTTGACTTCAAACTCTTTCAATCAGTCCATCAGACTGAATCCGCCTGGCAGCGCAAAACGATTCCTAAGCAATTGATCAATAGGTATCTTTCTGCTTGCCCCACTTGGTTAGCTGCTTTGGCTAGTGATTCTGAAAGGTAGATCAGGTGTAAGTACAGCTAATAAGCTTCTTAGTTTGAGTAGTTGACCATACTAGCCGATCAAAATTTATGCTTTGTTATTCCATCATCCAGTAACCACAGGATGATCTACAAGAAAGGTGGCAGGATTAGAGCCTATAGCCGGCCCGCCCCTGACCTGTTGGGTTGGGTGCCCGGGTCCCCTCGTCTCCTCTATACCCGAAACAGATGCGCTGTGCTACCCACCTTTAGCTAGGAGCCTCCCTTTTCTTTTGCCTCAAAATGCGTAAAATCAGCTTATGAGAATCTTCTTTCGAGAATTGAATATGGAAGAGAGCTTGAGCTCCTTCGTCAAGATCTTTTCGATGTTGTTGCTTACCTGCAGAGCTAGCTCTTTCATTCGCCGAAGCACTCGCTGAATCAATAGAAGCCCACTGCCACCCGCATTCTGGATTGTTGAAAGTCTAGTTCTAACGTAGGATTTTTTCAACAGGAAATTCTTTGTTTGAATGTTGTCCTTCCACCGTCTTTCTTTCTCTAAAACTTTATTTTGAGGGTGTATATGATACATGGGCTCCGATCACATCAGTTTTTTTTTTTTTTTTTTTTTTATCTTAGAATTGCCTAGAAAACATATCTAAACTGGTGAAGATTTTTTGTTTTGGGTTGGTTTTAGGTTTTGGGATGATTTGTATTTTAGATTTTTAAGGTCATGAATGGATTTATCAAGTTGACTAACATATTTTCTAAATGTTTTGGGTAAAAATTAAGTTTAATAATAAGTTTTTAGATTGCAAATACTTCTACCCTATTTTTCAGGCACCACGATAATCGAAATCTAGATAACATCAAAAGATGTGTCATTTAACTTAATTAAAAAAAAAATTATAATAGACAATATGTCATTCAACACATTTAAAATAAAAATATTTAAGGATTTAGTCGGTATATTTAAGAAAATATCCGTCGGTTTATACCGACCGTATCACTGCGGATTATACAGTTTTTTGGAAAGTTGCAATGGTGTGGCGACGTGGATTTTTTCCAGATAATTTTACCGATGAAATGACCGATGGATTTAAACCAGGATCTCCGTACAATGACATGGCAAAATCACCGGCGGAATCACCGACAGGTATATCAACGGAACGTGTCCGATTGTGATTCCATCGATAAAAGCCAATATATACCCACTCTGCTGACACTCTCTTCCTCTATTTCTCTTTCTTCTTCCCCATCCCACCTCTCCCCTCCCGAATTGCAGCCAACTATCCATCCCAACTCTCCCCCTCTTCTGAACACAAGCACTCAAGTTTCTTATACTTTTGTACGTGGTCACAACAATATCCATTCTTGTGGATTTTATCATTTTTTGTAAGTAAATCTATCCTTTTTTATTTTAACATTTGAATTTGAATTTTTTTTTAGTATATGTTTTTTTGTTAACGTATGTACTTGTTTGATTGTTATTTGTTAAAGAAACTTGTAGTTTGAAAGTATAATTTTGTAGTTGTTATAGTTTGTTTTAGATTTTTATCAAATTATATTTGTTTGTAAATTGTTGAAGCTTTGTTTGAATTGCACCAAATTAGATGTGTTGTGATGAAATAAATAATAGCTTGTTTAACGGGTCGGTTTTAATTTTTATCAATTCAATTGTGAAGTTGTGATTTCTATAAATTTATATATGTATAAATTTGTATGGACGTTGACAGTTTATAATTGATAATGAATATTTAAATTAAGTGTTTTTTTAGTTTGTTGGATAATGTTGGGGCAAACAAATATTTTTGTTATGTTTATTTATGTAACATAGTTAATTAATACATATTGTCGTCATAATATTTTTATAGAAGTAATGGATGATTGTTCATGATGTATCGGGACTCACCCAAGGATTGCGGAGAGGATGGATTATGTAACGGGTTCAGGGTTTTATTAATTTCACAACATCTATCTCGAGAAATTTTACTGATGGCGGTATTAGGTGTCCATAGGAAGTGTAAAAATAAAATTTTTGCATCAAGATGTTGTAACGATGCATCTTCTAACCAAAGGGTTCATGGAGGATTACAGTGTTGGTATGCACATGAGGAACTATTTGTTCCTAATGAGAGCATGGTAGAAAGGGTGGTTGGGTCAACTTCTAATGCTAGCAACATGCATGAAGTTGGAAATGACAACAAATCCTTACAGGAAATGGTTATGGATGCAATGAGAATGAAGTGAAGGTAATGTCAGTGATGTCCAATCGTAGAAGAAGAACCTAATGTAGATGCACCAAGGTTTTTTTGATTTTTTGAAAGATTCTGACAAACCATTATGGGATGGCTGCACGAATCACAGTAAATTATCGACCGTAGCATAGGTGTTCACCATCAAGTCAGATCACGGGTTGAGTAAGGCCTGTTATGACAAGATTATCGAATGAGAGAGAAGCATTTTACCTGAAAGGAACAGGTTGAAAGAGAACTTCTATGCTGTCAAGTCCATAATGAAACCCCTCGGTTTAAGATACTACAAAATTAACATGTGCCCTAACTTTTGCATGTTATACTACCTTGAAAATGTTGAGCTGACCGAGTGCATGACAAGTGGGCATTCCCTTTACAAACCTAGAACTGGTAGATGGAAAACTCTCGTGGCATGTAAAAAACTTAGATACTTCTCAATCATATCTAGACTGCAGAGGTTATTCATGTCACCAAGGATTGCTGAGCACATGACATGGCACCAATCACATCATGTGGTTGATGGAGTGATGATACATCCTTCTAACGGCGAAGGAACATGCGTCCTCACCTTTCATCTAAATCAAGGAATGTGCGTCTTGGGTTGTATACAAACAGATTCAACCCATTGGGATCATTTGCTGCTCCTTATTCTTGTTGGCCGGTCATACTGATGGTTTATAACTTGTCATCGGGGATGTGTATGAGGCTAGAGTTCATGTTTTTATCTATGGTCATACCAGGTCTGAGTAGTTCGGGGCGGAATATAGATGTTTGTCTTCGTCCGTTGATTGATGAGTTGACGCAGTTGTGGTCCTCTAGAGCTTTAACTTATGACATCTTGAGGAAACATAATTTTGTTTTGAGAGTGACTTTGATGTGGACTATCAATGATTTCCCAGCTTATGGAATGGTTTCTGGTTGCAGCACGCATGGAAAGCTAGCATGTCCATATTATATGGAGAACAACAAGGCATTCATGGTAACAAATGGGGGTAAAGCTTCTTTTTTTTTACTGTCACCATCGTTTCTTGCCACCAAATCATAGGTACAGAAAGAACATAAAGGATTTCTTTGTTGGCAAAGTTGAAAAGGATGTTGCACCCCCGCGTCTTTCCGGTGAAGAATTGCTTGATGTTGTGTCAGACTACGGTGACATTGTGTTTGCTCTCCAATTAGGTAAGCAGAAGTTTCCTGGTTTTGGTTTGACCCATAATTGGGTGAAGCGAAGTATCTTTTGAAAACTTCCTTATTAGAAGACAAATCTTCTCCGCCATAACCTTGATGTCATGCATATTGAAAATAACGTGTTTGAGAAAATTTTCAATACCGTCATGGATGTGAAGGGGAAGACAGAGGACAGCATCAAGGCTAGATTGGATGCAGCATTGTTCTGTAACCGTAAAAATATGAAGTTGATTTGTGGCGGGTCACGGGTTGCAAAACCAAGAGTAAGCTTCGTTTTAGATAAAAACGCACAACTACTAGTCTACAAATGGCTTAAGAGTCTGCGTTTCCCCGGTGCACATGCCTAGAACATATCAAGAATGGTTAATACGAAGGAATGCATATTATATGGAATAAAGGGTCACGATTTCCATGTGTTTATGCAAACACTCATCCCATTAGTTTTTCATGATTTGTTGCCAAAGGGGATATGGGATGCACTAATAGAGATCAGTCATTTCTTCAGAGATATATGCTCCAGCAAGTTGAATGTTGATCACGTTTAAAGGCTTGAAATGAATATCGTCGAAAAATTATGCAAACTTGAGATGAAATTCCCTCCATCATTTTTTTGACTCAATGGAGCATCTTCCCTATCATTTATTGTTTGAGGTAAAAGTTGGAGGACTGGTCCAGTACAGATGAATGCATCCATTCAAGAGGTTATATATTACAATTGCTATGTCATTTATAATTAAACATTTTTTTTTGTTTTTTTTAATTGATAATTTTTTATTAATTCTATATATTTATATAAATGCAGGTACTTATTCAATCTTAAAAAAAAGGTTAAGAACAAGGCGCATGTTGAGGTGTCAATATGTGAGGCTTATATTATTAAGGAGATCTCAACATTTATCTCATACTATTTCGAACCTCATTTGAGATTGAGGATCAATCGTGTTCCACGGCATGATGATGGTGATGAAGTGCCTTCAAGTGGAAACTTGTCAATTTTCTCCAACCCTAGACTACCAACACCTAAAAATGCTGTAAGGGGAAGATATTTGTTTGAAATAGAGTTCAGATAAGCACACAATTATGTCATATTTTACTGTGATGAGCTGAGACCTTTTATTAAGTAAGTAGATGTTCGACTTAAACTTTGTCAAGAGTGTACTATTTATGTTTTGTGATACCATAAACTCATATAAATTGGAACAACCTTGCAGGCAACATCGACGATACTTACTGTCCAATAACACACAGCTGACCGAATCCCAGATCTTTCGATTAAAAGATGAACAATTTACTACGTGGTTTAGAACACATATAAGTCATCTCGCAAACTCATTATCTCTTGCAATGTAAGTAACTATACATCAATATATAATATTTGTTTATTGATTATTGTTGTATTTAATATACAAGGTTTATCAAATGGATGGTAGTGCTGCTATTTCAGTGTCTTTACTAAGCCTGGGCCCTAAAAAAAAAGTCAAGTGCTATAACGGGTATTTTGTCAATGGATATGTCTTTCATACTGAAGAATACGAACATGGAAGAAAAACATACAACAGCGGTGTTTATATTAAAGGATCGACTTCTAGGGAGTTTGAAGTTGACTACTATGGTAGATTGGATGAGGTCATCAAACAACAATATCATAGCGAGAAGAATATAGTGTTTTTATTCAAATGCTATTGGTATGACACAACTGACAGAAGAGTCAGAGTAGATCCTCACTATGGTCTCGTTGAAATCAACTCAAAAGCTAGACACTGCAACGTAAACGACGTCTTTGTTTTTGCAAAACAATGCCAACAAGTTTATTACACATACACCCCTTCCTTTAGAAGGGATTGATTAAGAGTTGATTGGTTATCCATTTACAAACCAAACCCAGGGGTCGTGTCGAGGTTGTTCAAGATGAGAACGAAGATACAAGTGTGATAGATGAAGCCTTTCAAGCTAGTGAGTTGGTTGAACCATACTGAGTTGCTGCTTCGATTAACTTAGAAGAAAATTTGAATTTTCATGTTTTTGATGATAGTCTTGTTAATGTAGATGCAAAGGAGGTGAATGTTGTTTTGAGCTCTAATGGACTATAGAATGTTGATGAAGAAGATGATAACCACATTGAAGAGTGTGATGAAGCTGATGATAATAATTCAATTGAGGACGAAGATGAAAATTCTAACTAAACATGTTGTAAAGCCTTATTTTTAAGGATGATATTTAGAACATGAAATATTTATTCTTCTTTAATTGTCAACTCTTGTTATTGTGTTGTGCATGCTGTAACTTTGCAATTCAAGATTTTGTGCAGGAGGATAGACATAAATACATGGAGCTGCAAAAATATTGGCAATTTCACTTATGGAATTACCGAGAGTTGAAAAATATTTACAGAATTTTACCAATTTCATTGACGGGTACACTGATGGACTGGTACCCGTCGATGATTTGCAGAGAGTTGCAAAAAAATTATAAAATTTTGCCATTAACATTGATGGCTATACCGACGACCTAGCACCTGTCGGTATTTGACCGAGAGTTGCAAAAAAAAATTACAGCCCCTGCCATAATTACTGATAGATCTACTGACGGATTCACCGACGGTTGGTGCACCTCCAGAAGCGCATGCCTGGTCAGTTGGCACAGTTACCGATGGATTCACCAATGGACGTGGAAAATCTAAGGCGCCCGTGCTTTGACATGCTGTTACCGATGGACCAAAAAGTCTGGCGGGATTTTTGAAATTTTAGGTGCAAATATCAATTAATTACCTACCAATATTACCGACGGAATTTAATGCAACCGACAATAATAAAGTTTCATCAGTAATTCTGTCGGAAAAATTGCAATATAAATCCTTCACCCCTCCCCTAGAGATTCATTTTTTCTCCCGGCTCTTCATCTCTATTTCTCTTCTCCTCTCCGTTTATATTACGTTTTTGCAAGAGATTTTGTTGTTTTGGTGGTAGTTGTAGCATATTAAAAGGTATGTATTCTTCTTTCTTTATCTTTGTATTTTTTTTTAATTATGATTTATTTTTGTGTTCTTTGTTTTGTGTATTGTTTGTAGATAAAATCTTCAAATGATTAAGGTAAGCATTTTTTATTGCTAAATTTATTTTTAATTTATGTAGTGTTTTTTAGTTTTGTGTATTGTTTGTTTTGTGTTTAGGAGGTTTTGTGTAGTGTCCTTTGATTTTTTTTCTTTTTATTTATTAATTTTATGATATTATTGTTTGTATTGCCATAAATGTTATAGTTTATCTTAATTTTAGGATATTATTGATTGTTTTGCCAAAATTGTTATTGTTGAATTTATGTTTAAAATGTTAATTGAAAAATAGAATTAAGTTTAATTAGTTTATCTTAATTTTATGATATTATTGTTTGTTTTGCCATAATTGTTATTGTTGAATTTATGTTTAAAATGTTAATTGAAATATAGAATTAAATTTAATTAGTTTATCTTAATTCTAGGATATTATTGTTTGTTATGTTGTTTATTATTTTGATTAATTTTAATTATTATTTATGAATTTGTATTGATGTTAGTTGAAAATATATAGATGTTGAATTTCTATAGATGTTAGGTTGTATAGAGTTGATTTTGTAATATTTGTGTAATTATTAATATTTGTAGGTTTGGAAATTGTTGGTAGTCTCCAATATGGGGGAGGTGCTGCCGAATTTTTTTAAATGATTGAATTTGTATAAATGTTAGGTTGTATATGATGTTTGTTGCTATCCAATTTTCGACCCATGTTTTGATAATTTTTCAAAAAAATCCAAAAATAGAGAAAAACATAGAAAATCCAAAAAAATACTTTTTTTTAATACATTTGCATCATTTTTAGAATTTTTAGCATCGTCTCAAAAGAATTTAAATTTTTAAAGAAAAGCAGATCCATAGAGGGAAAGCAAATCCAAAACGGAGAAGAAAAAAGCAGATCCGTGACCAAGAACAAAAACTAAAACCAACTGGCTTGCGTCTTTTTCTTCTTTGTAGGTGATGTTGCTCCTCACTGCCGATGTAGAAGGGAAGAGGAGACAAAGTCGGGTCGGATCCACCAATGGTTTGGGTTTGTATACGGCGGCGCGTGCGTCCACGCGCCGCCAGTAGCGGCGGTGCGTGAGGTCCACACACCGCCACTATTCCAGCAATTCTAGAAGTCCGTTTGCCACTGTTCCGAATTGTTTTGGATTATTTTGTAATTTTCAAATTGTTTAATGTAATATTTATTTTATTTTAAGTTTTTATATTTTGTACTTTGTAAATGTGGATGTAAAAGAAAAAGAAAAAAAACAAAAAAATATATAGTAAAAGTGAGTGTGTGTGTTTGGATTTTTATTTATTTATTTATGTTTTTTATGATAAAATTACAAAGATTAAAGAAGAATTTAATATTTTGATTTGCTCACGGTCCAAAATTATTAACTTATACGTAAGTTGTATATCTAATATCCGATGAAAAGATAAAATTTTAAAAATTCTTTAACATGTCAAAGCCACGAAACAGCTTACCTGAGGTAAGGTGCGTTAGGGGTGCTAATACCTTCCCTAACCACAACCAGTCCCTTACCCGTGAATCTCTGACAAGACCAACACCTGGGTTTCCTAGTAGCCTTCAATTAAATACTAGGTGACGACTCCAACTAACCAATTAAAACAAACGAGACACGAAAAAAATCGACAGCCGATGCCGCGCGGATTCTGACGTGCGACAATGTTGCTGGAGTCAATTAGATTGTGGTTATTGTAAAGATTGCAGGTTTGAAAATTGTGGTATAGGGGAGGTGTTGCCGAATGTTTTTAAAATAATCAAAGTTAATTATGTAATAATTCATATACATTTGTGTAGATGCGTCGAATGAAATCTACAGCACATCGTCAGCAGACGGGTGCAACTATTTCTTCTAGCTTTGAGGAGGACATCTCCTTAGGTACTGATCACGGCGAGGCATCTGCGCCTACTTGTGATGCTGCCTCTTCTAGTGCGGTTTCACAGCGCAGAGGCGGTGTGCCTTCACAGCGGGGTCAATTCACCCGCAAGTACCTGGCACAGTGGAAGGATGACCTCTCAATGTAAGTTTGTTTAGGTTTTAGTTTTTTTATATATACTTATTACATAATTTATAAACAACTAATTAATATTTTATTAATTTTATTTAATTTCAGGTTCACAAACATTAAGGCTATTAGGACAATAACATCGGCCTTTAAATCGTCGATGGAGATTCCATTGTTTCAATGGAGTCAGGTCTCCAGACATCCTGAGTGAAGACCTAATATCGATGCCTGGTTTCGGTGATTTCAGGTAAGTGTTAACTTTTAATTTCCTGTTTATTTTTAATAAATAATTTTTATAATTTTATATCCTGTAATATTTTCATTTTAAATGAATTATTTATATACACATAATAAATTTGATTGGAATAACGCGAACAATAATGTTGTCAAAAGGGTATGAGAGAATCACGCAGCAACTATGTAACATCGAAAATAATATTTATTTTTAATTTTTAATTTTATGTTCAAAATTCTAATTAGTTACTATGAAAGTAGGTTGCGTGATTTTTGGTATGACACCTAAAAAAAAGCGAAAAGAAATGCAAAGGACAACCGTCTTGGAGGATGGAATGAGATGGCTGTTTGGCGGGAATTCAAACCACCATTCATCTCAGGAGATATATGGGTGGCATAAATTAAGCACGTGACATTTAAGTGGTTCTCATGGCGCTCATAGTCCAGAGACGACAACCAGAATCAGCAAATTCATGGTTCAGTGACCAAGCACACCGGCGACTCCGTCCTGTTTAGTGCATATGCGAAGCGGATGGTAAGATTAATTTAAATAAAATATATCGTTAATTAATTTGTTGTTGCTTATAAATATATTTAACTTGCAACTTTTTTTTCTTATAGGCTACGTGTCTTGGACGTGGGCCGAGTCCAATAGAGTTATTTGTAGAGACACACGTGTAGAGTCAAGACCGCCAAAATGGGGTGTAGCAATACGTGGACACCCGTGCTCAGCACTTTCTGGTATGTTCGTTCAATCATTTTATTTTGTAAGTTATTGTTTTCTTGAATTGAATATGATGATTTTTAAAAAAAAAATTCAAGAGACCTATAATAGCCGATTGAGGGAGAGATATGGGGACGATCCTTCGACCCATTCGGATTTTGATCCGAATTTATGGATGGAGGTCGGATCGTCCGATGGACCCGATAAAAATCAGGTCTACATCCTCTCCAACACGACGGCTGAAAACTTGCAGTCAACCTATTATGTCTCAACTGTTGGGAGATCTCCATTAGTATCAAGCACCTAGTTAGAGGAGTTCATTGTCTTGAAACAACAATATCAACGCCTCTCGATGGATTATGATCAGCTTCGTCCAATAATTATGGAGATTAGATCAAAGATGGGTGATGATCCATGTGCTCCCTTTTTGCCGTACGATTTCAGCAACAACCAGCCTCCTCCTCCTCCTCCTCCTCCAGCTTCGCCGCTATTTTAGTTTATTTTTTAAAAAAACATTAAATTTGTAATGAATATTTTGATTAATATTATTTAACATTATTTTTACATTTTTAATGTTTAATGCAAATTTATTTGGTTATTAAGTTTTTTTCCTGTTAATAAATTTTTTTTTTAGTATTTTAAATAAATACCGATGGATTTCTAGACAGAAACATGTCGTCGGTATTATACCGAGAGTTGCAAAAAAATTACCACCATGCCACAATCGTCAACGAATATATTCCGTCAACATTTTCCATTACTATTAGTGCTGGATATATTCCGTTGGTATTTGACATGGAGTTCTAAAATATTAACCGCCCATACCACAATCATAGACGGATATTCCGTCGGTAAATACTGTTGGAAACATAGACGGACTTATTCCGTCGGTAAAATTCTCGCGGGTTATTTGTTTTTGGCACGCTTCGCCATCTGTAATACAATCGGTGTTCCGTTGGTGTTTGATTTTTTTTATTATCGACAGAATTGGCGATGGAATAGGAAATTATCAACGTTCAAAATTCCAATGGACAGATTCCGTCGGTGAAACTATCGGTAATATTTTTATCGACGGTTTGTATGCCTCACACCGATGGACCTTGTCGCACCCCAAAAAAATCCGTGCGCGGCATCGGCTGGCGATTTTTCGTCTTTTGTTGTGTTTGCTTTGAATTCGTTCGTTGGAGTCGCCACCTAGTAATTCATTGAGGGCTACTACGAAACCTGATGTACTGGTCTTGTCAGAGATCGCGTGTAAGGAAGTGGTTGTGGTTAGGGAAGGTATTAGCACCCCTAACACACCCTACCTAAGGTAAGCTGCTTTGTGTGCTGATGTGATTTGAAAATTTAAAATATTAATTAAATTCCAAAGCTTGAATAAATCAGTTATTAAATCCCCGAATATATGTAGAAACTTGTTCTTACATTTTCGTAGAAAATACAACTTGATTTTATTTGTCCTTAAGATATTTAACCATATTTAAATTAACAAATAATTCTTTTTGTCCTTTTTGATTTTTAATTCAATAACATAAATAAATAAAAAACAAACATACAAGCCCCAAACAAACATTTCTTTTTTTTGTTATTTATCACTTTCTCTTTTCTTTTCTTTTCTTTCTTTTCCTTTTTCTTCCATATTTACAAAATACAAAAAGAAACTCAAAACTAAATAAAATATTACATTAAAAAAATTTGAAAATTACAAAAATGACCCCAAAACAACCTGGAACACTGTCAGGACGAATTCTGGAGCTGCTGGGCGACATTGGCGCGTTGTTCCACGCGCCCCCGTCACTGGCGGAAAAAAAAAATGCTGCTTGATATTAATAAAAAATACACGGGAAACTTGTAAAATTACAAAAAAAACCAAAATAAAACCAATTTAATTAACAAAAATAAATAAAAAAAACTGGGCCGGATCTAGCCCATCCATCCTGGGATGGGCATGACCCGGCCCATATACTGTGGGCTGGACTCAGCCCAGCCGCGTGGGCTGGGCTGATGTTCCAGCCCACCAACCAAAAGGCTGGTTACTGTGTTAGCCACACAGTAACCAGCAAATAATAAGGTAGTTACTGTGCCCAGCACAGTAACTACCGAATTATTTTCATTCTTTGCTGCAGAACGTGATTCACGTTCTGCATGCAAAGAATGAAAACAAACCACTGAATGTATAAACGAAAGGCAACAGGGGGAAGACGAGTACCTGGAACGGTGGCGACGCTGGCGGCAGCGGCGGTGTAGTCGGCGGCTGTCCTCTTTCTTTCTCTCCTCTGTTTATGTTCACCGTCACCTTGGGTCAGTTTTTTTCGTTGTTCCCTCTCTCTGTTCTGCTACTCTTCTTCCTCTGTCTTCTTCTTTAGTTTCATTCCTCTCTTCTACAACCCCTCTCTCACGTTGTTCTCAGCTTTCTTCTCCCTTTCGGTCCCTCTCCAAAAGCTTGGTTCTCTCTCTCTCCCTCACGGTTTTCTTGCAATAATCTGTCAGCTCTCCCCTCTGTTTTTCTCTTCTTTTTTCTTCTTTTTTTTTTCTCCTGCTGTTCTTCCTCCATTTATAGCCCGTGAGCATGTGTTTTTTTCTTCTCATCGTGGGGTCATACGGCGGCTGGTCGGGCGTGGCTGTCCAGGCGTGCCTCCCTTAGTTTCGGCGGTGCGGTAGGTGGTCGGCCAATCGGTGGGCTGGAGGGACCAACGCCATAAAATATACATTCTTTTTTTTTTTTCCTTCTTTACTGCTGTATGTTAGGCGGGGAAGAAAGGGGAACAGTGCCGTTCAAAACGGCGCCGTTTAGCCCTTCTCTGTTTTTTTTTTTTTTTTTAAGTATGAAACGACGTCGTTTTGGATAAAACGCGCCGTTTCATTTAAAAATGGCGCCAGAACGCGCTAAATTCCAAATCAGCCCTCAATCATCTTTTTCTTTTCAATTGCGTCCCTACCAATTTCGGTCCCTGACCCCATAGTTGGCCGCGTTTTTCACTTTGGTCCTTGGCCTCTGATTTATGCAATTTAGCCCTTAATTGATCAATAAACTTCTAATTTCTTCAATTAGGCCCCTGAATCAATTCAATACAGCTCCCTCTATATTCGCGCCTTTTCCAAATTGGTCCCTGGTTTCGGATTTTCGCAATTAAACCCCTAATTGGCCATTAAACTTCAAAATTCATGCAATTAAGCCCCTGATTTGGCCTAATAAATTCCTAAAAAATATATTTTGGCCCCAGAACTTAAATTTCTTCTAATTAAAGCCCAAATTGATTTAAAAATCAATTTTTCTCGCAATCAAAACCCCTAAAAATCCCATTAAAAAATCCAATCATGTCCATAAACCTCCAAATTTAGGCTTTTTCCTCAAAAATTCAAATTTTCCTTCTAAATAGGGCTCTCATCCTTCAAGAATATACTACCAAAAATCCAATCTTTGTATTTTTAACCTCCTGGACCAATTTTCTGACCATTTTCTGAGCACTTCCCCCCTTGTTATTTTTCTAACCTCCTTTGGCTATTTATTTTTTATTTTTTTATTATTATTATTATTTTATTTTTTTTTACGGGGACCCAAAAATGGGTTACAACATGTATCCCAAAGCTTTCTTTGTTCTTCCGATGCATTGACTCATTCATGTGTTAGCCATCCACTCAGCTGTAAATGCAGTGCCCATCCCGGGCTGTCTTCGACAATTACTGCTTGCATCGTTCATCAAGCTTGACCCTGCCCCCAAGTGTGGTATTGCTTGATTCATCATGAAGGATTTTCTCTCTGGTTTCTTCTGAGAATTATCCTTTGATTGATTGTGTGCATCATGCCAACACCGATCAAGATTGTTAATCAGTCATGAACCTGCCTTCGGTTGAAACACCATTCAAGTATGTATGGTCACCAGCCTTCATGGAACTGCCAAGTCATCCAAACATGGATCTCATGGTTTGCAGTAAACACTCATTAATGTAAGCGCGATGTATTTCTCTATAGATTCCTCTTAGCTTGTCAAATCAGATCGTGAAAATAACTGTTTTGGCATCATCAATGATGTTCACGTTATCACCCATATTCATGCGGTGAAGTGCGCATTTGAGCTTCAGAATAGATGGTTCCATAGTCAATCTTAGTGGTATGCATATGTTCGATGTTCATTCAAATGCACTCACCCGATAACATCTGTCAGGAGTCATAGCCATGTTTTACAGGGTAACCCAAGATGAAGTTATGAAAATATCCTTCAAGTGCAGCGTTGCTCATCAATTCCTGTTGAAGTTCAATAGATCACAGATTGTCCTGAGCAACATTGCACCCAATATGATATGAATGCTCGTTCATCAGTTTATACTCAAGGATGTTTTCCTTTGTTATTGTCAGATGCTAAACATAACTTTCCGGGACTTTAATGACTCATCATCTGATTCTTTCTTTGCCCCCAGCTGATCTGGATATTGTCTGTTTTCCTTCTTAGGGTCCACTGTATTGCCCCCAAGTGGTCAACCTTTCAAGGAGTTTTGACAAGAGTTGATGTCATTTCATGTCAAAGATTCCGCAAACTCAATAAATGTTCTTCTTTGTTTGACTATCTTTATTGTTCTAGAATCAAATCTCATACTTCAAAGGTCATGTCTATTCAAGTCTAATTGTTGAAATGAAATCAGAGAGATGTCTGTTTTTGAAATTATTTTTTTCTTTTGAAATTCAAACTTCTTTGGTCAAAGCCCCAACACACTATTCAGTGCAGTCCTTTGATTGTCTTGTATCTTGAAAACAGAAATGACTCATTGTAAGATTTAAAATGATTTTTTTCAGGGTTCTTTGTGTCCATTTTAAACTCTGATTTTGGGTATATCTTTTAATGGTCTGTGATGAGATGACGTTTTTATGAACTTCAAAAACAAGATGCTCGGGCTTTATCAAGAAAGGTTGTTTCTTTTCTTAGCATTTATTTTATCAACATGCATAATAACTAATAGTTGAATTCATGAAGTCACGACCCTTATGGAAAAACTCTTCAAGTTTTGAGAGCGCCATTTATCGGTTCAAGTTGTTTGCTTGATTAAAAAGGGCTTTTAAAAGCACGTAATGCAGGCTATGGTTCATGGCTATGAAAGAAAAGAATTTCAAAAGCTCAAAAGGTGTTTGAGGGTTTCAAAAAACCTAGGATCAACATCAATTATTCATTGATTCTCTTTCTCTTGTTGTCATTGTAGAGAGAGTGACATATAACCTTGTTAATCTTCAAATATCAGAACTCTCTTAACATAGGTCATAATGCAAATCCAACTTTTTCTTTGATGAATAACTAATCTAAATATTTTTGAAGACATTAGAGGCTCTATCCAAGACACACCAAAAGATATGAAGCATCGATTTTTCTAGTGTTGACTTTTGGCATTTGCTGTCTTTTCTCAATTGAAAACCGTCTTGCCTCTCTTAGAATTGATAGGCATTTTCTTTACACTTTTTTTTTTTTTGCACAGCCTTCCTCAAAGTTTTTCTTGGATGACCCTCAATCTATGGATTTTCTTCTTCTAGCCCTTTCTCAAACATTGGACTTTTGTTCTAAGCTTTTCTTTGATCCATTGACTTTATCAGTGTCTCCAAAATTTTCTCATTTGCCCCCAGTGTGGGGTGTGATCCTAGTCAGGGTTTCCTTTTGAAAGAAAATATCTCACCAAGCTCAAAATGGGACTACAAGGGATATAATTTTTAGAAAGTGAAGGGATATCAAAGATGGCCTTTTCTCATTTCAAGCAAGGTCGGTTAGAACCGATAAATTTTGACCTCATCTAGTGTAATGATTTGTACTTGCAAGAATCATGATTCACGAGTCCATAACTATTGAATCCACTACATGTCATTATGCATACTGCTAAAACTTAGCTATATGATGTGTGGTTCAGTTTCAAAAGGTATGAGTTCAAAATTGTTTGGTCACCTCATGTCATTTTCAAACATCGAGTCATTTCTGCAATCAAAACACTTTTAATCTTCAGGATTGATTAACCTTTATCGCATGTTGGAGTTTGATCAAAATATTTTATCAGAGAAAATGTTAAACATCTGTTGATTTCAAAACAACAAAAAGACAAAAGCAAGGCATGTTTCGTTGAAGGATGAGATGTGATCCCAAAACAAAATGCAGAATTCCAAAACAATTATGATTGACTGTTCATCACCATTCTTGAATCAGCTTTTCTGGCAATATTTGCGTTTTGCCAAGCACTTTCGATCAACATGTCATTCTGAAGATGTTCGGGGGACAATATAGCTAATGACACCCTCCTTCACCGACTCCACTTGTCTCTTGCTCACTAACTTTCAGACTCAATTCTTGCAATTCTTGAAATTGTTCACTTGAAATGGTTGAGGACCCCACAATGACATCACATCTCTTATCTGGATTATACCACCTAGAAATTAGTGGTTGCATGGGATTTGTCGGAGTCAAGCAAAATTATGGAATCTGGCAGATGCTGGCGACAAACTTAAAGTGGCAGAGGAATGTCATCTTGGCAAAGACATTTGAGCAATTGATGCTTGAGCGAGCTGACTAGGCAAAATAAGGGTCTCACATCGAAGTCATCTCTGATTCACATCTCATCATTGTTCTGAATCCATGGCAAGATCCTTCAATCTTTCCTCTCTTCATAGCTTGTTCAATTCTTCGGCAAATCCTCACAACATCATTTCAATCTTCCAATGTTGTTGTGGTTGGTTGAGGATTGTTAGAAAACTTCCACAGCTGGTAATCTTGGCAGCGCCAGAAACTTGTAGTATCGCCACTACCGACGTGTGGAATCACACATTGCTCTATTGGAGAGCACTTGATGAACTGAACTCCTTTGTCCCTCTTCGATTTCTCACAACAGTGCAGCAAACAAACAACTATAGAGGAAGTCCTACTTTGTTGAAGTTTCAGTATTCTTCATGTTTTTCAGTCTAGGCATGTCTCTTCTCTCTACTTTTGAGTTTTAATGCCGACATTATTGGAGGAAAATCATAGATGATCTGAAACTACTGTATTCCTTCTTGGATTTCCCACTTGCGGATCCACAAACAGACTCTTGCTGAGAGAGCTCTGCTACGTTGAAGTTTGATGTCTGCTCATATTTTTCAGACCAGGTCTGACTCTTCAACCTACTAAAAGGTCTTCGTGCTGAAGCACGTAGAAGTTCAGTGTCTGCTCATGGTTTTTCATACCAACATCTTGTGCTGCTGAACTGGAATTGAGCTCATAATTGGGGTAACTTCAAAGCAGACTAATGCATCATGAACAAGAGGCTAGTAGTCGTTTGGTTCCATTAGATGATGTGGAGGTGATGAACACTTAACAGTGCAACTGAACAAGAACTAGAGTTGTCATTAGTTGATGACTGAAGGCATTGCTGCGGTTGTTCATGACTGAAAAGGAGAGGCAGCTTCAATTGGACGTGGATAAGCAGTGTTCCCACATAAGACTGTGCAGACATTCTCTTTCCATTTGATGCTCAACACTTGTTCGAGTAGATCTGAGTCCAGCTATTTCACCTTTGATGCTCTCAAACTCAAACTGATAATGAGCCTCTATCTGACAACTTTCTTCACCTCCATCATTTTTCTTCAATCACGACGTAGCACAGCTTGTGTAGGGGACCTACCTTTCAACCCGGTACATGCATGATAAATGTATGAACATGTAATCTATATGATGAACTCACCCTTCGAGAGGTGACAATATGGTCGTAACTCTTGTATGATGGACAAGAATCGTGATTTTTGCCTAAACTCTACAATGAAAATTTTCGGAGTGATGGCCAATGTGTCACCCACAAGTCTTGAGTTCAAGATGCTTCAAGAAGGGTTTGCTCGAATGCAAAACAATAGCACATACATCCTAAAGATAGGCTCTATTCATTTTACGTTAGACAGGGTAGGTTTGCTACTTGGTCTCTAAAAGGGGTCTCTTGTTGTCCCAGTGATTGCCCTCGTAAAGGCAATATAGGGGCCCAGTAGGTAATGAATTTAGCACGTGTACCAATTATTACCAGTCTAAGCACTCAACAAAGAGTTGGGGTTTACACAAACTTAAACCTCGACTCAAGTCATAAGGTAAGCTGCTAGTCCCCCACCTAACCTGAAGTCGGTGTGTGCTTTCAAAAATTAAAACTTGTGATGCATGAGAGAATTATATACAATGCATGAATAAAACACAAATAAAATAAAACAAAGTATATAAAAAAAACTTAAACACATCAAAACACAAAGCGTAGTCCGATAAAGTTGAAAACAATACCTTTCCCCAGTGGAGTCGCCATTCTATCGCACCCCAAAAAAATCCGTGCGCGGCATCGGCTGGCGATTTTTCGTCTTTTTTTGTGTTTGCTTTGAATTCGTTCGTTGGAGTCGCCACCTAGTAATTCATTGAGGGCTACTAGGAAACCTGATGTACTGGTCTTGTCAGAGATCGCGGGTAAGGAACTGGTTGTGGTTAGAGAAGGTATTAGCACCCCTAACACACCCTACCTAAGGTAAGCTGCTTTGTGTTCTGATGTGATTTGAAAATTTAAAATATTAATTAAATTCCAAAGCTTGAATAAATCAGTTATTAAATCCCCGAATATATGTAGAAACTTGTTCTTACATTTTCGTAGAAAATACAACTTGATTTTATTTGTCCTTAAGATATTTAACCATATTTAAATTAACAAATAATTCTTTTTGTCCTTTTTGATTTTTAATTCAATAACATAAATAAATAAAAAACAAACATACAAGCCCCAAACAAACATTTCTTTTTTTTGTTATTTATCACTTTCTCTTTTCTTTTCTTTTCTTTCTTTTCATTTTTCTTCCATATTTACAAAATACAAAAAGAAACTCAAAACTAAATAAAATATTACATTAAACAAATTTGAAAATTACAAAAATGACTCCAAAACAACCTGGAACACTGTCAGGACGAATTCTGGAGCTGCTGGGCGACATTGGCGCGTTGTTCCACGCGCCCCCTTCACTGGCGGCGCGTGGGTCACGCGCCGCCGCCGACGAAGATGGCAGAAACCGGGGGATCGGGAACCTTTTGCTCTTCTCTCCCCCCTTGCGCCGGCGGTGACCTGTAGCAATAACAATAACGCAAACACCAGTTGATTTTATTTATTATTTCCTTTGTTTTTTTGAAATCATGCTTCGGTTTCTCTTCTTCTCAGTTTCGGTTCTACTTCTTTCCCAGATCAGTCTGTTATGGGTTTCTTCTTCGTCTCCGGTGGTAGATCGTCGTGGAGGAGGAGCTGTGGGTGGTCGATTGAAGCAGGAACCCGGTGGCGGTGCTGAGGAGTTCGGGTCGGTGGCGATGGAGAAACGAACTCCGCCCGTTCTCTGGTTGAGGGGATGAGGCTGTGCTGCGGTGGGGTCTGTCGATTGGTCCGTGGCCGGCGCCGTTGATGGCTGAGAGTGAACTGATCGGGTCTGTGGGCGTGCCGCCGATGCACGGGTGGAACTGAGGGCGCCGCTGTGATGGACGGAGCCGCTGTGGTGGACGGCGCTGTTGACTCCTATGGGTGAAGAAGGAAGGCTGGGAGAGAACTGTGATGAGGGGAGAAGGGGTGGTGCTGGCTTTTGATTTCAAAAGGAAAAGGAGATGACCGGCGGCTGTTTGGAGAAGAAGAAAATGGTTCCGGTGTTGAAAGAAAAAACAAAACAAAGCAGAGGATGGGGGCCGGTGTTGAGAAAAAAGCATTCAAAACCAGGGGGGAGGCCGGCTTGGTTTCGGATGACCAAATAAAAAATCAAACTCCGGGGAAGGGGGGGATAGCCAGCGGCTGTTTGAAAAAATGGGGGAGCATATAGGTTTAGGGTTTTTTTTTTTTTTGTATTTTTCTGGTGTTTCCAAAATTACCCCCCCCTATTTGCAAGTGTTGGAAACCAGTATTTATAGGCAAAAAATGTTGCCAAGTTTTTCAACTTGGTCCCTCAACTTCTTTCTTTTTGTAAATTTTGATTTTTCTTATTTTTTTTGTATTTTTTGAAAACGAGCAATATCAACGTCGACTCAACGAGGAAAATCAATGATTTTAAAAATGACGCGTGAAACGTTGAACGCGTTTGAAAATCTTTTAAAAATTTAAATTCTTCTTTTTTTTTTAGACGACGTTGAAAATGTTAAAATGACGAAAATATATTAAAAAACATATTTTTTGGATTTTCTTTGTTTTTCTCTATTTTTGAATTTTTTTTGAAAATATATAAAAAACATAGGTCAAAAATTGGGTAGCAACAGACCTCATCAATCGATAAAATTGTTTAATGGTGTAGCGAGAGTTGTCCAATAATGATTTTCTTTTTTTTCTTCTTGTTTGAATGTTTTTCATTTTCATATAAAATAATTAGCTGTCCATCCCGTGACTTGATCTAGACAAAAGTCAAGGTGGATGAATCAACTAGCAAGTTATTCAATCAATTCATATCAATTATTTTTTATTAAAGTAATATTATTTCTTTTTTTTTTCAAAAAAAATTTTAAATGTTAACCTGGTAGGATAGATTTTGGATTGAGGTTATGTTGACAGCCATGGAACGTAGTGGTGTTTTATTTTCTTTTTAAAACTAGGGTTTGTGTTTGAAAGGTTTAAATCGAAGATGAGCCCTTGCACTGGCTAATATTTGTGTCTTTTTGTTGGTAAATTGAGTATTTTTGGATTTCATAAAAACACAGTAATTCATCGAGGCCAAAACAATATTTTCACATTTTAACTAAGCTATTGTATTCAAAGAAAATATTTATTTTTGTGTTTTAAAAATATTTTAAAAAAAATTAATTTTTTTTATTTTTGTATTTATTTCAAATTAATATTTTTTTATATTTTTAGATTATTTTAATATGTTAATATAAAAATTAATTTTAAAAAAATAAAAAATATATTTTTATTTTAATATATTTTTAAATAAAAAATATTTTAAAAACCAATCACTATAATATATTTTTTTAAAATGTTACATGGCTTGTACATGTAAAGGATTAATATGTGCTGGACTAAATGATGATCCTGATCGTGAATATTTGATGAGGAAGCACAAGCAAGGACACAAAATACAAATACTGTATAATACAGCTACATATACATGTATTTATATGCATATATACACACACCGCTAGGCCTATTTCTATTTATTTGATAATTTTTTATTGAAGATATATAAACACAATGACTTAAATTGTAATAAACTATAAACTAGTTTGAATAACACCAACAAGTAAAAAACATGTTAAAAATCACATTTATTATTTCTTTAGCGCTATGTATTAATTGTTATTGGACGTAATTCTAAGATATGCAAAATATTACTTGTTTTAAAATGAAATTGTAATAGTTAATGAAGTATTTGCGAGTAGGTATTAATTTTTTTTTATTCAATAATTATATCAAAATTCATAATATATATAACTGTTTGTATTCAATTTGAAGAGCATTGCTATTGCTTTGTGGGGCCCATTTGTGCACAAGGAACAAGCTTCGCAGCTTGAGTTTACTTTGGAAGAAATTTCTGCTCTACCTTTACACCAACTTCACGCGGCCTAGGTGACTGCGGGTCCTTGTTTAATTGGAAAAGGAGATTATTATTTTGCTGGTCATCCTTTTATTATTCATCAAGATATAGATAATTATAAAGAGAAATATAATAATATAATTGTGCTTGTTAAAAAAAAACTTTATTAAGCACAATTATGGTAAAATTATCTTTTTCATATAATAAATTTTAACCTTTAAATTTAGGGGTTTTTTTATCTTTTTTTTTAAAAAACAATAAAAACACAATTATATTTATAAAAAAATATATTTATAATTGTCAAACCCAACCAATATGGGTTTGACATGCTTATCCGACCTATTTAAACATGACTCAGATATATTTATTATTATTATTATTATTATTATTAATTATTAATAAAAAATTTAAAAAAATAATTATTATTAAAAAAATAATAAATTTAATTTGAAAAATAAAATTAAAAATTATTAATAATATTATTATTATTCACAACAACAACAACCTTGTTTCATTAATAAAGTAATAGCTATGCTACTAGAATCTTCTAAAGGACATAAAAGCTTGAATTGTCTTTCACTTTTTGACGTGTCGACTTTAATTTTTTTTTTTAATATAAATATTTTCTAATCAATTTATATGTAATTAAGATTAATTATATTTTTCGGATGATTTTAGTGATGCATCAACCTCATCAATCTAAATTTAATATTTTTGATTCGTGAATTTTAGCTTTGAACTCAAGATGGTTAGGAAAAGAAGCACAACTTCTTTTCCACGGTGACACCTTTTCGAGGTTATTTCCACACACGCTGTTTCCTGGAAAACTCACTGAACCTCCTGTGCAATCGATCCCTCCTATGGACGGCGTCTCTCTCAATATATATATATATATATATACACACACACACCATGGTGAAGAGTCATTGAAGAGCAACTGAATCATCACCATAACTCATCAAACTCGTTCACAAATTTCACCTTGTTGAAGTTATACTATTAAAGATCTAATTTGTGGCAAGCAAGCAATGGCAACACTGTTCTCCAAGCTGGTAACCAGAGCTGACATCGAGGGTTGCTTAGCTATTCCTGCTTGTTCTCTAGGTCCACTGCCTTCCCAACAAGGCCATTCCATGAACATGCGCGTTCACGATGACAGAGGGCAAGAATGGACCTTTCCTTGCTTCATTCAAAGGAATGAAAACGTGGAGCCTTTTCTTTCTGTGGGTTGGATTGAATTTTCTCGTCAAAGAAACCTTAGAATTGATGATAAGGTCAGTATTCATGAGGAAACCGTCAAGAACCAAGATGCAGCTACTTTGATCAGAATCCAAGTGGAGAGGAAACTCAGAGTGTTCGGTGCTGATATTTGGGCCACCGTGAAGAATTGAGGAGGCTACATGACCGCCTCCATGTAAGCAATCGAGCGACTCATATTTTAACCTGGTACGGCTATATTTTTACAAAAATAAATCAGTACTTGAGTACTTGTAGCGGTGAAGGACTAGAATATTATATATGTTCATGAGTACTTGTATCCTCTATGTTTTTTGAACTAAAACTAATAAATATGTGAGCAGCTTTTCTTTTACATTTTCTTTTTACATAAAATAAAACATATTCTTTGTTGAAGTAACTCTATAATTTAAAAATGGTATTATTTTTCATGTTGTAAAGACATATACAAACAAGGCAGTTTGGGAACAGCGGTTCAACCTACGTTTCTAAAAAATTAATTTTTTTTTGTTAAAATTGAGTGTTGTTTATACTTTTTGGATCGTTTTGATGTGCTGATGTCAAAAGTAATTTTTTAAAAAATAAAAAAACATCATTGATATGCATTTCGATACGAAAAGTTATTTAAAAAGCAACCGTTACCATTATCAAACATGTTGAAGTCCCAACATAGTTGCGGCCGGGGTAGCCATGCCCCCAATTCGATTGTTACAGATCCTTGAACTTCTTTGCTTACTTTTATGAAATGGTGCTCCAAAGTACAGATTATTCATTTGGGCACTCCAAACATTATGGCTCTCTATCATTCCATGTTCACAAATGTTTTTCAAAGAATAATCCTGCTACTTAATCGAGGAACGATAACTTTTATGATGTTTATAGAATAATTAATGATATTTTATTTGTTGTTTTACAAGACACTTTAGAAGAAATAAAAAGACATAAATAGAAGAGTGAAATTATAAGAAAGATAATTTTATCATTTTTTATGGGTTATAGATTTTATTTTCTCTTTTCTTTTTGTATTTATTTTTTTAAAAATAAAAAAATAACTAACAAAATATTACTAATTACTCTTTATATACTATAAATTTTTCTGGAACAAAGCCCACCTTATCATCAAAGTCATAGCCTTATGATCAACAAATTCAAACCACTCATTTTGGAGAAATAAAATGTTTTGCCTTTGATTTTAGATAGAAGTCCCTGTGACAACACAATAGTAATCAAACTCGGTTGAAGATCTTACCTAGTTAAAGATTCATGTTATGGGTTTATTATATTAAGTCATGAATTAGCTAATCTAAATGATACTGTTTTTAGATAAATTGAAAAAAATATTGGAATTGATGAGGGTACAAAATCACAATAAATATTATAAAAGGAATAATTCCTTCCGACCCTTATAGATCATTCACGAAATTATTTATGACCTTTATTTTCAGACTTTATCGACTTTCTCTTTAATGATTATTTTCAGGGGTTATAAATATTCTCTTGAATGAATACATGCATATAAAGTTCCTTAGAGACACTTGGGGGTGTTATTGGGGGATCGCTCGAAGATTAAATCAGTATGAGGTATTTTGTGTGATAAAAAAAATTAATAAAGGTATTAATAAGTTTTTATGAAGATAAAGAAGAAGAAGAAGAAGAAGTAGAAGAGGATGTAGATTTAAGGGGAGAAGAGAAATGATGTGTTTATGTATGCAAGTATAAGGTTTTGAACCTTTTTGCTGTGTATCCAAGCTTCATTTTATATTACATGTCCTGACTTGCTTCATACGACATGTGAGGGGTAAAGATGTAATCTCTTGATGGTAAAAAAAATATTATTCTATTGTTTGTTTCATCACATCTTATATACTAATAGAAGTGTGGACTTCTTGTTCGTAATTAATGAGATATGAAGGATATTATAATCATTAGTCTAGAGGGGGGAGACATAGAGTGGGGTTATTTTTTAGTTATACACTAAACCTAGGTACATGTGGGTTCGGCTTGCATGTTGAACCCAAAAAGAGTTGGGTTCAGCTATACGTTGAACCTAGGTGTATCTAAGTTCAGCTTGTGTGCTGAACCGAAGAGGAGTTGGGTTCAGCTGTGCACTGAACCCAACTATAGACAAAACTCAGGAGGAGTTGGATCCAATTGTACGTTGAACCCAGATGTTGTTGGGTTCAGCTGTAGACTGAACTTAAAAAGAGTTGGGCGTAGATGCATCATAACCCAATCTATAGTTAGGCGCGAGCGCACCATGGCCCAACTTAAAATTGGGAGTGGAAAAGACATAACCCAATTTTGGGTTATAACTTTTAAATGATATAGGTTTTTAGAAAATCATGACCGGTCAGGAATTGAGATGATCGAGTCAGTTAGGTTTAGTCAAATCACAAATTAATTCATTAGGTAACACATGTTTGACCAGGTCAACTATTAAAATAATTCGAAATGAAAATCAATTAAGGTTAAGCTTCATGCCTGGATTGAATTTGATAATTATGTATCACACATACATTTTTAACCAACAATTATCTACTTTGAACTTTTTTATTTTTTTGAAAAAAAAGAAAACACTTCTTGTACCATTAATCAGCTCGTGATGACAATATCACTCCAACATCATTTTCACTCAGATGAGAAGTTTGCTGATCGTTTTATAGAATTGGAGATTGATATAAAATTAGCACTCAAACTCTGAATGAAGCGTGAAATTTTTATTTTAGTATTAAGTTGCTGTGTGTGGGCGGTGGAGACAAGCATTAAAAATGTGAAAACTAAAAGATAATCTTATATATATATATATAAAAGCATGGCTCATAAAGTTGTTGGCATGGTATTATTTATCCCTTTTGACTACTTCCGGCCGGCGTAGTTATTTCACTTTTTTTATTAGGGAAAAGTAAGTCCAATGTTTTTATTTATATTGATTTAGTTATAATAAAATAAAAATAAATTTGACCAAAGTCATTTTTATTTGAAGTTATTAAAGAAAACAATTGTTTATTAATATGTCACAATTATCATGATTTGTTTTGAATGCAATGATATCATTTAAGTGATGTAAGGATGATAACGTGATGAATTCATGAATTAATTAGATTTTTAGTACAGATACTCATTTCCTCTATTCATGCCTAATGAATTGGGTCTTGGCTATTTGTTATTTGAATATTATTTATTATTTATCTTAAAATATAAAAATAATACATAAATATTCAAAGAAATAATTATAATTTTCTTACATATTCTTGTAAATGTATTTGATGAGGTCTAGTTTTAACCTGTGGACTTGAAAATCAAGCTTAAGCCCAGAATAGAGTCATTAATCTCTTGATTTTGACAGTCTAATTCATCATTCCATGATGAGAGCAAAGGTAAAATATCGTTGTTACTTGTAAAAAGTTTTTTTATTATTATTATTTAGAGATTCTCTAATGATTAAATTAAAATCAATTATCTCTTTAAGTAAGCGTTTTTCTTTTGAGATAAAATTGTCATTCTTAAAGTAGAGAGATGAAATTGAACTTGGTGAGGTCATCCTCCCAGGTGCTTATCTTTTTTGTAAGGAAAAAGTTGGTTTATCTGTAAAATATTTTTGTTCCATCAAAATAAAATATCTCTAATTTATTAGGATAAAATATATATAATCTATAAAGGGTTGCCTAGGTTAAATGCTTAGCTAAGTCCAAAGATTATGAGTTTGGTAACTTGTCAAACCTACAAGTATTCGGGCTTAATACTTTGCTAACTCCAAGGATAATGAGTCAGACAACTTACTAGACCCATAGGTGTCCAAGCTCAGCGCTTGGATAAACCCAAGGATTATGGGTCATAACCCTCTCATGGTCAGCCTTTTGAAGAGCAATTTCAAACAATTAAATAAAAAGCAATAATTATCGATCCATTAGTATTATTTATATTTGAAATTGAATTAATTTGGATTGAATTTTAGATCAAGTTTGATAAATATCTATACTTTATTTATTATCCAACTTAATTTCATATCAAATTCTAACTGCATATTCAAATGTAGAAAACCATTTAGAAGAGTTAAATGGTTGATATGGTTTTTTGAATAGCGTAAACATGATTTTTTTTATGTACATTCCAATGAAAAAAGTCATTTTAACAACTCATTTATATTTTAATATATTTAGTATTAATACTTTTGGTATTTTAAGAGATTGTATTAAAAAAGGTTGAATGGATGAAAGAATGAGCTTTTAAATAATCTATTTTAATGTTTTCACTAAATAAATATAAATAATAAAAATGATTTTTTTCGACTAAAAAGTTATTTTGACTCTTTATTTAACTCTCCTATTAGAGCTCTAATATCAATAAAGAAAAAGCTATAAAAATTAAAATAATAATAATTATTATTATTATTTAGCTCAGTCATTAGAGATGCCCTAAGCAGCAACTATTAAAAAGAGAACTTATTTATTCTAGTCCTATGGTCAGATTTGATTTCCATCCCTAAGTAGAAGGATTTGATCTATGTGAGTGTATGTCTAAGCCTAAAACCTTTTAATCAGATGATCAAGAAATTGTACATCTGGCTTTGATGAGAAATTTGTTTCTCTGTGGTATGAGTATTGTTCACCAAAGCAGCACGCACTTCTGTGCATTCAATTTTTATGGAAACCTAGCTGTGCCCTTTTTCAGGATAGAAAGATATAAAGAAATTAATAAATATTATTGGATCGTATACAGGGAAAATACCTGAAAAAAGGAGGCAATATTAGGGAACGTTACGTTGTCTTGCTCTCCCATTTGTGGAGCACACCCTTTCTATATATTAAAAAAAAATGATTTATTTATTGTATTTTCGAAGCGTGCATTCTATGGCATATGGATGCATATAACCAAGTCATATTTCTCATATTTTATTGCTCCAAAAGTGTCCCATTTCTTGCACCTAAGGTCGACTTCTATAAACAAAAAATCTTTCACTATCAATTTTCCAAGAAAAAAAAAGAAAAAACCACCATCATACTAATAAAGAATTTCCAACCTCTTGCGCTCATGGTCCTCCAATTTCTTCCCTGTGATTCGAGTAGTTTATTGAACCAAGTAATCGAAAATAAAACATAAATAAAATGTTTGAGACAGATTATAATGAAGTTAATATTTGAGATAAGAATGGACTTGGTTTAAGATTTAAGATACATATAAATAAACAAATCGAGAAGTTAACTTAGATTTATTTTAATTTTTTAATAAAATAATATTATTTTGAATATTTAAAAATAAAATTATTGATCATATCATTTAATTCTAATCAAATTAAATCTTTAAATAATTTAAAATAAATTAAATCTGAAATTATGTGATCTAATTAAATTATGTTTTGAATTGAAGAGTTATTGAGTTTATCCATCAAAATAGATTAAATTTATTTATTATAATTATGATTGAGATTGTGAAAGTACAATATCATCCCTATCACTAGATGTGTAATTATGCTGGATATGTGTAGATGTTTTCATCATCCATTTTATATTTGGCCAAGTAGCTGAAAAGAATTATACAGTCACGAGAAGATACACCTCGAGGAGTTTTGTTGGAAATCCCAAATTTCACGTGACATCACATAGCACAATGCGATGTGAATCATATAATAGCTAGGATACTTTAGAGTATATTAGAAATTGTTTTTTTTTTAATATATAAAATTAATATTTTTTTTATTTTTTTTAATTTATTTTTTATATCAATAGTATTAAAACCACTACAATATTTAACAGTTTTACTGACGAAATTTTTCTATCAACGTAAGACACATATTTCGTTGGTAATTAATTTACCAACGAAATCATCGACATAAATGCTTCACTGATAAATCTTATATCGGGAATTTTTTTATCCGTCGGTAAATTCGTTGGTAAAAAAAATATATTATTACTGACGGAACAGACGCGTCGGTAATAAATTCCGTTAGTAATTCCGTTAATAAAAATGTCATGTTATCATTTATTTATTTATTTTGTTTGTATTTTTTTTTTACTGTAATTCTCTCAGTATTTCTATTTATATTTATCGATTTTCTGGTAGCGAACAATCTAAAAATATTTTAAAAAATAATTTAAAATAATAAAAATCAAATTTTAATAAAAAAAATAAATTTTACCCCAACCGCAAAAAGATTGCTCTTATCTAGTATGCTATTAATTACAATAGTTAGGCATTCACATCAAAAGACATACTTAATGATATAGAATGAAGGTCATTGACTAATTAAATTTTATATTTATTTGCTAGCAGCACGGATGTCATGTCTCGCGCACCATTATATTATACAGTATAGGCAGAAAATAATGAAAAACCTTCAACTTTCTTTTTCTTGTACATCAAGAGAAAAGACATAAACAAACAACACCAACTAGGGATGAACACACCTCTCTCTCTCTTTGCTATCTTATGTCATGATACATTTTCATTCTCCTCTATCCTAAATTACATAAAATAAAATATATAATATTCCACTAAAAAAAAAAGGGAAAAAAAACCCAGCAAGCCTATTAAATTGCATTACTTCCCTAGCTAGCTAGACGTCGTCTTCTCAATTCTGTCGAAATAACAAGAGGGTTAAAAAGGCATTAGAAAGAAAATTGAAGTGTGAAAAAAGATTTTTTTTTTTTTTAAAAAAAAGAGTATCCCATCTTTTGAGTCACCGAACCATCATATATTTGATTGCTTTCATAAAACAAAGCTAAATATCCAATATTTGGTATAGAAGAAATAAATAAATAAATAAATGCAATAATTTTTTCATGCGTTGATCTAACGTTATTAAGGTCCCAATATTTTATTTGATGCTGAGCACAAGTTTGCCTTTTTTATCCATTTTATTTTTTCAGCTCATCTCATTTTATATAGTTTTATTAAACCAGCTTGGCGCAGAACAACCTAGTAACCCATAAATCCGAACTTGGATCTAAATGAGTTTTAAATTAAATTAAATAGAAATTAATCTAGTTTGATTTTTAAAAAAATTCAAAATAATATTATTTGAATTTATTTTGAAAAAAATCTTTAAATAACATCATTTTCAATTAAATTCAAGCTATCCTACCAACCCAAGACTAGGAAAGAGTTTTATAACTTGATTTGATTTTTTTAAACATAATATTTAAATTTGATTTAAAAAAAATAAAATAAAATAATTTTAGTTTTTAAAAATAAATCTTAAAATTTAATTCAAGTTAACCTAGTAATCCAAAACTAAAAAAGAGTTTAATAACTTTTATTTTTTAAAAAAGGATTGAGCTAATTGTACTACTATGGTACTAGATCAATTGACTTTTGAATATATAAGTAATGTTTAGATATAGTACATTAATTTAAAAAGAAAGAAAAAAACATATATTGTAAACATATACCTTACACCCTTCCTTCTATATCTGTTCCAAATAGCCTGATCTCTTTGATCACTTCTACTTTGTACCTTGTCCCAGTTTCTGGGCCATTCTCCATAACAAAGATTATCTTATTGCCAGGCTTCAAGCCCTTGGCTCGAACAAATTTACGCCATCCCCTAGAGATGACAGGTTTGAAGTGGTTCCCTTTGGTTCGAACCGAGAAACCAAAGGACTGCACTTCTCCACTTAGATCCTTAACTGGTAAATCTAATTTATTTTTACCTTCAAATCGAGAAAACAAATTTTCCTCGAACCATTTACTTGGTACTGAAAATCTTACCTCGACGTCAGTTTCAGATAGAGTTTTCCTGAAATTTGCCATTATAGATGATTGTTGATTTATAAATACAGAGTTTTTCTTGTTAAATCAGAGAGAGTAAGGTGTTTAAGGAACGGGGAAATTTTGTTCCGAGATAAGTTATCTAGCAGAAAGAAAGCAAAGAAATCACAAAGCCTGAAGGGCTTTCTAATTTAGCTAGGGTTTATATATGCAGAGCTGAGCACGCAGTTTGGACTTTTTTTCGCACTATAGAATAGATAATGTTTGCTTATTTCACTACAGGATTAGGAGATCTAAGGGCGGTGGAGAGAATTGACCCAAGCAAATTGCATAAGAAAAACATAAAACGTTTGATTGTGGCCATTGGAAGAAGAGAAAAATTAATAATTTTTTTAAGAATTAACACACTAATTAATAGGATTGGAGAGTAGCTTTACCATCAAATAAAAAAACATATAACATTACCTCTCTAGAAATTTTATACATGACAGTGCTGTGTAAGGAAACACATTATCTTAGTAGTTTTCTGGTGGATTATTAATTACAGCAATATAAAAAAATATATATATAAAAAAACCCCGCAATATTCGATGTCTGTCGAGGTTTATTGCATCTACATGGTAGATTTCTTCTGTTAGTGGTGGCAATCCTAAGAAGTCGTAGTTTTTTTTTATTTTATTTTATTCTCTGTCAAAGAGACTTTGTGTGGTTTTTATAGTGAAAGGCTTGTGCATAGCTGGATTTTGAATAGTGATGTTATATCAATTGTAACTAATATTTGATAGTGAAGTAAACCTTTGTCGATCCATTTATAAATTTTCTGCATTTTGATTCATTAATTTCTGATTTGCACATCATGTTTTATATCTAATTTGAATATAAAATATAATAATCCTGACATTTAATTAGTATTATTAAACTCCACCTAACCTGATAAATTAATTTAATGACCAACCAACATAAAACTTGATTTAGATTAGAATGAAAATTAATATAATCAAACCTGATCATCTTATAAATCAATTCTCGAAGCAATTAAAATTAAAATCCAGTTTGGCTACAAACAATAAGAGTTTTAAGCTCGTGGCTGCAAAATTGAGGACAGCCGAAGTGTTAATACAAGAATTTTTAAAAAATATATCATTTTGAAAACTTTTTAGTTAAATTATATTTTTTTCTCTGATTATCCATGTTATTTTTGAATATTTACAAATTAACTAAGTAAACACGGTTTAAACTGTTTTATTTCTTTAAAATATATTAGCAATATCTAAAAAAAAAAAAAAATTATTCGGCAAGCAATGTAGTACGGCTAAATAATATGTATATATATATTAGAGGTGTTGAAAGCCATATTGAATTCAATCTGGCAAATACTATCAAAGGATATAATTGATCAAATTAATAGCAAATGCCTCAATTTGTCACAGCCTCAATAATTAAGTGACAAAAACTGCCATTAAGCGTAAGTGATATTAGAGGGGAGACTAATAGTCGTAGTGAAGAAGAGACCCAAAAAAAAAATGGCTGCCTCTGCCTCTGCTTCTGCTTCACTAACCTCGTCGGCGACAGAAGAAGAGATAACGCTGACAGTTAAATGGAGCGGAAAGGAGTACACTGTCCAAGTCTGCGGCGACGACTCAGTAGCCGGGTTGAAGCGCCGTCTCTGCGAACTCACCAACGTTTTGCCCAAGAGGCAAAAGCTTCTTTACCCCAAAATTGGTAACAAACTCGCTGATGACTCCGCTTTTCTCTCTCAATTACCCCTCAAATCCTCTCTCAAGATGACCATGATCGGGTAACAAACTCTCCCTCTCTCAGTGCATACCAAAGACTAAGCAAAAGTTGGTTTCTTTAGTGATCTATGTGCTTGTTTCTTGATGGGTTTTTGTTGATGATGCTCTTGTGTTGATTAATGGGCTTTTTTTTTTGTGTAAAATGGAGTGGTTTCTGTGAGTTTTCAGAATTTCCTGTGGAAAAGACACCATTTTTGTGTCTGCATTTGTTTGTCTACTTAGAAAGAACTAAGAGAAAGTGGTTTTGCTACTTTGTCTTGGTGAGGCTTATGTTTCTTAGCTCAAGAACCAATTATAAAGGATTAGGACAAACAGACCCCTCTGGTCTCGGTTCCAGTCTTGGTCCCTTGCGTGTAAAAAGTTGATCTTATTTTTGCAATGGTGAAAGTTCTTTCGACAAAGAGCTTTTGCTGGATTCTCCTTCTTTTGTCCTTTTCTTTTAGGATACTTACTCGGTAGTCAAGCCTTCTTCAATTTAAGGTCTTCCTCAATGAATTAGTATCCCATTGGCAACATGTAATGCTATTGTAGGATACCCTTTTTTTCCCTGCATAGCACATAGCAGTCATATGGGCCCAAAATTAAACTATTGACAAAAGCAGTGATGGAATAAGGGTGCCTATCTTCTGTGATACAGAATATGCAGAATGTAACTATGATAACTGCTATAAATCTCAGCAAATAGAGTGTAGGATTGTATAGATTATTCATTCTAAAGTGAAATTTTGTACATTTTCATAGCTTCAGCATTTTATTCCTAGCAACTTGCTCTAAAAGATTGGTGGAAGCAGAATGCATAATAATACAAGTTGTATATTACTACATTGAAATGAAATTTCATTCTTCCTAGTGTGCTATAGGTTGAATTTGTCTGGTATAAGAATTTGCTATTGCTAAAAAATAAAGTCACCATCACATTTGTTTAAGTTTGTAATGACAAGGGGTCAGTCTGTTACATCTACGTCAACTTTAATTTATTATATTGCAATGTCAATCACAAGAGATTATTACTCTTTTAATTTTAATCTCATTTGAAATGGATACTAAATACCATTACAGAACTGTTGAAGATGATATAATAGTGAATCAAATGGACTCTCCAGAGATTGTTGATGATTTTGAACTTGGGCAAGATGAAGCGGTCGACATTGAAGATGATGAAGCCAATAAGCAGAAACTGAGGAGGCGTATTGATCAATACGAGGTCAGCCTTTAAAAAATTCCTGGTTAATTAATTAAGTGAATTGTATCTTGTGAGTTCTACGGGAATATAATATGTGCTTGGATTTATCTTTTTATTCTGAACGCTTAACACTCGTGTACATGTATGCTTTGTAAGAGATTTAAACCTTCCTATGCTATTCGTCCAAGAAACATGGTGTCAAAATATTGCTGCATTTGTCATTCACCTTACCCTATAGCTTGATGAATCTCCTTGTGTGTTTTCATTTAATGATTTGTTTGCTGCTCACTTTCTCCTAAAGCATGGCTATCATCCTTAAGCTAACCCGTGCCAATATATAGATTGGCAGTAATGATGCCACCCAACCTTTTCCAAACTAGCAGGACGCCAAAGTATTTAGTTTTAGTGACATGAGATGCTGAATGTATGGCTAATATTACTATCCCTTATGAAGCATCTGTAGTGCGATAGATATTGTTTTTCTGAACCTCTTTATGGAGTAATGCTGCAGGGTCTTGCAGTGGAGCTTCTCTACTGGATGTTTAACACAACTGGAATTTTGCATTAAACTTTTTTCCTGTCAAGGGTGGTGGTTATCCTCCTACCCTTTTATCACTTCTGTTCTGAAAAATATCTGTTTTTGTTAAAGACAAGGTAAAAAAAGCTTTGCATGAACTCCAAATGTGTGATTCTATTCTTCATATGAAATAAATGGTAAAAACACAGGACTACAAATGGAATCGATTATGGAGTTTGTACTAGCTTTTCAATGTGCCCTACACAACCACTGCTAAATAGCCAATTCAGCTTTGTTACTAATTTTAAAACTGTACTTCCTGTCTTTAAAATGATGATTTTAATGCCTGTTGAAGTTTTATGAAATCTATTCCATAGCACTACCACCTTCTCATTAGTCTGTGGCTGCAAATTTTGAGATTTAATCAATATCTTGATTGCATGTGTTTCGGTCACTAGACAGTGTAGTCAAATTATCTTTGGCTTTGTAAACTATTCTCTTAACTTTCAGTTTTTGAAAGATGATAAAAAAATAAGGAATTTAATGGAGTGGAAGGTCAAAATGTCAAAGTGGTATATGTATATGTATAAGTATATGTATATGTGCATTTAATGTTGAGGTGAAATGTTCATCTAGCTGGTGCATAAGGGGTGCCTGGTGCTTTGTGTATTTAGTAGCCAAGCTGTTGTTTCCTCTATATTTTCCACCATTTGTTTTCTCTGCACAGAAGATTATAAAAAGTGCCTATTATGTACCTAATCATAAACAAGGACGCATGGTTTTTATCTACCAAGTATGGCATGACACTTCTAAACTGACATTAATTTGAATGCATGATTTGATACTTCTTTTTTCTGCACAAAGCTTGTGAGTAATGTCCATGTTTGTTGTGTTTGGATCTGTAGATTGAACTTAAAAATCCATGTCGTCCAGGGAAGAAACTGCTTGTTCTGGACATTGACTATACACTGTTTGATCACCGATCCACAGCAGAGACTCCACTTGAACTCATGCGACCATGTAAGTAGCTAGGTTGTAGGAATTTTTTGTAACAGTTAATTTCTAATGTTGTCATCTTGTGCAGATCTTCATGAATTTCTCACTGCCGTTTATGCAGAATATGACATAATGATATGGTCCGCAACCAGGTCAGATCCTCAACTTTGATTTTTTCTCTTTCTTTGTGCTGGCTTTCCACTTTTCCTCCACTTCCCAAGCCCAATAAATGAAGTGATGTAGAAACAGTTGTAAACACATGAACAAAACACTCAAGAGAACCAATTCTGTGAAAAACTCAATTTATTTGATCAATCAATGCTCACAACACAACTAGCATATTTAATGGCACCAACCAAATAGAAATAGGAAAAGTAGATCCTAATAGCATTATAAATTAAAACATCCCTATAAAAATAGGAAAACCTACTAAATAAGAACTCAACATTCCTACTTTACTACTAAATTGTAAATATTAATATTCCTAAATAATACTAAAAATTAAAATGACTAACACAATATAAAATTCCAAAAGAGTCAATTACTAAATGTACCTCTTTTCTACAGCATGAAGTGGGTTGAATTGAAGATGGGACAGTTGGGGGTCCTCGACAATCCTAACTACAAAATCACAGCTCTTTTAGACCACTCGGCAATGATTACAGTTCAGTCAGACTCTTGTGGGATCTTTGAATGCAAGCCACTTGGGTTGATTTGGGCTAAATTCCCAGAGGTGCAATTTTAAGACACGGGTGTATAATTTTCCATCGTTTATATGTGTTACCCAAATAACAGTGACAAACTGACTTGCACCATGTTTTAATATTTTTCAAATACAGTGAAGAAAATGGAACCATTTTGTTTCTTGCATGAAGTCCAATTGTCAAGCACCACAAGTTGACATGCTGTTTTCTTTTTGGTTCAGTTTTACAGTTCAAAAAACACTATAATGTTTGACGATCTGCGAAGAAATTTCATGATGAACCTGCAAAATGGTTTGGTAATCAAGCCATTCCGAAAAGCTCATGCAAACCGAGATAATGATCAGGAGCTAGTGAAGCTCACACATTACTTGCTCGCCATTGCAGATCTGGACGACTTAAGTGTCCTGGATCATAAAATGTGGGAGTTCTTTGCTGACGAACTGAGTGATGTACCTGAGTGATGTTAATGAATTTTGAAACCTTAAAGTTTGCTGTTTATGTCTTCCTTTTGAGGTAGGTAGTTTATGTTCTTTTGTTTTCAGTTATCATCTCTGTCAAACCTCACTTGTTATTGCTGCCAAAACATTATCTCTAACATTGACAGAAATTCATCAGAAAAGGGGGGGAGGGGGGTGTATTGAACCAAAATGTAGATATCTACTACATTTTATGGCTAACTATTAATATGATGGAAAATTTATGGCTAACTATTAATCATATACATACATAAATTGTTACCTAAGTTTCTCATTGCAGATCTACGGAATTCATATGAAAGAGAAAAAGTTTTTAAAAGTGATCAGTGATTTAATTATTATAGCAATGGTGGATCGTGTTATGCACACATTGATGAGGTGAATGCCATGCAACCATAGGGATGATGGACATTGTTTGATTCGTTAAAGTGTCGCAATTTGCATGATTTGTTGTTTTCAGAGACCGGAGGGGAGAGGGTGGGGGGGGGGGATGATGAAGGAACAGGTATATGGATCCCTCATGGGGTGTAGCTCACATGGAAGTGGTAGTTCTAGATGGCTGATGTTATGTTCAGCGTGAAGTCATTGGCCCTTTTGGAACCTTATCAAGGGAGTGTTATGGGTCATTTGGCAACATTATAAAAACTATTGTGCATAAAAAACCGAAAAAGTGCGTACTGGAATTTAAAATTATTAACTACTCAATTACACACATGTTTGTTCTGGTATACCCTTGTAATTTCTAATGAGATCTTCCATTTCAGGGATGCCAAGGTTGGATTCGGATATATAGCAAAAGGCCAGCCTATTTGTGTTCCTTTCTTTGTTCTATAAATCACAAGAACTGAACATTCTTGGAGGATGCAGGGGAATGGTTTCAGATGAAATTTTAGAATTCCATGCCTTGTTCTATCCCAACTCTCAAGGTAGCTCTATAACTTTCTATTAGATTGGTACATCAGTCAAGTGTAGTGCTGCAAAACACATGTAAACGACAATTTGATCTAAGCTCTCAACTTGTATGCTATTTGCCTGGGTTAGCTCTAAATTTCTAATGCTCAGACCCTGTGAAACTTGTATGGTGGTTAGTAATTGAGTAGTTCTTGTGGGATGGAAACATTAGTCGAGATAATAGTGGATGTGTTTGTGTCTGGTGGGTTAGTGCAAAGAGTTGCCAGATTTACAGAGTTAGAGGGCCTACAGTGTTTTCTAGGTTTTTTAATTATGTATTTCATTTTTTTTCATCTTCCTTGATAGCTTGTTTCCTTTCATTAGAGTTTGCAATCACTAGGATCTTCCCCTGTGTAATACAGTTATCACCCTTAAACCTAGCCTAGAGGGCCATCGCATGAGCAGCTCTATTGTTAGCTCGACGAGCATGATTCAGTAGACTTGAATGGAAGAAACCCATTTGGCCACCTTATTTTGAACATCAATGGCAGCATTAAAGTTGAACTTCACATTAAGGTTAGTCGTCTTCATAAGAATACTTTAAATAATTGTTATAAAACCGGCCTGCTCAGGTAAAACTGTTGACTTGGGATCAAATCACTGCCTCTACCAGCCATTGGCCGCCGTGTATATACATGTGCCGCTGACATTACAGCTAGTTTGTTTTCGGGTGTTAAGTGGTCTTGGCGGAAAATATATTAAAATAATTTTTTAAAATAATTTTTGATATAAATTTAAAATGTTTTAATAATGTTTTTAAAATGCAAAAAGAAATATATTTAACTGTCAGAATATGTTCAAATCTCCACCATGACATGAAAGTATAGCTTTCAAGCTCAAGGGCTCGACTCCTTAAGAGTTAAGATATCAATCGAGTCAACTTTTTGAATTATTGAATTATTGAGTTTATATGAGCTAATTGTGTTTAGTAAAATAATATTGTTTTATTTTTTGAAAAGATTTCTTTGGTGTTAATTGGGTTGAGATTGAATTGGGTCAATCAAATTATTGTCAAGGAAATTTTATTAATAATAACTTCAATTTTTGATCTGATTTAATTCAAATAAAGTTTGAGTTTTAAATTTTTCAAGTTAAATTTAGTAGCGTTTAATAACAATTGTTGTATCCTCATCAAATCATCATCTTTAACCTTACCAAGATAAAAAAAATGTTTTGAAAATGTTATTGGGACAAGCAAATATTGAATTAATGTTAATTTTGAAATGATTTTAATACATTAATATCAAAATCAGAAATTAAGCAAATATTATTTTAAAATTAACTTGGATTGGTTTGACACGTTGATTTGGCATTTGGCCAACCCGAAGCTTAAACTGGTCTGTGTTAAAGAAAAATTAAAGAAAACACTTGATTGACTTCATAACTCGATCAATTGGTCAAAACTAAATAATTAATCAATTGGCTTTTTTATATAAAAATATTGTTTTGACTTTTTTAAAAAATTAGAGTTAGTTCTTTTGATCCGTGACTAGAGCTTTAGCTCAGGTTAATTTTACTTTATATTTTAAAACTATGATTTTTTTAGATTCTTGCAAAAACATACCATAGTATTACTAAATATGAGATTAGTCAAGTGAGGTAGAGATGGTCACACTTGATGTCTCCAATGGGAACAGCCTCGCGTCAATATATACTTTGGTAGAGACAATTATGGGTATAGAAGGGAGTTGACTTATGCCAACTTTTGAGTTATTTTTATTAGCTTCATCATATCCTTTTTATTCAAATTAAGCTCATAGGACACCGTTGAGCATGCATACTGCATCAAGAAGAAGAAGAGGGAAGAAACTTGAAAGCCAAACTATACAATACTTCTCATGCATGACATTGATTACTGCTAAACAAATTATTTAACTAATTAAACAGAATTTTATTATATTAACGTTACCATATCCGAGAGAGCAATACTAAATCACCTTTCCAAACGGCTCTAGCTAGGCTACAAGGCTAGAATAACTACCGGTGGAGGGGGAAAGACTATTTTCGTAGCTACGTACAGCTTATAGGTCAAACTCTTCAAAGACCATACAGGGGAAGATCCTCGACGTCAACCCAAATATCTTGCCCCATCAAGATCATCACTTTTCGTTGAGCTCTCACCGTGTACCTCCTGACCACGTCATCTCTCTCCATGAAGAAGACAACCCTGTCTTCGGGAGCAAGGCCTTTCTGCTCTACAAAACGACCCCAAGAAGAGCGTAGAAGAACGGGTTTTGGGTATGCTCCAGTCAGACGGGTTGATAGACAAAACCTCCATAAATTATCAGTAGCATCGACTGCTTCAAACTTCATCATATGGGATCCTTGAGGAAATTGAAAAGCCTCAAGGACATGGGTTGGAAATGAAAGAGTATGGCTTATATGGGTTGGTTTTAGTTTCTTCGTGAAGAGATGTACTTGTTCCATTCCTTTTCAGGAGATAAAGAGTTTCTATGGAGAGAGAAGGCTAGAGAGAGAGAGAGAGATGCCTAATGCTATATATAGACGTCGGCTCGACAAAAAAAGTAAGCAAACTTACAAAGATTTGAGCAAAATTTATATTTAATCAATCATTACAGTGTAATTATTCCTAATAAATTATACTTACAAAGTTTTTTTTTTTTTACAAACATAGCTACAAAAACCATAATTGAACCCTAATTTAATTTAAACATAAAATTTGTCATAATAAAATAGAAGCTTGAATTCAAGAAAATCTCTTGAAGGTAAACCCAATTGAGTTTAGATTCATGGGAGATTTTAGAAAAAGATTGCGATGATTTTAATGGCCGGTAAATTCAACGGTGGCCCACAGCACATCACCATATCAAGCAATTCCAAGCTGAGCTTTATCAGGATGTGTTCTTGGATGGATCAATCCACCATATAAGTTCAAAATAGATTACTTTCCATGTGATTGACTTGATTGGGAAGTCAAAAGGTACCTATGGCTAGGGATCTATAGAGACAGTGAAGATGGGATTTGGTGTTTTCCACTATCTCCTAAATTACTATTTATAAAGGTATAGCTTCTAGAGTTATCAAGTTAATTAATGACTCGTTAATTATTTTTACTACAATATTTTATTCTTGTTCTTAATAAAATAATTAAGATGTTAGTGTTTGGATTTGTTTAATTAAATCAATAGAACCATTAAAAATTCAATTAGACCACACAAGTTTAACGAATGAATTATTTATCATATCAAGTTTAGTTATAAATCAGATTTAAATTAGACTTTAAATTCTAGATTTTTTAAGACATTTTTTTCTTAATTAAATATTAACATGGTGGGTTTGGATATGATTTAATTAGGTTAATCGAGTTATTAAAAATCTTATCAGATTCAATGGGTTTGACTATATTAATGTTTTGTCTAATATAATTAAAAATTAAATTTAAATTAAATTTTAAATCATTAATTTCTGAACTCGAACCAAATTTAACGACTACATATAATCCTATTGAATATATATAATCCAATTGAAAGGGTTCCCAATCACAATGCTCATGATTTCACTACCATAACTCAAACTTGTTAAAGGAACTTTCTTTTATCCTATGTTATGAAAATCATGAAAACTATGATCAAATTTGAACACTTTTACTGATTATTGGAAGCTTCATTAGGCCTTTAGCATGTACATAACAGGCAGCAAGTACATATCCTCATCGATTCTCAACTTTATTGCAATTGTTTTAGAAATTGAAGCAAGAATTCCAGAGTGTAATTTCTGGGTTATCCACTCGTAAATGAATATAATATTAAAGACATTGAGTGAAAGAAAAAACAGGCGATATAATTAAGACATTATTTTGGTTATGAAAGATCAGGCTAATACTATTTCAATTACTTTGAAAAAAAAGTATTCAATTTTTTTTTGGTAATTGTGGTTGTTCGGATCAGTTTACATGTACCTCAACTAATTCTTTAAAACCCTGAAGTTAACGATTAGATAAATTTTCTAATAGCCCTGCGGTTTGTGACACTCAAATTAATAATCTCTAATGAACAAATTCAAGATTTGACCAATTAAACTAAGTATACCTTTCAAAAAAAAAAAATACTACCATGTAAGAGTGATGCCAATTTAATTTCTGAATCTAGCTGGTTATAGTTTTCGCGGCTTCAGTACTTTATGTATTCTCAATTCTCTACATTACTATTAGAATACAAAATACTACCATTAATTTCTTGATTTTATATTAATATAGAAAATCAAGCAAAAGTTGTGTTTAGCTTTTTGACTTGCATGGAAAATTAACATGTGGGGTATGATTAATTCTTTCGCATCAACTATATAATATCTTGATTTTCTTAACGTATTGAATGCTTTATTTGTTTATTGATTTAGATGATATCATAGTCATCAAATGTTTCTTTTTTTAATTCTAAAAACAATTTATATGTATTTTAGTATAAAGAACCATTTTAATTTAAAAATTTAAACTATCATATAAGAATTATATCTTGTGTTTGAGTTTATTAATTAGAATGAAAAAAATAAAATTCATACTTACGACCATTTAATAATAGTTTCAAGAACCAAACAGTATAATTATGAATAAAAGTCATTGTTATTAATTTAATTATATTCACATTAATATTAAAAATAAAAGAAAATAGCTATCCTCTATAGAGATTTAACTTATTGATAAGTGGATTTGTTTTATTTTTATTGTTCAAAGTTTCAATCTTAAATCATTGAAGTTAAATGTGATCTCAAGATTTATAGTATGTTTAGAGATAAATGAAATAGAAGGAAAGAGTTGTGTAAAAATAAAATAAAATAAAATAATAAGCCTCTTTTCTTTGTTTGAAAACTAAAATTAGAAATAGAAAATAAAGAAACGGACATGAATCGCTAACTTCCTTTTTCTAAATACATAAAATTTATCCGCCCAGATTCAGAGAAAATTGAAAAAAAAAATAATTGACAGAATTTCACTCGTAAAATCCTATAAAAAATTGTATTTATTTCTTTTCCATCATATATCTAAACAAACAAAACATCATTTTCAGATTCTTACATAAACATGTACCATCGTATTACTAAATATGACATTGGTCAAGTGAGGTAGAGATGGTCACACTTCATGTCTCCAATGGGAACAGCCCCATGCCAATATATACTTTGGTTGAGACAAATATGGGTACAGAAGGGAGTTCACTTATGCCAACTTTTGAGTTATTTTTATTAGCTTCATCATATCCTTTCTATTCAAATTAAGCTCATAGGACACCGACGAGCATGCACACTCCGTGAAGACGAAGAAGAGGGAATAAACTTGAAAGCCAAATTATATATCGCAAGTCACAACGTTTCGTCCATTACTTAGAAAAATATAATGGTTTATCTAGTAAATATAGAAAGATAATAAATTTTTATTTTTTATCAGTGAAAAATTTATATGGAAATCGCCACCTAATATTTTAATCATTAGAAATCCTAATTGGTCTCAAAGATCGAGTACAGAAGCTGGTTGCGTAAAAAAAATGTATTAACACCCCAACTACGTCATACAAAAAATAAACTGTATTATTTTATTGTTTGATAAAATCTAAGGTTTATTCCTTAACATTTTTTATTTGCTATATAGATTATTAATTCATTTATTTTGAATGTAAATAATTTCTTTAAAATATGATAAAAAGAAACTTATTCTTCATATAGAAAAACAGAAGGATTTATAGTATTCCGAGAATAACTAACGAGTTACTCTCTGAATTTAGTCTGAAATCATATAAAATGGTTACATGCCAATGTTAATTTGCCAAAATTTTGTATTGAGCAAAGTTACTCCCAGTAATTATTTTTAAAGGATTTCTCTTTAACTAACCAATAGGATTTTATTATTTTTTCTGCATCATAAATTAACTCTATATAAAAGCTGGCACAGTCATGCCCTCATTGCTTAAAAAAACTAATTTAAAAGCTAAGTTTGTTGATTGGTAGAAATAAGTTTTAACATACCATTACTTTTTTAATAATTAACTTTGTTGATTGGTAGAAAAAGAAGACTATTGAAAAGCTATCCATGTCAATATACGTAATAGCTGTGGAAAAACTTGGATGCTTTGGTTTTTGCTCCTGGCAATTTCCACGAACCTTCCGACTAGGAAGTTTCCTCGGTGCTTCCCCCTTTTCATTTCCATGACTATATGTGGAACCCATAGAAGAAATTTGTGGCCATAATATTGAAGTTTTCAATTAAGTAAGAACATGGACCAGTAGAGGTGGGTCGAATCACACCCAGGAAACTAAAATTCATTTTCTCTGTGCGTGCTGCTCAAGCAAAGACTCGGTAATTCGGTTTATCAGATCGACAGATAATGTTGTCAGCAGATATGTTCATTGAGCACATCGACGTGTCTAAATTATTTTATAAGAAGCTTGTATGAGTAGTAAAACAAATTTGCTAGTTGAAATTAGCATAACTTTTTAATTCAATTTTAAAAGGTCAGCTCACTGTAAGCAGTTAAGGTTTTTTTTTATATTCAAATTAGATGAAGTTGTTGTTTCATAATTTCCGGAATTTTTTTATTAGTTTTTAAAAATCTATTTAATTCAGGTTTTATTAGTTAGGTTAATTTAACTTATCTATTGACAAAAAAATATTAACAATTCAGAAACATGAAGTCAGAATTCTCTCTATAATATAATTGTAATTTAAAAGTTGTGGAGCCATGATTTTCTTTTCCATTTTTGCTATACACGGCCTTAAAATAAATTAATGAAGCATACAGTGACATGAAATTAGTCCATACATTGACATTTTAGGAAAATAGGACGGTGAAAGAAAATAGGAGTGCTTTTAAAGCTTAATATATTGTGGTTGCTATTTTTAGTGAAGAACAAAATTAATCAATTCAATGAATTTCAACTTTATATCCTACTACAAATGTCACAATCACAATCACAGTTTTTTACATTCCGAACAAGGCAGGTTCATCCAAGTTAAATGAAATAATTTTTTTTTATAAAAAAATGTTGTTTAGATTAAAAAAAATTAAAAAGTCAATGAATTATTTACCGAGTTTTACTCAAGTATATACAGTCGTTAATCAACTCATGTTTTTGACCGAGTCAATCCTTTATTTTTTTATTGATCCGTCTTGATTCCAAATCAACATTAACAAGTCAACCAACAATTTGGTTCAAGTTTTATAACCGTGACTATAATACAAACTATGTTAGTTTTTATATATTTTTATGGAACTAATTATTTTTTTATTCTTTTATCCTTTGAGATAAAAAAAAATTCATGATAGTATTTTTTTATTGAAATTTAATTCTCATGTGATGCTAAGCTTTATTTTAAAAAATTATTTTGATTTCATAAAAAAATATGTATTTTTTCTAGGAAAAAAACATTAATAAAAAGGAGACATTTGGTTAATTTTTTTCCCTTATTGATTTAAATAATTTCAATTCTTGAAAATATTTATTTTAATTATGTTAGGTTTTCATTCAAAAAATTATGTTGTCCATAAAAAAATACATGTTTTCATAAAACATAAATGAAATATATGGATAAGAAAATAAATTTTTAATTGAAAATATATTTTATCCTCTATAATTTAATTGTTTAATTTCTTAACAATATTTATTTTAATCATTTTAAATATTTTAAAAATAAATATAAAGTAGGTTGTATATTTGTATATGTAAAACCACGATACATCACTTTAAATTATTACTTCTACCAATCTAGTATTTATTATTATGATAATTGTTGTTACTCATATTTAGGCACCATATGCTAATGGAGATACTTATATTCCTTTTGAATCGAAGGCAAGAGTTTAGTTCAGGGTTGCTGAGAAATTGACAAAAGCAAAGAAAAATAAATGTTTTTTGAACTCTATTTCAGTCATCTTTTACTCTTTTTATCCTTCCATTTTGACTGCCGAAACTGTCAGGATTCTTAGGCTAAGTAGGAGTCTTTCTAATGCTAAATTTTTTTCCTTTTGTATTTGGTCTTTAAGGCTAGAAAAATCCCTCAAAATTTGTACTGAAAACTAATTTTGCCGTTGTCACAATTATGTTGTAAACCAACTTTGTTTCAACTTCGACCTTGATTCTGAATTGGTTTTGTACAATATCTGACCATCCCGACTATATTCTATCACTCATGACATGTTGAAGAATTGACCTACACCTTTATTTGGTCTTAGGGCTCACTGTTCTTATGGCGGACTCTTAGTCAAATTAGGATGCTTGGCATTGTCAGTTTCCTGAATTAGATTAGGAGACCCTTTTTTACCAGCCAATTGTAGCTAGATTTTGTACTTCAAAATGAATTTATCTCATTTTGAATTAAATTTCTAGTCTTGTACGCGTAGATGAATTTGGGTTTGTGAATTGCTTGATTTCGATATAAAAAGCTCTAGATATTCCTGTTTGATATCTAAACGTGAAAGTATAGAATTTTGCCACGAGAAGGATTCTGACTCGAGTTTTGCACTAAAGACTCTGCTTCCATCATGATTTTGCTGGTCGTTATTCTTAGGTCATACTCTCAATCATATCAGGATGCTCGACATTGTCAGTTTTTGAATCAGATCAGGAGACCACTTTTTTTACCAATCAAATTGCTGCCAGATTCTGTTTTTTAAAATGATGTTATCTCACTTTGAATCCTTCATCAAAGTTGTAGTCCTGGATGTGTAGTTGAATTTGGGCTAGATTCTGTTCTTTAAAATGATGTTATCTCACTTCGAATCCTTCATCAAAGTTGTAGTCCTGGATGTGTAGATGAATTTGGGCTTTTAAATCGCTTGATTTCAATATCGAAAGCTTAAGATATTCTTGTTTGAATATCTAATATGAAAGTAGAGAATTCTACCGTGAGAAGGTTTGGCCTGAGTTTGTAGGTTTAATTCGAGGGACCTAATTGCAAGATAATTAATGTTTGAAGACCAATTGTGGGCCAATGTGAAGGACTTTTTTTGGACCAAGGATTGAATTAAAAAGATGCTAAAATAAGGGAGTTGATTGAAAATTAAATTAGAAATTTTTTTGCTGGATTTGAAGGAATTGAAGAAATAGGGATTGGATAGAAAATAAAAATCTGCCACACTAAATTACGTGGATGCTGTTGTGTTTACCTTCGCCTTATTTTTTTCAGCAACAAACAACACCATCATACATTGCTTTGCATTGTTTTTTTTTGCCTTTCTTTAGTTGAGAAAAAAATGCAGCATGGTTTTCAAACAACCCCATTATGGTATTGTTTGTCACACGTGTGCGGCGTTGCGACGATCGTCTACCCTCTTAGGTGTGGTATGTCTATCTATTTCGGTAAATATGGGGAGACAAGGAATTCTGGTCTCTTATCAATGAGATAAAGAAGGAGATCAGGTACAGAGACTGATTGTGTAAATGGAAGGTATTAGCACCTCAAATACGCCCTACCTAAGATAAGCTGCATTGTTTTATTGTTTGATAAAAATTTAAGGTCTTTTCATGTTTTTTAATTGTTGGTTCATCTATGGTTCAAGAAAAGCCTTTTAGTAAGGAGGTTCTTATCTTATGGGGTAAAACCTAACCATTATAATGTCTATAAAAGAAGTACCTTTTTAATATCGAGAATACGTTTACATATAAATTCATAATCCCGGATATTAAAAGAAAAAAATATATGTTTTGAGGTTTTTTTGAAATATTGGCCAAGTTTTTGTGACTTTAATAAACTGGTTATTAAAATGCATGCTAAGATATATATATATATATATATATATATATATATATATATATATATATCCGGTATTAAATACCCGGTTTGCGTCAAAACAAAAAAAAACAAAAAAAAAAACATGTTTTTGTTTTCATACATACGACCATGTTTTTGTTTTTCTTACCCACTGTTCCATGCATGGTTATGAGTTTTTTTTCTTTTGCTTATATTAAAGCTGCATATTCTTTTCTGTTATTTTTTTCATGAGGGACCGTGAGTTCTAAAGGCCTTCATCATCCTTCACCTCCTCTGCTTAGTGCCTCCTTGATTGGGATTTGTATAGGATGTTTTTCACACAGATTTAGTTTTCATCCACAAAGAAAAACGCGAGAGGGGTTCCTTTGCATTTGAGGTTTTCTTGTGGCAGTTATTTGGTTCACGTTTTCATTCTTGTTTCTGTGAAAAGGGAGGTAGTAGACCATTGGTCTATAGTTATGGTATTTAACATATGTAATACAAAGGCATGATGTTTAGGTTGTTTGCTTTAGCGTGAAACAAACATGGCAGAAGTCTGTTGATTGTCATGTGTATACGGACTTACTCTTTTACGTTGAAAATAATGGGTCATGCTATGTTTAGTTTCTGAGTTTAAGAGGATGGACCGAAGTCTGTCGGATGAGATTTGGCTTTGAAAAGTTTTTTTCCCCTGTCGGGTTCCTCCTGCTTTGTTCTACATGCACTAGTCTTGCAATGTTAGAAATATATGTGATGTCTTGTCGTTTTAATTGTGTTTACTGTTGTAACCCATTTCTGGTCCCCACATAAAAAATAATAAAATACAAAAAAATTCAAAAAAATATATTATCAAAAAATATAATAGTGAAAAAATGTCGGAGCGCCCTAAAAATGCTCAAAACTTGATTGAGGATTTTCAAAAATATAAAAATTATTTTTTGACAGTATATCATTGACTGATGAGAGCCCCGATGATAAAGAAAATTCAATTTGAGGAAGAAAAATGCAAAATCAGAAGTTTATGGACTCAATTAAATTTTATTAAAGGTTTAATTGCATTTATGAAGATTTTAATTGCAAGAAAAATTGATTTTGGAGTTAATTTGGGCTTTAATTAGGAGAAATTAATTTTCTGGGGTCAAATTATAATTTTTGGAAGTTAATTTGGTCAAATCAGGGGCTTAATTGCATAACTATTGAAGTTTAATGGCCAATTAGGGACTTAATTGAAGAAATCCGAGACCAAGGACTAAAATGCAAAACGCGCGCAAATTGAGGGCCGAAATTTGAATCTGACAAGTTTTGGCGCCTTTTCCTTTTAAATGAAACGGCGCGTTTTGACCAAAACGGCGCCGTTTCATTCACTGTTGCAAAAAAAAAAAAAAAAAAACAGAAGCCCAAAACGGTGCCGTTTTGACGGCACTGTAGTCTTCTTCCCCTGGACGCGAGGCAGGGGAAGAAGAAGATTTTTCTTCTCCCTTTTCGCCTACTTTCTTTCCTTCTTTTGCTAAAAAAGACGCCGAAACAAGGACACCACTTGCCCAAGGATTTCCACATGTTGGACGAACATTGGAGGGGCGGCAGCATAGTGGCCGCCCCAGCCACGTCTCCCCTGTTTTTCGCCTATAAAAACAGGGGAGGAAGAAGGAAGAAACATAAGAGAAGAAAAGAGAAGGGAGAACACAACAGAAGGGAGAGGGAAGAGAGAAGAGAAGAGAAGAGAAAGAAGAGGGGAAAAGAAAAGAAAAAAAAACAGAAACAGAAGAAGAAAGAAAGAAGCAGGGGAGAAGAGAGAAGAAATCGTCGCCTCTGCCACCCTTCGATCACCAGCAACACCGCCGGCCACCGCTCCAGTTGGAAGCTCCACCGCGTCAGGTAACCTCCTGCTCCCTCGCCATCACTTTTTTTCTTCTCGCCCTCGCTGTCCCTGCCTGCAAAATGCACGTGAATAATTCACGTTCTGCTGCAAAATGCAGCGTGGGCTGGGCTGGGCCGTCAGCCCAGCCCATGTAAAATGGGCCTGGCCGGCCCAGCCCACGCATTTGGGCCGGGTCCGGCCCATTTCAATTTTTTTTAATTTTTTAATTATTTTTTTTAAGAATTTTTACAATTTTTCCAGCACATGTTTTTATCAATTTTGCTTAATATCGGTCTGTATTTTACATCGTAAAAATATAAATTCGGTATTAAAATACCCGGTTTTCGTCCAGCACTATTCATACGGTACTGTTCACACATGCATAAAAAAAAAAACAAAATAAAAAATATTTGTTTCAGCATTTTATATTTTTTCCGCGTAGTTTTTATGTCATTTTGATTAATATCGGGCAGTATTTTTTATGTCATAAAATACGAATCCGGTATTAAAATACCAGGTTTTCGACAAAAACTTCCAAAAATAAAAAAATTTGAAAAAAAAAGATAAAAAAATGTTTTTGTGCATACGGCCAAGCGTCTCAAATCTAAAATATCATATCGTATTTTTTATATGTCAAAAAACAATATTTTAGCATGCATTTTGGCTTTAATAACCAGTTTATTAAAGTCAAGAGAACATTGGCCAAAATCTCAAAAATAATAAAATATTTTATTTTGTTTGATTTTATTATCAGGGATTATGAATTTATACGTAAATTGTATTCCTGATATTAAAAAGATATTTTCTTTTGACGACTTGGAATAGTTAGTTTTTTACCCGATAAAGATAAGGATCTCCTTACACAGGAGGACTTTTCTTAAACCGTAAACGAACCAACAATTCAAAAACCACAACACGATTTTAGATTTTATCAGACATTAAAACAATACAGCCTACCTTAGGTAGGGCGTAGTTGTGGTGCTAATACCTTTCCTTTACGCAACCAGTCTCCGTACCCGATCTCTAAAGACCAGTTAAGGTTCCTAGTAACCAGAATACTAGGTGGCGACTCCCAGTCCATATTTTCACTTGTAGAGACAAGAATTTCTTGTCTCTCCTTATTTTCCAGGAATAAATATTCCGATTTTTTCTTGAGGGTGGACGATCGCCGCGCCGCCGCACACATGCGACATTTACTGTGATGTTTGTGTTTTGATATAATAAAAATATTTTCTTGTGTGCTGCATACCACCAATACCCTAACATATTTTGAACATTTCTTTTAAAAAATAAATATTCAAAGTTAAAAAAAAAATATGTTTTAACATGGATTTTTTAAACACAAAAATTATTTTCTTGCACTTTTGATTTTACAACATGTTTGTAAATTCCAAAGGGTATTGGCTAACATTCTAAAACTATAAAAATGTTATTTTTGGCAAATTCATCTTTATTCACCATTAATAGTTGGATAAAGAAATCCCAAATGGGTTAATATCCAAAATATTATTGGGAATAATTATTTTATTCACCATTAATATTTGGATAAAGAAATCCCAAAGGGGTTATATCCAAAATGTTATTGGGAATAATTTGCTGTTAATATTTGGATAAATAAACCCTAAGTGGTTAATATCCAAAATACTTTTCAAGGAATAATAAGTCATTATGCCTTAATAATATAAGGGCAAAGAAACCTATGAAAGGTGAATGTCTGAAATATTGTTAAGAGTAATCTAACTTGTTCATTTTTAACATAATGGTAGGTTTATGCCCAAAATGTTATTTAGAACAATTTACTTGCACATCCTTGAAAGAAGCCTCCATTATAATTGTGGATATTTCAAATTTTGATTCCACGGTTTATGAGTCGTGAAAATATAAAATACTAAGGCAAAAATGGGCTTTTAAAGCATCTTGAATTTCCTTAGATTTCTAACTTAGTTTTTTTTTTTTTTTGTTTCTTTTCCTTGCGATTTAATGATCGAAATACTAAAGGAAAAAAATGAGCTTTTAATCCGATTGAATCTCCTTAGATTTCTATTTTAGTGGTCTTTTAATTCATAGGTTGTAAATTTATTTCAAATCAAACATATATTTCAAGAGATCTGCACCGGTTCGCCTTGGTACTCTATAGAGATATCTAAAGGTATGATCGATATTGGCCAAGGGTTCTTTCTTTTAGACTTTGAACCCAAGATCATTTATCATAGAAAACGTATCCTAGGAAAAATGATGGGATTAGAGAACACCAACACCATAGCAATTATAAGGCAAAACAAACACCAAGCAACTTACCTTAGGTATGGCGTACTAGGTGTGCTAAAACCTTCCCTTTATGCAATCAGTCCCTTGCTTTAGAATCTTTAAAAGATCAGTTAGGTTTTCTAGTGACCATAATACTAGGTGGCGACTTCCTTTTTCACAAAACAAAGACCACGAAATCAATTCACCATTATGGGAAGGGTCGCCGCGACGTCGCAATCTTGAGAGGTTACGATAGGATGGCGACTCCACTGGGGACCCTTGGACTAGACTTGGTAGTTTGTTTGTTTATGCTATGTATTGTTGGTTTTTGTTTTCTTTTTGCTATTAATGGTTAAATGCTTTAGCATGCATCTTCACATCCTATCATGCATGGTATATTGTGCTGCTACTCAATTTTTAATCCAAAAGTTAATAACATAAGTCATAATGCAAGTCTATGATTGAGGTTGGTTATTCATCAAGGAAAGGTGGATTTGCATTATGACTTAGGTTAAGAGAAGTATGATCTTTGAGGTTAACAAGGTTATCTGTCGTTTCCTCTACAAAGACAACAATAGAAAAATAGTTGATGAATAGTTGATGTTGATCCTGGGTCTTTGAAACTCTCAAACACCATTTGAGCTTATGAAATTCCTTTTTTTCATAGCCAAGAACCATAGCCTGCATTACGTACTTTTAAAATCCATTTTTAATCAAGCAGACAATTTGAACCGATAAATGGCGCTCTCAAAACTTGAAGAGCTTTTCCATAAGGGTCGTGACTCCATGATTTAAGCTATTGGGTTATTATGGATACTAATAAAATAGGTGCTAAGAAAAGAAACAACCTTTCTTGATAAAGCCTAAGTGTTGACTTGGGTATCTTGTTTTTGAAATTCATGCAAAGGTCACCTCATCACAAACCATCAAAATATATACCCAAAATCAGAGGTTAAAATGGATACAAAGAACCATGAAAAAAAAGAAAAAAAAAGAAAAAGAAAAAAAGCCATGTTAGTCTTACAACGGGTCAATATCTGTTTTCAAAATACATGACAATCAAAGGACTGTATATTTTGAATAATGTGTGTTGGATCTTTGATCAAAAAGCTTGATTTTCAAAAGATCTTTTCAAAAAAGGACATCTCTCTGATTTCATTTCAACAGTTAGACTTGAATAGACATAATCTTGTAAACGCGAGAGTTGATTTCAAAACAAGGAAGATTATTGAACACAGAAGAACATCAATTGAGTATGCGAAATCATTGATAGAAATGACATTGATGCTCATCGATACTCCTTGAAAAGTTGAGTAGCTGAGGGCAATACAGTGGGCCTGAGACATTTCTTTTCATGCACTTCACCGCATGAGTATGGGTGATAAAAGCAACATCATTGATGAGGCCGAGACATTTCTTTTCATAATCTAATTAGAAAAGTTTAGAGGAATCTATTGAGAAGAACACTGATCATACAACCATAAGCCTTTGTACTGCAAGCTATGAGGTGTATGTCTAGATGATTGGATAGTTTCCAAGAAGACTGATAATAACATATACTTGAAGAGTATTGTTTCAACTGGGGGCAAGTCTATGACTGATTGGCAATCTAAAATGAGGTTAAACACTAGAAAACCTCTTGAAGGGTGTTGGAAAAACACGTATAACTAATCAAAGGACAATTCTTGAGAGAATCTAGGAGATGGATGATTTGTTCAACTCCTTCATGATGAATCGAGCAACAGTACCACGCTTGGAAGCATGGTCAAGCTTGAGAAGCAACAAGAGCAGTAATCATCATGGACAACCCACGATAGGCACTGCACTTACATTTGAGTGGAAAGCTAGCACATGAATGAACCGGTGCACTGAAAGAATAAAGAAAGCTTTGAATAAAAAACAAAGGCACCCTGTGATGATGGAATATCGAAGAGGGGGGGGACCTATATTTCAAATCAGGTAAGGATGCATGCATGTCATATAACATCAAAAAATTGCATATATTTTTGATTTGTTGTAGGAAAAATCCTCAATGTAGTCCAGTAGGATTAGAGACAGAAAAAAAGAATCATTGAGTTGATGAACAACAAAGAATCATGGTTTTAACCCTGGAACGGGAAGAAGATGAGATAAACCTTAACATTGGGGAAATCTCAAAGAAATAAGAAGATCAACGAAGAAGAGTCTTCAATTCGAACCCTATCATCTTGAAGAAAAAACATATTTTTTGGTTAAAAGAGATTGCTAGAAGGAATCTCAAGTTAACCACAACATGAAGATTTTAGCTTTGTTTGAAGGGAGTCACCAGATGGGATTCTAGGTTGACCGAGCTACACACATACTCTGGTTCTGGTTAAAGGGGATCGGTGAAGGGATCCCAGTTTAGCCTAACCACAAACAGATTTTGGTTCTGGTTAAAGCGAATCGGTGAAAGGGATCTCAGTTTAGCCTAACCACACACAAACTCTAGTTCTGGTTAAAGAGGATCGGTGAAAGGGATCTCAGTTTAGCCTAACTACAAAGGATTTTGGTTCTGGTTAAAGGGGGGGTCGACAAAAAGGATCTCAGTTTAGCCTAACCACACGCAGGCTCTGGTTCTCGTTAAAGGGGATCGGCGCAGGGGATCTCAATTTAGCCTAACTACAAAGGATTTTGGTTCTAGTTAAAGGGGATCGGCGAAGGGATCTCAGTTTAGCCTAACCACAAAGGATTTTGGTTCTGGTTAAAGGGGGGATCGACAAAAAGGATCTTAGTTTAGCCTAACCACACACAGGCTCTGGTTCTGGTTAAAGGGGATCTCAATTTAGCCTAACTACAAAGGATTTTGGTTCTGGTTAAAGGGGATCGACGAAAGGGATCTCAGTTTAGCCTAACCACACAAATTTTGATTCTAGTTAAAAGGGATCGGCGAAGGGATCTCAGTTTAGCCTAACTACAAAGGATTTTGGTTCTGGTTAAAGGGCGGATCGATAAAAAGGATCTTAGTTTAGCCTAACCACACATAGGCTCTGGTTCTCATTAAAGGGGATCGACGAAGGGGATCTCAATTTAGCCTAACTACAAAGGATTTTGGTTCTGGTTAAAGGAGATCGGCGAAGGGATCTCAGTTTAGCCTAACCACACATATGATTTTGGTTCTGCTTAAAGGGGATCGGTGAAGGACCTAAGTTTAGCTTAACCATGCAAAATTTAGCTTTGGTTAAAGGGAATCGCTAGATGGGATTTCAGGTTGACCGAGCTAAACACTGATTTTGGTTCTTATTAGATCGCTAGATGGGATCCCAGTTAAACCCAATCAAAAAAGCAGGTCGCTCTTGAAAATAGACCAAGTGAGAATGTGTGGGTAGGTCGCCCATGAAAATAGACTAGTGTAAGTGTGTGGGCAGGTCGCCCTTGAAAACAGACCACTTTGAGTATGTGTGGGCAGGTCACCCGTGAAAATAGACCAGTGTGAGTGTGTGGGTTGGTCGCCCTTGAAAATACACCACTTTTCTTCAAAAGGGGTAGGTTGCCCAAGATAATGAGATCATTTTCCTTTTCTTTTCTTTACAAAGCTTACTATGCAAAACATTGGGGAGTTTTGCTTCGTAAGCATTGTAAATAGTGGGCATCTGTTGCTACTCTATTTTTTACCCATCATTTTGATAAAATTTTCGAAAAATCCAAAAATAGTGAAAAACAACGAAAATCCAAAAAAATATGTTTTTAATATATTTGTTTTATTTTTAACATTTTCAGCATCGTCTCAAAAGAATTTCATTTTTCAAATGTCTTTTGAACGCGTTCAACTTTTCATGCGTTATCTTTAAAAGCATTGATTTTTCTCATTGAGTCAATATTGATATTACTCGTTTTCAAAACATACAAGAAAAACCAAAATTTACAAAACAAAAAAATAAAGAAAGTTAAGGGACCAAGTTTGAGGCCTAAGCAATATTCTACCTATAAATATAGGTCCACAACTGAAAAATAGGGAGGGGGGCAATCTTGTACCAAAATTAGAGGGGGCAACACAAAAAAAACCCTAAAGAACCTAACCCTACTAGCTTCCACTAAAAAATAGCCACCCCTCCCTTGACAAGAAAAAAAAGGTTAGAGTCGCCGCCTTTTACCCATCCTAGGGGGCTCGTTCTTCTTCTTCCCCACTTAGCTGCCCCCTGATTTTCCCTCATCTCTTTCCCCCCCAACCATCTCTCTCTTCCCACAATTCCCCCTACCCAACGCCATTTCCTTCTCCCTCTCGCACCCCCCCGGTTTAGGGGATTTTCTTCTTCCTTGGCCACTCCCCTTCTCCAGCCACCACTCTCCTCTCCATCGTCCCTCTCCTCTCTCAACCTCCCCCCTATAGAGAACAAGCCAAAGCTGTTGCTCTCCCCTGCTTTTGGATTTTTGCTCCCACACCCTTTCCTTCCCCATAAAAACCGACCACAGACCCACAATCCCCTCTCTCAACATCCCCTTTTCTCTTCCCTCGGCCACCAGCCAAAACAACCCCTCACTCTCCTCTCAGCCAGTTTCCACAAAAGTTAGCCCTCACCAATTTCCTCTCACAGACCCATAACCTTTCAGCCTCTCTGCACACAGACCTTCCTCTTCTCCCAACGACCGAACACAACAGCAACCTCGCTCTCTGCTTCATCTCCTTCATCCGGCCAACAACATGCTCACATAGTTAGCAGCCGATCCCCTCCACTGCCAACTTGGGAGACGTTGTCCTCACCTTCCCAGCAGGAGTCCCTTTCACAACCTCCTCCCACTGAAGAACCCACTCTGGCCTAACACAGCAGTCTCCACCCTGACATCACAACAGATCTAAAAAAAGGAGAAGGGAGAGAAGGATATCTAAAAATAATAAAAAAAAAACCTAAAATCAACTGGTTGTTGTGTTTTTGTTGTTTTGCAAGTCACGACGTCGTTGCATTTGATGTGAAAAAGGATAGTCATTGTTTGTTTCCACTTCCTCTATCAGCCTCTGAGGGTAATGATAGCAAAGATATCAAACTTGTTGAATGCAAAGGAAAGCTCACCATGACCTGCATTGATAGGAAGAGCAATGTCATGAAAGTATGGATGATGGAGGATCATGAGAAAGGACGATGGAGCAAGAGGCATTCGATAAACATAGGGGTTTTAACAAGGAAGGAACCCCACGCAAGTCCTTTGGCCTTTTGCAATGCCTTTCACATGATAAATTGATATGTTACGATTAGGAAAGGGTTTGCTTTGTCGCACATGTGCGGCGTTGCGATGAAAATGTTCCACTTCAATCTAAATGTATCGATCTATCTGGCAAATATAGGGGAGACAAAAAATTCTTATATTTTATCGATGAAAAATGAAATGGGATTCGCCACCTAGTATTTTGGTCACTAAGAACCCTAACTGGTCTCAGAGATCAGGTACAAGGACTGATTGCGTAAAGGGAAGGTATTAACACCCCAAATACTCCTTACCTAAGGTAAGCTGCATTGTTTGATTGTCTGGTAAAAAACTAAGGTGTTATCATATCTTTAATTGTTGGTATGTCTATGGTACAAGAAAACTCCTCCTCAGTAAGGAGGTCGTTATCTTATCAGGTAAAACCTAGTCATTCTAATGTCTATCTAAAAGCTATATTGTTAATATCAGGAATATGTTTTACATATAAATTCGTAATCCTAGATACTTAAAGAAGACAAAAATATTTGTTTAGAATTTTTGAAATATTGGCCTAGTTCTCATGGCTCTAACAAACTTGTTATTAAAGCCAAAATGCATGCTAAAACCCTTTTGATTTTTTTTTTTTGTATTTTATGTATAAAAAAACAACACGTTTTTTTTTGAAGTGCAAATACGATGAGATGATTTCTCTTATCTTTGAGAGACTTAGACGTATGCATGAAAACAAAATATTTTTTTTCTTTTTTTATAAAATTTTTGCAATGTTTTGACGAAAACCAGATATTTAAATACTTGATTTGTATCTTTACAGTATAAAAATACAAACCGGTATTAAACAATTTTGATAAAAACAATTATGCAGGAAAATGAACAAATTTTTTTAGGATTTTTTCAGAATTTTTAACAATATATATATATATATATATATATATAACATTATAATATATAATATTAGGCGAACTGAGCCGGACTCAGTCAAAAAAGTTTGGGTTGATCTCAGGGCTAGGCCAAAATCATCCTGGCCCAAAAAATAATATGGCTGGGCCAGAAATTATTTTACCCTTCCATCATCCTGGATGCAGAACGATAGGAAAAAACAACCAATGAGCCAAAAAACAATGAGGAGGAAGAAGTGTTACCTGGCGCGAAGGAGGCGGTGCCTTGCTGGTCTGACTGGTTCGCTTGCGGGGCTGCGGTGGAGGATGGTGACGGTGTCGTGGCTCACAGACGGCGGCTCCAAGCAGCGGTGCTACTGTTTCAAGTGGCGGACAGAGAGTTTACTGCTCTTCCCTTCTCCTCCGCTTCCTTTCCTCTTCTTTTGTTTTTCAGTGGTTTCCCTTTATCCTCCCGATTTGTTTTTAAATCTCCTCCCCCGTTTCCAGCTTTTCCTTCCTCTCACTGTGTTTCGATACCTCTCTTTCTATTCTCTCCATCCCCTCCCTTTCGGTACGTTTTTCCTTTTCTTCAGTTTGTTTTCTCCTCCGGTTCATTCTCTCTCTCTTTGGTTCGTTCTCTCTCTCTTTGGTTCGTCCTCTCCGTTTCGGTTCCCCTTTTTTTTATGCTGGTGTTGAGAGCCATATTTATAGGGAAAAGGGAGCAGGGGCGTCCCTATTGCTGCATATAGGGAGCAGGACTTTGCTGCCCTGCCACGGCGCCAGGTTGGCTAGCCAATGGGCATGGCTGGCAGGGCGTGGCTCCCCCAATTTCTCATCATGAGGGTGCGTAGGGCTTCGGGTTTTGGCAGAGCGCACGACACGAAGGAGTTAATGAAGAAAGAAGAAGAGAAAAAAATAAAAATAAAAAAATAAAACCCAGTACCTTCCCCTGCTACACATCCAGGGGAAGGAGGAGGAAAAATGTTGCTCAAAATGACATTGTTATGTTCTTCTTCTCTTTTTTTTTAATGTGAAATGACGTCGTTTTAAACAAAATGTGTCGTTTCATTTAAATAAGGTGCCAACATATTTATTTCCAAATCAGTCCTTAATTTATCGTTTGTTCTTTTAAGTCCTCAAAATGTAATTTTGATTTTAAGAATAAATTCAATTGCATCCCTGCCAATTTCAATCGCCGCCCCTATAGTTGGCCGTCTTTTTTACTTTAGTCCTTGGTTTTGAATTTGTGCATTTTGACCCTCAATTGATTAATAAACTTCAAATTTCTTCAATTTGGTCCCTGATTAGATCAATTACAACCCCTCTATTTACGCGTCTTTTCCAATTTGGTCCTTGGTTTCGGATTTCCTCAAAAAAATTATAATTTGACCCCAAAACTTTAATTTCTTCCAATTAAAGCCCAAATTGACTTCAAAAATCAATTTTTCTTGCAATCAAACCCTCTATAAATTCAATTAAACCTTCAATAAAATCCAATTGAGTCCATAAACATCCAAATTTGGACGTTCTCCTCAAATTGAATTTTTTTTTCCAACAGGGCTCTCATCATTCAAGAATATACTGTTAAAATTTCAATCTTTGTATTTTTAACCTCCTTAATCAATTTTCTGACTATTTTTTTAGCGCTCCAGCCTCCTATTATTTTTTCTAATTTCTTCCGGCTATATATATATATATAATTTTTTATTATTATTTATTATTTTATTATTATTATTATTATTATTTTATTTTATTTTTTATTTTATTTATTTTATTTTTGTGTGGGGACCCAAAAATGGGTTACAATATGCTTCATGGATGCTTCCCATTCCAGCTCAACTTCGCCATCAAGAAAAAAGCACAGTTAGTTCATTGCCCCAAGGTATGATTCTTTAGACGAAATAATCCAAATGAGATGTGAAGAAGTGTAAGAACTTTGAAGATTAAGTCCAAAGGATGGTGAGCAAGAAGTAAATACAATTTTGTGAAGGATGACATCAACGATCATATTTTAAATATGACATCACCAAATAGGAATGACTAGACATGGATGATTGTAGAAGAAGTTGATTATAAATGTTGTTTTGTCAATTCTGTTGTTCACCCTTCTTTTTTTTCGGGATCACATCTTTTCATTTAATGAAATATGTTTTTCTTTGTCTTTTTGTTGTTTTGTAATCATGAGATGTTTATCATTTTATTTTGACAATATATTTTGATCAAATCCCAACTTGCGATTAAGACCAATCAATCCTAAATGATTAAATGTGTTTTAATTCCATAAAAGAATCGATGTTCGTTAAAATGGCAAGATGTGACTAAACAAATTTTAAGCTCACACACAAATTGAACCACACAACTAAGTTTTAGTAGTATGCATAATAACATGAAATGGTTTTGATAGTTACGGACTCGAGAATCATGACTTCTTACAAGTCCAAAGTATTAATGTTCCAATTGAACACTTTCCTTTTTTTGTTATTCTCAAATGTGAAGATTCTTCTTTTTAACAAACATATGCAGATCCAATCACAATCTTATAATAAGAATAAGAACAATAAATCTTTTTCTATCAATCCCTTTGCCCCTCATTCTTCAAGAATAAATTTTTTGTTTTTCAAATTTGAATTTGTTCATTTGGAATCTAGGCTCTTTTTTATTTTATTATATATTATTTTTCCCTCTCATTTCTTTTTTATTCCCTTCCATTATTCCTTAAGTCCCATGGTTTGATCCTGTACAATTTGACCCACTTTCTCTTTGAGCGAAGGGTATGAAATAAATCAGATTGATTTTTTTATCAAAAGTACTATATGAAATATTTGGTTTTTTTCCTCTTTTGCTACCCCTTATAGCATTTGAATCAATAGAGAACCTTTTCTTCTCTATCTGTATGAATTAATATTATTACATCCCAATTCCTTCTAGACACCTCCCAAGGAAAATCTTGAATTGGATTCCAAATTGACAGGTTAGTGTGAGCTTATTACACTTGACAAGGTCAAAATTTATTAGTTCCAACCGACTTTGTTTAAAATGAGAAAAGAGCATCTTTGTTTCCACCTTCACTTTCTAAATATTATATCCTTTTTTGTCCCCATTTTGAGCCAGAATGATTTTCTTTCAAAAGGAAACCTTAATTAGGAGCACACCCCACATTAGCGGAAAATGAGAGATATTTTGAAGACACTGATAGAATCAATAGAAAAGGGAAGGCTAAGAACAAAAGTCCAACATTTGAGAAAGGGCTAAAAGAAAAAGAGAGAGACATAGACTAGGAAGCAGAAAATACCGATGTTGGTCTTTCTTTATCATCCAGACAAAGCAGTAAGGATATGTGCTGGAATTAGTCATGTCACTTTTAGTAGACACAACGAAAGCCAAAGGTCAACACAAGAAAAAGTATTGAGACAAAAACAAGTCTTTTGGTGTTTATGTTAAAGCCTTTAATGTTTACAAATGATCAGAACATTTATTCATCAAAGAAAAATTAGATTTGCATATAACTCGTGTTAAGAGAATTTTAAGGGTTAGATGTCATTTCCTCTACAAAGACAACAAGAGAAAAGGAGTTGATGTTGATCCTAGATCTTTGAAACCCTCAAACACCTCTCAAGCCTGTGAAATTCCTTTTTTTCATTGTCATGAACCATAGCCTGCATTACGTGGCAATTTGAACCGATAAATGAGCCCTTTTCAAAACTTGAAGAACATTTCCATAAGATTTGTGGCTTCATGGATTTAGCTACTTGTTATTATACATACTGATAAAGTAAGGTGTTTTAGAAAGTAAAAAAAAAGAGAGAGAAATAACATTTCTTGATAAAGCTTGAGTTTTGTTTAAGCAACTTGTCTTTGAGATTCACACAAAAGTCACCTCATCGCAGACCATCAAAAGATATACCCAAAATCAAAGTTTAAAATGGATACAAAAACCATGAAAAAAGTCATTTTAATCTTACAACATGTAAATTTATGTTTTCAAAATACAAGACAATCAAGCTACCCAGTACGCCCTACCTAAGAGACTGATTTTCAAAAGATCTTTTAAAAAATGACATCTCTGATTTCATTTCAACATGTAGACTTGACTATAGATGATATTTGAAAGGTGAGAGTTGATTCCAGAATAAGAAAAATTGTCAAACAAGAAAATTGATCGAGATCCTGAACATAATTGGTATTGACACTCCTTGATCATCTTTGAAAATGGATCAGCCAGAAGGAATATAGTGGACCTTGAGAAGAAAAACAGACAACATTTAGATCAATTAGGGGGAATGAAAGATGATCAAATGATGAATTAGTAAACTGAAGATGAAAGGGTTAATCAATGAACGAGCACATTCAGATCATATTGGGGGCAATATTGTTCAAGAACGGTCCATGATCCAGTAAACCTTGGCAACAATTGAGCATCAAGATGTACCTAAAGGACATCTTCATATCGCCATCCTTTGAAACATGGTTATAACCCCTGGCAGATGTTATTGCATAATTGTATTGGAATGAATGTTGGAAAGATGAGCATCACCAAGACTGATTATGGGACCATTTATTCTGAAGCCCAAAGGCACATTATGACAGTGGAACATCAAAGTGGCGGGGAGCTATTTTTCAAACCAGGTAAGTATACGTGCATTATTAATCATAATGCATTGCTTTCAACATTGTCATATTGATGTTTCACCATCATCTTTTGGGTAGGGTGTTTTCTAACCCTATCTCCTTTCGAGTGCGCCTTTGAGCCCTCATTTCCCTTCGAGCCTTATCATGTCATCAAGGCATCACACTTTGTTCACTTGGGCAGGTCACCCATTACAATGAGACCACTCCTTTCTTTTTTTCACTTGGGTAGGTCACCCGTTACAATGAGACCATTATTTTTCCTAGATAGATCACCCGTTACAATGAGACCATTCCTTCCTTTTTCCACTTGGGTAGGTCACCCATTATAATGAGACCATTATTTTTTTTCTTGGTTAGGTAACCCATTACAATGAAACCATTTTTCCTTTTACCACCTGGGTAGGTCACCCATTACAATGAGACCATTCTTCCACCTAGACAAGTCACCCGATATTGAGACCACTTTTTTAGAAAAAGCATGGAGTTTTTCTAAAAATTGAAAACGGGCAGGTCGCCTGATATTGAGACCATTTGTAGAAAAAAAAAGTTTTTTTCTAAAAATCTTAGAATGGGCAGGTCACTCAGTATTGAGACCATTTTAGGAAAAACATAGAGTTTTTCTAAAAATCTACTAATTTGCAAATGGGCAGGTCACCCGATATTGAGACCATTTTAGAAAAAAACGAGTTTTTTAAAAAAATATGTTAAGTTTCAAAATGGGTTGGTCACCCGATATTAAAACCATCTTTAGAAAAGCATGGAGTATTCTAAACGGGCAAGTCACCTGGCATTGAGACCACATCTAAAATCCTTTTGAATTGCAAAACGGGTAGGTCACTCGATATTGAGACCATCTTTAGAAAAGTGTGAAGTTTTCTAAATGGGTAGGTCACCTGATAAGGAGACCATATTTAAGAAAGCATGTAGTTTTGAAGTTTTATCAATCATTTTTATCTTTACAAAACTTGCTTCTCAAGTCTTAGATTCACAAGTTTCGTAAAGAGGGGGCATCTATTGTTACTCATTTTTTGGCCCCACGTGCTAATGGAGATAGTTATATTCCTTTTGAATCGAATGCAGGAGTTTTGTTGTAACCCATTTTTGGGTCCCCATTAAAAAAAATAAAATAAATAGCCAAAAGAGGTTAGGAAAATAACAGGAGGCAGAAGCGCTCAGAAAACAGTCAGAAAAATTGGTCAAGGAATTTAAAAATACAAGGATTGAATTTTTGACAGTATATTCTCGAAGGATGAAAGCCCTATTGAGAAGGAAAATTTGAATTTTGAGGAGAAAAGCCCAAATTTGGATGTTTATGGACTTAATTGGATTTTTATTTGAATTTATAGAAGATTTGATTGCAAGAAAAATTGATTTTTAAGTCAATTTGGGCTTTAATTAGAAGAAATTTTAGTTCTGGGGCCAAAATATATTTTTTAGGAATTTATTAGGTCAAATCAGGGGCTTAAATGCATAAATATTGAAGTTTAATGGCCAATTAGGGACTTAATTGTGAAAATCCGAAACCAGGGACCAATTTGGAGAAGGCGCAAAGATAAAGGGGGTTGTTTGGAATTGATTCAGGGACTTAATTGAAGAAATTGGAAGTTTATTGATCAATTAGGGGTTTAATTGTGAAAATCAGAGGCCAAGGATCAAAGTGAAAAACGCGGCCAACTATAGGGGTAGGGACCGAATTTGGCAGGGACGCAATTGAATTTTATTCTTAAAATCCTTGCATTTCACTGTTCCAGTGAAATATAATTCACTCGAACAGTGAAATGCTAATTCACTGTTCACGTCAAATATAATTAACGTGAATAGTGAAAATGATAATTCACTGTGCGCATCAAACATAATTCACGTGAACAGTGAAATGCTACTCACTGTTCACATCAGACATATTTACTGTTCACATGAGCCGCTCCCCCGACAACCGCTCCCCGACCCGCTCCTTGGCTCCACGGTGAAGCCACGCCCACTGGCTCTATAAATAGCGCCCAACCCAGGACACAGAAGAAAAAAAAAGAGGGAGCTGAAGACGAACGCAGAGAAGAAGAAGAAGAGAAGGCAGCTGCTGTCATCGAGCTTCCCACCCACTGCCACCGTCAGAACCACCGTGAGCCCCCATTAGCTTCCTGTCCACCGCCACCAGCATCACTGGGATTGTTCGCCATCGACTTCAGCATCGTTTCTGCCACCAGGTTTGCACCCCGTTCGTCGCTGTGCATGCACTGCATTTTTACTGTTCAAGTGAAATGCTAATTACTGTTCATATCAAATATAATTCACGTGAACAGTGAAATGCTGCACTGTTCGCATTAAATATAATTCACGTGAACAGTGAACTGCTATTCACTGTTCACCATATTCACTGTTCGCATGAGGCCTGCTGGGCTCAGCCCAGCCACGTGGGCCCCGCCCTAAAAAAAATATAAAAATAAAAAAAATTAAAAAATTATTTAAAAATTTATGATTTTTCTGTATTTTTTTGTATTTTTCAATTCGGTTTGTATTTTTATACTGTAAAGATACAAAACCAGTGTTAAAATACCCGGTTTTCGTCAAAACATCAAAGATTTTCAGAATAAAAAATGTTTTTGCTTTCAAAAAAATTCTAAAAAGTCCCTAAAAATATTGTTGATTTTTCTGCATATTTTTATCAAAATGGTTTAATTTTGGTTTGTATTTTTATACCGTAAAGATACAAAACCAGTGTTATAAATACCCGGTTTTCGTCAAAACATCAAAGATTTTCAGAATAAAAAATGTTTTTGCTTTCAAAAAAATTTCTAAAAATTCCCTAAAAATGTTGTTGATTTTTCTGCATATTTTTTTAAAGCGGATTAATATTGGGTTGTATTTTTATACCGTAAGGATACAAGCTCAGTATTAAAATACCCGATTTTCGTCAAAGCATAAAAAAAAATATAATATTTTCCAAAAATTGTTTTTGTTTTAAAATACGGCCTAGTCTCTCCAATATATATACATAAATATTATAACATCATATTTTCACACAACAAAGAAAATTTTCAAAACAATATATGTATTAACATGCATTTTGGCTTTAATAACCAGTTTATTCAAGCCATGAGAACTAGGCCAATATTTCAAAAATTCTAAAAAATCTTTTTGTTTTCTTTTAGTATTTGGGATTACGAATTTATACGTAAAACGTATTCCTAAATATTATTAATAAAATTTTGGTATGGACGTTAGAACGGTTAGGATTTTTACCCGATAAGATAAAGACCTCCTTACCGAGGAGGATTTTTCTTGAACCATAGACAGACCAACAACTAGGAAAACACAATAACACTTTAGTTTTTTTTTATCAGACAATAAAACAATGCAGCTTACCTTAGGTAAGGCGTATTTGGGGTGCTAATACCTTCCCTTTACGCAACCAGTCTCCGTACCCGATCTCTGAGACCAGTTAGGTTCCTAGTGACCAAAATACTAGGTGGCGACTCCAAAGAACCAAATAAAAATAAAAAAAAAAAATTTTCGCCAGTCGAACCCGCATTGATTTTTTTTGGGGTGCGACAGAATGGCGACTCCACTGGGGACCTTGTAGACTAAGCTTTGTTTTTGTCTGATTTATTTGTGTTTTGCCTGTGCTTATTTTTTATATGCCTTTCCTTTTATTTAATCGCGTATTTTTTTATTTTTACGCGCATTTATTCATGCATTATATACAATTGTCTCATGCATCACTTGCCTTAATTTTGAAAAGCACACACAAGCCTTAAGTTAAGTGGGGAATTAGCGATTTACCCTAAGACTATTGGTCAGGGTTTAAATGCGTGAAACACCCAACTCATATCTGAGTGCCTGCTTGGTAATGGTGGACATACGTGTCTTAACTGTTCCTTGCAACCCCCATACTGTCTTTACGAAGAACGTCACTGGGCAGATATGAGAACCTTCAAGACAGATAGAAAACTACCCACTCACTTAATAAATAGAGCTTGTCCTTAGGTTATGTATCTTATTTGCATCAAGATTAATAATGTTATACTCATCGCACATCACTTGTGCATCACATTTTCATCACGCATTTTGTTATCATATGCATTACAGATCGTGAAACATAGGTCCTACATCCAGAGTCCACCAAACCCGGTCCAGATCAAGAATGGAAAACGAAGAAAGAGCTCAATTAGAGTCGCACTACCAGACCGAGTTGGAATCGTGAAAAATGAAGTTTCTCGACTGACCAGTCTGCTTGAGCAACTTTTAAGAGCCAAGAATGGGGAGGGAACATCTACCCAACCACATATAGGAGCACCATCAGTTCATGTCCGGGGCATCTCAGAACTTGGGGGCAGATTCAGTGACGGGGCAGCACTTTGCACCTACCATTCCCATTCAGCCCCCTCAAGCTCACATCACTGTGGAAGGGCCTCCCGATAATAGGTCCACCGGATTTATGAACGATGACAAGATATCAGCCTTGGAAGAAAGGTTAAGAGCAGTCGAGGGAAATGACTGGTTTGACCCCATGCGAGCATCTGAAATATGCTTGGTACCAAACATCACGATACCAAAAAAATTTAGGATACCGGAGTTTATAAAGTACACTGGGTTGGAATGCCCAAACACTCACCTTCGATCTTATTGCAATAAGATGGCTGAGGTGATTCATGACGATAAGTTACTGATCTACTTTTTCCAAGATAGTCTATCGGGGTCGGCGCTAAGTTGGTACATGAGGTTGGATAATGCCAAGATCAAGAAATGGAAGGATTTAGTTGAGGCTTTCCTTAAGCAATACAAGTTCAATTTGGAAATTGCTCCAGATCGAACGAGCCTTATGTCAATGGAAAAGAGAAGCCAAGAATCAGTAAGGGCTTATGCGCAAAGGTGGAGGGACGAGGCCATGCATGTGCAACCCCCTTTGATAGAAACGGAGATGGTGACTTTGTTCGCCAACACATTCAAGGCACCCTACTATGAGCATTTAATGGGAAGCTCATCTCAACATTTCTATGATGTTGTACGCATAGCGGAAAGAATAGAGCAAGGGATTAAAGCTGGACGCATAATTGAGCCATTGGAGACAAAGGGTTTTTTCGGAAGAAAAATGAAAGGTCCCGTTAACAACTTCGAAGGTGGGTCCAATGACAAGATAACAGATTCATATAACCCACAAATACCTACCTCTCATGTGGCCCACATAAACTTTAACAAACCTTTTTCCCCTAATCGAGCAAATGGCCAGTCAAACACCCAAAACACCCACCAAAGACCAAACACAAGATACATTTCAGAACAACTACCGCCATTACCCATGCCTCTAAAGGATATATATGCCAAATTACTAAGCATTGGACAAATAGCTCCTATCCCTACATTACCACTACAGCCACCATTCCCCATCTGGTATAAGCCCGAGTTGACTTGCGAGTACCATGCTGGTATTCCCGGGCATTGTCTTGAAACGTGCTACGGTTTCAAGAACAAGTTGTTGAAGCTCATCAAGATAGGATGGGTGTCATTTGAAGATGCACCCAATATCAGTTTAAATCCATTGCCTGGTCATGACAAAAGTGATAGGGGATAAAGGTTGGAAAACCTTGGTCAAGAGTCGTCAATAATGAAGAAGGCGAGATCGAAGGAGAAGACAAGGAAATGCAAGTGGGGAAGGAAGATGAAGCATTGCCTCGGTTGACTTTCCACACACTAGAAGAAGTTTCAGAACGGGTTGACCCAAGAACTTCTCGTAGTTTTCAAAATGTAAAACAACTTTATTTGCCTTAGCATGTTTTTGTCATTTGCTTTTGTCTTTGCTTTTATTTTCTCTAGTGAGCATTCAGAGCTCATATTGTCAGCCAGATTTTTGTGTTTGTCTTTGAGCTTACCTTTTCTTTAAATAAATGATGAGTTTATGCATTTTTTTAACAAGTTTGAGTGGTTACAAATAAAGTATCAATAAAATGGTTTAATATGAAATTTAAGAAAAGCTAACCCTAAAGTACAACCCTATCTCTGATAGCATGGATAAATGTTTAAGTGGTCACTTTGTAATTGTCTTTTAAAGAATAGAGTTTATCAACCATAACAATGGCATTTTGAAATAAAAAAAAAATCATTATCTATTCACTCACTAAAAAAGTTTATCACCGGCTGAATGAATTGCTTCTCTATATAAAAACCCAGACTAATATCGCACCCCTATACTAGGGGGCAAGACGGATGTTTTATGAAAAGTTTTACGATTTGAAAACCAAGCTAAAGCATTTGACAAAAGCATGACAAAGAGGCAAATACAAGTCATACATTTTGAGAAAAGGACTACTTGAAGAAAGTCAAAGACCTTTTCTCCAAGAATATGATAGGCAACACGAGAGATGAATCCAGCATACGACTTCAAAAGCAAGTTCATGTTAAGAGGGAGTCCCATGAACTAGAAGAAGAGGATGGGGCCTATGTTTCAAAACCAGGTACGAATGCATGCATTGCATCTAATCATAAATCATTGCATATATGTTTTTTTTGGATCGTTACAGGAGGAGATCTTAGCGCATTCCAACAAGATTATGGACGAAGAAAATCATTGAGTTGATTCTAGAACAACAAGAAGAGAAGATAATGGTTTTCAAACCCTGCCAGCAGGAAGAACGACATCGATAGCATTCGGTAAAAAGGAATCGCCAGATGTGATTCCAAGTTGTTGAGATCGCCAGAAGGGATCTCGTATTTCGATGGAGGTCGCCAGAAGGGACCTCATATTTCAGTTTTGAATAAAAGGAATCACAAGATGGGATTCCAAGTTAGTTGAGATCGCCAGAAGGGGTCTCGTTTTCGATATTCACCAATGAAGGTCGCCAGAAGGACCTCAAATTTCAGCTTTGGTATAAAAGGAATCGCCAGATGGGATTCCAAGTTGTTTGGCTAAAGGAGATCGCCAGAAGGGATCTCATATTTCGATAAGGGTCGCCAGAAGGGACCTAATATTTCAGCTTTGAATAAAAGGAATCGCCAGATGGGATTCCAAGTTATTTGAGATCGCCAGAAGGGATCTCGTACTTCGACATTCATCAAGGAAGGTCGCCAGAAGGGACCTATATTGAAACCATTTCTTAGAAAAGCATGGAGTTTACTAAGAATTATTCCCCTTGGGTAGTCACCCATACAATGAGACCATCATTTTTCTTGGGTAGGTCACCCATACAATGAGACCATCATTTTTCTGGGTAGGTCACCCATACAATGAGACCATCATTTTTCTGGGTAGGTCCCATACAATGAGACCATCATTTTTCTGGGTAGGTCACCCATACAATGAGACCATCATTTTTCCTGGGTAGGTCACCCATACAATGAGACCATCATTTTTCCTGGGTAGGTCACCCATACAATGAGACCATCATTTTTCTGGGTAGGTCACCCATACAATGAGACCATCATTTTTCCTGGGTAGGTCACCCATACAATGAGACCATCATTTTTCTGGGTAGGTCACCCATACAATGAGACCATCATTTTTCTGGGTAGGTCACCCATACAATGAGACCATCATTTTTCTGGGTAGGTCACCCATACAATGAGACCATTCATTTTTTTTTCTGGGTAGGTCACCCATACAATGAGACCATTTTCTGGGTAGGTCACCCAACAATGAGACCACTCTTTTTTTCTGGGTAGGTCACCCATACAATGAGACCATATTTTCTGGGTAGGTCACCCATCACAATGAGACCATATTTTCTGGGTAGGTCACCCATCACAATGAGACCATATTTTCTGGGTAGGTCACCCATAAGAATGAGACCATTCTCCATTTTTTTACCTGGGTAGGTCACCCATAATAATGAGGCCATCCTTTCCCCTGGGTAGGTCACCCAAAGAATGAGACCACTCTTTCTCTTTTCCACTCGGGCAGGTCACCCATCATAATGAGACCACACACACATTTTTTATATTGGTTATGAGTAAAGGAATCGCCGGATGGGATTCCAGGTTAAAGAAGATCACTAGATAGGATCTCGGATGGATTTCCATGTTGATCAAACTAAAATAAGAATTCAGAGGATCGCTGGATAAGGATCTCGAGATGACTAAGTTTCGATCATGGTTTTTTGGGGTTAAGGAGGATTGTTGTAAAAGACAAAGTTTTAGATCAATTAAGCTTCGACCAGATCAGTTTTGGGAGTTCCGTTTTGGATTTATATTTATAACACTTACTGCGCAAAACCCATGCTCCGTAAGTATAATAAAGAGGGGGCATCTGTTGTAACCCATTTTTGGGTCCCCATTAAAAAAAATAAAATAAATAGCCAAAAGAGGTTAGGAAAATAACAGGAGGCAGAAGCGCTCAGAAAACAGTCAGAAAAATTGGTCAAGGAATTTAAAAATACAAGGATTGAATTTTTGACAGTATATTCTCGAAGGATGAAAGCCCTATTGAGAAGGAAAATTTGAATTTTGAGGAGAAAAGCCCAAATTTGGATGTTTATGGACTTAATTGGATTTTTATTTGAATTTATAGAAGATTTGATTGCAAGAAAAATTGATTTTTAAGTCAATTTGGGCTTTAATTAGAAGAAATTTTAGTTCTGGGGCCAAAATATATTTTTTAGGAATTTATTAGGTCAAATCAGGGGCTTAAATGCATAAATATTGAAGTTTAATGGCCAATTAGGGACTTAATTGTGAAAATCCGAAACCAGGTACCAATTTGGAGAAGGCGCAAAGATAAAGGGGGTTGTTTGGAATTGATTCAGGGACTTAATTGAAGAAATTGGAAGTTTATTGATCAATTAGGGGTTTAATTGTGAAAATCAGAGGCCAAGGATCAAAGTGAAAACGCGGCCAACTATAGGGGTAGGACCGAATTTGGCAGGGACGCAATTGAATTTATTCTTAAAATCCTTGCATTTCACTGTTCCAGTGAAATATAATTCACTCGAACAGTGAAATGCTAATTCACTGTTCACGTCAAATATAATTAACGTGAATAGTGAAAATGATAATTCACTGTGCGCATCAAACATAATTCACGTGAACAGTGAAATGCTACTCACTGTTCACATCAGACATATTTACTGTTCACATGAGCCGCTCCCCCGACAACCGCTCCCCGACCCGCTCCTTGGCTCCACGGTGAAGCCACGCCCACTGGCTCTATAAAGCGCCCAACCCAGGACACAGAAGAAAAAAAAAAGAGGGAGCTGAAGACGAACGCAGAGAAGAAGAAGAAGAGAAGGCAGCTGCTGTCATCGAGCTTCCCACCCACTGCCACCGTCAGAACCACCGTGAGCCCCCATTAGCTTCCTGTCCACCGCCACCAGCATCACTGGGATTGTTCGCCATCGACTTCAGCATCGTTTCTGCCACCAGGTTTGCACCCCGTTCGTCGCTGTGCATGCACTGCATTTTTACTGTTCAAGTGAAATATAATTCACTTGAACAGTGAAATGCTAATTACTGTTCACATCAAATATAATTCACGTGAACAGTGAAATGCTGCACTGTTCGCATTAAATATAATTCACGTGAACAGTGAACTGCTATTCACTGTTCACCATATTCACTGTTCGCATGAGGCCTGCTGGGCTCAGCCCAGCCACGTGGGCCCCGCCCTAAAAAAAATATAAAAAATAAAAAACAATTTCAAAAAATTATTTCAAAGAATTTATGATTTTTCTGTAATTTTATTACTGTATTTTGGTCAATATCAGTTTGTATTTTTATACTGTAAAGATACAAATCCAGTATTAAAATACCCGGTTTTCGTCAAAACATCAAAGATTTCTAGAATAAAAAATGTTTTCGCTTTCAAATTTTTTTTCTAAAAAGTCCCTAAAAATATTGTTGATTTTTCTGCATATTTTTATCAAAGTGGTTTAATTTTGGGTTTGTATTTTTATACCGTAAAAATACAAAACCAGTGTTAAAAAATACCCGGTTTTCGTCAAAATATCAAAGATTTTCAGAATAAAAAATGTTTTTGCTTTCAAAAAAAATTCTAAAAATTCCCTAAAAATGTTGTTGATTTTTCTGCATATTTTTATTAAAGCGGATTAATATTGGGTTGTATTTTTATACCGTAAGGATACAAGCTCAGTATTAAAATACCCGATTTTCGTCAAAGCATAAAAAAAAATAATATTTTCCAAAAATGGTTTTGTTTTAAAATACGGCCTAGTCTCTCCAATATATATACATAAATATTTTAACATCATATTTTCACACAACAAAAAAAATTTTCAAAACAATATATGTATTAACATGCATTTTGGCTTTAATAACCAGTTTATTCAAGCCATGAGAACTAGGCCAATATTTCAAAAATTCAAAAAAAAAATCTTTTTGTTTTCTTTTAGTATTTGGGATTACGAATTTATACGTAACACGTATTCCTAAATATTATTAATAAAATTTTGGTATGGACGTTAGAACGGTTAGGATTTTTACCCGATAAGATAAAGATCTCCTTACCGAGGAGGATTTTTCTTGAACCATAGACAGACCAACAACTAGGAAAACACAATAACACTTTAGTTTTTTTTTTTTATCAGACAATAAAACAATGCAGCTTACCTTAGGTAAGGCGTATTTGGGGTGCTGATACCTTCCCTTTACGCAACCAGTCTCCGTACCCGATCTCTAAGACCAGTTAGGGTTCCTAGTGACCAAAATACTAGGTGGCGACTCCAAAGAACCAAATAAAAATAAATAAATAAAAAAATTTTCGCCAGTCGGACCCGCGATTGGATTTTTTTTGGGGTGTGACAAGTTTAGTTTAGGGTTGCTGGGAAATTGACAGAAGCAGAGAAGAATAAATGTTTTTTGAACCCTATTTCAGTTGTCTTCTGCTCTCTTTATCCTTCCTTTTTTACTGCCAAAATTGTCAGGATTCTTAGGCTAAGTAGGAGTCTTTATAATGCTAAATTCGTTCCTTCTGTATCTGGTGTTTAAGGTTAGAAAAATCCCTTAGAATTTGTACTAGAAACTGATTCTGCTACTGTCACAATTATGGTGTGAACCAACTTTGTTTCAACTTCGACCTTGATTCTGACTTGGTTTCGTACAATATATGACCAACCCAGCTATATTCTGTCACTCATGACATGTTAAAGAATTGACCTACACCTTTATTGGGTCCTAGGGCTCACTGTTCTTATGGCAGACTCTCAGTCAAATTGGGATGCTTGGCATTGTTAGTTTCATGAATTAGATTAGGCGACCCTTTTTGACCAACCAGATTACAACCAGATTTAATACTTTAAAACAAATTTATCTCTTTTTGAATCCTTCATTCAAGTTGTAGTCCTAAACACGTAGATTAATTTTTTTTTTTAAATCACTTGATTTCAATATCAGAAGCTCAAGATATTCCCGTTTGAATATCTAAATGTGAAAGTAGAGAATTGCCGTTAGAAGGATTCTAACTCCAGTTTTGCACTAAAGACTCTGCTTCCATAACAATTTTGTTGGTCGTTATTCTTAGGTCATACTCTCAGTCATATCAAGATGCTCGACATTGTCAGTTTCTGAATCAGATCAGGAGATCCCTTTTTTTACCAACCAAATTACTTCAGATTCTGTTCTTTAAATAGATTTTATCTCACTTCGAATCCTTTATCAAAGTTGTAATCCTGAACATGTAGATGAATTTGGGCTTTTGAATCGCTTTATTTCGATATTAAAAGCTTAAGATATTCCTGTTTGAATATCTAATATGAAAGCAGAGAATTCTGTTGTGAGAAGGTTTGGCCCGAGTTTACAGGTTTGATTCGAGGGACCTAATTGCAAGATACTTAAATTTTGAAGATCAATTGCTGGCCAATGTGAAGGACTTTTTTTGGACCAAGGATTGAATTAAAAAGATGCTAAAATAAGAGAGTTGATTGAAGATGAAATTGGAAGAAATTTTGCCGGATTTGAAGGAATTGAAGAAACGGGGATTGGATAGAAAATAAAATCTACCACGCTGAATTATGTGGATGCTGCTGTGTTTACCTTTGCCTTATTTTTTTCAGCAACAAACGACACCGTCATACATTGCTTCGCATTGTTTTTTTTCCTCTCTTCAGCAGAAAAAAAAGGTGGCACCATTTTGAAATAGCCCTAACATGGTACTGTTTATTGGTAATTTTTTTAGAACAGTACCTCCGCTCCTGCTTGCTTTTTTTATATTCCCTCGTCCTTGAGTCCTTAGGCCAGCTTGGTCTGTACAAGTGCCACATATTTTCACGCCAGGCTTGCAACTCCAAAGGAAACGGTTTTAGCAAGGGAATGGCTTTGTATGTTCACAGTGTTAGCTGTGAAAGAAGACAAAGAGAGGAGCCTTACACCATCTAAGAGCTGAGATTTTATCCCTAATACATACAGCTGGGATGGGAAGGCGTGAGTTTGGGATCCAAGTTTTTGCTTGGCTATATAAGCAAGCTGTGGAGAAAAACAGAGGGGGGGGAACAGGAGGAGAGAGGCCAAAAACAGAGAGGGTAGAGGGAGATGGAGAGAGTTAAACACGTAGAAAAAAGAAGTAAAGGAAAACATAAAGGAAAGGGAAAAGAGGGAACTGAGAGAACAAGAAGAAGTTAAGGTAGAAAATAGGAAACAACGAAAGGGAGGGGAGTTTAACTTCAATCTATTCTACTTTACCTCAAGGAACTTAACAAAGCTCTAAAGAGGTTTTTTTATAAAAAAAACGTTCCTAACGGTAAAAAAGGAAGGTTTTCTTGGGATCATCAAAGGCAAACACGTAGGGGCTGCCCACCGGTTTGTTCTCCATTTTTTCAAGCAATATCTGCAGGTATAGGTTTCAGCCTTTGTGTTTTTCCTGCTATATTCAAACCCTTGCATCTGTGTTGCGTTATGTTCCAGAAGCGTTTCTTCCTTTGCTCTAGATGTTTGTTTTCTATTGGGAAAAAAGGTGGCATGCTTACCCACTGTTCCATCCATGGTTCTAAGTTGTTTTCCTTTTGCTTATATTAAAGCTGCATATTCTTTTATGTTATTTTTTTCATGAGGGACCATGAGTTTTAAAGGCCTTCATCATCCTTCACCTCCTCTGCTTAGTGCCGCCTTGACTGGGATTTATATAGGATGTTTTTCACACAAATTTAGTTTTCATCCATAAAGAAAAACGCAAGAGGGGTTCCTTTGCATTTGAGGTTTTCTTTTGGCAGTTGTTTGGTTCACATTTTCATTCTTGTTTATGTGAAAAGGAAGGTAGCAGACTATTAGTCTATAGTTATGGTATTTAACACATGTAATACAAAGGCATGTTTAGGTTGTTTCCTTTAGCGTGAAACAAACATGACAGAGCCTGAGATTAAGAAAAGGGGAGAGGCGTGGGTCACGGTTTCTGCTATAGGATTGGGTTTCAAAGCTTTGATTTTCATGTGTGTACGGACTTACTCTTTTCTATTGAAAATATTCTAAGTTTGAGAGGATGGACCGAAGTTTGTTGGATGAGATTTGGCTTTGAAAAGTTTTTTTCCCCAGTCGGGTTCCTCCTGCTTTGTTCTACACGCACCTGTCTTGCAATGTTAGAAATATATGTGATGGCTTGTCATTTTAATTGTGTTTATTGTGATGTTTTTGTTTTGATATAATAAAAATGTTTTCTTGTGTGTTGCATACGGCCAATACCCTAATATATTTTGAACATTTCTTTAAAAAAAAAATATTTGAAGTTAAAAAAAAATGTGTTTTAGCATGGATTTCTTAAACACAAAAATTATTTTCTTGCATTTTGAATTTTACAACATGTTTGTAAATTTCAAAGGGTATTGGCTAATATTCCAAAAATATAAAAATCTTATTTTTGGGAAATTCATCTTTATTCACCAATAATAGTTGGATGAAGAAATCCCAAATGGGTTAATATCCAAAATATTATTGGGAATAATTATTTTATTCACCATTAATATTTGGATAAAGAAATCCCAAAGGGGTTATATCCAAAATATTATTGGGAATAATTTGGTGTTAATATTTGGATAAATAAACCCCAAGTAGTTAATATCCAAAATACTTTTCTAGGAATAATAAGTCATTATCCCTTAATAACATAAGGGCAAAGAAACCTATGAAAGGTAGATGTTTGAAATATTGTTAAGAGTAATCTAACTTGTTCATTTTTAACATAATGGTAGGTTTATGCCCAAAATGTTATTTAGAATAATTTACTTGCACATCCTTCAAAGAAACCTCGATTATAATTGGGGACATTTTAAATTTTGATTCCACGGTTTATGAGTCGTGAAAGTATGAAATGCTAAGGCAAAAATGGGCTTTAAAAATATTTTTTTTCTTTTCCTTGTGATTTGACGATCGAAATACTAAAGCAAAAAATAAGCTTTTAAGCACATTGAATCTCCGTAGATTTCTATTTTAGTGGTCTTTTAATACATAGGCTGTAAATTTATTTCAAATCAAACATATATTTCAAGAGATCTGCATCGGTTCGCCTTGGTACTCTATAAACATATCTAAATGTATGATCGATAGTGGCCAAGGGTTCTTTTTTTTAGACTTTGAACCCAAGATCATTCATCAGAGCAAACTTATCCTAGAAAAACTGATGGGATTAGAGAACACTAACACCATAGCAATTATAAGGCAAAACAAATACCAAGCAGCTTATCTTAGGTAGGGCATACTAAGGGTGCTAAAATCTTCCATTTACGCAACTAGTATGTTGCCTTAGAATCTCTGAAAGACCAGTTAAGTTTTTCTAATGATAATAATACTAGGTGGTGACTTCTTTTTTCACAAAACAAAAACCCCGAAATCAATTCCCCGTTCCAGGAAGGGTCGCCGCAACGTCGCGCTCTCGAGAGGGTACAACAATAATAGTTGTGTTTTTAGTATTTTTTATTTAAAAATACAATAAAAGTATAATTTTTTATTTTTAAAAAATTGTTTTTTATATTAAAGTAATTTAAAAATATTAAAAAAAAATTAATCTTATATAGAAAAACAATTCAAAATATTAAGGATTAGGGCAAACCGACCCCTCTGGTCTCGGTACCAGTCCTGGTCCCTTGCGTGTATGGCATGACACCTCTAAACTGACATTAATTTGCATGCACGATTTGATACTTATTTTTTCTGCACAAAGCTTGTGAGTAATGTCCTTAACTTAAAAATCCATGTCGTCCAGGGAAAAAACTGCTTGTTCTGGACATTGACTATACGCTGTTTGATCACCGATCCACAGCAGAGACTCCACTTGAACTCATGCGACCATGTAAGTAGCTAGGTTGTAGGAATTTTTTGTAACAGTTAATTTCTAATGTTGTCATCTGGTGCAGATCTTCATGAGTTTCTCACTGCCGTTTATGCAGAATATGACAGTTGTGGGTCCTCGACAATCCTAACTACAAAATCACAGCATGAAGTGGGTTGAATTGAAGATGGGACAGTTGGGGGTCCTCGACAATCCTAACTACAAAATCACAGCTCTTTTAGACCACTCGGCAATGATTACAGTTCAGTCAGACTCTTGTGGGATCTTTGAATGCAAGCCACTTGGGTTGATTTGGGCTAAATTCCCAGAGGTGCAATTTTAAGACACGGGTGTATAATTTTCCATTGTTTATATGTGTTACCCAAATAACAGTGACATACTGAATTGCACCATGTTTTAATATTTTTCAAATACCGTGAAGAAAATGGAATCATTTTGTTTCTTGCATGAAGTCCAATTGTCAAGCACCACAAGTTGACATAGTGTTTTCTTTTTGGTTCAGTTTTACAGTTCAAAAAACACTATAATGTTTGACGATCTGCGAAGAAATTTCATGGTGAACCTGCAAAATGGTTTGGTAATCAAGCCATTCCGAAAAGCTCATGCAAACCGAGATAATGATCAGGAGCTAGTGAAGCTCACACATTACTTGCTCGCCATTGCAGATCTCGATGACTTAAGTGTCCTGGATCATAAAATGTGGGAGTTCTTTGCTGACGAACTGAGTGATGTTAATGAATTTTGAAACCTTAAAGTTTGCTGCTTATGTCTTCCTTTTGAGGTAGGTAGTTTATGTTCTTTTGTTTTCAGTTATCATCTCTGTCAAACCTCACTTGTTATTGCTGCCAAAACATTATCTCTAACATTGACAGAAATTCATCAGAAAAGGGGGGGGGGGGGGGTGTATTGAACCAAAATGTAGATATCTACTACATTTTATGGCTAACTATTAATATGATGGAAAATTTATGGCTAACTATTAATCATATACATACATAAATTGTTACCTAAGTTTCTCATTGCAGATCTACGGAATTCATATGAAAGAGAAAAAGTGTTTAAAAGTGATCAGTGATTTAATTATTATAGCAATGGTGGATCGTGTTATGCACACATTGATGAGGTGAATGCCATGCAACCATGGGGATGATGGACATTGTTTGATTCGTTAAAGTGTCGCAATTTGCATGATTTGTTGTTTTCAGAGACCGGAGGGAAGAGGGTGGGGGGGGGGGGGGATGATGAAGGAACAGGTATATGGATCCCTCATGGGGTGTAGCTCACATGGAAGTGGTAGTTCTAGATGGCTGATGTTATGTTCAGCGTGAAGTCATTGGCCCTTTTGGAACCTTATCAAGGGAGTGTTATGGGTCATTTGGCAACATTATAAAAACTATTGTGCATAAAAAACCGAAAAAGTGCTAACTGGAATTTAAAATTATAAACTACTCAATTACACACATGTTTGTTCTGGTATACCCTTGTAATTTCTAATGAGATCTTCCATTTCAGGGATGCCAAGGTTGGATTCGGATATATAGCAAAAGGCCAGCCTATTTGTGTTCCTTTCTTTGTTCTATAAATCACAAGAATTGAACATTCTTGGAGGATGCAGGGGAATGGTTTCAGATGAAATTTTAGAATTCCATGCCTTGTTCTATCCCAACTCTCAAGGTAGCTCTATAACTTTCTATTAGATTGGTACATCAGTCAAGTGTAGTGCTGCAAAACACATGTAAACGACAATTTGATCTAAGCTCTCAACTTGTATGCTATTTGCCTGGGTTAGCTCTAAATTTCTAATGCTCAGACCCTGTGAAACTTGTATGGTGGTTAGTAATTGAGTAGTTCTTGTGGGATGGAAACATTAGTCGAGATAATAGTGGATGTGTTTGTGTCTGGTGGGTTAGTGCAAAGAGTTGCCAGATTTACAGAGTTTGAGGGCCTACAGTGTTTTCTAGGTTTTTTAATTATGTATTTCATTTTTTTTCATCTTCCTTGATAGCTTGTTTCCTTTCATTAAAAAAAAAAAAACAGCTAAGATACATTAGAGTTTGCAATCACTAGGATCTTCCCCTGTGTAATACAGTTATCACCCTTAAACCTAGCCTAGAGGGCCATCGCATGAGCAGCTCTATTGTTAGCTCGACGAGCATGATTCAGTAGACTTGAATGGAAGAAACCCATTTGGCCACCTTATTTTGAACATCAATGGCAGCATTAAACTTGAACTTCACATTAAGGTTAGTCGTCTTCATAAGAATACTTTAAATAATTGTTATAAAACCGGCCTGCTCAGGTAAAACTGTTGACTTGGGATCAAATCACTGCCTCTACCAGCCATTGGCCGCCGTGTATATACATGTGCCGCTGACATTACAGCTAGTTTGTTTTCGGGTGTTTAGTGGTGCTGTGGGAAAATATATTAAAATAATTTTTTAAAAGTTTTTTTGATATAAATTTAAATTTTTTTAAAAATGTTTTTAAAATGCAAAAAGAAATATATTTAACTGTCAGAATATGTTCAAATCTCCACCATGACATGAAAGTATAGCTTTCAAGCTCAAGGGCTCGACTCCTTAAGAGTTAAGATATCAATCGAGTCAACTTTTGAATTATTGAGTTTATATGAGCTAATTGTGTTTAGTAAAATAATATTGTTTTATTTTTTGAAAAGATTTCTTTGGTGTTAATTGGGTTGAGATTGAATTGGGTCAATCAAATTATTGTCAAGGAAATTTTATTAATAATAACTTCAATTTTTGATCTGATTTAATTCAAATAAAGTTTGAGTTTTAAATTTTTCAAGTTAAATTTAGTAGGGTTTAATAACAATTGTTGTATCCTCATCAATCATCATCTTTAACCTTACCAAGACAAAAAAATAATAAAAAAAATAAAATGTTTTGAAAATGTAATTGGGACAAGCAAATATTGAATTAATGTTAATTTTGAAATGATTTTAATACATTAATATCAAAATAAAAAATTAAGCAAATATTATTTTAAAATTAACTTGGATTGGTTTGACATGTTGACTTGGAATTTGGCCAACCCGAAGCTTAAACTGGTCTGTGTTAAAGAAAACACTTGGTTGACTTCATAACTCGATCAATTGGTCAAAACTAAATAATTAATCAATTGGCTTTTTTATATAAAAATATTGTTTTGATTTTTTAAAAAAATTAGAGTTAGTTTTTTTGATCCGTGACTAGAGCTTTAGCTCAGGTTAATTTTACTTTATATTTTAAAACTATGATTTTTTTAGATTCTTGCAAAAACATACCATAGTATTACTAAATATGAGATTAGTCAAGTGAGGTAGAGATGGTCACACTTCATGTCTCCAATGGGAACAGCCTCGCGTCAATATGTACTTTGGTGGAGACAATTATGGGTATAGAAGGAAGTTGACTTATGCCAACAATATTTGAGTTATTTTTATTAGCTTCATCATATCCTTTCTATTCAAATTAAGCTCATAGGACACCGAGGAGCATGCATACTGCATCAAGAAGAAGAAGAGGGAAGAAACTTGAAAGCCAAACTATACAATACTTCTCATGCATGACATTGATTACTGCTAAACAAATTATTTAACTAATTAAACAGAATTTTATTATATTAACATTACCATATCCGAGAGAGCAATACTAAATCACCTTTCCAAACGGCTCTAGCTAGGCTACAAGGCTAGAATAACTACCGGTGGAGGGGGAAATACTATATTCGTAGCTACGTACAGCTTATAGGTCAAACTCTTCAAAGACCAAACAGGGGAAGATCCTCGACGTCAACCCAAATATCTTTCCCCATCAAGATCATCAGTTTTCGTTGAGCTCTCACCGTGTACCTCCTGACCACGTCATCTCTCTCCATGAAGAAGACAACCCTGTCTTCGGGAGCAAGGCCTTTCTGCTCTACAAAACGACCCCAAGAAGAGCGTAGAAGAACGGGTTTTGGGTATGCTCCAGTCAGACGGGTTGATAGACAAAACCTCCATACATTATCAGTAGCATCGACTGCTTCAAACTTCATCATATGGGATCCTTGAGGAAATGGAAAAGCCTCAAGGACATGGGTTGGAAATGAAAGAGTATGGCTTATATGGGTTGGTTTTAGTTTCTTCGTGAAGAGATGTACTTGTTCCATTCCTTTTCTGGAGATAAAGAGTTTCTATGGAGAGAGAAGGCTAGAGAGAGAGAGAGAGATGCCTAATGCTATATATAGACGTGGGCTCGACAAACAAAGTAAGCAAACTTACAAAGATTTGAGCAAAATTTATATTTAATCAATCATTACAGTGTAATTATTCCTAATAAATTATACTTACAAAGTTTTTTTTTTTTTTTTACAAACATAGCTACAAAAACCATAATTCAACCCTAATTTAATTTAAACATAAAATTTGTCATAATAAAATAGAAGCTTGAATTCAAGAAAATCTCTTGAAGGGAAACCCAATTGAGTTATAGATTCATGGGAGATTTTAGAAAAAGATTGCGATGATTTTAATGGCCGGTAAATTCAACCGATGATTCCATTGGCCCACAACACATCACCATATAAAGCAATTCCAAGCTGAGCTTTATCAGGATGTGTTCTTGGATGGATCAATCTACCATATAAGTTCAAAATAGATTACTTTCCATGTGATTGACTTGATTGGGAAGTCAAAAGGGTACCTATGGCTAGGGATCTATAGAGACAGTGAAGATGGGATTTGGTGTTTTCCACTATCTCCTAAATTACTATATATAAAGAGTTGTGTAAATAATAATAATAAGCCTCTTTTCTTTGTTTGAAAGCTAAAATTAGAAATAGAAAATAACAAAACGAATTAACATAAATCTTTAACTTTCTTCGTTTATATACACAAAATTTGTCTGCCCAAATTCAGAGAAAATTCAAGTAAACAAAAAATACGAGCAGTATTTCACTCGTAAAATTCTATAAAAAATTGTATTTTTTTTATCAGTATATTTAAACAAACAAAATATCATGTTTTTTTATTTTAGGTTCTCTTCTGTCTCTTAACATTTTTCATTTGCTATATAGACTATTAATTAATTTATTTATTTTGAATGTAAATGATTTCTTTAAAATATGATAAAAAGAAGCTTATTAATTTATCTTATAGAAAAATAGAAAGATTTATGGTGTTTCGAGAACAACTATCGACACCGTATTAATTATTCTTTGTGATTCTTTATTTTATTATTTTTTTGAAAAATAGACACGAAGACAAGAGTGGATATAAAATTTATTATCCTAAAAAAAAATGATAAAAATACTAATTACTGTCTATAATTATTTTTAGAGAATTTTTTTGTAAATAACTAATAAAATTTCACTATTTTGCATCATAAATTAACTCAATAAAAGCCGGCACAATCATGCTATCATCACTTAAAATAAGAAAGAAAGAACTAATTTTTAACATACCATTACTTGTTTAATCATTAACTTTGTTGATTGGTAGAAAACGAAGACTAGTGAAAAGCTATCCATGTCAATATACGTAATAGCTGTGGAAAAACTTGGATGCTTTGGTTTTTGCTTCCAGGAACCTTCCAACTTAGAAGTTTCCTCGATGCTTCCCCCTTTTCTTTTCCATGACTATGCCTATATGTGGAACCCATAGAAGAAATTTGTGGCCATAATATTGAAGTTTTCAATTAAGTAAGAACATGGACCGGTAGATATTAATTTTAGATAGAATCACACCCAGGAAACTAAAATTCATTCCTCTGCGCGCTGCTCAAGCAAAGACTTGGTAATTCGGTTTATCAGATCGATAGATAATGTTGTCCATTTTAAAAGTTTGTGGAGCCATGATTTTCGTTTCCATTTTTGCTATACACTGCCTTAAAATAAATTAATGAAGCATATAGTGACTCCCTCATATATATATATATATAGTCTTGAAGTACTATCGCACGTGAAATTAGTCCATACATTGACATTTTAGGTTTGATTGACAAGTGAAGACAACTTTGTTCATTCATGGAGATTGAATGATAAAATCTTCTTATTTTTGCCAACTTTTATTCATATATGTGGACCAGTAACTATTTATAATTTGCCTCAACAAAAATATTGTATATTGTATGGTATGGTATGAATATACATGAAAGATGATATTTTTTTTAAAAAAAATAATTAAAAAAATATGTGTGTGATCATGTAAAACCACTATATATCACTTTAAATTATTATTTGTACTAATCTAGTGTTTATTATTATGATAATAGTTGTTTTTTAGTATTTTTATTTAAAAATAAAATAAAATAATATATTTTTTAAATTTTTTTAAATTTTTTTTTATATTAAAATAATTTTTAAAAATTAATTTTATATAGAAAAACAATTCAAATTAATAATAATAAAAAAAAGACGGCTCGGAAACCAACGGTCTCAATATATACGCTGCTCCGAAAACTACCGAACTGTCAGGTTGGGTCAACATCTCCTGTGACATTAGGACCACCATGGTTAGGGACAAGTGGTCAACTCCTGCTGTCACCACATCCTCTTCAACCTCACCAATATATTTCAGTACTGCCCCATCACATTGTCAACAAATTGCCGCCGCCGCCGCCATCGCAGCAATCAATACCCACCGACGTCTTGAACGTTCTAATAATAAGCGTTGGGATTGCTTCAAGGATTAAAGGTGAGGTCTCAGTTGCAGTTGTGTAGCTATTCATCCGGATATTTAAGTTATGTTTTGCAATGCTTTTTTAAAATGTGTTTGGAATGAATACATCAAATTAATGCTAACTAATGTTTTTTCAGATATTTTAATTATTTTTAAAAAATTATTATTTTTATATATTTTTAAATTATTTTAATATGATCATTTAAAAAAATATTAAAAATATTAAAATATTATTTTATTATATTTCTAAAAAAAACACTTTAAATCATATAATATTAGTCACGTCATGCAGAAATAGTCACACTTCACGTCTCCAATGTGAGCAGACTCCATTTTTGAGCTATTTTTATTTGCTTCATATTGTGATTCTTTCTATTCAAAGCTCATAGGACGCTGGGAGCTAGCAGACATAAATAAGAAGAAAAACGAATGGAAAAGACTAGATATCTAGAAGGTTTTAATTTTCATAAAAATAATTAAAATTTTAAGAAAAAAAACGATATAATTACAAACCAGGCTCTATAACAAACTACCAGTGGAGTGGAGAAGGCTCTTGTCGTGCTGCCATCAGCTTATATGTGAAACTCTTCAAAGGACATGTAGGGGAAGATCCTCGACGTCGACCCAAACATCTTGCCCCATCAAGATCATCACCTTTCGTTGAGCTCTAACCGTGTACCTAGCTCCTGACCATATTGTCATTAGCTTCGTCGTCGCTCTGCCTGAAGAAGACAACCCTGTCTTCGGGAGCAAGGTCTTTCTGCTCTACAAAACGGCCCCAAGAAGAGCGTAGAAGAACGGGTTTTGGGTAGGCTCCAGTCAGACGGGTTGACAGGCAGAACCTCCATGTATTATCAGTAGCATCGAGTGCTTCAAAATTCATGAAATGGGCTCCTTCAGGAATTGGAAAAGCCTCGAGGACACGGGTTGGAAATGAAAGAGCATGGCTTATATGGGATGGTTTTAGTTTCTTCGTGAAGAGATGCACTTGCTCCATTCCTTTTCAGGAGATACAAGAACAGTTTCTGTGAAGAGAGGAGGCTAGGGTGGGAGCAGACATAAGTTATACACACACACACACACACACTAGGAAACAAACAAAGAGAATGAGAGAAAGATGTTAATACACAAGATTACTCCATGTGATCTATTTTTTTAAATAGTTACACGAGAAGAAAACAAATTTATGATATATTAAAATTAATAAAAATATCTCCATTTAATAACTGAGTAGGAAAAAACCTACTAAAGAAGAACTCAACATTCCTACTTTACTACTAAATTGTAAATATTAATATTCCTAAATAATACTAAAAATTAAAATGACTAACACAATATAAAATTCCAAAAGAGTCAATTACTAAATGTACCTCTTTTCTACAGCATGAAGTGGGTTGAATTGAAGATGGGACAGTTGGGGGTCCTCGACAATCCTAACTACAAAATCACAGCTCTTTTAGACCACTCTGCAATGATTACAGTTCAGTCAGACTCTTGTGGGATCTTTGAATGCAAGCCACTTGGGTTGATTTGGGCTAAATTCCCAGAGGTGCAATTTTAAGACACGGGTGTATAATTTTCCATCGTTTATATGTGTTACCCAAATAACAGTGACAAACTGACTTGCACCATGTTTTAATATTTTTCAAATACTGTGAAGAAAATGGAACCATTTTGTTTCTTGCATGAAGTCCAATTGTCAAGCACCACAAGTTGACATGCTGTTTTCTTTTTGGTTCAGTTTTACAGTTCAAAAAACACTATAATGTTTGACGATCTGCGAAGAAATTTCATGATGAACCTGCAAAATGGTTTGGTACTCAAGCCATTCCGAAAAGCTCATGCAAACCGAGATAATGATCAGGAGCTAGTGAAGCTCACACATTACTTGCTCGCCATTGCAGATGTCGATGACTTAAGTGTCCTGGATCATAAAATGTGGGAGTTCTTTGCTGACGAACTGAGTGATGTACCTGAGTGATGTTAATGAATTTTGAAACCTTAAAGTTTGCTGCTTATGTCTTCCTTTTGAGGTACGTAGTTTATGTTCTTTTGTCTTCAGTTATCATTTCTGTCAAACCTCACTTGTTATTGCTGCCAAAACATTATCTCTAACATTGACAGAAATTCATTGGGAAGGACGGGGAGGGGCATGTATGTGGTGTGTCATCTAATAGGGAGGGGGGATGTATTGAACCAAAATGTAGATATCTACTATAGCTTCTTATCTCATTAGGGGAGTTCCAAATATAATGGAAAATTTATGGCTAACTATTAATGATATACATACATAAATTGTAACCTAAGTTTCTCTTGCTGAACTATGGAAATCATATGAAAGAGAACGAGTTTTTAAAAGTGATCAGTGATTTAATTATTATAGCAATGGTGTAAGAAATTTTGTGTTGTCATCATGGTGGAGCATATTGAGGTTATTATTACACTATTAATGCAAACAATGATGGTGGATCGTGTTATGCAAACATTGATGAGGTGAATGCCATGCAACCATGGGGATGATGGACAATGTTTGATTCGTTAAAATGTCGCAATTTGCATGATTTGTTGTTTTCAGAGACCGGTGGAGAGAGGGTGAGAGGGGGGGATGATGAAGGAACCAGGTCTATGGATCTCTCATGGGGTACTGTAGCTCACATGGAAGTGGTAGTTCTAGATGGCTGATGTTATGTTCAGCGTGAAGTCATTGGCCCTTTTGGAACCTTATCAAGGGAGTGTTATGGGTCATTTGACAACATTATAAAAACTATTGTGCATAAAAACCTGAAAAAGTGCTAACTGCATAAAAACCGTTGTAATTTCTAATGAGATCTTCCATTTCAGGGATGCCAAGGTTGGATTCGGATATAGAGCAAAAGGCCAGCCTGTTTGTGTTCCTTTCTTTGTTCTATAAATCACAAGAACTGAACATTCTTGGAGGTTTCAGATAAAATTTTAGAATTCCATTCCTTGTTCTATCCCAACTCTCAAGGTAGCTCTATAACTTCCTTTCTATTAGATTGGTTCATCAGTCAAGTGTAGTGCTGCAAAACACATGTAAACGACAATTTGATCTAAGCTCTCAACTTGTATGCTATTTGCCTGGGTTAGCTCTAAATTTCTAATTTCTGATCAGACCCTGTGAAACTTGTATGGTGGTTAGTAATTGAGTAGTTCTTGTGGGATGGAAACGTTAGTCGAGATAATTGTGCATGTGTTTGTGTCTGGTGGGTTAGTGCAAAAGAGTTGCCAGATTTACAGAGTTAGAGGGCCTCCAGTGTTTTCTAGGTTTTTTAATTATGTTTTTCATTCTTTTTTTCATCTTCCTTGATAGCTTGTTTTCTTTCATTATATATAAAAAACACAAAAAACAAAACAGCTAAGATACATCAGAGTTTGCAATCACTAGGATCTTCCCCTGTGTAATACAGTTATCACCCTTAAACCTAGCCTAGAAGGCCATCGTATGAGCAGCTCTATTGTTAGCTCGACGAGCATGATTCAGTAGACTTGAATGGAAGAAACTCATTTGGCCACCTTATTTTGAACATCAATGGCAGCATTGAAATTGAACTTCACCGTCCCTGTCCACCAGATGGTTGTCCATTTTGGATGAGCAGGAAGGTTAGTCGTCTTCATAAGAATGCTTCAAGTCATTGTTATAAAACCGGCCTGCTCAGGTAACACTGTTGACTTGGGATCTAGTCTCAGTCTGGGTCAGGTTTTATGTAACCATGACTTGGGTAAATCTGGTCAACTTAGCTAGTCAATATATAACTTATGATTCAAATTTTGGGTTTATGCAAAATAATTAATCTTTTTATGAATTGAATTTTTAGTAAAATCTTTTACATATTTCAAAAAAGAGATATGGATAACGGAAAAAAAAAAGATTTAGTAATTTATAATTCATTAATTTAATGTGCAACCATTTACTTGTATCATAGAACTATTTTTTTGTTAAATTTAATTTGTATCTCAACAAAATTCGAAGCATGTTGTATACTGTATGTTAAAAACACGAAGCATCAAATCACTGCTTCTTCCAACCATTGGCCGCCGTGTATATACGGATGCCGCTGATATTATAACTAGTTTGTTTTCGGGTGTTTAGTGGTGTGGTAGGAAAATATATTAAAATATATATTTTTAAAAATTGTTATTAAATTAAATTTTTTTAATAATGTTTTTAAAATGCAAAAAGAAATATATTTAACTGTCAGAATATGTTCAAATCTCCACCATGACATGAAAGTATAGCTATCAAGCTTAAGAGTTAAGATATCAATCGAGCCAACTTTTGAATTGTTGAGTTTGTATGAAATAATTGTGTTTAGTAAAATAATATTGTTTTATTTTTGAAAAAAATTTCTTTGGTGTTAATTGGGTTGAGATTGAATTGGGTCAATCAAATTATTGTCAAGGAAATTTTATTAATAATAACTTCAATATTTGATCTGATTTAATTCAAATAAAATCTTTTGAGTTGTAAATTTTTCAAGTTAAATTTAGTAGGATTTAATAACAATTGTTGTATCCTCATCATCTTTAACCTTACCAAGACAAAAAAAAATAATAATAAAAATAAAATGTTTTGAAAATGTAATTGGGACAAGCAAATATTGAATTAATGCTAATTAATGTTAATTTTGAAATGATTTTAATACATTAATATCTAAATTATAAATTAAGCAAATATTATTTTAAAACTTGAATCAATTTGACAGGTCAACTTGGCATCTGGCCAACCTGAAGCTTGAACCGGTTTGTATTAAAAAAAAATTAGAGAAAACACTTGGTTGACTTGATAACCTGATCAACTGGTCAAAAACAAATAATTAATCGATAGACTTTATTGATTTATTAAAAAAAGTTAAGAGTTAGTTTTCTTGATTTGTGAGCTCTAGTCAATTTTATTTTATATTTTAAAATTAAAATTTTTTTAGATTCTTGCAAAAACATGTACCATAGTACTACTAAATATGAGATTGGTCAAGTGAGGTAGAGATGGTCACACTTCATGTCTCCAATGGGAACAGCCTCGCGTCAATATATACTTTGGTGGAGACAATTATGGGTATAGAAGGGAGTTGACTTATGCCAACTTTTGAGTTATTTTTATTAGCTTCATCAAATCCTTTTTATTCAAATTAAGCTCATAGGACACCGTTGAGCATGCATACTGCATCAAGAAGAAGAAGAAGAGGGATGAAACTTGAAAGCCAAACTATACAATAAATACTTCTCATGCATGACATTAATTACAGCTAAACAAATTATTTAACTAATTAAACAGAATTTTATTATATTAACATTACCATATTCGAGAGAGCAATATATACTAAATCACCTTTCCAAACGGCTCTAGCTAGGCTACAAGGCTAGAATAACTACCGGTGGAGGGGGGAAGACACTATTTTCGTAGCTACGTACAGCTTATAGGTCAAACTCTTCAAAGACCATATAGGGGAAGATCCTCACCGTGTACCTCCTGACCATGTCATTAGCTTCATCTCTCTCCATGAAGAAGACAACCCTGTCTTCGGTAGCAAGACCTTTCTGCTCTACAAAACGACCCCAAGAAGAGCGTAGAAGAACGGGTTTTGGGTGTGCTCCAGTCATACGGGTTGAGAGACAAAACGTCCATGCATTATCAGTAGCATCGACTGCTTCAAAATTCATCATATGGGCTCCTTCAGGAATTGGAAAAGCCTCAAGGACACGGGTTGGAAATGAAAGAGCGTGGCTTATATGGGATGGTTTTAGTTTCTTCGTGAAGAGATGTACTTGTTCCATTCTTTTTCAGGAGATGAAGAGTTTCTATGGAGAGAGAAGGCTAGGGTGGGAGCAGAGATTAGCTAATATACACTAAGAAACAAACTCAGAGAATGAGAGAGAGAGAGAGAGAGAGAGAGAGAGAGAGATGCGTAATGCTATAAATAGACGTGGGCTCGACAAAAAAAGTAAGCAAACTTATTTGTTTATTAATTTTGATGATAGCATAGTGATGAAATGTTTATTTTTTTGATTATAAAAGAAATTAATATATATTTTAGTATCAAAGAACAATTTTAATCTAAATATTTAAACTATCATGTAAGAATTATATCTTATGTTTGAGTTTATTAATTATTTGTTTATTAATTTTGATGATAACATAGTGATGAAATGTTTATTTTTTTGATTATAAAAGAAATTAATATATATTTTAGTATCAAAGAACAATTTTAATCTAAATATTTAAACTATCATGTAAGAATTATATCTTATGTTTGAGTTTATTAATTATTTGTTTATTAATTTTGATGATAACATAGTGATGAAATGTTTATTTTTTTGATTATAAAAGAAATTAATATATATTTTAGTATCAAAGAACAATTTTAATCTAAATATTTAAACTATCATGTAAGAATTATATCTTATGTTTGAGTTTATTAATTATTTGTTTATTAATTTTGATGATAACATAGTGATGAAATGTTTATTTTTTTGATTATAAAAGAAATTAATATATATTTTAGTATCAAAGAACAATTTTAATCTAAATATTTAAACTATCATGTAAGAATTATATCTTATGTTTGAGTTTATTAATTATTTGTTTATTAATTTTGATGATAACATAGTGATGAAATGTTTATTTTTTTGATTATAAAAGAAATTAATATATATTTTAGTATCAAAGAACAATTTTAATCTAAATATTTAAACTATCATGTAAGAATTATATCTTATGTTTGAGTTTATTAATTAAAAAAAAATCATACTTATAACCGTTTCATAATAATTTCAAGAACCAAACAATATAATTATGAATATAAGTCATTGTTATTAATTTAATTAGATTCACATTAATATTAAAATAAAATAAAATAGCCATCCTCTCTAGAGATTTAAGTTATTGACAAGTGGATTTATTTTATTTTTATTGTTCAAATTTTCAATCTTAAATCATTTAAGTTATATAAATGTGATCTCAAAGATTTATAGTATGTAAAAATAAAATAAAATAATAAGCCTCTTTTCTTTGTTTGAAAGCTAAAATTAGAAATAGAAAATAAAGAAACGGACATAAATCTTTAACTTTCTTTTTTTATATACCTAAAATTTGTCCGCCCAGATTCAGAGAAAATTGAAGTAAAAAAAAATGGACAGAATTTCACTCGTAAAATCCTATAATAAATTGTTTTTATTTCTTTTCCATCATATATCTAAACAAACAAAACATCATTTTCCTTATTTTAGTTTCCCTGCTATCCCTTAATATTTTTTATTTGCTATATAGATTATTAATTTATTTATTTTGAATGTAAATGACATCTTTAAAATATGATAAAAACTAACTTATTCTTCGTGTAAAATATGATGTTGTGAGAATAACTATGGACACTGTATTAGTTATTTTTTTTGTTATTCTTTAGGAAAGAAAAAGATAAACACGAAGACAAGAGAGAATATAAAATTTATTACCCTAAAAAAATGATAAAAATATTAATTACTTCCTATCATTATTTTTAGAGAATTTTTCTTCAAATAACTAATAGTATTTCACTATTTTGCATCGTAAAATAGCTCTAGAAATTAAAGCCGGCACAATCATGCCCTCTGTCGATACACGACGTCGGGCGACGACTCCTTTTTTTTTGTTTTTTATTACAAAAAAGATCTTTTATTTATTGGGGGAAAATAAATATTTTATCGGAGTCACCATCTAGTAATATGAGGGAACTAGAAATCCCAAATTAGACACTGGTCCCAGAGATTTGAGTACTGGGTTAGTTAAGATTAAGGGAAGGTAGACACCACCCTTAAAACATCCTTTCAAAAGAAAGGTTACCCTTACTTGTGTGTTTTTTTTATTTGATTGAAATGCTATTATATTTCGAGCTTATTTGCAATTTTTTTTAATAGTTAACGTCGGTCCCTAAAAATAAGAGACACGTTAAAAATGACATCAATCCTTAAAAATAGAAGACTTGTCTAAAATATCAACATTTAACCCTAAAATATCGACATTTAACTCGAAAATTACGAAAATGCCACTAGCGGCGCGTGTGGCTCACGCGCGGTTACTGTTGGCAGCGGCGAAATTTTCAAGCGAGGTTTCTGACCAACCAATGGTCGATCCTGGTAGATCTGAGGTCGAGGATTCTGATGGTGGTGGTCTTGACGGCCGTTGATGGCTGATGAGGGAGAATCGACAACTTGAAGCTTCGGTGGCCGGCGACTATCGCGGACTTTTTCCGGCCAGATGAGGCGGATAAAACGATTAAAACCACCGGGGTTTTTCTTTACAGCAGGGGAGAAACCTTTCTGTGGTGGTGCGGAGGCTGGAGATGGCTGAAAAGTGGAGATCGGATGAGAGAGAGGGCGTCGCCGGGGAGAGGAGAGAGAGAGTCCGAGATTACGCTACGGTATGAACGTGTGCATGGTACACCAGTACCACTAAACACTGTGCGCCGTTGGATCTCGGATGAAACGATCGGATGGCTGTGATTGGCTAGATCTGAGGTTGATCAGGCTGTTTGGATGAGCGGAGCTTTGATCTGGTGTGGCGCGGTGCACCGAAAGCTCGATACACCGGATGACGTGGCACAACGGGATTAAATCTTGGATTATTTCAATGGCTGAGATGAGTTGGGATATATTTGGTATTTTTTAAATTGTTTTTTTTTAAACACAATATCTTACTCTTACTCTTGTGAAGAAAAACTAAAACAATATGTACAGTATAGCAATTCTTTTTCTTTTTTCCCCCCTTTTTTCTACCCTCGTGGCTATTTATAGCCAATGAGCAGGGGACAACAAATTTAATTATGAAGAAATAACTTGCACCGCTGCAACTAATATTACCTAACCTTACCTAATATAATAAATTTTTGAATTATTAATTTTGTTTTATTATATATAATAACAAATATTTATATGGGTAAAACTAAAAAATTTAAATCAGTATTAGAAAAAGCCCGTTTCAACCACTAACACAAAAAAACATTTGATGGGTATCAACCCCATGAACCGGGTTTTGACTTTTGACCCGAAACAACCTGAAAATTCATTTTTTACCCCGGTCGACATTGTTTGACTCAAATTAACCCGGTGAAATCGGTTTTTATGAAAAATAACAATTTTGATCGAAAATGATGGTTTTGACCCAAAACGTCATGAAAACTTATTTTTTACCCTGGTCGACATGGTTTGACTTGGTGAAATCGGTTTTTATGGAAAATGACGGTTTTTACCCGAAACGTCATGAAAACTCATTTTTATCCTGATCGACATGGTTGACTCGTATTGACCTGGTGACCTCGGTTTTGGTCGGGAATGATGGTTTTGACCCGAAACAGCCCGAAACTTATTTTTTACCCTGGTTGACATGGTTTGACCCGTATTGACCCGGTGACCTCGGTTTTGGTTCGGAAATGACAGTTTTGACCCGAAACAGCTCGAAACTCATTTTTTACTCTGGTCGACATGGTTTGACAATGCCCCCTCTTTACAATGCTTACGGTGCAAAGGCATTGGAAAATTCATTTTCTTTTGACTTTGCATAGTAAGCTTTGTAAAGAAAAATGATGGTGGTATTGAAAAATACACAGATTTTTCAGTTGGTCTAATTCTTATGAGCGACCTGCCCAAGTGAAAAACATGAAAGTGTTTTCAATATTGATTTTGTGAAATACATGAAAGTGATTTCAACAATGGTTTAGTGAAATACATGAAAGTGATTTCAACAATGGTTTAGTGAAATACATGAAAGTGATTTCAATAATGGTTTTGTGAACCGACTCGTCTGTGAAATACATGAGAGTGATTTCAACATTGGTTTTTTTTTTTTTTAATACCACGATGATAAAATGCGAGAAAACTCGCAAGTGGTCTAATTGTTCCAGGCGACCTGCCTGATAGCAAAGAATTTTATGAGTGGTCCAATTGTTCCAGGCGACTTGCCCGATGATAAAATGCGAGAAAACTCGCAAGAGGTCTAATTATTCCAGGCGACCTGCCTGATGATAAAATGCGAGGAAGCTCGCAAGTGGTCTAATTGTTCCAGGCGACCTGCCCGATGATAAAACTCGAGGAAGCTCGCAAGTGGTCTAATTGTTCCAGGCGACCTGCCCGATGGTGAAATACTTGAAAGTGATTTCAACAATGATCTTTAGGATTGATGAAAACTTCTAAAGGAAGTCATACCTGTATGGTTGAGATCTGATATGTAAATTGATCTCAGAGATGATGAAAGCTTCTTAAGAAAGTCTGTATGTACGATTGGGATTTGATTTGTAAATGGATCAGGAAAACTTCTCAAGAAAGTCTTGTATGTACGGTTGGGATTTGATTTGTAAATGGATCCCAAAAGATGAGGAAAGCTTCCCAAGGAAGTCTTGTATCTACGACTAAGATCTGATCTTCTATTGAAAATGATGGCAGGAGCAAATTCCCTATAAATCACGCAGTATTGGGCAAAAGACATCATCAACTTCTCATATTTTCAATACTCTCAAAGTTCTTAACTTTTGAAGTTTTAATCATGTCTTCCTCTTCTTCCAATGCTAATGCAAACCTTGTTCCTAAGGCAGAGCCTGTAGTTTGGTGTACTACTTTTGAAGTGAATAGTCGTCTAGTTACAATAGAGGATACTGTAATGGACAACGAAGATACCGCTGTAGCTGGTAGAGACATGATCCTTCCTCGTGATGAAAATGCTGGCAGCCAGGACCGATATTGAAGCAGTGAATCAGTCACTTGCTCTCAGTATCAGAGCTACTTCGTCTTTGGTGAATTTGCGGAGCGTCTTCATGCCAGAAGACTTGAGTTGAATACTCAAATTCCTGAGCTCCATAATCAGATTGAGAATTTAAGGAAAAGACTCGTGATGAGAGACGTCACAGAAACGAATTGGAGAGGAGAAACCAAGAGCTCAATGCACGTGTTGACTTTTGGAGGGACTATGTTAACACACGACACCTCGAGTTCGAGGAAGAGATGGAGCGCATATAACAATTTGAGGAATTCGAGGCATGATGGCCATCAAGATGAAAATATCCCTAATCGTCCTCACAGTGTTTAACGTTTGTACTTGTAAACCATTATGCCTATGAATAAAAATCCATCTTCTCGTCTTCATTCATGAATTTTGCTTTTGGAATTGCCATATTTGATATGATTTAAAGAACTTCATTTCATCTGAGTCTCGTTGTGTGAGATATCTGCAAAACAAAATATGTGATGCTTGTGAAGTGAGATGATATGCAATGCATCTTACCTGTTTTTGAAATATAGATCCCCATTCATCTTGTTTGAGGGTTTGACTTTGAGTGAGCTCTTTTGATTTACGCGTACTTCAATTCTACTCAAGCCGACCCTGTTGTTCATTCTTCTAAGATACGCTTTGTTTGAGTTTCCCAACAGTCACTGCACTTTTCTCTATTGGTAACTTCACTAAGAAAATTAACTTCTCCCTAGCTCGACATTGTTCTATAGGCAACATTCCCATTATTGAAGATTCTTTAACCAATTCATATGGTCAATATAAGAGGATTATCCCGCTTCACCTGGGATTTCATCTGCATTCCTCTTACTGAAGATGTATCAGTTATCTTGTTGTCTAACTGATCATATTGTGAGAGTCAACAATCTCCTTTCATGGATACTGCAAATCATACTATTTCAATCCTCATGCTGGAAGAAGTCCACAGTTTTATCATGTGTATTTTCCACTAGGGAAGCAAATTTCTTTGTACCATTAAGGATCTGGTAACTACTTCTCTGCCCTCTGGAGAACTAACTGCCTTATTTCATTTCCTCCTTTGCTCTTGTTTTCATTAGAATCTCTGATTTTCTAATGATGCCTCGTAGTGTGTCATATATTCATTTTTCTTACAAAGAAAACCTTTTTCAAAAATGATTTTTCAAAAGATCTGTTTTGTTCTCGAAAACTGAAACTCTCAATGTCTGTTTATAACAATGTTCAGGCAACTCTGGGGCTTTATGTCAAATCTCTTAGTAAAAGTAATCTAAGATGAAGGTAAGTGATGAGATGACCTTCTGCTTTGGTTTTCAAAGTGTTCAAGCGATTGCTTGAAGGTATTTTGAGAGAAAAGAAACAATTTGCCTTTTATCTTTAGAAACACTCTTTTTAACAGCATGAATAATAACGAGTAATTATTTGCTACGCCATGACTCTTTATGGAAAAGTCTCTTATATTTTGAGAACGCCGTTTATTGATCCAGGTTGCTTACTTGATTAGAAAGGACTTCAAAGGCACGTAATGTATTTCATGGCTCAAGGCTATAAAAGAAAGAGTATTCCATAAGCTCAAAAAAGTGTTTAAGGGCTTATAAACTATAGATCACTATTATCTTGTCTTAGCATTTCCTTTTGCTACCTTGACAATAAAAAAATGATGCTAAATATTCCAAATGAGGAACTTCTGTTTTTTTTTTTTGTTATTCCCATCTTTGTTAGGAATTCTCTTAATTGTTTGGAATCTTATTGAATTCTTTGTTGTTAGACTTTCTTTATAAGCTCGCATGCCTTCAAGACAATTTCCTTAATCATATTTCTCTTTTTGCCCCCAAGTGTAGGGTGTGATCTTAGTTAAGGTTCTTGTGAAAAGAAAAAAAAACTTTAAATAGACTCAGCTCAAATTGGGACTGCAAAGGATAATTTTAAAGAAAGTGAAAGGAATATCAACGATTGGCCTTTCCTCATTTCAAGTAAAATAAGTTAAAACCAATAAACTTCGTCCACATCTAATGTAATGCTTTGGATTTGTAAGATACCATGTTTTGCGAGTCTATGACAAACTATTATACTACCAACCATTATTCATGATGGTAAAATGTGGATCCACGACGTAATTTGGGTGATAGTTGTTCCAATTGCATGTTTTTGACTTGTTTGGTCATCTCTTTCAAGGGAATTGTTCTGAATATTATTCCAAACAAATCATTGATTTATTTCATTGAAATCACAAATAAAATCAGTTCTTTCAAAACCTCATTTAAGAAGAATGGACTCTCCTGTAAAAAAAAGTTTGAAAGATCAAATTGTTGAGCCATTGAGATCATCCATGGGCTTTTTGGTGAGGTATATGCAAAGAGAATTTCCTGGCAAAAAACTTCATTGATCTGATTGATGAAACCATCATACATAATACTTTTTCACAGAATCAGAGTTCACAGGCCTAGGTAAATCATCTCTATCCATCCTAGTTAACAACAGAGCCCCCTCCGGAGAATGCTTTCTTCACTACATATGGGCCTTCATAGTTTGGTGCCCACTTGCTTCGGTCTTCACTTGGTAATGGCAAGATTTTTCGTAGTACAAGATCCCCTTCTTTGAATTCTCTTGGTCGAACTTTCCGGTCATATGCTTTGGCCATCCTTCTTTGGTACAGCTGGTGATGACAAATTGCAGCCAACCTCTTCTCACTTATCATGTTTAGCTATTCATATCTCACTTTAGCCCATTCAGCTTCTTCTAGTTCAGATTCTATTAGTACTCTCAAAGATGGAATTTCTACTTCCAAAGGCATCACTGCCTCCATCCCAAATACTAATGAGTAAGGTGTAGCTCCAGTGGATGTCCTTACTGCTGTACGATATGCATGCAGAGCAAAGGGAAGCATCTCATGCCAATCCTTATAAGTGACTACCATCTTCTGGATAATCTTCTTGATATTCTTGTTTGCAGCTTCGACAACACCATTCATCTTTGGTCTGTAAGGAGACGAGTTTGAATGTTTAATTTTCCACTTCACACATAATTCTGTGATTATTTTCCATTAAAATTTTGGGCGTTGTCGGTCACTATCTTCTCAGGTGAACCGTACCGACATATCAAATCTTTCTCAATGAAGCACTTGACCACTTTTTGAGTTACATGAGCATAAGAGCTGGCCTCCACCCACTTTGTGAAGTAATCAATGGCTACTAAGATAAATTGATGCCTATTGCTGGCCTTTGGGTTGATTGGACCAATCACATCTATTCCCCACATTGCAAATGGCCATGGTGATGTCATATTAAACAGAGGAGCTGGAGGTGCATTTATCTTATCACTGTACACTTGACATTTATGGCATCTTCTGACATAATCGATGCAATCTTTTTCCATGGTCATCCAGAAGTACCCAGATCGTTGCATTTGTCTAGCCATCATGTGCCCACTTGCATGAGTTGCACAAATTCCTTCATGAATTTCTGGGCAATGCTACCTTAGCTTCGATTTCATCTAGACTTCTTAGTAAAGTTCCATTGAATGATCTTTTATATAGAATTTCTTTTCTTTTTATAAAACCATGGGTTCCCATCCATTTCTCCTTCAAGGGAACAACAATGAGCTGGAAAATTTTAATCTCAATATGGATTGGTTATACCCTGATTCCGTAATCAATTTTGGCCATAGAAGCTAAGGTTGCCAAAGCATCAGCAAACTGATTTTTGTCTCTTCCCATATGGGTAAAATCTATCTCATCAAAGCCCTCAGTCAGTTTTGAGAGATATTGTTGATATGGGATTAATTTTTCTTCTTTAGTCTGCCATTCGCCTTTCACTTGATAGATTATTAACATTGAATCCCCATAGACATCAAGCTTCTTTATTTTCATCTCTAAAGCAGCTTCTAACCCAAGGATACAAGCCTCATATTCAGCAGTATTGTTGGTACATTCAAATTGTAGTTTGATTGAGATGGGATATTGCCTCTGGTCAGGTGAGATTATCACAGCTCCTGCTCCATTGCCCGATACATTCATTGCCCTATCAAAATACATAATCCACCAATCATTCTTCTCTTTGTCTTCTTCTACTATCAACACATCTTCATCCGGGAAGTCAAATTTCAAAGCCTCATAATCTTTGATAGCATTATCTGCCAAATGATCAGCAATTACACTTCCTTTTACGGATTTTCTTGTCTTGTATACATTGTCATACTCGGCCAACATTACTTGCCACCTTGCTATTCGGCTTGACAAGTAAGGTTTCTCAAAGATGTATTTAAGAGGATCCATTTTTTAGATCAACCAGGTGGTATAATACAACATATATTGTCGAAGACGCTTCGTGCTCCATACAAGAGCACAACATAGCTTCTCAATCATAGTATATCTGGATTCACAATCGGTGAACTTCTTACTCAGATAATAAATGTGGCTTGCTCCTTTCTTCCAGACTCATCATGTTGTCCCAACACACAACCCATTGCTTCCTCAGTTACTGTCAAATACAAGATCAAAGGTCTTCCAGGCACAGGTGGCACTAACAAAGGTGGATTCTGTAAGTATTGCTTTATTTTATCAAAAGCTTCTTGACAATCTTTGTCCCAAGTACCAGGATTCTTTTTCCGAAGCAATCGGAAAATTGGCTCACATGTTGCTGTTAACTGAGATATGAATCGTGCAATGTAATTCAAACGTCCCAAGAAACCTCTTACTTCTTTTTCGGTTTTAGGAGCTGTCATAGCCTGAATTGCTTTCACTTTATCAGGATCGACCTCTATTCCTTTGTTGCTTATCACAAACCCTAGCAACTTTCCAGACTTCACCCCAAATGAGCATTTTGCAGGATTCAATTTCAACTGATACTTCCTTAGTCTATCAAATAATTTTCTTAGAATCTGAACGTGATCTTCTTCATTCGTAGACTTGGCAATCATGTCATCCACATACACTTCAATCTCTTTGTGTATCATATCATGAAAAAGTGTCACCATTGCCCTTTGATATGTGGCTCCAGCATTCTTTAACCCGAATGGCATCACTTTGTAGCAAAATGTTCCCCATGGTGTGACAAAAGTGGTCTTCTCTTTATCTTCTTCAGCCATTTTAATCTGGTTATACCCGGAGAACCCGTCCATGAAGGAATAAGTTGAGCTTCTAGCAGCATTGTCTACCAAGACGTCTATGTGAGGTAAAGGAAAATTATCCTTTGGACTAGCTTTGTTTAGATCCCTGTAGTCCACACATACTCTGATTTTGTCATCCTTCTTTGGTACTACCACTATGTTTGATACCCATTGAGGGTATTTAATGACTTCTAGAAAACCAGCATCCCATTGCTTCTTTATCTCTGCCTTGACCTTGAGTAGAATATCTGGGCGAGTTCTTCTCAATTTTGCTTGACAGGTTTACATCCTTCTATCAAAGGCACTCTGTGTACTACAATATCAATGTCTAAACCAGGCATATCTGCATAAGACCAGGCAAACACATCCATATACTCTTGTAGTAATGAGGTTAAACTGCATCTTTCTCTGTAGTAATCAGAGTTCCAATCTTTAACTCTCTTTTATCTTGCTCGGTGCCTACATTTATCACCTCTAATTCTTCTTTTGCAGGTTTCCAAGCACGTTCAGACTGTTCTACCTGTCTAGTAAACTCTTTCATATAATCTTCATTCCATTCTTCTTCATCCATTGCAATCATCCTCATCAAAGTTTGGCCATTCATTTTCAATGCAATATGTTTGTGGATTTATGGAGGATTCGCTTTCAGAATCCTGAAAGCGAGAAGGTGTTTTTAGTGTAAATGCGTATCTTGTACCAAAAAAAAAAAAGATAACAATAGTTGAAGAAAATGCATGATCTCAATATTATTTGGAAAGCTGACTCAATAATTATGAAAAGACCTTATGTTGACATCTTGAGCCAAGATTGCCAACTAGGTACAAAGACACAAAGCAAACTACAAGGCAAAGCACACAAAGCATACAAAAGCAAATATAAGCAAACGCTTATTCATTACTTCTTGAAAACAACTAGGGCTTCTTCAATATCCCAATTTTGGAATACTTCATCAACCAAAAGCTTTCGCACAAAAGCGTTGGTTGGAGCCTCTTTTAGAGAGTGGACAATTAACTGAGGTAACAGTTCATCTTCTTTTGCTGTTTTTGGCTCGTCATCAGAATTCCAGCCTTTTCCTTCACCTTCCTCTACATTATTGATATCCATGAAAGCAAGTTTTGTCCCAAGACTTCCGTCATGTTTTCAGGTTTCATCACATATGCTGACTTTGGGAAAGAAACATGGATGGGTGGGATTACAATGTCTTCTTCTTCTGGCTTTCTTCCTTCCATTCTAGCCAACCTTCTTTCTCGCTTAATCCTAGCAGCTCTCTGGTAATCATCTTTCTTAGGCTTAAAGCCAAGCCCAAACCTCTGATCAGCAGCCTTAATTTTCATTATGTTGACTCTCTTAAGGTTTCCAGCAATTGGATCATTCTGGAATGGTAGCCCATGTTTCAAAAAGCACTTAGCTATCATTCTGGCAGTATCAGAAATCATTGGTCTTCTTAACACCGTATTCTCTGGTACCCATTCAGTGTTCACAATCTCGAAGGCGTGGAGATTTCCATCTTTGCAATCTTCTACTTCAATATAAGGGACCGACACATTCCTTATCATGGATAAGGTTTCTTCTGCCTTAACTTTCACTAGAGTACCATTGATGATGTACTTCAGACATTGGTGTAGAGATGATGTCACAGCCCCAGCGGTATGTATCCATGGTCTTCCTAGTAACATGCTATACGAAGGATGGATATCCATCACTTGTAAGGTTACCAAAAACATTTGAGGCCCTATAAACAATTCAATGTCAATGGTCCCTATCACCGGTCTAGGGGAACCATCATACGCTCTAGCTGTTATCGTGCTTGGTCTCATGTGAGTAGCATCAATTGGCATCTCATCTAGCATATGCTTTGGTAGCACATTCAACGCCGAGCCATTATCCACAAGCACTTTGCCGATCAAACAGTCTTTACATTTCACGGTGATGTACAAAGGCTTGGTATGCCCAGTCCCTTCCGGGTCTAGCTCATCTTCTGTGAAGTATAGGTAATTAGAGGCTTGAATTCTCCCCACCAAATGTTCCATTGTGTCTTGAGTAATATCCTGCGACACATATGCTTCATTCAACACCTTTTGCAGTGCTTTACAGTGTAACTCAGAACTCAAGATAAGTGACATTAAAGAGATTCTAGCAGGAGTTTTCTTCAACTGATCCACCACACTATACTCACTATGCTTCATCAACTTCAGAAATTCATTAGACTCGTCTTCACTTATAGGTTTGTTCACTTCCATGCCTTTAAAAGCATCAACTATTCTTTTCCTTTAGCTTTCCTCTGCCTCTCTAATTCTTCTGGTGTAAAACACCGACCACTTCGAGTTAAACCACCGATTTCAGGGTGAAAGATAGGAGTAGGGTTGAAAGAATACCCATAATTGTAAGGCATTGTGCCATAACTTCCACTATTTATGCATACAGGCTTGGTCAGGATTAGTTTTGGTGGACCACCCACAGTTGGTTGGAGTCTACAAACTTCCATTTTTGTCTCCTGACGGCCTATCATCCCAACTTCACTGCTCTCTTCTTCACTCCCTATCCTTAACATGCCGAAAGTCAGCATCCTTTTCACTTCTTGGTGAAATTCTTCACAATCATCAATGTGATGTCCCACCTTGCCATGAAACTTACAGTAGTTATTTCCATCCATCACTGGTTCAAACTCAGATAAATATGCCAGACTGTACCAGCATACCATACAGTCTTTCCATGGAAACCTTCACAACTCTTTCCTTCTTATCCTCCACTCCTACAACATTCACTCCTCCACTGCTTGCAACATGATTGGGCAAAGGATTGGACTTCACATTCGGTGCATCATCAAAAGTTATCCATCCAGCTTTTATCAATTGCAGAAGCTTGTTTTTAAATGCATTACAGCTTTCAATGTTATGCCCGACAATGCCAACATGATACTCACATTTCAGATCTGGCTTATACCAATTTGGGTATGGAGGTTGTAGTGGGGTCAAGGGAAGTGGTAATGGTGACAATCGTTCCTGGGTTCTTTGAAAATTCCTTCTTGGAGGATTAATAATCTGGTTACTTTGTTGGTCATTTGGTTGGCTTTGTTGGTTGGTAGGGAAAGGTTTAGTGAAGTTTACACTTGCAACTTGTTGGGTAGGTATTTAGAAGTTATAATGATGGTAATTTTTCTTACCCTTATACACTCCTTCCACATTGTTCACATCGGAATCCTTCTTTTTCCCAATAAAGCCTTTCTTCTCAGTAGGCTCTGACATTCTCCCCGCTCTTATCGCTTGTTCTATTCTCTCAGCGATAGTTACAGCATCATAGAAATGCTGAGCCGAACTACCCACCAGGTGTTCAAAGTAGGGAGATTTAAAAGTGTTAGAAAAAAGAGTGACCATTTCTTTTTCTAACAAAGAGGGTTGTACATGAGATGCTTTTTCACGCCATCTCAAAGCGTATTCTCTTACAGTCTCTTTGCTGCCCTTTTCCATGACTAACAAGCTTGACCTGTCCGGGGCTACCTCCATGTTGAATTTATACTGCTCCACAAAGGCTTTTACCAAATCTTTCCACTTTCTGATCTTGGTGTTATCCAGCCTTGTATACCAGCTTAATGCCGATCCAGAAAGACTGTCTTGAAAGAAATGGATGAGAAGTTTCTCATCATTCACTACTTCTGCCATCTTATTGCAATAAGATTTAAGATGAGTGACTGGGCATTCAGTTCCAGTATACTTGATGAATTCTGGTACCCTAAATTTTCTGGGTACAACTACATTTGGAACTAAACACATTTCTGCAGCATAAACAGGATCATATAAGTCTGCCCCTTCTACTGCCTTCAATCTCTCTTCCAGAGCGGTCAATTTATCATAATCGACATTTTCAGAGAATTTCATCCTTTGTGGGTCATCAGTTGCCAGGTTTACATTAACTGGCACTTGTGCTGGTGGAACATTGGCAGTGAACTGTTGTTCAAATGCAGAGGGATTTGCCCCTAAATTTTGAGGCGGGAATGCAAAGGGAGCTGATGGCATAGATATAGATGGAGTTGCAACTGCCGGCTGAGTAGAGGTGCCTTCCCCAGACTTGGATACTAGGGCCTGCTCGAGTAGACTTGTAAGTCGTGCTATATCATTTTTCATGTTCTCCAACTCTCTTTGATAATGAGCCTCTAGGTGTGCCCTTTCTTCGTTCTCCATTATCTTCCTTCGTAGTCGAGTGTAATGAATTTTATGGCCACTTGGGGGACCTATATTTCAACCTGGATGAATGCAAGTAAACTAAATGAAATGCACAAATGGATGTAAAATGCCATATGGTTTATGCATGTTTGTTATTGGTTTCAAATTTTCTTTTAACTTATGACGAGGAACAAACCATATCAGATTCTCTTAAGAAAGTTCTCACTGAGGACTCCAAACCTACAGGGACTTGAACCGATTTAGGGGAGAAATTGGATGCCATAAATAAGAATCAAAATAAGCATTTCTCATGAAATTCTTTTTCATTATTTTATACTATTACAATCATAACAGACTCAATCTTTCCAAAGCCTTGGACCGTCATATGCTGAGATCTCATTAATTCCATCTTTGATCAACCCAAAAAACCGATGGAATTCATTTCTAGTCATTGGCTCACCGTCTACTATTTGTTAGGCTATGCCTCTTAATCCTAAAGCATAATTCTTGGCATCATCTGCTTGTACATGATAGCGCATAGCTTCAGAAGCCCAACATTCTGCTTCTCTTTCTACATTTTCTTTTTATGATGATAAGGTTCGCTCAATAGAAAGCAAATGGTCCACCTACTCATATAAATTGGCAATTATTATATCTTGACTCCGGCACTGCTTTTGGAGTGATTCATTTGCCTCTTCCAACTTCAATATCATTTCCTCATCTTTTGATGCTCTTCCAACCTATCTCTTCATGCTAACATCTTGCCTCTTTGTATCCTCTGATAAAAGTACATATTTTTCTTGTAGTTGCTGGAACTTAAGTTGTTACTGTTGTAGTTGAGCTAACAAATCATCCTTTTCTTTTCTTGTGGTAGCCAAAGCTTTTTCTTGAGTGATTAGATTAGATTCTAACCTTCTTCTTTTAGCCCCTAACTCTTCCACTTCAGCATTCAAACTTAGGTTGTAAGATTCTTGTTGGGCGCGGACTTCTTCGTATATGTCTTCAGCAGACTGAATCAAAGACCTCGGTGGCCCTTCAAAAGGAGGAACTCTGTACCCTTTCCCTCTTGTCTTTTGCCATATCGGATACCCTTTAGTTGTTTTTCCTTCTACTCTCTTAGCAGAAGTAACCCTACCAGGATGTTTCCATGCCTTCTTCACTGACTCTAATAATTTCTTCGAGGTCTTGAAATCTTCATAAAATGTTGCCAGTTCGTAGTCCTTGGAATAAACTGCTCAAATCCAAACTGTTCGCAAAACCATGTTGGGACAATAACTAATACAGCAGCGGGCTCCTATCAACGGAACCCATGGGTACTCACCACAGTATGCCAGATAAGATTGAAGTAAGAGTATCGACTCCTCCAATGAAACTGAGATTTACTTAAACTTTGAAACATTGATTCCCATGTGGATCTTCCTACTTCATGCAAATGTTTTTCAGCAAAATTCTCCAGCTTAGAATAAAGATGCCATGGGGGTACCAATCAAACCTGAAATCTTCCCCTCAATCATATGACTCACGGTCCAGACAAACAACAACTGCAAACAACATCTTAAACGACCCTTTCCAGCTTTTCTACAATAATTCAAGGATGAGAAGGTTTCTACTAATATTGCTGCAGCAGGGTTGGTTTTAAGGGTCACCACACTTTTAAAAACATTAACAGCCTTAAAATCGATCATTCCCTCGGCAAATGGGAAAAGAACCAAACCATATATGCCTAAGGCCAAAATTCTCAGTCGAATTTCGTTGCTTTCATCGTGTAGTCTCCTGTTGAATATGGCTTCTAGTACATTCCAAAACCAACCCTGGCTATTTCCTCGTTTAGTCGCCTGTGATTTTGCTAGTTGACAGTCTATTTGAGCAATCCAAGCAAAATTAGAAGGTGCATGCTCTATATGTGTGTAAAAGTACACCTTTTCTGACTTGGGACAATCTAACAGGGAATCATACTCCTCGATGGTAGGAGTCATATCCACGGTATCAAAAGTGAAGCACCGATATTCTGGATCCCAGAACCCTATCATGGCTTGAAAACAAGCATGCTGGACCCTAATTTTCAGTAAATGTGATAGATCCCGTATTGTTTCTGAAAATCAATTTGATCATGAGAGGATAACTTTTCCCAACAATCTAGCAACTGTCCTGTACCAAGTGGCCTGTCATCTAATTTAACATGCTCTGGCAACTGAGACTCAAACTTTGATGGCAAACAATCCCCTTCATCATGTTGGTTCAATTCTGATCTGGTCAAAAATTCCTCAATAGTAATGGGCTTTTCCATCTCACACTTCCTATAAGGATCGGTGGAGATTTAATGAGAATATGAAATGTATATGAACATGTATGTTAATGCATTGATATTTGTTTGTGTCCTAAAGGTATATCCTAATTGATAGGATCTAGCTCATAGGGTTTGGCTCAGTTGATTCTAATCTTAAAGATTTTCTTTGGTTTTTAGATTGCCCGAATTACCCATGGGGTAATCAACCTTATACAACATGAGTATGGGAAGAAAATTCCACAATACCCGTCGCATAGGGTGAGTTACAATCCAAGCGAAAGTCCAAATGAGCATCAGTGGACATAAGTCACACTTGCCACTTGAATCTTTCTTTTCTAATCTTAAAAAGGACGAGCTCGGGTCTAGAGCTTTTATAGGTTCACTGTGAAGTGTGTGAATACACAAATAAATAACATTCATGCATGTGCAATCTAAAAAATTGAAATGATTTACAATTGATATTGCATAAAATAAATAGTGCAAATAAAATAAATGCTAAAAAAAAAAAAGCAATAAGAAAAAACAAATGAAAAGCACACACAAGCAGTTGGTTCAACCCTAGCGTCCCCAGTGGAGTTGCCATTCTGTCGATACATGACGTCGGGCGACGACTCCTTTTTTTTGTTTTTTATTACAAAAAAGAATTTAATTCCTTAGTATATATTTGAGTCTTTGTGCATCAATATTTACAATTGACACACACACACACACACACACACATATATATATATATAAAGAAAGAAAGAAAGAAAAAAGATGAAGGATATTTATGATCTATTAAAATTAATAAAAATATCTCCATTTAATAACTAAGAAGGAACAAACTTATAAAGAATATTTGAGGGGAAAAAAGAGAGTTTAACCAATCATTAGAGTCATAGGAGGAGGCATGGCAAAGGCTAGGGTTGGCTTTAGCCTAGGTCAAGATTTTATCAATAATTTTTAACTAGTTTTATGTAAAAAAACATTATAATTCTCAATCAAGTTATCAAAAATTTTTGAAAATTTGCATGGAGCCTTCTAATATTATGCTTTATCTTGGGTTAAAATTTCATAATTTTTGGAGAAATTTAGAAATTTAATGAAAAATCATAATTTGATCAGTTTTATGTTATTGGACGTAATTTTCAATCTGACCATCAGATCGAGTTGAAATTTTATGAGGGATCTTAAAATATATTGAATAAAATCTAGTTAAGAGTTTAGGATGAACGGAGCTTGGTAGTGCTAACAAAAAAAAGGACCGTCAAATAAAAGCAAAATGATTCATTAAGAGTAAAATGATTATTTGCCATTAAAAAATAAAATAAATCAGCTCCTCCTTTCTTTTATATGTTGCCGACTGAGCAGAAGCGGAATAGAAGAAGAAAGAAAAGAAAAGGAGAGAGAGAAATATAAAAAAAGTAAGGGAAAAACATAAAAACATTTCAGGGAAAAAAAAAAGAGAGAATAACCTTGTAAACTAACAAAGTCCAACTTATAAAACACTAATCTAGGAAAGAATCAAGTGAAGGAAGAAGAAATTAAAAGAGGAAAAAAAATTTATTTACTTTGTTTTCCAATTGACATGAGATTGTTAATTTATCCTGATTGAGGGGTTTTTACAATATTGATTCAGATTCAATTATAGATGAATTATATTCCACAAAACATCAAAGGATGTAACTTTAATAGTGAGTTTATTTTTACTTTCACTTTAATTTTATGTACTTTCAAATTTATTTTTTAATATTTTGAATAATGTATTTGAATTAAAACTTTACTATTAATTTTAAAAATTTATGTACATGAGTTAATAATCAATCTTAAAAAATATTTATATATTTATTTAATAGACCAGGATAAAAAAAATTCCTGGCTCCGCCCTTGATCAGAGTGTAATTATTCCTAATAAATTTGGGATTTAAATCATTTTTTTCTATTATCTTTACCTCAGTCATTAATAATAAATATATGGCATGCAATTATTATGGTTAAAAGGTTAAACAAAAAGATGAAAATTTAGGAACATAGCTGAAAAAAATTGTAATTTAACCCTAATTTAATGTAAGCACAAAACCTGACAATATAAAATAGAAGCTTGAATTCAAAAAAGATCTTTTGAAGGGAAACCAACTGAGTTATGAAAGAGTTAATTTGCAATTATTTTAATCGCCGGCCAATTCAACGATTGTGGTGGTCAAATTTTCAGTGGTCTACAACACATCACCTTAGTAAACAATTCCTAGCTGAGCTGTATCAGAGTGTGTTCTTGGATAGATAAATTTTGGTTGCCGTCAATCTACCATATAAGTTCAAAAAAGTTTACTTTTGATGTCATGATTTTATATTTTAAAAAATTTTAAATTTTATTTTATTTATTTTATTTTAAATTATTTTTTATGATTTTTTCAGATTGTTTTGATGGGTTGATGTTTAAATTAATTTTTTTAAAATGAAAAATATTTTTTTAATATATTTATAAAACAAATATTTTAAAAAATAATTATTACTATAATCTTAATTAAAATTTTAAATAAGAATTCAAAAAGGTAGGGGTAGGTAGGAGTCTATAAAGATAGTGAAGGATTTAGTGTTTTGGACTCTATATATATCATAAAATTATTATTTATATTTGAGAGAATTAATTTATTTATAAAGTGATTTATGAGTTGCTAAATACATTTGGATTAACAATTTTTATTAAATTGATAATATTTTATTTTTTAATGAACACAATTTAATCAGGTTAAATGATTAAAAATCTAATTTGATAAAATAGATTTCGCTAAATTAATATTTTATCTAGTTTAGTTTAAAATCCAAATTTCAACCGACCCGACTTGGTCAGTTATTATTAATTAATGGAAACTTCGTTGGACGTTTAACTGTACATAACCGGCCGAGAGTGCATGTTGGCATGTTGACACGTGTCTCTGAGTGACCTTTACTATTCGAAGCTTCAAAATTGTTTGTATCGTGTAATGAGAGCAAGACATAGAGATCCAACAAGTCCCAATCCGAAATAAATAAATAAATAGAGAAAGAAGAGCATGTCATGTTGTATTTTAGCCATTTATGATCTTGTGTTAGCATATATGTCCTGCTTTGTCTTAAGAGACAAGTAACCTGGATAATTTTATTGGACAAACTAAGCCTTCATCAAAATTGTTTTTTTGTTTTTTTATAGAAATGTTATAATCAGAGTTTTATTATGTTTTTTGTGAAATACTAATAATATTATAATCAGAGTTTTGTTATGTTTTTAATGTTTTTTTTCTCTCTCCTCTTCTCTCTCCTAATATGTAGTTCATTTTTTTTTTGGATGTTGATATTTCAAGATAGTGACAAGTTATACACGTCGCATTTTAAATCATGATATATATAAATTATGTTATTTCGATATTATATTATTTTACCAATATTATTTTTTTTAAGAAAAAAAAAATGATAACAAGCAAAAATAACCATAAAAAACTTCCAAAACCAAACAATACAATTATAAGTCCTCTAGATTTTCATTCTTTTAATCCTTCTAATAAAGTATCTAGATATCAATATCTCAAGCAATAGTTACTACTAGCTATTTGAATTGGGCTCTACCGCAGGCCAAATATTGTTTTCTCCTACAAAAAATATTGTATATTTGACATGTTTTTGTACATAAAAAAAAATTCTAAGATCAAATTGAAAAGATCATACATACATGTAATCAAATAAATTTAAAACTATATGTGTTAATAAATAGAAAAAAAATCATTAACAATAATTAAAAATAAAACTAAAAAAATCAAGAGACATTCATATATTAAGATATTTAATCTCGTAAAACCTAATATTTATTCAGTAGTATTTGTTCATTTTATTATTATTATTAAAATTAGTTTTTTATTTAATCAGATAATAATAAAAATAGACACACACATTAAATTGATTGAATAAAATAAAAGGAAGAAAAAAATATTATGCAAGAATCGATGCTCATATTAGAAATATTATCTTAAAATAACTATTTTTTATTTTTAAAAATAAAATTCATCTATACAAAAGATTAAAACAAAATAAAGATGAATAAGAATAATATTTTCAAAAACTAAATACACACAATACCATTAAAAATAAATCTATATCCAAAAAAATGTTAAATAAACAAAAAACAAAAATCACATAGGAGAGATATTAACTGAAACATAAATTTAAAAAATATTAAAAAAAAAAACATGTTAAAAAAAGATATCATTTAAAATAATTAATATTAGAAAACAAATAATAGCGGGGTGTTGTAGCTTAACTCGTCATGCCTATAATCCAAACCATGTACTCAACCAAATTTAATAATTTTTCTCTTATATATATATATATATATAAAGGGTACAAAAAAGCCCATGCTCGTGGGCCTATGACTTAGCATGTATAGGTCACTGTAATGAAGAGCCCAATCATATAGGTGGGCCTTCAAGCCCTACAGGTTTGGGTTTGGTTTTTTTTTCTTTATACTTTTTAAAGCGATTGATAACTTGTCGTCATCCTCTATTTTTGAGAAAAAAAACAAGTAATACAGACAATATGTCATCTATAAGCCTAGATTTCACCCACCACTACGATGACTGAAAAATTAGGCAACATTTGTTTTGCCCAAAAAACTCAATTTCTAAGTCATTTCAACCTAAGAACACCTTTCTAAATCTCTTAGAACACTTACAAACCAATCTATCAATTCAAAATACCTAAAAAAAGGTCTAAAAACCCTAAAATAAAACTGGGTTAGTTTTAGCTTTCTTGGCTCAGATTTGTTTATACAGACAACATTAAGGCTCTAAACAACCACCATTAATTCCCTTTCATCACATGGAACGCATGGACGTTAAGAAAAATTATTTTGGTGGTTGGAAATGGTGTGAACAACAATTTTCTCTCTCATTGCTAGAACCTAACTACCCTTCTCTCTTTTCTCTTCTTTTTCTAACCAGGAATTGAAAAATAATACAAATGAACCTCTGTACCAAAAGTAAAAATTGTAAATTTAAAGGGATCTAAATTATATAAATTGTGCTATTTTAAAATATTGAGGACCTAAATGTATTTGTCACAATTTTTGGCATGGGCTATTTTTTGTCCCCTTTATTCCAATTTCATCCTTACCTAATAAATCAAAAGCAATTGGTCTTTAATTAGTATTAAATTGTCTAAAATAAGACTTTAAGGATCAAAATAAATTATTAAAAATGAATAATGGGTCATAATATTTGTGAGTGTGTTAACAATCATTGTCTACAAAATAAAGAAACCCATACCTTTTAGATTTACTTATAATCATGATAATAATTGTATCAATTGAAAAAGCTTTGTTACACATGATATTTTGAAGAACCACTTTAGTTTTATTTCCCCCCCTTTTTTACTTTCCTAATATGTCTAGTTATTTGTTCATAATCACTCCATGTAGAATAATGATTATTCTCTAGTCTTAGTAAAGAGTAAGATTTCCAGAACAAAAACATTAAGTGTTCTTTTACCATTAGAGATTTAACTTCTTATATAAGTGGATTTGTTTTAGATTTATAGTTCAAAGTTTCAATCTTAAATCATTTAAGTTAATTTTGATCACTAAGATGATTAAGAGTATGTTTCATCAGTTTTTAAAAATATTTTTATCTAGAAATGTATTAACATAATTGTTTTTATTTTTTAAAATTTATTTTTGATAGCAGTATATAGAATTGTTGTAACCCAATTTTGACCCATTGATTTTTTAATTTAATTTTACAGGGTTTAAAATGTAAAATTAAAATATCAGAGATTTAGTTCGATGAAAAGTGTGATTTGCTAAACTTGTGTGAAAACTAGGAACAACAATTTACTTTTGTCATTCTATATCTATTTTCAAGATAATCCTTGTCTTCAAGTTAATGATAGTTATCCGCTTTCAAATTTAATTTTTAATCAAATTCAAACTCCAAAAAAAAAAAAAAGAGTTTGATTAAAACTTTATTTCTTACATGCGAAGAGACTTGGCACTATAAATATAAACTCAATGTCTGCAAAAAAAAAAAAAAAAGGTGATTAGAGAGAAGAACCCTAGAAACCCTAAAAAAAAAAAAAAAAGACATTTACAAAACAAGGAGGGGGCGCGGCCGAATCCTAGACTAGCCGCCGCTGCCCCCTCCCCCAAGCTTTTTAACTCTTCTTCTCTAATCTGAGAACAACCATTAAACGCCCCCCTCAGTTTTTTTATTTCTTCCCCGGCCTCAGGAACCACTCCCTCACTCCTACTTTTAAAAGAATACCCTCCGGTCTCTCTCTTCCCCCCAGCTTTTTCCTCTCCCTCAAGACCAACCAAACCGGCAACAACAGCAACCCCTCTCAGTAGCAGCAGTAAGGTTTGGTTGCTTAGTGTCATGGCAACGGTGGAGTCTTTATCATCCCGGCTGAAAACAGCAGCTCCCCTACTGTCACGGCGCCATCACCAACTCCAACAGAGCAGTCCAGCAAACAGCAAGCTGCACCTCCTCCAGCTCTAGAAGCAGTACAACGGTAACCATGCGTCTCCTTCCCTGCCTCAGTTTCCCATCCTGCACCAGCCGTGAACAGTAGATTGCAACTTCAGCGAGCGACTTTCTCTACACTGCACCGTGAGCACGCAACCGCAAGACCAACCACACTCTTTTCAGTCGCAGTCGTCACCAGCCATCCACCGTTAAAGTAGCTTCCTCCTCTGCTCCAGCAATAGACAACCAGTAGAGAGAAGGGGGACGAGGAGCCAGGGAGGAACCAAGGTGGAAACCAGGGGAGGAAGAAGGAAAAGAAAACCAGAAGAGCAGGAAGAATAAAAACAGGAAAATCCCACAAAAACCACACCGAACAGAGTTTAATCCAGCAGAAAAAGAAGCACCTTCTTCTCCAGCCATTGACAGCAAAATATTCTTCCAGCCTCTATTAAAGCAACATTGGAAACTCTCCTTCATGACAGCAGCTTGTCCCTGTCATGAGCAGCAGGCCAGATCTTAAACTAAGAGCAGCTCCAGACCGTCTCCTTCAGCTGCGTCTCCAAGTCACAGCAACGCCAGGTGATTTCTCCTTCTTTCCCTGTTTTGCTAACATAAATAAGCATGTTACTGTTGCTTGCATGTGTGAACACTGTTGCTTGCATGTGTGAATTGTTCACACATGCCTGCAACAGTGGCCACATCAGGTCACTGGTTTTGACCAGTGACCTAGTCCTTTTTAGTTTGAGATTGGGCTACATTAAAAAAAAAATTTATTTCTTTTAATACAAAATTTTGTGGATTTATTTGCTAGCGCCAGAGTCAGAAATACAGTACTTTTTGGGTTACTCTATATTTATCAATGCCAAAGTTAGAAATATTCATAGGCGAGTATTCACTGATACCAAAATTAGGAATATTATAGGAAGACCATAGGAACATAACAAAAACAAACTCTAGGCAATTTTAGACAAAACTAGCAATGCAGCTTAACTCAGGCAGGATGCTTAAGGGGTGATATCATCTTTTCTTTTGTGTAATCAGTCCTGTACCATAGAATCTCTGTTGACCAGTTAGGGTTCTTAGTGACCATAATATTAGGTGACGACTCTTTAAACAAGATATTTTTCCCTAAAAGAACAAGATGCCAGATATATGTTCCTTTTTCAATCGAGAGATAATTTTTAATTGGTCACCGCGATGTCCGGGTGTGACAGAATAACAACTCCAATGGGGACCTCTAGAACTAAGCTTTGCTTTTTGTCTTTTTGTCTCATGTCGAAAAATCCCGCACGACAATCAGCTGGTGATTTTTCTCTCGTTGTTGTATTGCTTGAATTGGTTCGTTAGGAGTTACCACCTAGTATTTATTAGGGGTTACTAGGAAACCTTGATTTACTGGTCATGGTCAGAGATTTGCGGGTAAGGGACTGATTGTGGTTAGGAAATGTATTAGCACCCCTAACGCACCCTACCTGAGATAAGCTGCTCCGTGGACTTGATGCGTTAAAGAAGTTTTAAAAATTTATCTTTTCATCAGATTTTAGAAATACAACTTCCATACAAGTTTGTACTTCTACACCGTGATCCAATCAAAATATTAAATCCTTCTTTATTCTTTGCCGTCTTATCATAGAAAAAACTTCACAAACAAAATACACACCGCACATTCATTTTCAAGCTTTATAAGCTTGAAGTAATTTAAAAAATAAAATTTTAGCCCACTTCTAAGGCTTTGATACATCAGTTATTAATTCTCAGAATATATGTAAAAACATATTCTTACATTTTCATGAAAAATACAATATGATTTTATTTATCCTTAGAATTTGTGCATTAAAATATTAAATACATTTTTTATTCAATTCCATGTATAACAAAAAAAAAAAAACAAACACACACACGACCTTTTTTATTATTATTTGTTTTTCTTTTTTTTATTCTTTTTTCTTTTACATTCACATTTACACAAAATACAAATTCAAAAACTAAATAAAAATTACATTAAATAATCTAAATTTACAAAATAGTCCCCAAAACTCCAGGAATTGCAGAGGAACACTTCTAGAATCACAGCAACAGTGCTGGAACAGTGGCGGTGCATCTTCCCACGCACCACCGTCATTGGCGGCTCGTGGGTTCACGTGCCGCCGCTGGAAAACCTGTCAAACAGGGGTGCGTGGAATGGCTTCCTCCCCTCTTCAATTTTTTGCCGGCGGTGAGGGTCCGGTCACCTGCAAACACAAAAAAAAACACAAATAAAGCAGTTGATTTTAGTTTTTTTGTTTTAGATATGTTTTTAAATTTTTTCTTCTGCCCGTTTCGGATCTGCTCATTTCTGTTTTCTCTCCTCCTCCGGTGCTAGATCTGGCAGTTGGTGGATCTGTGGCTGGGCATGGAGATCGGAGGAGAAGGGAATTGTTGGGCGGTTGGAAGGAGATGAAGAAGACGGCGGGGCCGCCGCTGTGTTTGGTGGAGGAGCTGGAGACGACACTGAAGGAGATGACGAAGACTGCTGGAGGCAGTGAGCTGGGTCCGTTAAAGCTACGGTGGAGCTATTTCTTCAGGCGGCGCCGATGTAGAGACACCGCTGGTTTGCCCAGATGGTGGGCGACTGGAGTGAGGGCTGGCGTCCTATCTTGTGGCCGATTGAAGAGAAGCTGATGGATGACAGAGAGAGGGGAAGATCGGCAACAGAGGAAATGGCTAGATGGGGAACCGGCTGTTGTGAAGTGAGGAGATGTGGCTGCAGCTGTGTTTGGGCTGAGGTTGGCTACGACGAAGAGAAGGGGAGAGTATGGGTGGGGGGGTGGCCGGTTTCTGTTGGTTGAGAAAAGAGAGGGACGACGGCCACGGTTCAAGAGAAGGAGAAGGGTAGCGTTTTTTTTTGGGTTAGAAAAAAAACCGAGGAGCAGCTCCGGGAGACAAAAATGAAAACCAGCAGGGGGGCGGCTGGTGTGAAGGATAGAGTCTTTTTAGGGTTAGGTTTCCTGCATTTTTTCTTTTGAAAGTGTCAAAATTACCCTTTTTTACAAAATGACCCCTCTTGATTTGAGTTATAAGCTGCTATTTATAGGTAAAGTATTTTTCGGGCTTCAAAATTGATCCCTTAATTTTTCAATCAATTCACTTGGTAAAAAATAAATTTGGTCTCTTAAAATTTCAATCTTTTCAATTAAGTCCAAATTAGGCTCCTAAACTTAGTTTTTCAACAATTAAGCCCCCAAATTAATTTGACCCATTTAAAGTATAATTAAGTCCTTGCACTTAATTAAATCCTTCAATTGGATCTAAATTAATTCTTAAACATAATTAAAATTTAATTTGGCCCATGATTAAATCAAATTGGCCCATTAAAATTTTAATTATGTCATTGGACTTAATTTTTATGCAAATTCATCCAATAATCATTTAATTTGACCTTTGAATTTGCATTTAATTTGTCCTTCGATTTTTGCCTATTTTTGCAGTCTTTTTTTATCAGCTTTCTCCACATTGCCAACCTTTATTTTTATTTTATTTTTTTGATTTTTATTTTAAAAATTTGGAGAATGACCCAGAATTGGGTTATGACACTTTTCATTACTAAAAATGTTTGTTGTATTGTGTTTTTGTTATTGTGTTGTTTGTGTTTATCAAGTTTTATTTTTTGCTCTTTTTATTGTTTTAGCATGCATAGTTATTCATTGTTTATCATGCATATATATTGGACATAGGTCTAAGGCTTTTACATATCACTCATCTCATTTTTAAAATACATGTGGTATCAACTTTAAGATGAGTGGAGGAGTAACGGCACCCCAATGACTTTAGCCTGGGTAAGGCTCACGAAACTATCCAACTCTCACATGATTTTTTGCTCGACAGTGGTCGGTATGCTAAACTAAGATTACTCAGGGCCTTTATCTTCACGCTGCTTGTAAACCTCATATCAACCTTTCGAGGATGATCACTTAGCATGCGAAAGACCTTTGAGACTAGATAGCAAAGCTACCCCAATGCATTTAAAGATTAAAACCAATCCTTTAGGTGGATCCTTGCGTAATTTCATTGAGATAAGCTTAACATGTAAGCATCTTTATTATAGGGCTTTTGGGTGACATAATGACCGTTATTCGTGAGGTAACAACTGATGAGTATGGACTTGAGTTTGAATCTTTACAAATGACCAAGGGAGAATGTCTTATACTGGATGTCGGTGAGATATCGCTACGCTAAGACATTAGATGTATAATAAAAGACACCAAGAATGTGACTAAAAGCTCAGATTATAAAAGGCTAAATACATCTCCTCTCGGCATTGCAATGAATATCAGATTCAAATCTAACCACATATCCAAAGAATAATGATCATTATGTCACCCCCAAAAAAATGAATCCATATCCAATGTGTTGCATTCATTTTCATGCATGTTTGAACATACACTTATGAACTGTTATAATACCACACTCCAAGTGAAATATAGGTCCCCCATTGAAATGCACTTATGACACTCAACTGCAAAAAAGACAAATGGAAAACAAAGAAAGAGCCTAGTTGGAAGGCCAACATAAAAAAGAGATGGAAAGTCTTAAAGAAGAAGTCGCTAGGTTTACTAGCCTACTCAAACAAGCCTTAAGATCTAAACGTGAAGAAGCAAAAAATTTACACTCAGCCTGAACCTATGCTCGTATATCCATAGAATCTGGGGGTAAATGAGGTGTCTTAACAGGTTATGTATTCTCAATTTGCTTAACTAGTATATCCCATAAGAATGTCATCTACCATTGACCTTACAATAAAGGAATCTCAAAAGAACAAGATGATAAAAGAAGATGGTCTAGACAAATAGGGCATTGAAAGTGTTGTATAGAACTTCTAATCAGGTATTCAAAGTACGGGGCCTTGAAAGTGTTGACAAACAAGTTGATCATCTTCTTTACCAATAAAGGAGGATAAACTTGTGCGGCAGTCTCACGCCACCTTTAAGTGTATTCTCTTATGGAGTTCTTGTTGTCCTTTTCCATAGCTTGTAAGCTTGACCTATCAGGGCCCACATCTATATTGAACTTATATTGCCTAATAAAGACATCAACTAAGTCCGTTCACTTTTTTATCTTGGTATTGTCTAACCATATATACCAAGTAAGAGCAATGCCACTCAAACTGTATTGAAAGAAATGAATCAATAGTTTCTCGTCATAGACTATATCAACCATTTTGTTGTAGTATGCCTTGAGATGAGTTACAAGGCATTGTGTTTCCTGTATATTTGATGAATTTTGGCAACCTAAATTTCTTAGGAATGATTACATTAGGTACCAAACACATCTTGACAACTTTTATATGGTCATGTAGGCTAGTTCCCTCGAATGCCCTTAGTGAGATAATTTTTAATTAGTCACCACGATGTCTAGGTGTGACAAGAATCATGATATTTTCTTTGAGAAGCTCAAAGATTTTCAACAGTGAGAGTCACTAGAAAAAAAAAGGCAAGAGAGGCAATAGAGATGGCTTGTATATTATGCCTAGAGAAAATGGTCAAGATGTTAATTAAAACCAACCAAAAGTAGGGTAGTTAAGCATATACAAGGTTGAAAGTTCAAATTACCTATGATCAAAGCATAATCAATGGAGGACTAGATAACCTCATGATTCTGTAAACCTTTCCTAAACTTGTGCAAAGTATCAGGTAAATTGTAAGCCTTTCCAAAGTTTATGCAAAAGCATAATCAACATCACATACACTTAACATCAAGAATGAATGGCCAAACTTTAACAAACATGTGATTGTGGTGGAAGAAGAAGAGTGGGATGAAAGCAATATCAGGGAATTCGCAAAGCTGGTGGAACAACATGAACATAACTGGAAGCCCGCTGTAGAAGAACTTGAAACCATAGATGTGGGTTATGATCAGTCCAAGAAAGAGTTGAAAATAGGGACCTTAATTACTCCTGAGCAAAGAACAACGATGATCGCTCTACTATACGAATATGTAGATGTTTTTACTTGTTCTTGCGAGGATATGCCTGACTTGGATACAAATATATTAGTACACAAGATTCCATTTGAGGAAGGTTGTAAATCAGTTAAGCAGAAAATAAGAAGAGCCCACCTGAATGTCTGGATCAAAGTCAAAGCAGAACTCCAGAAAAAGTGGAATGCAGGCTTTCTAGAAGTAGTGAAATATCCATAATAGGTATCCAATATTGTTGTTGTGCCAAAGAAAGAGGGAAAGATTAGAGTTTGCGTGGATTTTTCAAAGTTGAACAAAGCTAGCCTCAAAGATGATATTCCACTACCACCCGTAGATGTTTTGGTTGATAATACTGCACGTAGTTCCACATACTCTTTTTTGAATGGTTTCTCGGAATACAACCAAATAAAAATAACCCTGCAAGATAAGGTGAAGACAACTTTTGTTACATCTTGGGGATATATTGTAAATATTGTTACAAGGTTATGTTATTTGGTCTAAAGTATGAGGCTGCTGAAGTGAACAAAGAATGGTTGTTAAGAAGTGCTATGGCATATGCCAGATCTCTTGAGATCATGCCAAAGCTTCATGAATATTTTACGATGGATAGTGTTTCTAGATGTTTCCCAAGAACGATGGGAGGTAACGTTGTTTTACAAATTTGATTGAGAAACCAGGAATTGGAGGCGTTCTGAGAGACCCATAGGATCGTTTCTTGTGCGTTTTCTCTTGCATGATTGAGGACATGGATTCAAATGAGACTGAAGTTTGCCCCATTAAGAAAGCATTAGAGATTAGTGTTCCCTCATCGTTGGCAAGTCTGCTTAATTGGGCTGTGGAATCAGATTCGGTTAGTAGCCAGGCCATGGAGGATGCTGCGTCTCTTTAATTCTATTTCCATTAATGGCAAATCTGGGAACAGTGGCCTTTCTTCACGTTTTGAGAGAGGGAAGTTGTGGCATGTCATTAGCAAAGCAGAGCTTGATTTCATAGCTAGCTTGACTATTACCTGTCCTGTTTTTTTCCTTAATTTCTTTCCGCTGTTTTCTATAGCTTGATGGCTATTTTCTATAGCTTCCTTTTGAGTTAACGAACAAGGAAACAACAAATTAAAGAGATTACAACCAAGCAATGAAGTCTAATGTAAGGTTAGCCTCTCTGTGTGGGTGTGAAAAAATTGTTTCCCTCAACTGTCTTCTTAACAATATATTGAAGCTCATAAAAGGTCTCAAGTTTCTACGATCTTAAGCTTGGGCTTTGTATATCTCCAGCAACTCTGCCTCACACGAATCAATAAAGCCAGAAGTGCAGGAGAAATAAAACATGAACGCGCCACCAATCCCAGCTGGTCCTGGTTTCCCCCATTGATGCTCACTTGCATGGCTTCTTGGAAAAGACTTGTAGTTATTTTTATTAGCTTCAATATTATATTCTTCCGATTCAAAGTTCGTAGGGCACGAGGGGCACACATACATTAAGAAGAAACGGAAAGAAACTTGAAAACCAAACAAGATACTAATTACACAGTTATATGCATGATATTGATTACCGCTAAGCAAATGGCCTAACTAGCCAGTTAGCTATAAGGCTAGATTAACATGCTATTAGTGCAGTGGAAAGGACTATTTTCGTATCAACAACGTGTACGTCAAACTATTCAAAGACCATACTGGGGAAGATCCTCGACATCAACCCTTTTTGGTAAATTCACCACTCTTGATAACTCTTCCTATACGAAGCTAAAGTTTGATGCAGGAAAGGTACTAATTATACTGGAGAGTGCATTGGTAGAACTGTAAGGGTGGATATAACTGGATCAATTTGTGGTAATATTAAAGTGACTGAAGAACCGTGCCTGGAGATTAATGCTTGCTGGGTAGAAAAAAAAGAGGCATGTTTAAAGAAATCAGAAAAAGAATGTGAAGACGGGGTTAATGCGGATATGTGGGTAGTGATTGCCACTCTTCAGGTAGAAGGAAAAGGCACAAAGATGATTTAGATCCAGTTGACAATGGTGGTGATGGGCTCTTGAATGTTTTTGGACCAAAAATAAATGGTGACGATCCTTTTTTTTAGTTGATAAGCCCATTTATGATGGACCTGTTGATGATCTATAGCAATTTTTCCTTAGATAACAAGAAAATGAATGTTTTTGTTCGTTCTCCCAATAATACAAAGCTTGTGGTATCTGTAAATGCTGTTCGATGCTCAGACAGCAATAGAAATGTGGGGTTTTGAAAACTTTATCAAATCTATAGGATTATTGAGATGGAAAATGATAAGAGGAGAGCTGCTCCAAAAAAGAAGAAGAAGAAGAAATCTATTTTGAAAGCCACACGAGAAAGGAAAGAGGTGCAAAAGCCAGAAGAAGAAGAAGAAGAAGATTGTTTCTATTAAGCTGGTAGATATGTCAGTGTCAGACGATGGTATCAAGAACGGGAACCGACGACTTGGTTTGGCCTAATCTCAAAAGGAAATGGTAGATATGTCAGTGTCAGACGATGGTATCAGCTGGTAGATCCTCTGATGATATGATCTCATCACAAGAGCAGTAGAGATGAAGCGATTGAATGTTGGAAGATTGGAAGTTAAATTTATTTTTGTAAACGTTATCTGGGGGCGGGAATCTAGATATTGGTTTGCTGTTCCTTCTATAGGCTTACAGGGGGGATTCCTTGCATCTGGAACTCTTCTAATTTTAGTTTTAATTTTTCTTTAGTGGGTATGAATGGGAGAGTCCTTGATATTGAAGGTATTTTTTTCAATGTAATTTCGAATGTATGATCCTAATTTTAGTTTAACATGTGAATTGATAGAGCCTTGATGTCCACGGCATGGTTTCAAACGTTTCCCACTGCTTCTTTGTTTGGTCTTCCCAAGTATACATCGCCCCGGCCCATCATGGTGAAAATGGATAGCACATATTGGGGGTCCTAACCCATTCAAATTTCTAACTTCTTGGTGGCCGCGACCTGATTTCAAGGTAGTCATACAAAACTTGTGGTCTTCAGCTATAAACTCTGTTTCTGGTTCGGACAGAATGGCGAAAGTTATTAAAACTATCAAGGGGGGTCTTAAAGTGTGGAATGTTTCAAACTCTGTTTCTGGTTTGGACAGATTCAGTCTTATTGGGAGTTTGTACAGGATTCTCTCAAAGGCACTGGCTAATAGGCTCAAAGTTGTCATGGGGGAGGTTGTTGGTGACTGTCAAGTCTGGTTTGTCATGTTAGTAAATGATATATGTTATTTAAAGAACAGAGAACAGAGGTGAAAAACATAAAGAACAAAGAGCAGAAACTCAACGGTGAGGCATCCCTGTAGTTTTATTTATAGACGAAATCAAACACTACAAAAAAATAAGCATAAAAAACAACCATCATCTCCTTTATCTAAGGTGATATATATGACTTACTGGAATTATCCTCAATAAACTTAAATCTACGAATTCAAACAATATTTAAATAACAATGACATTAACTGATAAATAATAAAAGAACTATTGCATAATAAACTCCACCTTTGGTGCCATTACTTCAACACTCCTTCTTTGTTTCAAAGCTGTACATTTCTATCCTTTCCCTTCGAGTTTCAAACCTATCTTTAGCTAAAGGCTTGGTAAACAGGTATGCTAATTGTTCTTTTGAAGTGCAGTAGATCAATTCTAATTCTCCTTCTTGTTGGAACTATCTTATAGCATGGTATTTGATTTTTATATGCTAGGTCTTGTCATAAAAAACAAATTTTTTTAAAATAGCTATTGCTAATGTGTTATCACAAAATAATTTTGTGGGACTTTTTTTTTTTATCAAAGTCTAGATCATTCAGCATTTTCCTTAGCCATATCAATTGTGTTGCTATGTATTTTGCCTTTATAGTGGAATGTGCAACCATTGATTGCTTCTTTGAGTTCCAACAAAAAATACTTCCTCCTATAGTAAAGCAATAACTTGAGGTGCTCATCATTTTTTCATCACTTTCAGCCCAATCACTGTCAGAAAAACTAACAAGTTTAACAGAACTAGATTTCACAAAATGCATGCCAAACTCTAGGGCCCCTTTCAAATATCTCAAAACTCCCTTGATTGCAATAAAATGGATTTGACTTGAACCTTGCATTAACATAGAAAGGTAATTGACAACAAACACAATGTCTGGATGTGTAGAAGCTAAATATAACAAGATGCCAACTAAACTTCCATAGGCTTTACTATCAGTTTTAGGTGCTCCATCCTTCTTCACAAGCTTTTGTCCTAGTACCATAGGTGTACTAATTGGTTTGCAATTTTCCATTGCAAATTTATGTAGTAACTTCATTGTAAACCTCTTTTGACATAGGAAATAACCTTGCTCAGATTGAGTTACTTCCATGCCTAAAAAGTATGATAGCAAGCCAAGTTCAATTCATCTCAAACTTATCCTTCATGTTTGTTTTAAACTTTTTTACTAGTTGCTCCTTGTTTCCTGCAATCAATAAATCATCTACATGCACTGATACAATCATAGTATGTTTATCAACATTCTTCACATACAAAGTTGCTTCATTCATGCTTCTTTCAAAGCCTAAACTCAAGAGATAACTGTCCAATCTATTGTACCAAGCTCTAGGAGCCTGTTTAAGTCCATACAAAGCCTTCTTTAATAGATACACATTGTTTGATGTGATCTCCTTATCAAAGCCATCAGGTTGTTCAACATGTATTTCTTTATTTAGAACACCATTCAGAAATGCAGACTTAAATCCAACTGAAAAATATGCCACCCATTTTGTGCTGCTAGAGCAAGCAAAAGCTTTATTGTATCTAGCCTAGATACTGGAGCAAATGTGTTAGTTAAGTCAATACCTGGCTCTTGTGAATAACCCTTCACTACAAGTCTTACTTTATGCTTATTGATACTCTCATCTACATTCAACTTGGTTTTGAAAATCTATTTCATGCTAATTACCTTCTTGTGAACGAGTCTGTTAACCAGCATTTATGTTTTATTCTTTTCTATCATCGTGAGCTCCTCATTCAATACAACTATCCATACTTATGAGTTGATAGCTTCTTCAAAATCTATTGGTTCTACTTTAGCAACATTGCACCTCCTTTAAATGTTAGTTAAGGATCTTGTCCCCCTTACTAGTTTGTCATTGACAACATCATCCTCAGCAGCATCTAGTTTGATTTAATACTTTTGTTTTGTCCCTTCAATTGATGCAGTTTCCAGTTCCATGTGCCATTCTCTGAAACTTTTACATCTCTAGCTATCACAACTTTATTAAATTTCATATCATAGATTTTATAAGCCTTAGATTTTGTGCTATAGCCTATAAGAATTCTCATATCAGTCTTTTGATCAAGTTTTCTCCTCTTAACTTCAGGTTGCAGGATATAGTAAGGGCTACCAAAAACTTTTAAATGATCAATATTGGATTTAAAGTCATACTAGATTTCATGAGTCTTGTCTCCCAAAACTCTTATGGCCATACGATTTAGAAGGTAGGATGTTGTGTTTACTGCCTATGCCTAGAATTTTAATGGCATTTTCTTCTCATATAACAAACATTTTTCCATTTCCATCAATGTTCGGTTTCTCCTCTCACTAACTCCATTTTATTATGGAGTGTAAGGCACTGTTAGCTGATGTTTGATCCCTTTTTTTGCCAAATATCCCTCAAATTTTCGAGAGGTAAACTCACCCCCATTGTCAAATCTCAGCATCTTTAGTTTGTTTCTTGTTTATAGTTCAACTGTTGTCTTAAATCTTACAAACTCATCAAATACATCAACCTTAGATTTAAGAAAATAAACCCAGTTGAATCTACTATAGTCATCAACAAATAATATAAAATACTTTGAACCATTCAAAGATTCATTGTGCATCGGACCACACACATCTGTGTGTATCAGCTGGAGCTTTGATGATGCTCTAAATGCATTATTAGGAAAAACAATTTTAGTTTACTTTCCTAATTGACAGGCTTCATAAATATCCTGTTGTTGTATTTCTGGTAAACTAGAAGCCATCTACAAATTAACCATATATTTTAAGGTTTTATAATTGAAATTGACACGACCAAAAGATTGATGTCTTCTCCCAAGTGCAGGAGTGTCGAAGTAATAAATAACTCGGCAAGACTGGGTCGAACCATAGGGAGGTTAACTATATGAATTATAAATAACAACAACATAACAATAATAACAATAACAATAACAATAACAATAACAATAATAACAATAATAATAGTAATACTAATACTAATAATAACAATAATAATAGTAGTAGTAGTAGTAGTAGTAGTAATGATATTAATAATATTAATAGTAATAATAAAGAGGACTTTGAGATGAAAGATTAATATAAGGATTAAACAATAATAAAAACAAATGTCAAGGTTAGAGGATCCACTAATGGTACTTTAAACAAGTATAGTATAAACTCTTATTACTCAACTGAAACCACACACAAAGGAGGTTCCAATCAGATTATAATTGTTAACATGATTACATTAATTATCTTATTCGAGTAATGCCAATACTTGTAAATATTATCAGGTATTCATGGTGATAACTTATGTTAACAACAAATCAAGTTCCTTTCATAGCACAGGTGTAGGTTATACCATACGGTTGGGCTATGAAAGTGCCAAGCATTTGTTGTACCAAGGGTTGTTCAACACAAATCTAGATTAACCATTTAACAAGCAAGGTATTAAGAGTGAGCAAGATAATAAATATAAAACATGTTAGTATCAAGCATTAAAGTCCATGTTGAGTTTATACTATACTTATTCTTACACCATTAGTGTAACCTTTTCATCTTGACATAATAGATTTAGCTAAACATAATGAAAGAAAGAAACATAAATAAACAAGATAAGAACATAATTATATAAATAAAGGAAAGGAAATGAAAAGCATAAACAAGAGATTAATATAACATACAATAAAACTTAAACATTATAAAATACAAAGAAAGAGAGTAAGAGCATGATCTTGATCTGAACACTAAGATGCCTAAATGCATGGAAAATGCCTCCTTTTATAGGCTAAAATTTAAAACTATTGATTTGATGACTAATTGTTGAGTAGGTGGCCAACTTTTGACTTTGTGAAAATCCTTATCTTCTTGTCTGAATAAAACGTCATTGTTTACATCAGAATTGGAACCAATTATACTCATGAAAGTTCTAGGAAATTGTCTTATCTTTCTAAGAAAAAAAATTAAGGTCATTTGGATTTATAGAACTCGAGTTGTGGGCTAATTACTGAATAGTGTCTGGACTGCAGGACAGATTCAGACTTCTCTGTTGTTGCTATAATTTGGACTTAAAAACGGCCTTTTTAAATCTTAGACTCCACATGAAAGTTGTAGGCCTATGTCTTACCAAATCTGTGTAAAAAATTGAAATCATTTAGACATCTAGAACTCGAGATATGACCCAATTACCAAATAGTATTCCAGTTTGGATTGCACCAACATCTCTTTTCTAAGTTTGGCCTTCTCTTTGTCCTTTCAATTTCAATACTTGAACTCATCAATCAATCCTTTCATTTATATGATAGGCCTGCATTTAAGATGAACAGATACCATAAATTAAAGGTATCTTATATTATTAGGTATGTTATTATAAAACATGATTTAAGATAAAAATGCACTTTTAAGTACTAATCACACCCCCCTACCAGCTTATTACTAGTCTCTAGTAATAAAAGCGTTAAACTAGAAAAACAATTTGCAAGTTCCACAAAGCAAGGTATTCATCATTCAACTTCCATTAATCTATCCAGATAAACAAACTCTCATTAAATTTATATTCCTGCTTCATATATCTTAAACAAGATATTAATAAACCTTCTTTTTATGTGCTCAATGTATGAAAACATAGATGATGGGGCTTTTATTGGAAGAGAACAATATTATGTTCTAATGTTAAGATTAACTTCATTGGGTTGGGATTTATTTATTTATTTATTATTATTCTTTTTTTATTATTATTATATACGCATACAACACAATGCATCTTTAACCTATGTAACGAGTTTTTGACTAATGACTCTCAGACCAGTTGGTCTTAGGGCATTAGGTGTTGAGACACCCCTACGAGCTTAGTAACTCGGGTTGCAGATACTGATACGTAGATAATGATGTTTCCTCCTTACTATGCCATCCTAATAACAATTTTGTCAAATGGTTTTTTATAATAGCAAAAACAGTTAGTAAGTTAGTTTTTTTTAATGTCAACTACTACCCTCTCCCCCCAACAAAAACAAGACATTGTCCTCAATGTCCTAAGGTAGAAAGATAGTATAGAAGACATCACCTGAAATAGCGAACAATGACAAACCTAAAACACACTTAATCAAATATAAGAAGTAATAAAAAAAATAATATGCTATTAATAAAACCAAAAGACACAAGGTTTCACAAATGAAGGCTAGCTTTTTATGGCTTTCCTTAGTTGACCAATCTAGGCGACTCATGCAGGGATCAATGACAGGGATGAAAGATTGTAGTTGGTCAATCAATTATTCAGCAGTAGCAGCAAAGATTATGATTTGTCGTGCCGAAGATGTTAGAAATTCTTGTTTCACAGCTTAATCAAGAAAAGACAACAATTTATCATACAAACCATTAACATTTAACAAACCTATAGGTTTATGGTGAATGTGCAGTTGGGCCCAAGAGAAAATATGAAAGATCTCTTCTAATATGCCCATACCACCTAGTAAAGCAATGAAGGCATCAACATGATTAAACATGGCATTCAGTCGATCAGACATTGTGGGGACTTATAGTTCCTCTCCAATTATTTTTCCAATGATGTCCTCATCTGATAAAGCTTTGGGGACAACCCCCAAAACTTGACTACCTCCTAAAAATACAGCCATTGGCACACCTCCCATTAACCCAAGGTTGCCTCCCCCATACACTAAATGAATCTTTCTCTTAGCTAGTACCTGACCAAGATGATTTGCTAATTCTAAAAACTGTTTTTCTTTCCCAGGACTGGATCCATCGAAAACACAACAATTTCTTATGTGATGACTTGAGGAACCTGCCATTTCTACACACTTCTATATTTGATGAATGTACGGGTTGAGTAGAAATGAATGGAAGGAAGAGAATAATTTATAGATGGGAAATTGAAAATGCAATCATACCACCTATATGTAGGTCAGTTGTAGTCTCACACACTCTTTCTCTCTTTATTAATTATTTATTTTGAAAAAGCAGGTGTATGTATAGGTAGTTGTGATTGTGGCTCACATCTTCCCTTGGTTTTACGTCCAAGAACGGCTTAAATGTCCTTTATGGGTCGGGGATAGGCTTCGCATCCAGTTTTTTTAAAAACTAGCAAACAGGGTCTTTTTTAGTTAAATTCCTAAGACTAAGTCGAGCATGTTTTTTATGGAATTGTGGCTATAAATCATGAATTGCACGATGCACATCTCCATTAGGATACATCTCAAGGGTCAACATAAGATTATCTAAAGACCCCTTACTCAGACCATCCTTAATGAATTGTATTTTATCTTCACGGTTTACAAATATCATTCCTAAAGAACAACATGTCGCATTACAAGTCCATTTGACACATTTGTGATAGACTTTTAGTCGTTTTACATGATGTTTCTTTGCAAAAGTGTTTTTACCTGTTCTAGGCATGTGTGGAATGAAAGAATTGGAGGACTCACCTGATAATCAGACCTTTGCTTCAATTAGCCAGCGAATATCTTTAGGAATTCCATGATTTATTAACAACGTCAATCTTGCACACCTAACACAATAAATTTTTGTAATCGCATTTAAAGGCAAAGCGGGAAAATAGCTTTTTAATTTTTCAAGAGTGGTGTCCATTTTCAAATGAGAATTGGGGAAAAGATTCAAAGAAGAGAGAAAGAGCAAAGAATTGTAAAAATATATACAAATATCAGTTATTATGGAAAATTGAAAGAACCGACTTAAGTCACGGAGTACCATTATCCGCCATTTGACCAGGGTGAGAGAGAGACTAGCAAACCAAAAGTTACACCAAAACAAAACACAAAATAATATGAGAACAAGAATCAATCTTTATATACATGATCACTCAATTCAATAGAGTCATTTTCAACTGAAAAATTGTCAAAATAAACTTTCAAACGATGCCCATTTACCTTGAAAACATTGTCATTCTTTGGATTCTCGATATCATAGGCCCCATATGGATACACATGTTTCACAATAAAAGGACCACTCCATCTTGATCTTAGTTTTCCAGGAAATAAATGGAGTCGAGAATTATAAAGCAAGACTTTTTGATCAACATTGACTGTTTTTTCTCAGTATTTTCTTGTCATGAAACTCTTTGATTCTTACTTTATGAATTCTTGAATTGTCATATGCATCATTTCTTATTTTCTCAAGCTCATTTATTTGTAATTTTCAGAACTGACTAACATCATCAAGGTTTGAATTGAAAGCTTTAATAGCCCAATAAGCTTTATGTTCAATTTCCACAGGCAAGTAACAAGGTTTTCCATAGACTAGTCTATAAGGTGACATACCTAATGATGTTTTATAAGCAGTTCGATAAGCCCAAAGTGCATCATTAAGTCTTAAAGACCAGTCTTTCCAATTAGGGTTCACTGTTTTCTCCAAGATCTGTTTGATCTCCCTATTAGCAAGCTCTACTTGTCCACTTGTCTAAGGGTGATAAGAGGTGGCAACTTTGTGTGTGATTCCTTTCGATGAAATAATGTGACAAAATATAATGCCTTTTGTTACCATAAAGTGACATTTTTCCCAATTCAATATAAGATTCTTCTCTTCACACTTGCTAAAAACCTTTTCTAAGTTAGTCAAACAATCATCAAATGAATCACCAAAAACAGAATATAATGCGACAAAATAAGGAATCACTTTGTGTGTGATTCCTTTCGATGAAATAATGTGACAAAATATAATGTCGTTTGTTACCATAAAGTGACATTTTTCCCAATTCAATATAAGATTCTTCTCTTCACACCTGCTCCAAACCTTTTCTAAGTTAGTCAAACAATCATCAAATGAATCACCAAAAACAGAAAAATCATCCATAAAAATCTCTAGAAAATGTTTAACCATATCACTGAATATGTTAAGCATACATCTTTGAAATGTGGCTGGTGCATTACATAATCCAAAAGGCATCCTTCGATATGCAAAAGTACCAAATGGACATGTGAAAGTAGTCTTCTCTTGATCTTCCAATGCAATTTCAATTGATTGTAACCTGAATAACCATCTAGGAAACAATAAAATTAATGACCTACAACTCTTTCTAGGATTTGATCCATGAAAGGTAAAAGAAAATGATCTTTTCTAGTCATTGAATTAAGTTTCCTATAGTCAATGCACATGCGCCAACCAGTAATAGTCCTAGTTGGAATTAACTCATTTTTCTTATTTGTCATCACAGTGACTCCAAACGTTTTGGGTACAACTTGGGTAAGACTTACCCATTTGCTGTCAGAAATAAGATAAATAATTTCATTATATAGAAGATTAATGACTTCATTTTTCACTACTTCTTTCATATTAGGATTAAGCCTTCGTTGCATTTCTTTAGAGGGTTTAGCATTTTCCTCTAAATAAATCCTGTGTGTGCAAATCAAAGGGCTAATTCCTTTTATGTCAGCTATGGTCCATCCTAATGCATATTTGTGCATTTTCAGAGTCTGTAATAACTTACCTTCTTTATGTGCATTAAGTTTGGAAGAGATTATTACCAAAAAAGTTTAATTTTCTCCCAAAAATGAGTGTTTGAGATTAAATGGTAACGACTTCAAATCAGGTTTTGGTGGTTGAACACTTGAAGGTATGGACTCAATTGATCGTGGTGGCAATTCTTCAATTTGTGGTCTCCAATTACATGCCTTTGCTTCTTCCTGAAAATAGATCATTTGCAACTCGTCAGGTTCATCAATCTCAGTTTCACTAGAAGTGGTTTGAAATTGATCATGAACTATTTTTTATAGATCTATCATCAAAAGTTGGTTTTAACTCACCTAGATTGAGACTTTAAAAAATCGAATATTGAAGTAAATTCACACTAGCTCCAAGATCAAGTAAAGCTCTTTCAGTTTTATGTTCTCCAATAAAGCAAGAAATTGTAGGACAACCAGGGTCTTTATATTTTAAAGCATTATTGTTATGAAGAATAACACTTACTTGTTCGGCTAAAAATTCTTTCTTTTCCACATTTAGTTTTCTCTTCACAGTGCATAGATCTTTCAAAAATTTAGCATAGGAAGGTACCTGTTTCATAGCATCCAACAAAGGTATATTGATCCTTACTTGTTTGAAAGTTTCAAGGATTTCAGAATTGTGATTGACTTTCCTTTGTTTGGTCATAGCATGAGGAAATGAAAGTGCTGGTGGAGAATCAGTCCTTTATTTACAATGTTTAGATTCAACCCCTTCCTTACCTTTAGAGATTGACTCATCATTTTTCTCACAAGGTTCAAGAGTGGGTTTTTTAATAACATTACCGTTGCGAAGAGTGATGACTGATTTGACTTAATCCATGTGTTGGCTTCCGGAACTACTTGAATCTGCATTGTATTGCCTTTTTGGATTTTGTTGTGGTTGAGATGAAAACTTACCTTTCTCTTGAAAAATGATAGCAGATGTGAATTTTATAAGAGCATCTTTAAAATTTATCATGCTTTGAGTAAATTAAGTGTTGATTGTTTCTTGCTTTTTAATGAATGCATGAAATGTTTCCTCAAGATTTCTTCTAGAAGGTGAAGCATAAGAAGGTGGTGGGGACACCAGGCCCACACTACAGATTACACGAGTATATGGATGGAGACGACGTAGGATGACCCAGCCTGTCACGCTTTGGTTGGGAGACTAAGCCCATGTGGGCCTATTTCATTGTTATTTTATTTATTTAGCCCATTTGGGCCTGCTCATTGTTATTTATTTATTTAGCCCACCTGGGCATGCTCATTGTTATTTATGTTAAACAGTTTGATTTGATGGGCCGAGCCCAATAGCAGGATGTTTTAGGGTTTACTTTTAGGGTTTACTATTTATATGTTCTTTTGTCATTTTGAGAGGAACTTTTGATGATTAATGAAAAATTGCAGCTTTTGCATATCTCCAATCCCCTTTCTTCTCTTCTTTAGCTTCTTTCTTTCTCTAAAGCTTCTTTCTTTTCTTGCTTTAATTCTTGTTATTTATTGTTCCGCATCAAATTTGGTATCAGAGCACGGCTTTTAATTGTTCTTACAATTAAATGGTCCATAATATTGCTAAACCCTAGATCCGGTTTGATAAAAAAAAAAGTCATTATTCACCGTGCAAAAAAAAATCGTTACTGTTAAAAAAAAAAACAACTAATGTTCTGATTAAGAAAAAAAAAAAAGTATCATCGGCACTGTTCATCGTTGACCCCAGCAGCGGCGGCGCCCCACCATCAACGGCGCCTCAGACCATCACAGCAGCCGTAGACACCACCGAGAAGACCTGCACATCAATCCCACAAGAAGATCGGCCATTCTACATCAACACCGATCACAGCCACCGATTACTAGTCCTCACTGAATTACTGCCTTCGACGTCCAGCAGCGACACCACCGCCTCGTCCCTCGCACTGCCAGACTTGAGCAGAATTAGCGACCTACGTGCGTCGTCGCTGACAGCAACGACAACAGGGCACCGAAGCCAGGAAGAAGGAGAACAATAACTGGGAAAATAATTAACCTAGACACGTCAGCGACACGTCAGCGCATCGGTGGGCTTCTATGTTAGCTGTTATTTTGAGTCATTGAAGATCTGATCCTCTTAGTTAATTGTGGAGCTGGGTTAAATTAGTGGGAAACTGAAACATCGTGTTTGGATTACTTGTGTGCATTTAGAGGACTTACACTGCTTGCTTGTGCATTTTCCTGGTTTAATCTATATTTACTTAGTTTCCAAGATAATAATTAAAAAAAATAAAAAAAAATAGAAAAAATATTTTTTTATTTTTTTTTATTATTATTAGCTATAATTTTATTTTGCGTTTTACTTGCAAGTGTTATTTTATGATCTCAGTCTCAGGATTAGTTTTTGCATGCATTTACGTAGTGGTCGTCTAGTACACAATCTAGAAGTCATAGCTACCATGGACCCGAACTCCAGTAATGTTCTTAGAGATATTCAAGAACAATTACAACTTATGCGAACAGAAATGGGCAACATGTCCAATCAAATGAACAATCTTTCTGGGAGGATGGAGTCTATAGAAACTTTGCAAATAAGACAGTCTAGTGAGAGTGAACATTCAAATGACAACCATAGAAATCCTCAAAGACCAGTTCCTCGTAGGAACCGCCACCATAACCAACACCAGGGTCACAATGACTTTGATGACCCTAATGATAGTGAGCATTCCAATGACTACCGTCAAAGACCAGTTCATCCTAGGAACCGTCAGTACAACCGCAATCAGGGCCATCACGAATATGATGACCCTGACGAGCGAGTCATGAGGCATATTAAGGTAGAAGCCCCAACTTTTGAGGGTCAACTTGACCCGTGGATTTTTGATAGATGGATCCGTGACATGGATCAATTCTTTGGCTGGTATAATCTATCTGAGAATAGAAGGGTAAGATTTGCAAAGATGAAACTTAGTGGAACCGCTCAGCTCTATTGGGAAAGTGTAGAAGAGTCTTTGATTAGGAGAGGTCAACCCCCTATTACTGATTGGGTTGAAATGAAGACTAAGTTAGAAGAAAAGTACTTGCCTCGTTCTTATAGAGGAAATCTTTTGGACCAGTGGAATAACCTTAGACAAGGAGGCAAGTCTGCCAATGAATATGTGGCACAATTTGATGAGTATAGGATGAGGTGTGCAGTTAGGGAGGATGAAGTGATGACCCTAAGTAGATTTCGAAAAGGCTTAAACGATGACCTTAGAAGAGAGGTTGTGCTTAGGGGTGTTTCCACCCTTGATGAAGCTTATACCCTAGTACAAAATTATGACTTGGTCACAAAAAGCCAGTGGACAAGACGTCAGGACACTCGTAGTACCCCTTTAGATCTCAACCTGGTAGTAATAATCCATATTAGGTGCCCCACCCGTAAACCAATCCTTTGATTTCCCGATACCTAGGAAGACAAGGTAAGGGTATTTTTCATGAAGCACCTAGAACTTCAAGAATTCAGTGTTTTAAGTGTCAGGGTTTTGGTCATATTTCCTCTAGCTGCCCTAATAAGCTTTGTTCATCAAGGGGCAAGAGGATATGGTGAAGATGATAATTGTGATGATAAGGTATATGAACCCAATCCCGATGATTTTCAAGATCTAAATGATGAGGATGATGAGTCTAACTTGCTAGGATGTGTTAGGTCTATATCCACTCAAATCAAGACAACCAAGTTAGGTGTGGTTAGATGTGCTTTAACACAACCTAAAGGAACTGAGGATTGGAGAAGGACTGCTATTTTTTACACTTACATTAAATGTGGAGATAAAGGGTGTAAGATCATCATAGACAGTGGTAGTTGTATCAATGCAGTTTCCTCGGGTAGTGTATCCCGCTTAGGCTTAAAGTCTGTTCCACACCCTAAGCCCTATAGTGTGTCTTGGGTTAATGATACATCTATAGCAGTCAAAGAGAGATGTCTTTTTCCCATTAAGATTTTTGACTATCATGATGAAATTTGGTGTGATGTCATTCCCATGGATGTAGGGCATGTCATTTTGGGTAGGCCTTGGTTATATGATTTGGACGTTACAATCTTTGGACGATCAAATTCTTGTTCATTCACTTTTCAAGGTAAAAAATCCAACTTATTGGATTACCTCCAAGGCCTAATGATAATAGTCAAAAGAAGAATAAAGTGAAAGAAAGAGGACTTAACATAATAAGTCCTAAGGAGTTTGATAAGGAGATTTGTGAGGAGTCTGTTGTGTTTGCTGTAGTGGCTAAGGAGATTGTAGAAGACTTTTTAGAAGAGCCACCTGAAGAGGTAAGAGAAGTGTTGAAAGAATTTCTAGATGTTTTCCCTTCTGAACTACCTGATGCTTTGCCCCCTATGCGTGATGTTCAACACGCCATAGATTTTGTCCCTGGGGCCACATTACCAAACTTGCCTCACTATAGGATGAACCCTAGTGAACATGCTGAATTGCAAAGGCAAGTATGTGAGTTGTTACAAAAGGGATTTATACGAGAGAGTTTGAGTCCTTGTGCAATACCTGCACTGTTAACACCCAAGAAAGATGGATCATGGAGAATGTGTGTTGACAGTCGAGCCATAAATAGGATTAAAATCAAGTATCGTTTTCCAATTCCTCAATTGGATGACATGCTAGATATGATGGTAGGAGCCCAAATCTTTTCTAAGATTGACTTAAAGAGCGGGTATCATCAGATTAGGATCCATCCTGGAGATGAGTGGAAAACAACATTTAAGACTAAGGATGGTTTATATCAATGGTTAGTCATGCCTTTTGGCTTGTCCAATGCACCAAGCACTTTTATGAGAGTAATGACACAAGTGCTTCGACCATTTATGGGAAAGTTCTTGGTGGTATACTTTGATGATATTCTTATTTATAGCAAAACCAAGGAAGAACATTTCGATCATCTTCTTCAGGTTTGTATCACCCTAAGAAAGGCAAGTTTGTTTGCAAATGTCAAAAAGTGTTCCTTTTTTACAGATCAAGTGATCTTTTTAGGGTTTATAGTGTCATGGAAAGGAGTCTCTACTGACCCCCAAAAAGTCCAAGCGATAGTAGATTGGCCTGAACCTAAGACTATTCATGAGGTTCGTAGTTTTCATGGGCTTGCGACTTTCTATCGTCGTTTTATTAAGGGATTTAGCACTATCATGTCACCTATTACAGATTGTTTGAAACAAGGTGAGTTTAAGTGGAGTAAAGGAGCTAATAGGGCATTTGAGGAAGTTAAGAAAAAATGACGGAGGCCCCAGTAATGCGGCTACCTGATTTTACTAAAGTGTTTGAAGTAGAATGTGATGCTTCGGGAGTTGGTATAGGTGGAGTACTTAGTCAGGAACGTCACCCTGTAGCCTACTTTAGTGAGAAACTTAATGAGGCAAACAAAAGTACTCAACTTATGATAAGGAGTTTTATGCGGTGGTTCAGGCCTTGCGCTATTGGCATTACTTGTTACCACAGGAGTTTGTTCTTACTCCGATCATGAGGCCCTCGCTATCTTAACTCCCAAAAGAAGCTTAATCATAGGCATGGTCATTGGGTTGAATATTTGCAAGCATACTCATTTGTTTTGAAACATAAATCTGGAATAGAGAATAAGGCTGCAGATGCTTTGAGTCGTCGGGTTACGCTGTTATCTGTAATGAGTGTTGAAGTCATAGGATTTGAGAGACTGAAAGAGTAGTATGAATCTTGTTCAGAATTTGGAGAAATATACTTGACATTGATGAGAATCACCGTGTAATAAATGGTTATCACTTCCAAGATGGATACTTATTTCGGGATAATAAGCTTTGTATCCCGAAAACATCTGTGCGTGATTTTTTGATATGGGAGATTCATGCTGGAGGTCTCTCAGGACATTTTGGGAGGAATAAAACCATCAAAGAAGTGGAACGCCAGTTTTTTTAGTCTAGTTTGAAAAGAGATGTTGCAAAATTGGTAGGTCAGTGTCGAACTTGCTAACTAGCTAAACATAGAAAACAAAATATTGGTCTTTACACTCCATTGCCCGTTCCTACTTGTCCTTGGCAAGATGTAAGTATAGATTTTGTGTTTGGGCTTCCACGTACTGCAAAGAAACATGATTCTATTTTTGTGTTTGTTGACCGCTTCTCTAAGATGGCCCATTTTATTTCTTGTACTAAGACCACAGATGCTTCCAGAGTTGCAAAACTCTATTTTGATGAGATTGTCAAGTTGCATGGCCTTCCCCAAACCATAGTTTCGGATAGGGATGTTAGATTTACAAGTTATTTCTGGAAAACCCTTTGGCATATAGTAGGAACTAAATTGAAGTTTTCTACTGCTTACCACCCCCAAACTGATGGTCAAACTGAGGTGGTTAACAGAAGTTTGGGAACCTTTAAGGTGTCTAGTGAGTGATCATAATCGGAATTGGGATCTGATTCTTCCTACAACCCAGTTTGCCTATAATAGCTCTATCAATAGGTCAATCGGCATGAGTCCCTTTGAAGTTGTACATGGTTACAAGCCTAGGAAACCTTTAGATCTTCTTCCTATGTCCCTTAATGCTAGAGTATCTGAGTCAGCTAAGTCTTTTGCACGTAGAATTCAGGATTTGCATATTGAGATCACTAAACAGATTCAAGCAAGTAATGCACAATATAATCTTCAAGCTGATTTACATAGACGACATAATAAGTTTAATGTTGGAGACTATGTTATGATACGGATTAGACCCGAACGATTTCCTTCGGAAGCTAATCGAAAATTGCATGCACGTAGTGCTGGGCCTTTCAAAGTGCTACAACGGGTTGGTACAAATGCTTATGTTCTTAATTTACCACATGATTTTGGCATTAGCTCTACATTTAACATTGAGGATCTAGTTGCATACCACAAACCACTTCCGATTCCAAATAACCCATTTGAGATACCACTTAACTCCCCTTCTGATGATGCTATTGAAACCTCTATCCCTTTCACCTTGACATCAGCACAAAAGGATAATATTGATGTTATTCTGGATGAACAAGTTGTTTTTAACAGGAATGGTGAGGTTCAACGGTTTCTAGTTCCCTGGGTGGGTCGGCCTGACTCAGACTGCACTTGGATTACTAGAGATACTTTGCAGTAGCTTGACCTAGATCTTTGGGAGTACTATCAGAGTTGGCCAGTGCTGCACTCGACGGGGTCGAGTTTTTCTAACCCCGGGAGAGTTGATGGGGACACCAGGCCCACACCACAGATTACACGAGTATATGGACGGAGACGACGTAGGATGGCCCAGCCTGTCACGCTTTGGTTGGGAGACTAAGCCCATGTGGGCCTATTTCATTGTTATTTTATTTATTTAGCCCATTTGGGCCTACTCATTGTTATTTATTTATTTAGCCCACCTAGGCCTACTCATTGTTATTTATGTTAAACAGTTTGATTTGATGGGCCGAGCCCAATAGCAGGATGTTTTAGGGTTTACTTTTAGGGTTTACTATTTATATGTTCTTTTGTCATTTTGAGAGGGACTTTTGATGATTAATGAAAAATTGCAGCATTTGCATATCTCCAATCCCCTTTCTTCTCTTCTTTAGCTTCTTTCTTTCTCTAAAGCTTCTTTCTTTTCTTGCTTTAATTCTTGTTATTTATTGTTCCGCATTAGAAGGTGCATATCCATGAGAATTTTGAAAATTATGGTGTGCTTGAAATGGTGGCTATGAAATTTGTGCATTATTATTATCACTCTTCCAACTTAAAGTTGGGTGGTTTCTCCAACCAGGGTTGTATGTTTGCGAGTATGGGTTATGATTAGGCCTTTGGAAACTGTTTAAAGCATGGGCTTGTTCATGGAGGCATTCCTTGAAAGAAAGCAAAGTTAGACAATCATTGGTTGCATGCTCATTCGTTTCACATATTTGACATATAATTTCTTGAACATATTTTAATTAACCACTCCTTTTCAATTCTAGTGCTTCGACTTTTCTAGCTAAAGATGCATACTTGGCTTGGAGTTCATGATCTTCCCTAAGGTTATACATACCTCCACTAGATGTATGAGGTTGGGTTTTACTTTCTGCCTTATAAGTGCCTGTAGTGTCCTAATTTTGCCCATTTTCGGCTAGCAAGTCTAGGTACTCCATTGCTTCATTAGGGTCTTTATCTTCAAAAGTTCCATTACACATCAATTCAACCATTTGCCTATGTTTAGGTGTTAACCCTTCATAAAATTGTAAAACTAATCTTCATGTTTCAAAACCATGATGAGGGCAAGTATTAAGCAAATCTCGATACCTATCCCAACATTGGTAAAATGTTTCACCTGGTTTTTGAGTGAAAGTGGTGATTTGTCTTTTGAAAGAGTTGGTTTTGTGAGATGGAAAAAACTTCTTTAAAAATTATTGTTGCATTTCATCCCAAGCACGAATGGATCCTGACTTAAAATTTTGTAGCCATGTTTTAGCTTTATCTTTTAATGAAAAAGGAAAATGCTTTAATCAAATGGTATTCATACTACAATTTAAGTCTTATAGGTGTTACAAACTTCTTCAAATTCTCTCAAATACAAGTATGAATTTTCTAAATCTAAGCCATGAAAAGAAGGTAAAAGTTGAATAATGTCTGGCTTAAAATTAAAATGAGATGCATCAGGAGGGAAAACTATGCATGAGGGTGCACTTGTTCTTGTGGGATTCATGTGGTCTTTAAGTGTCCTAATATAGTTATTCTCATTATGAAGTGACTAGTTATCTTCTTCGACCATATTTTTTGAAAATGATGAGGATAACCTACAAAGTCTACCACTTAATGTACGTGACCAAACACTCATGCACGTGTAGAAAGAGAATAAAAGGAAGAAAAGAAAACAAAACAAAAGGAATAAAGTTAGATACAAGAAAAGTGAAAAGAAAAAATAAAATAAATACTATAATTTGTACAAGAATTTACCTCTCTGACAACGACGTCAAAAACTTGACACAACCAAAAGATTGATGTCTTCTCTCAAGTGTAGGAGTGTCGAAGTAATAAATAACCTGGCAAAACCGGGGTCGAACTATAGGGAGGGTGATTGTATAAATTATAGACAACAACAACAACAACAACAATAATAATAATGAAGAAGAAGAAGAAGAAGTTGATGAGAACTTTGAGATGAAAGATTAATGTAAGGATTAAACAATGATAAAAACAAATGTTAAGGTTAAAGGATCCATTAATGATATTTCAAACAAGTATAATATAAACTCTTATTACTCAACTGGAAACCACACATAAAGGAGGTTCCAATCGAATGATTTGTCATTAACAGCTCATTATAAATTGTTAACGTGATCATATTAATTATCTTATTTAAGTAATACCAAGCTTTTAAATATTGTCAGGAATTTATGATGCTAATTTATGTTAACAACAAATCAAGTTCCTTTCATAGCACAGGTATAAGTAATATCATACGGTTGGGCTATGAGAGTGCCAAGCATTTGTTGTACCAAGTGTTATACAACATATATCTAGATTAACTATTTAACAAGCAAGGTATTAAGAAGTAGTAAGATAAAAAGATAAGACATGTTAATATTAAACATTAAGGTCCATGTTGAGTTTACACTATACTTATTCTTACACTATTAGTGTAATCTTTTCACCTTGACATAATAAACTTAGCTAAACATTATGAAAAAGAGAAACATAAATAAACAAAATAAGAACATAAATAAGATACAAGTTAACTAAGTAAAGGAAAGGAAATGAAAAGCATAAACAAGATATTAATGAAAGCAAAACTTAAGAATTACAAAAAAATATATAAAAAGAGAAAGCAAGAGCAAGTTCTTGATCTAAATAACCAAGCCCCTAAATGCATGGCAAATGCCTCCTTTTATAGGCCAAAATTTGAAACTATTGATTTGATGACTAATTGTTGAGTGGGTGGCCAACTCTTGACTTCGTGAAAATCCTTATCTTCTTATCTGAATAAAACGTCATTGCTAACATTACAACTGGAACCACTTGTACCTATGAAAGTTATAGAAAATTGTCTTATCTTTCCATCAAAAAACAATTGAGATCATTTGGACTTCTGGAACTTGAGATATGGGCTGAACACTGAACAATGTCTGGGTTGCAGGACAGATTCGGACTTCTCCGTTGTTGCTATAATTTGGACTTGAAAATGGCCTTTTTAAATCTTGGACTCCACATGAAAGTTGTAGGCCAATGTCTTACCAAATCTGTCCAAAACATTGAGGTCATTTGAACATCTAGAACTCGAGATATGACCCAATTACCGAACAGTGTTCCAGTTTGACCCTCTCTTTGTCCTTTAAATTTTAATACTTAAACTCATCAATCAATCCTTTTATTTATGTGATAGGCCTGCAAAAACTCCAACATCAGGAAATTGCTTTATTTTTCAAAATTCTATAAATTTAGTTTGCATTTCAGTCGGAATATACCAACGTCCATCAGTATATACCGACTGAATTGCAGACGGAATTTAGGCCGTCGATGATTAATACCAACAGAAACATGCTGTTAGTATATACCGATAGAATGACTAACAGAATATACGCCGTCGATAATGATTATCGACAAAATATTTTCGTCAGCAAATCTGTTGGTTTTTGCCAAATTTCTGATATTGAAAAATACCTCGGCTAACTCGATAACCTGATCAAAACCTGATCATTAACCCCATTAATATTTTTGAAAAACCAACATTATTTTGATTTAAAAAAAAAAAAATTAAAGTCAATCCTCCTGACGCGTGATGCAGGCTCAACCCTTGTTTTAATTTTAGAGCTATGATTTTTTTTTTCATTTTAAATATATTCTTACAAAAACATGTACAACGTATTTCTAAATATGAGATCGGTCAAGTGAGGTAGAGATCGTCACACTTCATGTCTCCAATGGTATCAGCCTCATATCAATACTTCGGTAGAGACAATTGGTATAGAAGGAAGTTGACAGATGCCAACTTTTGAGTTGTTTTTAATTTATTATATAGCTTCATCATATCCTTTCTATTCAAATTAAGCTCACGGGACACCGAGGAGCATGCATACTGCATTAAGAAAAAGAGGGAAGAAACTTGAAAGCCAAACAAGATATATAGCAGTTAATACAGAATAATATAAATTATATTTTAAAATTTAATTTAATAATTTAAACTATTTAATTAAAATGATTTTTAATATGATATTAAAATCTTGATAATTAAATGGTCATGAGTTTGAATCTTACTATCTTTATTTATTTGATAAAAATCAAGTACAAAGTAATATAAATCTGTACAAGTTTCAAGTTTAAAAAGTTTTTATTTAAAATGTATTAAAGAATAATATAAATCATATACTAAAATCTTATTTAATAGTTTAAGCTATTAGATTCAATGATTTTTTGATATTAGTTACACAGCTATTGTAGTTGAATATTAGGCAAGCATATACAATACTTCTCATACATGACATTGATTGCTAAGCAAATTATTTAACAGAATTATATTCCGAGTTATCTATTGCATCAACAATATTATATCCGAGCGAGTTTCGAAATGCAGTTGCACCGAGCAGTATCGTTTTTCCAAATAGTGTATAAGGGTATAAGGGTGGAATAACTACCGGTGGAGGGGGGAAGGACTCTTTTCGTAGCTACAGCTTATAGGCCAAACTCTTCAAAGACCATGTAGGGGAAGATCCTCGACATCGACCCAAACATCTTGCCCCATCAAGATCATCACTTTCCGTTGAGCTCTAACCGTGTACCTCCTGACCATGTCATCTCTCTCCATGAAGAAGGCAACCCTGTCTTCGGGAGCAAGGCCTTTCTGCTCTACAAAACGATGCCAAGAAGAGCGTAGAAGAACGGGTTTTGGGTATGCTCCAGTAAGACGGGTTGACAGGCTGAACGTCCATTCATTATCAGTAGCATCGACTGCTTCAAACTTCATCATATGGGCTCCTTGAGGAAATGGAAAAGCCTCAAGGACATGGGTTGGAAATGAAAGAGTATGGCTTATATGGGTTGGTTTTAGTTTCTTCGTTAAGAGATGTACTTGTTCCATTCCTTTTCAGGAGATACAAGAGTTTCTGTGAAGAGTGAAAGCTAGGGTGGGAGCAGAGATTAGCTATACTAAGAAACAAACTCAGAGACGGGGAGGGGGGGGGATGCTTTATGCTGTGTGTGTGTGTGTAGGTGCGCATGACAAAAAAGAAAAACATAAACGAACTTACAAAGATTTGAGCAAAAAATATATTTAATCAGTGTAATTATTCCTAATAAATTTAGGAATAAAATGAAGTATTTTTTTATCCTTATCCTTAATCGAGTCATTAATAAATATATGATATCACCATTAAAAAATAAATTAAAATTTATAAACATAGCTAAAAAACCCAATTCAAGAAAATCTTTTGAAGGCTAACCCAATTGAGTTATAGATCCATGGGAGCTTTATAAAAAGTTAACTATGATTTTAATGGCTGATAATGTAATAGCCCGGTCCAACCTATTGTATATTATCTGTTTTGGGTCTTATTGTCCTCACAATTTTATTTTTGGTAACGCGAATCCACTTCTGAACCCGACGTCCTAAAATACATACAACAGGTTATTGTCCAGCACTACTAATAAAGTTAGTTACCAACTTCTCACCCGCTAATATAAGATATTACAATCCACTCTTCTTAAAAAGTCTAACGATCTCGTCAGCACTACCAGACAGCTAATGAGGCCAACTCTGATATTAAATATAAAAGTTTAGCCTAACTTGTTATATATTGTTCATTTTAAATTTTATTATCCTCGTGATTTTGTTATTAAGGACACGAGTTTATATTTAAATCTGACACTCCAAAAATTTATATAATAAACACTACTAATAAAACTAGCTACCAATCTATTCACTGTTGATATGAGATACTACAGGTAAATTTGACGAATGATTTCCGCGACCCACAACACATCGATCAATTCCTAGCTTAGCTGTATAAGAGTATGTTCTTGGATCGAACAATTTTGCCAGTCTACCATGTGTCAGTGGTCCACGACACATTACCATATTAAGCAATTCCTACCTGAGCTGTATAAAGAGTGTGTTCAAAATAGATTGCTCTTCCTGTGATAGAGTTAATTTAGAAGTCAAAAGGGGTACCTATAGCTAGGGATCTATAGAGATAAAGTGATTGGTGTTTTCGACTATTTATCTCATAAAATGACTGTATTACTTCCTATCTATAAGTTAATTAATAACTCATTAGTTATTTTTATTAGGCAGACAATATTTTATTCTTATTTTTAATAAAATAATCAAGATAGTAGGGGTTGGATTTGGTTTAATTAAATTTAAATATTCATTTAGATCAAATAAATTTAACCAAATTAATTATTTATCTAGTTTAGTTAAAAACCCGACTTAAATTGGACTCTAAATCCTATTTTTTTCACCCGAAATTTGTTCTTAATTAAATATTAACATATGGGGGTTTGGATTTAATTTAATTAAGTTAATCGGTCACTAAAATTTTTATTAGATCAAATGGATTTGACTATATTAATATTTTGTCCAATTCAATTAAAAACTTAATTAAATTAGATTTTAAATACTGAATTTCTAAACCCAAACCAAATTTAATCCTATTGAAAGGGTTGTCTATCACAATGGTCATGATTTCACTAATCATAACTCATACTTGTTAAAGGAGCTTTCTTTTATCCTATGTTATGAAAATCTTGAAAACTATGATCAAATTTAAACATTTTTACTGATTATTGGAAGCTTCATTAGACATTTAGCATGCCCATAACTGGCAGTAAGTACATGTCATCCTTGAATCTAAACTTTCAATTGTTTTAGAAATTGAAGCAAGAATTCCAGAGTGTAATTTCTGGGTTATCTGCTCGTAAATTAATGAATATAATGTTGAAGAAATTAAATGAAAGAAAAAACAGGCGACATAAGATATTATTTTGGCTATGAAAGATCAGCTAATACTATTTCAATTACTATGAAAAAGAAGTATCCCTTGATTTACTATGTAAGGGACAATTTAATTTAATTTCTAAACAGGCGACAATTTAATTTCTAAATCTTGCTAGCTATAGTTTTCGCGACTTCACTACTTCATGTATTCTAGATTCTCTACATGAATAGACTACTAAATACTACCATTAATTTCTTGATTTTATATTAATAGAAAATCAAGCAAAAGTTGTTTTAGCTTTTTGACCAGCATGGAAAATTACACATGTGGGGTATGATTAATTCTTTCACATCAACTACATAATATCCCGAATTTCTTAACGTATTAATTGAATGCTTTATTTGTTTATTGATTTTGATGATAACATAGGAGTGAAACGGTTTTTTTTTAAATTAAAATATATTTTAGTATTGAAAAATTATTTCAATTTAAAAAATTAAATTATTAAATAAAAATTATATTTTATACTTTAATTTATTAATTAAAATAAAAAAATAAGTTTCAAACTCATTACCGTTTAACAATAGTTTTAAGAACCGCATAATATAATTAAGAATATAAGTCGTTGTTATTAATTTAATTAGATTCATATTAATATTAAAAATAAAAGAAAATAACTATCCTCTGTATAGATTTAACTTCTTGATAAAGGGATTTGTTTTATATTTATTGTTCAAAGTTTCAATCTTAAATCATTTAAATTAAACGTGATCTCAAAGATTTATAGTATGTTTTGAGATAAATGAAATAGAAGGAAAGAGTTGTGTAATAATAATAATAATAATAAGCCTATTTTCTTTGTTTGAAAGCTAAAATTAGAAATAGAAAATAAAGAAACGGATTAACATAAATCTTTATCTTTCTTTGTTTATATACACAAAATTTATGTGCTCAAATTCAGAGAAAATTGAAGTAAATAAAAAAAATAAATAGAATTTCACTAGTAAAAGCTTATAAAAAATTATATTTATTTCTTTTCCATCATTATATATAAACAAACAAAACATTATTTTCCTTATTTTAGTTTCTCTTCTATATATCCCTTAACATTTTTTATTTTCCATGTAGATTATTAATTAATTTATTTTAAATGTTAATGATTTCTTTAAAATATGAGTATAAAAAAACAGAAAGATTTATGGTGTTCTAGAATAACTAACACCGTATTAGTTATTATTTGGGATTTGTTTTTTAAAGTAACAGCCACAAAAATAGGAGTAAATATAAAATTCGTTATCCTATAATTATTTTTAGAGGATTTTTCTTTAAATAACTAATAAAATTTCACTAATATAAAATTCTTTATCATAAATTAACTGTAGAAAAGCCGGCACAATCATGCCCTCATTGCTTAAAAAAAGAAAAAAAGAAACTAAGTTTGAAGATACCATTACTTCTTTAATAATTAACGTTGTTGACTGGTAGAAAACGAAGACTAGTGAAAAGCTATCCATCTCAATATACGTAATAGCTGTGGAAAAACTTGGATGCTTTGGTTTTGGCTCCTGGCAATTTCCACGAGCCTTCCGACTAGGAAGTTTCCTCGGTGCTTCCCCTTAATATTGATGTTTTCAATTAAGTAAGAACATGGACATGTAGAAGTGGATCGAATCACGCCCAGGAAACTGTTTTTTTATATTCAAAATTATATATGTAATAGAAAATAATATAAATTATATCTTGGAATCTCATTTAACAGCTTAAGCTATTGGGTTGAGATGGCTGCTTGATATAGTATTAGAGCCTTATGATCAAGTGGTCACGAGTTCAAATTTCATTATCCCTATTTATTTGATAAAAATCAAGCACAAGATAATATGGGTCTGTGCAAGTTTCAATCTCAAATGACTTTCACTTGAGAGGGTGTGTTAGAGAATAATATAAATTATATCTTGAAATCTCATTTAACAGTTTAAGCTATTGGGTTGAGATGGTTTCTTGACAATTCTAATTTAAAAGTTTGTGGAGCCATGATTTTCTTAAAATAAATTAATGAAGCATATAGTGACTCCCTCATATATATATATATATATATATATATATATATATATAGTCCATACGTGAAATTAGTCCATACATTGACATTTCAGGTTTGATTGACAGGTAAAGACAACTTTGTTCATTCATGGAGATTGAATGATAAAATCTTTGTATTTTTGCCAACTTTTATTCATATGTGGACTAGTAATAGTAACTATATATAGGTGTGCTTTTAAAGCTTAATATATTGTGGTTGTTATTTTCGGTGAAGAACAAAATTAATTAATTAGGTTCAATATCAGTTCAATGAATCAAATTTCAGCTTTATATCCTACTAGAAATGTCACAATCACAATCACAGTTTTTTACATTCGGGGCAAGGCAGGTTCATCCAAGTTAAATGAAATAATTTTTTTATAAAGAGATGTTGTTTAGATAAAATAAAAATTAAAAATAAAATCAATGAATTAATTATTGGGTTTTATTCAAGTATATGTTATCGTTAATCAACACAGTTTTTTGACCTAGTCAATTCTTTTCTTTATTTTTTTATAGATTGGTTTAGATTTCAAATCAACCTTTGCTAGTTTTAAATCGACCAACAATTTGGTTCAAGTTTTATAACAGTAACTACAAAACAAACTATGTTAATTTTTATATATTTTTATGAAACTAATTATTTTTTTAATTTTTTTTATAAAAAAAATTCATGATAGTAATTTTTTATTGAAATTTAATTCTCATGTGATGTTAAGCTTTTATTTTAAAAAATCATTTTGTTTTCAAGTTTTATAACAGTAACTACAATACAAACTATGTTAATTTTTATATATTTTTATGAAACTAATTATTTTTTTTATTTTTTTATAAAAAAAATTCATGATAGTATTTTTTTATTGAAATTTAATTCTCATGTGATGTTAAGCTTTTATTTTAGAAAATCATTTTGTTTTCATAAAAAAAATATGTATTTTTTCTAGGAAAACAAACATTAATAAAAAGGAGACATTTGGTTAAAGAAATTTTTTCCTTATTGATTTAAATAATTTCAATTCTTGAAAATATTTTTATTTTAATTGTGTTAGGTTTTCATTTAAAAAAGTATGCTATCTATAAAAAAATACATGTTTTTATAAAACATAAATAAAATATATGGATAAGAAAATGAATTTTTAATTGAAAATATATTTTATCCTCTATAATTTAATTGTTTAATTTCTTAACAATATTTATTTTAATAATTTTAAACATTTTAAAAATAGATATAAAACATGCTGAATATTTGTATATGTGAAACCACGGTACATCACTTTAAATTATTACTTCTACAAATATAGTATTAATTATTATGATAATATTTGTGTTTTTAGTATTTTTTATTTTAAAAATACAATAAAATTATATATTTTTTAATTTTTTAGAAATTATTTTTTATATTAAAATAATTTAAAAATATTAAAAAACAATTAATCTTATATAGAAAAACAATTCAAATTAATAATAATAAAAAAGACGGCTCGGAAACCAACGGTCTCAATATATACGCCGCTACGAAAACTACCGAACAGGTTGTGTCAAGAAGACCGGAGCTTGCCATTCGTGCAGCGCTTATTTAAACACTAGCTGAAAGACATTCTAAAATCACTCTCACTCCTGTGACATTAGGACCACCGTGGTTAGGGACAAGTGGTCAGCTCCTGCTGTCACCACATCCTCTTCAACCTAACCAATATATTTCAGTACTGCCCCATCACTGTCAACAAATTGCCGCCGCCGCCGCCACCATCGCAGCAATCAATACCCACCGACGTCTTGAACGTTCTAATAATAAGCGATTCTAACATGGGATTGCTTCAAGAATTAAAGGTGAGGTCTCAGTTGCAGTTGTGTAGCTAATATATTCATCCGGATATTTAAGTTATGTTTTGCAATGCTTTTTTAAAATGTATTTGGAATGAATACATCAAATTAATGCTAATTAATGTTTTTTCAGATATTTTATTTTTTATATATATATTTAAAATTATTTTAATATGTTCATTCAAAAAATATTTTTTAAAAAAATTAAAAATTATTATTTTAATATATTTCTAAAAAAATTACTTTAAATTATATAATATTAGTCACGTCATGCAGAAATAGTCACACTTCACGTCTCCAAAGTGAACAAACTCCAGTCAATAGTTTGGTAGATAGAGACAAGGGTATAGAAGACGCCATTTTTGAGCTATTTTTATTAGCTTCATATTGTAATTCTTTCTATTCAAAGCTCATAGGACACTGAGGAGCTAGCAGACATAAATTAAGAAGAAAAGCGAATGGAAAAGACTAGATATCTATTAGAAGGTTTTAATTTTCTTAAAAACAATTAAATTTTTAAGAAAAAAAACGATATAATTACAAACCAGGCTCTATAACAAACTACCAGTGGAGTGGAAAAGGCTCTTGTCGTGCTGCCATCAGCTTATATGTGAAACTCTTCAAAGACCATACAGGGGAAGATCTTCGACGTCGACCCAAACATCTTGCCCCATCAAGATCATCACCTTTCGTTGAGCTCTAACGGTGTACCTCCTGATCTCATTAGCTTCGTCGTCGCTCTGCATGAAGAAGACAACCCTGTCTTCGGGAGCAAGGCCTTTCTGCTCTACAAAACGACCCCAAGAAGAGCGTAGAAGAACGGGTTTTGCGTATGCTCCAGTCAGACGGGTTGACAGGCAGAACCTCCATGTATTATCAGTAGCATCGAGTGCATCAAAATTCATGAAATGGGCTCCTTCAGGAATTGGAAAAGCCTCGAGGACATGGGTCGGAACTGAAAGAGTATGGCTTATATGGGATGGTTTTAGTTTCTTCGTGAAGAGATGCACTTGCTCCATTCCTTTTCAGGAGATACAAGACTAGTCTCTGTGAAGAGAGGAGGCTAGGGTGGAAGCAGACATAAGTTATATACACACACACTAGGAAACAAACAAAGAGAATGAGAGAGAGATGTTAATACACAAGGTTACTCCATGTGATCTATTTTTTTAAATAGTTACACGAGAAGAAAACAAATTTATGATATATTAAAATTAATAAAAATATCTCCATTTAATAACTGAGTAGGAACAAACTTATAAAGATTTGAGAAAAGAAAAAAAAAAAAGAGTTTAACCCTATGGTATGCAATTATTATGGCTAAAAGGTTCAACAAAAAGATGAAAATTTAGGAACATAGCTAAGAAAATTGGAATTTAACCCTAGTTTAATGTAAGCAAAAAACCTGACAATGTAAAATAGAAGCTTGAATTCAAAACAGATCTTTTGAAGGGAAACCAACTGAGTTATGAAAAAGTCTGCAATTATTTTAATTGCCGGCCAATTCAACGATTGTGGTGGTACAATTTTCAACGAGCCAGCTAGCTATAAGGCTATATTTACAAACTACCAGCGGAGTGGAAAGGACTCTTTTCGTGCCAACAGCTTATATGTCAAACTCTTCAAAGACCATATAGGGTCGACCCAAACATCTTGCCCCATCAAGACCATCACTTTCCGTTGAGCTCTAACCGTGTACCTCCTGATCATGTCATTAGCTTCATCACTCTCCATGAAGAAGACAACCCTGTCTTCGGGAGCTACAGCTTATAGGTCAAACTCTTCAAAGACCATACAGGGGAAGATCCTCGACGTCGACCCAAACATCTTGCCCCATGAAGATCATCACTTTCCGTTGAGCTGTCACCGTGTACCTCCTGACCATGTCATCTCTCTCCATGAAGAAGATAACCCTGTCTTCGGGAGCAAGGCCTTTCTGCTCTACAAAACGATGCCAAGAAGAGCGTAGAAGAACGGGTTTTGGGTATGCTCCAGTCAGACGGGTTGACAAGCAAAACCTCCATACATTATCATGAGTAGCATCGACTGCTTCAAATTTCATCGTACGGGCTCCTTCAGGAAATGGAAAAGCCTCAAGGACATGTGTTGGAACTGAAAGAGCATTGCTTATATGGGTTGGTTTTAGTTTCTTCGTGAAGAGATGTTCTTGTTCCATTCCTTGTGGGAGCAGAGATTAGCTATATTACCTTAATTCTTATAACTTGGAAAGACCCTTTTAAAGGAACTTTTTCTCATTCTCTTCTCTTTTTCTTTTTTGTTTGTTTCTTAGGAGCCTTTTTATTTGTGGGGGTGTAGTTTGTGATTTAAAAAAAAATTGTATATTTCCTTACAAGAAGTATTCTTTTGTATGCTCTGCAAGAAATGGGATCGGAGACAGGCTCTATCCCACACACACTAGGGTAATCAACTACTGTTGCGGAACAGGCAAATTTACAAAAATGGGATTTCTGTAGCTGATGGTGTTTTTTCCCGCCATCACAGTATAGGTGAAGATGGGATATATAGCGATGGGTGAAGATGGGATTAGAGTGAAAAAAAAGAAAGAAAGAAGGTTTAACCAATCATTAGAGTGCAATTATTCTTAATAAATTTGGGATTTTTATTATCTTCATCTCAGTCATTATTAATAATAAACATATGGTATGCGATTATTATGGTTAAAAGGTTAAACAAAAAGATGAGAATTAAGGAACATAGCTACAAAAATTGTAATTTAACCCTATAATTTAAACACAAAACCTGACAATATAAAATTAAATTAAGTTATTTAAAAAATCTTTTGAAGGGAAACCAACTTAAAAATCGTTAAATTGTCAGGATATTTCCAAATTACATGCCTAATTTGATGTCTTTTTCATCGAATCTAAACTTTTGGTTACTATAATTTTCTTCAGATGAAAACAAGCACTTAGTCCATTATATTTCGGTAAAGAAGTACTTGTAAACGAACCCGGTTCAAAAGCTTTTAGAAGACATGGATGGTAAGTACTTGGATAAAAAAGAAAGCATGTGCAAGAATTAATTTCATGTGTTATCTACTTGTAAATGGGGTTTGTTCTTGTGCGGCTTTTCGTTCTTGGGAGGCTTTTCGCTCTTGTGAGACTGAAACAAGCAAATTCCAGCATAAGTGATGATAGGAGTCAAAGAAGACGATGGCAGCACTTTTGCTCATCTTAACAAACTAATCTTTTGAGTTTGATGAGATACAGGCGTGTTCCACCTGATCTCTTTTTTTTTTTCATAATAATTTTATTTTTTAATATAAAGCATAGTTTTTTTATATATATATATATATAAAAGATTCGATAGTTGTACGCATGAGCTTGGAGTTTAGACTATGTTTTTAATTTCCTGTCTTCTATCACTAATTTCAAAATGTTTTTTTTTCTCTAACAAAAATCTCATTTTTTTGTAAGGTGGGAACACGTCATATTTTATTATTTTTTATAGTTATGGTTATTACAACAGAGAACAAGCAAACAATTACATCATAACACAAATAGTAATGAAGGGCTTAGTTAAAACCTACTCATAAGAGACTGAGATATGTACTCTGTCCAATTCTATACATTAGACGCTGCGTTATGCAGAAAAAAACATGAATACGAAAATTAATAACATTACGTAATTTATAGGGCTGTTCGCCTTAGAAGAAGCCCGGCTCCCGTTCTTTCTATACTAATAAAATAGTCAGGCGATAAGACTAAGACTTTCCTCCCTTTCTTTTTTATTGACTGGAAGGTGGAGGTCCCTGCTCGCATTAGCTGTGGATCTCGAATGGCTGGGCCTGTCCTAGACAAAATCGCTGGTCTCTAGTGCTGATGTGACTGTGCTTGACTTAGGCTTTGGCTCTGCTCTTGTGGGTTCTGGTCTTCTTAACTAAGGTGTTCTTATAAAAAACAAATACATAAATTAATTTATATAATTATTTTTAAATAATTAATTTAATATATTATTAATTTATAAATTCATTAAATTAAAGGATACTCTACAAATCTCCATGGCGCCCGAATAAATCAAGTAATTAATTGTTTACCTACCAGCAACTCCGAATCAATGTCCCTCCAACCTATACACCTCCATTCCAATAAAATTATTTCTGTATGGGGTAACACACACGAGTTTTCTTTTGAGGTGGGCAGGGAATGATAGGGCTATTGGTTCAGTTTTTGTTATGCAAGATTTCCAGCCTTAGTTTGGTTTGAGCTTGACTCTTCTCAATTCCTCCTCCTGTTTTTATATTCTCAGTTCTAATATAAAAAATCCACTTTTTTTAAGAATTATGAAAGATCTCAAATAATTAGATATTAACTTATAAAGCCTCTTGTTCATTGATAGATATAAAATTTTTAATCCATAAACATAATTTTTCTTATATACTCTTAAATGATGTATGACTATGTAATTTATATTAAGATTTTAGCACATAATCATTTAATTTTTAATAATATCTTGTTAAATAACCATTTCAATTGAAAAAAAAAAATTATTAGGTGAGATGTAATGTATAATTTATATTATTTTTTAATATAGATTTCAGATCTTGTCTCAACCTCTATGAAGGCTCTTAACCTCTTTACCATCTTCATTTAAATTGGACATAATTTTCAATCCTGCATGTATGCTTTATTGGGAGGCAAGCCTTCATTTGAGGTCATGTAGTTTTTTTATCATGATAAATTTTATTAGATAAAATATTTTCTCAAAAGGAAATGGTGGTGGAGCATTCTTCAGATCCTCTGATGATACGATCTCATCACAACAGTAGTAGAGATGATGTTGGCCTTTGTTCACGTTTTGAGAGAGGGAAGTTGTGGCATGTCATTAGCAAAGCAGAGCTTGATTTCATAGGGCACGAGAGGCACACATACATTAAGAAGAAAAGGAAAGAAACTTGGAAACCAAACAGGATATATACTAAGTACACAGTAATATGCATGATATTGAGTACTTGCAGTGGCGGAGGAAGGCAAGGAAATGTTTTTCCTAGCCCCTCCCTTGTAAATATTTTATAATTTTAGTAGCTATATAGCCTATAAGGCTAGATTAACAAAGAACCAGTGGAGTGGAAAGGACTCTTTTCGTGCCTCCAACTTATATATATACCTCGAACTCTTCAAAGACCATATCCAAAAGCAATATATACTAAATCACCTTTCCAAACGGCTCTAGCTAGGCTACAAGGCTGGAATAACTACCGGTGGAGGGGGAAAGACACTATTTTCGTAGCTACGTACAGCTTATAGGTCAAACTCTTCAAAGACCATACAGGGGAAGATCCTCGACGTCAACCCAAATATCTTGCCCCATCAAGATCATCACTTTCCGTTGAGCTCTCACCGTGTACCTCCTCACAATGTCATTAGCTTCATCTCTCTCCATGAAGAAGACAACCCTGTCTTCCGGAACAAGGCCTTTCTGCTCTACAAAACGATGCCAAGAAGAGCGTAGAAGAACGGGTTTTGGGTGTGCTCCAGTCATACGGGTTGAGAGACAAAACCTCCATGCATTATCAGTAGCATCGACTGCTTCAAAATTCATCATATGGGCTCCTTCAGGAATTGGAAAAGCCTCAAGGACACGGGTTGGAAATGAAAGAGTGTGGCTTATATGTGTCAGTTTTAGTTTCTTCGTGAAGAGATGTACTTGTTCCATTCCTTTTCAGGAGATACAAGACTAGTTTCTGTGAAGAGAGAAGGCTAGTGTTGGAGCAGAGATTAGCTATATTACCTCATAATCCAAATGGAACCTATAGGTAGTGTTGGAGCATAGATTAGATATATAGAGATAGTGAAGAGATTTGCCCACAAGAAACCTATAAACTACAGATTTGGCCCTGTGACATCTCACTACTTCCAAGACACGTGTCCTTTGTTTTCAGTGAGGTGTGATTTGTCGGATTGTACCTTTGACAATCACAGAACTATCAGTGCAGATAACCCTTGGATTTAGGATTTAAACTCTAAATGTTTTATTTATACAGAGATAGCGACGCTTATTGTCACCGTACCATGAGCCTGCCTGGTGGTCATCAAGTTTGGGACTGTGAAGACAGAAGTATTTTTTTAATCCTTATCCTTAATCGTGTCATTAATAAATATATGATATGTGGTTATCACTATTACAAAATAAATGAAAATTTATAAACATAGTTAAAAAACCATAAATAAACCCTAATTTACTTTAAACATAAAATTTGTCATAATAAAATAGAAGCTTGAATTCAAGAAAATCTTTTGAAGGCAAACCCAATTTCGTTATAGATTTATGGGAGATTTATAAAAAGTTAATTATGACTTTAATGGTTTATAATGTAATAGCCTGACTCAACATGTTGTATATTGTCTGTTTTGAGTCTTATTGTCTTTACCGTTTTGTTTTTGATGATACGAGCTTACTTTTAAGCCTAACATCTTAAAACGCGTACAACAAGTTAGTACCTAACACTACTAATAAGGTTAGTTAATAACTTCTTATTAGTTGATGTGGGATATTATAATCCATTCTTTTTAAAGAGTTTGTTAATTTTGTTGGTATCATCAAAAAGTCAGTAAAGCCAACTCTAATATTAAATATAATAGCCTAGTTCAACTTTATTTTAAATTTTAGAATTCTTATAAATTTATTTTTGATAACATGAGCTCAGATGTAATAAAACTAGCTACCAACTCATTAGCTGTCCATACGAGATATTACAGGTAAATTCAACAAATGATTTCCGCGACCAAGATCAATTCCTAGCTTAGCTGTATAAGAGTATGTTCTTGGATAGATCAGTTTTGTCAGTCTACCATGTGTCAGTGGCCCACGACACATCACCATATCCTACCTGAGCTGTATAAGAAGGAGTGTGTTCTTGGATAGATCAGTTTTGTGAGCCATCGATCTACCACACAAGTTCAAAATAGATTGCTCTTCCTGTGATAGACTTAATTTAGAAGTCAAAAGGGGTACCTATAGCTAGGGATCTATAGAGATAAAGTAAAGTTGGGATTTGGTGTTTTCGACTATTTATCTCATAAAATGACTATGTATTACTTCCTATTTATAAGTTAATTAATGATTCATTAGTTATTTTTATTAAACAAACAATATTTTATTCTAATTTTTAATAAAATAATCAAGATAGTAGGGGTTGGATTTGGTTTAATTAAATTTAAATATTCAATTAGATCAAATAAATTTAACCAAATTAATTATTTATCTAGTTTAGTTAAAAACCCGACTTTAAATCTTATTTTTTTCATCCTATATTTGTTCTTAATTAAATATTAACTTATGGGGGTTTGGATATAATTTAATTAAGTTAATCGGTCACTAAAATTTTTATTAAATCAAATGGATTTGACTATATTAATATTTTGTCCAACTCAATTAAAAACTTAATTAAATTAGATTTTAAATACTGAATTTTTAAACCCAAACCAAATTTAATCCTATTGAAAGGGTTCCTATCACAATGCTCATGATTTCACTACCATAACTCAAACTTGTTAAAGGAGCTTTCTTTTATCCTATGTTATGAAAATCTTGAAAACTATGATCAAATTTGAACACTTTTACTGATTATTGGAAGCTTCATTAGACATTTAGCATGCCCATAACTGGCAGAATTAAGTACATGTCCTCCTTGAATCTAAACTTTCAATTGTTTTAGAAATTGAAGCAAGAATTCCAGAGTGTAATTTTTGGGTTATCTGCTCATAAATTAAAGAATAAGATGTTAGGAATTTTATTTTTTTAATATTTATTTTTAAAATTGCTGTAATGTCGGGTGTGATATTAAAAACATTGACATAAGATATTATTTTGGCTATGAAAGATCAGCTAGCGTCTTCGCGACTTCACTACTTCATGTATTCTCGATTCTCTGCATTAATAGATCGACTACAAAATACTACCATTAATTTCTTGATTTGATTGTACAACCTAAGCCTTTATCACAAACCTCCAAGAACCAAACAGTATGATTATGAATATAAGTCATTGTTATTAACTTAATTAGATTCACATTAATATTAAAAATATAAGAAAATAGCTATCCTCCGTAGAGATTTAACTTATTGATGAGTGGATTTGTTTTATATTTATTGTTCTAAGTTTTAATCTTAAATCATTTAATTTAAATGTGATCTCAAAGATTTATAGTATGTTTTGAGATAAATGAAATAGAAAGAAGAGTTGCGTAAATAAAATAAATAATAATAAGCCTCTTTTCTTCGTTTGAAAGCTAAAATTAGAAATATAATATAAAGAAACGAACATAAATCTTGAACCATTTTTTTATACATACACAAAATTTGTATACCTGAATTCAGAGAAAATTGAAGTAAATAAAAAAAGATGGACAGAATTTCACTCGTAAGATCCTATAAAAATATTTATTTCTTTTCTATCAATATATCTAAACAAACAAAACATCATTTTCTTTATTTTTGTTTCTTTTATATCCCTTAACATTTTTTATTTGCTATATAGATCATTAACTTATTTATTTTGAATGTAAATGATTTCTTTAAAATATATTAAAAAGAAACTTATTCTTCATGGAAAAAACTAAAAAAAATATATGATTTAGAGAATAACTAACAACACCGTGTGAGTTACTCTCTTTGATTTTTTTTAAAGAAAGAGATAAATATATAGATAAGAGTTAATATAAAATTAATTACCCTAGTGCCTAAGAATATTAGGTACTCCCTGTAATTATTTTTAGAGATTTTTTTTAAATAACTAATAAAAATTCACTAATTATTTATCATAAATTAATTATTAAAAAACACTAAGATTTAACATACCATTACTTAGTTTAATAATTAAGTTGTTGATTGGTAGAAAACAAAGACTAGTTAAAAGCTATCCATGTGAATACCGTAATAGCTGTGGAAAAACTTGGATGCTTTGGTTTTTGCTCCTGGCAATTTCCACGAACCCATACTCATTCCATGGTCATGTCTGTTTAATGGGGAACCCATAGAAGAAATTTGTGGCCATAATATTGAGTTTTCAATTAAGCAAGTACATGGACCACCAAGGACCACCAGAAGTAGATAGAATCACAATATATTCCACTGCTAAAATTAATTTCTCTCTACGTGTTGCTCGAGCAAAGACTCGGTTTCGGTTTATCAGATCGACAGATAATGTTGTCAACTGTATAATTAATAATTAAATTCGAAACGTAAAAAGTCTTAGCATATATGTTCACACTGTTAAACTAATTGAGATCAAACACAAAAAGGAGGCTAGAATTCTGAATAAACTGTATATTATGAATGCATAGTCTTAACCTAATTACAAATAAAATATATATAGGTTAAACTGAAAGTACTATTCTACCCTTAATAAATAAGACAACATAAATATTATTTAACATCTCCCCTCAAACTCACGATGCGACAGCTACAAGCATCGAGAGTTTGCCAACTAGAAAACAAAAACGAGATATGGAATGCGCCTTGGTAAAGAAATCTGCAATCTGCAATGAAGAAGGAACAAAAGGCAAAGTAATGGTTCCATGCTTGAGATGATGACGAGTAAGATGACAATCGATTTCAATGTGCTTAGTCCGCTCATGAAAAACCGAGTTGTGAGCAATCTGAATAGAACTCTGGTTGTCACAATACATAGGAGTAGGATGGGAAAAGAAAACTCCCATATCAGCAAGTAACCAACGTAACCAAATAATCTCTTTGGTAGTAGATGCCATGGCACGATATTCTGCTTCAGTGGATGATTGAGAAACAATAGATTGTTTCTTACTCTTCCAAGAAATAAGATAATCACCTAAAAAGATACAAAACCCGGTAACAGACTTGCGATCTGTGGGATCACTACCATGATCAGCATCAGAGTATGCACGCAACTCCAAGGAAGAGGTGGATGAAAGTAAAAGACTTTGAAAAACTGTACCCCGAAGATATCGCAAAATACGAAGAACAGCTGCCCAATGAACAGTAGTAGGAGAAGCAACAAACTGACTAACAACATGAACAACATATGCAATATCTGGACGAGTAATGGTGAGATATACCAAACTCCCAACAATAGTGCGGTATAAAGTAGGATCTATCAAAGGTAAACCATCAGAAGAAGAGTACCTTGCGTTAACCTCAATAGGAGTATCCACAGTCTTGTTATCAGTAAGTCTAGCCCGCTCAAGAATATCTGCAACATATTTCGACTGAGAAAGAAGGTAACCTCTAGGTGAGTATGCTACCTCAATACCCAGGAAATATCGAAGATAACCCAAATCCTTCATCTCAAATCGTCTAGCCAACTCTGTCTTCAAAACTGAAATACCATCAATGTCATCACCAGTAATAATCATGTCATCAACATATAAAGACAGAATGATACGACCTGCATCAGTGCACTTAATAAAAAGAGCAGAATCATGACTGCTAGAAACAAAGCCAAGTGACGAGATCACAATAGAGAATTTCTCAAACCAAGCACGGGGTGCTTGTTTGAGACCATATAATGCTTTCTTAAGCTTACAAACATATCCAGAGTCATGTGAAATACCAGGAGGGGGTGCCATATAAACTTCTTCTTGAAGATCTCCATTCAAGAAGGCATTTTTAACATCAAGTTGAGAAATATGCCATTGACGAATCGAAGCTACGGCAATAAGAGTACGAATAGTAGTCATTTTTGCAACCGGAGCAAATGTCTCCTCATAGTCCATACCATACTGTTGAGAGTATCCTTTGGCAACCAACCTAGCTTTATATCGCTCAATAGACCCATCAGAATTAGTCTTGATCTTATACACCCAACGACAACCAACAACACTCTTACCAGGAGGTAGAGGAACCAGATCCCAAGTATCTGTCTTATGCAATGCAGAAAGTTCCTCATCCATAGCTTGCTGCCAAAGCGGATCAAGAATTGCCTCTTTATAGGAAGAGGGCTCAACAAGACAATGAATAGAGGCTAAAAAGGAAGTAAATGATGAAGAATAACAAGAATAAGCAAAATCTGGTAGTTTTGTGGACTTACGAATACGGATGGACTGACGTGGAGGTGGATCCACAATCTCAGATGAAGCTTGAGGGGCTGTAGATGAGAATGGAGCTTCAGGTGTGCCAGAGAGTAAAGTACCAGTACCTGCAGAGTTATGAGTACAAATTGATCGAACATGGGGAGAGCTATCATTACCAGAATCCTCAGAAAATGGATCTATACTAATAAGATCAGATTTAGTCAGGTTATGAGTAGTGGATGGAATAGAAAAGAAAGGTATATGCTCAAGGAAGACAACATGACGAGACACATAAAGTTTCTGAGTTATTGGATCAAAACAACGATAACCCTTTTTACCTTCACCATAGCCCAAAAAGACACAAATAGCGGATCGAGAGGATAGCTTACTTCGTTCTACATGAGGACGAAGAACGAAACAAGTACAACCAAAGACTCTAAATGAGGAATAATCAGGGACATACCCATATAACTTTTCAAAAGGAGATAGACCCGAACTATGAGAAGATGGAATTGTATTAATCAAGCTTACAGCAGTAAGAACAGCTTCTCCCCAAAACTCACTAGGAACAAAAGCAGACAACAAGAGAGAACGAGCAGTTTCGACAATGTGCCTATGTTTTCTTTCAGCAACACCATTTTGCTCAGGAGTATCTGTACATGAAGTTTGGTGGATGGTTCCATCTAGGGCAAGCAATTGGCAAAATTTATTAGAAGTGTATTCCCCACCTAAATCACACCTAAAGCATTTGATCACAGTAGAATATTGAGTTTTGATAAGAGCTCGAAAAGCTGCATATATCTCAAAGAATTCAGAACGATGTTTCATTAAATAAACCCAACAATAACGAGTATGATCATCAATAAAAGAGACATAATATCGAGACCCTCCTTTTGTGGCAACAGGAGAAGGTCCCCATACATCAGAATGAATCAAATCAAATGGTGAAGAAGAAACAGAAATACTTCGATTAAAAGGTAAGGCGGAAAATTTTGCCAATTTACATCCACTACAATCAGAAATGTCACAAGTTTTCAAATTTCCTAAAGCTCCTGTGGATGCCAAAAATCTCAAACGAGAAGACGAAACATGACCTAGACGGGAATGCCATAAATAAAAACTAGAAGATGAAATACTCAAACGAAAGGAAGACAAATCAACTGTAGTAGTAGCAGCGGCAGCAGCAACAACTGGCACTTTTAACTCATCCAAAATATATAGTCCATTCTCCCTACGGCCTGTCCCAATCAGCTTCTGAGACTGCAGATCCTGTATACAACTAAAAGAACCAGAAAACATGACTAAATAATCACTAGAATCACATATTTGACCAACAGACGCAAGATTCAATTTGAGTTGTGGAATAAGATAAACATTAGGGAGAGACATGTGAGGTGTGACAACAGAACCAACACCTGCTAAGGGCATTTGAGTGCCATCAGCAGTCATAACAGGAATGGAGGACAAAGGGGATACAGAGGTAAAAGATGAGGAATCTGGAGACATATGATGAGAAGCACCAGAATCCAAGACCCATTCAGAATGTGACATACCTGAGGAACTATGAGGCAACTGACCTATGGAAGAAGAAGCGGACATTGCTTGTGGCTGCAAGGAGAGAAACTTCTGAAATTGCTCAGCCAAAATATTAGGATCGGTAATAGAACTCGAGGAAGCTACTGCTGCAGTATTGTGGTGTTGTGGTTTATAACCCTGAGGTGGTCTATGAGCATTAGATTGTGACTGATTGCCAGGCTTCCAAGCTTGATTCTGATGTCTCAACTTAGGACACTGAGCCTTCCAATGACCTTTCTGCTTACAGAAGCTGCACTCATCGAAGCCAACCCTTGTGTGAGACTTATTCTGATGATTAGAGAATGACCTAGAAGGTACTGCTAGTACTGAAGGATTTGAAGCAGAAAGAATTCCTTTTTCAGAATAAGACTGAAAACGTATTTCTTCAGCCAATAACTCACTGACAATAGAGTCAACAGAAGGCAGTGGAGAACGATGCAGAATTGAACCTCTAAGTCCTTCGAAATCACTGCGAAGTGCTGTTAAAAACTGTACCAATCTTTGTTGCTCTCTACGCTCAATATAGGCACCACATGCCTTTAATTCTGTCGATTCAGTAAGAGCCAATTGATCCCAAAGATCTGTCATAGCAGAATAAAACTCTTGAATACTCATATTCTTCTGATGAAGAGCTCGTATGTCATTCTCTAATTGATATTGTTTTGCAGATGATCCCAAACCTCTTTTGCTGTCTCATATTTCGCCAACTGCGTACCTATTGAATGCTCAACAGAATTGTTGATCCAAGTAATGATCTTTGCATTATTTGCTTCCCATGTATCTATCAAACCAGCATCCCCCTCTCAATATTCTTAGGTATCACATAAGTTCCACTAACATACCCCCACATCTTCTTACCCTTAAGGAAATTTCTCATTACATTACTCCAATATGAATAGTTCTTCCCATCCAACCTCACACTCACAGACTGAAGCAAATCATCTCTTTCAGTAGCCATAATCAACAATCACAAATAACCAGAATGCAAAAGCAGCGGAAGATAAAATACTCAATTGCAGAAACTAAACAAATATCTTCTTGAAATTATACGATTACTCCCAAAACACAAAACAAATTTGCAAAAACTGAACGCAGATACCAAATTGCAGAAGCTGAAGGGAAGACGAAATACCAAAATAATTGCAGAAACTGTCGAAATACCAAAATAATTGCAGAGACTGTCGAAATACCTAATTTTGCAGAAGCGAAAGACAAAATATCACTCCAAAAAAAAATTGGATTAAGCTTCGTTCCATAAAACCAGCTCTGATACCATGTTAAACTAATTGAGATCAAACACAAAAAGGAGGCTAGAATTCTGAATAAACTGTATATTATGAATGCATAGTCTTAACCTAATTACAAATAAAGTATATATAGGTTAAACTGAAAGTACTATTCTACCCTTAATAAATAAGACAACATAAATATTATTTAACACACACAACATATCGACCGACATGTCTAAATTAGCATAACAATCGAGATAAGATTACATGAGCACGTTTTACAAATTCAATTCTATGAATTAAGGTCTTTTTATAATATCCAAATTAGATTTGAAAGTTATTGTTTCATAGTTTTTATTATTTTTCTTGTAATTTTCGGATTTTTTTTCTTATCAGTTTTAAAATTTCTACTTAATTTTGATTTTATTAGTTAGGTTAATTTAACAAACAATTATTAACATTTCATTACCATTAAATCACAATTCTCTCTACAATATAATTGTAATTTAAATGTTTGAGAGGCCATGATTTTCTTTTTCAGTTTTGCTATACACTGCCTTAAAATAAATTAATGAAGCATATAGTGTCTCCCTCATATGAGTAGCTAGCATTTATGAAGTCTTGACGTACTATCGCACGTGAACTGTTATTGATACATTGACATTTTAGGTTTGATTGAGAGGTAAAGACAAGTTTGTTCATTCATGGAGATTGAATGATAAAATCTTTGTATTTTTGGGACTAGTAATAGAAACTATATATAATTTGCCTCTACAAAAGTATTGTATGGTATGAACATGCATGTAAGATGATATTTTTTTGGACAAAAGGGTGGAGAAATTAGGTGTGCTTTTAAAGCTTTAATTAATGAGCTAAATATATTGTGGCTGTTATTTTTAGTGAAGAACAAAATTAATTAATTGTGTTCAATATCAATTCAATGAATCAAAGTTTCAGAGTCTGATTCGGGCAAGACCCAAGTTATTTTTTATCAAGATTAACCCTAGTTAAATGATATAATTTTTTTTATAAAAAGACATTGTTTAGATAAAAAGAATTCAAAAAAAATTAATAGATTTTTTATTGGATTTTACTTGAATACATGCAATCATGAATCAACTCAGGTTTTTAACTGACTCAATTTGCTTTTAAATCTTTTTTATTAAACCGACTTTAAATCAATCCTAGCTAGTTATGAGTCGATTAATAATTTAATTCAAGTTTTATAATAGTAGCTACAATACAAAAAATTATTCAAGTTTTATAATAGTGATTACAATACAAACTATGTTAGATTTTATATATTTTTATGAAACTAATTATTTTTTTATTTTTTTATACTTTTTGATAAAAACAATTAATGATAGTATTTTTTTTAATTGAAATTTGATTTTCATGTGATGCTAATTTTTTATTTTAAAAAAATATTTTGTTTTCATAAAAAAAGATGGATTTTTGCTAAAAACAAAACATGAATAAAAAGGAGACATTTGGTTAAATAATTTTTTTTCTTACTGCTTTAAATCATTTGAATTCTTGCAAATATGTATTTTAATTGTATTAGGTTTTCATTCAAAAAACTATGTTATTCGCATAAAAAAATATACATGTTTTTATAAAATATATAGAAATGAAATATATGAATAAGAAAATGAAATTTTAACTGAAAATATATATTTTTTCTCTCTATAATTTAATTGTTTAATTTCTTAAAAATATTTATTTTAATTAATATAAAATTTTAAAAAATAAATATTTATATATATAAACCGTGATATATCATTTAAAATTTAGTAGTTATTTTTAAAATATTTTTTTTATCTAAAAATATAATAAAATAATATTTTTTTTGTCAAAACTTTCTGAAAACATTTAAAATTTTAATTTTATATATAAAAAATCAACTTTTATTTTTCGTATCAATATATATACACACACGCTACGAAAACTACCAAAGTAACCAAACTGTTAGGTTGTGTCAACATCTCCTGTGACATTAGGACCACAATGATGAGGGATAAGTGGTCACCTCCTGCTGTCACCACATCCTCTTCAACCCCACCAAGACAAATTAACTTGCGACTCCTCCGAACAATATATTTCAGTACTCCTCAATCAATGTCAACAAATTACCGCCGCCGCGCCACCATCGCAGCAATCATTCAAACCCACCGTCAAATATTTTGGATTTTGGATGAATATGTTAAGCTACACAACTGCAACAGATACCTCACCTTCAAGAGTATTTCTTTTGTAGATAGTTTTTGTAGTTGTAATTTTAAAAAAGATAAATTTTAAAAAAATATAATTAAGTGTGGTTAGTTAGATTTAGATACGTGTCTAGTAAAAATTATGGTTGAGGTTTATGTGCAACAAAAAATACGTATAAAATGTTTGGTAGTTGTGGTTGTTTTTAGAAATGTTTTTTACTTGAAAATGCATTAAAATAATATATTTTTATTTTTTAAAAATTATTTTTGATATCATCACATCATAATGATCTAAAACACCAAAAAAAAATATTTTGAAACAAAGAAAAAAAATTATTAATTTTTTTCAAAAACACTTTTAAAACTAAAAAACAAATAGTATTTTACGAAACGCAATTAAAAAAACATGTAAAAACTGCTTTATGAAAATTGAGTTTCAAACTTAATTTTTTAGTGGGCCCATAATATAAAGTGTCGCACCCCAAAAAAACAAAAAATTCAAATTCATCAATTGCGGGTTCGACTGGCGAAAATTTTTTTTATTTTTTGTTTGGAGTCGCCACCTAGTATTTCGGTCACTAGGAACCTAACTGGTCTTAGAGATCGGGTACGGAGACTGGTTGCGTAAAGGGAAGGTATTAGCACCCCAAATACGCCCTACCTAAGGTAAGCTGCATTGTTTTAATGTCTGATAAAAAAAAACTAAAGTGTTATTGTGTTTTCCTAGTTGTTGGTCTGTCTATGGTTCAAGAAAAATCCTCCTCGGTAAGGAGGTCTTTATCTTATCGGGTAAAAAAATTCTAACCGTTCTAACGTCCATACCAAAATTTTATTAATAATACTTAGGAATACGTTTTACGTATAAATTCGTAATCCCAAATACTAAAATAAAACAAAAAGATTTTTTAGAATTTTTGAAATATTGGCCTAGTTCTCATGGCTTGAATAAACTGGTTATTAAAGCCAAAATGCATGTTAATACATATATTGTTTTGAAAATTTTCTTTGTTGTGTGAAAATATGATGTTATAATATTTATGTATATATATTGGAGAGACTAGGCCGTATTTTAAAACAAAAATAATTTTTAGAAAATATTATTTTTTTTTATGCTTTGACGAAAATCGGGTATTTTAATACTGAGCTTGTATCCTTACGGTATAAAAATACAACCCAATATTAATCCGCTTTTAAAAAATATGCAGAAAAATCAACAATATTTTTAGGGAATTTTTTGAAATTTTTTGAAAGCAAAAACATTTTTTATTCTGAAAATCTTTGATATTTTGACGAAAACCGGGTATTTTTAACACTGGTTTTGTATTTTTACGGTATAAAAATACAAACCAAAATTAAACAACTTTGATAAAAATATGCAGAAAAATCAACAATATTTTTTTTAGATTTTTTTCGAAATATTTTTTTTATATATATAAATACATTTTTTATATATATAACATATATACACATATATAATAATAATAATAATAATAATAATAATAATAATAATATAATTTAATTATAATATATTTATATATTAAAAAGGGCTGGGCCGGCCCAAACTAAACTGGGCCGGACCCAGCCCAACAGGTACTGGGCCGAACCCGGCCCAAAAGGTACTGGGCCGAACCCGGCCCAAAAGGTAATTAACCTCGGTCTGGGCCGGACCCGGCCCAGACCGCCGAACTGGGCCAGATCTCTCTGGCCCGGTCCACATAGTTCTGGGCCAGACAACGTCTGGCCCAGAGGAAATAAAAAACGCAGGGGGGGGGGATTATTTCCCCCCCCGTCCCCTGCATGCAGAACGCCTCTGCATGCAGGAGACGAAAATTAAGAAACAAAAAAGAAAAAAATGTGCAGGGGGGAGGGAAGGGTACCTGGCACGGCGGAGACGACGGCTTGCTGGCGGTGCTGCTGCGGAGACGGTGGCAGCTTGGCTTACGGACGGCGGGTCAGGCGGTTTTCTCTCTCTCTCCTCCCTTCGGGTCTCTCTCTCTATTCCTCTCGGGGTCTCTTCCCTTTTTTTTCTTTTCGGTTTTCTTCCCTATTTATAGGGGCAGAACCGTGGGGGACCATGGGGTGTAACGGCTGGTCGGCCAATATCTAAAGGTGGTGGGGGCGAGGAGAGAGATAGGCGCGGGAAGATTTTCGAATTTTTCTCTTCTTCTGTTCTGTTAAACGGGGGGAAGGAGGAAGATGAACAGTGTCGTTCAAAACGACACCGTTCTGATCTCTTTTTTTTTTTTTTATATATATATGAAACGGCGTCGTTTTGGGTAAAACGCGCCGTTTCATTTAAATAGCTAAACTTCAAATCAGTCCCCCAAATTCGGTCCCCGCCCCTCTTGTTGGCCGCCTTTTTCACTTTGGTCCTTGGCCTCTGATTTATGCAATTGAGCCCCTAATTGATCAATAAACTTTCAATTTCTTCAATTAAGCCCCTGAACAGAAAATTGCAGCCCCTCCATTTACGCGCCTCTTCCAAATTTGGTCCCTGGTTTCGGATTTTCTTAATTAAACCCTAATTGGCCCTTAAACTTCAATATTTATGCAATTAGCCCCTGATTTGACCCAATAAATTCCTAAAAAATATATTTTGGCCCCAGAACTTAAATTTCTCCAAATTAAAGCCCAAATTGACTTAAAAATTAATTTTTCTTGCAATCAAATCTTCATAAATTCAAATAAAAATCCAATTAAGTCCATAAACATCCAAATTTGGGCTTTTCTCCTCAAAATTCAAATTTTTCCTTCTCAATAGGGCTTTCATCCTTCAAGAATATACTGTCAAAAATTTAATCCTTGTATTTTTGAATTTCTTGACCAATTTTCTGACTATTTTCTGAGCGCTTCTGCCTCCTGTTATTTTTCTAACCTTTTTTGGCTATTTATTTTATTTTTTCATGGGGACCCAAAAATGGGTTACAACAGATGCCCCCTCTTTATAATACTTACGGAGCATGGGTTTTGCGCAGTAAGTGTTATAAAGATAAACCCAAAACGGAACTCCCGAAACTGATATGGTCGGAGCTTAAATGATCCGAAACTTTGTCCTTTATAACAATCCTCCTTAGCCCCAAAAACCATGATCGAAACTTAGTCACCTCGAAATCCTTATCCAGCGATCCTCTGAATTCTTACTTTAGTTTGATCAATATGGAAATCCATCCGAGATCCCATCTGGTGATCTCCTTTAACCTGGAATCCCCTCTGGTGATTCCTTTACCCAATACAAAAAATGTGTGTGTGGTCTCATTTTGATGGGTGACCTGCCCCGAACAAATATGGTCTCATTGTATGGGTGACCTACCCAGGAAAAAAAAAGGAATGGTCTCATTGTATGGGTGACCTACCCAGAAAAATAATGGTCTCATTGTATGGGTGACCTACCCAGAAAAATGATGGTCTCATTGTATGGGTGACCTACCCAGGAAAAAAAGGAATGGTCTCATTCTTATGGGTGACCTACCCAGGTAAACAAAAAGATGGAGAATGGTCTCATTGTATGGGTGACCTACCCAGGAAAAATGATGGTCTCATTGTATGGGTGACCTACCCAGGAAAAATGATGGTCTCATTGTATGGGTGACCTACCCAGGAAAAATGATGGTCTCATTGTATGGGTGACCTACCCAGGAAAAATGATGGTCTCATTGTATGGGTGACCTACCCAGGAAAAATGATGGTCTCATTGTATGGGTGACCTACCCAAGAAAAATGATGGTCTCATTGTATGGGTGACCTACCCAGGAAAAATGATGGAGAATGGTCTCATTGTATGGGTGACCTACCCAGAAAAATAATGGTCTCATTGTACGGGTGACCTACCCAAGAAAAATAATGGTCTCATTGTATGGGTGACTAACCCAAGGGGAATAATTCTTAGTAAACTCCATGCTCTTCTAAGAAATGGTTTCAATATAAGGTCCCTTCTGGCGACCTTCCTTGATGAATGTCGAAGTGCGAGATCCCTTCTGGCGATCTCAAATAACTTGGAATCCCATCTGGCGATTCCTTTTATTCAAAGCTGAAATATTAGGTCCCTTCTGGCGACCCTTATCGAAATATGAGATCCCTTCTGGCGATCTCCTTTAGCCAAACAACTTGGAATCCCATCTGACGATTCCTTTTATACCAAAGCTGAAATTTGAGGTCCCTTCTGGCGACCTTCATTGGTGAATATTAAAAACGAGACCCCTTCTGGCGATCTCAAACAACTTGGAATCACATCTGGCGATTCCTTTTTACCGAATGCTATCGATGTCGCTCTTCCTGCTGGCAGGGTTTGAAAACCATTATCTTCTCTTCTTGTTGTTCTAGAATCAACTCAATGATTTTCTTCGTCCATAATCTTGTTGGAATGCGCTAAGATCTCCTCCTGTAACGATCCAAAAAAAAACATATATGCAATGATTTATGATTAGATGCAATGCATGCATTCGTACCTGGTTTTGAAACATAGGCCCCATCCTCTTCTTCTAGTTCATGGGACTCCCTCTTAACATGAACTTGCTTTTGAAGTCGTATGCTGGATTCATCTCTCGTGTTGCCTATCATATTCTTGGAGAAAAGGTCTTTGACTTTCTTCAAGTAGTCCTTTTCTCAAAATGTATGACTTGTATTTGCCTCTTTGTCATGCTTTTGTCAAATGCTTTAGCTTGGTTTTCAAATCGTAAAACTTTTCATAAAACATCTCGTCTTGCCCCCTAGTATAGGGGTGCGATATTAGTCTGGGTTTTTATATAGAGAAGCAATTCATTCAGCCGTGATAAACTTTTTAGTGAGTGAATAGATAATGATTTTTTTTTTTTCAAAATGCATTGTTATGGTTGATAAACTCTATTCTTTAAAAGACAATTACAAAGTGACCACTTAAACATTTATCCATGCTATCAGAGATAGGGTTGTACTTTAGCTTTTCTTAAATTTCATATTAAACCATTTTATGATACTTTATTTGTAACCACTCAAACTTGTTAAAAAAATGCATAAACTCATCATTTATTTAAAGAAAAGTAAGCTCAAAGACAAACACAAAAATCTGGCTGACAATATGAGCTCTGAATGCTCACTAGAGAAAATAAAAGCAAAGACAAAAGCAAATGACAAAAACATGCTAAGGCAAATAAAGTTGTTTTACATTTTGAAAACTACGAGAAGTTCTTGGGTCAACCCGTTCTGAAACTTCTTCTAGTGTGTGGAAAGTCAACCGAGGCAATGCTTCATCTTCCTTCCCCACTTGCATTTCCTTGTCTTCTCCTTCGATCTCGCCTTCTTCATTATTGACGACTCTTGACCAAGGTTTTCCAACCTTTATCCCCTATCACTTTTGTCATGACCAGGCAATGGATTTAAACTGATATTGGGTGCATCTTCAAATGACACCCATCCTATCTTGATGAGCTTCAACAACTTGTTCTTGAAACCGTAGCACGTTTCAAGACAATGCCCGGGAATACCAGCATGGTACTCGCAAGTCAACTCGGGCTTATACCAGATGGGGAATGGTGGCTGTAGTGGTAATGTAGGGATAGGAGCTATTTGTCCAATGCTCAGTAGTTTGGCATATATGTCCTTCAGAGGCATGGGTAATGGCGGTAGTTGTTCTGAAATGTATCTTGTGTTTGGTCTTTGGTGGTTGTTTTGGGTGTTTGACTGGCCATTTGCTCGATTAGGGGAAAAAGGTTTGTTAAAGTTTATGTGGGCCACATGAGAGGTAGGTATTTGTGGGTTATATGAATCTGTTATCTTGTCATTGGACCCACCTTCGAAGTTGTTAACGGGACCTTTCATTTTTCTTCCGAAAAAACCCTTTGTCTCCAATGGCTCAATTATGCGTCCAGCTTTAATCCCTTGCTCTATTCTTTCCGCTATGCGTACAACATCATAGAAATGTTGAGATGAGCTACCCATTAAATGCTCATAGTAGGGTGCCTTGAATGTATTGGCGAACAAAGTCACCATCTCCGTTTCTATCAAAGGGGGTTGCACATGCATGGCCTCGTCCCTCCACTTTGCGCATAAGCCCTTACTGATTCTTGGCTTCTCTTTTCCATTGACATAAGGCTCGTTCGATCTGGAGCAATTTCCAAATTGAACTTGTATTGCTTAAGGAAAGCCTCAACTAAATCCTTCCATTTCTTGATCTTGGCATTATCCAGCCTCATGTACCAACTTAGCGCCGACCCCGATAGACTCTTGGAAAAAGTAGATCAGTAACTTATCGTCATGAATCACCTCAGCCATCTTATTGCAATAAGATCGAAGGTGAGTGTTTGGGCATTCCAACCCAGTGTACTTTATAAACTCCGGTATCCTAAATTTTTTTGGTACGTGATGTTTGGTACCAAGCATATTTCAGATGCTCGCATGGGGTCAAACCAGTCATTTCCCTCGACTGCTCTTAACCTTTCTTCCAAGGCTGATATCTTGTCATCGTTCATAAATCCGGTGGACCTATTATCGGAGGCCCTTCCACAGTGATGTGAGCTTGAGGGGGCTGAATGGGAATGGTAGGTGCAAAGTGCTGCCCCGTCACTGAATCTGCCCCCAAGTTCTGAGATGCCCCCGGAACATGAACTGATGGTGCTCCTATATGGTTGGGTAGATGTTCCCTCCCCATTCTTGGCTCTTAAAAGTTGCTCAAGCAGACTGGTCAGTCGAGAAACTTCATTTTTCACAGATTCCAACTCGGTCTGGTAGTGCGACTCTAATTGAGCTCTTTCTTCGTTTTCCATTCTTGATCTGGACCGGGTTTGGTGGACTCTGGATGTAGGACCTATGTTTCACGATCTGTAATGCATATGATAACAAAATGCGTGATGAAAATGTGATGCACAAGTGATGTGCGATGAGTATAACATTATTAATCTTGATGCAAATAAGATACATAACCTAAGGACAAGCTCTATTTATTAAGTGAGAGTGGGTAGTTTTCTATCTAGTCTTGAAGGTCTCATATCTGCCCAGTGACGTTCTTCGTAAAGACAGTATGGGGGCGTTGCAAGGAACAGTTAAGACACGTATGTCCCCATTACCAAGCAGGCACTCAGATATGAGTTGGGTGTTTCACGCATTTAAACCCTGACCAATAGTCTTAGGGTAAATCGCTAATTCCCCACTTAACTTAAGGCTTGTGTGTGCTTTTCAAAATTAAAAGTGATGCATGAGACAATTTTATACAATGCATAAATAATACGCGTAAAATAAAAAACAATATAAATAAAGGAAAGGCATATTAACAATAAACACACGAAAACACAAATAAATCAGACAAAAACAAAGCTTAGTCCACAAGGTCCCCAGTGGAGTCGCCATCCTGTCGCACCCCAAAAAAACAAAAAATTCAAATTCATCAATTGCGGGTTCGACTGGCGAATTTTTTTTTTATTTTTTGTTTGGAGTCGCCACCTAGTATTTCGGTCACTAGGAACCTAACTGGTCTCAGAGATCGGGTACGGAGACTGGTTGCGTAAAGGGAAGGTATTAGCACCCCAAATACGCCCTACCTAAGGTAAGCTGCATTGTTTTATTGTCTGATAAAAAAAACTAAAGTGTTATTGTGTTTTCCTAGTTGTTGGTCTGTCTATGGTTCAAGAAAAATCCTCCTCAGTAAGGAGGTCTTTATCTTATCGGGTAAAAATCCTAACCGTTCTAACGTCCATACCAAAATTTTATTAATAATACTTAGGAATACGTTTTACGTATAAATTCGTAATCCCAAATACTAAAAAAACAAAAAGATTTTTTAGAATTTTTGAAATATTGGCCTAGTTCTCATGGCTTGAATAAACTGGTTATTAAAGCCAAAATGCATGTTAATACATATATTGTTTTGAAAATTTTCTTTGTTGTGTGAAAATATGTTATAATATTTATGTATATATATTGGAGAGACTAGGCCGTATTTTAAAACAAAAAAATTTTTGAAAATATTATTTTTTTTATGCTTTGACGAAAATCGGGTATTTTAATACTGAGCTTGTATCCTTACGGTATAAAAATACAACCCAATATTAATCCGCTTTTAAAAAAATGCAGAAAAATCAAACATTTTTAGGGAATTTTTAGAAATTTTTTTGAAAGCAAAAACATTTTTTATTCTGAAAATCTTTGATGTTTTGACGAAAACCGGGTATTTTAACACTGGTTTTGTATCTTTACGGTATAAAAATACAAACCAAATTAAACATTTGACAAAAATATGCAGAAAAATCAACAATATTTTTTAGATTTTTTTCAAATATTTTTTTATATATAAATATTTTTTATATATATAACATATATACACATATATAATAATAATAATAATAATAATAATAATATAATATAATTATATATATTATATATTAAAAGGGCTGGGCCGGCCCAAACTAAACTGGGCCGGACCCAGCCCAACAGTCGTTGGGCCGAACTCGGCCCAAAGGTACTGGGCCGAACTCGGCCCAAAATAATTAACCTCGGTCTGGGCCGGACCCGGCCCAGACCGCCGGACTGGGCCAGATCTCTCTGGCCCGGTCCACATAGTTCTGGGCCAGACAACTGGCCCAGAGGAATTAAAAAACGCAGGGGGGGGATTATTTCCCCCCCCGTCCCCTGCATGCAGAACGCCTCTGCATGCAGGAGACGAAATTTAAGAACAAAAAGAAAAAAATGTGCAGGGGGGGGAAGCGTACCTGGCACGGCGGAGACGACGGCTTGCTGGCGGTGCTGCTGCGGAGACGGTGGCAGCTTGGCTTACGGACGGCGGGTCAGGCGGTTTTCTCTCTCTCTCCTCCCTTCGGGTCTCTCTCTCTCTATTCCTCTCGGGGTCTCTTCCTTTTTTCTTTCGGTTTTCTTTCTATTTATAGGGGCAGAACCGTGGGGGACCATCGGGTGTAACGGCTGGTCGGCCAATATCTAAAGGTGGTGGGGCGAGGAGAGAGAGGCGCGGGAAGATTTTCGAAATTTTTCTCTTCTTCTGTTCTGTTCGGGGGGAAAGGAAGAAGAGAACAGTGTCGTTCAAAACGACACCGTTCTGGTCTTCCTTTTTTTTTTTTTATATATATATGAAACGGCGTCGTTTTGGATAAAACGCGCCGTTTCATTTAAATGGCAAACTTCAAATCAGTCCCCAATTCCCGGTCCCCCTCTTGTTGGCCGCCTTTTTCACTTTGGTCCTTGGCCTCTGATTTATGCAATTGAGCCCCTAATTGATCAATAAACTTTCAATTTCTTCAATTAAGCCCCTGAACAGAAAAATTGCAGCCCCTCCATTTACGCGCCTCTTCCAATTTGGTCCCTGGTTTCGGATTTTCTTAATTAAATCCCTAATTGGCCCTTAAACTTCAATATTTATGCAATTAAGCCCCTGATTTGACCCAATAAATTCCTAAAAAATATATTTTGGCCCCAGAACTTAAATTTCTTCAAATTAAAGCCCAAATTGACTTAAAAATTAATTTTTCTTGCAATCAAATCCTTCATAAATTCAAATAAAAATCCAATTAAGTCCATAAACATCCAAATTTGCGCTTCTGCCTCCTGTTATTTTTCTAACCTTTTTTGGCTATTTATTTTATTTTTTCATGGGGACCCAAAAATGGGTTACAACATAAAGTACAGTTTTTTGCTGTGTATTTTACACTACAAATACAAAAACAGGTACAAAACAAACAAATATCTTTGAGCATCAAAATATATATGTGTGCGAATGTATGTATGTGTGTATGAAAAAGGAAAAAAAAGGTGTATTATTTTACTTTTTGGTGAAGAATATTTAAGTTGTGTATTGTAATGCTTTTTTAAAATGTATTTGGAATGAACACATCAAATTAATGCTAATTAAATTTTTTTTAGATATTTTAATATGATTTAAATACATTAATATCAAAATGATCAATCAAGATAAAAACATGCATGTCGTGTTACTAAATGTGATATTAGTCAAGTCAGGCAGAGACAGTCACACTGCAATAGTTTGGTAGATAGAGAAAAGGGTGTATAGAAGACGCCATCTTTTGAGCTATTTTTATTAGCTTCACTGTAATTCTTTGTATTCTTAGATATCTACTAGAAGGTTTTAAATTATTATTTTTTTATATTTTTAAATCATTTTAAATTGTTAGAGTTAAAAATAAATAAACTATTTTAATATATTTCTAAAAAAAAAAAAAAAACACTACTACAAAACAGGCTTTATAACAAACTACCAGTGGAGTGGAAAACACTCTTTTCGGGCCAACAGCTTATATGTCAAACTCTTCAAAGACCATGTAGGGGAAGATGCTCGACATCGACCAAAATATCTTTCCCCATCAAGATCATCACTTTTAGTTGAGCTCTAACCGTGTACCTCCTGACCATGTCATCTCTCTCCATGAAGAGATGGGTTGGTTTTAGTAAAATTGTAATTTAACTCTAATTTAATTTAAACACAAACCCTGACAATATAAAATAGAAACTTGAATTAAAAAAAAACCTTTTGAAGGGAAACCAATTGAGTTATGAAGAAGTTTGCAATTATTTTACTTGCCGGCCAATTCAACGATTGTGTTGGTATAATTTTCAGTGGCGCCCGACGCATCACCAGAGTAAACAATTCCTAGCTGAGCTGTATCAGAGTGAGTTCATAGATAAATTTTTGGTGCCATCAATCTACCATGTAAGATCAAAATAGATTACTTTTTATAAGCCATGTTTGTTTTTTAACTTTAAAAGTGTAAAAAAAATAATATTTATTTATTTTTTAAAATTATTTTTTAGTATGTTTAGGTTCCGTTAATATATCCTCACATCTTTTTAACATTGTGAAAATTTCTCATTATATAACTCCAATACAAATAGTTTTTCTCATCTAACCTCATATTCATAAACAAAAGTGAATAATTGTTTTACAGAAACTAAAAGGAAGATGAAATACTAGATTTGCAAAAAGCAACATCCCTTTTCTCAATATTCTTAGGTATGATCATTTAAGTTCTACTAATATATTCTCACATCTTTTTATCCTAAATTGTTTTTATTATTATATAACTTCAATACAAATACCTTTTTTCATTCAACCTTACACTCATAGACAGAAGTAAATCATCTTTTTCAGTAGCCATAATCAACAAATAAAGAAAACTAGAATGCAAAAGCAAAAAACAAAATACCAGATTATAGAATTTGAACAAATATTTTCTTAAAGTTATACGATTACTCTAACATAAAATATTTAAGAAACAGAACGTAAATACTAAATTACAAAAACTAAAGGGAAGATGAAATACTAGATTTGTAGAAACTGAATGAAAAATGAAATGCCAATTGGATTCGAGAAAGCTGTGTTTGAGATTAAACCTTGTTCCATGATACTAGCTCTGATACGATGTTAAAATAATCTAAATTAACCAAAAAAAAATACAAACATAAAAGAGAAAAAGGTTAGGGTTTTTCACTAGTCACTGAAGTGTTACACTTAAATATAAAGAGATTATATATAGGCTAAATTAAAAATACTTTTCCCCTTAATAAATCAAACAAGATATATATATATATATATCTTAACAGAGATATTGTATTGGCTATGAGAAAACTAACTAGTACTATTAAAATTACTTCGAAAAAGAAACATTCATTAAATTATTATGTAAGAGTAATGACAATATATATAATGTCTAAATCTAGCTAGATGTAGACTTCTTCACTTCACTAATTAATAATCTTGCTTATCATTTTATATTTGTTGTATGATGATTTTTTATATTTTTATTTAAGTTGGTAGGATATTTCCAAGTGACATGCTTAACATCGGGTCGTGTAGACACAAGGACATATTGACATATTGACATGCTTAACATCGGATCCAACGAGTCCCAATCTAAAATTTTTTAAAAAGAGAAAAAACCAGAGAAAGAAGAGCAATTCAATCAACATATCCAACACTTTTGTGATTGCATATCATGTTGTATTTTAGCCATATATGACCTTGTGTACACATTTATGTCCCGTTTACTCTTAAGAGACAAGTCACCCGAATATTTGTGAGTGTAGTCATCTTAGTTTTATTGGACAAACTAAGCCTTCATCATAAATAATGTTTTTTATTTATTTAGTTATGGTATTGGTTGTCTTGTAATTTGAGTTTTGTTATGTCTCTAATATTTTTTTTCTTTTTCTCCTCTTTTATCTCTCCTAATTTGCAATCCATTTTTTTTTTTTTTTTTTTTATGTTGATATTTAGGATAGAGAAAAGTTATGAAAGTTGTGTTTCTCAATAACAACATACACAAACTATGTTATTTCACAAATTCTTTTTCAAAATGTGTTATTTCACTAATATTATTTTAGAACAACATGCTAATAAGCAAAATTAGCCATAAAAAAACTGCCAATATATAACCAAATAGTACAATTATGAGTCCTCTAGATTTTCATTCTTTTAATCCTTATAATAAAGTATTGGGTATCAATATCTCAAGCAATAGTTAATACTAGCTATTTGACCTAAGCTTTGTCGTGGGCTAGATATTTGTTTCTTCTATAAAGAATATTGTATATTTGACATATTTTTGTACATAAAACAAATTCAAAGATCAAATCTAAAAGATCATGCATACATTTAATTAAATAAATCAAGATGTATTAATAAATAGAAAAAAATTCATCAACAATAATTAAAAATAAAACTATATTAAGATATTTAATCTTGTAAGACATAAAATTTACCCAGTTGTGTTTTTTGATTTTTTTTTATTAAAATTAGTTTTTCATTTAATTAAGTAATAATAGAAATAGATACACTCATTAAATTGATTAAATAAAATAAAAAGAAAAAAAGTATGCAAGGATGCACATATTAAAACTATTATCTGAAAATAAAAAAAAATTATTTTCAAAAATAAAGTTTATCTATACAAAAGATTAAAAAAAAAATATAGATGAATAAAAATAATCTTTTCAAAAATTAAATACACACAACACCATTGAAAAAAAATCTATATCCAAAAAGGTTAATGGTTAGTTCTTAAAAGTGTATATTTATTAAGGTTTTATATCATCATTTTGCACTTAAAGTATCAATAACTCCTTAACTAAATCATGTTTTATAATAACAAGTCTAATACTATAAAATGCCTTAATATATGGTAAATGTTCATCTTAAATACAGGCCTATCACATAAATCAAAGGATTGATTGATGAGTTCAAGTATGGAAATTGAAAGGACAAAGAGAAGGCCAAACTTAGAAAAGAGATGTTGGTACAGTCCAAACTAAAACACTGTTCGGTAATTGGGTTATATCTCAAGTTCTAGATGTTCAAATGACCTCAAATGTTTACACAAATTTGGTAAGACATAGGCCTACAACTTTCATGTTTTCATCAAGATCTAAGAAGGCCGTTTGCAAGTCCAAATTATAGCAACAACGGAGAAGTCCGAATCTGTCCTGCAGCCCGAATACTATTAAGTGTTTGGCCCATATCTGGAGTTCTAGAAGTCCAAATGACCTCCATTTGTTTTCCTGGAAAGTTGAGTCAATTTCCTACAACTTTCATGTTTTCAAATGGACCCAATTTTGATGCTAGAATTTTCTTTTTATTCTGATAAGAAGATAAGGATTTTCACAAAGTCAAGAGTTGGCCACCCACTCAACAATTAGTCATCAAATCAATAATTCAGAATTTTGGCCCATAAAAGGAGGCATTTGCCATGTATTTTGGGGCTTGGTTGTTCAGATCAAGTTCATGCTCTTTATTTCTCTCTTTATATTTTTTTTGTAATTTTTAAGTTTTGCTTTCATTAATATCTTGTTTATGCTTTTCATTTCCTTTCCTTTACTTAGTTAACTTGTATTTTCTTTATGTTCTTATTTTGTTTATTTATGTTTCTCTTTTTCATTATGTTTATCTAAGTTTATTATGTCAAGGTGAAAAGGTTACACTAATGGTGTAAAAATAAGTATAGTGTAAACTCAACATGGACCTTAATGTTTAATATTAACATGTCTTATCTTTTTATCTTACTAATTCTTAATACCTTGCTTGTTAAGTGGTTAATCTAGATTTGTGTTGTATAACACTTGGTACAACAAATGCTTGGCACTCTCATAGCCCAACTGTATGGTATTACCTATATCTGTGCCATGAAAGGAATTTGATTTGTTGTAAACATAAGTTAGCATCATGAATTCCTGATAATATTTAAAAGTTTGGTGTTATGTAAATAAGATAATTAATATGATCATGTTAACAATTTATAATGAGCTATTAATGACAAATCATCCGATTGGAACCTCCTTCATGTGTGGTTTCCAATTGAGTAATAAGAATTTATACTATACTTGTTTGAAATACCATTAGTGGATCCTCTAACCTTGACATTTGTTTTTATCATTGTTTAATCCTTACATTAATCTTCTATCTCAAAGTTCTCATTAATTTCGTCATCCTCTTCTTTTTACTACTACTACTACTACTACTACTACTAATACTAATACTATTAATATTATTGTTGTTGTTGTTGTTATTATTATGATTTGTATTCTTGTTATATTTTATGTATGTTAAGTATGCTCTGTGTTTGATCAAGGATCCTAACATTGTTGGTCTTGCCTTGTTCATTCGCATCAGAAATCTGTTTATATTATATAATATATCTCTTTGATCTTTTCATCAAATCAGTATATAGGCTGGAAACCTGTGACCCGATCTTTTAGATCATTCTCAGGTATAACAACGCCACGTACTGAGTATTATTATTATTATTATTATTACTATTACTATTACTATTACTATTATTATTACAAGTCTTATATTGTTGTTATTGTTGTTGTTGTTGTTGTATTGTTATTTATAATTTATACAATTAACCTTTCTGTGGTTCGACCCCGGTCTTGTCGGGTTATTTATTACTTTGACACTCCTGCACTTGGGAGAAGACATCAATCTTTTGGTTGTGTCAAGTTTTTGGTGCCGTTGCTGGGGAGGTAAATTTTTGTACAAATTATAAATTTTGTTATATTTTTCTCCTTTCACTTTTCTTTTATCTAACTTTTGTTTCTTGTGTTTCATCTCCTTTTCTTTTTCTTTTTCTTCTCTTCTTTTTATTCTTTTCCTACACGTGTATGAGAGTTTGGTCACGTACATTAAATGATAAGCTTTGTAGGGTATCCTTATCTTCTTTAGAAAACATGGATGAAGAGGATAATCAGTCGCTTTATAATGAGAATAATCGGGTTAGAATACTTAGAGACTACATGAATGTAACACCCTGTAATTTAGTTCATTCATAAAAGAACTTTGAGCCTTAACTTTTAAAAAAATGGGTATTTTTTTTTTTCATCCACCGAACTTATCTGAGACTTGCCGAAATTTCAGTGGAAATTTCGGCAGAGTTTCCTTTATACCTGGAGGTCCCAAGTTATCGACAATCATCCTATACAGTTATACTCATTTCTCAATCATATCATAATCATGTAGAACCTCAACAACACATCATTCATGGTACATGCCTCACATTTCGCATGCTCATTTCTTTCCCATTAACACACATAATTCATAATAATTGCAAGTAAACAAACTAAGATTACAAATACAGAATAATACATTCTTAAGTCCCGACACTTGATGTAAAAGGAGTACTATTACATATTAAGTCATCTAGTTCCTTAAAGACAAAATACATTAATGTTCATCTTCTTATTCAATCATACAAAAAGGAGACTAGAGGACCTAAAACGCTACTCCTGGCATGAATCTGAAGGACCTGCAATTTCATAATGTATATAATAAATATAGCATAAAAGGAAAATCACACAATACATGCACAGGTAATTAAACTTATATTCAACGATATGCAATCATAATTCCTTGAAATTCTCATTTATCCTTCCATTATTACGTCTCTATCCATCCTTCCTAGAATCATTCAACATTTTCATTTTGTCTTGTTTCACCTCACGAGCGCATTTAATTCATTATAATATCTACCATGTGATTTCTCTCCCTCTTACTCTATCTCTTTATATTAATTTCAATCCCAACATCTATTATACCCATTATGGCTTTTCCATATAAGTTGTCAAACTCATCATGATTTCGGTCCAATTTTAGTTTATAAATATATTCAACTTACATATTTCTTGTGCCCATTTCAACACATTCCAATGTTTCTTTAGATTTTCAGTAAAATCTCTCATTATCATGGAACCTGCCATCATTTTCACAATATTCACATCCAATCCATCTTCAAATAATGTGAATACCATACATACATCATTCTATTTAATTCATCAACATAATCTCATTTGACCACTATAGTTAAGGCCAAATTTCACTATCTATCACTATTATTAGCATCTTATTACACTATTATAATTATCACCAAATTCTTATCATGCCAGCAACAACAAGAAACCTTAATACAACATATTTACATTATTAGTCATAATTTCTTTGACATCCTCCATGTGCGCAGGACATGATTCTCAAATTATATCAATTACAATTCATTAATTGATTCAAAATACATCATACACACACACACACACACACACACACACATATAGCATTGCATTCCTTAAGTGTATAACACCTACCATGGTTAATGAACTTCTATTCTCACATCCCAAGAGATACGATATTTGCCTCCATCCTTCACAAGAATAAGATCTTCATCAGTTCCTCTTTCTTCTTCTTCAATAATCCATAACATAAACACAAATTACCATTTTTGTTTAACAATTAGGTATCATCCAACATTCCATTTATAATCTGACAAGTCAGTCATCCTGACAATATTAACACCACACAAGTAAGTTTAACTCAAGTTGTATATTCTGGTCATTAGAAAACAAAACTAATGCCACTAGCTCATCACCGGGTAACTAGTTCCTCTGCCCATCTTATTCCATAATTTCCAATTAATATCCGCCTCTTCAAAGCCGAATGAATAATCCTATCAAGATGTCAATCCCCATTTCATTAATATTTTTAATTATTCCTTATAGGAAAATATCATTATAATACCTCTCCCCTAAAACTTGGAAGGGAATGTTGACACTAATAAATTTTCATTAGTGTTATTAGTCTCCCCTATCAAGATCGACTAATCAAGTCTATTGTAAACGTCAAAATTAATACCACTGATTGATGTTATCGACTATTTCTAACATGAAATAGCCAATCAGATTTTTCTTTCCATAATATCTTGGAATATTTCCGGAAATGTTGATGCCAAGATTCTTGACATCATTAGCTTTCACTTCAGGAATAGCTAGTCAAGTTTCATGTGATTGCCGATATCAACAACATGGTCGATATCATTAACTATTCTCACCCGAATAGTTAATCGAATTTAGTATCCCTCATTTTCAGGGATGATTATGCCGATGTTAGTAAACCTTACTAACATCATTAGCCTCCGAATTCAGGACCGGCTAATCAAGTTTCGTGTGATTGCCGATATTGACAGCACCGGTCAATATCATTAACTATTCTCACCCGAATAGTTAATCAAGTTCAGTATCCCTCGTTTTCAGGGATGATTATGCCGATGTTAGTAAACCTTACTAACATCATTAGCCTCTGCATTCAGGACCGGCTAATCAAGTTTCGTGTGATTGCCGATATTGACAGCATCGGTCAATATCATTAACTATTCTCACCCGAATAGTTAATCAAGTTCAGTATCCCTCGTTTTCAGGGATGATTATGCCGATGTTAGTAAACCTTACTAACATCATTAGCCTCCGCATTCGGGACCGGCTAATCAAGTTTCGTGTGATTGCCGATATTGACAGCACCGGTCAATATCATTAACTATTCTCACTCGAATAGTTAATCAAGTTCAGTATCCCTCGTTTTCAGGGATGATTATGCCGATGTTAGTAAACCTTACTAACATCATTAGCCTCCGCATTCGGGACCGGCTAATCAAGTTCGAGGAATGATCATCAACGAAGTCTATTAGTGTAATTCATATTCTTAACCCAGTCAAGTACTCAAATCCATTTTTAATTTCTTGTTTATTTCACTTTATCCTCTCTCTTTATGGTTTCACCCATAGACGCAAAGACCAAGAATTTAATAAATTAGTAAATTAACGCTACGTAAAAAGTGTAGTATAGAACACCTACCAGCTGCAGAAGCTCAACTTGCTCTTCCTTGTTGTTGTTGTGCCCCTCTTGCGGTCCCTCCTTAAGCTCCTACTATATGAGCTCCTAAGAAGTCGAGTGAATGCTTCTCCTACATTTTTAATATAACATCCTGAATCATTATTGAATCTTCCCGATTTATTCATAACATTCATAAATTCACAAAATCAAATACTTCCCTAAACAATTTCCATGAATGTATTTATTTTCTTACTTGTCATTTAAATTCATTTACATTAGAATTTATTTACACTAACATTAAACTCCCATTTAATTCAATTCTTCATCAATGATCTTCAATGTCCAAAGGGCATGACTTTTCGTCACCGATTTTCTTTTGTCCCAAGACATTTAATCTATCACCAAACTATGTAATTTAACTTAAATTTCATCAATGACTACACATGCCATATTTTTCCAAAAGCACACTCAAAATGATTCCTTATATCATAATTCAACTTACAACATGATTTCCCATTCTAACACAACCAAAGTATTAGTCAATCACTATTCTTTATAGAATTTAACTATACCATCACTTATCAACACATCAAACATGACTCAAACATAACACAAACACAATCATCATCATTAAACCCATTGCCATTATCCTTAGTCCCAATACATACTTTTTATGCTAAACCTCATATTTTCATTCAATATTTCTCAAACCAAACTTAAAACATCATTCTGTAAATTTAGAATTCAATAAATCCAAACGGTGGAACTATACATCATCATCATTAGAATAACATATCCAAAATTAACATACATCCAACGGTTAAAACTCCTGATATCAGAACAATACCGGACTGACCTGAAATTTGGAGACCTGCTGTTTGGGAAGCACAATTTCTGGCAGGAGTGTTCTTTTCCGATCTAAACCGTTCATAATTTATATAACATCGGGATGAACAACATATCCAAAATCTAGATCAATCCAACGGTGAAAACAATGATATAACGGCTGACGAACAAGGCTGTCTTGAAGGGTGATTTTCCAGAAATGTTGCTCCGGTGACAGCCCTCAAACCAAATCTGATATTTACAATCCCTCCAGTCAGAATGTAGGTGACATTGAGTATAATAACATATCCAAAAAGAAATCTAATCCAACGGTGGAAAGTCAAACTATGGCTGCCGAAGTGCCTGCCCTGTTGCAATCCCAAAACCCATAGTTTCAAATCAATTTATTCCTTTTATTTATCAGCAAATCAAGCCATTATCATGCAATTAATCTCGAAATTCACATGAACAATTACTCCCCTAAAATATTTACATGAACCCTAGAATTTTAAACTTGGAGGTTTTCTTCTCCTCATGCAAGAACAAGAGAGAAAAACGAAATTACTAAAGGGTATGTTGCTTACCTTTGCTACTTTAACTTATTTCAATGAATTCTTGCAAAAATTTACAAAAATCATGTCCTCCTTTTCCAATTTCCAGCTTCTTCTCTTTGTTTCTCTCAAGCTCTATAACTCTCTAAGTTGTCATTTAATTTGTTTTCTTCGATATAATCCTCCTAACAACACTCCTTTTTTTATTTAGCTTGAAGAAATGAAGAGAAAATGAAGAAAATGGAAAAAAACAAATGGTCTCCCTCTTGTTTTTCCATTTGCAGGACGTGCTCTGTTTTTAAAGAGAGGAGAGGAGAGTATTTGTTTTGATAAAATTACAAAAATACCCTTATTAATGCCCTTTGTATCATCTTCTTCAATTTACCCGATTTTCAGTGCTCTCGTAAATCCTTTCCAAACTCCGATTGACACGAAATTTGAACCTAATATAAAACAATATGTCTAGAGATTCTTTATAAAATTTCAGCCCGATCAAACGGTCGGATTGAGATATCTCATCGATACCGTAAAACTAGACAATCGGTGTCTTTTACGCTAAAATCTGAATTTCATGCATTAATTTATTTACTTAGATCCTCATGACATTTCCCCTTAATTTATAATCAATAAATTCAATATTACCATATTTATCATTAATTTGTCAAAATACGTGTTTTGACTGGGGTTTACATATCTTTCTGGGTTTTTGCTTTTATTCTTTTATCCATTGAAACTCATCACTGGTTTCGCCAACGTTACAAGTTTTAAACTAAAAATCATGAATCTCTTTTCGACTTCAACAATACCTTTAAATTTGTTTATGGAGATCATTCTCTCTCTCACATGACATATTTATTGTCATTCCTACTATTTATTCATTTCTTTCATACTGAATATCCATTACTTATCGAAACATCATTACTTCGATCCTATGTGTTGTTTTTTTTTTCTTTCTTTCTTTCTTTTTATTATTATTATTTATTTTTATTTACGGGGGTTTACAATGAATCCAACAAGAACAATTGCGCGATCATGTATATTTTTTCCTCTTGATGCATCTCATTTTAATTTTAAGCCAGTGATTATTCAACTTTTACCTTCTTTTCATGGCTTAGATCTAGAAAATCCATACTTGCATTTGAGAGAATTTGAAGAAGTTTGTAATGTTTATAATGACTCAAATTGTAGCATGAACACCATCAGATTAAAGCTTTTTCCTTTTTCATTAAAAGATAAAGCTAAAACATGGCTACAAAATTTAGAGGATCCATTCGTGCTTGGGATGAAATGCAACAACAATTTTTAAAGAAGTTTTTTCCATCTCACAGAACAACTCTTTCAAAAGACAAATCACCACTTTCACTCAAAAACCAGGAAACATTTTACCAATGTTGGGATAGGTATCGAGACTTGCTTAATACTTGCCCTCATCATGGTTTTGAAACATGGAGATTGGTTTCACAATTTTATGAAGGTTAACACCTAAAGATAGGCAAATGGTTGAATTGATGTGCAATGGAACTTTTGAAGATAAAGACCCTAATGAAGCAATGGAGTACCTAGACTTGCTAGCTGAAAATGCGCAAAATTGGGACACTACAGGCACTTATGAGGCACCAAGTAAAACCCAACCTCATACATCTAGTGGAGGTATGTACCTTAGGGAAGATCATGACCTCCAAGCCAAGTTTGCATCTTTAGCTAGAAAAGTCGAGGCACTAGAATTGAAAAAGAGTGGTCAATTAAAATCTGTTCAAGACATTGTGTGTCAAATCTGTGAAACAAATGAACATGCAACCAATGACTGTCCAACTTTGCCTTCTTTCAAGGAATGCCTCCATGAACAAGCTCATGCTTTAAATAGTTTAAAAAGACCCAATCATAATCCATACTCGCAAACATACAATCCTGGTTTGAGAAATCACCCAAATTTTAGCTGGAAGAGTGATAACAATAATGCACAAACTTCACAGCCACCGTTTCAAGCACACCATAATTTCCAAAATTCTCATGGATATGCACCTCCTTATGCTCCACCTCCTAGAAGAAATCTTGAGGAAACATTGCATGCATTCATTGAAAAGCAAGAGACAATCAACACTCAACTTGCTCAAGCATGACAGATTTTAAAGATGCTTGCAAAATTAACATCTGCTCTCAGTTTTCAAGAGAAAGGTAAGTTTCCATCTCAACCACAATAAAATCCAAAGGGGCAATACAATGCAAATGCAAGTAGTTCTGGAAGCCAACACATGGATCAAGTCAAATCAGTCATCACTCTTCGTAGTGGTAAGGTTATTGAAAAACCCACTCTTGAACCTTGTGAGAAAGATGATGAGTTAATCTCTAAGGGTAAGGAAGGGGTTGAATCTGAACATTGCAAAGAAAAGACTGATTTCCCACCAGCACTTCCATTTCCTCATGCCATGACCAAACATGAAGCAATCGATTATGAAAAAGACACCGAAAATGTTATCGCGGATCATTTGTCAAATTTGACAATAGATTCAATATCTGACTTCACACCAATCAATGATTACTTTCCTAATGAATCTTTACTTTCTCTTAGTTCAATGCCTTGGTTTGCTAAAAATAACAATTTTCTTGCTTCAGGATTTTTGCCAACTCATTTGGATAACCAAGATAAAAGAAAGTTTTTGAGCAACGTGCAAAACCTTTATTGGGATGACCCTTACTTATTCAAATATTGTCCTGATCAAATATTTCAAAGATGCATTCCCGACAATGAGGTAAGTAGTGTCATTAAATTTTGTCACTCTGAAGCATGTAGGGATCATTTCTCGTCAAAAAAGACGACTGCAAAAATCTTACAAAGTGGATTTTACTGGCCCACCATGTTCGAGGACTCATATGCATTCTGCAAAACCTGTGAAAATTGTCAAAAGGTGGGATTTATTTCAAAACATAGAGAGTCTTTAGATAATCTTCTATTGACTCCTAAGTCTCATCATAATGGAGATGTGCATCTGGCAATTCATGATTTATGACCCTATTTTCATAAAGAACATGATCATCATAGTCTTGGGAATCTGACTAAAAGAAGACCCTGTTTTCCAGTTTTTAAGAAAACTGAATGGGAAGCCTATCCTCGACCCATAGAGGGCGTTTAAGCCGTTCTTGGACGTAAAACCAAGGAAAGATGTGAGTCACAATCATAATTACCTATACATGCACATGCTTTTTCAAAATAAATAAATAAATAAAGAGAGAGAAAGAGAGTAAGACTATGGCTGGCCTACATATAGGTGGTATGATTGCATTTTCAATTTCTTATCTATAAATTCTTCTCTTCCTTCCCTTCATTTTTACTCAACCCATACATTCATCAAATACAGAAGTGTGTAGAAATGGCAGGTTCCTTAAGTAATCACATTAAAAATATTTGTGTTTTCGGTGGATCTAGTCCTGGGAAAGAAAAAGAGTTTTTAGAATCAGCAAATCATCTTGGTCAGGTACTAGCTGAGCGAAAGATTCATTTAGTGTATGGAGGAGGCAGCCTTGGGTTAATGGGGGAGTGTCAAAGCTGCATTTTAGGAGGTAGTCAAGTTTTGGGGGTTGTCCCCAAAGCTTTAGCACAAGGGGACATCATTGGAAAAACAATTGGAGAGGAATTACAGGTCCCACAATGTCTGATCGACTGAATGCAATGTTTAACCATGCTGATGCCTTCATTGCCTTACCAGGTGGTCTGGGCACATTGGAAGAGATCTTTCATATTTCCTCTTGGGCCCAACTGCACATTCACCATAAACCCATAGGTTTTAAATGTTAATGGTTTTTATGATAAGTTGTTGTCTTTTCTTGATCATGCTGTGGAACAGGAATTTCTAACATCTTCAGCACGACAAATCATAATCTCTGCTGCTACTGCTGAACAATTGATTGACCAACTACAATCTTTCATCCCTGTAATTAATCCCTCCATGAGTCGCATAAATTGGTCAACTAAGGAAAGCCGTAAAAAGCTTAGATTGGATTTGAGCCTTCGTTTGTAAAAACTTTGTGTCTTTTGGTTTTATTATTGTGTTTTGTTGTTTCTTATATTTGTTTAAGTGTGTTTCAGGTTTGTCAGTGTTCGTTATTTCAGGTGATGTCTTCTATACTCTATCTTTCTACCTTAAGACATTAAGGACAATGTCTCATTTTGGTTGGGAGGGAAGGGTAGTAGTTGATATTTAAAAAAAAACTGTGTTTTCTATTTCATAAACTATTTGCAAAACTGTTGTTACTAGAATGGCAGAGTAAAAGGAGTTCTTTTGTTAAAGTGACTCTTGAGATGCATCTTAGTAAACATTCTTAACAGCGTCTATTAGAATACTTCTTGAAATATTCAGGTTTACAAACTCTCGTATTGTTAGCACTTGATTCTGCTCATATGCTGATTTAACAAGTATTTTTAAATCTTCATTTTCACATACACACTTTAACATATGATTGTGGGTTGCACATTGGATTATTACATTATTTATGTTTTTTTGTTAAAGGTAACAACTAAGGGAAAGGGATAGTACATAATTCACAAAAAAAGAAGAAGAAGAAGCAAAAAACAAAAAAATAATGATAATAAAAAGGTAAATAAGTATGGTTTCGTAGCCTCCCTAACCTAAGCAATTAAGCCTGAAGGGATGTTTTAACACTTAATATCATAAAGTCAATTGACTTGGGAGCTATTGGTCCAACACTTGTTACATGGGTTGAGGAGAAAAGCTTAAGAGAATCAAACATTGCATTATCTACATATCAGTATCTCCAACCCGAGTTGCTAAGCTCGTAGGGGTGTCTCAACACCTAATGCCCTAAGACCAACTGGTCTAGGAGTCATTAGCCTAAAACTCGTTACACGGGTTAAAGATACATTGTGCTTCAAGTTGTATGTGTATATAAATAAATAAATAAAGAAAGAAAAAGAAAAAAAATAATCCTAACCCAAGGAAGTTAACCTTAAACATTAGAGCAAAAATTTGTTTTTCTACCAAGTAAAGCCCCATAACTATATGTTGATATTTTGAGCACAAAAGAAAGGTTTATTAATATCTTGTTTAAGAAATATGAAGCAGGAGTATAAATTTAATGAGAGTTTGTTTATCTGGATAGATTAATGGAAGTTGAATGATGAATGCCTTACTTTGTGGAACTTGCAAATTGTTTTTCTATTTTAACGCTTTGATTACTAGGGACTAGTAATAAGCTGGTTGGGGGGTGTGATTAGTACTTAAAAGTGCATATTTATTAAGGTTTTATATCATCATTTTGCACTTAAAGTATCAATAACTCCTTAACTAAAGCATGTTTTATAATGACAAGTCTAATACTATAAAATGCCTTAATATATGGTAAATGTTCATCTTAAATACAGGCCTATCACATAAATCAAAGGATTGATTGATGAGTTCAAGTATGGAAATTGAAAGGACAAAGAGAGGGCCAAACTTAGAAAAGAGATGTTGGTGTAGTCCAAACTAGAACACTATTCGGTAATTGGGTCATATCTCAAGTTCTAGATGTCCAAATGACCTCAAATGTTTACACGGATTTGGTAAGACATAGGCCTACAACTTTCATGTTTTCATCAAGATCTAAGAAGGCCGTTTGCAAGTCCAAATTATAGCAACAACGGAGAAGTCCGAATTTGTCCTGCAACCCAAACACTGTTAAGTGTTTGGCCCATATCTGGAGTTCTAGAAGTCCAAATGACCTCCATTTTTTTTCCTGGAAAGTTGAGTCAATTTCCTACAACTTTCATGTTTTCAAATGGACCCAATTTTGATGCTAGAATTTTCTTTTTATTCTGATAAAAAGATAAGGATTTTCACAAAGTCAAGAGTTGACCACCCACTCAACAATTAGTCATCAAATCAATAATTCAGAATTTTGGCCCATAAAAGGAGGCATTTGCCATGTATTTTGGGGCTTGGTTGTTCAGATCAAGATCATGCTCTTTATTTCTCTCTTTATATTTTTTTTGTAATTTTTAAGTTTTGCTTTCATTAATATCTTGTTTATACTTTTCATTTTCTTTCCTTTACTTAGTTAACTTGTATCTTATTTATGTTCTTGTTTTGTTTATTTATGTTTCTCTTTTTCATTATGTTTATCTAAGTTTATTATGTCAAGGTGAAAAGGTTACACTAATGGTGTAAAAATAAGTATAGTGTAAACTCAACATGGACCTTAATGTTTAATATTAACATGTCTTATCTTTTTATCTTACTAATTCTTAATACCTTGCTTGTTAAATGGTTAATCTAGATTTGTGTTGTATAACACTTGGTACAATAAATGCTTGGCACTCTCATAGCCCAACCGTATGGTATTACCTACACCTGTGCTATGAAAGGAACTTGATTTGTTGTCAACACAAGTTAGCATCATGAAGTCCTGATAATATTTAAAAGTTTGGTGTTATGTAAATAAGATAATTAATATGATCATGTTAACAATTTATAATGAGCTATTAATGACAAATCATCTGCTTGGAACCTCCTTCATGTGTGGTTTCCAATTGAGTAATAAGAGTTTATACTATACTTGTTTGAAATACCATTAGTGGATCCTCTAACCTTGGCATTTGTTTTTATCATTGTTCTCGCATGTGTGCGGCGGTGCGGCGATCGTCCAGCCTCAAGGAAAAATCAGAATATTTATTCCTGGCAAATGTGTGGAGAGACAAGGAATTCTTGTCTCTTATTAGTGGAAAATTTGAATGGGAGTCGCCACCTAGTATTCTGGTCGCTAGGAACCCTAACTGGTCTCAGAGATGGGGTACGAAGACTGGTTGCGTAAAGGGAATGTATTAGCACCCCAAATACGCCCTACCTAAGGTAAGCTGCATTGTTTTGTTTGATAAAATCTAAAGTCTTGTTGTGGTTTCTAATTGTCGGTCTGTTTACGGTTTAAGAAAAGTCCTCCTCTGTAAGGAGATCCTTATCTTATAGGGTAAAAAACCTCTATTCTAAGTCGTCCAAAGAAAATATCTTGTTAATATCAGGAATACGTTTTACGTATAAATTCATAATCCCTAATACTAAAATCAAACAAAATAAAAATTTTGTTGTTTTTTTGAAATTTTGGCCAATATTCTCTTGACTTTAATAAACTGGTTATTAAAGCCAAAATGTATGCTAAAACATGGTTTTTTTATATGAAAAATACAATATGATTTTTTAGCTTTTGAGATACTTGGCCGTATGCACAAAAACATTTTTTTTTTTCGTTTTTTTTTTGTATTCTTGAAAGTTTTGATGAAAACCGGGTATTTTAATACCGGATTTGTATTTTACGACATAAAAATACTGCCCGATATTAATCAAAATGACATAAAAACTACGCGGAAAAATTATAAAATGCTGAAACAAATATTTTTCATTTTTTTCTTTTTGAATGGGCCGAGCCAGGCCCAAATACATGTGTGAACAATGCCGTTAAACAGTGTTGTGTGAACAGTACCGTGAGACGAAAACCGGGTATTTTAATACCAAATTTGTATTTTACGAGATAAAATACAGGGCGATATTAATCAAAATTGATAAAAGAAAATGTGCTGGAAAAAGTGTAAAATTCTGAAGAAAAAAATAAAAAAACTTGCTAAATTTTTTTTTTGAAATGGGCCGGACTCGGCCCATATCAGTGGGCTGGGCCAGCTCCGGCCCAAAACTAAATGGGCTGGTTACTGTGCATAAGCACAGTATAGCCCTCCATCAGTTGCGAAAGGAGAAGGCAGCTGCAAAAGGAGAAGGCAGCTGCAAAAGGAGAAGGAGACGGGGCAGTAGGATGTTACCTGCGGTGGCGTCGAGGCGGTGATGCTGGTGGCGGAGGCATGGTGGCAGGCAGTGGCTCTGTGTTTTCCTTCTCTCTCTCTTTTGTGTTTTTTTCGTTTTCTTCTCTGTTGCTTCTTCTTCTTCTTCTTCTCTGCCCTCTTTTTTCTCTTCTCTTCTCTTTTCTCTCGGTTCGTCTCCCTCTTCTCTCTCCCTCGGTCTCTCTTTCTTCTCCTTCCTCCCCTGTTTTTATAGGCAAAAAACAGGGGAGACGAACGTTGGCCGCCCCTCCACTATCCAAGTGGCCAATAAAAGTATGCAAATGGCTGAATTGTGGGCGTCTTTTTGAAGCCATCGGGGGGGAGGGAAGTTGGTGCGAAACAGAGGAGAAAAGAAAATCTTCTTCTCCCCTGTTCTTTGCATGCGCAGGGAAGAAGACGATGGTGCCGTTTCAAAACGGCATCGTTTTGCATTTTCCTTTTTTTTTTTAAATAAACAGTGCATGAAACGAGGCCGTTTTGGTCAAAATGTGTCATTTCATTTAAAAGAAAAAGGCGCCAAAACGCTTCAGATTCAAATTTAGGCCCTCCATTTGTGCGCGTTTTACAATTTAGTCCTTGGTCTTGGATTTCTTCAATTAAGTCCCTAATTGGCCATTAAACTTCAATATTTATGCAATTAAGCCCCTGATTTGACCAATTTAACTTCCAAAAATTATAATTTGACCCTAGAAAATTAATTAAAGCTCAAATTAACTCCAAAAATCAATTTTTCTTGCAATTAAACTCTCCATAAATTCAATTAAACCTTTAATAAAATTTTATTGAGTCCATAAACTTCTGATTTTGCATTTTTCTTCCTCAAATTGAATTTTCTTTATCATCAAGGCTCTCATCAGTCAATGATATACTGTCAAAATTTAATTTTTATATTTTTGAACATCCTCAATCAATGTTTTAGCATTTTTAGGGCGCATTTTTTCACTGTTATATTTTTTATAATATTTTTTGAATTTTTTTGAATTTTATTATTTTTTATGTGGGGACCCAAAAATGGGTTACAACAATTGTTTAATCCTTACATTTATCTTCTATCTCAAAGTTCTCATTAATTTCGTCATCCTCTTCTTTTTATTACTACGACTACTACTACTACTACTACTAATACTATTATTATTATTATTGTTATTATTATTATTATTCTTGTTATATTTTATGTACGTTAAGTATGCTCTGTGTTTGATCAAGGATCCTGGCATTGTTGGTCTTGCCTTGTTCATTCGCATCATAAATCTGTTTATATTATATAATATATCTCTTTGATCTTTTCATAAAATCAGTATATAGGCTGGAAACCTATGACCCGATCTTTTAGATCATTCTCAGGTATAACAACGCCGCGTACTGAGTATTATTATTATTATTATTATTATTATTACAAGTCTTATATTGTTGTTATTGTTGTTGTTGTTGTATTGTTATTTATAATTTATACAATTAACCTATTTGTGGTTCGACCCCGGTCTTGTCGAGTTATTTATTACTTCAACACTCCTGCACTTGGGAGAAGACATCAATCTTTTGGTCGTGTTAGTTAAATAAGAAAACAAATAAATCACATAGGATGAAGATATTAATTGAAACATAAATTGTAAAAAATATATATAAAAAGGCATGTTAAAAAAAATATCAATTAAAAAAATCAAAATTGAAAAAATATAATAACGATACTGTTACAACTTAACTCGTCATAGGTATGATCCAAGTTTTGAACTTAATTAGATTTAATAAGTTTTTTTGTTAAATTTATATTTAACTTGTATATATACGGTGAAAAAAGTTAGGCTCATGGGCCTATGGCTCAACACACTTAGGCAACTATAATGAAAAACCCAACTGCATAGGTGGGCCTTCAAGCCCACACTTACAGGTCTGAGTTTGGTTTTTTTGTTTTCCTACTTTTTAAAGGAGTGGACAACCTGTCATCAGCTCTTTTTTTTTTTTTAAAAAAAAGCTGGCAATGTAGACACCATGTTATCTACAAACCTAGATTTTGCCACCACTATAGTGACTGAAAAATCGAGCAATGTTTCTTTTACCTAGAAAACCCAATTTCTAAGTCATTTAAACCCAAGAACAACTCTCTAACACCCTCATAACACTTACAAACAAATCTATCAATTTAAAATACCAAAAAAAAAGTCTAAAAACTAAAATTAAACTTGGTTAGTTTTGGCTTTCTCAACTTAAGTTTGTTTTTTCAAGCAACATTGAGACTGTAAACAATCACCATCAATCACCTTTCATAATATAGAACCCGTGGATATTAAGAAAAATCATTTTGGTGGCTGGAAATGGCGTGAACAATAATTTTCTCTTTCGTTGTTGGAATTCAACAACCCCTCTTTCTATCTAATGACTGAAAAATAACACAAATAAACTTTTGTACTAATAGTGAAAATTTAAAATTTAAAGAGACCTAAATTGTATAAATTTTGTTGTTCTTAAATATTAAGGACCTAAGTATACTTGTCACAAAGTCTCTGGCAAGTGCCAACCATGCATGACACTTTTTATTTATTTATTATGGTCCCTTTTATTCCCATTCCACCATTACCTCATAAATCAAAATCAATTGAACTTTAATTAAGACCTAATTGTTTAAAATAAACTTTTGAGGGTCAAAATAAATTATTAAAAATGAATAACATGTCCACAATATTTTGTGAATGTGTGAACAATACTCATCTATTGTAAAAAAAAAAAAAAAACCCACACCTTTTAGATTTATTTATAATTTTATATATAGTATCATATTGTAGTATCATGACGATAATTTTATATATAGTTTTGCACCCCCCCTCCCTTTTCCTAATTTTATATATTTGTTCATCATCACTCCATGTAGTATAATGATTACTCTCTAGTCTTAGTTGTCGCACGTCGGAAAATCCACGCGGCATCGGGCTTGGCGACTTTTCATCTCTCGTTCTTGTTTTGCTTTGATTGGTTCGTTGGAAGTCGTCACCTAGTAATTTCATTAAAGGCTACTAGGAAACCCGGGTATACTGGTCTTGTCAGAGATTCACGGGTAAGGGACTGGTTGTGGTTAGGGAAGGTATTAGTACCCCTAACACACCCTACCTGAGGTAAGCTGCTTCGTGGACTTGATGTGTTAAAGATGTTTTAAAATTTGGTTCATTCATCGAATTTTAGAAAATACAACTTACATGTAAGTTCATAATTCTTTATCCATGAGCAAATCAAAATATTAAATTCTTCTTTATTCTTGCAATTTTACCATACAAAAAAATAAACATTCATAAACAAAATACAAAACACGCATTTCCTTTTCACTACACTTTTCTTTTCTTTTTTTTCTTTGTTTTGTTTTGTTCTTTTTATACATCCACATTACAAATTATATAAAAAAAAACAATTCAAACTAAACAAAAATTACATTATATAATTTACAAAATTACAAAATAGTCCCTAAACTCCAGAAATTGCAGGGAAGCCCTTCTGCCACCCGCGGGAATAGTGGTGGCGCGTCTCCCCATGCGCCCCGTCACTGGCGGCGCCTGGGTTCACGCGCCGCCGTAAACTCCAGCCAGTAGGGGAGATCCGAAAAATGGCTTCCTCCCTTCTTTCTCGCCAGCGGTGACCTGCACAAACACCAAAAAAACGCAACAAAGCAATCGATTTTAGTTTTCTTTTCTTCTCAGATCTGGTTCATTTGGGTCTTCTCCCTTCTCAGATCTGGTTCATTCGGGTCTTCTCCTCTCTCGGCCCGTTCGATTTCTGGTGAGGCTGGTTGAAGGAGGTGAAGATCTGGTGAGGATGAACCTGCTACGACTGACGGTGAAGATGGCCTTCACTCCTATTGGTAGCGGCGGCGGATGACCTTGCTGCTGTTGTCGTCTATGGGGCTCTTGCTGCTGGTGTCGTCTGTCTGACTTCGTTGTGGAGAAGAGAGCAGTTGTTGAGCAGTGGCTGGTGAAGATGGAGGCTGTGGGTCTGCAGTCGGGTCTGTTCGTTGACTCGAAGAGGGAGTGAGATCAGCGGTGGTTGGTTTAAGGGTGAAGGAGCAGCCGCAGGGAAGAGGCTGAGGGAGGTGATTGTTTGGTTTTGTTTGTGGCCGAGAGAGAAGTGAGGGGCTGTTGAGAAAGAACCGGCTGAGGGGGTGGCTGTGTTTGGCTGAGTTCCTTTTCACTATACTTTTCTTTTTTTTCTTTTCTTTTTCTTTGTTTTGTTTTGTTTTGTTTTGTTCTTTTTATACATCCACATTACAAATTATAAAAAAAACAATTCAAACTAAACAAAAATTACATTATATAATTTACAAAATTACAAAATAGTCCCTAAACTCCAGAAATTGCAGGGAAGCCCTTCTGCCACCTGCGGGAACAGTGGCGGCACGTCTCCCGATGCGCCACCGTCACTGGCGGCGCATGGGTTCACACGCCGCCGTAAACTCCAGCCAGCAGGGGAGATCCGAAAAATGGCTTCCTCCCTTCTTTCTCGCCGGCGGTGACCTGCACAAACACAAAAAAAAAAACACAACAAAGCAGTCGATTTTAGTTTTGTTTTCTTCTCAGATTTGGTACATTCGGGTCTTCTCCCTTCTCAGATCTGGTTCATTCGGGTCTTCCCCTCTCTCGGCCCGTTCGATTTCTGGTGAGGCTGGTTGAAGGAGGTGAAGATCTGGTGAGGATGGACCTGCTACGGCTGACGGTGAAGATGGGCTTCACTCCTGTTGGTGGTCGCGGCGGATGACCTTGCTGCTGTTGTCGTCTGTGGGGCTCTTGCTGCTGTCGTCCGTTCGGCTGACTTCGTTGTGGAGAAGAGAGCAGCTGTTGAGCGGTGGCTGGTGAAGATGGAGGCTGTGGGTCTGCGGTCGGGTCTGTTCGTTAACCCGGAGAGGGAGTGAGATCAGCGGTGGTTGGTTTAAGGGTGAAGGAGTAGCCGCATGGAAGAGGCTGAGGGAGGTGGCTGTTTGGTTTTGTTTGTGGCCGAGAGAGAAGTGAGGGGTTGTTGAGAAAGAACCGGCTGAGGGGGTGGTTGTGTTTGGTTGAGGGAGAAGAAAATGGTGAAGGGGAAGGGAGAGTGCTGATGACCGGGGGAAGCGGCCAAGGAAAAAATCAAAATCAGAAGGGGGGCTGGGGCGGCGGCAGCCCTTCGGTGAGGAGGAAGAAAAGTCAAGTTTTTTTTTAGGGTTTTCTCTTTTGTTGCCTCTCTCTTAAATTGCAAAATTCCCCCTTTGGTTTGAGTTTTTAACCCATATTTATAGGTAAAATGTTGCTTGGGTATCAAAATTGATCCCTCAACTTTTTTTTTTTAATTTTGATTTTTCATAATTTTTTGTATTTTTTGAAAACGAGCAATATCAACGTCGACTCAATGAGAAAAATCAATGATTTTTTAAAAATGACGCGTGAAAAGTCGAACGCGTTCCAAAAACCTTTGAAAATTTAAATTCTTTGTTGGACGACGTTGAAAATGCTAAAAACGTTGCAAATATATTAAAAACATATTTTTTTTGGATTTTTGTTGTTTTTTCTCGGTATTTTTTTTGGATTTTTGGATTTACGTTGAAAATGCTAAAAACGTTGCAAATTTTATAAAAAAGGTGGGTCAAAAATTGGGTAACAACATTAGTAAAGAGTAAGATTTCCAGAACAAAAACATAAAGTGTTCTTATACCATTAGAGATTTAACTTTTTAGATAAGTGGATTTGTTTTAGAATTATTGTTCAAAGTTTCAATCTTAAATCATTTAAGTTAATTTTGATCACAACGATTTATAGCATGTAAGTTTTGAGAGAAATGAATGGAAAGAAGAGTAATCTAAACCACTTTTCTTTGTTTGAAAGCTAAAACTAGAAATAGAAAATAAAAGAGAGGAAAATAAATCTTTAACTTTCTTTTCTTATACACAAAAGTTTGATTTTCCTTGTTTTATAAAAGAGAAAATTAAAATAATACAAAAAAAGGGACAGAATTTCGCTGATAAAATCCTCTAAAATATTGTATTCATTTATTTTCCATCAATATATCTTAACAAACAAAACTTCATTTTCCCTCACTGTTCTTAAACCAAACAAAATAAATTTGATTTTCCTTATTTTGGCTTCTCTTCCATCCCTTATTTTTCTTATTTGCCATGTAGATTATTAATTAATTTATTTTGAATGTAAATGATCTATTTTAAATATGATAACAAGAAACTTATTATTCATGCAGAAAAGCAGACACAATCATGAACTCATTGCTAAAAAACAAAAAAACTCCTAAGTTTTAACGCAAACATTACTTCTTCAATAATTAATTTTTCCATGACCAAGTCTTCAACCGACAAATTTTCAGGAACCCTCTGAATAAGAAGTTTCATCAATCCTTCTTTTATTATTATTTTTTAAAATATTTTTAATTAAAAATATATTAAAATATATTTTTTATTTTTTAAAATTTATTTTTAATAACAGTAAAAAAAATATCTAAAAATATTGATTTAAAAATATATAATTTTTTTAAATATATTTTAAAAACACTTTTAAAATATAAAAACAAACAAGATATAATTTTTTAAAACACATAAGAAACTTAAGAAACTTGCGGGAATAGTGTTTAAGTTTTCAATTAAAAACATGGACCGCCAAGGACCAATAGGAGTAGATCGATTCACACCCAGGTAACCATATTCCACTGCTTAAATTGATTTCTGTCGGCTCGTCGCTCAAGCAATTATTCTGATGATCTCGCACAATTCTTACAACCGTTCAGGCTAAAGATGATGTGCTGTTATAAAAGTATTTTTAAAAATATTTATTTTTTTTAAAATTTTTTATTAACTTTAAATTAATATGTTTTTAGCGTTTTCAAATCATTTTGATGTGCTGATATTAAAAATAATTTTTTAAAAATAAAAAAATCATTAACATAAATTTGATATAAAAAATTATTTGAAAAACAATTATAGTTTGCAAATTAGAAAATGGATTATAGAGTGGCTTGCGTATATTAATCGGGGAAGCTTGATCCTGGACTTGTAATGACGAATTCAAATCCAAGAAAAAAAAATTAAGACAAGCTAAAAGAGTTTTCGGAAAAAAAAAAGTATAATTTTTAATTTTAATGGATTGTGTTGAAATTTTTTCAGTATATTCTACAAATTTAATTTTATAATGAATTAGCATGCCCACAAACTTGGTGAGGTCGGATTGTGTCCAAATTAGTATTAAAAGATATTGTTTCATGATAGGTCATCCAAAGATATTGTTTCATCATTTTTTTTCTAGTTGGGTTCATAATTTTATTTAATTTGAGTTTTCTTTGTAAGTGATCGATTGAAGTTGTACATTTAAACAATTTGTATGTTATTTTTCATTGGAGATTTTTTTTTAAAAAATAAAAATTATTGATATTTAAAATTTATTAAACTTAAGTTAATCTAAGTAAATCTTACTAGAATTAATATTTTATTATTTTAGTATTTAAAAAATATCATCATACTTTTTATAAAATTGTACTATATTTTTACTTTTCAATCACAAATGATCCATCTTGATAGCTTTTACCATCGACTTCCCACCCATGTCAATCACAAGACAGAACTGCCCTCAAACTCAGACTTCTATTTACTCTAAAAGGTCCCTTACCCACTGGAAGGTACCCGACTTGACTAAACTATTTGGTAAATTTGGTGAGGTTCTCGATGTCTGTGGCCCTAATAGACTTTAATCGATCGGCATTTTGGATTTGCACGCTTTTAAGATGGAGTCAATATTGAAGAAATTATACGTGATAGTAATCTAATTTGGATCGGTACCTTCATACTGAGAGCTTAAATTGCTCGGTTTAGACAGAATGTCACCAGGGGAAATGATTTCCGGGGAAGCAAAAAGAGGTTTTCTACTGTTAGAAAGGTAGATACATCTAAGAAGTACTATCCTCCTACAGATTCTTATAGAGAGAAGAGAATTCTGCTGAAGTTTTTAGAAGTGGGAACTTCAGGAAATCACAACTAATATCTGGCAATTTCCCAAATCCTTCAAGCTCCCATAAAGCAGAACCGAATCTGAAGTATGAGGCTGCTGAAGTGAACAAAGAATGGTTGATCAGAAGTGCTGTGGCATATGCCAGATCTCCTGAGATCATGCCAAACCTTCATGAATATTTTACGATGGATGGTTTTTCTAGATGTTTCCCAGGACCGATGGGAGTTAACGTTGTTTTACAAATTTGATGAATAGTATGATTGAAGATAACTGTGATTTCCTTGCTCAATGGTTTGAAGTCGTTAGACATCGGGAACCTATTCTTACTGCTACTGAAAGATTTGTCTGGCTTGGGGTGGAGGGTGTTCCTCTGCATGCATGGGATGCGGATTTCTTTTAGTATATTAATTCATGACTTGAGTAAATCTACCGAACCAAGCTCTAGTAGATTGTTTCAAGCCATACAAAGCCTTCCTGAGTTTGCAAACCTGAGTAGAACCTTCACATTCTGAAATTCCAGGAGGTGGATCCATATACACATCCTCTTTAAGATCTCCATGCAGGAATGCATTTTTTACATCGAATTGGAGTAAAGGCCAGTCTTTATTAGCTGCTAAAGATAGAAGAACTCGCACAGTATTGAGTTTAGCAACTGGAGCGAAAGTTTCTTGATAGTCAACTCCATAAGATTGTGTGTACCCTTTAGCAACCAGTCTTGCCTTGTATCTTTCAATAGTTCCATCTGCATTATGTTTGACAGAAAAAACCCATCGACATCCAACAGTTTTTTTTCCTGTTGGGAGGGTAACAAGATCCCATGTAGCATTTTTTTTTAGAGCCTTCATTTCCTCCGTCATAGCTGTAGTCCAATGAGAATCTGCCAAAGCTTCCTGTAATGTACTAGGAATAGAGATAGAGGATAATTTACACACATAAGATGCATATGATGCAGACAACTTGTGAGAGGAGATATAATTACTTATTGGGTATTTTACTTTGGCTTTTGGATCAGGTTCATACTTAACAGGTGGAATCCCACGAGTAGATCGGTGGAAGTGCATGATGAGCAATGTCAGATGGCAAACAAATTTCAGAAGAATTGTTGGGTTGTACCTGTAATGTTGGTATCAACAAGGGCTCTGGAGAGGAGTTGACCGGTGCACTAGGAGGTAATGTACTATCAAGAGGTTGGTGAGACTTTTCACAATGATCATTAGAGTCTTGTGAACAAGGATCAATAGCTGTAGATGTGTCCAGTGAACACGAATCAATAACTGTAGGTGTTTCCATAGTAGAGGTGTCCTCATCCGATGGTTTACTAGTGGGTAGAGTTGCTAATTTTATATCAAAACACAAGACTTCTTCATGATTGGCAAGGTGGTGAACATCTTCAAGACATGTAGGGTTAAATCTGTAGGAGAGTAATAGAATTTTGACTCATCAAAGATAACATCCATAGAGGTATAAACCGACGAGTGTCTGGATGATAACATTTATAACCTTTTTGAGTAAACCCATAACCAACAAAGACACATTTCAATGCTCTTGACTCAAGTTTGGTTCGATGTCGATGTGAAAGGTGTACATAAGTTACACATCCAAAGATACGAGGCATCAATTTAACCAAAGGCGGAAGCATGCAATGATTAGCAAGGACATCAAGAGGTCGTTGAAAGAATAAGGTACTGGAAGGTGTACGATTAATCACATAAACAGCTGTACTGAGAGCATCTCCCCATAAGAAAGTAGGCACACTACTTCCAATCATTAGTGATCAAATGACCTCAAGTAATTGTCTGTTTTTCCGCTTAGCTACTCCATTTTGTTGTGGAGTCTCTGGACATGATGTTTGATGAAAGATACCTTTTGAATGGAAAAAATCAGTTAACTCTCTCTTGAAGTATTCACCTCCATTATCTGAACGTACCACCTTAATAGTCCTGTCAAACTGAGTGAGTATCATTTGATAAAAGAGACGGAAAATTGTACATACATCACTATTATGTTTTAGTAAGTATACCCAGGTCATTCGAGTACAATCATCCACAAAGGTAACAAACCATTTCATTCCATTAGCTGTGAAAACTGGGGAGGGACCCCATACATCTGAATGTACTAATGAGAATGGTGAAGCAACTTTATTAGAAGACAAAGGAAATATAGCACGATGACTTTTAGCCATAACACATGTCTCAAAAATGAAGTTTGAAAGTTTGCAGTTAGCAAATAAAGAAGGAAACAATCGTCTAATATATCCAAACGATGGATGACCGAGTCGTTTATGCCAAAGCCATATTTCTGCAATATTTGCCGATTGATTTTTACCCATCATATGTGTCGCAGGTGTGCGGAAAACCCCGCGCGGCATCGACTGGCGATTTTTCTCTCGTATGTTGTTGCGTTTGCTTGATTGGTTCGTTGGAGTTGCCACCTAGTAATTCAACGAGGGCTACTAGGAAACCTGATGTACTGGTCTTGTCAGAGATTCGAGGGTAAGGGATTGGTTGTGATTAGGGAAGGTATTAGCACCCCTAACGCACCCTACCTGAGGTAAGCTGCTTCGTGACTTTGACGTGTTTAAAGAAGTTTTAATAATTGTCTTTTCATCGGAAATTAGAAATATCACTTACGTATAAGTTAATAATTCTTAACCGTGATCCGATCAAAATATTAAATTCTTCTTTAATATATTTGCAATTTTATCATTAAAAAATATATAAAAATAAATAAAACAAATACAAACACTCACATTCACTTTTACTATATTTTTCTTTTCTTTTCTTTTTTCTTTCTTCCTTAGATATTTACAAACTACAAATTACAAAAACTCAACTAAAACTCCAAACTAAAACAATATTACATTAAAATTACAATAACAGCCCTAAAACAATCTGGAATTCACAGGAACACCTTCTGCACCACTAAAACAGTGCTGGGAGCATCTTCTGGGCAACTGAACGGTGGCGGCGTGTCTGTTCCATGCACCACCACCACTGGCGGCGCGTGGGCTCACGCGTCGTCGAAAAAAACACAGCGGGGGAGATCCTCCCTTCTTCCTCGTCGGCGGTGAATACTGATTTTACTCCATTTTTGTCTAGATCTATTCTGATTTTTTCGGTTTTTTAGATCTATTATTTTTGGTTATCTTTCTCCTTCCTGGCGTCCGTTCGTTCCTTCTTCAATCGATGGCAGGCCTGGTGGTTGGGCGGCGACGGCGCTGGGCAGGAGGAGCTGCTGCGAGGCCGGTCTGTGCAAAGGAGAGATGGTGGAAGACGGCGGAGGCAACGGCTTGCTTCTGTGGAGGAGACGCCACTGTAAGGCTGGTGGGTCTGCGGGTCATTGCTGCTGGTGAAGATGGGAGCCGCTATCGAAGGAAGCCGATCTGCGATTCTGTTGTTGTTTCTCTGTCACCGGCGGTGAAATGGTTGAGGGAAGGAGACGCTGTGGGCGGCCTCTGTGGTTGCGGTGGAAGGGAACAGTTGGGTCGTCCTGGCGGCAGCTCTGGTTGAAAATAAAATCAAAGGGGAGGAGGAGGACGTTGTGTGTGGTTGCAGCGGCTGGGAAGGAAAAACGAGGGAGGATCTGTGGAGGGGCTGCTGTGATGCCGATGAAAAGGCTGGCAGCCGATTGAGGGAGAGGAGTAAAATCCCTAGGTGGGGGCCTGTTGGTTCGGCTCGCAGGCCAAGGGAGAAGGAGAAAATGGGGCTGCGGTCTGAAAAAAAAGAAACAAACGGTGGGGGGCTACCGGCTTAAGTCCGGCTGGTTTGGGTGAGCGGCTGCAAGGGAAAAGAAAAATCTTTTAGGTTTAGGGTTTTTTGTTTTGGTGTTGTCTCTCCCCTTGAATTTCAGAATTGCCCCCCCTCCTATCCTTTGAGTTTTCAACCCATATTTATAGGTAAAATGTTGCCCGAGTATCAAAATTGGTCCCTCAACTTTTTTTTGTAAAATTTTGATTTTTCTTAATTTTTTTATATTTTTTGAAAATGAGTAATATCAACGTCGACTCAATGAGAAAAATAATGATTTTTTAAAAATAACGCGTGAAAAGTCGAACGCGTTCCAAAAACCTTTGAAAATTTAAATTCTTGGTTAGACGACGTTGAAAATGCTAAAAACTCTGCAACTCTGCAAATATATTAAAAACATATTTTTTTGGATTTTTGTTGTTTTTTTCACTATTTTTGGATTTTTCAAAAATTTTATCAAAAAGGTGGGTCAAAAATTAGGTAACAACAATATGTGCTAGACTATGGTAAACTTGTGATGATGTGCCACCCTCTAGATAGGACAATCCTCCTCGTTGCCTACCACTGCCAATCCTCTCCTTGGTATGTATGTTCTGAAAAATACAATAAGTAGGATAAAACAAAGCAACACAGTTAAGGGCCTTGGTTATTTGACTAATGGAAAGTAGATTACAGGTAAGGGATGGAACATACAGTACATTAGAGAGAGAAAAGGTGGAGGATACAAGAACATTACCAACACCAGTAACAGGGGATGACACACCATTGGCATTAGTAATAGCTACGATAGAATGTGAAGGGGATAAACAACTAATGTTTGAAGAATCACAAGTCATATGATCATTAGCACCTGTGTCAATTATCCATTCACTATTTTTAGTACAGGAAGGAGAGCTAAGTGCAGTACTAATCATACCAGTTTGTGCAATTAATCCTGCTATAGATGACACTGGTTGTTGTTGTAGGGATGTGTTGGCAAAAGTTTTCTTGCCTTTGGGATGCCACTCGGGATAACCGTGAAGTTTGGAGCATGTATCAACAACATGATTATCACCATTATAGTGACTACATTTGCATGTCCCTTTCTTGTTGTCTTGCCGTGTAGAGATTCTTCTGGTAGCCATAGCAGTACCATCAGTAGATATTCCACCCATCATAGCATCTTGACGGTTTGCCTCAGCACAAACCATAGCATAAGTAACTTGAAGATTTGGAAGAGGTACAGTGGCAAGTACCCGTCCACGAACTCCATCAAGTGATGAGTCCAAACCAACCAAGAAAATATAAACCCGTTGAGAATTAACCTTAGTGGTATATATCTCAATATCAGCTTTGCAACTCATTGCACAATCATCTATAGCATCAATCTCCTGCCACAGTTTTTGTAATTTTCCCCAATAGGAAATAATAGAACCACCATTTTGGCGAACAAAGATTACCTCATAGTACAGTTGATATGATTTTGAGGCATCTTGACTGACTGAGTATGTTTGTTTAGCCATATCCCAAGTTTCCTTTGTTGTTGGCAAGCGTAAAAAAATGGATCTAATGTCTTTGTTCATTGCATCAAGTAACCAGGATTTGATCAAGCAATTTTCATCTTCCCATGCTTCATATTCTTCAGAGTTGGTGTCATTAGGAGCAGTTTTTGTACCTGAAATAAATCCCCAATGTTTCCGACCTCAAATTTTATTTTGAGCATTCAAAGCCCATTCCACATAATTGGTGCCATCAATTTTCTCTGGCGTAAGCAATGAAGAGACATCTTGCATATGTAGTGCTGGTAAAGTGACCTTTGCATTCCTGGTAACAACACCATCATCATTCATAGGAGTAGTCATGATGATTAGAAAGAATTATGATCAGAAAAGAACAAAAAAATAGCCTCCAGTTCCTAAAACAGATGAAGGAAATTTGGAGGTGGCTCTGATACCATGTTAATAGTAAGGGGAATAGAATATTTTCTGATATGTTATTAATTAATGCAGCAGATATATATACAAGAGTCAGTTGCTAAACTTACGCTACTGTTACAAAAGATATATTCTATTTCTATATTTGAATTCTATCTCTAATAATAGCTAATAATCACTCCATTATTATAGGAGAAGATTACTCCCAATCACATATTCTAACACCTTTTTGGTAAATTCATCACTCTTGATAACTCTTCCTATGAGAAGCTAAAGTTTGATGCAGGAAAGGTACTAATTATAGTACTTGTACAAGGGAGTGCATTGGTAGAACTGTAAGGGTGGATATAAATGTATCAATTTGTGGTATTAAAGTGACTGAAGAACCGTGTCTGGAAATTAATGCTTGCTGGGTAGAAAAAAAGAAAGCTGTCGATTCTTGGGCGGGAAGTTATAAAAATCCCTCTTCGTATGATGATTACTCATCCTTGAAAGTTGATTCCCCTAAATATACTGATAAAAATCTCAAAGAGGCATGTTTAAAGAAATCATAGAAAGAATGTGAAGATGGGGTTAATGCGGCTAGGTGAGTAGTGATTGCCAGTTGGTAGATACTGTGGATGATAACTGTTCAGGTGGAAGGAAAAGGCACAAAGACAGATGATTTAGACCCTGATGACAATGGTGGTTATGGGCTCTTGAATGTTTTTGGACCTAAAATAAATGGTGATGATCCACTTTTTTTTTTATAAGCCCATTTATGATGGCCAGGCCTGTTGATGATTCTATGGCAATTGTTCCTTAGATAACAAGAAAATGAATGTTCTTGTTCGTTCTCCTAATAATACAAAGCCTGTGCTATCTGTAAATGTTGTTCGATGCTCAAACAGCAATAGAAATGGGAGAGTCCTTCATATTGAAGGTGTTTTTTCAGTGTAATTTCGAATGGATGATCACAATGATGTATGCCCCTAATAACTACTCCAAACAAGAATTATGGGACTTTTTGGTGCATTTGAAGGGTAGTGTCTCTAAGCTTTGTTGTGTTATCGAAGATTTCAATGACATTTTGCATCCTTTTGATCGCAAAGGATGTAAGAAATACTCCAGCTACATGAAAGCCTTTCGAGATTGTTTAACAAGAAAAGCTGCTCTCAGTCAGTTCCCTATTTTACATCTTATACGTGAGTGTTTTTCTATAAATGGAGTCTAATTGATTCCTAATATTCAGCATCTATACATTGTGTTGCTATCCAATTTTTGACACATGTTTTGATTTTTCTAAAAGATTAAAAAATAAAAATAAATAAAAATATAAGAGTTTACATGTGATGATAACATAGAGCATCATGGTTAGGGAAGCAATATGTCAAGGAAATAATTACTGAATCATATATAATCACTGCAATATAAAATACCATAGATATATGATTTGATTCTTACTTGTTATGGAAAATAATCACTGTAATATAAAATAGCATATATATAGGATTTGTTGGTGCTGGTTATAGAAAACAATCTCTGCAATAATTATTGCAATATTTCCTTAAATAACACGTGTAGAGATTTTTTATATAAGTGAACATCCAGCCATATGCACAAGGAGGAGAAAAATATTCACAAGGGGGCAATTTTTCAAAAAAGGGGAGCCAAACTAAAAAAAAAATAAAGATAAAAACAAATATTTGAAGTTTTGAAAATGTGTTTTTGCATGGATTTCTTAAACACAACAAAAAATTATTTTCTTGTATTTCTGGATTTTATAACATGTTTGTAAAGCTCCAAAGGGTATTGGCCAATATTCCAAAAAATAAAAAAATCTTATTTTAGGGGAATTCATCTATTATTCACTGTTAATGTTTGGATAAAGAAATCCGGGAGGGATTTTTATCCAAAATATTATTGGGAATAACTTGTTATTATTCACCGTAGAAATCTCAAAGGGATGAATATCCAAATTATTATTGGGAATAACTTGTTATTATTCGCTGTTAATATTTGGATAAAGAAACCCCAAATGGTTAATATCCAAAATATTTTTCTAGGAATAATAAGTCATCACACATTCTTGAAAGAAGCCTCGATTATAATTGAGGACATTTTAATTTTTAACTTCACGGTTTACAAGCTCTAAAAGTATGAAACACTAAGGCAAAAGGAGGCTTTTAAAGTGCTCTAAATTTCCTTAGATTTCTAAATTTTTATCCCTCTTCCTTGCGATTTACGAGTCGCAAACTTTTGAAATACTAAGGGAAAAATGAGCTTTTAAAGCACATGGAATCTCCTTGGATTTCTATCTTAATAAATTTAGTCTAAATCAAACACAGATTTCAAGAGATCTGCATTGGTTCCCCTTGACACTTTGTAGACATATCTAAAGGTATGATCTATATTGGCCAATGATTCTTGCTTTTAGACTTTGAACCCAAATCCATTCATCATAGCAAACCTATCATAGAAAAACTAATTAAGAGAACACCAATACCATAGCAATTATAAAGCAAACCAAAATAACTTACCTTAGGTAGGGCGTACTAGGGGTGCTAATACCTTCCCTTTACGTAACCAGTCCCTTGCCTCAGAATCTCTAAGAGACTAGTCAAGTTTTCTAGTGACCATAATACTAGGCGGCGATTCCTTTATTCACAAACCAAAGAGACCCCAAAATCAATCGAGGATCGCCGCTCCACCGCAAGGGTGCGACACATTGTAAGATAATTTGTATAGCTAATATTAATAGAGTCCTAAATTGTATAAATGCCTAAATTATATACGGTAATATCCCTCTAAAATTGATGCTGGTAAGTCAACCAGCAACAATTTGCCGACAAGAAATTGATGTTGTTGTGGAATCATAGCTTTGGTGAAGACATCAGCCACTTAGAGATTAGAAAATATGTAAGGATGAGATATCACCTGACTTTCTAAGGTGTCTCGAATAAAATAACACTCAACCTCAATATGCTTGGTGCGTTCATGGAAATGAGATTGGTGGCAATCTGAATAACGTTAGTGTTATTAGCATAAAAAGGGGTAGAAGTGGTCCGAGGAAACCCAAGCTCCGCAAGAAGACCGCATAGCCATACAATTTCAAAACAAGCAGTGGACATGGCGTGATACTTGGCTTCAGTAAAGGATTTAGGAACACAATCTTGTTTCTTACATCTTCAAGAAATCAAGGCATCATCTAAAAACATACAACAACTTGTAGTAGATCAACGTGTATCTAAACAACCCAGCCTCATCAGCATCACTATAGGCAACAAGTTGAAGTGAGGAGTCAGTAGAAAAATAACAACCTACGATTAGGCGAGCCTTGAAGATTGCAGATTATGCGTTGAACTGAAACAAGATGGAGATACTGAGTAAAAGACATAAACTGACTAACCTGATGAATAACATAGGAGATATCAGGTTGAGTAGTGGTCAAGTATATAAGACTTCTAACTAGGCGCCTATAGAGAGTAGGATCACCTTGAAGGTTCCCTTCATCTTTCCTGCATTTGACATTTACCTCTATAGGAGTATCAACAAAAGAAGTGTCCTCCAACCTAGTCAAAGTGATAAGATCTTGTGTAACAACCCTAATTTTACTATTAGTTTATTCGTTAATCTTTTCCCCTAAAAAAGGTAGATGGGGCACAATTTTTTTTAACTCGCTATAATTTCTAATGAAATTTCAGCAGAGTCTCTCCTATACCGGGAGATCCCAAGTTATCGACAAGGTACCCTGTACACATTTAGAATCACATCTCATCCACAATCACATCCATGTTTAGTACAGTCAACTGCATAATTCATTCCAGATTATGCTCAGGACCATATTCATTCCCAAACTCCATCTTACATCACATACACAAAAGTTAATAATTAAAAGAGCCAATTCGTGCACAAATATTTAATATACATACATATATATAACACAACACAGCTTAATATTCTAACATAATCTAGTACATTCTAATATCCCAAGCATAGGTCGATAAATTTAATATTTCAAAAACAAAATATTACGAATATATTATTTTATACAGGTTACATGTTTACTGCATGACAAAAATTACACCACAAATCCCTAAGTTCCTAACTTATACAAAAAGGGATCAAAGAACTTAAAATTTATTCCTGACATAAATGGGAGGGACCTGTAAAACATAAATTTTCCATATAATTAAAAACAAATGATTAAAATACAAGCAATTCACAGAAGAAAAATTAAACAACATATCTATCTACTTAAATCATATGAGATTCTAAATAGAACCATAAACCCCTTTTAAGGGTTATAAAAAAAATTATTTATGTTGACTACTTCTCCCCCTCCACATCGAAAAGACTATTGCTGACACCAATAACCTCCATTAGTGTCTTTAATTACCCGTCCTGGGAACAACTAATCAATTTCATGAAAATGTCGACACGAATGTAACCGTTGGTGTCATAAAATATTTTTAAAACTAAAACAGTTAATCACTGTTCCATATTACCTTGGAAGGTTCTCAGGTATGCCAATGTCAAGAATTCTTGACATCATTAGCTTTCATCTCGGAAAGTTAATCAAGTCTATAAATTTTACCGATATCGACGTCACCTGCCAATATAAATAACTATTCTAAAACCAAATAGTTAATCAAGTTTATAAATTTTATCGATATCGTCATCACCCACCGATATCATTAACTATTCTGAACTCGAATAGTTAATCAAGTTTATAAATTTTGTCGATATCGATGTCACCCGCCGATATCATTAACTATTCTGAACCCGAATAGTTAATCAAGGTTTATATTTCTCCTCCCACGTACCGGTAATGCCGATGTTAACCAGCTTGGTTAACATCATTAGCCTCCCATATCAGGGATAGACAAATCAAATTCGAGAAATAGTCATTACCAAAATTCGTTGTTACTGTTCATTTCCTCTAAAGAACCCATAAATTAAATCTAGTCCTCCGTTTCTATTTTTTTCATCGTCATTTAACCTTTATTTTTCCCCTTTTCTTTTCCTCATCAATAAGCACCAAATTTTTATAGTTCAATAGTTAGTTAAAATAATTATTAACTAGAGGAGATATAGGTACCAAGTACCTACCTGCTGTAGACGCTCGACTTGCGTTCCCCTGTTGTTGTTATACTCCTCCCGCGGTTCCTCCTGAAACCACAAACACTCATCATTATTCTATATTAGTCCACATATCACACACAATAGCAACAATGGCAATAATATTCATTTCTCTTTTACCAATCTTTTCTTTCTCACTTACATTCCTCATTATTATCTTTTAACTTTTCAGCTCATTAGTAGTCCAAGTGGACATCATGAATTCAATTTTGATCACAGTTTATTATTTTTTTTAATATCAAGACACACTTTATGAAGGGCAAGAAAAAAATTATATACCCTTAATATAGCTAAATTTTTCCGTTTTATCAGCTTGGCTGGATCTGCCAACAGGGGTGGCAGCTTGACCTCTCCTCAGATTTTTATTTGTATATGGAGTTCTAGGACTCCAAATTAGGTGGGGTCAGATGACACGACAAAAAGATTGATGTCTTCTCCCAAGTGTAGGAGTGTCAAAGTAATAAATAACCTGGTAAGACTATGGTCAAACCACAAGGAGGTTAATTATATAAATTATAGACAATAATAATACAACAACAACAAAAATAACATTAATAATAGCAATAATAATAATAGTACTAATACTACTACTACTACTACTACTACTACTACTACTACTACTAATAATAATAATAATAATAATAATAAAGAATAAGAAGAAGAAGAAGTTGATGAGAACTTTGAGATGAAAGATTAATGTAAGGATTAAACAATGATAAAAACAAATGTCAAGGTTAGATGATCTACTAATGGTTTTTCAAACAAGTATAATATAAACTCTTATTACTCAACTGGAAACCACACACAAAGGAGGTTCCAATCAGATGATTTGTCATTAATAGCTCATTATAAATTGTTAACATGATCATATTAATTATCTTATTTACATAACACCAAACTTTTAAATATTGTCAAGAATTCATGATGTTAACTTATGTTAACAACAAATTAAGTTCCTTTCATAGCACAAGTGTAGATAATACCATACGGTTGGGCCATAAGAGTGCCAAACATTTGTTGTACCAAGTGTTATACAACATAAATCTAGATTAACCATTTAACAAGCAAGGTATTAAGAATTAGTAAGATAAAAAGATAAGACATGTTAATATTAAACATTAAGGTCCATATTGAGTTTACACTATACTTATTCTTACACCATTAATGTAACCTTTTCACCTTGACATAATAAACTTAGCTAAACATAATGAAGAAGAGAAACATAAATAAACAAAACAAGAACATAAATAAGATACAAGTTAACTAAGTAAAGGAAAGAAAATGAAAAGTATAAACAAGATATTAATGAAAGCAAAACTTAAAAATTACAAAAAAAATATAAAGAGAGAAATAAAGAGCATGATCTTGATCTGAACAACCAAGATGCCTAAATGCATGGCAAATGCCTCCTTTTATAGGCCAAAATTTGAAACTATTGATTTGATGACTAATTGTTGAGTGGGTGGCCAACTCTTGACTTGGTGAAAATCCTTATCTTCTTGTCTGAATAAAACGTCATTACTAGCATCAGAATTGGAACCACCTGTAATCATGAAAGTTATAGGAAATTTTCTGAAAAAAATTGAGGTCATTTGGACTTCTAAAACTCGAGATATGGGTTAAACACTGAACAGTGTCTAGGCTGCATGACAGATTCGGACTTCTCCGTTGTTGCTATAATTTAGACTTGAAAACGGCCCTTTTAAATCTTGGACTCCGCATGAAAGTTGCAGGCCTATGTCTTACCAAATCTGTCCTAAAATTTGAGGTCATTTAGACATCTAGAACTCAAAATATGACCTAATTACCGAACAGTGTTCCAGTTTGAACTACACCAACATCTCTTTTCTAAGTTTGGCCCTCTCTTTGTCCTTTCAATTTCAATACTTAAACTCATCAATCAATCCTTTCATTTATGTGATAGACCTGCATTTAAGATGAACATTTATCATAAATTAAAGGTATTTTATATTATTAGGTATGTTATTATAAAACATGTTTTAGTTAAGGAGTTATTGATACTTCAAGTGCAAAATGATGATATAAAACCTTGATAAAAATGCACTTTTAAGTACTAATCATCAAACTCATTGGAAAGCTAACACTCCTGGATACAACTTCTATGAAGGGACCCTCCCTGGATTCTGTAGTTTTTAGGTCCAAATTCTGCCAGGAAACAGGGCAATGAACCTGCCCTGTTTTGCTAATGGAGAAAGTATCTCCAATTCATCTTCAATCCCTGCTTCCTCATCAGTCATAGCCATGCCTTCCCTTTATTCATGGCAACCTCTCTCATTTATGACCTCTTAAGTTCATTTGTACCAAGTTAATTAATTAAGCAAATCATAAGTTCTCATTCCCTCTTTGCAGTATCTCAGCCGAGAATATGCCCAAGGGAACCGAGAGTTCCCTTCCTCTATTTTATGCACTCATTTCTTCTTATTCTTTAAGGAACTTAGATTATTCTAGTCCATTTAATCTCACTCATTTATGCATTTCCCCAACATTTTATGTTAAAGAACCCTAATTTCCAATTCAAGAAAATCATGAACCTCTAATCAAATTGAAGTTAATTTCATAGAAATTGGAATTAGAACTCCTTACTTGGATGGAATCTAAACTTTACTTCGTAAATTTTAGAAGAATCTTAGCCTTCCTCTCCTTGTATATAGGCGGCCACTCTTCCCCCTCTTTTCTTCACCAATTCTTCACTTTTCTTCTTGTTAATTCTCCACACGATTGTGTTCCTCCACTTAATAATTCCAAGGCTTGTGTGGGTTTACTAATTCTTGGTGTTTACTCCTAGTTTTGATAAAGGAAAAATCTGAAATTCTCCCCCCTCCTTCTTCTTGTTATTAGCCGGCCATGGATGAGAGAAGGGATGGGTATTTATAGTCCCATCTCTTTTTAATTCCATTTTGGCCCCATCTTTATCCCTTTTTTTTTTCTTATTGCAGCCTCTCTTTTTTTTGCATTATTTTGCATTATAATAATATTTTGAATTATTATAAACCTCCCCCTCTTTGCATACTTTATTCTCAGACTTCACATCTTGAATATACTTATATGCTGGTTCATGAAAATACCATTAGCCTGATGATGAACTTCCAATCCCAAGAAGTATGTGAGTTGACCAAGATCTTTCATATGAAAAGTTGCATGTAATTGTTGCTGAAGCTTAGTAATCAAACTACAGTTACTGCCAGTAATGATAATATCATCCACACAAACCAAGATAATGACTATACCCGATGCAGACATATGGAAGAAAAGAGAAGAATCATATTGACTTTGTGTAAAATGAAAGGAAAGAAGTGTACTGCGAAACTTTTCAAACCAAGCACGGGGCGCCTGCTTGAGCCCATATAAAGAACGCCTTAGGTTACATACATTATAAGGAGAAGAAGTAGTCATACCAGAGGGAAGCTTCATGTAAATCTCTTCCTGGAGATCACCACGAAGAAAGGCATTCTTCATATCCATCTGATGTAGTTGTCACGATTGTGAAGCAACAATAGCTAAGATGGTTCGAACCATGGTTATTTTGGCAATAGGAGCAAATGTCTCCTCATAATCAACCTCATATTCCTACCTGTAACCTAGAGCTATGAAGCGAGCTTTGTATTGATCTAAAGAGCCATCAGAATGAAGTTTTATAGAGAAAACTCATTTACTCCCAATAGGTTTGATTGTAGGAGAAACTCAAACAGAAAGTGCGAAGTAATTTCAAACCAGGAACCAAAACAGAAATTGCCGAAAGATGAAACTAAACTAGGAATCAAAATAAAAAACTACCGAGAATTAAAGCGAAGCCAAGAACAACGGAAACTGTAAAGAGTGAAAACAAAACCAGGAATAGCACATAGACTGCCGAGAGGTCAGAATAGAGGCAAACATCTTGCACAGACAGCGCTGAAAGTCACAAAGAAACCTTCGAGAGAAGGAAAAAAAAAAAAGATCAAAACAGACAAGGATTCAGAACCTACTCTGATACCATGTCAATATACTGAGAAAAACAAGAATTCCAAGAGAGCTTTTGTTTTTGGAAAAACTACTCTCAGTCAGTTCCCTATATTTTACTTCTTACAAGTGAATGTTTTCCTATACATGGAGTCTAATTGATTCCTAATATTCAGCATCTATGCATGTAAGATAATCTGTACAACTAATATTAATAGAGTCCTAAATTGTATAAATGCCTAAATTATATACGGTAACAGCATGCCCCAAATAACTACTCCCACAAACAAGAATTATGGGACTATTTGGTGCATTTTAAGGGTAGTGTCTCTAAGCCTTGGTGTGTTATCGAAGATTTGAATGAGATTTTGCATCCTTTTGATCGCTAAGGATGTAAGAAATACTCCTGCTACATGAAAGCCTTTCGAGATTGTTTAACAACATGTGAATTGTTAGAACTACCTCTGTGTGGGAAAAAGTTTACTTGGTCAAGGGGGAGTTCTGCTAGTAGAATTGACAGAGCCTTCATGTCCACGGCATGGTTCCAAACATTTCCCTCTGCTTCTTTGTTTGGTCTTCCCAAGAATACATCGCCCCGGCCCATCATGGTGAAAATGGATAGCACAACTTGGGGATCCTAAACCATTCAAATTTCTAACTTGTTGGTGGCTGCGACCTGATTTCAAGGTGGTCATACAAAACTTATGGTCTTCAGCTATAAACTCTGTTTCTGGTTTGGACAGAATCAGTTTTACTGGGAGTTTGTACAGGATTATCTCAAAGGCACTGGCTAATAGGCTCAAAGTTGTTGTGAGGGAGGTTGTTGGTGACTGTCAAGTCTGGTTTGTCTTATTACCTCTTGAAGTCTTGGGAAGTTCTTGTTTGTGGGAAATCTCAGAGGAAAGTATGGTTCATGCTGTTTTTTGCTATTGTTTGGTCACTATGGCTCATTCGTAATGATCTGATTTTTAAACAAAAAGAGACAGACTATGACTCCTTATTTCTCTTTATTCATTTTAACTCGGCTTTCTGTGTGGTTAAAAGCTCTTTGCCTAGATGTCCCATATAATGCCTTGGATATGCTTATTTCTGCTGATGGCCTAGTCAGATGGACTGATCTTAAGAATGTTAGGCCTAAGGGAGGGTAATTTCATGGCAGATGCTCTTGCAAGGTGTAAATAGAATATGTGAATTGGTGGCTTGGCTCTGATACTGCAAGGCTTTTCTTTTGTCTTCTATGGCTATAATACTTTGCTTATCAAGAAGAAATTTGCTTTGCAATTGAACCAAATTTACATGATCATGAAAACCTGTTTATCTTATAGTTTATAGATTCAATAAACTTGTAATAGTAAGGTTCTAATTCAGCATGATTGTAATAATAGAGTTGCAGTCTCCATTGTAATCCGATAAATTTGTAATTTTCATTATAAAAAAACTTAAAAAAATATAAAATCATGCTCTCTCGTATCAAAAACAGCTCCATGATTAATTCAAAGTTCAGACACAAAATAACCCAAAACACCTGCATAAAACAAGGTTTATGGTGCATTGGAGCACTATCCATGCCAACATGTCGATGGGCACAACTTTTCGATCCTACTACTCTTGTGACTCAGTGTATTTTTGGTGGATCTTCAATCATTTCTCATTGGATCGAGAACCTACATGAAGATTCGGTTTTGTGGGATGAGATGATCGGGAAGCTTTAGAGTGATTACTGAGACCTGTAAAACAAAATACGAGAGTTTGCATACAGATATGAATACTGTGGCAAGCAGCTAGGTGGTTGCGCCATTCATTTAAAATATAGAAAGTTCAAAATTAAAATTACTAGTGAAGAGATTAATTTTCAAACCAGTTTAATTTATAGTTGTTAAGATCTTATTTGAGATAAGATAGGTTAATTTTAGTGTTTTTTCACTACCTTTTTTTAATTAATATAACTTCAGTTTTTTTTTCAAGGTCTTTTTAAACAATTTAATTTTTGTATTTTCAATTTATGAGTAGGTCAAAACACATATACAAAGTAAAAATAGTAAATTTAAAATTATTCAAGAGTTTCAAAAATCTTGTTATTAGTGTTTATATATTGTACTCTACTTAATAAATAATAAAATATCAATTTGCTTATTAAATAATATTACATATATTATTTTAAACTATCTTTATAAATTTATTTAATCAAGTCTAAAATTGTAATTTTTTATATTAATTAAATTCTAATTTTAAAATTTATTTACAATCAAATAACAAATCTATCCTATCTCAATCTCTCTTTTTACCCTCTTCATCGTCCATTTCTTGATGCAGCAACACATCGACGGGCCATTCTTTTATTTCCAAGATTTGTCAAAGGCCTTTCTCTGACATTGTTGAAAAACTGGTGTTTTAGAATCATGATATTTTCTTTTAGAAGCTCAAAGATTTTCGACAGTGAGAGTCACTAGAAAAAGAGCGAGAGATGCAATAGAGATGGCTTGTATACTGTGTCTAGGGAAAATTGGCATGATGTTAAAACCTACCAAAAGCAGGGCAGCCAAGAAATTACAAGGTTGAAGGTTCAAACGACCTATGATCAAAGCATAATCAACGGAGAGTTAGAGAACCTCATGATTCTGTAAGCCTTTCCCAAGCTTGTGCAAAAGCAATTCTATAACATCACCTGCCAATCCTGCCCTATAGCTTTTAAACAGTGCAGGAAGCAAACATGGATTTCACTGAACAGATTTTACAGGAAAGCATTTCCTATGAATAACACATTACAGACAATGCATGCACATCCAACAATCCTTAAATCCTTCACGGCTACATTAGATGATTCCAGATATTGCTATCTTCTAAATGGATCAGAGATGAATACAAATTTCCTGATTTCTGATAACTTGAACGTACAGGAGAGGCCAAAGTAGGAACCTTAGCTACAAATTTCCTGATTTCTGATAACCATTAGAATTGTGCCATGTGGGGTCTCCTCTCCGGACTGTAACACAAAAGTCACATTTCAAAAATGTGACGAAGCAAACAAGCAAGAAAGAGAGAGGAAAGAAAGAGAGATACCTGAATTTTCAAATGCATTGCTGCTATCAGTAGTTTCTGATCCAATTTGAAGAATTTGTAAAATCCCTTCGAAACCATAAACTGTTGATATTGATGATTGATATCACGGCTTCTAGTGATGCACAATCATGTGTTCTTAGATTCCTCAGCGAAGAGGGAAGCTCAGGTAACGCTTTAATAGGTGTTCCATGCAAAGTCAGATATTCCAAACATACCGTATCTTTGATTGACAAGGGTAGCTCTTTAATAAGCGTTCCATCTAATTTTAGAGTTATCAAAGATATCATATGCTTAAATGATGAGGGTATGCCATGCTTGATAATCAACATGAGCAGAATTACAAGTGACAAAGGGGAAAAAAGAAGAGACAAAGGTAATTGAAGAGGGAAAAGACTTCCCACTTTAGGCCCCCTTGCAATCATCCTCCTTGACTGCTGACCCTATATAACAAAACCAAATTTAGAGAATTCCAGTTTACAATTATTTTCAACCAACTAACCGATAAACACAAGATTGATGGTAAGATTAGGTGATACAAAGACATCAGTGAGAGAGGAAGAAACATCACCAATGGCTATGATAGGTAAATGATTGCCATCAGCTGTATGAATTTTGAGATTTTCAAAATATTCGTTGACATTAGTAAGAGAAGCAGCATTGTTTGTCATATGATTGGAAGCCACAAAATCAAAATACCAAGGAGATGATGTAGAAAGATTTTTATCTGGGAGTCCTAAAGCTAAAAATGCAAAAATGATCATTTGTTGAATCATGGCAGGGGTCATGGATTGGACAGAAGTAGGAGCACTTTGTGTTAGAGGTGAAGAGCCAACTAAGACAATATATTCCATCTCTGTTTTCTTGAGAGGTCAAGTAGGGCATTCTTTGATGATATGGCCATCTTTTTTGTAGCAGTTGCAGAAATTTTAGGAACAATTTGCAGCATAATGGCCAAATCCCTTACAACAAAAGCATTGAATAGTGCTTTTATCCCTGCCTCTTGGCTTACCTTGTGTTGCATAGGCCATAGGAATAGATGTAGATCGTCGTTGTTCCTTGGTGGTTTGAGTGAGAAGGTGTTGTTCTTCATGAAGGAGATCACTGAGACATGTATCCAAGGAGGGAACAAATTCTCGGTTCATCAGGTTAGATCTAGTGCCTTCAAATTCAAGTCTCAATTTCATTAGAAATTGATCCCTCTTAGTAGTTTCATGGACAGATTGAACAGAGCTACAACCTTCAGATATGTTAAGCCAACATAAACTATATCAATGCATTCAGTCCAAAGATTAGTGAATCTAGAGTAAAATTTAGAAATAGAAAGACTATCATATTGAAGAGTGCCCAATTCATGTTCAAGCTGAAACCGACGAGCAGTGTTTTATTGGCTGTAGATTTTCTTTAGGTAAGTTGACATCTAAGTTGCAGTCTAAGAGGATTGAAGGTTCAAGATAATGTTAGGCTCGACAGATCCTAAAATCCAAGCCATAACTTGAGTGTCCTTGACTTACCACTTGGCTTGCTGGTCTATGTCTTCGGTTTTGTCAGGAGTTGGGTTACTTCCATCAACATGTCCCTAGAGCTCCTTACTTTTAACAAAAATCCTGAAATGAAATGCCCAAGCAAAGTAATTCTTGCCATTGAAACGAATCATGGAAACATCAAACTTATCTGAAGACATGAGGTCAAGAGAACTTTGATGAAGAATAACCGAGACTAAGAAACTTGAGAGCAAATAATAATTCAGAGTTGTAGCTCTGATACCATGACAGTTTAGAGTATTTTCTGAATAAAATCGTGTATCTTCTCATTGAGAATTTTTCATTATATAGGCAAAATTTACAAGCTAAGAAAGGAAAGAATACAAGAGGAAACGATACAGGCTGCTCTTCAGCCATCATAAATAGCTAACGTACCATATATACATTGATCTAATTATAGCCTACAACTAGTATATCCCAATAAAGGAAAGAATAAATTTGTATACCATAACTGTCAAGGCAAAGAATCTACTGGCATTAAATGTGGAGGTATTTCCTTTGACATATAAGTTATCTAATCATTTTCACAGTTAGATTCTTTTCAGTATTTGGATCATGTTTAATCAAGTTTAACCAAGTTTTTAGATTGTTGAAATCTTGAATAACTGGGATTTCAAATGCTTTCTTGAAGGCGTTTACTCTTTCCTGTTAGATTTGGAGTCCAGTCATTTTCATGGGCAGCAGGAAAACTGGAAAATAATCGCATTTGTTTACCTACAACACCTTCATCCTCAGATGTTCTAAACCGGGTGCTGCAAGCTACTGCAAAGCATGAATCCCAACCATCTGAAACTGAATTTTAGAATCCATCACCTGAATCAGTGACTCCATTAATGAGAAAGTAGATCTTTCAGAAGCATAGGCTTTGAGGCGGCATTTACTGAAGTATGGTGTATAATTCTGAGAACTTAACTGCGCTGTACACGTACAAAGAATAAGAAACATTCTATCATTGCAGACCTCTCGGAAAACAAATTTTGTATGTTAATACCAGATAAAACAACAAGTTTTGTACATTTCGCTAATCAAGTGAATTGATATCATGTGCTCAGGAAACCCAACACAGGATTGCTATTAATAATTTAATGAATTAGGCAAAGAGAATGTTTGCCTAATTCATTCCCTAATTTTACATGTCCTGTCATCACTGCATCATACTTGGGCCTTCACCAAGTTGTTGAACATGACCATGGTAACTAGTGAAATGAACATAAACACGACATCAAAGCTAAACTAGTTACCGGAATTGGCAGTCTATCCAACAAACTATCAAGTCCGAAGCCTGTCGGCAATTCAGCCTTCAACCAACACTAGATCGGTTGGCTAAATCTAAGAAGAAGTCTAGATTGCTTAGCAGAGCAATCAATCTGGTAAAAAGATAATAATTTTCAGGCTCCTTAAATTTTGTTATGAGATTCTACGGATCCAGTTTTATAATGAGATTGGTTAGTTGTAATCAGTTGAGTTTCAGAATTCTTCTAAATTAGATTCAAAAGACGTTGTTTGATCCAATTTTATTATTTTTCATTTTTATTTTTATATTTCTTAGTTTTTTTAGACTAGTTTTGAGTTTATTTAAAGAGTTATAAAATATACAATAATAAAATCTTGAATATAAAGTTATAAAATATACAATAATAAAATTTTCGATAGAATTTTGATTCTTGTATTTACTGTTTGTTTCTGTGTTTCTCTTATGTTGTTTTCGTTTACGTAATTTTATGTAATTTGGTTAGTATATAGAAAACCAAACTTACAAGTGAATTAAGGTGGAGAAGAATAATATTTACAGCTATCTTGAAAATCAATTAATAACTGAAGAACAATTTGCAGTAATTACAGAACTCTCTCTCCCTGAACTTTTGTTTGTTAAGGGAGATCCGTGTCCGCCAGTAGATTTTCATCAAAGTGCAGATACACCCCACAATTTTTCAACTTGAAAGGCTTTTGGATCTCATGACCTACCTTCCTCCCCCTGTTGTCCACTTCATGGTGGTGGAATTTAAATGTAACTTCATTGCCAGAATATTGACGTAAATGATTTACCAATTCGAGCTCGTAGCGTAGAATCATGTGATCTGAGTCACATGTCTCCAAGTTAAGTGATAGAGCACGGCTTCCCTGGAAAGCGAAGACGCCTTCATCATCACCATCATGCTCAGAGTTTTTACTCTTAACATGGTAATCAAAATATACATGAACATAAGAATGATCAACGAATTCATAAACCATGTCATGGGAGGGAAGAGGGAGTAGAAAGACAAGGCAGAAAGCAATTCCCTTGAGCTGATGACAATTTGAGGGCAACTGTATGGTGAGTGAAGATCCAATTCCTTTGTCACCGAACCATTCTGGAATTTCACTCCCCGGTAGAACCATTTGAATTCTGCCAAGTGGGATCTCCTCTCCGGACTGTAACACAGAAGTCACATTCCGAAAATGTGATGAAGCAAGCAAGAGAGAGAGAAGAAAGATAGACCGGGTTAGGAGACATACCTGAATTTTCAAAAGCATTGATGCTATTAGTGGTTTCTGATCCAATTTGAAGCAATTTGAAAAATCCAATCTAAACCATAATCTGCCGATATTGATGATTGATATCACGGTTTCTAGTGATGCACAGTCATGTGTTGATAGATTCTTGATCGAAGGGGGGAGCTCAGGTAACGCTTTAATAGGCGTTCCATGCAAAATCAGATCTTCCAAACATACCATATCTTTGATAGATAAGGGTAGCTCTTTAATAGGCGTTCCATCTAAATTTAGAGTTATCAAAGATATCATATGCTTAATTAATGATGAGGGTACCTCTTTAATGCCTGTTTTACTCAAGTAAAGATGCTGCAAAGATTTCATAGGCATTGTGATTTCTGGGAGGGTCTCAAGTTTTGAGCAACCACTCATATCCAGCACGTAGAGTCTTGTGAGAAACTGGATTGATGAGGGCACCTCTTTAATAGCAGTTCCACTTAGATATAACGTTCTTATATCCTCTGAAATCTCTGGAAACTTGGTCATCTCTGAGCAACCATCTAGAAAAAGAAGTTCCAATGTGCCAGTAACTGATTGTGGAACTTCTTTGATTGAAGTTTCCTCCAACTGTAACCATTTCATATTTTGTGAAATCGTTGGACACATGGTCACATCTAGGCACCGACTTATAAGAAGTACTTTGAGAACCTTTGAATCAAGCATTGGAAAACTTCTGAGATTATAGCAAAAATCGAGATCAAGTTCTTCCAGCTTGTCAAGATATTGAAGAGATGACGGAACCTCGGTTAAACTCGAACAGGCCACAAGGTATAAGCCTTCTAAATTTTTAGCCTTTGATAGATCTGGTAATTCCGTTAAATATGGAGAGTAAGATAGTTTAATTTTTCTTAAATTTCCAACATCCTGTCAACAGAAAAAGGCATAATTAGAAAGTTAGCACCTCCAACTACATATTTCTGATCATAAATCTGCAGCAATTAAATCATACCTGTACTCCAGTCCAAAGTTTTACAAGCTTGCTTCCGCATAGGTCAAGCTCGACAAGGTGTTCAGCACAAAAAAATGGCGGCAAGGATTTTGAAGGGAATCCATACCAGTGTAAATATACCAGCTTATTAGAAAGATATTCGAGGCCAGTAGGAGGAAGGTGCATTTTATCTTCGGAGGAATGACTGAGATAGAGATTGAGAAATCTAAGACGATCCATTATTGTGAAGGCATCAGATTTCAAGTGTATCTGTCTCGATAACATGGACATGTCCAAAGATATGCCTTTAACTTTTTGAGTTCCCTATAAACAAGAATAAAGAATAAACAAAAAACAATACAATCGACTCAAACACATCAACTTTTGAACAAATAAATGAACGACAGTTAATGGCTGTAACTTTAACGTTATTTTCCTCCAATACATGAACGACATCAGGTAGGTGACATAACCTGCTACGTTCGCCAGGAAAATTAGATTCTGCACGAACAATGTTAAATGCCATTTCTTGTAGTAAATCATGCATTTCTAGCAAGTTTTCAGTTGTAGTTATGAGACACTTATCAATGAGCGTGCTTATATCAAAAATCACAGGCCGATCATCAAAGCCATCTAATATTCTTGTTGCTCGATTTTTCTCCCATCTTCTCAAGAAATGTGCTATGTCAAGAAATATGGATTTTTGTTCTGAATCCAACCCTTCATAACTAATTATCAACGCATTTTTTATTTGAGGGTTCTGAGCTAGTTTATTCAATGCACTGCGCCATTCTTCGATGCTTTTACCATAGAGAGAGGAACCCAAAACTATAAGAGCCAACGGATTGCCTTGTACATGACTTGTAATGTGTTCTATCAAGTCTCTATGATCAATTGTGGGGATGCAATTCTTCAAGGCTTTTGAGCTAAAGAGTCGAAGAGCTTCTTCATGGTTCAACCTCTCAACCTCGTATGTCTCATCAACTACATTATTAAGCACTTGCTTGTCCCTACTTGTTACGAGAACTTTACTGCCCGGACCAAATGAACTGTTTCGTCCATCAAGCAAGTCTTTCCATTCTTCTAAACGTATTAAATTATCCACATCATCCAGAACAATAAAAACCTTTTTGCGACGAAGTCTATCCCTCACAAAAGAATCTTGAAAACTCAAGGAGCCCATGTTCAGAATTTCTTGGCCAAGCAGCTGTGAAAGAAATCTTCTTTGCAAATCAGATTGTTGCCTAAAGTTTTCAACAAAGATTCCTTCAAATCGAGAACGAACCTTGTTGCACACAACTTGAGCAATCGTTGTCTTACCGATACCACCCATTCCCCATATCCCTACAATGAGAACATCTGGAGATTCCATATTTAACAAGCACTCAACTTTGTTAACACGAACATCAATTCCAAATAGACCCGTAGTGTGACTTGAAGACATGGAATGAAATTTTTTCAAAACATCTCCAACGATTTTCTCAATAAATTCAGACTCCATCCTGACAAACAAGAAGAACACACATATATTTGTTTGTCAAAATGGACCGAACAAGAAGAAACAACAAACATATAAACATACTCACTCCTTAGTAGCTATATCTATACATAGTAGGCTGGTATGAGTAATTGAGCATCATTATTGGCAGTGGATAGTGCTAATGTAACACATGAATCAATGACGACATTTTCAACAGTGTCCGGATAGCTTAGAAATAATTGTGTCTTTACAATAATAGTTCTATTTAAGGATGGAAAGCTAAGAATAGAAATACACAAAAGTCTTTCCTAAACTTATTCTTGATTTATAGTTTTCCTGATTTGTAATATTTGATTGCTAAATTAGTTCATGTCAACACTGCCCCTCCAGGTGGTGCAAAGATATTTCGTATGCCAAACTTATTGAGATAGCAATGAAACACTTTACTCGATATTGCTTTAGTAAGGATATTTGCTGAATGATCCTCAGATTTGGTAAAATAAAAAATCACAATCTTCTCATCAAGTTTATGCTTAATGAAATGTCTATCTACTTCCACGTGTTTAGTTCAGTCATGTTAAACTAAATTAATGGCTATAGAAATGTAGTTTTGTTGTCACAGTACAACTTGATTTCAGTATCCATAGGATATCTCAGGTTCTTAAGTAACCCTTTTATCCATAGTACCTCACATAATCCTTTGGTCATCCCCCTGAATTCTGTTTTAGCACTAGATAGAGCAACTACCTTTTGCTTCTTACTTTTCTAGGTTACCAAGTTTCCCCCAACAAAGGTAAAGTATCCGAAAGTAGATTTTTTTGTCAATCAGATTCCCAACCCAGTTTGCATTAGTATAACCAATGTTGTTAAGGTGATCATTCTTTAAAAAGAGAATTCCTCTTCTCATAAAAGATTTCAAATATCTAAGCACTTGCAATGCTGCCTCCATATGTGCTTCACTTGGGTTATGCATGAACTAACTAACAAGATTGACTATATATATGATATCAAGATGTGTATGTGATAGGTAGACGAGTTCCCATAAGTTTTTGATATGGTTCTCTATTTGTGGGAATTTGATCCAAATATTCTGCTAAAGAATGATTATCTATGATTAGTGTATCCATAGGTTTGTATTCTAACATACCTATCTTAGCTAATAAGTCTAATACATACTTCCTTTGTGATAGGAATATGCCTAGTTTTGATTTGTATACTTCAATGCCCAAAAAATACTTCAACCCACTAAGATCTTTTATTTCAAATTCACTTGCTAGATACTTTTGTAATTCTAAAATTCCTTCTTCATCATACTTGTGACTATCATGCCATCAACATAAATAATCAAAGATATTGTTTTCCCCCATTTCTTTTTAGAAATAGTGTATGGTCCGAGTTGCTTTGGCTAAATCCATGCTTTTGCATTGCTAGACTAAATCTTCCAAACCATACCATAGGAGATTGTTTCAGTCCATAAAGTGATTTTGTAAGCCTGCCCACCATTTTTATTTTTTTTTGTTCTTTTAGTTAAACAAAGGGGAACATCCATGTATACTTTCTCCTCTAGATGTCCATGAAGAAATACATTATTTACATCAAACTTATATAAAGGCCAATCCAGGTTTGCCGCAAGTGATAGGAGTATCCGAAAAGTGTTTAGTTTGGCTATTGGTGAGAAAGTTTCCTAGAAGTCAATGCTATATGTTTATGTGTATCATTTAGCCACCAGTCTCGCTTTGTATCGTTCTACTGTCCTATCGGCTTTATATTTCACAGTAAACACTCATTTACATCCAATTGTCTTTTTTCTATCTAGCAATATAGTTACCTCCCCGATATTATTATTCTGGAGAACCTTCATTTCATCATAAACAACCATCTTCCAATGTTCATCTAGCATGGCTTCTTCAATGTTTTGTAGGACATGTTCTGAAGATAATTTTCCTATAAAGACCATTGCTGCATCCGACATGTTATGGGCTGAGATAAAGTTTTCAATGGAGTATCTGGCCTTTGTCCTTCTATTTATGGTGAGTACTAGTTTGGGGGTATCCCCTGATTATGCTTGTGAGGTAAATTGTATTTCATAGAATCGAGTAATGTAGGAGAGTCGGGAGATCTTACGTCAGTTATAGTGTTGGGAAAGTCCTCATAATTTTGATTTTGGTCGTGTTGTATGTTGAAGAGGGGGTTATTCGATGTGGCTTGAGTATGTAAGTCGGTGTGGTTGGTTTGCTAAGTAATCTCCAGTTATGTTTGAGTGTGTCTTTTAGTATGGTCAATGTGAACCCAATCTAATATCTACTGTTCATTTCTATTCTTCCCCTAGAGAATAGAAAGGGATGGTTGATTGAAGAAATAGTTGGTCTTAAGAAAGGTTATATTCATAGTAACATATAATTTGCATGAAAGGGGATCACAACACCATATCCTTTCATATGAGAACCATAGCCAATAAAGACACAATGAACAACATATGGATCCAACTTGGATTGTTGGTGCTTTGAAACATGTACAAATATAACACAACTAAATATTTTTGGAGGTATATAGAGTGTTGAAGATAGTGTAACATTTCGTTCCAAAGTCTTGAGTGGTGTGTGAAAATTAAGTACTAGGGATGACATATAATTGAAGATAAATAAATGTACCCACGACATCAGGCCAAAATCGTTGGGGCATATGAGCAGCTCCCATTATTGTTCGTACTGTCTCCAGTTTGTGTCTATTTTTTCATTTAATAATTTCATTCTGCTAATGAGTATGTAGACATGTAGTCTTATGTATCATGCCCTTGCTATCACAAATTTGTCTATACTTTTGACTAAAATATTTGCCTTCATTATTATATCAAATAGTTTTAATGCCCAAATAGAACTGGATTTGTACAAGGGTGAAATTTTTTTAAAAAAAAACGAGTAGGACATCTTTCTTATGTTTCAACACGTAAAACCAAGAGCCCCTTGTACCTTCATCAATAAAAGTGAAACAATTTAAAGCCAGTAGTGATCATAACAGCTATAGGACCCCATAAATCAAAGTAAATAATCTCAAATGGTGTATTGCATTTATTATAATTGATGGGGTAAATTGTTCAATAACTTCTACTTAAGATACAATCCTTGCATTTGAAACTAGAGAGCGGAACATTTTCAAATGAAGTAGGGAATAAATGTTGTAAATAGATGAATGATGGATGTCCTAACCGATAATTCCATAAACAAATGTCTTGTCCTTGCTACTGTGATGATTGAGCAAAATGAACTATATAATATAACCCTCATCTCTTAGTATCACGACCTAAAATCTTTTTCATGAGAACATCTTGAAACAAACAAAATGAGGAGTACATTAGTACGCAATAATTTAATTTTTTTTTACTCGACCACTAATACTAATTTAGTGAAGAGTAAAGGAACAAAAAGAGTATCAGAAAGAGTGGATGTGGTTGATAATTTCATTATTCCTCCCTTTGTTACCAGATATATATCACTGTTAACATTTGATATGGCATGTTGTCGAGTAACTGACTTTGTTTTAAAGTCATTAGGATCATATGTCATGCGACTTGTCATTCCTAAGTCAATAATCCAATTGTTTCTATTCTTAGCTTTAAATGGGGGAGAGAGTGTCGGCAGAGGAGCCATATATTAACTTTTGCCGACGGACTTACCGACGGACATTAATACCGTCGGTGAATCCGTCGGCAAAACCGTCGGTACACGTCACCGCACGGACCTGCTGTTCAAATCCATCGGTGATTCCGTCGGTATTTTTAACGGTGCACCCGTCACGTCACTGGTACGGATCTGGCATTTCAAATCCGTCGGTGATTCCGTCGGTTTTTTTTTACGGTAAATAGGTCCCCTCACGCGTACGGGCCCCAGTTTTTAATTCCGTCGGTGATTCCGTCGGAAAAATCACCCGCCAAAACCTCCGCGCTACTGCCCGCCCTTTTTTCATTAATTCTGAATTTTCGGTCGGTAATTACCGACGGACTATTTCCGTCGGTAATGACCGACCGAATTACCGACGAATATTTTCCGTCGGTGATTTCGGCCGAAAAATACCGACAGAAAACATTCCGTCGGTATGTCCGTTGGTATTTAGCGATTTTCTGGTAGTGTTTTCATTGGATACTAAGTTCCCTACTCCAATAGTACTCTCTATTAGTAACACGTAACTTTGGTGTGCTTGTTTATGCCATAATGAGTGCACACACCCTCATGGGCTTTCGATCTAACAAACAATGGCCTCTTGGAATTCAGTCCATGTGGACCAGGCCTGGGCCGAATGGTATGCTTATTAGATGATGATGGGCCAAAAAACTGTTCTGAGAGTTGCCACTAGGTCCAGCCCATTTGTTTGGGCTTATGAGAGTGAGGCCCTTGAAATCAGCCCAGCCTTCATCAACCTTCCTGCCACTCATGCCAGTCATCATGGTTTTTTCATTCAATAGCCCTAGGTTCCTCATGCCTCCCCTTCTCATCTCACCTCAGTCCATGTTTCTGCCTTTTGTTAGTAAACCGAAACTATCTCCACCTTCCTTCTCCATCATTACGGTTTGCCTGGTGTTCTCTCTTCTTACTTGAGCGAAGGCTTGCTCGATCGATGGTAGAGTAATTTGTTGAAGAATAAGTCAGCGGGTCTGATCAAATTGATCATCTAAACCATCTAAGAAGGTATAAATTTGATCTTCTTGAATTATTTTATTGTATTTTTTATTTCCTCATCACATGTCATGGCCTTTAGGCATTTATAGTTAATCTCTCACTAGAGAGTTTGTAAGTCGATGTAGTAGTCTTCTAAAGAACCACTCCTTTGTGTTGTTCGACTGACTTTGCTTTTTAAATTATATACCTAGACACTATCTCCTTTATCAAAGTAGGTTGTGGCAATGATATTTTAAGCACCTTTATCTATAGGAAATCTAATAAAATTCTCAATAAATTTGGGTTTAGAGAATTGATAATCCAACCTTTAACGATGACATTTTCTATTCTCCATTTACTATATGTTGGGTCGGTAAGTGCTGGTTGTATGATTTTACCAATGATTAATCCAAGTTTGTCTCTGCCGAAGATATATAAACATCTCCATATATGTGATTATAGTTCATAATTATGGCCAATGAATTTGATTCTACGGGTGGCTATAATTAGCAAGTCGGGGTTTTGGATAGAGTTGGTTTGAGTGTCGGTTCCAGAATTTGTGGTTGTAATCTAGGCATGGTTTGGTGGATTTGGTTCTGCCATGTTTTAGGTTGTCTGTGATTTGAGAGGAAGGAAAATAAAGGTTAGATTTGGAGAAGTTGTTTTGATACCTTGTCAAAGATAACTTAGAAACAATTGTGTTTGTATCAATTTATTGTCATACTTTCTTATTGCATAGAACGTGTGTGTAGTCCTGTTTAAGGATGGAAAGCTAAGAATAGAAATATACAAAATTCTTTCCTAAACTTATTTGTAATTTCTAATTTTCCTGATTTGTAATATCTCATGCTACAGTTAATCAATCCTTGAAACTGGAAACTACTTGTAATCGGTGTTTCTCTAAGAAAATCAATGAAATGCAAATGCATAAAATCTTTTCTCATGTCATTGTATGTAGAATCATCTCAATAAAAAAAAATCAAAAAGATTTCAAACTATGATTTATTTTATTTTCAAACACATCATAATCCTAATCCTGTTTCACCCTCAAATAAATAAATTATTAATGCCTCAATTTCAAGTGAAACTATAGAAGAAAACATTGATTGTCCTGATAAAATTTAATGTAAGGATTCCTATGTATCTGCTTTCTATGTCCTGAAGCTTAAGATCTATACTAGTGTTTCGCTACAACGTTTTCAAAATCAAATAAAATAAATATAGATTCACAGAGCTCATCATTCTCAATAATTTTAAATTAAATTTCAAATCCTCAACAAATGAACGAATATTTTCTTTTGGGATATATTTCAAGAGCTTACTCAGACTTCCCTAAGCTCCATCCAGCTAGAGTGGCTGTATCCGTCAAAGCGTCTCTGAAGCTCTGCACTTTGTCCATCGTCAAAGCTTTCTTCTTTATAAGTATAGCAAATGCATCCCCAAAGCTTCCTGTTTGATTTCTTACATGGGATGGATCAACCTGGTAGAATACCGGAATAACTATCTGTCCATTATTTTTTCTACGCTCAAAAATCTTTGCAAGCTCCTCTAAACACCATTTGGAGGATGCATAGTTTTCAGAAAAAACAATCACAGAAAGCTTGGCCTCTTCAATTGTTCTCAGAAGTGATTCCGGAATCTCATCTCCTCTCACATGCTGATCATCTACGAAAGTTAGGATTTGTTTCCGTTTCAGAGCAGCATGGAGGTGGCTGGTAAAACCAACACGGGTGTCTTCTCCCCTGAAACTAAGGAAGACATCATATTTAATTACTAGTGGTTGGGCGGTGGTTAAGGTGGAAGGAGTAGATGGCGATGGAGATATATGACGGTTTCGTATGATGAATCTCCAGAGATAAACAAACAAAAAGATAGAGAGAAACAAGAAAAGCATCGCCATTGTTTTGTGGAGAAACAGTCGAAGAAACAAGAGTAAGACTCTGGTGGGAAGGGAGAGAACGGAAATAACTCCAGGAAAAAGATGAGACTGATTGTGAATCAGTGGCTTAGGCTTTACGTGTTTAAGACCCTGCCTTAGGCATATGTAGGAGGTTGCACATTGTTGTCTTCCTGAAAGTGAAGTGATTTGATAGGAGAGGGTATTAATGGGCTGTTTGTCTTTCCTGTATAGAAAATGTATTTATAAATCTTGAAATTTTTTAATTTTTTATTTGAAATTAATTTTTTTACGTTTTAATATTCAAAATAATTTTTAAAAAATAAAAAAATATATTATATTAATTTTTTTAATAAAAAAAACAACAACTACGTACCACTTACCGAAGAAACCTTCCATGTCTTGAGTCCAAGTGTTTGCACCGAGGACTTTTTTACCTTCCATGTCGTAAATTATGATGATTTGATTGAGAAGAACTTGATACTCTACCGTCTACCCCAATAATTAGTGTTATTTGTATTATAACTTTTTTTAACATTTTAAATTTATTAGTTATTTTCTTAACATACAAAGCGTATTTCATAATTATTTTTTAAAATATTTTTTATTTTAAAATATATTAAAATAATATTTTTTTTATTTTTAAAAAAATATTTTTAATATTAACACATCAAAATAATATAAAATATTAAAAATATATTAATTTAAATAAAATAAAAATTAATTTTTTTAAAAAATGTTTTCAAAACACAACTTCAAACACTACTAACAGCTTTAGGATTTTGTTATATATTTTCTTTAAACAGTAAACACTTCTGTCCTGCATGATTCTTTAGTCTATTAACTTGTACTTCAAATTCTTTTATAATTTTCCTTGTAATTACGTATTTCTTGTCCTTGTTTTTTAAGGAACGGTTGCTTTTGATGATGGTCATATCAAAATGTGTCATAGCACCGTTGATTATTGTTGCTGCTACTGACTTGTTTAGAAATAAACCGTTTTTTGTTTTAATTTTAATTTTGATTTTTAAAATTAATTTTATATATATATATTTACATTATTTTACTGTGCTGAAGTAAAAAATAAATTTAAAATAAAAAAATATTTAGATGTATTTAAAAAACAACAGTTAAAACTCCTTAACACCCTATAATTATTATACAAGTCTAGAAAATGAATACAATTTACGGCATGACGTTGATAAGCCATTAGTTATTCATTGTACATCAACAGACATGTTATTATGGATTAAAATAGTGAAGTGATTATTTTATTATTTCTAGACAAAATCATTTGACTAACTATAGAGAGCAATAGAGTCTTTTTTACGAGGTACATTTGCCATCGTTATATTACTCAGGAAAAATCATTTTTTTAACATTTTAAAAAAATAATGAAATGCTTTAAATACTCTTTAAAAAAATTTAAACTAAAATCGGTGAGTGTTTCAACATTTTAATGCTTGATAGCATAATAAATAACTACATTGCCCTTAAATACAAAAAATTGTTAAATACAAAAAATTTAAAACTGATGTCCACTAACTTTTTTGTAATTTTATCAATATAAATTAGAGGCAATTAATCTCTTATTAAATATAAATATAATTAGGGGCATATGTATAATTATAATAATGAGGGTAAAGTTAGGGGCATATGTATAATTATAATAATGAGGGTTTAAAATCCAAGTATTTTTTTCATAACATTAAAGAGGGTGCATAGATTGTTGACTTCATGGGAATTTCCCGCGTACAAAAAGGCTTCATGTCTTCTTTTATATATATATATATATATATATAGAAGAAGAAGAAGAAGTCGTCTTGAAGGAGAGAGGAAGGGACGGGGGATGGGCCAATCCTCTTCTTCATGCAATAATAGTCATATTGACGGCGACGCCGACTTGACCTTAAGTGCTTGGGAAGCTGAATTGCCTTGACATTACGTAATTGCGTGTTTCTTTTCTTAACGGTGGCTTTCGATAATCAACAGTACTATGACTGTTGATTATGATACAAGGCCGGAAAACGAACACAGTTTACAGCAACTGGTGATTTTGGGCCTGCTTTGGCAACTTGATAGAATGTTTTCGGCTCTCACCATTTTCATGATGTGAGCTTACATGTCATTTTAGACCTACATCCAACCTTAAGCTGAAAAGCGAAAAAAGGAAAGAAATACTCAAAACCTTGGTCCAGTGACCTTAGTTTGGACTAGATTTAAATTAAAATAGATGAAAATTAACCCACAAAACTACTAAAACTATGAACTATGAACTATGAACATATTTTTGAAACTTTAACTGATGACAGAATGAACTAACTATATATGAACAATCAGTGCTATCAGTGGTCATATTAAACTACATATACATAAGAAAATAAAATTACAAATGCATTACCCCACAAAGTTTGAGTCTTGAATAACGAAGTCATCTACACATACCATGCAATGATGATATGAGAACCTGAAATTAAACACAATAAGCCTTCAAAGTCCAGGTCTTTAAAATTAGAAAAAAAAATATTCATGTGAACTGAGCAAATTAAAATAATAAGAGAAGGATGAGAAGAAGAAGAAGAAGAGGGAAGCTGTTAAGGGGTCGTAGAAACCAACAACTTGAAGGTGTTTGCCATCTCTTGGTGTATGGCTATCAACAGCAACAATTCTGTAAAATGCCCTGTTTTCATCCTAGTCTAGCTAAACGAATCTTCATCGCCATTTTCTCTTTATTTTGAATGTATGCTTCTGTATAGTCTAGAGACATGCTTCCTCAAAGATGTGTATATGATTAACTAGAACTACTCATGTTGTTTACATTAGGTCTTCATAAATCATCAATCCATGATTGAGAAATATCTATCGCTAACTATGCAAATGTCCAGTGTATCATTTACTTATACTATATTTACGTTGTGGACAAGGTTTTGCTGTAGCATCATAAGCATTGCTAGGGCAGTACATTTTCTTCCTCATGGACAGGCTCTCTATTACTTTTCAAGAGCAACTCTCTAAAATGTTGAAGAGATTGAGATACTTTTGTATTATATGGAACCAATGATATAAATTCTTGTTTTTTTTTTTTTTTCCTTTTCTTTGTAGTTGCTTTTCTCACATTCTTCTTGCCAACCAAGCTTGAACTTTTTTTCAGAGTGGGAGAATGCTGAAAGATAAGCCGATTACTTGGATTTCAAGCCTCAAAAGTAAATCCTGTTGGCTATAACAAGAAGAATGAAGAAATGGAAGGAGTTTTCTGTTAAAGTAAGTTGCAGTAGTTATAGTTAGTTTTTTTTCTGTTTTTTTCTGTTACAATTGTTTCTTGCATATATACTGTAAGAATCGTAGCCTCTAATCATTTGATGGTTGGAGATGATTTGATTCCTAAATTCTAGGATTCAGTTATTAACTGCATGCAACATATATAAAAGCAGGTTTTCCTGCTCAACAAAATACACAGTGGAATACAAGAACATTTATCATTCTCTTTGAAAATTCTTCTTCTACAAACTCTTCTTATAAACTAAAAATAAACATGGTATCAAAGTGTCAAGTCTAATTCCTGAGAGGGGCATAAACTGTGAGATCAGATTCATTGATTGCTTCACAAAGTCTCACTTACAAAAATGGTGGGATTAAGTTCTGCTAGAGAAGATTTACAAACTCCACATTTCAATGGTACAAACTATGATTTTTGGGCTGTAAAAATAGAGACTATCCCCATAGCATATGATCTATAGGATGTAATAGAGGTTGGAATACAACCTCAGCGAGCACTTGAGGTTGCAGAAAGCTCTAGAGATGAAGAGAACAAAGTTGAGCAAACCTCATTAGTAGTATCCACTACCTCCAAAGAAAACAAAATAAAGAATGCAAAGGCGTTGAGTCTCATTCAATGAGCATTATAAAAAATGAGAAGATTGAAAAAGGAGTTTAGGACGTTTTGAGCAGAGAGTTTAGAGGAGATAAAAAGGTAATAGCTGTAAAACTTCAAGCAATTAGAGCAGATTTTGAGTAAATGAGAATGTCAGATGGTGAAAGCTTACATAGCTACTTGGCTAAGTTTTTTGGAACTGTGAATAATCTGAAATCACTTGGTGAAGATTTATTTGAAATTATAATTGTGCAAAAACTATTAATCAGCCTAAGTAGAAGATATAAGTCCATTGTGTCCATTATTGAAGAAACACGAGATCTTGATGTTGTAAAAATAGAAGAGGTCATTGCATTTGTCTAAGTCTATAATAAGAGGGAGGATTTGCATGATGAAAGAGATAAATTAATGGGAATAGAGAAAGCATTTAGTAGTTTAAAGGTTGGAAATAACCAAACCTATGGTACATATAAGGGCTCACAGGGCAGATCCACTAAAAAATGGCAATCACAAAACAGGATGGGATGAAATTGGACTCAAAGCAGAAACTTGAATAACTATAACAACTCAAACTGGAATAACAGTACTGGGGGGAGCATTCAAGCAAGTGTAAAACCACAGTGTCAAGTTTGTCATAAGTATCACTTTACATTGTGTAGGCATAAAGGAAAACCAAGATATGGAAGATGCAATCGATTTAGCCATATTACAAAGGACTGTGATAGTCATAGTCATAAACAATTAGCCAACTATGCAAAGGAAAAAGAAGTAACCACAAGAACTATGTTCTATGCTTGTCATTCTGCAAGATAGAAATGTATGGTATGTGGACAGTGCTTGCAGCAACCATATGACATCGCAAGAATCCAAACTAATCAACATTGACAGAATTGTGACTTGCAAAGTTAAGATGGGATCTGGAGATCTAGTACAAGTAACTGGAAAAAGCATTCAAGTGGTGGAGACTCAGCATGGGAAGAGATATATAAATGAAGTGTTATTTGTTCCAGGCTTGGATGAAAACTTATTGAGTGTAGGCCAAATGATGGAGCATGGATATTATATCCTATTTGGGGGTCATAAAGGAGTGATAATTGATGATGAAAACCTCAACAATGTTGTAGCAGAAGTGGTCATGGGAGGAAATCGATGTTTTCCTCTTTCACTTAAATCCATGACACCTGCAGCAAGGAAAGCATCAGTGATTGAAGATTCATAGATATGGCATAGAAGATTGGGACATTTGAACTTTGTTAGCATGAAGAAGATGCAGCAGATGGAGATGGAATGTGGACTACCTGTGTTGACATAATTAAAGGATGTGTATGCAGGCTGTGTTTTAGGAAAACATCACAGGGAAAAGTTTGATAAAGAACAAGCATAGAGAGTAAGCTATCCACTAGAGCTAATACATATAGGTATGTGTGGACCAATGCAGAATGAATCAATTGGGGGAAACAAATACTTCATCACATTCATTGATGACTTCTCAAGAATGTGCTTGGTATACTTTCTTAAAAATAAATCTGATACACTTAATGTGTTCAAGAAATTCAAAGCCCTTGTTGAACTGCAAAATGGATACAAATTGAAGAAGCTAAGGAGTGATAAAGGTGGTGAATACTCCTCAAATGAATTTCAAGACTTCTATGCAAACCTAGGAATGGAGAAGCAGTTAATTGTTGCATACTCTCCTAAATAGAATGGAGTTGCAGAGAGAAGAAATAGAATAATTTGTGAGATGGCGAGGTCCATGTTAACCGAGAAAGAAATACTAGTGATTTTTTGGGTAGAAGTTGTGAGCACAACCGTGTATCTTCAGAACAAATGTTTTACAACATCTGTGATAAGAAAAACTCCATTTGAAGCATTTACAGGAAGGAAGCCAGGAGTCAAGCATCTAAAGGTATTTGGTTTCATATGTTACACTTATGTTCAATCATTCCTAAGGCAGAAATTTGATAGCAGGGCTGGAAAGGGAGTTTTGTGGGATATGAAAGCTGTGAAAAGGGGTATAGAGTGTATAATCTGAAATCTGAGAAGATTGTTCTCTCAAGAAGTGTGATCTTTAATGAGGATAAATCATGGAGTTGGGGGAAAAAATATATGAAATCAGTGCCAATGCCTCTCAACCTTGAAGAAGATGAAGTTGAAGGTGAAAACTCTAAAGAACAACCTGATGCAACCCAACCTGATAATGTTGGAGGTTCTCATTTAAACTCCATAATTCGTGAGTTAGTTGAGAATATTGGCAGTGATAGCAGTCAACACTCCACACCTAGTTCTACTCTAGTAAAGTTAAAGACCTTAGAAGATATATATGCAAGGTGTCATATGTGCATCATAGAACCTGAGAATTATCAAGAAGCAGCTGGAGATATAGCTTGGCAAGAAGCTATGAAGGAAGAACTGGAAATGATAGAGAAGAACAATACTTGGGAATTAGTGGAGACCAATTGACAAACCTATTATAGGAGTGAAATGGGTGTTCAAAACCAAACTTCATCTGGATGGAACAGTTTAAAAACACAAGGCTCGACTTGTAGCAAAAGGATATGCACAAAAATTTGGAATTGATTACCATGAAATTTTTGCATGAGTAGCAAGGTTAGATACAATTCAAACTCTTATTGTACTCGCAGCACAAAAGAGATGGAAGTTGTTTTAGTTGGATGTTAAGTCAACATTCCTAAATGGTGTGCTTGAAAAAGATGTGTATGTTAAGTAGCTTGAGGGTTTTGAAGTAAAGGATGCAGGGCACAAGATCTATAAATTAAGAAAAACATTATATAGACTTAAACAGGCACCAAAGGCCTGGTATAATGAGATTGATGCATACCTCTCCATGTGCAAATTCAAGAGAAGCACAAGTGAAGCTACCTTGTACATAAGGTTTGATCGTGAAGGGAACTTGTATTGATGACATTGTCTATACTAGTAGCAGTGAGAGGATATTTAATGAGTTTAAAAGAGAAATGAAGTAGAGATATGAGATGTCTGATCTTGGACTTCTTCATCATTTCTTGGGCATGGGAATACTGCAAACTGACCAAGAAGTATTCATTCATCAAAGCAAGCATGCCAATTCCTTGCTTAGGAAGTTTGGGCTTGAGGATTGCAAACCAGTTTCAATTCCTTTGTCCACTGGTGAGAAACTAAAAAAGGTGAATGGGAGTGAGTTAGCTGATGAAGGGCTCTACAGGAAAATAATAAGAAGTTTACTATATTTAACAGCAACAAGACCTGATCTAATATATGTTGCTAGCTTGCTATCACGATTTATGAATAGTCTTATAAAAATGCATATGGGAGCTACAAGAAAGGTTTTAAGATATATGCAAGGGACACTCAACTATGGCATTGAATATATGAGAGACCAGTTAGCAACTCTTATTGGATTATATGATGCAAATTGGGCAGGAAGTGAAGATGATAGCCAGAGCACCTCTGGCTATGCATTTAGTTTGGGAAGTAGAGCATTCTCTTGGGCCTCTGTGAAACAGAACACAGTGGCAATATCAATAGCAGAAGCTAAGTATGTCTCAGCATCTGAAGCAACAACACATGCCATTTGGTTAAGATTTGTTCTTGATGATTTTGGTGAAATGCAAACTGAAGCAACACCTATGTTCTATGATAATATGTCAGCAATTTTGATGGCTAAGAATCTAGTTTTTTCATTAAAGAACCAGACACGTAAACAAGAAGTATCATTTCATAAATGAAGCTCTGCAAGAGGGAGTCATCAACATGCAATTATGCAGAAGTGAAGAACAACTCACAAATATTTTTATGAAAGCATTGCCTAAAGACAAATTCAAGCAACTAAGATTGAAACTTGGAGTTAAACTAGTAAGCAGCTTAGGAGAGGCTGTTGAAAGATAAGCTAATTACTTGGATTTCAAGCCTCAGAAGTAAATCTTGCAGGCTATAACGAGAAGAATGAAGAAATGGAGGGAGTTTTATGTTAAAGGAAGTTGCAGCAATTACAGTTAGTTGTTTCTGTTATTTTTATGTTACAACTATTTCTCGCATAGCTGTAAGAATCGTAGCCCTCAATCATTGAATGGTTGGAAATGATTTAATTTCTAAATTCTAGGATTTAGTTATTAACTACATACAACATGTATAAAAGTAGGTTTTTCTGCTCAACAAAATACACAGTGGAATATAAGAACGTTTCTCATTCTCTCTGAAAATTCTTCTTCTACAAACTCTTCTTATAAACTAAAAATGAACAGAGAACACCTTACAATTTATTGACATCATTGGCCTCAGTCAGGTATGCTTTTATTTGTTATAGTGCTCTGGTTAATGTTTCTTTCACACACGCATAGATGTTGATTTCTAAGCTGATAATGGTTAAAACAAACTTCACATAATCTAATGTTGTGCTAGTACTCAGATCCTTTGACGTGATCCGTAAAAATAGCATGTATACAACCATTAAGCTGATAATGATTCCTTTTGTCTATTTTGCATATGTCCCAGGGGAAGTTTTATGTCATAGCTAAATTTAGTTCAGTGAACCTTGAGTTTCTTTAATGAGTGGGTTGCTTGTTACAATGGCCCTGAAGATTTTAAGCAAGATGTGAGGTATAACCTACTCTATAAGTCTTTTGTCCTTAGTGTATTTATAGAGTAATTGGCACAATTTCGTAAATCATACGGAAACCAGGTCTGAAATCAAGTCTGTTTATTCATGCTAAATTAATTAAATACGACGCTCTTAGTATCATGTTAGATAAATAGGTGTCATATGTTGGGTCAACATTATTTAGCAACCCAAATCACATGTTTACTAGGACAATGAGTTTTTATTAATAAAATAAACCTTGGTTTTGCAAAGTAAAGGGCACGAAAAATTTTATACATAGCAAATCTCTTTTGTGTCTAAATGTTCTTTAAACACTAGGTTTTTTACCATGTTCTATTCATGTTAGAAGTCTGAGTCAAGTTGACAACCAAACTACCTATGATGTTGGATCAATAAAACTAAATCTAAGAAGAGGTCTAGGTTGTGCAGAGTAATCTAGTAAAAAACCTCATAACTTTCATACTTCTTAAATTTTATCAGGATCCAGTTTTAAAATGAGGTTGATCAGTTGAAGGTGTTTGGAAGTGTGGTAGCGGTTGCTTTTTAAAGTATTTTTTGTAAGCAAATGCATCAAAATAATTTTTTTTATTTTTTCAAAATTATTTTTGATATCAGCTCATCAAAATTATCTAAAAATACCAAAAAAATATTAATTTAAAGTAAATAAAAAAATAAATTTTTTTTCAAAAACACTTTTGAAACGCAAAAACAAACAAGACCTACTACTAAGGTCTGAAATTCTTCTAAATTTATAATAAGATTAGTTAGTTGTAATCCACTGAGATCTAGAATTTTTCTAAATTAGGATAAAAAAATATTGTTTAAGCTAATTATGTTATTTTTCATAGTTCTTAGTTTGCTAGGCTAATTTTGAGTTTATTTAAAGAGCTATAAGATATACAATAATAAAATCTTGAATTTAAAGTTTTTAAAGTTTGCACGCATCTAAATAAACAACCCAATAACCATTGTGTATTTTATAAAATATTAAAAGAAAAACATTTTAATCAATAAAAAAATTAATAAAAAATCACATATAAATCTTATCTACCTCTCTAAAAATTAAATACGCTCAATATCATTTAATACTAATCACAATTTAATTAATTAAAACATAAACCAAAAATTTATTTGCAAAAATATACACAAATAATGAATTAGTTTTTTAAAAGAAAAATTGAAAAAAAGAATAAAAAAAGAACCAAGTCAGGAATATCGTATTTGTTTTGGGTTTAGAAAATATTTACCAACGCTAGAGTTGGAAATATTTGTAGGCCTTGAGATCCAAACTCAAGGAAGTAAAATTTATAGCTTAGTCTGAACCTATGCTAGCAAATCCACATAATTTGGGAGCAAATGATATATCATTTGAATCTCAACATGCTATGTATTTTCAATTTGATTAGCCAACATATCTCATAAGAATGTCATTTATCATTGACCTTACAATGAAGGAATCTCAAAAGAACAAAATGTTAAAAAGATATAGTCTGGATAAATCAGTTGTCTTAGAGCAAAAGATGAGGGCATTTGAGGGAGCTAGTCTATATGACCAAATAAAGGATCTCAGATATGTTTGGTGTTCAACGTGATCATTCCTAAAAAATTTAAAGTACTTGAACTAGTCAAATATACAAGAATTCAATGTCATGTAACTCATCTCAAGGCATACTGTAATAAATTGACTGAGGTGGTCTATAACAAAAAACTGCTCATTCACTTCTTTTAAAACAGTTTGAGTGATGCTACCCTTACTTAATATATGTGGTTAGACAATACTAAAATAAAAAGGTGTAAGGATTTAGTTGATGTTTTCATTTGGCAATATAGGTTTTGATATGTCAAGCTTGCAAGCTATGAAATTAAAAGGACAACAATGAGTCCATAAAAAAATACACTCAAAGATGGCATGAAACAGCCACACATGTTAATTCTTATTTGTTGGAAAAGAAAATGATCAATTTGTTTGTCAACAATGCATTACAGGAGAGTCCATAAGCATTTCCTATGAATAACACATTTCAGACAATGCATGCACATCCAACAGTCCATAAGCTACATTAGATGATTCCAGATATTGCTATCTTCTAAATGGATCAGAGATGAATACAAATTTCCTGATTTCTGATAACTTGAACGTACAGGAGAGGCCAAAATAGGAACCTTAGCTACAAATTAACTCCGGTAAGTCATCTGACTGAACAATGACCACCAGGAGCACTTGAAGATATTTATCAGATTAGAAGAGGACAGGGACGAAGAGAAACAAAAAGTGCGAATCGGGTACTGTGGAATAGGATGAAAGCTCCCACTCAATGGTAACAACAATTGTGGTCATATGGCCATGGCTAGACTTGGAAAGCTCGACCCAGGCAAAGTAGCGGCACAACAAATCTCCTGGCTATAATTGGCATCCTTGTGTGTTCAAAGGGAGGTTCGTAAATTGGGAGTCCAGGTCCCTGCTGTTACTATGGCGATAAAAAAAAAAAAAAAAAAAAGGCAGAGTTGGCGGAGAATAATTATCCTCTCCCTTAATTTTTAACAAATTTTTTGATAAAAAAAGTATTTTTGCTAGAAAAATAACACGAATAAGAAAGGAGAGATTTCGTTAAAGAAATAGCTTTTTTTAGTGCTTTAAATCATTTGAATTCTTGCAAATATTTATTTTAATTGCGTGAAGTTTTTCTTAAAAAAAAAAAAACCATGTTTTTTTTAAAAAAAAATTTTACATGTTTTCGATAAGCAATACATGGATAAGAAAATGAAATTTTAACTTAAAACATATTTTTTCATCTATAATCTAATTACTTAATTTCTAAAAAAAAGAAATTGTGTGTGTGTAGGTGCGCATGACAAAAAAGAAAAACATAAACGAACTTACAAAGATTTGAGCAAAAAATATATTTAATCAGTGTAATTATTCCTAATAAATTTAGGAATAAAATGAAGTATTTTTTTATCCTTCTCCTTAATCGAGTCATTAATAAATATATGATATGTGGTTATCACTATTAAAAAATAAATGAAAATTTATAAACATAGCTAAAAAACCCAATTCAAGAAAATCTTTTGAAGGCTAACCCAATTGAGTTATAGATCCATGGGAGCTTTATAAAAAGTTAACTATGATTTTAATGGCTGATAATGTAATAGCCCGGTCCAACCTATCGTATATTATCTGTTTTGGGTCTTATTGTCCTCACAATTTTATTTTTGGTAACGCGAATCCACTTCCGAGCCCGACGTCCTAAAATACATACAACAGGTTAATGTCCAGCACTACTAATAAGGTTAGTTACCAACTTCTCACCCGCCAATATAAGATATTACAATCCACTCTTCTTAAAAAGTCCGACGATCTCGTCAGCACTACCGGACAGCTAGTGAGGCCAACTCTGATATTAAATATAAAAGTCTGGCCCAACTTGTTATATATTGTCCATTTTAAATTTTATTATCCTCATGATTTTATTTTTAAGGACACGAGTTTATATTTAAATCTAACACTCCAAAAATTTATATAATAAGTTAATGATTAACACTACTAATAAAACTAGCTACCAATTTATTCACTGTTGATATGAGATACTACAGGTAAATTTGACGAATGATTTCCGCGACCCACAACACATCGATCAATTCCTAGCTTAGCTGTATAAGAGTATGTTCTTGGATCGAACAATTTTGCCAGTCTACCATGTGTCAGTGGTCCACGACACATTACCATATTAAGCAATTCCTACCTGAGCTGTATAAGAAAGAGTGTGTTCAAAATAGATTGCTCTTCCTGTGATAGAGTTAATTTAGAAGTCAAAAGGGGTACCTATAGCTAGGGATCTATAGAGATAAAGTGATTGGTGTTTTCACTATTTATCTCATAAAATGACTGTATTACTTCCTATTTATAAGTTAATTAATAACTCATTAGTTATTTTTATGAGGCAGACAATATTTTATTCTTATTTTTAATAAAATAATCAAGATAGTAGGGGTTGGATTTGGTTTAATTAAATTGAAATATTCATTTAGATCAAATAAATTTAACCAAATTAATTATTTATCTAGTTTAGTTAAAAACCCGACTTAAATTGGACTCTAAATCCTATTTTTTTCACCCGAAATTTGTTCTTAATTAAATATTAACATATGGGGGTTTGGATTTAATTTAATTAAGTTAATCGGTCACTAAAATTTTTATTAGATCAAATGGATTTGACTATATTAATATTTTGTCCAATTCAATTAAAAACTTAATTAAATTAGATTTTAAATACTGAATTTCTAAACCCAAACCAAATTTAATCCTATTGAAAGGGTTGCCTATCACAATGGTCATGATTTCACTAATCATAACTCAAACTTGTTATAGGAGCTTTCTTTTATCCTATGTTATGAAAATCTTGAAAACTATGATCAAATTTAAACATTTTTACTGATTATTGGAAGCTTCATTAGACCATTTAGCATGCCCATAACTGGCAGTAAGTACATGTCCTCCTTGAATCTAAACTTTCAATTGTTTTAGAAATTGAAGCAAGAATTCCAGAGTGTAATTTCTGGGTTATCTGCTCGTAAATTAATGAATATAATGTTGAAGAAATTAAATGAAAGAAAAAACAGGCGACATAAGATATTATTTTGGCTATGAAAGATCAGCTAGTACTATTTCAATTACTATGAAAAAGAAGTATCCATTGATTTACTATGTAAGGGACAATTTAATTTCTAAATCTAGCTAGCTATAGTTTTCGCGACTTCACTACTTTATGTATTCTAGATTCTCTACATGAATAGACTACTAAATACTACCATTAATTTCTTGATTTTATATTAATAGAAAATCAAGCAAAAGTTGTTTTAGCTTTTTGACTAGCATGGAAAATTAACATGTGGGGTATGATTAATTCTTTCACATCAACTACATAATATCCCGAATTTCTTAACGTATTGAATGCTTTATTTGTTTATTGATTTTGATGATAACATAGGAGTGAAACGGTTTTTTTTTTAAATTAAAATATATTTTAGTATTGAAAAATTATATCAATTTAAAATTTTAAATTATTAAATAAAAATTATATTTTATACTTCAATTTATTAATTAAAATAAAAAAAATAAGTTTCAAACTCATTACCATTTAACAATAGTTTTAAGAACCAAATAATATAATTAAGAATATAAGTCGTTGTTATTAATTTAATTAGATTCATATTAATATTAAAAATAAAAGAAAATAGTTATCCTCTGTATAGATTTAACTTCTTGATAAAGGGATTTGTTTTATATTTATTGTTCAAAGTTTCAATCTTAAATCATTTAAGTTAAATGTGATCTCAAAGATTTATAGTATGTTTTGAGATAAATGAAATAGAAGGAAAGAGTTGTGTAATAATAATAATAATAATAATAAGCCTCTTTTCTTTGTTTGAAAGCTAAAATTAGAAATAGAAAATAAAGAAACGGATTAACATAAATCTTTATCTTTCTTTGTTTATATACACAAAATTTATCTGCTCAAATTCAGAGAAAATTGAAGTAAATAAAAAAAAATGAATAGAATTTCACTAGTAAAATCTTATAAAAAATTATATTTATTTCTTTTCCATCATTATATATAAACAAACAAAACATTATTTTCCTTATTTTAGTTTCTCTTCTATATATCCCTTAACATTTTTTATTTTCCATGTAGATTATTAATTAATTTATTTTAAATGTAAATGATTTCTTTAAAATATGAGTATAAAAAAACAGAAAGATTTATGGTGTTGTGAGAATAACTAACACCGTATTAATTATTATTTGGGATTTGTTTTTTAAAGTAACAGCCACAAAAATAGGAGTAAATATAAAATTCGTTATCCTATAAAAAATAATAAGAAAATTAGTTACTCCTTATAATTATTTTTAGAGGATTTTTCTTTAAATAACTAATAAAATTTCACTAATATAAAATTCTTTATCATAAATTAACTGTAGAAAAGCCGGCACAATCATGCCCTCATTGCTTAAAAAAAGAAAAAAAGAAACTAAGTTTGAAGATACCATTACTTCTTTAATAATTAACGTTGTTGACTGGTAGAAAACGAAGACTAGTGAAAAGCTATCCATCTCAATATACGTAATAGCTGTGGAAAAACTTGGATGCTTTGGTTTTGGCTCCTGGCAATTTCCACGAGCCTTCCGACTAGGAAGTTTCCTCGGTGCTTCCCCTTAATATTGATGTTTTCAATTAAGTAAGAACAGGGACATGTAGAAGTGGATCGAATCACACCCAGGAAACTGTTTTTTTATATTCAAATTATATCTGGAAGTTGTTGTTTCATAATTCTTATTAATTTTCTTTTTATTTCCAGAATTTTTTTTATTAGTTTTTAAAAATCTATTTAATTCAGGTTTTATTAGTTAGGTTAATTTAACTTATCTATTGACAAAAAATTATTAACAATTCAGAAACATGAAATCAGAATTCTCTCTATAATATAATTCTAATTTAAAAGTTTGTGGAGCCATGATTTTCTTAAAATAAATTAATGCAGCATATAGTGACTCCCTCATATATATATATAGTCCATACGTGAAATTAGTCCATACATTGACATTTCAGGTTTGATTGACAGGTAAAGACAACTTTGTTCATTCATGGAGATTGAATGATAAAATCGTTGTATTTTTGCCAACTTTTATTCATATGTGGACTAGTAATAGTAACTATATATAGGTGTGCTTTTAAAGCTTAAAATATTGTGGTTGTTATTTTCGGTGAAGAACAAAATTAATTAATTAGGTTCAATATCAGTTCAATGAATTAAATTTCAGCTTTATATTCTACTAGAAATGTCACAATCACAATCACAGTTTTTTACATTCGGGGCAAGGCAGGTTCATCCAAGTTAAATGAAATAACTTTTTTATAAAGAGATGTTGTTTAGATAAAATAAAAATTAAAAATAAAATCAATGAATTATTTACTGGGTTTTATTCAAGTATATGCTATCGTTAATCAACTCAAGTTTCTGACCTAATCAATTCCTTTTTTTATTTTTTTATAGATTGGTTTAGATTTCAAATCAACTTTTACTAGTTCTAAGTCGACCAACAGTTTGGTTCAAGTTTTATAACAGTAACTATAATACAAACTATGTTAATTTTTATATATTTTTATGAAACTAATTATTTTTTTATTTTTTTATAATTTTTTATAAAAAAATTCATGATAGTAATTTTTTATTGAAATTTAATTCTCATGTGATGTTAAGCTTTTATTTTAAAAAATTATTTTGTTTTCATAAAAAAAAATATGTATTTTTTCAAACATCAATAAAAAGGAGACATTTGGTTAAAGAAATTTTTTCCTTATTGATTTAAATAATTTCAATTCTTGAAAATATTTTTATTTTAATTGTGTTAGGTTTTCATTTAAAAAAGTATGCTATCCATAAAAAAAATACATGTTTTCATAAAACATAAATGAAATATATGGATAAGAAAATGAATTTTTAATTGAAAATATATTTTATCCTCTATAATTTAATTGTTTAATTTCTTAACAATATTTATTTTAATAATTTTAAACATTTTAAAAATAAATATAAAACATGTTGTATATTTGTATATGTGAAACCACTTTACATCACTTTAAATTATTACTTCTACAAATCTAGTATATATTATTATGATAATAGTTGTGTTTTTAGTATTTTTTTATTTTAAAAATACAATAAAATTATATATTTTTTAATTTTTTAGAAATTATTTTTTATATTAAAATAATTTTTAAAAAATAATCTTATATAGAAAAACAATTCAAATTAATAATAATAATAAAAGACGGCTTGGAAACGAACAGTCTCAATCATAGTTATTAAACCCGGCCCGGGGGTTGACCCGGCCAAAGGGCCGGGTCTCGGGTTTCATGGGTCAACCCAAGTTAACTCGAGTCAACCCGAAAAAATTAAAAAAAAAATAAAGTTTTAATATTTCATATGAAAAAAACCATGTAAATATAGATTATACATATTATAAATAATGAAGTTTAAAATAATATTTTAAATTTTGTTTTATCTCACATTAAAAAGATATTATGTTAAGCTTTTAAGTTGAAGTATTTAAACTAAAAAAGTTTTTTATCCCACATTGAAAAAACATAACTTTTTTCTTTGGAAACATAAAGTATATATACTAATGGGTTTCAAATCCCACATTGAAAAAACATAAATTTTTTCATGGCAACATATAGTATATATATGAAATGACTTCAAACCCCACATTGAAAAGATATTATGTTATCCTTTTAAGTTGAAGTATTTAAACCAAAAGATTTTTTATCCCACATTGAAAAAACATGATTTTTTCCTTGGGAACATAGAGTATATATACTAAAGGGTTTCAAATTCCACATTGAAAAAACATAATTTTTTTCATGAGAACATAGAGTATATATATGAAAGGGCTTCAAATCCCATATTAAAAAATATTATGTTATCCCTTTAAGTTGAAGTATTTAAACCAAAAGGTTTTTTATCCCACATTGAAAACACATGATTTTTTCCTTGGGAACATAAAGTATATATACTAATGAGTTTCAAATTCCACATTGAAAAAACATAACTTTTTTCATGGGAACATAGAGTATATATATGAAAGGGCTTCAAATTCCACATTGAAAAGATACTATGTTATCCATTTAAGTTGAAGTATTTAAACCAAAAGGTTTTTTATCCCACATTGAAAAAACATGATTTTTTCTTTAGGAACATAGAGTATATATACTAATGGGTTTCAAATCCCACATTGAAAAAATATAATTTTTTTCATGTGAACATAGAGTATATATATGAAAGGGCTTCAAACCCCACATTGAAAAGATACTATGTTATCATTTTAAGTTGAAATATTTAAACCAAAATTTTTTTTATTCCACATTTAAAAGAAAAAAAAACCCGGGTCTCGTCCAGGTTTGCCCGGGTTGCTCGGGTCCCGGGTCGACCAGCCGGGTCGCCCGGGTTTGGCCGGGCTGTTGCCATAGCCGGTCTTTTATTAAACCCGAACCGGTCCAGCCACCGAGTCGACCCGCCAGGCCGGGCCGGGTTTAATAACACTGGTCTCAATATATACGCCGCTACGAAAACTACCGAACTGTCAGGTTGTGTCAACATCTCCTGTGACATTAGGACCACCATGGTTAGGGACAAGTGGTCAACTCCTGCTGTCACCACATCCTCTTCAACCACACCAATATATTTCAGTACTGCCCCATCACTCTCAACAAATTGCCGCCGCCGCCGCCACCATCGCAGCAATCAATACCCACCGACGTCTTGAACGTTCTAATAATAAGCGTTTCTAACATGGGATTGCTTCAAGAATTAAAGGTGAGGTCTCAGTTGCAGTTGTGTAGCTAATATAGTCATCCGGATATTTAAGTTATGTTTTGCAATGCTTTTTTAAAATGTATTTGGAATGAATACATCAAATTAATGCTAATTAATGTTTTTTCAGATATTTTAATTTTTTTTAAAAAAAAATTTAGATATTTTTAAATTATTTTAATATGTTCACTCCAAAAATATATTTTTTAAAAAATTAAAAATTATTATTTTAATACATTTCTAAAAAAATTACTTTAAATTATATAATATTAGTCACGTCATGCAGAAATAGTTACGCTTCACGTCTCCAAAGTGAACAAACTCCAGTCAATAGTTTGGTAGATAGAGACAAGGGTATAGAAGACGCCATTTTTGAGCTATTTTTATAAGGCTTCATATTGTAATTCTTTCTATTCAAAGCTCATAGGACACTGCGGAGCTAGCAGACATAAATTAAGAAGAAAAGCGAATGGAAAAGACTAGATATCTATTAGAAGGTTTTAATTTTCTTAAAAACAATCAAATTTTTAAGATAAAAAACGATATAATTACAAACCAGGCTCTATAACAAACTACCAGTGGAGTGGAAAAGGCTCTTGTCGTGCTGCCATCAGCTTATATGTGAGACTCTTCAAAGACCATACAGGGGAAGATCTTCGACGTCGACCCAAACATCTTGCCCCATCAAGATCATCACCTTTCGTTGAGCTCTAACCGTGTACCTCCTGATCTCATTAGCTTCGTCGTCGCTCTGCATGAAGAAGACAACCCTGTCTTCGGGAGCAAGGCCTTTCTGCTCTACAAAACGGCCCCAAGAAGAGCGTAGAAGAACGGGTTTTGCGTATGCTCCAGTCAGACGGGTTGACAGGCAGAACCTCCATGTATTATCAGTAGCATCGAGTGCTTCAAAATTCATGAAATGGTCTCCTTCAGGAATTGGAAAAGCCTCGAGGACATGGGTCGGAACTGAAAGAGTATGGCTTATATGGGATGGTTTTAGTTTCTTCGTGAAGAGATGCACTTGTTGCTCCATTCCTTTTCAGGAGATACAAGACTAGTCTCTGTGAAGAGAGGAGGCTAAGGTGGAAGCAGACATAAGTTATATACACACACACTAGGAAACAAACAAAGAGAATGAGAGAGAGATGTTAATACACAAGGTTACTCCATGTGATCTATTTTTTTAAATAGTTACACGAGAAGAAAACAAATTTATGATATATTAAAATTCATAAAAATATCTCCATTTAATAACTGAGTAGGAACAAACTTATAAAGATTTGAGAAAAGAAAAAAAAAGGAGTTTGACCCTATGGTATGCAATTATTATGGCTAAAAGGTTCAACAAAAAGATGAAAATTTAGGAAAATATCTCCATTTAATAACTTGGAAAGATCCTTTTAAAGGAACTTTTTCTCATTCTCTTCTCTTTTTCTTTTTTGTTTGTTTCTTTGGAGCCTTTTTATTTGTTGGGGGGGGGGGGGTAGTTTGTGATTTTTAAAAAATTGTATATTTCCTTACAAGAAGTATTCTTTTGTATGCTCTGGAAGAAATGGGATCGGAGAAAGGCTCTATCCCACACACACTTGGGTAATCAAATACTGTTGCGGAACAGGCAAATTTACAAAAATGGGATTTTTGTAGCTGATGGTCTTTTTTCCCGCCATCACAGTATAGGTGAAGATGGGATATATAGAGATGGTGAAGATGGGATTTGAGAGAGAGAGAAAAAAAAACAGGTTTAACCAATCATTAGAGTGCAATTATTCCTAATAAATTTGGGATTTTTATTATCTTCATCTCAGTCATTATTAATAATAAACATATGGTATGCGATTATTATGGTTAAAAGGTTAAACAAAAAGATGAGAATTAAGGAACATAACTACAAAAATTGTAATTTAACCCTAATTTAATTTAAACACAAAACCTGACAATATAATATAAAATTAAGTTATTTAAAAAATATTTTGAAGGGAAACCAACTTAAAAATCGTTAAATTGTCGGGATATTTTCAAATTACATGCCTAATTTGATGTCTTTTTCATCGAATCTAAACTTGTGGTTACTATAATTTTCTTCAGATGAAAACAAGCACTTAGTCCATTATATTTCGGTAAAGAAGTACTTGTAAACGAACCCGGTTCAAAAGCTTTTAGAAGACATGGATGGTAAGTACTTGGATAAAAAAGAAAGCATGTGCAAGAATTAATTTCATGTGTTATCTACTTGTAAATGGGGTTTGTTCTTGTGAGGCTTTTCGTTCTTGGGAGGCTTGGCTTTTCGTTCTTGTGAGGCTTTTCGCTCTTGTGAGGCTGAAACAAGCTAGCAAATTCCAAGCATAAGTGATGATAGGAGTCAAAGAAGACGATGGCAGCACTTTTGCTCATCTTAACAAACTAATCTTTTGAGTAAATAATAAGAAATGAATAGATAAAAATATTTTTGAGAATGGGTTAAGACAACAAAATTTGAAGTTTGAGGATGAAATTATTAAATTTGAGAGTTATATTGATCAATAATTGAAGAATTAATAGGTTGGAGACTTTAATTAAAAATTTTAATTAATTAAAGAAATCAGGGGCTTGATTAAAGAAATACCAGAGTTATGGGTTGATTAGAAACAAATTTCAGGAGATTAAAAGACTAAGGACCATGGTGAAATTGCGGGTTTACTTTAGAAATTTTAACTGATTTTTCCAAAGATAATTTTAAAAGAATTAAAAGTTGAAGATATAATTAAGGACCAAATTGAACAATCCGGAAATTAAGGACTGTTTTGTAAATAGTGTTATAATTTAGGGATTCGGTTGAAATTAATCCAAATGGCAAAATTAAAAGAAATTTTTAAATAATTGAGATCCAATTGTTAAATTTCCAAAGATCAGGGGTCAAAATGAAAGTATCCATTTCAACCGAAACGACGTTGTTGCTAGGTGGAACAGCCGTGCTTGGTCTCTTCATCCAGATTCAATAGGAGAGCTGAAAATCTGCAACAAATTTGATCTAATCGTGGACCACGTCTCTTGCCCACAATCTCGTTCGTGGATTGAATAACAGTCCTTCAAAGGCAAAACTGGTTAGACGCAAGCGACTGGATCTCTATAAGAAGGAGAGCAAAAAAACCAGAGCGGGGGGACCGAAAACTAGAGCAAAAACAGAGGCAGAACTAGAGCAATAACAGAGCAAAAAACCTAGAGAAAGAAATAATACACAGAGAGAAGGAGAGGAAAGGAAACCAGCATACACAAATAATTGTCCCTGCCATTGCCTTCATCTCTGCAAACACCCCTGCACAAAAAAGAAAACACCCAAAACAAACTCATAGTAGGGCGGCATCATCTTCTTAGTGTTAAAGGTTGTTGAGAAAAAGAAAGGAAAACACATACCAGTGAGCACAGAAGGAAGACAAAAGGGAAACAGTAGGCGAGAATCATCATCAGTGCTATAAGCACCTTCAGTCTCTAGAAGCAGGTGTTGCTACCCAATTTGGCCCATGTTTTGATAAATTTTCAGAAAAAATCCAAAAATTGCGAAAAACATCAAAAATCCAAAACAATACTTTTTTAAAATATATTTGCATCATTTTTATAATTTTTAGTATCGTCTCAAAAGAATTTAAACTTTCAAAGGTTTTTAGAACGCGTTTGACTTTTAACGCGATATTTTTAAAATCATCAATTTTCCTCATTCGAGTCGATGTTGATAAGAAAAGTCCAAAAAAAAAAAAAAACCAAATATACAAAAAAAAAATAAAAATAAAGAAGAAGTTGAGGGACCAAATTTGAAAATCTAGCAATATTTGTACCTATAAATACTAGTCTCTACAACACACACAAAGGGGGAAGCAATTTTAAAACATTAGAAAAATACAAAAAAAAATAAAATTGAAAGAAAACCCTAACCCTAAAAGCAGCTTTTTTCAAAGGGGGCGGTGCCCCCCTCCCTTTCCTCTCATCTTCTTCAGGCCGCCTCCGCCCCCTCCATCACTGTTTCCTTTCTTCTCGCCAGCCCTCACCATCTCCTTCTCCCCTCATCCCATCTCCACTGTCAGCCCCCAAAACCAACACCCCCTTTGCTGCAGAGCTTCCTCCCTTAGCAGCACTCCATTAATGAGAAAGTAGATCTTTCAGACGCATAGGCTTTGAGGCGGCATTTACTAGAGTGTGGTGTATAATTTTGAGAACGTAACTGAGCTGTACACATACAAAGAATAAGAAACATTCTATCATTGTAGACCTCTTGGAAAACAAATTTTGTATGTTAATACCAGATAAAAGAACAAGTTTTATACATTTCTCTAATCAAGTGAATTGATATCATGTGCTCAGGAAAGCCAACACAGGATTGCTATTAACAATTTAATGAATTAGGCAAAGAGAATGTTTGCCTAATTCATTCCCTAATTTAACATGTCCTGTCATCACTGCATCATACTTGGGCCTTTACCAAGTTGTTGAACATGACCATGGTAACTAGTGAAATGAACATAAACACGACTTCAAAGCTAAACTAGTTACCGGAATTGGCAGTCTATCCAACAAACTATCAAATCCGAAGCCTGTCGGCAATTCAGCCTTCAACCAGCACTAGATCGGTTGGCTAAATCTAAGAAGAGGTCTAGATTGCTTAGCAGAGCAATCAATCTGGTAAAAAAGATTATAATTTTTAGACTCCTTAAATTTTGTTATGAGATTCTACGGATCCAGTTTTATAATGAGATTGGTTAGTTGTAATCAATTGAGTTTCAGAATTCTTCTAAATTAGATTCAAAAGACATTGTTTGAGCCAATTTTATTATTTTTCATTTTCATTTTATATTTCTTGGTTTTTTTAGGCTAGTTTTGAGTTTATTTAAAGAGTTACAAAATATACAATAATAAAATCTGTTGAATATTAAACTCAATATCAGAAGGTCAAGGAAGGCAACCACCACTTGCAGCCACAACTGCCACCAACCGACCAGCCACCAGCCGCAAGTCGCCGACCAGCCACCAGCCGCAGCCGCCAGCCGCCTTCACACTTGGAAAGTTTGAATTTTCTTGTTTTGAATTCATGTATAAATAGAGTGCCCAGTTTGTGTTAATGTGTGTGGAGAGAATTGAGAGAAACACTAGAAAGAGAAAGAGAGAGAGAGGGCGTGTATTGTTAAGCTTTTGTTGTTGTATTAATTGTAAGCTTCGGATTTTGTAATAAAACCTTGTGTTTTACCCCCTCTGAGTGTTTCAAAGCCACCACCAGTGGTTTCTCCCACCAACAATTGGTATCAGAGCCCCGTTCGTCAGAAAACAGAAGAGTTTTGGGTATATCCGAATTTTCAAAGTTGTCAAAAACGAGTTTTGATCATTCCACAGTGTAGAGTTCATCAAGACGAACTCACTGTCTCAAGAATCAGCCTGATCGGAGACCTCGGTGAGCCACACGCGCCGCCTGAAGATTCTGCCCAGATCGCCCATGCGCAGCCACGCGACCAGAGGTTGAAGACGACTAAGCCACACGCGCGCCATATTTGAGCCGCGCCGAGCCGATTAAGCCGAGTCCTAGCCGAGCCTCAAGCCGAGTCCAGCCGAGCCACAAGCCGAGCCGTACGCGCGCCGAGCCAAGCTGTCATCAAAGCCGCGCCGAGCCAACAAAATATTCCCCAGAATATTCCCGGTTCAACCCAGCGAACCGCCCGCCGTACAGAATTGGTGTTTTGACCGGTTCACCCCTTTTCTGACCCGATTTCAACAAAGTCAGACCGGTTCCCTATTTGGACCATTCCGGATCGATCTACAGTGTCCGTTTGGCCAAATTCGGCTCCCAGAAGGATATAGTCATTAAAGAGCAAAATGACTACAGAAGGTACACATACACTCATCCCGAAGCTGACCAAAGACAACTATGATAGTTGGTGCATCAGATTGAAGGCATTCTTGGGTCACAAGAGTGTTTGGATATTGTACAAACTGGTTATGATGAACCAGAGTCCAAAGAAAGAGAAGATGCTTTACAAGAGGCACAGAAGCAAGCCCTCAAAGTCAACAGAAAGAAGGACAACAAAGCAAAGACCATCATCTATCAAGGTCTTGATGAAGATACATTCGAGATAATAGCTTCCGCTGAAACATCACATGATATATGGGAGGCTCTCCAACAGAAATACAAAGGTGCTGACAGAATCAAGAAGATTCGTCTTCAATCTTTGAGAGGAATTATTACGAATGAAGTCCTCAGAATCTATTTCTGATTATCACACAAGGATTATGGTGATAGTCAACAGATGAGGAGAAATGGAGAAGCCATCATCGATTCTCGAATTATTGAGAAAATTTTGAGATCCATAGATCCAAAATTTGATCATGTTGTTGTCGCAATTGAAGAGTCCAAGGAAGTGGACAAGTTGACAGTGGATGAGCTTATGAGTTCTTTGCAAGCTCATGAGCAGAAGATTGTAAAGCGAAATGAAGATAAGGCCATTGAGCATGCCTTACAAGCAAAGCTGTCTCTCAAGGACAGATATGAGCAAGGGGAGACTTCATCAAGTGGCTACACCACTCAAGCAGGAAGTCAACAATCCAGAGGAGGATTCCATAGATTCCAAGGAAGAGGTTCTTGGAATACAAGCTTTAGAGGAAGAGGTGGTAGAAACACCACCAGAGGAGGCCGAGGACAACAAGCATTCACTCCCAGAGGAAGAGGAGGCGGTTACAATAACCGTGACAAGAGGAATATCAAATGTTATAGCTGCAATCAATTTGGGCACTATAGCACTGAATGGATGAAGAAAGCTCCGTTGGAGATACGTGAGCAAGCCAACTATGCAGAGAAGGATGACAGAAAGCATCTGCATTTCTTGTCCAACAAGACTTGCGAGAAACAAGAAATATATGGTATCTAGATACTGGAGCCAGCAATCACATGTGCGGCTACCGAGAGTTATTTGGTGATCTAGATGAGACCAAGCAAGGTCTAGTTACTTTTGGAGATACCACAAAGGTTCCATTCAAAGGTAAAGGCAACATCCCAGTCAAGTTGAAGAATGGCGATTCCAGCTACATCGCCGATGTGTATTATGTCCCAGCCATAAAGCAGAACCTGATCAGCTTAGGTCAACTTTTGGAGAGAGGATATATTTTTACTCGAAGAATTGTCATCTGGCAATTAGAGACAACAATGGGAGATTAATGGCCTACGTGAAAATGTCCAAGAATAGGATGTTTCCTTTGAACATCCAGTATGATGCAACAAGGTGTTTGAGTGCCATCACCAACAGTGAAGAATGGCTTTGGCACCTGAGGCTTGGACATCTGAATTTCACAAGTAAGATGCTAGCAAGCAAGAAGATGGTCAAAGGTTTGCCTCACATTGATCATCCAGATGAAGTCTGTGAGAGTTGTGTCCTCAGCAAACATCACAGATCCAGTTTTGCCAAAGAAGTCAACTGGAGAGCAAAGAGGCCACTGGAGTTAGTACACACAGATGTGTGTGGCCCAATTACGCCTATGTCGACTGGACAAAATAGGTACTTCCTCACTTTTACTGATGATTTTAGTAGAAAGACGTGGATATACTTTCTGAAGAGGAAGTCAGAAGTATTCAATTGTTTTAAAGATTTTAAAGCAATTGTGGAGAAGCAAACTGGTTACACGATCAGAACCGTAGATCTGATCAAGGTGGAGAATATACAGCAAAACTTTGAAGCCTATTGTACACAACAAGGCATCAGACATCAGACGACACCAGCTTATACACCACAGCTGAATGGTGTAGCAGAAAGGAAGAATCGCACGATTCTTGACATGGCAGAAGTTTGCTCAAAGCAAAGAAGCTGCCCAAGCAATACTGGGCTGAAGCTGTATCATGTGCAGTGTATCTTGAATCGCTGCCCAACCAGAAGTTTGCAAGGAGTCATCCAGAAGAAGCATGGAGTGGTCACAAACCAAGTGTTACTCATCTACGAGTCTTTGGTTGTGTGGCATATGCAAAGATCCCAGATGCAAGAAGGAGAAAGCTCGATGATAAGAGCGAGAAATGCATCTTTGTCGGATATGGTGAAAGAAGGATGGGATACAGGCTGTATAATCCCATCACGAAGAAGGTGATTACGAGTAGAGATGTTATCTTTGAAGAAGATAAATCTTGGGAATGGAATGATGATCAAGAAGCAGTCAAATGGATCAACACTGATTTGATCCTTGAAGGTGAAGAAGTACCAACAGTACTTGCAGAAGAACCGATTGTACCTGCAGAAGAACCGGTTGTGCCAACAGCTGAACCACAAAGTCCGGTGTTTATACCAGCAGCTGAACCACAAAGTCCGGTACACAGATTCCCTGTATTCAACAGGAGGAACACACCAGGAGCATCATCATCAACACCACCATCAGCATCCTCATCAGAAGGACCAAGAAGGATGCGGAATCTTGAAGAGTTGTACGATACCACTCAGGTCATGGAAGATACAACTCTGTTTTGTTTCCATGCAGATAGTGACCCATTAAGCTTCAATAAAGCTGTCACAGAAAAAGAAATGGATAAAAACAATGGATGAAGAAATACATGCCATTGAGAAGAATGATACCTGGAAGCTGACTCATCCACCAGAAAAGAAGAAAGCAATAGGTGTCAAATGGGTCTACAAGACGAAAGCCAAATTAGTGGATAAAGGCTATAAGCAGAGAGAAGGCATTGAAAGGAGAAGTGTTCATGCTTGGCATGACATCCCTCGATTGAGTTTAAGGGGGGAGATTTGTTGAATATTAAACTCAATATCCAGAAGGTCAAGGAAGGCAACCACCACTTGCAGCCACAGCTGCCACCAACCGACCAGCCACCAGCCGCCGACCAGCCGCCAGCCACCAGCCGCAGCCGCCAGCCGCCTTCACACTTGGAAAGTTTGAATTTTCTTGGTTTGAATTCGTGTATAAATAGAGTGCCCAGCTTGTGTTTATTTGTGTGGAGAGAATTGAGAGGAACACTAGAAAGAGAATAGAGAGAGAGGGCGTGTATTGTTGTTAAGCTTTTGTTGTGTAATTGTAAGCTTCGGATTTTGTAATAAAACCGTGTGTTTTATCCCCTCTGAGTGTTTCAAAGCCACTACCAGTGGTTTCTCCCACCAACAAAATCTTGAATATAAAGTTATAAAATATACAATAATAAAATTTTTGATAGAATTTTGATTCTTGTATTTACTGTTTGTTTATGTGTTTTTCTTATGTTGTTTTCGTTTACGTAAGTTTATATAATTTGGTTAGTATATAGAAAACCAAACTTAAGTTTATATAATTTGGTTAGTATATAATTTACAAGTGCATTAAGGTGGAGAAGAATAATATTTACAGCTATCTTGAAAACCAATTAATAATTGAAGAACAATTTGCAGTAATTACAGAACTCTCTCTCCCTTTCAATGTCTTCTATTTCTCCCTGAACTTTTGTTTCTTAAGGAAGATCCGTGTCCGCCAGTAGATTTTCATCAAAGTGCAGATATACCCCACAATTTTTCAACTTGAAATGCTTTTGGATCTCATGACCTACCTTCCTCCCCCTGTTGTCCACTTCATGGTGGTGGAATTTAAATGTTACTTCATTGCCAGAATATTGACGTAAATGATTTACCAATTCGAGCTCGTAGCGTAGAATCATGTGATCTGAGTCACATGTCTCCAAGTTAAGTGATAGAGCACGGCTTCCCTGGAAAGCGAAGACGCCTTCATCATCACCATCATGCTCGCAGTTTTTACTCTTAACATGGTAATCAAAATATACATGAACATAAGAACGATCAATGACTTCGTAAAGCATGTCATGGGAGGGAAGAGGGAGTAGAAAGACAAGGCAGAAAGCAATTCCCTTGAGCTGATGACAATTTGAGGGCAACTGTATGGTGAGTGAAGATCCAATTCCTTCGTCACCAAACCATTCTGGAATTTCACTCCCCGGTAGAACCATTAGAATTCTGCCAAGTGGGATCTCCTCTCGGGACTGTAACACAGAAGTCACATTCCGAAAATGTGATGAAGCAAGCAAGAGAGAGAGAAGAAAGATAGACCGGGTTAGGAGACATACCTGAATTTTCAAAAGCATTGATGCTATTAGTGGTTTCTGATCCAATTTGAAGCAATTTGAAAAATCCAATCTAAACCATAATCTGCCGATATTGATGATTGATATCACGGTTTCTAGTGATGCACAGTCATGTGTTGATAGATTCTTGAGCGAAGGGGGGAGCTCAGGTAACGCTTTAATAGGCGTTCCATGCAAAGTCAGATCTTCCAAACATACCATATCTTTGATAGATAAGGGTAGCTCTTTAATAGGAGTTCCATCTAAATTTAGAGTTATCAAAGATATCATGTGCTTAATTAATGATGAGGGTACCTCTTTAATGCCTGTTTTACTCAAGTAAAGATGCTGCAAAGATTTCATAGGCACTGTGATTTCTGGGAGGGTCTCAAGTTTTGAGCAACCACTCATATCCAGCACGTAGAGTCTTGTGAGAAACTGGATTGATGAGGGCACCTCTTTAATAGCAGTTCCACTTAGATATAACGTTCTTATATCCTCTGAAATCTCTGGAAACTTGGTCATCTCTGAGCAACCATCTAGAAAAAGAAGTTCCAACGTGCCAGTAACTGATTGTGGAACTTCTTTGATTGAAGTTTCCTCCAACTGTAACCATTTCATATTTTGTGAAATCGTTGGACACATGGTCACATCTAGGCACCGACTTATAAGAAGTACTTTGAGAACCTTTGAATCAAGCATTGGAAAACTTCTGAGATTATAGCAAAAATCGAGATCAAGTTCTTCCAGCTTGTCAAGATATTGAAGAGATGACGGAACCTCGTTAAACTCGAACAGCCACAAGGTATAAGCCTTCTAAATTTTTAGCCTTTGATAGATCTGGTAATTCCGTTAAATATGGAGAGTAAGATAGTTTAATTTTTCTTAAAATTTCCAACATCCTGTCAACAGAAAAAGGCATAATTAGAAAGTTAGCACCTCCAACTACATATTTCTGATCATAAATCTGCAGCAATTAAATCATACCTGTACTCCAGTCCAAAGTTTTACAAGCTTGCTTCGCATAGGTCAAGCTCGACAAGGTGTTCAGCACAAAAAAATGGCGGCAAGGATTTTGAAGGGAATCCATACCAGTGTAAATATACCAGCTTATTAGAAAGATATTCGAGGCCAGTAGGAGGAAGGTGCATTTTATCTTCGGAGGAATGACTGAGATAGAGATTGAGAAATCTAAGACGATCCATTATTGTGAAGGCATCAGATTTCAAGTGTATCTGTCTCGATAACATGGACATGTCCAAAGATATGCCTTTAACTTTTTGAGTTCCCTATAAACAAGAATAAAGAATAAACAAAAAACAATACAATCGACTCAAACACATCAACTTTTGAACAAATAAATGAACGACAGTTAATGGCTGTAACTTTAACGTTATTTTCCTCCAATACATGAACGACATCAGGTAGGTGACATAACCTGCTACGTTCGCCAGGAAAATTAGATTCTGCACGAACAATGTTAAATGCCATTTCTTGTAGTAAATCATGCATTTCTAGCAAGTTTTCAGTTGTAGTTATGAGACACTTATCAATGAGCGTGCGTATATCAAAAATCACAGGCCGATCATCAAAGCCATCTAATATTCTTGTTGCTCGATTTTTCTCCCATCTTCTCAAGAAATGTGCTATGTCAAGAAATATTGATTTTTGTTCTGAATCCAACCCTTCATAACTAATTATCAACGCATTTTTTATTTGAGGGTTCTGAGCTAGTTTATTCAATGCACTGCGCCATTCTTCGATGCTTTTACCATAGAGAGAGGAACCCAAAACTATAAGAGCCAACGGATTGCCTTGTACATGACTTGTAATGTGTTCTATCAAGTCTCTATGATCAATTGTGGGGATGCAATTCTTCAAAAGCTTTTGAGCTAAAGAGTCGAAGAGCTTCTTCATGGTTCAACCTCTCAACCTCGTATGTCTCATCAACTACATTATCAAGCACTTGCTTGTCCCTACTTGTTACGAGAACTTTACTGCCCGGACCAAATGAACTGTTTCGTCCATCAAGCAAATCTTTCCATTCTTCTAAACGTATTAAATTATCCACATCATCCAGAACAATAAAAACCTTTTTGCGACGAAGTCTATCCCTCACAAAAGAATCTTGAAAACTCAAGGAGCCCATGTTCAGAATTTCTTGGCCAAGCAGCTGTGAAAGAAATCTTCTTTGCAAATCAGATTGTTGCCTAAAGTTTTCAACAAAGATTCCTTCAAATCGAGAACGAACCTTGTTGCACACAACTTGAGCAATCGTTGTCTTACCAATACCACCCATTCCCCATATCCCTACAATGAGAACATCTGGAGATTCCATATTTAACAAATACTTAACTTTGTTAACACGAACATCAATTCCAAATAGACCCGTAGTGTGACTTGAAGACATGGAATGAAATTTTTTCAAAACATTTCCAACGATTTTCTCAATAAATTCAGACTCCATCCTGACAAACAAGAAGAACAAACATAAATTTGTTTGTCAAAATGGACTGAACAAGAAGAAACAACAAACATATAAACATACTCAGTCCTAAGTAGTTGCATCTATCCATAGTAGGCTGGTATGAGTAATTGAGCATCATTATTGGCAGTGGATAGTGCTACTGTAACACATGAATCAATGACGACATTTTCAACAGTGTCCGGATAGCTTAGAAATAATTGTGTCTGTACAATAGTAGTTCTATTTAAGGATGGAAAGCTAAGAATAGAAATACACAAAAGTCTTTCCTAAACTTATTATTGATTTCTAGTTTTCCTGATTTGTAATATTAATTGCTAAATTAGTTCATGCAACACTGCCCCTCCAGGTGGTGCAAAGATATTGTATGCCAAACTTATTGAGATAGCAATGAAACACTTTACTCGATATTGCTTAGTAAGGATATTTGCTGAATGATCCTCAGATTTGGTAAAAAAAAAAATCACAATCTTCTCATCAAGTTTATGCTTAATGAAATGTCTATCTACTTCCACGTGTTTAGTTCAGTCATGTTAAACTAAATAATGGCTATAGAAATGTAGTTTTTGTCACAGTACAACTGATTTTAGTATCCATAGGATATCTCAGGTTCTTAAGTAACCCTTTTATCCATAGTACCTCACATAATCCTTTGGTCATCCCCCGAATTCTGTTTTAGCACTAGATAGAGCAACTACCTTTTGCTTCTTACTTTTCCAGGTTACCAAGTTTCCCCCAACAAAGGTAAAGTATCCGAAAGTAGATTTTTTTGTCAATCAGATTCCCAACCAGTTCATTAGTATAACCAATGTGTTAAGGTGATCATTCTTTAAAAAGAGAATTCCTCTTCTCATAAAGATTTAAATATCTAAGCACTTGCAATGCTCCTCCACATGTGCTTTCACTTGGGTTATGCATGAACTAACTAACAAGATTGACTAATATATGATATCAAGATGTGTATGTGATAGGTAGACGAGTTCCCATAAGTTTTTGATATGGTTCTCTATTTGTGGAATTTGATCCAAATATTCTGCTAAAGAATAATTATCTATGATTAGTGTATCCATAGGTTTGTAGTTTAACATACATGTCTTAGCTAATAAGTCTAATACATACTTCCTTTGTGATAGGAATATGCCTAGTTTTGATTTGTATACTTCAATGCCCAAAAAATACTTCAACCCCCTAAGATCTTTTATTTCAAATTCACTTGCTAGATACTTTTGTAATTCTAAAATTCCTTCTTCATCATGCTTGTGATTATCATGCCATCAACATAAATAATCAAAGATATTATTTTCCCCCATTTCTTTTTAGAAATAGTGTATAGTCCGAGTTGCTTTGGCTAAATCCATGATTTTGCATTACTAGACTGAATCTTCCAAACCATACCATAGGAGACTATTTTAGTCCATAAAGTGATTTTGTAAGCCTGCCCACCATTTTTTTTTTATTCTTTTAGTTAAACAAATGGGAACATCCATGTATACTTCCTCCTCTAGATGTCCATGAATAAATGCATTATTTACTTCAAACTTATATAAAGGCCAATCCAGGTTTGCCGCAAGTTATAGGAGTATCCGAATAATGTTCAGTTTGGCTATTAGTGAGAAAGTTTCCTGAAAGTCTATGCTATATGTTTGCGTGTATCATTTAGCCACTAGTCTTGCTTTGTATCGTTCTACTATCCTATCTGCTTTATATTTCACAGTAAACACTCATTTACATCCAACTGTCTTTTTCCTATCTAGCAATATAGTTACCTCCCCGATATTATTATTATGGAGAGCCTTCATTTCATCATAAACAACCATCTTTCAATGTTCATCTAGCATGGCTTCTTCAATGTTTTGTGGGACATGTTCTGAAGATAATTTTTCTATAAAGACCTTTGCTGCATCCGAGATGTTATGGGTTGAGATAAAATTTTCAATGGAGTATCTGGCCTTTGTCCTTCTGTTTATGGTGAGTACCAGTTTGGGGGTATCCCCCGATTATGCTTGTGAGGTAAACTGTATTTCATAGAATCGAGTAATGTAGGAGAGTCGGGAGATCTTACGTCAGTTATAGTGTTGGGAATGTCCTCATAATTTTCATTTTGGTCGTGTTGTATGTTGAAGAGGGGGTTATTCGATGTGGCTCGAGTATGTAAGTCGGTGTGGTTGGTCTGCTAAGTAATCTGTAGTTATGTTTTAGTGTGTCCTTTAGTATGGTTAGTGTGAACCCAATCTCATATCTACTGTTCATTTCTATTCTTCCCCTGGAGAATAGAAATGGATGGTTTATTGAAGAAATAGTTGGCCTTAAGAAATGTTATATTCATAGTAACATATAGTTTGCATGAAAGGGGATCACAACATCGATATCCTTTCATATGAGAACCATAGCCAATAAAGACACAATGAACAACATATGGATCCAACTTGGATCGTTGGTGCTTTGGAACATGTACAAATATAACACAATTAAATATTTTTGGAACATGTAAAAATAGATAAATAAATGCACCCTTTAACGATAAATTTGGGTTTAGAGAATTGATAATCCAACCTTTAACGATGACATTTTCTATTCTCCATTTACTGTATGTTGGGTCGGTAAGTGCTGGTTGTATGATTTCGCCAATGATTAATCCAAGTTTGTCTCTGCCGAAGATATATAAACATCTCCATGATATGTGACCATAGTTCATAATTATGGCCAATGAATTTGATTCTACGGGTGGCTATAATTAGCAAGTCGGGGTTTTGGGTAGAGTTGGTTTGAGTGTCGGTTCTGGAATTTGTGGTTGTAATCTAGGCATGGTTTGGTGGATTTGGTTCTGCCATGTTTTAGGTTGTCTGTGATTTGAGAAGAGGAAAATAAAGGTTAGATTTGGATAAGTTGTTTTGATACCTTGTCAACAATGTCCAGATAACTTAGAAACAATTGTGTTTGTATCAATTTATTGTCATACTTTCTTATTGCATAGAACGTGTGTGTATACACAACAGTAGTCCTGTTTAAGGATGGAAAGCTAAGAATAGAAATATACAAAATTCTTTCCTAAACTTATTTCTAATTTCTAATTTTCCTGATTTGTAATATCTTATGCTACAGTTAATCAATCCTTGAAACTGGAAACTACTTGTAATCGGTGTTTCTCTAAGAAAATCAATGAAATGCAAATGCATAAAATCTTTTCTCATGTCATTGTATGTAGAATCATCTCAATAAAAAAAAAACAAAAAGATTTCAAACTATGATTTATTTTATTTTCAAACACATCATAATCCTAATCCTGTTTCACCCTCAAATAAATAAATTATTAATGCCTCAATTTCAAGTGAAACTATAGAAGAAAACATTGATTGTCCTGATAAAATTTAATGTAAGGACTCCTATGTATCTGCTTTCTATCTCCTGAAGCTTAAGATCTATACTAGTGTTTCGCTACAACGTTTTCAAAATCAAATAAAATAAATATAGATTCACAGAGCTCATCATTCTCAATAATTTTAAATTAAATTTCAAATCCTCAACAAATGAACGAATATTTTCTTTTGGGATATATTTCAAGAGCTTACTCAGACTTCCCTAAGCTCCATCCAGCTAGAGTGGCTGTATCCGTCAAAGCGTCTCTGAAGCTCTGCACTTTGTCCATCGTCAAAGCTTTCTTCTTTGTAAGTCTAGCAAATGCATCCCCAAAGCTTCCTGTTTGATTTCTTACATGGGATGGATCAACCTGGTAGAATACCGGAATAACTATCTGTCCATTATTTTTTCTACGCTCAAAAATCTTTGCAAGCTCCTCTAAACACCATTTGGAGGATGCATAGTTTTCAGAAAAAACAATCACAGAAAGCTTGGCCTCTTCAATTGTTCTCAGAAGTGATTCCGGAATCTCATCTCCTCTCACATGCTGATCATCTACGAAAGTTAGGATTTGTTTCCGTTTCAAAGCAGCATGGAGGTGGCTGGTAAAACCAACACGGGTGTCTTCTCCCCTGAAACTAAGGAAGACATCATATTTAATTACTAGTGGTTGGGCGGTGGTTAAGGTGGAAGGAGTAGATGGCGATGGAGATATATGACGGTTTCGTATGATGAATCTCCAGAGATAAACAAACAAAAAGATAGAGAGAAACAAGAAAAGCATCGCCATTGTTTTGTGGAGAAACAGTCAAAGAAACAAGAGTAAGACTCTGGTGGGAAGGGAGAGAACGGAAATAACTCCAGGAAAAAGATGAGGCTGATTGTGAATCAGTGGCTTAGGCTTTACGTGTTTAAGACCCTGCCTTAGGCATATGTAGGAGGTTGCACATTGTTGTCTTCCTGAAAGTGAAGTGATTTGATAGGAGAGGGTATTAATGGGCTGTTTGTCTTTCCTGTATAGAAAATGTATTTATAAATCTTGAAATTTTTTAATTTTTTATTTGAAATTAATTTTTTTACGTTTTAATATTCAAAATAATTTTTAAAAAATAAAAAAATATATTATATTAATTATTTTAATAAAAAAAACAACAACTACGTACCACTTACCGAAGAAACCTTCCATGTCTTGAGTCCAAGTGTTTGCACCGAGGACTTTTTTACCTTCCATGTCGTAAATTATGATGATTTGATTGAGAAGAACTTGATACTCTACCGTCTACCCCAATAATTAGTGTTATTTGTATTATAACTTTTTTTAACATTTTAAATTTATTAGTTATTTTCTTAACATACAAAGCGTATTTCATAATTATTTTTTAAAATATTTTTTATTTTAAAATATATTAAAATAATATTTTTTTTATTTTTAAAAAATTATTTTTAATATTAACACATCAAAATGATATAAAATATTAAAAATATATTAATTTAAATAAAATAAAAATTAATTTTTTTAAAAAATGTTTTCAAAACACAACTTCAAACACTACTAGCAGCTTTAGGATTTTGTTATATATTTTCTTTAAACAGTAAACACTTCTGTCCTGCATGATTCTTTAGTCTATTAACTTGTACTTCAAATTCTTTTATAATTTTCCTTGTAATTACGTATTTCTTGTCCTTGTTTTTTAAGGAACGGTTGCTTTTGATGATGGTCATATCAAAATGTGTCATAGCACCGTTGATTATTGTTGCTGCTACTGACTTGTTTAGAAATAAACCGTTTTTTGTTTTAATTTTAATTTTGATTTTTAAAATTAATTTTTATATATATATATTTACATTATTTTACTGTGCTGAAGTAAAAATAAATTTAAAATAAAAAAATATTTAGATGTATTTAAAAAACAACAGTTAAAACTCCTTAACACCCTATAATTATTATACAAGTCTAGAAAATGAATACAATTTACGGCATGACGTTGATAAGCCATTAGTTATTCATTGTACATCAACAGACATGTTATTATGGATTAAAATAGTGAAGTGATTATTTTATTATTTCTAGACAAAATCATTTGACTAACTATAGAGAGCAATAGAGTCTTTTTTACGAGGTACATTTGCCATCGTTATATTACTCAGGAAAAATCATTTTTTTAACATTTTAAAAAAATAATGAAATGCTTTAAATACTCTTTAAAAAAATTTAAACTAAAATCGGTGAGTGTTTCAATATTTTAATGCTTGATAGCATAATAAAATAACTACATTGCCCTTAAATACAAAAAATTGTTAAATACAAAAAATTTAAAACTGATGTCCACTAACTTTTTTGTAATTTTATCAATATAAATTAGAGGCAATTTAATCTCTTATTAAATATAAATATAATTAGGGGCATATGTATAATTATAATAATGAGGGTAAAGTTAGGGGCATATGTATAATTATAATAATGAGGGTTTAAAATCCAAGTATTTTTTTCAGAACATTAAAGAGGGTGCATAGATTCTTGACTTCATGGGAATTTCTCGTGTACAAAAAGGCTTCATGTCTTCTTTTATATATATATATATAGAAGAAGAAGAAGAAGTCGTCTTGAAGGAGAGACGAAGGGACGGGGGATGGGCCAATCCTCTTCTTCATGCAATAATAGTCATATTGACGGCGACGCCGACTTGACCTTAAGTGCTTGGGAAGCTGAATTGCCTTGACATTACGTAATTGCGTGTTTCTTTTCTTAACGGTGGCTTTCGATAATCAACAGTACTATGACTGTTGATTATGATACAAGGCCGGAAAACGAACACAATTTACAATAACTGGTGATTTTGGGCCTGCTTTGGCAACCTGATAGAATGTTTTCGGCCCTCACCATTTTCATGATGTGAGCTTACAGGTCATTTTAGACCTACATCCAACCTTAAGCTGAAAAGCGAAAAAAGGAAAGAAATACTCAAAACCTTGTTCCAGTGACCTTAGTTTGGACTAGATTTAAATTAAAATAGATGAAAATTAACCCACAAAACTACTAAAACTATGAACTATGAACATATTTTTGAAACTTTAATTGATGACAGAATGAACTAACTATATATGAACAATCAGTGCTATCAGTGGTCATATTAAACTACATATACATAAGAAAATAAAATTACAAATGCATTACCCCACAAAGTTTGAGTCTTGAATAACGAAGTCATCTACACATACCATGCAATGATGATATGAGAACCTGAAATTAAACACAATAAGCCTTCAAAGTCCAGGTCTTTAAAATTAGAAAAAAAAAAATTTCATGTAAACTGAGCAAATTAAAATAATAAGAGAAGGATGAGAAGAAGAAGAAGAGGGAACCTGTTAAGGGGTCGTAGAAACCAACAACTTGAAGGTGTTTGCCATCTCTTGGTGTATGGCTATCAATAGCAACAATTCTGTAAAATGCCCTATTTTTTCATCCTAGTCTAGCTAAACGAATCTTCACCGCCATTTTCTCTTTATTTTGAATGTATGCTTCTGTATAGTCTAGAGACATGCTTCCTCAAAGATATGTATATGATTAACTAGAACTACTCATGTTGTTTACATCAGGTCTTCATAAATCATCAATCCATGATTGAGAAATATCTATTGCTTACCATGCAAATGTCCAGTGTATCATTTACTTATACTATATTTGCACTGTGGACAGGGTTTTGCTACAGCATCATAAGCATTGCTAGGTCAGTACATTTTCTTCCTCATGGGCAGGCTCTCTATTACTTTTCAAGAGCAACTCCCTAAAATGTTGAAGAGATTGAGATACTTTTGTATTATATGGAACCAATGATATAAATTCTTTTTTTTTCCTTTTCTTTGTAGTTGCTTTTCTCACATTCTTCTTGCCAACCAAGCTTGAACTTTTTTTCAAAGTGGGAAAATGTTGAAAGATAAGCTGATTACTTGGATTTCAAGCCTCAAAAGTAAATCCTGTAGGCTATAACAAGAAGAATGAAGAAATGGAAGGAGTTTTCTGTTAAAGTAAGTTGCAGCAGTTACAATTAGTTTTTTCTATTATTTTTCTGTTACAATTGTTTCTTGCATAGCTGTAAGAATCGTAGCCCTTAATCATTGGATGGTTGGAGATGATTTGATCCCTAAATTCTAGGATTCAGTTATTAACTGCATGCAACATATATAAAAGCAGGTTTTCCTGCTCAACAAAATACATAGTGGAATACAAGAACATTTCTCATTCTCTCTGAAAATTCTTCTTCTACAAACTCTTCTTATAAACTAAAAATGAACATGGTATCAAAGCATCAAGTCTAATTCCTGAGAGGGGCATAAACTGTGAGATCAGATTCATTGATTGCTTCACAAAGTCTCACTTACAAAAATGGTGGGATCAAGTTCTGCTAGAGAAGATTTACGAATTCCACATTTCAATGGTACAAACTATGATTTTTGGGCTGTAAAAATGGAGACTATCCCCATAGCATATGATCTATGGGATGTAATAGAGGTTGGAATACAACCTCAACAAGCCCTTGAGGTTGCAGAAAGCTCTGGAGATGAAGAGAACAAAGTTGAGCAAACCTCATTAGCAGTATCCACTACCTCCAAAGAAACAAAATAAAGAATGCAAAGGCGTTGAGTCTCATTCAATGAGCATTGTCAGAAATGAGAAGATTACAAAAGGAGTTTAGGACGTTTTGAGCAGAGAGTTTAGAGGAGATAAAAAGGTAATAGCTGTAAAACTTCAAGCAATTAGAGCAGATTTTGAGAACATTAGAATGTCAGATGGTGAAAGCTTAGATAGCTACTTGGCTAAGTTTTTTGGAACTGTGAATAATCTGAAATCACTTGGTGAAGATTTATTTGAAATTATAATTGTGCAAAAACTATTAATCAGCCTAAGTAGAAGATATAAGTCCATTGTGTCCATTATTGAAGAAACACGAGATCTTGATGTTGTAAAAATAGAAGAGGTCATTGCATTTGTCTAAGTCTATAATAAGAGGGAGGATTTGCATGATGAAAGAGATAAATTAATGGGAATAGAGAAAGCATTTAGTAGTTTAAAGGTTGGAAATAACCAAACCTATGGTACATATAAGGGCTCACAGGGCAGATCCACTAAAAAATGGCAATCACAAAACAGGATGGGATGAAATTGGACTCAAAGCAGAAACTTGAATAACTATAACAACTCAAACTGGAATAACAGTACTGGGGGGAGCATTCAAGCAAGTGTAAAACCACAGTGTCAAGTTTGTCATAAGTATCACTTTAGATTGTGTAGGCATAAAGGAAAACCAAGATATGGAAGATGCAATCGATTTAGCCATATTACAAAGGACTGTGATAGTCATAGTCATAAACAATTAGCCAACTATGCAAAGGAAAAAGAAGTAACCACAAGAACTATGTTCTATGCTTGTCATTCTGCAAGATAGAAATGTATGGTTTGTGGACAGTGCTTGCAGCAACCATATGACATCGCAAGAATCCAAACTAATCAACATTGACAGAATTGTGACTTGCAAAGTTAAGATGGGATCTGGAGATCTAGTACAAGTAACTGGAAAAAGCATTCAAGTGGTGGAGACTCAGCATGGGAAGAGATATATAAATGAAGTGCTATTTGTTCCAGGCTTGGATGAAAACTTATTGAGTGTAGGCCAAATGATGGAGCATGGATATTATATCCTATTTGGGGGTAATAAAGGAGTGATAATTGATGATGAAAACCTCAACAATGTTGTAGCAGAAGTGGTCATGGGAGGAAATCGATGTTTCCTCTTTCACTTAATCCATGACACCTGCAGCAAGGAAAGCATCAGTGATTGAAGATTCATAGATATGGCATAGAAGATTGGGACATTTGAACTTTGTTAGCATGAAGAAGATGCAGCAGATGGAGATGGATGTGGACTACCTGTGTTGACATAATTAAAGGATGTGTATGCAGGCTGTGTTTTAGGAAAACATCACAGGAAAAGTTTGATAAAGAACAAGCATAGAGAGCAAGCTATCCACTAGAGCTAATACATAGGTATGTGTGGACCAATGCAGAATGAATCAATTGGGGAAACAAATACTTCATCACATTCATTGATGACTTCTCAAGAATGTGCTTGGTATACTTTCTTAAAAATAAATCTGATACACTTAATGTGTTCAAGAAATTCAAAGCCCTTGTTGAACTGCAAAATGGATACAAATTGAAGAAGCTAAGGAGTGATAAAGGTGGTGAATACTCCTCAAATGAATTTCAAGACTTCTATGCAAACCTAGGAATGGAGAAGCAGTTAATGTTGCATACTCTCCTAAATAGAATGGAGTTGCAGAGAGAAGAAATAGAATAATTTGTGAGATGGCGAGGTCCATGTTAACCGAGAAAGAAATACTAGTGATTTTTTGGGTAGAAGTTGTGAGCACAACCGTGTATCTTCAGAACAAATGTTTTACAACATCTGTGATAAGAAAAACTCCATTTGAAGCATTTACAGGAAGGAAAGCCAGGAGTCAAGCATCTAAAGGTATTGGTTTCATATGTTACACTTATGTTCAATCATTCCTAAGGCAGAAATTTGATAGCAGGGCTGGAAAGGGAGTTTTGTGGGATATGAAAGCTGTGAAAAGGGGTATAGAGTGTATAATCTGAAATCTGAGAAGATTGTTCTCTCAAGAAGTGTGATCTTTAATGAGGATAAATCATGGAGTTGGGGGAAAAAATATATGAAATCAGTGCCAATGCCTCTCAACCTTGAAGAAGATGAAGTTGAAGGTGAAAACTCTAAAGAACAACCTGATGCAACCCAACCTGATAATGTTGGAGGTTCTCATTTAAACTCCATAATTCGCGAGTTAGTTGAGAATATTGGCAGTGATAGCAGTCAACACTCCACACCTAGTTCTACTCTAGTAAAGTTAAAGACCTTGGAAGATATATATGCAAGGTGTCATATGTGCATCATAGAACCTGAGAATTATCAAGAAGCAGCTGGAGATATAGCTTGGCAAGAAGCTATGAAGGAAGAACTGGAAATGATAGAGAAGAACAATACTTGGGAATTAGTGGAGACCAATTGACAAACCTATTATAGGAGTGAAATGGGTGTTCAAAACCAAACTTCATCTGGATGGAACAGTTTAAAAACACAAGGCTCGACTTGTAGCAAAAGGATATGCACAAAAATCTGGAATTGATTACCATGAAATTTTCATGAGTAGCAAGGTTAGATACAATTCAAACTCTTATTGTACTCGCAGCACAAAATAAGGAAGTTGTTTAGTTGGATGTTAAGTCAACATTCCTAAATGGTGTGCTTGAAAAAGATGTGTATGTTAAATAGCCTGAGGGTTTTGAAGTAAAGGATGCAAGGCACAAGATCTATAAATTAAGAAAAACATTATATAGACTTAAACAGGCACCAAAGGCCTGGTATAATGAGATTGATGCATACCTCTCCATGTGCAAATTCAAGAGAAGCACAAGTGAAGCTACCTTGTACATAAGGTTTGATCGTGAAGGAACTTGTATTGATGACATTGTCTATACTAGTAGCAGTGAGAGATATTTAATGAGTTAAAAGAAAATGAAGTAGAGATATGAGATGTCTGATCTTGGACTTCTTCATCATTTCTTGGGCATGGGAATACTGCAAACTGACCAAGAAGTATTCATTCATCAAAGCAAGCATGCCAATTCCTTGCTTAGGAAGTTTGGGCTTGAGGATTGCAAACCAGTTTCAATTCCTTTGTCCACTGGTGAGAAACTAAAAAAGGCACTACAAGATTTCACAGTTTTACCGACGGAAATATTCCGTCGGTGTGTGACAGAACGTTCGTCGGTAAATTATTTACCGACTATATTACCGACGGAATACTCCCGTCGGAATACCTTTTGTCGGTGATTCCACATTCCGTCGCTATATCCGTCGGTAATAATGGAATATACCGACGGAATATTCCGTCGGTGTTATGTAAATACCGACGGACTAACTCCGTCGGCAAAAGTGTCGGTGATATTTCATACCGACCGAATAAATCCGTCTGTAAATTCGTCGGTATTTTTATACCGACGGATTATTTCCGTCGGTGAGTATGTCGGTGATGGGATGGCATACCTCAGACACTGTCCAATGCCGACGGATTTATTCCGTCGGTAAATCCCTGTGTAATTTTTTTTTTTAATTATTTAGAAAAAATAATATAAATTAATAGTAATACAAACCAATTATGCAAATAAAATTTATATTAAGCAACAAAAACTCAAAGTTAAATAATATTCATTACAAAATGAATGTGTTTAAAAAAAAACAATTAATATAAAGGTGGAGGAGGAGGAGGAGGAGAGGGTGGGGGTTAGGCGGCCAAAAAGGATTAGGCGCACATGTTCCGCCTTGTGTCATGTTCATGACCATTTGACGAAGCTCTTCATAGGCCGCTCTTTGTTGTTCAGACTCTGCTCTGCGTTGTTCGTCCGCCAATCTGTGTTGTTCGTTCGCCAATCTTTGCTCTTCTTTGAGTTGTGTGTACGCCTCTGATAGGTGGTCGCACCTTTGCTGCAAGGCCACAAACTCCTTAGATTGGGAGCTCGATACAGATTGGGAGCTCCCACCGGTTGAAGCAGTACCGGTCGACCGCAACTTGGCAGCGGTAGTGTTGGAGAGCCCGTAAACCCGATTTTTATCGGGTCCACCTGACGATCCAGCCTCCATCCACAAATCCGGATCGAATTCCGGATGGGTCGAAGGATCATCCCCGTATCTCTCCCTCAACCGATTATTATAGGTCTCCTGAAAAAAAAAAATCATATTCAATTCAATAAACATAATAATAACTTACAAAATAAAATGGTTAAACAAACACACCACAAACTGTTGAGCACGGTTGTCAACGAACTGTTGCGTCCCCTTTTGGCGGTCATGACTCCGCACGTGCGTCTCCACAAACAGCTCCATAGGGCTCGGCTCACGTCCAAGAGACGTAGCCTATATATAATGAAAAAATGTATTAACAACAAATTAATTGAACGATATATTTCATTTAAATTAATCTTACCATCCGTTTCGCATGTGCAGCAAACGGAACGGAGCCGCCGGTGTGCGTTGTAACCGAGCCATGAATTTGCCGATTCCGGTTGCTGGCACCGGACTGTGAGCGTCGAGTGAACCGCTCAGACGTCACGTGCCGAAGATAGTGCGGCCATATATCTTCCGGGATGTATATTGGTTTGAAATCCCTCCAAACCGCAACATCGTTCCAGCCTTGTAACCCCTTATCCCTCGCTGTTTTTTTTGCTTTTTTCTGGGCGTCATACCAAAAATCACGCAACCTAATTCACGCACGAAAAAATTACATTTCAAAACATAAATAATTATGTAAAAAAAAGTCGTATTGTTTTCGATGTTACCTAATTGCCGCGTGATTTTCCCACACCCTCCTCACAACACTGTCATGTTCATCGTCCCAGCAGAATCGATGCTGTATATAAAAAAATAATTTTTTAAAATGTTAATAATTTATTTACAATTATAACATGAATTTATAATTAGAAATAAGCTGAAAATTATATATTAACACGAACCTCAAATCTACGAAACCATGCATTGATTTGAGGCATCCATTCAGGATGTCTGGATATCTGACTCCATTGAAACAATGGAATCTCCATCGACGCTTTAAACGCCGATGATATTAATCGGGCGGCCTCAATGTTTGTGAACCTGAAAAGAAATGAAATTAATTTGTGATTACTTCATAAATTATGTTTTAAATTTGTTTTTTTTATATAAAAAAAACTAAAACATTAACAAACTTACATTGAAAGATCGTCCTTCCACTGTGCCTCGAACTGGCGGGTAAATTGATTCCGCTTCGAAGGCATGCCGCGTCTGCGATGTGAAACATCGCTGGAAGAGGCAGCATCGGTTGACGGCGCAGGTGGTGTAGGTGCCTCTTCTTGAGAGGCACCTAAGGAAACATCATCATCGCTGCTAGACGAACTTGATTCGACTGGACGACCAGCTCTGGTTTTCATTTTGCGCATCTAAACAATTTTATATTAATAATTGTAAAATAAAATTCAAAAGTTAAAAAAATACTGGACCCCAAATCCACAAACCTGCAAATATTAACAATAGCCACAACCAATCGAACCAATCTATACTAATTATTCCAACATATTCAACTATTAATCCTAAGATAAATTCAACGTTAACAATTACAATTCACAAATTAATCAATAATTATATTCAAAACAATAAAAAATATAACAAAAAATAAATTCAATAAATTCAACAAATTATACTTCAACAAATTAACAATTACAATTCAACAAATTCAAAAAATTCAAAAAAATTCAAAATTCAACTTTAACTAATTCTAAGTTAAATTAACTAATAACAATTCTAACAACACAACAACAAAAAATATTCAATAAATCAACAATTAAATTCAATTATTCAACAATTAAATTAACAAATATTCAACAAATTCAAAAAATATTCAAAAATTCAACTTTAACTAATTCTAAGTTAAATTACTAATAACAATTCTAACAACACAACAACAAAAAATATTCAATAAATCCAACAATTAAATTCAATTATTCAACAATTAAATTAACAAATATTCAACAAATTCAAAAAATATTCAAAAAATTCAACTTTAACTAATTCTAAGTTAAATTAACTAATAACAATTCTAACAACACAACAACAAAAAATATTCAATAAATCCAACAATTAAATTCAATTATTCAACAATTAAATTAACAAATATTCAACAAATTCAAAAATTCAAAAAATATTCAAAAAATTCAACTTTAACTAATTCTAAGTTAAATTACCTAATAACAATTCTAACAACACAACAACAAAAATATTCAATAAATTCAACAATTAAATTCAATTATTCAATTAAATTCAATATTCAACAATTCAAAAATTCAAAATTCAAAAAATTCAAAAAAAAAGGAACGAAATATACATACCTTAATAATGTGTCAAATTCAAAACTTTATCTACATTGCAACAAAAAACACCAACACAACAAAAATAAAAACAACTAAAAATAAAATAAAATAAAATAAATTAGAAAAAAAACACATACCTTTTAATATAAAAGATTTACAACACCAAATCTTGCTAGAGATTAAAGGTGAAAGTGTTTAAGGATTGAGGGGGAAAAAAATGAAAAATCTAGGCTGAAAAACGCAGGAGAAGAGAAAAGCGGCGGGGAGAAGAAAAAAAATGAGGCGAAGCGGCGGGGGTGGAACTTATAGGTCAATTTTACCGACGGACCCACCGACGGAATTAACATCCGTCGTAACAGGTTCAAATCCATCGGTACAAGGTCAAAATTCCATCGATATTTTTCGAATTTCGCGCCGAATTTTTAAAAGCGCTCCAAAATTTTCGAAGTCCGTCGGTGATTCCGTCGGTAATCTGACAAGTTCAGGGGCGCATTAATTAACGCACTTTGGGAAACGCGCGGTCCGTCGGTAATTCTGTCGGTAAAATGGGTAACCGACAAATTACTGACGGAGCTACGCCGTCGGTGATTGTGGCATTTTGTTGTAAATATTTTCGAACTCTCTGTGAGATACCGACGGAAGGTGAGTCCGTCCGGGTATGGCCGTCGGTGATTGTGGCATTTTGTTGTAAATATTTTCGAACTCTCTGTGAGATACCGACGGATGTTATTCCGTCGGCATGGACGTCGGTGATTGTGGCATTTTGTTGTAAATATTTTCGAACTCTCTGTGAGATACCGACGGATGTTATTCTGTCGGCATGGACGTCGGTGATTGTGGCATTTTGTTGTAAATATTTTCGAACTCTCTGTGAGATACCGACGGAGGTGATCCGTCGGTATGGCGTCGGTGATTGTGGCATTTTGTTGTAAATATTTTCGAACTCTCTGTGAGATACCGACGGATGGTGATCCGTCGGTATGGACGTCGGTGATTGTGCATTATGCAGGAAAGGTTGTCTTTGTATTGCCTGTTTACCTTCCTGCAAAACTTAACTGATAAACTGTCCATCACATAAAACAATAACCACATTGCTTAAACAATAAATATTTTGTTTTACAAAATACATCATCAATAATCTAAATTACATGAGACAAATGTTTTTACATAGGGCTTCATTTTCATAATTAGTCGGAATTTTCTTCTTCTTCCTCATCAATTGAATTGTCATCATCTTCATCGCAATCTTCAATATGGATATCATCTTCTTCATCGACATTTGGTTGTCCGCTAGAGCTGAGAACAACATTCAACTCCTCTCCGTCAATATCAACAAGACTATCATCGAGAACTCGAAAATTTGAATTTTCTTCCAATTCAATCGAAGGAGCAACTCGATATGGTTCAACCAACTCACGAACTTGAAAGACTTCATCTCGCACACTTGTGTCTTCGTTCTCATCCTGAACAACCTCGACACGACCCCGTGGTTTCGTTTTTAAAACGGACAACCAATCAACTCTTGAACGATCCTTTCTAAATGAAGGGGTGTATGTGTAATAAACTTGTTGACATTGCTTTGCGAAAACAAAGACATCGTTTATGTTGCGGAGTCTAGCTTTTGAGTTGATTTCGACCAGACCATGGTGCGGATCAACTCTGATTCCTCTGTCCGTCGTGTCATACCAATAGCATTTGAATAAAAACACTTTATTCTGCTCGCTATGATATTGCAGTTCGACGACCTCTTCTAATCTACCATAGTAGTCAACTTCTAACTGGCTACTTGTGGATCCCTTAACACAAACACCGCAGTTGTATGTCTTTCTTCCTTGCCCGTATTCTTCAGTATGGAAAACATATCCATTGACAAAATACCCGTTGTAGCACTTAACTTTTCTTTCAGGGCCGAGGCTTAGTGAAGACAATGACTTGGGCGCACTCCTTCCCATTTGATAAACCTTGTAAATATATGTAATTAAATGTACATCAATACACGGTAAATGAACGAGAATCTCGTAATGACATGCATACGTTAGAATGAGTTTGTGATAGTGCTTACATGTGTTCTGAACCATGTGGCAAATTGTTCATCTTGTAATTGAAAGATCTGGGATTCGGTCAGCTGCGAGTTATTGGAGAGCAAATATTGTCGATGTTGCCTGCAAGTGATAATGAGTGTATGATATTACAATATATAATTAACAGTATATTACTGACAAAGTTTAATTAGTATTACACATATATAGACTTACTGAATAAATGGTCTCAGCTCATCACAGTTAAATAGAACATAGTTGTGTGCTTGTTTGAATTCTATTTCCGACAAATATCTTCCTCTTACGGCATTTTTAGGTGTGGGTCGTCCAGTATTGGAGAATATTGACAAGTTCCCACTGGAAGGCACTTCACCGCCATCGGTCATGCCGTGGAACGCGATTGATTCTTGTTCTCAGATGAGGTTCGAAATAGTACGAGATAAATGTTGATATCTCTTCAACAATATAGGCCTCAGATATCGAAGCCTCAACATGCGCCTTGTTCTTAACCTTTTTTTTTAGATTAAACAAGTACCTGCATTGAAGTACAATTCAAGTATTTTCAAATAAGAAAAACATAGAAAATACTTTAAGATATGAATTCCATTGCAACTGTAATATCTCACCGTTCGAATGGGTACATCCATCTATACTGGACCGGTCCTCCAGCTTTTGCCTCGAACGGTAGATGTATAGGGAGATGCTCCATTGAGTCAAAAAATGAAGGAGGGAATATCATCTCAAGTTTGCATAGTGTCTCGATGATATTCGTTTGAAGCATCTCAATGTGCTCAACATTCATCTTGCTGGAGCATATATCTCTGAAGAAATGACTGATCTCCGTTAGTGCATCCCATATTCCCTTTGGCAACAAATCACGAAAAGCTAATGGGATGAGTGTTTGCATAAACACGTGGCAGTCATGGCTCTTCATTCCATACAATCTGCAGTCCTCTATGTTAACAAGCCTTGATATGTTCGATGCATGTCCATCCGGGAAACGCAGACTCTTAAGCCATTTGTAGACTAGCAGTTGTGCGTTTTTCTCTAACACGAAGCTTGCCCTTGGTTTTGCAACCCGTGACTCGTCATAAACCAACTCCATATTTTTACGGTTACAGTATAAAGCTATATCCAATCTAGCCTTCATGTTGTCCTTTGTCTTCCCCTTCACATCCATGACGGTGTTGAAAATATTCTCAAACACGTTCTTTTCGATGTGCATGACGTCAAGGTTATGGCGGAGAAGATTAGTCTTCCAATACGGAAGCTCCCAAAAGATACTTCGCTTTACCCAATTATGGGTCAAACCAAAACCAGGAAACTTTTGCTTACCTGATTGAAGGCCAAACACAATGTCACCGTACTCTGATACAACATGATGCAATTCTTCACCAAAGACGCGGGGATGCAACATCTTTTTCAACTCTACCAACAAAGAAATCTTTTCTGTTCTTTCTGAACCTGTGATTAAGTGGCAAGAGCGACGGTGACAGTAAAAAAAGAAGCTTTACCTCCGTTTGCTAGCGTGAATGCCTTGTTGTTTTCCATGCAGTATGGACATGCGAGTTTCCCATGCGTGCTCCAACCAGAAAGCATTCCATAAGCTGGAAAATCACTGATAGTCCACATCAAAGCCGCCCTCATAAGGAAATTTTGTTTCCTCGATATATCATAAGTCAGAGATCCGGAGGACCACAACTGCGCCAGCTCATCTATCAACGGTCGAAGACAAACATCTATATTCCGCCCCGGGCTGCTTGGACCGGGTATGACAGTAGATAGAAACATGAACTCCGGCCTCATACACATTCCCGGTGGCAAGTTATAAACTGTGAGAATGACCGGCCAACAAGAATAGGGAGCAGCAAATGACCCAAATGGGTTGAACCCGTCTGTACACAACCCAAGTCGAACATTCCTTGATTCAGCAGAAAAGTCAGGATGAACACTGTTAAAGCGTTTCCACGCTTCGCCGTCAGAAGGATGCACCATCACACCATCAACGACATCGTGTGTTTGGTGCCATGTCATGTGCTCAGCAGTCCTTGGTGACATAAATAACCTCTGCAGTCTAGGTGTGATCGGGAAATATCTAAGTTTTTTATATGCCACTAGAGTCTTCCCCTGCCAGTTCTGGGTTTGTAACGGGAATGCCCGCATGTCATGCACTCGGTCATCTCAGCATTTTCAAGGTAGTATAACATGCAGAAGTTAGGGCACATGTCAATTTTCTGGTATCCTAAACCGAGGGGTTTCATCATGGACTTCGCAGCATAGAAGTTCTCTTTGAGCCTGTTCCCTTCTGGTAAAATGCTTCTTGCCCAATCAATAATTTTGTCATACCCGGCCTCACTCAACCCGTGATCTGACTTGATGGTGAACACCTGTGCCACAGCCGATAATTTACTGTGGTTTGTGCAGCCATCCCATAATGGTTCGTCAGAATCTTTCAACAAATCAAAAAACCTAGCTGCCTCTGCATTAGGTTCTTCTTCTACGATTGGACATTGATTGACATTATCTTGATTCATTCTCATTGCATCCATAACCATGTTTCTGTAAGGATTAGTGTTGTCATTTGCCGCTTCATGCACGTTGCTAGCACTAGAAGTTGACCCAACCACCGTTTCTCCCATTCTCCTATTACTAACAAATACCTCTCCATGTGCATACCAACACTCGTAATCCTCCACAAACCCTTTGTGTAGAAGATGCATCATTACAACATCTGGATGCAGATACTTTTTATTTTGACAATAATTGCATGGACACCTAATACCGCCTCCAGTAAAATTTCTGGGAATAGATGTTGCGAAATTAATAAAACCCTGAACCCCGTTACAATAATCCATCCTCCGCAATCCTTGGGGTGAATCTAGATACATCCATGAACGATCATCCATGACTTCTATCGAACCTCTATAAAAAGGACCCATTAATTAAGCAAGCTCTTAATTATTTAAAAACATAACATGTAATTCGGTAATTCTACAAATTAAGTTTTAACAATTTTCAAACAAATACAATCTTACAAAATCTAAAACAAACCATAACAAGTATAAAATTATACATTCATATACTACAAGTTTGTTTGAGAAATAACAATAAAACATGTACATCTACTAAAAAAAAATACATATACTAAAAAAACAATAAAATTGACATTTAAATGTTAAAATTTTAAAAGATAGAATTACTTACAAAAAATGATAAAATCCGTCGGTAAATCAGAACACGGATGCTGTGACCACAAAACAAATACAACTTGTTGTGCTGAGATGAGGAAGATTTTTGTTTTGGGGCGAGGGGGGGCTGGTTATTTTGCAGATGGGGAGGGTTAGGATTAGGAAGAAGAAGGAGAAATGGGGGAGGAGAGTGTCGGCAGAGTGGCCATATATTCACTTTTGCCGACGGACTTACCGACGGTTTGTATTCCGTCGGTGAATCCGTCGGCAAAACCGTCGGTAATTCTGACGGGCAATCGACACGTCACCGCACGGACCTGCTATTCAAATCCCTCGGTGATTCCGTCGGTATTTTTAACGGTGCACCGGTCACGTCACCGGTACGGATCTGGCATTTCAAATCCGTCGGTGATTCCGTCGGTATTTTTTGACGGTGAAGGTCCCATCACGCGTACGGGCCCCAGTTTTTAATTCCGTCGGTGATTCTGTCGGAAAAATCACCCGCCAAAACCTCCGCGTCACCTACCCGCCCTTTTTTCATTAATTCTGAATTTTCGGTCGGTAATTAGGTCGGTAATTACCGACGAATATTGTTTGTCGGTGATTTCGGCCGAAAAATACCGACAGAAAAAATTCCGTCGGTATGTCCGTTGGTATTTAACGAATTTCTGGTGGTGTTCCTCCTCTATACCCTACCAGATAGCTTTTGTCCTCAACGTCCCACTCATGTGAATCACAAGACAGTACCCGACTTGAAAAAACCAGGCTTCTATTTACTCTAAAAGGTCCCTTCCCCACGGGAAGGTACCCGACTTGAAAAAACTATTTGGTAAATTTGGTGAGGTTCTGGATGTATGTGGCCCTAATAGACTTAATCGATCGGCGTTTTGGATCTGCACGCTTGGAGTCAATGTTGAAGAAATTGTAAGTGACATTAATCTAATTTGGATCGGTACGTACCTTCAAATGAGAGCTAATATATTGCTCGGTTTAGGCAGAGTGTTACCAGGGGAAATGATAAGGATGATTTCTGGGGAAGAAAAAAGAGGTTTTCTACTGTTAGAAAGTTAGATACATCTATCCTCCTACAGATTCATATAGAGAGCAGAGAAATTCTGCTGAAGCTGTTAGAATTCGAAGTTGGGAACGTCAGGAAATCACAACAAATATCTTGCAATTTCCCAAATCCTTCAAGCTCCCATAAAGCTGAACCGAATCTGAAGTATGAGGCTGCTGAAGTGAACAAAGAACGGTTGTTAAGAAGTGCTGTGGCATATGCCAGATCTCCTGAGATCATGAAAAAGCTTCATGGATATTTTACGATGGATGGTGTTTCCAGATGTTTCCCACGACCGATGGGAGGTACCGTTGTTTTACAAATTTGATGAATAGTATGATTGAAGATAACTGTGATTAGCTTGCTCAATGGTTTGACGTCGTGAGACATAGGGAACCTATTCTTACTGCTACTGAAAGAATAAATGGTGGTGATGGGTTCTTGAATGTTTTTGGACCTACAATAAATGGTGATGATCTTCTTCTTTTTTTTTTTGATGATATGGAAAATGATAAGAGGAGAGCTGCTCTAAAAAAAGAAGAAGAAGAAATCTATTTTGAAAGCCACACAAAAGAAAGGAAAGAGGTGCAAAAGCAAGAAGAAGAAGATTGTTTCTATTAAGCTGGTTGATATGTCAGTGTCAGACGATGGTATCAGGAACGGGAACTGACAACTTGGTTTGGCATACTTCAGATCCTCTGATGATACGATCTCATCACAACAGTAGTAGAGATGAAGAGATTGAATGTTAAATTTAATTTTGTAAACGTTATCTGGGGGCGGGAATCTAGATATTGGTTTGCTGTTCCTTCTACTGGCTTATCAGGAGGGATTCTTTGCATCTGGAACTCTTCTAATTTTAGTGTTAATTCTACTTTAGTGGGTATTAATGGGAGAGTCCTTGATCACAATGATGTATGCCCCTAATAACTACTCCGAGAAACAAGAATTATGGGACTATTTGGTGCATTTTAAGGGCAGTGTCTCTAAGCCTTGGTGTGCTATCGAAGATTTCAATGATTTTGCATCTCTATGATCGCAAAGCATGTATGAAATACTCCTGCTACATGAAAGCCTTTCGAGATTGTTTAAAAACATGTGAATTGTTAGAACTACCTCTGTGGGAAAAAGTTTACTTGGTCAAGGGGGAGTTATGCTAGTAGAATTGACAGAGCCTTCATGTCCACGGCATGGTTTCAAACGTTTCCCTCTGCTTCTTTGTTTGGTCTTCCCAAGTATACATCGGATCCCAGGCCCATCATGGTGAAAATGGATAGAACAGATTGGGGGTCCTAAACCATTCAAATTTCTAAATTGTTGGTGGCTGCAACCTGATTTCAAGGTGGTCATACAAAACTTATGGTCTTCTACTATAATCTCTGTTTCTGGTTCGGACAGAATGGCGAAAGTAATTAAAACTATCAAGGAGGGTCTTAAAGTGTGGAATGTTTCAAACTCTGTTTCTGGTTTGGACAGAATCAGTCTTATCTCAAAGTTGTTATGAGGGAGGTTGTTGGTGACTGACAAGTCTGGTTTGTCATCGATGTGTGGACTATCTTTACCTCTTCATCAATCTGCCTCCAACTTTGCCTCTTCAACTTTGCCTCTTCAACTTTGCCTCCAGATTTTCTTCTGCTTTGGTTTCGGTGAAGTCCTCTCATGTCCCAAGGGAGGGAGGGTAATTTCATGGCAGATGCTCTTGCAAAACAAGGTGTAAATAGAATACGTGAAGTGGTGGCTTGGCTCTGATATTGCAAGGCTTTTCTTTTGCAAAACAAGGGTACTTTGCTTATCAAGAAAAAAACTGCTTTGCAATTAAGCCAAATTCACATGATATTCAAAACCTATTTATCTTATAGTCGATAGATTCAATAAACTTGCAACACTAAACTTGTAATTCAGCAGGATTGTAACAGTAGGGTTGCAGTTTTTATTGTAATTCGAAAAGCTTGTAATTTTCATTATAAAAAAACTTCAAAAATACAAAAACATGCCTCTCATGTAAAAAAACAACTCCATGATTCAAAGTTCAAACACAAAAGAACCCAAAACACCTTCGTAATACAAGGTTTATGGTGGATTGGAGCACCATCCATGCTAACATGTCGATGGGCAGAACCTTTGGATCCTATCACTCCTGTGACTCGGTGTATATATTTTTGGTGGGCAGAACATTTGCAATCGCAAGAGCCATACGAACAGTAGACGGTTTGATAACATGACTGAACAAGTCATGAAAATCAATACCACTTCTCTGGAGATAACCAACGGCTACTAATCTTGCCTTGTGACGATCAAAGTGTAACAACAGCGTCTTCAACATCAAACATAATGTCTCTTTTTCTACATTTTATTCGGTTTGAATATTATAATCTTTATCTTTATCATTTATAACATATCAAAAATTTAAAAATAGCATAAGCCAAACATATTCATATAATTAATGATGAGAAAAAAAGCTATTTGTCATCCACAAATATGATTACCAAGGAAGTCAATTAGAAAATGTAGAATGAAGAAACACATCCTCCTTAACAAGATGGAAAAAAAAAAGTTTATAAAAGTTGAGTTTAGAATAAAAAAAGATCTTATTTGAATTTACCTAAAACTAGTACATAATTCTTCACAACTGAAAGTACCAAGAGTTGATCACAAGTTCATATACAATACACAAAATAAATTGCAATATGAATTGTAACATTGTTAATCCATTATTAATATGAGTTTCAAAGATCTACATATAAAAAATTGTCATATTTCCCAATAAATTGCAATATGAATTTCATGTTGAAAAGAAAAGCTATTGTAATTTGTAGCCACTATAACCTCTCGACCATCAATCTTTCTAAATAGTATAAGTTAAAATTATTTTTGAGATTAATGTATTAAAATGATGTAAATTATATAAAAAAATTAATTTTTTTAAAAATATAGATATAATCACATTTTTAAACGATAATAATACCGTTGCCCGTCATTTATTTGGTTTCAGGTACTGAGGCTCCAAATGCACGATGGCCTCCCAAATTAAATGGTTTTAGACATTTAAGTTTTAACGGCAATGAATCCCTCCATTTTTAGGAAAATCTTGTCATATATATGGTTCGTACAAATTTATTGCTCTCTCCATTGCACAGAACACTCTGTTTTTAGTGTTGGAGCAGAGATTAGATATATAGAGATAGTGAAGAGATTTGCCCACAAGAAACCTATAAACTACAGATTTGGCCCTGTGACGTGTCACTACTTCCAAGACACATGTCCTTTGTTTTTAGTGAGGTGTGATTTGTCGGATTGTACCTTTGACAATCACATAACTATAAGTGCAGATAACCCTTGGATTTAGGATTTAAACTCTAAATGTTTTATTTATACAGAGATAGTGACGCTTATTGTCACCGTACCATGAGCCTGCCTGGTGGTCATCAAGAGTTTTGGACTGTGACACAAGCAACCTATATACCACACATTTGCCCTTGCAACAAGTGGGTGAATGTAAGTGTGACACTTGTCCATCAGTAAGTGGAACTTGCTCTCATTCTCTTTCTTTGTTTCTTAGATTGTAGGGCCAAAGTGTTTTCCCCGCACCACTTAGATTAGCTCATTGTGGTGGGAGGTTGATATTTGTTCATTGTGTATATCCTTGGATTTTGTATACACAATGAACGATGGGATATTCATCCAATATTCCAGTCGTTGATATTTGTTTCTTTACTATAGGTGAAGATGGGGTATATAGAGATATATAGTGAAGATGGGATTTATGAAAGAAAAAAAAGTTTAACCAATCATTAGAATGTAATTATTCCTAATAAATTTGGGATTTTTATTATCTTTATCTCAGTCATTAATAATAAACATATGGTATGTGATTATTATGGTTAAAAGGTTAAACAAAAAGATGAAAATTTAGGAACATAGCTACAAAAACTGTAATTTAACCCTAATTTAATGTAAACACAAAACCTGACAATATAAAATTAATTAAATTGAATTATTTAAAAAATCTTTTGAAGGGAAACCAACTTAAAAGTCGTTAAAAAATCTTTATAAGATTATAATAATAACTGGTTTGTATTTGTTAATCAATGAGCTTTCCTTTTAGAGCATATATATACTAATCTGTGTTTCAATTGCTTATTGCTGTTTTACTTGAGTAGTAGTTTCTTCTAGAAAAGGATCCTATGCTATATCTTCTAGAAAAGAATCCATGAAGACAAGAGTCCCTCCACACCCACCTCCATTCAAATAAATGGAAGCAGATTTTCATGGAAAAGGGGACAATTACCATCTTTATTTATTATCATTTTAGCAATAATATATAGTTTTGCATATTAAATCATATTTTGTGGAATTTGGATATTAAATTTATCCACACGTACTCACCATTCAAATTAATAGTACTGGTATATATATAAAAAAATATTTTGAGAACAATTCACCTGTTTGTCAATTAAAACATAATGATAATAATAATAATAATAATAAAATTCAATTAACATAAGAATCTCATTAAATCTTGAATTATTGGTTTTTAGGAGCTGAGCACCTTTCACTCTATATTAATTATTATTATTATTACTATTACTATTATTGTTTTTCATTAAAGTAAAATTTCAACATTTTCATAGATTATTTTTTATATTTGTAAAGTGTTTTTCCCTTATTTGAACCTATACTAGTGATAGAGTCAATCTACTCTTCATTTTGTTTTGTTATATTATTTAATTATAACATGGTTAGTTTGCGTGTTAAGATTCAACTTCAATCCACAGATCCAACACTTCTGTGATTGCATATCATGTTGTCTTTTACCCATTTATCACCTTGTGTAGGCATATATTAGATAGGCTATGGAAACACACGATTATTTTTAATTATGAGACAATTGAAAAGGAAAAAAAAAAGAGGTTTTGTAAACATGTAAGTGCTAACTTTAAAAGATATACGAAAAATTAAGAAACATCCATTAAATTACCATGTAAGAGTAATGACAAAACATATAATCTCTACTTCCTGTTTGAATATGTGGTTGTGGTTGTTTTTCAAAGTATTTTTGATTTAGAAATGTATTAAAATGATTTTTAAAAAAAAAAAAATATTTTTGATATCAGCGCATCAAAATGATTTAAAAACACTAAACATATATTAATTTTAAAAAAAATCAATATTTTTCAAAAATACTTTTGAAACGCAAAAACAAACATAGCCTAACTATAGTTTTCTTCACTTCACTACTTAATAATCTCCGATATCATTTTATAATTGGTGTACGGTGTTTTTTTATATATTTAAGTTGGCAAGATATTTTAAAATTACATGCAGGTATATTGGCATGTTGACATATGTTTTTGACTGGACAGATCAGGGGTTTAATTTTGTTTAATTTTTACCTAACATGTTCTAATGCTTAAATAGTATCTTTACTCTATAAGTATATATTTGAAACTTCAAACATTGGTCAAAGGAATATATATGTTCTCATTCGCCGTCTTAGATTTCCAACTCCCCCTCAAATAATTTAAGAATAGAATGATAGTTGTTTTTTTAAATGTTTTTTATTTTAAAATAATTATATTTATTTTTCAAAATATCAAAAACATATTAATTTAAAGTAAACATAATAAAAAATTTTAAATTATTTTTTAATGCGCTTCTAAAATACAATTCCAAATACTACCTAAATTAATCAACTATAAAAATTTAGAAACGTAGCTACAAAAAAATGAGTTTAACCAATCAATAGTGTAATTATTTCTAATAAATTTGGGATTTAAATCATTTTATATTATCTTTATCTCAGTCATTAATTAATAATAAACATATGGTTTGCGATTATTATTATGGTTCAAAAGTTAAACAAAAAGATGAAAATTTATAGTTATCATTACAGTCGTTGAATTGGCCAAAATAATTATACGAGGGAGTACTTGAGTAGGGGCCGATGTCTTTTTCATCGAATCTAAACTTTTGGTTACTATAATTTTCTTCAGATGAAAACAAGCACTTAGTGCATTATATTTCAGTAAAGAAGTACTTGTAAACGAACCCGGTTCAAAAGCTTTTTGAAGACATGGATGGATAAAAAAGAATGCATGTGCAAGAAAAGCTTAATCTTTTTAGGTGGAGAGCAAGAACTCCAAAGCGTAATTTCACGCGTTCACAGTCGTTAGGCGTATTAACATCTGTCCCATCCTCTTTGTTTGTTTCTTAGAGGCAAACAAAGAGCCGTTCAATTTTCTGCCATATGATCCTCTTAAATCAGAGAACAGAAAGGTGGAGGTCGCATGGGCTACAATAAAAAACGACATGCTTTTGTTGAACTTCATCATTTAACAGGTGACCAAATCTATGCAGGGAAGAAGATCTTGATTTTTTTAAAAAAAAAAGAAGTTTTTTTCTAAACAAACTAATTTTTCAGTGTAAGATTTGATGTTAAAGAACTTGTGAAAAAAATAAAGTACATCGAAAACCAAGCAAAAAATAGGGGAAACAAAACACGAACAAAATTATTTCTGTATTGGGTAACACACACGAGTTTTCTTTTGAGGTGGGCAGGGAATGATAGGGCTTTTGGTTCAGTTTTTGTTATGCAAGATTTCCAGCCTTAGTTTGGTTTGAATTTGAGTACTCTTCTCAATTCCTCCTCCTGTTTTTATATTCTCAGTTCTAATATAAAAAATCCACTTTTTTTTAGAATTATGAAAGATCTCAAATAATTAAATATTAACTTATAAAGCCTCTTGTTCATTGATAGATATAAATTTTTTAATCCATAAACATAATTTTTCTTATATACTCTTAAATGATGTATGACTATGTAATTTATATTAAGATTTTAACACATAATCGTTTAATTTTTAATAATATCTTGTTAAATAACCATTTCAATTAAAAAAATAAAATTATTAGGTGAGATGTAATGTATAATTTATATTATTTTTTAATATAGATTTCAAATCTTGTCTCAACCTCTATCAAGGCTCTTAACCTCTTTTCCATCTTCATTTAAATTGGACATAATTTTCAATCCTGCATGTATGCTTTATTGGCAAGCCTTCATTTGAGGTCATGTAGTTTTTTTTATGATGATAAATTTTATTAGATAAAATATTTTCTCAAAAGGAAATGGTGGTAGAGCATTCTTCAGATGCTCTGATGATACGATCTCATCACAACAGTAGTAGAGATGAAGTTGGCCTTTGTTCACGTTTTGAGAGAGGGAAGTTGACAAGTTGTGGCATGTCATTAGCAAAGCAGAGCTTGATTTCATAGGGCACAAGAGGCACACATACATTAAGAAGAAAAGGAAAGAAACTTGGAAACCAAACAAGATATATGCAAAGTACACAATAATATGCATGATATTGAGTACTTGCAGTGGCGGAGGAAGGCAAGGAAACGTTTTTCCCAGCCCCTCCCTTGTAAATATTTATAATTTTAGTAGCTATATAGCCTATAAGGCTGGATTAACAAAGTACCAGTGGAGTGGAAAGGACTCTTTTCGTGCCTCCAACTTATATATATACGTCGAACTCTTCAAAGACCATATAAGGGAAGATGCTCGACATCGACCCAAACATCTTGCCCCATCAAGATCATCACTTTTCGTTGAGCTCTAACCTTGTACCTCCTGACCATGTCATTAGCTTCATCTCTCTCCATGAAGAAGACAACCCTGTCTTCGGTAGCAAGGCCTTTCTGCTCTACAAAACGACCCCAAGAAGAGCGTAGAAGAACGGGTTTTGGGTGTGCTCCAGTCATACGGGTTGAGAGACAAAACGTCCATGCATTATCAGTAGCATCGACTGCTTCAAAATTCATCATATGGGCTCCTTCAGGAATTGGAAAAGCCTCAAGGACACGGGTTGGAAATGAAAGAGCATGGCTTATATGGGTTGGTTTTAGTTTCTTCGTGAAGAGATGTACTTGTTCCATTCCTTTTCAGGAGATACAAGACTTGTTTCTGTGAAGAGTGAAAGCTAGGGTGGGAGCAGAGATTAGCGAGGGGAAAAAAAACTCAGAGAATGAGAGAGAGAGAGAGAGCGAGAGAGAGAGAGAGAGATGCTATATGTAACTTATAGAGATTTGACCAAAATTTGTGTTTAACGAATCATTAGAGTGTAATTATTCTCTGAGATAAAAAAACTAGTTTCTGTGAAGAGAGAAGGCTAGTGTTGGAGCAGAGATTAGCTCTAAATGGAACCTATAGGTAGTGTTGGAGCATAGATTAGATATATAGAGATAGTGAAGAGATTTGCCCACAAGAAACCTATAAACTACAGATTTGGCTCTGTGACATGTCACTGCTTCCAAGACACATGTCCTTTGAAAGTAAATGTGACACTTGTCCATCAGTTAGTGAAACTTGCTCTCATTCTCTTTCTTTTTTCTTAGATTTTAGGAATTGTTTTCCCGCACCATTTAGGCCACGTTTTTTCACTAAAAATTAGTTTTTTAAAAAACAATTAATGAGTAATAAATTTTACAAATTATAAATAAAAAAGTTGAATGAAAATAAAACTGAAAAAAAATATAATTTTATAAATTAGCTCAAATAAAATAAGTAACAATCAAAAAAATAAGGATCAAATTTGATAGATAAAAAATTTCAATAAAAAATTGATAAGGAAAAAGCAAACAACAATTATAAAAATGAGAACCAAAATTGATATTATAATTAAATTTTAAAAGACGAAATTGAAAAATAAATATTCAAATATATATATATATATAGCAATCAAAATTTTGAGAACCAAATTTGATATAATCAGCAAATAATATGACATTTCTAAATTTTTCACAACATCTGAAAAGTGTTTTCCGTCTAAATTTTTCATGAAAATACTTTCCTGGAAACCAAGTTAAATTTTTCTTTGACTGGAAAGTGTTTTTTATTAACTAATTTTTCTAATAACAAATAAACATAGAAAAGTTTAAAAAATAATTTTTCAAAAACTACTTTTCAAAAAACAAATATATACTTATATTACAGGTCATTGTGGTAGGAGGTTGATATTTGCTCATTATATCCTTGGATTTTGTATACACTATGAACGATGGGATATTTATGTATACACAGTGAACGATGGAATATTTATCCAACATTCCAGTCATTGATATTTGTTTCTTTACTATAGGTGAAGATGGGGTATATAGAGATAGTGAAGATGTGATTTATGAAAAAAAAAAAAAAAGAGTTTAACCAATTATTAGAGTGTAATTATTCCTAACTAAGAAATTTGGGATTTAAATCATTTTATATTATCTTTATCTCCGTTATTAATAATAAACATATGGTATGCGATTATTATGGCTAAAAGGTTAAACAAAAAAGATGAGAATTAGGAACATAGCTAAATATTCTCCTGAACACTCAGTTAACAAGAGAGATTTTTCCAAAAGGAGGTTGCTAAATTTCTTTCTTCTTTATTATCATTTAATATTGTAAATTTGGGGAACATGCTAAAAGGGAAGACCTTAGTTGATGAAGAATGCTAAGATTAATAACCACTTCGGGAAAAGTGCATAGAATTGTACAAGCACTTAGTGTATTATATTTCGGTAAAGAAGTTTGTAAACGAATCTTTTGAGGAGGAGAGCAAGAATTCCAAAGTGTGATTTCATGCGTTCACAGTCGTTAGGCGTATTAACATCTGTCCCATCCTCTTTGTTTGTTTCTTACAGTCGTTGAATTTTCTGCCATGTGATCCTCTTAAATCAGAGAACAAAAAGGTGGAGGTTCCATGGGCTCCAATAAAAAACGACATGCTTTTGTTCAACTTCATCATTTAACAGGTGACCAAATCTATGCACGGAAGAATTCCAGAGTGTAATTTAACGTACAAGAATTCGTAGGTTCAATCACTTGTTTTGTGATCTACTGTGCAGACAAAGTGTACCCTTCATCGCAGGCTGGCTAAAAGTCAAAAAGAAGACAAACAAAGATGATGAAAATGATGTGCAACAATTTACTGGAGGCGGTATTTTTCGGTCGAAATCACCGACGGCCAATTTTCATCGGTAAATCGGTCGGTAATTACCGACCGAATTACCGACAGAAAATTCAGAATTAATGAAAAAAGGGCGGGTAGGTGGCGCGGAGGTTTTGGCGGGTGATTTTTTCGACGGAATCACCGACGGCCTGAAAAGCGGGGACTCGTACGCGTGATAGGACCTGTTCACCGTCAACAATACCGATGGAATCACCGACGGATTTGAAATGCCAGATCCGTACCGGTGACGTGACCGGTGCACCGTTAAAAATACCGACGGAATCACCGAGGGATTTGAATAGCAGGTCCGTGCGGTGACGTGTCGATTGCCCGTCAGAATTACCGACGGTTTCGCCGACGGATTCACCGACGGAATAAAACCGTCGGTAAGTCCGTCGGCAAAAGTGGAATATATGACCACTCTGCCGACACTCTCCTCCCCATTTCTCCTTCTTCTTCCTAATCCTAACCCTCCCCATCTGCAAAATAACCAGCCCCCCCTCGCCCCAAAACAAAAATCTTCCTCATCTCAGCACAACAAGTTGTATTTCTTGAAGTTTTGTGGTCACAGCATCCGTGTTCTGATTTACCGACGGATTTTATCATTTTTTGTAAGTAATTCTATCTTTTAAAATTTTAACATTTAAATGTCAATTTTATTGTTTTTTTAGTATATGTATTTTTTTTAGTAGATGTACATGTTTTATTGTTATTTCTCAAACAAACTTGTAGTATATGAATGTATAATTTTATACTTGTTATGGTTTGTTTTAGATTTTGTAAGATTGTATTTGTTTGAAAATTGTTAAAACTTAATTTGTAGAATTACCGAATTACATGTTATGTTTTGAAATAATTAAGAGCTTGCTTAATGGGTCCTTTTTATAGAGGTTCGATAGAAGTCATGGATGATCGTTCATGGATGTATCTAGATTCACCCCAAGGATTGCGGAGGATGGATTATTGTAACGGGGTTCAGGGTTTTATTAATTTCGCAACATCTATTCCCAGAAATTTTACTGGAGGCGGTATTAGGTGTCCATGCAGGAAGTGTCAAAATAAAAAGTATCTGCATCCAGATGTTGTAATGATGCATCTTCTACACAAAGGGTTTGTGGAGGATTACGAGTGTTGGTATGCACATGGAGAGGTATTTGTTAGTAATAGGAGAATGGGAGAAACGGTGGTTGGGTCAACTTCTAGTGCTAGCAACGTGCATGAAGCGGCAAATGACAACACTAATCCTTACAGAAACATGGTTATGGATGCAATGAGAATGAATCAAGATAATGTCAATCAATGTCCAATCGTAGAAGAAGAACCTAATGCAGAGGCAGCTAGGTTTTTTGATTTGTTGAAAGATTCTGACGAACCATTATGGGATGGCTGCACAAACCACAGTAAATTATCGGCTGTGGCACAGGTGTTCACCATCAAGTCAGATCACGGGTTGAGTGAGGCCGGGTATGACAAAATTATTGATTGGGCAAGAAGCATTTTACCTGAAGGGAACAGGCTCAAAGAGAACTTCTATGCTGCGAAGTCCATGATGAAACCCCTCGGTTTAGGATACCAGAAAATTGACATGTGCCCTAACTTCTGCATGTTATACTACCTTGAAAATGCTGAGATGACCGAGTGCATGACATGCGGGCATTCCCGTTACAAACCCAGAACTGGCAGGGGGAAGACTCTAGTGGCATATAAAAAACTTAGATATTTCCCGATCACACCTAGACTGCAGAGGTTATTTATGTCACCAAGGACTGCTGAGCACATGACATGGCACCAAACACACGATGTCGTTGATGGTGTGATGGTGCATCCTTCTGACGGCGAAGCGTGGAAACGCTTTAACAGTGTTCATCCTGACTTTTCTGCTGAATCAAGGAATGTTCGACTTGGGTTGTGTACAGACGGGTTCAACCCATTTGGGTCATTTGCTGCTCCCTATTCTTGTTGGCCGGTCATTCTCACAGTTTATAACTTGCCACCGGGAATGTGTATGAGGCCGGAGTTCATGTTTCTATCTACTGTCATACCCGGTCCAAGCAGCCCGGGGCGGAATATAGATGTTTGTCTTCGACCGTTGATAGATGAGCTGGCGCAGTTGTGGTCCTCCGGATCTCTGACTTATGATATATCGAGGAAACAAAATTTCCTTATGAGGGCGGCTTTGATGTGGACTATCAGTGATTTTCCAGCTTATGGAATGCTTTCTGGTTGGAGCACGCATGGGAAACTCGCATGTCCATACTGCATGGAAAACAACAAGGCATTCACGCTAGCAAACGGAGGTAAAGCTTCTTTTTTTGACTGTCACCGTCGCTTCTTGCCACTTAATCACAGGTTCAGAAAGAACAGAAAAGATTTCTTTGTTGGTAGAGTTGAAAAAGATGTTGCATCCCCGCGTCTTTCTGGTGAAGAATTGCATCATGTTGTATCAGAGTACGGTGACATTGTGTTTGGCCTTCAATCAGGTAAGCAAAAGTTTCCTGGTTTTGGTTTGACCCATAATTGGGTAAAGCGAAGTATCTTTTGGGAGCTTCCGTATTGGAAGACTAATCTTCTCCGCCATAACCTTGACGTCATGCACATCGAAAAGAACGTGTTTGAGAATATTTTCAACACCGTCATGGATGTGAAGGGGAAGACAAAGGACAACATGAAGGCTAGATTGGATATAGCTTTATACTGTAACCGTAAAAATATGGAGTTGGTTTATGACGAGTCACGGGTTGCAAAACCAAGGGCAAGCTTCGTGTTAGAGAAAAACGCACAACTGCTAGTCTACAAATGGCTTAAGAGTCTGCGTTTCCCGGATGGACATGCATCGAACATATCAAGGCTTGTTAACATAGAGGACTGCAGATTGTATGGAATGAAGAGCCATGACTGCCACGTGTTTATGCAAACACTCATCCCATTAGCTTTTCGTGATTTGTTGCCAAAGGGAATATGGGATGCACTAACGGAGATCAGTCATTTCTTCAGAGATATATGCTCCAGCAAGATGAATGTTGAGCACATTGAGATGCTTCAAACGAATATCATCGAGACACTATGCAAACTTGAGATGATATTCCCTCCTTCATTTTTTGACTCAATGGAGCATCTCCCTATACATCTACCGTTCGAGGCAAAAGCTGGAGGACCGGTCCAGTATAGATGGATGTACCCATTCGAACGGTGAGATATTACAGTTGCAATGGAATTCATATCTTAAAGTATTTTCTATGTTTTTCTTATTTGAAAATACTTGAATTGTACTTCAATGCAGGTACTTGTTTAATCTAAAAAAAAAGGTTAAGAACAAGGCGCATGTTGAGGCTTCGATATCTGAGGCCTATATTGTTGAAGAGATATCAACATTTATCTCGTACTATTTCGAACCTCATCTGAGAACAAGAATCAATCGCGTTCCACGGCATGACGATGGCGGTGAAGTGCCTTCCAGTGGGAACTTGTCAATATTCTCCAATACTGGACGACCCACACCTAAAAATGCCGTAAGAGGAAGATATTTGTCGGAAATAGAATTCAAACAAGCACACAACTATGTTCTATTTAACTGTGATGAGCTGAGACCATTTATTCAGTAAGTCTATATATGTGTAATACTAATTAAACTTTGTCAGTAATATACTGTTAATTATATATTGTAATATCATACACTCATTATCACTTGCAGGCAACATCGACAATATTTGCTCTCCAATAACTCGCAGCTGACCGAATCCCAGATCTTTCAATTACAAGATGAACAATTTGCCACATGGTTCAGAACACATGTAAGCACTATCACAAACTCATTCTAACGTATGCATGTCATTACGAGATTCTCGTTCATTTACCGTGTATTGATGTACATTTAATTACATATATTTACAAGGTTTATCAAATGGGAAGGAGTGCGCCCAAGTCATTGTCTTCACTAAGCCTCGGCCCTGAAAGAAAAGTTAAGTGCTACAACGGGTATTTTGTCAATGGATATGTTTTCCATACTGAAGAATACGGGCAAGGAAGAAAGACATACAACTGCGGTGTTTGTGTTAAGGGATCCACAAGTAGCCAGTTAGAAGTTGACTACTATGGTAGATTAGAAGAGGTCGTCGAACTGCAATATCATAGCGAGCAGAATAAAGTGTTTTTATTCAAATGCTATTGGTATGACACGACGGACAGAGGAATCAGAGTTGATCCGCACCATGGTCTGGTCGAAATCAACTCAAAAGCTAGACTCCGCAACATAAACGATGTCTTTGTTTTCGCAAAGCAATGTCAACAAGTTTATTACACATACACCCCTTCATTTAGAAAGGATCGTTCAAGAGTTGATTGGTTGTCCGTTTTAAAAACGAAACCACGGGGTCGTGTCGAGGTTGTTCAGGATGAGAACGAAGACACAAGTGTGCGAGATGAAGTCTTTCAAGTTCGTGAGTTGGTTGAACCATATCGAGTTGCTCCTTCGATTGAATTGGAAGAAAATTCAAATTTTCGAGTTCTCGATGATAGTCTTGTTGATATTGACGGAGAGGAGTTGAATGTTGTTCTCAGCTCTAGCGGACAAGCAAATGTCGATGAAGAAGATGATATCCATATTGAAGATTGCGATGAAGATGATGACAATTCAATTGATGAGGAAGAAGAAGAAAATTCCGACTAATTATGAAAATGAAGCCCTATGTAAAAACATTTGTCTCATGTAATTTAGATTATTGATGATGTATTTTGTAAAACAAAATATTTATTGTTTAAGCAATGTGGTTATTGTTTTATGTGATGGACAGTTTATCAGTTAAGTTATTGCAGGAAGGTAAACAGGCAATACAAAGACAACCTTTCCTGCATAATGCAAACTTACCGACGTCCATACCGACGGACAACCATCCGTCGGTATCTCACAGAGAGTTCGAAAATATTTACAACAAAATGCCACAATCACCGACGTCCATACCGACGGAACCATCCGTCGGTATCTCACAGAGAGTTCGAAAATATTTACAACAAAATGCCACAATCACCGACGTCCATACCGACGGAAAACCATCCGTCGGTATCTCACAGAGAGTTCGAAAATATTTACAACAAAATGCCACAATCACCGACGGATTCACCGATAGATTTTTCGACGCCAATACCGACGGAATATTTCCGTCGGTAAGTTGTTGGTCAGACAAATTACCGACAGAAATACCGACGGACCGCGCGATTTCCAAAGTGTGTGAATTAATGCGCCTCTGAACTTGTCATATTACCGACGGACGACAAAAAATATGCGAAATTCAAAAAATACCGACGGATTTTTGACCGGTTACCGACGAAATGTTTTACCTTTTACCGACGGATATTAAGTCCGTTGGTGATTCCGTCGGTAAAACTGCCCTACAAGTTCTAGCCCCCGCCGCTCCGCCTCATTTTTTCTTCTTCTCACCGCCACTTCGCTTCTCCTCTGTTTTTCACCTCAGATTTTTCATTTTTTTGCCCTTAATCCTTCAAGACTTTCACCTTGAATCTCTAGCAAGATTTGGTGTTGTAAATCTTCATCATATTAAAAGGTATGTGTTTTTTTTCTAATTTATTTTATTTTATTTTAATTTAATTTATTTTTAGTTGTTTTTATTTTTGTTGTTTTGGTGTTTTTTGTTGCAATGTAGATAAAGTTTTGAATTTGACACATTATTAATGTATGTATATTTCGTTCCTTTTCTTGATGTAGGTTTTTTTTTTGAATTTTTTGAATATTTTTTGTTGTTGTGTTGTTAGAATTGTTATTAGTTAATTTAACTTAGAATTAGTTAAAGTTGAATATTTGAGTTTTTTGAGTTTTTTTGAATTTGTTTGAATTTGTTGAATATTTGTTAATTGAATTGTTAGTCTATATATATATTTTTTTAATTTATTGAATATAATTTATTGTTGTATTGCCTATATAATTATTGAATTAATATTGTTAATGTTAAATTTACCTTAGAATTAATAATTGCGTTTGTTGGAATAATTAGTAATTGCATATGTTTTTAATTGTTAGTTTATATTTTTTTAAAAATTATTGAATATATTTTATTGTTGTATTGAAAAAATTATTGAATAATTTGTTGAATTATAATTGTTAATGTTGAATTTACCTTAGAATTAGTAATTGGATATGTTGGAATAATTAGTAATTTTGTTTATATTATTGCATGATTTGTGTTTAATTATTTCCATTGATTTTAATTGTTAGGCTATAATTCTTTTTTATTTTATTGAATATATTTTATTGTTGTATTGCCATAATTATTTAATCATTTGTTGAATTAATATTGTTAATGTTGAATTTATCTTAGATTTAATTATTGAATATGTTGGAAGAATTATTAATTTTACTCTAACTTGATGATTTGTGTTTAATTGTTTCTATTTATTTTGAATTTATAGTTTTGTTGTATTGACATAATTATTGAATAATTTGTGAATTTTAATTGTTAACGTTGAATTTATCTTAGGATTAATAGTTGAATATGTTGGAATAATTAATATAGATTGGGTCAATTGGTTGTGGCTATTGTTAATAATTGCAGGTTTGTGGATTTGGGTAGTGTCCAGTATAGGGGAGGTGCTGCCGATTTTTTTTAACTTTTGAAATTTATTATACAATTATTTATATAAATTTGTTTAGATGCGCAAAATGAAAACCAGAGCTGGTCGTTCACGTCCAGTCGAATCAAGTTCGTCTAGCAGCGATGCTGATGTTTCCTTAGGTGCCTCTCAAGAAGAGGCACCTACACCACATGCGCCGTCAACCGATGCTGCCTCTTCCAGCGATGTTTCACATCGCAGAAACGGCGTGCCTTCACAGCGGAATCAATTTACCCGCAAGTACGAGGCACAGTGGAAGGACGATCTTTCAATGTAAGTTTGTTAAGGTTTTAGTTTTTTTTATATATATATAAAAAAACAAATTTAAAACATAATTTATGAAGTAATCACTATTTCATTAATTTCATTTTTTTTTCAGGTTCACAAACATTGAGGCAGCCCGAGTAATATCATCGGCGTTTAAAGCGTCGATGGAGATTCCATTGTTTCAATGGAGTCAGATATCCAGGCATCCTGAATGGATGCCTCAAGTCAATGCATGGTTTCGTAGATTTGAGGTTCGTGTTAATATATAATTTTCAGCTTATTTCTAATAAATTCTAGTTATAATTGTAAATAAATTATTAATATTTTAAAAAATTATTTTTTTATACACAGCATCGATTCTGCTGGGACGATGAACATGACACTGTTGTGAGGAGGGTGTGGGAAAATCACGCGGCAATTAGGTAACATCGAAAACAATACGACTTTTTTTTTACATAATTATTTATGTTTTGAAATGTAATTTTTTCGTGCGTGAATTAGGTTACGTGATTTTTGGTATGACACCCAGAAAAAGGCCAAAAAAACAGCGAGGGATAAGGGGTTCCAAGGCTGGAACGATGTTGCGGTTTGGAGGGATTTCAAACCGATATACATCCCGGAAGATATATGGCCGCACTATCTTCAGCACGTGACGTCTGAGAGGTTCACTCGACGCTCACAGTCCGGTGCCGGCAACCGGAATTGGCCAATTCATGGCTCGGATACAACGCACACCGGCGGCTCCGTTCCGTTTGCTGCACATGCGAAATGGATGGTAAGATTAATTTAAATGAAATATATCGTTCAATTAATTTGTTGTTAATACATTTTTTTCATTATAGGCTACGTCTCTTGGACGTGAGCCGAGCCCTATGGAGCTGTTTGTGGAGACGCACGTGCGGAGTCATGACCGCCAAAAAGGGACGCAACAGTTCGTTGACAACCGTGCTCAACAGTTTGTGGTATGTTTGTTCAACCATTTTATTTTGTAAGTTATTATTATGTTTATTGAATTGAATATGATGATTTTTTTTTTCAGGAGACATATAATAATCGGTTGAGGGAGAGATATGGGGACGATCCATCGACCTATCCGGAATTCGATCTGGATTTGTGGATGGAGGCTGGATCGTCAGGTGGACCCGATAAAAATCGGGTTTACGGGCTCTCCAACACTACCACCGCCAACTTGCGGTCGACCGGTACTGCTTCAACCGTTGGGAGCTCCCAATCTGTATCGAGCTCCCAATCTAAGGAGTTTGTGGCCTTGCAGCAAAGGTGCGACCACCTATCAGAGGCGTACACACAACTCAAAGAAGAGCAAAGATTGGCGAACGAACAACACAGATTGGCGAACGAACAACACAGAGCAGAGTCTAAACAACAAAGAGCGGCCTATGAAGAGCTTCGTCAAATGGTCATGAACATAACACAAGGTGGAACATGTGCGCCTAATCCTTTTTGGCCGCCTAACCCCCACCCTCCTCCTCCTCCTCCTCCTCCTCCTCCACCTTTATATTAATTGTTTTTTTAAAACACATTCATTTTAAACACAAGGTGGAACTTTGAGTTTTTGTTGCTTAATATAAATTTTATTTGCATAATTGGTTTGTATTACCATTAATTTATATTATTTTTTCTAAATAATAATAAAAAAATTACACAGGGATTTACCGATGGAATAAATCCGTCGGCATTGGACAGTGTCTGTGGTATTCCATCCCATCACCGACATATTCACCGATGGAAATACTCCGTTGGTATATAAATACCGACGAATTTACAGACGGAAATATTCGGTCGGTATGAAATATCATCGACACTTTTACCGACAGAGGTAGTCCGTCGGTATTTACATAACACCAACGGAATATTTTCCGTCGGTATATTCCAAGCGGTAAACTTTTTTTTTTTGGCGCGCACGGTCCGTCGGTAAAACCGTCGGTAAATGTTTTTTTTTGTATTACCGACCGATATAGCGACGAAATGTGGAATCACCGACAAAAGGTATTCCGACATGAGTATTCCGTCGGTAATATAGTCGGTAAATAATTTACCGACGAACATTCTATCACACACCGACAGAATATGTCCGTCGGTAAAACTGTGAAATCTTGTAGTGATAAAAACCTAATTAAATCCTGAATTATTGGTTTTTAGGAGTTGAGCACTTAATTTTTACACTATATTAATTATTATTACTACTACTATTACTACTATTTTCAATTAAAGCAAAATTTAAATATTTTTATAGATCATTTTTTTATATTTATAAAGTGTTTTGCCCTTATTTGATCAATCTACTCTTTATTTTGTTTTGTAAAGGATTTTATGAGCGAAATTCTGTTCTTTTTTTTGTTTTACTTTAATTTTCTGTTTTATAAAACAAGAAAAATCAAAATGTTTTGTATAAAAAAAGAAGTTAAGGATTTATTTTCCTCTCCTTTATTTTCTATTTCTAGTTTTAGCTTTCAAATGAAGAAAAGTGGTTTAATTTACTTTTTTATAATATTACTCTTCTTTCCCTTCATTTCTCTCAAAACTTACGTGCTATAATTAAATCTTAGCGATAAAAAATAACTTAAATGATTTAAGATTGAAACTCTGAACAATAAATCTAAAATAAATCCACTTATCTAAGAAGTTAAATCTCTAATGGTATAAGAACACTTTATGTTGTTTTTTTTCCTGGAAATCTTACTCTTTACTAAGGCTAGAGAATAATCATTATACTGCATGGACTGATTATGAACAAATAACTAGATACATTAAGAGGGAAAAAAATAAAAACTTAAGTGGTCCTCCATAATATAATGTGTGGCGAAGCTTTTTCAATTGATATAATCATCATCATGATATATATATATATATATATATATATAAAGTGTGGGTTATTTTTTTTACTTAACAGCATTTTTCACACACTCACAAAATATTATGGACCTATAGTTTATTTTTAATAATTTATTTGGTTCTCAAAGTCTTAGTTTAGGCAATTAGATCCTGATTAAATGTCAATTGCTTTTGATCTTTTAGGTAAGGGTAAAATTAGAATAAAGGGGACCAAAATAAAAAAATGTGTCATACATGGGTGACATGTGCCAAAGATTTTGTGAAAAATACACTTAGATCCTCAATATTTAAAAATAACATAATTTATACAATTTAGGTCCCTTTAAATTTTAAATTTTCATTTTTAGTACAAAAATTCATTTGTATTATTTTTTATTTTCTGGTTAGAGAAAGTAGAGAGAAGGCGAGCTGAATTTTAGCTATGAGAGAAAAAATTATCATTCACACTATTTCTGGCCACCAAAATGATTTTTCTTGATGTCCACGAGTCTCATGCGATGAAAGGGGATTGGTGGTGGTCCTTTAGAGCCTCAATGTTACAAAAAAAAAAAACAAATATAAGTCGAGAAAGTCAAAACTAACCTAGTTTGGTTTTAGTTTTTTAGACCTTTTTTTAGGTATTATGAATTGATGAATTGGTTTGTAAGTGTTCTAAAGATGTTAGAAATGTGTTCTTGGGTTGAAAAAAAACATTGCCTAATTTTTCAATCACTGTAATGGTGGGTGAAATATAAGCTTGTAGATGACACGTTGTCTGCATTCCCTGCTTTTTTTTCCCTTAAAAAATAAAGGTTGACAACAAGTTATTTACCCCTTCAAAAAATTGAAAAAAAAAAAAACCAAGCTCAAACCCGCAGACCCGAGCTTGTAAGCCTACATACATGGCTAGGCTTTTCATTACAGTGGCCTAGGCGTGCTGGGCCATAGGTCCACGAGCCTAGGTTTTTTTACCTCTTATATATATATAAAAGAAAAAAAAAATTATTGAACCCGTTTGAATTTATAACTCAAATCATAGGTATGAGGAGTTAAGCCACAACACACCTGCTATTATTTTTTTGTAATATTTTTTTATTTTTTATTTATATCTTTCTTTAACATGTCTTTTTATTTTTACCTTATATATATAACCTTTTTAACATGTTTTTTAATTTGGGACTTCTTTGATCTGTTTGAATAACAAATCTCCGCCTCCACAATAACAAGCATGTCCTTCTCATACGTAGACTATGATCTCTTTGAAACACCAAGAGCTCGACTCATAAAAGCGATAGGTTTACCTTGTTGTTGAAGACCTACTCCAATTCCATAGCCTGAAGCATAAGTTTCCATGGTGCAAGCTTCATTAAACTTTGGCATGGCTAAGATAGGAATGGTGGTTATGGCCTTCTTGAGTGTGTGAAATGCTTCTTCTGTGTCATCATTCCATCCAAATTGCCCTTTTTTGAGAAGGTTTGCAAGGGCCCGAGCAATTATATCATAATTTCGAATAAACTTGCGATAATAACCTGTCAATCCTAAAACCCTACACAACTCAAAAATATTAGAAGGTCAGGCCCAGGTCACCATGGCATCAATTTTTTTGTCATCAACCTTCACCCTTTGATGAGAGATAATATAACCCAAATATTACAGCTCTTACTTACCAAATGCACATTTACTGCCCTTGATAAAGAACTATTGTTGCCTCAAAATTTCTAAGATTTGAGTGATATGATCTAAATGCATTTCCCAAATAGGGTTATAGATAAAAGTATCATAAAAAAAAACTAATATGAACTTTTGTAAGAAAGGTCGAAAAATAGCATTCATACTAGCTTCAAATATAGATATAGCATTCATACTAGCTTGAAATATAGATGGTGCGTTACTCAATCCAAATAGCATAACTAGGTATTCATAATGATTGTTATGTGTACAAAAAGCAATCTTATGAACATCTGAATGGTGCACTCATACCTAATAGTACCCGGCTCTTAGTTTTAATTTTGTGAAGTAAATGACTCCATGTAGTTCATCTAACATATCCTCCGCTGTAGGGATCGAAAACTGATCTTTGATAGTAATTGATGTCGCACCCGACATCGCGGCAGCCCTAAAAATAATTCTCTATTTATTAAAAAAAAAAAAGAACAGGTTTCTTGCATCTGGTTCTTTTAGAAAAAAAAATGTCTCGTTTGAGGAGTCATCACCTAGTATTATGGTCATTAGGAACCCTAACTGGTCAACAGAGATTCTATGACTCGGATTGGTTACGTAAAAGGAAAGATATTATAACCCCTTAAACGTTCTGCCTAAGGCAGACTGCATTGTTGGTTTTGTCTTAAATTGCTAAATATTTATTAATTTATGATGTGATGATTTGTTTATAATATTCCTGACTCTGGTTTCAGTGAATATTCGAGCTCGAATAACTCCAACTCTGGCATTAGTAAAAATTCGTGGCTACAAAAAATAAAATTAGATCAATATTTTTGTATTCCTTACCCTAGCGCTAGTCAATAAATAAATAAAAATAAATTTATTTTTACGCATGCACATATTTTTTTATTTTTCTAGCTAAATAAAATAAAATACAACGAATAAAAATAATATAAATTTAAACCGGTATTTTTATTCCTGACTCTGGCTTCAGTGAATAAACTAATAAATTTACATTATTTTTATTCATGCATACATATTTTTTTTATTTTTTTTTTATTTTTTATTTTTCTGTTTTTATTTTTTTATTTTTTTATTTTTTTTGGGACTGGGCCCAGCTCAGCCCAGCCCAGCCCGGCCAGGCCACTGGCCCAAGCCAGTGGCCGGCTGGGCTGCAGGCACGCGTGGTTCAGACCACGCGTGCCCTGCATAGGGCGAAGGTAAATTACCTTCGCCCCTGTTCTTTCTCTTTTAATCTAATGTGCATAAACGAAGATAAAAGGAAAGTCTTTACCTGGCGATTCGAAGGCGCAGGCGACAGCAACAATTCGAGCACTCCCGGAGAATTCTGTTCGTCTGTTCGTCTGTTCGTCTGCTGTTCCCTTTCTTTTTGTTTTTTTCCCGGTTTTCTCAGTCCTCGTGATGAAGAACAGAGGACGTTGATGGCTTCTCTTTTTGAATTTGGGTCTGGGTTTTTGCTCTGTATGTGGCTTGCGTCTTTTTGCTCTGGTTTTCGGTCTGTGTTTCTCTGGTTTTTTTTTTTGCCGTCTGTGGTTGCTGAGAGAGATGAAGACGATGATATATGTAGTGTGTGGTGGCTGAAAAAAATAAATTCCCCCACCTCTGTTTCGTTAGTTCTCTGTGATCTCTCTGTTTTTTTCCCTGCCGTTTTTCCTTTGTTTATTTTTTTCGTTTCTGTTCTCTGAGAAGAAACAAGGAAAACAACTTTTATTCTGGTTCGTCCTCTGTCTTCGTTTTCTGCCGATCGTGGCTTTTTTTCGTCCCTCACTCTACGTTCTCTCATCTTCTCTGGCTTTATAGCCAGAGAATACCAAACATTTGCAACGGCCTCCCTTTACTCCAGTAACGGCTCATGAGGAGGAAGACGAAGAAGGCGATTGACAAATTCTAAAACGGCGCCGTTTGTATGGTGGGAATATCTATTTTCAATCTGGTCACTGAAGTTCTGAAATCATGTACTCAAGTCCCTGGGTAAATTGTAATTGGACTCCTGCATTTCGGCGAAATTTTCAAGCTGGTCCTTGGATTTTAAGTTTTGCAATTTGGACCCCAATTAAACTCTAAACTTTGATATTCTTCAATTAAGTCCCTGATTTCATTAATTTAATTAAATTCAAAGTCCAATTAAGTCTAAAACTTAATCACCTCTTCAATTAAGCCCCTGATTGGATTAATTAAATTAATTCCAAGCTTAATTAAGTCTCAAAACTTTATCAATTCTCCAATTAAACCCTTGATTGGATAAATTAAATTAATTTCAAGCTTAATTAAGTCTAAAAATTTATCAATTCTCCAATTAAACCCTTAATTGGATTAATTAAATTAATTCCAAGCTTAATTAGATTAATTCCAAAGTTTAATTAAACCCCAAAACTTCCAATCATGTTGCCCTTAACCCAAATTTTAATTCGTTCTTCATTTATTTCATTTTACTTGTTTTTTTTCATCATCATTATTATTTTTTTCATCATTTTTCTTTTCAGTAAATAAAACAATAATAATAATTAAAGTAAAATGATCCAAAATTAGGTTATGACAACTGCATTAAGAGATTGATAGTCAATGCAGAAGCGCCAACTACCATTTGTTTTTCTTCACTAGCAACACAAGAGATGAGAAAGGACTGGTAATGGGTCTAATGAGCCTAGAATTCAACATTTCTTGGACTTGTTTTTCAATTTTAGATTTCTAGAAATAAGCATATTGATAGGGTCGAACGTTGTTTGGCTCAATACCGTCTTTGAAGGGAATATTGTGGTCAATCTCTTGCTTGGGTGCTAGTTGTGTAGGTTCCTTGAAAATATCAGCATATTCATCTAAGATCTAGTGTATGCCTAGTGGTTGACTTTCTTTTGGTCTGTTCGTGGTTGATTATGGACAGATTGCAAATACCGAGTGACCCTGATGAAATTCTTTTGAAATTTCCTTCCGTGAAGCAACTTGGATATTAGGCTGGTCATAAAAACTTTGCAATTGTTTAGCCATATTTCCCCAATAGAGGTCAATGGTGAGATTTCACCAATTATATACCATATACCCTAACATTTCTAACCATTGGACACCTAGAACCATGTCTAAGCCTGCTATGGAAAGTGAGTAAGGCATAAGTGAGAAAGGAATACCCTGAAGAAGTACTGGTACTTTTTTGAATTTTTCTTAACATTATAGCCTTGCCCATTAGAAACCCGAATTGTAAATGCATCGATTGGGACTACTAGTAGCTGCAACAGGTCAGCCATGCGAGATCTCATAAAATTATAGATGGACCCACTATCAATTGGCACCATTACTTCAAATAGATTCATCTTGACATCTACCCGCATAGTTTCAGGTGCAGCCCATCCCGTTAAAGCATGCAAAGTAATCTCAGGTTCAACATTTTCCCTTGTCTCCTCTTCCATATCAACTTCTTCAGAACTTCTTCACATGTGATTCAATTGATGTTGGTTGGACCTTTAAGAAGCAAGAGATGCATTCCTTGATGTTTGTGGTCGGTAATGAACCTCTCATTGCAATTAAAGCAAAGTCCTTGAGCTCTCTGTTTCTGCATCTCTTCCCATGACAATCTCTTAAAAGGTGCATTTGGTGTTGCTCGTGTTATTGTTGATAGCGTCAATGGTGCTCAATTGGTTGGGGTTAGCGTTGGGGGTGGCCGCAAGAGTTTTAATTGCCTTATCATCTGGTCATCCTTCATGCGAGCTAAGATAATTGCTTCCTTCAGTGATTATGGTTTGAACATACAAATTCCCTCTACAATCTCCGTCTTAAGTCCTTGTTAAGCCACGATCTGAAGAATCTCAGAGTCCACGTCATTCTAAGAGGATCCATAAACCAAATCCCAAATATCTGGGATGAGCTGAACGTGAGTTAATGCATGCATAACGGAAGAAGCCATTAAACATGGGTCGTGGCTATCAAGGAGTAATGGAAGGAGGGGTTACACCCGTTATATCACCATTTATGGTCATCAGTTACATCTTAATTAATTCCAAGTTATTAGTAGCTTTATTGTTCCCTTTGTATTTCAGTTTTATTTGTAATTCACTTTGGCTATTTAAGCAGCTAAAGTTTTAATAAGAGAGACATATAATTTCAGTAAAAAGTGTGGTTTAGTTCTCACCCGAAGAGAACCTTTATAATATTGATGTTGGGGACCTAACATTGGTATCAGAGCACGTTATGGGAACCAACAAGGAGCGTATTGAGCACCTGGAAGCTGGACTTGGGATAGTTCAAGATGGTCTTCAGAGAATGGAGTTGGGAGTGAATGATAAACTCCAACATTTGGAAGACACTCTTAATCGACTTTCCAATATGTTGAGTGCAAATCAAGAGAATCCTAACCGCGACAATTATCATAGAGAAGGCAACAATGGGGGTCGGCAGATTATCTCCTCCAAAACAGCAAAACTGGACTTTCCACGATTTTCAGGGGATGATCCAACCGAATGGTTCAACCGTGTGGAACAATTCTTTGAATACTTGGGCACAGTTGAAAACCAAAAGGTAGCCATGGCTGCTTACCATCTTGAAGGGGAGGCCAATCAGTGGTGGCAATGGCTTCGAAGGACGTTGCAGGGAGAAGGGCAAGTGATTTCATGGGCAAAATTTCAAGAAGAGTTATGGGCTCGTTTCGGACCATCAGGCTGTGAAGATTTTGATGAAGCTCTCTCAAAAATCAAACAGGAAGGGACATTAAGGGATTATCAACGGGAGTTCGAGAAGCTTGGAAATAAGGTACAAGGTTGGACACAGAAAGCCTTAGTGGGAACATTCATGGGGGGTCTGAAGACAGAAATTTCTGAAGGGATTTGGATGTTTAAACCACAATCCCTCAAGGAGGTCATTAATTTAGCAAGAATGAGAGACAAGCAACTTACAAGACAAAGACGATTCATACGACCAGCACCTCCAAAAACTCCTCTAGCTCTTCCACCACCCAATCGGGTAACTCCTGCTAGTCGGTCTACTTCGCTTAGGCGTTTGTCATGGGAGGAGATGCAAAGAAGAAGAGTGCAAGGCCTTTGTTTCAATTGTAATGAAAGGTTTACAGCCGGGCATAAATGTCAACAACCTCAGCTACTACTCTTGGAAGGTTACATAGATGCTGGTAATATGTCCTATGAAGATATTACTTATCCACAAACCAGGGGGTTTGTACAAGGGGAAGATACAAGAGAGGCATGCGAACCAGAATTGGAACCTGAAATCACTCTGCATGCATTAACAGGGTGGACAACCCCAAGAACAATGCGAGTGACAGCGAAGGTGAGCTCTCACATGATGATGGTGTTGATAGACAGTGAATCCACACACAACTTCATCAGTGATCGCTTAGCAAACACGCTACATCTACCAGTGAAACCAACCAAACCGTTCATTGTTCGAGTTGCTAATGGCCAGCGTCTACATTGCCAAGGACAATTTGATAAGGTACCCGTGAATTTACAAGGCACTGAATTTTATCTCACCCTCTTCTCTCTGCCATTATTAGGGCTTGATCTAGTGTTGGGCATCCAATGGTTAGAATTGTTGGGATCAGTGGTTTGTACCTGGAAAGACTTAACTATGGACTTTATTTGGAATAATCAAGCTTGAAGGTTGCAAGGATCGGGGGAGCAATCTATTCAAGAGCCTACTTTAAAACAAGTCTCAAAAGATTGTCGACAACAATAGATGTTATTTACAGTATGTTTCCTTTCAACCACAGAGGACAAAATTCAGAATGCAGACTATAGCAATCAAGACATACAACATGCAATAGAGGAGTATCAAGACGTATTCCAAGAACCCTCATGCTTACCACTTGTGCGTGAGGTTGACCACTGCATTGCACTTAAGGAGGGCACTGAGTTGGTTAATGTACGACCCTACAGATATGCTCACTTTCAGAAAGAAGAAATTGAAAAGCAAGTGCAGGAGATGCTGAAATCAGGACATATACGTACTAGCACCAGTCCTTTTTCTTCACCAGTGTTACTCGTACGAAAAAAGGATGGTAGTTGGAGATTTTGCACGGATTATCGCGCACTAAATAATGCAACTATCAAGGATCGATTCCCCATTCCAACCGTGGAGGATATGCTTGACGAATTATATGGAGCTGCATATTTTACGAAGCTGGATTTACGAGCTGGATATCACCAAGTAAGGGTCAATCCTTCTGATATTTCTAAGACTGCTTTTCGTACTCATAATGGCCATTATGAATACCTCGTTATGCCTTTTGGCCTATGTAATGCACCCTCCACATTTCAGGCCATCATGAACACTATTTTTCGACCTCACCTTCGAAAATTCATTCTAGTTTTCTTCGATGATATCCTTATATATAGTACTACATGGGACAAACATGTGGAACACATTGCACAAACTCTGCAGATTTTAAGACAACATCAGTTTTTTGCTAAAGCTAGCAAATGTGTTATCGGCCAACAAGAATTGGAGTATCTGGGGCATATCATTACACCGCAAGGAGTGAAAGTTGATGACAAAAAGATTACAGCCATGCTTGCATGGCCCCGACCTACTAATATTTTTGAATTGCGTGGCTTTTTAGGATTAACAGGTTATTACAGGAAGTTCGTCCAAAATTACGGCATCATTGCTCGACCCCTTACCAATTTATTAAAGAAGGGGAAATTTGGATGGCATGATGAGGCAGAGGCAGCCTTCTCAGCTCTCAAGCAAGCCATGACAACCACTCCCACTTTAGCCATGCCTAATTTCAATGATTCATTCACAATTGAAACAAATGCTTCTGGAGATGGCATTGGTGCAGTTCTAACACAGCAAGGCAAACCCATCGCCTACATGAGTCGTGCACTGGGAGTCACAAAAAAATCCTGGTCAACCTACGCCAGAGAAATGCTTGCAATTGTAGAAGCCATCCGTTTATGGCGTCTTTATATACTGGGAAGAAAATTCTTCATTGAAACCGACCAGCGTAGCTTGAAGTATCTACTGGATCAACGAATAGCAACACCAGAACAGCAAAAGTGGGTAGCCAAACTACTGGGTTATGACTATGAAATTCGTTATCGTCCAGGCCGTGAAAACTCAGCTGCAGATGCACTTCCCGCAGGCCAAAACCCCACACTTCATCATTTGCACGTGGCCACGTAACCTTGTGGGATGAAATAAAGAAGCATACAATGGGAATAAGTACATTCAGTCAGTAGAGCGGGTAGCCAAGGCTCAACCCAATGGACCATATTCACAACGCCAAGGATTGTGGCTATTTAAACACAGAGTGATAATTCCTACATGTGAACTGCTACGCACCAAGTTATTGTATGAAGCACACGATACCAAGATTGGCGGGCACTCTGGAGTCTTACGTACATTCAAACGATTAGCTCATCAATTTTACTGGCCTAAGATGCAACAAGATGTCCAAGAATATGTCCGCGCTGTGAAGTATGCCAAAGAATGAAAACAGACACACTTTCCCCTGCTGGACTCCTACAGCCTTTACCCGTTCCTTGTCAAGTTTGGGATGATATTACTCTTGACTTCGTTGAAGGCTTGCCAACCTCCCATGGAAAAGATACAATCTTAGTAGTGGTTGACAGGTTAAGTAAATTTGCCCATTTCTTGCCTTTATCCCATCCATTTACTGCAAAAGGAGTAGCTGAAAGATTTGTGGAAGGAATTATCAAGCTGCATGGCATTCCTAAATCAATCATTAGTGATCGAGATCCCATCTTTATCAGCCAATTTTGGCAACAGTTATTTCACATGTCAGGGACACAACTAAAACTCAGCTCTGCCTATCATCCACAAACAGACGGCCAAACAGAGGTGGTAAATCGATGTGTTGAACAATATCTTCGCTGCTTTGTTCATCAATGGCCGCGCAAGTGGAGCACCTATATTCCTTGGGCCGAGCTCTGGTATAATACCACATTCCATGCCTCTACTAGAATGACTCCATTTCAGGCATTGTATGGTCGACTGCCTCCTCTCCTTCCCAATTACCAGGGTGGTGATGCGTCGGTGCATGAGGTGGACAAGAATCTCATGTCTAGAGATGAGTTACTAAGTCACCTAAAGACAAATTTGGAGAAATCCAGTAATCGTATGAAGCAGACAGCAGACAAAAAAAGAAGGGAGGTGACTTTTGCAGTAGGTGATATGGTGTTTCTCAAGTTACACCCCTATCGACAACAATCGGTTTTTAAACGTGTGCACCAAAAGCTTGCAAGTCGATTTTACGGCCCTTATCCAGTAGTTCAAAAAATCGGCACGGTTGCTTACAAACTTCAACTACCAGAGGGCAGTCGTATTCACCCGGTCTTCCACGTCTCTCTACTCAAGAAATATGTGGGCGACCTAGTGGTGCCATCTACAGAATTACCACCAGTGAATGATGAAGGCCTAATTTTCTGGAACCATAACAGATTTTTGGACCACTTGTTGGGTTCAAATAGGGAAACAAATTTGAAGAGGAGAGCTTGATTCAGTGGCAACGACTACCAGCAGAGGAGGCCACATGGGAACTAACTAAGTCATTTGCTTGAGCATTTCCACACATCAACCTTGAGGACAAGGTTTTGCTTGGTGGGGGAGGTATTGTTAAGCCACGATCTGAAGAATCTCAGAGTCCACGTCATTCTAAGAGGATCCATAAACCAAATCCCAAATATCTGGATGAGCTGAACGTGAGTTAATGCATGCATAACGGAAGAAGCCATTAAACATGGGTCGTGGCTATCAAGGAGTAATGGAAGGAGGGGTTACACTCGTTATATCACCATTTATGGTCATCAGTTACATCTTAATTAATTCCAAGTTATTAGTAACTTTATTGTTCCCTTTGTATTTCAGTTTTATTTGTAATTCACTTTGGCTATTTAAGCAGCTAAAGTTTTAATAAGAGAGACATATAATTTTTTAGTTCTCACCCGAAGAGAACCTTTATAATATTTGTGCTGGGGACCTAACAGTCCTCCCATAAATGTCCCAACTAACACCTTTTAGGTCTAACCTCAAACTCTGTTTCCCAACTTCTCGAACTCACTATGATAATCACATAAGGATACCTACTTGCCTTATATGTGATAAGGCTTTATCAAAATCCTCATATTCTATAGGTCCAAATCTAGCCCATAATTCATCTTCAAAAGTCTCTCATGTCATTATTTGTCCTTCCTCTCAATATGTTCGTCGAACCCATTACCACCACTGATTTGCTAACACGAAAACTAGGTTTTTCTTCTATTTTGTACATTAAAAACATGGATAAAGGGAGATCATATAATGAGTTAATAATAATACTTATAAATAAACAGAAAATAACTAGCTCTGAAGTTAAATATAATTACAACACTGCCCCCAAATTCTAGTCGTAATATTTCAAGGGAAAATCTTATAATATAATATTAAGATGGTATTACGGAAGCCAAGTTCTTATTATCAGTGAGGTTTTCAAGGAGCTAGAGAGCGAAAGGGTCAAATATGCAATCCGATACAATGGCATACCATATGTTTATTATTAATGACTGCGATAAAGATAATATAAAATGATTTAAATCCCAAATTTATTAAGAATAATTACACTTTAATGATTGGTTAAGCTCTTTTTTTTTTTTTTTCAAATCCCATCTTCACCTATACTATGATGGTAGGAAAAACATTTTGACTAATTCTAACATTTTTTTTTTTGTATTTTAAAAGTATTTTAAAAAAAAATTAAAATTTTTTATTATTTTCTTTACTTTAAATTAATATTTTTTTGTGTTATTAAATTATTTTAATACACTGATATCAAAAATAATTTTTAAAAAATAAAAAAATATATTATTTTAATATAATTTTAAATAAAAATTATTTAAAAAAACAATCACAATATCTTTTTAAACATGCTTTAAAAAACAAACTGAGACGCATCTAATCCATCTCATCTGGCTTATCACAATCTGTCATTCCTGTAAATTAATTTATCAACATGTTTATACGTATATGGGATGCATCAACTTGTTAACATAATTTAATAGAAATAATTAATTTTGAGGATTTTGAAAAATCATATAATTAAATAGCAAGAAATACTTAAATAAATATAAGAAATTCCGACACTCATCAAGTCAAATGACGTGTCTCTATCTCACCAGGTTAGCAGGTTTGATTTTCACCCATGATGAGTCTTTTCTCTCCTTCTGTGTGGTGTGGGTTGTTGGTGGGTTCGACTCAAGGTTAGGCATGATTCAAATGGTTTCAGTCTCGATTGATATAAAATTCAATTAAAAAAACTATCCTTATATATATATATATATATATGGTGCACCAAAATTAAAATGATATCCGAGATTATTAATTAATGAAGTGAAGAAAACTATAGCTAGCTGCATTTAGAGGTCCCATGAAGCTTCTAATAATTAATATATAATAACTGACCAAGTCATGGGCTGTGAACCCTTAATTTCATTAGAATCATAATTGTTTAATCCAGCCACCTAATTAAGTTTCTAATTAACTAATAAAAATTAATCCCCCAACGTGTTTGATCTAACTGAATTTTTTAATAATTTTATCATTTAAACTAATAATTTTTAAAAGTAAATTTAAAATCTAACCAGTTAAGTTATATTTCACATGATTAAGGTTGATATTTTTTTATTATTAATTGTGACTAATAATGTATTTAAGAGGGTTGCTATTATATTAATGTGTTCAATGATGTTTTTTCAAGAATGTTTTTTTTTATTGATTCAATATACACAAAGGAATTGAATTAATTTCTGATGTGACGGTCAATTGGCTTCGAATATCTTGGATTCTGGATGAATATATTAAGCTAAACAACACTGCAACAGAGACCTCATCTTTAATTCTTTAAGCAATCCCTTGCTAGAAATGCTTCTTATTTAAACTCTCAAGCCTCTGTGGGTTAGATGATGCAGTAATGATGGTGGCTTGTTGATAGTGATGAGGGCAGTGCTGAATTATATTGTTAGTCATTTTTTTTACCACTTGGCCCTCATCACGGTGGTCCTAATGTCACAGGAGATGTTTACACAACCTGACAGTTCCGGGGGATTTTCTATACAGTTGACAACATTAGCTGCCAAACTGATAAACCGAAACCGAGTCTTTGCTTGAGCAGCACGCACAGAGAAAATGAATTTTAGTTTCCTGGGTGTGATTCGACCCACCTCTACTGGTCCATGTACTTACTTAATTGAAAACTTCAATATTATGGGCATGATTGTGCCGGCTTTAATTTCTTATTGACAAGGATAGGTTTTAACTAGTCTTTATTTTCTACCGATCAACAATTAATTATTAAAGAAGTAATGGTATGTTAAAACTTGGTTTCTTTTTTTTCTTTTTTTAAGCAATGAGGGCATGATTGTGCCGGCTTTAATTTCTAGAGTTATTTTGCGATGCAAAATAGTGAAATACTATTAGTTATTTGAAGAAAAATTCTCTAAAAATAAATTATAGGAAGTAATTAATATTTTTATCTTTTTTGTAGGTTAATAAATTTAATATTCTCTCTTGTCCTCGTGTTTATCTTCTTTTTCTTAAAAAGTAACATGAAATAACTAATACGGTGTTAATAATTATTCTCGGAACATCATATTCGAAGAATAAGTTTTTTTATCATATTTTAAAGATACCATTTACATTCAAAATAAATTAACTAATAATCTTAATAGCAAATAAAAAATGTTAAGATATAGAAGAGAAACTAAAATAAGGAAAATGATGTTTTTTTTTCTTAATATATAACAATAGTTGCGATGTAAATTTAAATTTATAATTTATTTTAAAAAAAAATCTAATAAAGATTGTTTCCTTAAAAATATTTTCAAGATCTTTAAATAAGTTAGAAAATCATATCTCAATTAAGAAACAAATAAAAATCCAATAGCATAAAGAAAAATAACACAACATTTAAAAAAACTATAAAAAATAATAAAATTAATTCACACAACATATTTTTTGAAGATTCAATGGTTTGATGAATGATAAAATAGCTTTCATAGAACACCTAGTTATAGAATCATATTAAATTTTTTTAACCAAATCATATCTTTTGTTATTGTCTTTTTAATTCATTACCTGGTCATGACTAAATCTTTTTTTTTTTTTATTTAAATTTATCCTATTAATTCATAAAATATTTATATTTATTAGATTATCCACGTAATCTAACAAATCCTATTATCCTTTTATCTTTCTCACTTTTGGCTGGAGATTTTTTTATATAACTCAAGAGTTAAGAATTAGTTCTCATTATGAGGAGCTGTTTGAAAAAATTAAAATTTCTCGCCTATTTAGTTTTCATAATGCTAACATGTATGCAAAGAGCCAACCATTGCTTCCCCATTCCGATAAACTTTCTAAGGATTCCGCCTGTTTGTTTTTATATTTTAAAAGAGTTGTTGAAAATTTTTATTTTTTTATTTTAAATTAATATATTTTTTAGTATTTTCAGATATTTTAATGTATTAATGTTAAAAATAATTTTTAAAAAATAAATATTATTTTAATATATTTTTTAATAAAAAACACTTTAAAAAACAACTGTTATTAAAATCTCAAATATGTGGATAAGACTTTCGTCACTGAGGTGCACAACCTTGTTTCATTTGGCCCTTTGAATAGAAGAGGATATTGAAGAAAAAAATTATTATTATCCAGCTCTTGTGGGTGACTTGTTTTATTGATATAGTGTGGAATAATCAGATACTTGGCTCGGCAAAAGGTTCATGAAACTTGTGTAATATCCATATTTAAAGATGGGAAGTTTCTAACATGTTGCTAAATGGGAAACATCTTCGTATATTTAGAGATTTCTTCTTTATAGAATAACTGTTCTATTGACTCCACGAGCTTCAAATTTATAGAATTTCTTTTGCACAAGCTGGGGAAAAGGCTTACAATTTACCTGATACTTTGCACAAATTTGTGAAAGGCTTACAGTATCATGAGGTTCTCTAGTCCTCCGTTGATTATGCTTTGATCATAGGTCGTTTGAACCTTCAACCTTGTAATTGCTTGGATGCCCTGCTTTTGTTAGGTTTTAACATCATGCCCATTTTCCCTAGACACAGCATACAAGCCATGTCTATTGCGCCTCTCGCTCTTTTGAAAATCTTTGAGCTTCTCAAAGAAAATATCATGATTCTAAAACACCAGTTTTTCAACAATGTCAGAGAAAGGCCTTTGACAAATCTTGGAAATAAAAGAATGGCTTGTTGATGTGTTGCTGCATCAAGAAACGGAAGTTGAAGAGGGGAAAAAGAGAGATTGAGATAGGACAGATTTATTACCAGTTTTTGAATCAGCCATGACTTTTATATCCCATAGACTTATAATGGCATCACAGTTCAAGCCCCTGCATGACATAAACTATAGCCACAAAGTTTCCATGATAGCCACAACAACACACACTTAATCTGGAAAAATGAGTTTGTGGAGCGGAATTTTGATGAACTCAGAGACACCAGGTTCCCATGAAGATCACAGATAGGTTCAAATATTCTCTTAACACCTTGTTTTGCAAGAGCATCTGCCATGAAATTACCCTCCCTTGGGACATGAGAGGACTTCACCGAAACCAAAGCGGTGAATTTTCCCGAATTTTCCAATGCCTCTGAGCAGGTGTTCCACAGACTCCTCACGTGTCAGACCCCTTCTAGCTAGAGAATAGCCAACCAGCAAAAAACTTCGGCCTTGAAAGGATCTACCCCTTTCCATAAACCATAAAAAGAAAAAGAGTTTGAAACATTCCACGCTTTAAGACCCTCCTTGATAGTTTTAATAAGTTTCGCATTCTGTCCGAACCAGAAAAGGAGTTTATAGCTGAAGACCATTAGTTTTGAATGACCACCTTGAAATCAGGTCGCAGCCACCAAAAAGTTCGAAATTTGAATGGTTTAGGACCCCCAATCTGTGCTATCCATTTTCACCATGATGGGCCCGGGATCCGATGTAAATAAGAGAATCCTAACCGACTTTTTTTACATATAAAAAAATTAATTATTTTTTCAGAAACTGGTTCTCTGTCACAATTTTAAAGAGGATGAAAGTGAAATGAGCTTCACAGGGATGCATCTTGATGCAGGAAGAAGATAGAAAAGCAATACAGAAATATAATTAAACATGTTTTTTTTCTTAATAAATAAAAATAGTTGCAATGTAAACTTTAAATTTGCAATTTTATTTTAAAAATAAATTTAATAATGTTTATTTCTTTAAAATATTTTCAAGACCTTTAAATTGGATAGAAAATTATATCTCAACTAGGAAATAAATAAAAATATGACCGAATAATAAAAATTAACACAAAATCTTAAAAACCCTTGAAAAATAAAATACAATTGATCCCAATAACATTTTTAAACTTAATTTTTGGAGATTCAATAGTATGATGAATGACAAAGTAATTTCTATAAGATACATAGTTGTAGAATCATATGAAAATATTTTAATCAAATCAAATCAAATCTCTTGTTATTGTCTTTTTAAATCATTATCCCAGTTAAATGACTAAATTTTCTTTTCAACTTAGATTTATTTTACTATTCCATAAAAATATATGTTAAGTAATTCATATAATCTAACAAATTCTTATCTAAATGTTAAGGAATTTCTACAATATCATCGTATTTGTACCTCTAGAACGGCGATTGCATCATAGCAACAAGTTACTTTTCATGAATCAAGTCTTTTCATTGGGGAAAGGAAAACATGTAGTCCATCAAGAAATATAACATTTTTTTTACGTGTAGATTTTTTAATCAAATATTGATAATTGATTAAGAATGTTACAGATAAAAAGAAAAAAAAAATCCATATAGCAGTTCATTCTATCTACTATATATGAATTTGTGATGAGCTATCGATGCTTTCAGTTATGAAAAATTATATGCTAGTCTTAGGTAGATTCAGATAAGATCTTACTTGTTCTTTCCTGAACACAGCTCTTTTAAACTCTCTTTTTTTTCATCTTATTTCCTTCAGTATTTTCAGTAGCTTTCTTTCTCAAAATTGAATATATGAATATGTCATGGCTTATGCTATTTAAAAATTTTTGATCTGTAAATAACCAATCTAAAACTTGGTATGATGAATATGATGGTTAGAAGTTATTTTTATGTGCTAATTTTGTTATTTATTCTAGGTTTTTATGGATTTTTTTTATTATTTTGGATTTTATTTTAATTTTCTTTAGGTTTTCAGATATTTAAATGTTCTGTAGTAGAGAAAAGGTTTTTCTTGTCATATTACTGTTACAGCAGCTATCCTCTTATCATTTTCCATCTCAATAATCTCATCTGGCACAGCAATAGATTTGATAAAGTCTTGAAAACCCCCCATTGTTATTGCTGTTTGAGCATCGAGTAGCATTTACAGCAGATAGCACAAGCTTTGTATTATTGGGAGAACGAACAAGAACATTCATTTTCTTGTTGTCTAAGGAACAATTGTCATAGAATCATCAACAGGCCTGCCAGCACCATTTACATTAGGTCCAAAAACGTGGTGGCCCAGTTGTAAGAGTTTGGGACCAAGAAGTTTGCTCCATCTGTAGTTTCAGGTTCGAGCCCTAGGTTGTTCATATGATGGTCACTGGAGGCTTACATGGTCGTTAACTTTAGAGCCCGTGGGATTAGTTGAGGTGCGCGCAAGCTGGCCCGGACACCCACGTTAAACTAAAAAAAAAAAAAACATTCTTTTAGTATTTTTTTTGTTTTAAAAATTATGTAATGTGTTAATGTTAAAAATAGTTTTTTAAAAATAAAAAATATATTATCTTAATATATTTTTAAATAAAAAATAATTTAAATCACAATTATTATCATATTTCCAAATATTTTTTTTTTAAATTACAATCGTTATTATATTTCCAAATACATTCAAAAGTAAACAGTTTATATTGTTAAGAAATGATGCAAAATGCTATTTCTTTTACCAAACGGCCACTAACTCGTTTAACGAATGGTTTTCGATTTGTGAACTCAATGGTTCTAACTCGAAATACCTTTTCAAACATTTTGGGTTGTTCTTCAGAAGTAACTGTCACTGTTACAGTTAGTTGAGATTTTTCTCCTATTTTGATCACTGTTAGATTTCATAACTGAAATTGAATCTTATTTGAAAAAACTTATTAAATCTTGTAATGAATTATTTATTCAACATTTTTATATTATTTTATATTTATATAATAGAAAATTACCTAACATGGTTATAATTTAATAGTTGTTATAATTTAATCGTTCTCTCACTTTACTTTCATTTTCTTCTTTAAAAATTACAATTTAAATCTAATATCAAAATAATATTTAAATTTAGATGAAAAGTCGATCTCCAAAATAGGAATTGATTTCAAAATCTAATTGATTTCAAGAACATTCATTTTCTTGTTATCTAAGGAACAATTGCCATAGAATCATCAACAGGCCTGCCAGCACCATTTACATTAGGTCCAAAAACATTCAAGAGCTCATCACCACCATTGTCAACAGGATCTAAATCATCTGTCTTTGTGCCTTTTCCTTCCACCTGAAGAGTTATCAGTCCACAGTATCCACCAAGTGACAGTCACTACCCACCTATCCGCATTAACCCCATCTTCACATTCTTTCTCTGATTTCTTTAAACATGCCTTCTTGAGATTTTTATCAGTATATTTAGGGGACTCAACATTTAAGCATGAGTAATCATCAGAGAAAGAAGGATTATTACATCTTCCCGCCCAAGAATCAATAGCTTTCTTTTTTCAACTCAGCAAGCATTAATCTCCAGACATGGTTCTTCGGAAACTTTAATACAACAAATTGATCCAGTTATATCCACCCTTACAGTTCTACCAATACACAAATTGTATATACAAGTACTATAATTAGTACCTTTCCAGCATCAAACTTTACCTTAATATAGGAAGAGTTATCAAGAGTGATGGATTTACCAAAAAGGAAACTAATATACTTAAAGAAATCCCCATCCCATGCATGGCTGGAACACCCTCCACCCCAAGCAAGAATAGGTTCTATCCTTAAAATAGTTATGTTTGTTATAACCATATTATGCTTGCTGTATACGGGATTTTAGGAATGTAATTTTTTTAAAAAAATCAATATTGTTTTCCATATATTTTGGGGACTCAGCATTCAATGATGAGTAATCATCACAAAGAGGGATTATTATATCTTCCTGCCCAAGAATCAAAAGCTTTCTACCCAGCAAGTATTAGAGTATGTTTGGTATTGTGGTAGTTGTTATAATTATGGTTTAAAAAAAGTTATTTTTTAAAAAGTATTTTTAATTGAGGTTGAGTTGGTATTTATATATGTTTGGTTAAAACTATAGTTAAAATTAAAATTAAACAAAAAAAAATTATTTAATGTGTTTGATTAAGAATGCTTTTGAAATTAAGGTTATAAAATAATTTTAAAAAATATATATTGATATTAATGGTTTTAAATTTAAATATTATATATTTAATTACTACTATTACATCATGAAATAAATAATATTTTATATAAAATATTTTATAATTCACTACACTGTTTAAAACAAAAAAATTTCACTTAAAAAAATGGACAGTAATTCACTCGCACTACTCCCTTAAAAAAGTAAACACTGAAGAAGAAAAGCAGCAAAGAGCTGCTTCGACAAAAACTGTGTTTTAAACATGAATTGCACTGGGCCCCACCAAAAATAAATTGGGTTTTTAACTTTACCAAACGTTTGTTTTGTTGTGGCTGCTTCAAACGCAGAAGCAACCATGCAAACAAACGGACTCTTAATCTCTAAATATGGTATTTCAATCACTTTACTACCACAAATTGATCCATTTATATCCACCCTTACAGTTCTATACACTCCCTTGTACAACTACTAATTAGTACCTTTCATTACCAAAAATTCAACTAAAACCAAAAAACTTACTGACAGAACTTTTCTATTGGTAATTTGCAGTGATATTTACTGGCAGATGCAAATCCCTTGATAATTATGTCGGTATATACCGATGGAATTATTCCGTCGGTATATACCGACAGAATTACCGAGGGACTATTTAGAATGATGTGAAAGTTTACATACTTTTTAGAAAAAAGACTATTGTATTGAAAAAAAAAATGCAGGTCAACGATGTGAAAGTTTTTGTGGGCGCTTTTACCAACAAAATTACCGAGGGATTCAAACCGAATCTCCGTATAGTGACGTGACCCCTTCACCATCAGAATTACCAATGGAATATTTTTGTCGGTGATTCCCTAGGTAAAAGTGAATATATCACCATGTTGTCGACCCTCCTCTCCCCTCCCCAATTTATCCTTCTTCTTCCCCCACCCTTGCATCTAAAGAAGCTGCCTCACCCCGCAACAGCAAACACCACCCCCCCTAAACTATCCTCCTCTTCTCAACACAAGTCATCCTTCTTTAACTTTTATAGTCATCGCAATATTCGTGTTCTGATTTATTATGAATTTTGTTATTTTTTGTAAGTAAATCTATATTTTTTTAATTTTGTGGTTGAGAAACACGGCATACATAACTTGTCATTGTCCTGAATATCAACATCCAAAAAAATGAAATGGATTGCACATTAGGAGAGAGAAGAGAGGAGAGAAAAAACACTAGAGCCATAATAAAGTTCTGATTACGACACCAAATATCATTAAAAAAAAAATTCAACGAGACAAATCCAACAATACCAAGAAAGATCACTAATGGTGACCCAGTGGGCCATATTTGCCTGAAATTACCTTGATTCATTCTTATTGCATCTATAACCATATTCTTGTAAGGATTACTGTTGTTATTTGCAACTCCATACACATTGCTAGTACTAGAAGTTGAACTAATCACCCTTTCTCCCATGCTCTTATTACGAATAAATAGTTCTCCATGTGCATACCAACACAAGTAATCCTTCATGAATCCTTTTGCCTTTTGTGTAGAAGATGCATCATTACAACATTTGGATGCAGATACTTTTTTACATTGACACTTCCTGCATTGACACCTAATACCGTCTCCAGTAAATTTCTTGAAATAGATGTTGCAAAATTAATAAAACCCTGAACCCCAGTACAATAATCCATCCTCTGCAATCCTTGGGGTAAATCTCGATACATCCATAAACAATCATCCATGACTTCTATCGAACCTCTATAAAATTATGATGACAACATGTATTAATTAACTATGTTAGGTAAATAAATTTGCAAAAATATTGGTTTACCTCGAGATTATCCTACAAATTAATTAAAACTTCTCATAAATATTCATTATCAATTATCAAGCTATATACAAATTTATACATATCAATTTATGGAAATTACAACTCCGCAAAAGCATTGATAAAAATTAAAATGGCTCGTTAAACAAGCTATTAATTATTGCACCATAGCACATGTAATTCGGTAATTCAACAAAATTTCAACAATTTACAAACACATATATTTTTACAAAATCTAAAACAAACCATAACAAGTACAAAATTATACATTCATACTATAAGTTTGTTTGAGAAATAATAATAAAACATGTACATACACTAACAAAATAAATATACTAAAAAAAACAATAAAATTGACATTTAAATGTTAAAATTAAAAAAGATAGATTTACTTATAAAAAATGATAAAATCAACAATAAATCAGAACACAAATGTTGTGACCACAAAACTTAAAAAAATATGACTTGTGTTGAGAAGAGGGGGATTTTTTTTGGGGGGGTGGTTGTTTGGAGTTTGGGAGGGGAAAGTTAGGATAGGAAAGAAGAAGGATAAATAAGGGAGAAGACAGTCGATAAAGTGATGATCTATTAACTTTTGCCGATGGAATCACCGACGGACAACTTGTGTCAGTGATTCCATCGGCAATTCTGACGGTGAATTGGTCATGTCACTATATGAAGTTCCCGGTTTGAATCCCTTGGTAATTCTATCAGTAAAATCACCTGCAAAAACTTTCATATCAGCGAACCATTTTTTTTTTGTTCTATATATTCCGTCTTTAATTTCGTCGGTATATACCAACAACATTATTATGTCAGTATATACCGATCGAATTAAAAATAGAATAGTATTTGTTGATAATTATCACCGTAATTTACCTACAAAATTTTTCTGTAGGTAATTCCGTTGGTTTTGGGCAAATATCTAGTAGTGTTTTTACTTAGTTGAGATATGATTTTCTAGCCTATTTAAAGGTCTTGAAAATATTTTACGGAAACAAACATTATTAGATTTATTTATAGAATAAAATTACAAATTTAAAGGAAAAAAACATTATTTCTTTATATTTGTTTAATGCTTTTCTATCTTGCTCCTGCATCAAGATGCATCCCTGAGTTACACATTGATTGATAGCTCCTTTCACTTTCATCCTCTTTAAAAATGTGACAGAGAACAAGTAACTGAAAAAATAATTAATAATTATTTTTTATATATAAAAAAAAGCCAGTTAGGATTCTCTTATTTACTGTTATTGACTTTCCTTCTCTAAAAAACATACTATTAGTTTTTATCTATATCTCACATAAACTTATAAATAATTGAATTCAACAGTGATATTCTACTCTTCCTCTATTCTCTTTTATTCTTTATTTATCCCTCTCCTACAGGGATTTCTTTACCTCTGTACTACTTTTTCTACCTTTACTTCAATTCTGTCCTACTTCAAAATGATTCTTTCGGCTCAAGAGTGAGATGTAAAGGTAGAAAAATTAAAACAATAATTATCAAAAACTTTTGATGTTTATAGATTATATTGTAAAGAAGTAACTCAATAGAGGTGATTTTCAGCTTCAATGAAACTAAAAAAAAAATATTTTTGAATTTAGAAAGTATTTTCTCAATTTGATTTTGAATTTTATAATAAAATGCTTTTTATTAGGATTATTACAATAAAAAGATTTTAAAAAAAAATTCAATTATGCCTTATAAGATTTGAGCTTTTGTGGTAATATTTTCACCAAATTATATTAAAAAAATTATCTAAATCTAACATGCATAGTTTTTTTTATAGAAAAAATTGCTCATGAATATTCAATTTGAATATATTTTTTTTCATTTTTACATTAACTTTTATATATTTTTCTAAAACTAATTGTTTTTTTATACTTCTCAAAATTATCATGACAATATTTTTTTTATTGAAATTTGATTCTCATATGATGCTAAGCTTTTTATTTTAAAAATTATTTTTAAAAAAACAATTCTAGAAAAAAAAACATGAATAAGAAAGGAGAGATTTGGTTAAACAAATAGTTTTTTTGTAGTGATTTAAGTCATTTTAGTTCTCACCAATTTTCATTTTAATTATGTTAAGTCTTTCTTCAAGAAATTATGCTACTTATAAAAATACTTATTTTTGTAAAACAAGAATGAAATATATGGATAAACAAATGAAATTTTAACTGAAAATATATTTTTTATCAATAACTTAATTGCTTAATTCTAAAAAGTATTTAGTATAATCATTATAGAATTTTTTTTAAATAGATTTAAAAACTCATGCCACAAAGCATACTTTTTAGAACCCGTTTGGCTACGTGGTAGTGTTCACGCTTCCTGCGGTTTTATTTTGCAAGCTGTTTGGTTAATTAACAAACGCTTGTTACTGTTCATGGGTCTCATGGTCTGCTGCATTTGAAACGCAAGAAAAACGGAAGCAAGTAGGAGCTACTTCCTGCACGGTCAAATGATGAAATGTGCTCTATTGTTCAATGAACAGTGGAGCATGCCTCCACTGTTCACGTGAACAGATTTTCTTCTCGAAAAATCCGTGCAGTTAATTAATTTTACTCGCACTGTTCACGTGAACGTAAACAATAATGTTTTTTGGTTTTTTTTAAAAAATTAGTTTAAGGTGAATTAAATTTACTCGTACTGTAATCTTAATTTTATTCTTGATAATATATTACCTAACTTTATAGTTCTTGTCGGATGAATTTTGTACGTAATGGAATTGTAGATAGTTTTTTGTTAAAATAATTTTTTTTATATAAAGTGTCGCACCCCAAAAAAATCCGACGCGAAGCGCGCGGCATCGGCTGGCGATTTTTCTCGTTGTTGTGTTTGCTTTGAATTCGTTCGTGGGAGTCGCCACCTAGTAATTTATTGAGGGCTACTAGGAAACCTGATGTACTGGTCTTATCAGAGATCGCGGGTAAGGGACTGGTTGTGGTTAGGGAAGGTATTAGCACCCCTAACACACCCTACCTGAGGTAAGCTGCTTTGTTTTCTGATGTGGTTTGAAAATTTAAAATATTAATTAAATTCTAGGACTTGAATAAATCAGTTATTAAATCCCCGAATATATGTAAAAAACTTGTTCTTACATTTTCATGGGAAATACAACTTGATTTTACTTGTCCTTGAGATATTTAACCATATTTAAGAAAATTTAAAATATTAATTAAATTCTAAAGCTTAAATAAATCAGTTATTAAATCCCCGAATATATGTAAAAAACTTGTTCTTACATTTTCGTGAAAAATACAACTTGATTTTATTTGTCCTTAAGATATTTAACCATATTTAAATTAACAATTAATTCCTTTTGTTTTTTTTTTAATTCAATAATATAAATAAAAAAATACAAACACACACACAACTTTCTTTTTATTATTCATTTTTCTTTTCTTTTCCTTTTACATCCCAATAAAAATACAAATACAACTTCAAAATAAATAAATAAAAATTACATTAATTAATTTACAAGTTACAAGAAACAGTCCCTAAAGTTCTAAAAATTTCAAGGAGGGACTTCTGCAGCGGGAACAGTGTTCGTCATGGTTTCTGGGCTCGGTAACAGTGCGGCGCGTGGACCTCACGCACCACCGCCACTGGCGGCGCGTGGGTCCACGCGCCGCCGTGAAAACAACCGAAAATGGGGGGGGGGGTGTAATGGCTTATTCCTCTCTTCAATCCCCTACTGTCTGTCACCTGCAAATCTCAAACAAAAACCCCACATCCAGTCGATTTTAATTTTTTTCTTCCCGTTATAGATCTGCTTCTTTTGATCTGCAGAAGCAGATCGGTTCTTTTCCTTCTTCAGATCGATCTCGCCTCTGTTTTCGTTCCTCTGCTGGTTGCTGGATCTTCGGACGGCGCTGATGGGATGGACCGACGCTGCTGCTGGGGCGAGGTTGCTGGAGACGGCGCCGAAGGAGATGACGAAGACTGCTGGAGGCAGTGAGCTGGGTGTGGCTGGGACTATGGAGGCAACAAACGACCTCTGCTTCTGGGAGAACCGAGAGAGGGAGGCTGCGGATGGGTGTGGCCTGGTTTGTGTTTTGGCGAAAATGGAGATTGAAACCGTGTGGGGGGAGGAAAGTGGCTGTTGGGTCTGCTGAGGAGGGAGGCTTGCAGTTTTGTTTGTGGCCGAGAGAGGGGTGAGGGGCTGCGTTGTTTGGAGGTGCAGTGTGGGGGAAGAGTCGGTTGAGGGAAATAGAAGAAGAAGATAAACAAAAATCACAAATGGTGGGGGGCGTACGGCGGCTGTGTTTCTGTGGGGGAGAAAAAAAAATAAATTCGTGTGGGGGGGCAGCGGCTATTCTTGAGAAGGGGAGAGAGGGTGCAGTGAGCGGGGGCTGTTCGGTTCCTTTTTGTTGGAGGAGAAGGGAGGCCGTGAGGTTGATTTGTAGGGGGAAAATCAGATTGATTGGGGGCTGAGAGAGCAAATCAAAAAACCAGGGGGGAGCCGTCCGGTGGCTTCGGCTGAGAAAGAAAAATATGGCCGGGAGGGAGAAGAGAAAAAAAAATGAGTGTGAAGGGGCTCCCTCTAGCCTGCCCACTACTGCCGGGGCCCGACGAAAAATGGCTCTCCTCTCTTTTTTTCTCTTGCAAAACCGAGAATGAGAAGAAATAGGGAAAAGAAGACCAAGTGGGTGGGGGCTCCGTTCATCATTTTTAGCCGAAAGAGAGGGATTAAATAATGGTCTTGGGCCAGGGGCAACGGCTAATTTCGGGTGAAGAGAAAAAAAATTCTTAGGTTGCCCCTCCCAAAATTCAAAATTCCCTTAGGCAAAAATATTGTTTCGGCCTCAAAATTGGTCCCATAATTTTCTTTTTTTTTGTAAAATTTGATTTTTCTTGTTTTTTTGTATTTTTTTGAAAACGAGCAATATCAACGTCGACTCAAATGCAGAAAATCAATGATTTTAAAAATGACGCGTGAAAAGTCGAACGCGTTCGAAAGACCCTTAAAAATTTAAATTCTTTTTTTAGACGACGTTGAAAATGCTAAAATGATGAAAATATATTAAAAACATATTTTTTTGGATTTTCTTTGTTTTTCTCTATTTTTTGGATTTTTAAAAAATATATCAAAAACATGGTCAAAATTGGTAGCAACAGATGCCCCTCTTACAACTTACGAAGCAAAAATCCTCGATGTTTTGCATAGTAAGCTTTGTAAAAAAAACTTGTACTGCTTAATATCCACTTCATCAGCAATCTTCCCCTTTTTTTTTTATCCTGAGATCCCATCTGGTGACCTCCTTTAAACAAAACCAAAAAATGTGTGTAACTCGGTCAACCTGAAATCCCATATGGAGATTCCTTTAACCAAAGCTACATGAATCCCTCTGGCGACCTCATTCGACTGAAACAAAAATGTTTGAAAATGGTCTCATTGTATGGTGACGAACCCAGAAAAATGATGGTCTCATTGTATGGTGACGAACCTAGAAAAATGATGGTCTCATTGTATGGGTGACGAACCCCAATGGAAAGGAGGAAGAGTGGTCTCATTCTTTGGGTGACCTACCCAGGGGGAAGAATGGCCTCATTCTTATGGGTGACCTACCCAGGTAAAAAAAAAAGATGGAGAATGGTCTCATTCTAATGGGTGACCTACCCAGAAAAAATGGTGGTCTCATTGTGATGGGTGACCTACCCAAGTGGAAAGGGGAAAGAGTGGTCTCATTCTTTGGGTGACCTACCCAGGGGAAGAATGGCCTCATTCTTATGGGTGACCTACCCAGGTAAAAAAAAATGGAGAATGGTCTCATTCTTTGGGTGACCTACCCAGAAAAGATGGTGGTCTCATTGTGATGGGTGACCTACCCAAGTGGAAAAAGGAAGAGTGTCTCATTCTTTGGGTGACCTACCCAGGGAGGAATGGCCATTGTTATGGGTGACCTACCCAGGTAAAAAAAGATGGAGAATGGTCTCATTCTAATGGACCTACCCAGAAAAGATGGTGGTCTCATTGTGATGGGTGACCTACCCAAGATGGAAAAAAAGTGAAGTGTGGTCTCATTGTAATGGGTGACCTACCCAGATAAAAGAATGTGAAGTGCGGTCTCATTGTAATGGGTGACCTACCCAGAGATGGAAAAAATATGAAGTGGTCTCATTGTAATGGGTGACCTACCCAGATGGAAAAAATGATGAAGTGGTCTCGTTGTGATGGGCGACCTACCCAAAAGAAAGAAATGAAGTGCGGTCTCATTGTAATGGGTGACCTACCCAGATGGAAAAAATGAAGTGTGGTCTCATTGTATGGTGACCTACCCAGATGGAAAAAATGTGATGAAGTGTGAAAAATAGGACTTACCTGGCGAAGTCCTGAGGGATGACAGAAGAAGGGCTGAAAACTTGGTGCTTCCTGATAATTCCCGATCATAGGGTTTGAAAAACTCGGTGTTCCTGACTGCAAGGGTTGAAAACTCGAGGCTTCCCGATTGCAAGGTTGATCTATTCATTTCTTTGGGATTTTCCTAATGGTAAGGTTTATCCCATCGTCCTTTTATTCCATGATCAAAACCGATTCTTTATTATCATCACCACAATGCTTCTTTCTCTTTCCACCATCTTGCTGGACCTCATTAAGGATTTTCCTGTAACAATTCAAAAATATGTGCAAATGGTTTTTTTTTTTTTTTTTTTTTTTTGGTTAGATGATATGCATGCATCCTTACCTGATTTGAATATAGGTCCCCCCTCCTTGATGCTCCATCGTCATAGGGTGCCCTTGTTTGTATCCCAAGCTTTCTTCTTTCCGATGCATTGGCTCATTCATGTGCTAGCCATCCACTCAGCTGTAAATGCAATGCCCATCCCGGGCTGTCTTCGACAATTACTGCTTGCATCGTTCATCACAAGCTTGATCCTGCCCCAAGTGTGCTTGATTCATTATGAAGGATTTCTCTCTTGGATTCTTCTGAGAATTATCCTTTGATTGATTGTGTGCATCATGCCAACACTCATCAAGATTGTTAATCAGTCATGAACTTGCCTTCGGTTGAAACACCATTCAAGTATGTATGGTCACCAGCCTTCATGGAACTGCCAAGTCATCCAGACATGGATCTCATGCTTTGCAGTAAACAACTCATCATTGTAAGCGCGATGTATTTCTCCATGGATTCCTCTTAGCTTGTCAAATCAGATCGTGAAAATAACTGCTTTGGCATCATCAATGATGTTCATGTTATCACCCATATTCATGCGGTGAAGTGCGCATTTGAGCTTCAGAATAGATGGTCCCATAGTCAATCTTAGTGGTATGCATATGTTCGATGTTCATTCAAATGCACTCACCCGATAACATATGTCAGGAGTCATAGCCATGTTTTACAGGGTAACCCAAGATGAAGATATGAAAATCTTTTAAGTGCAGCGTTGCTCATCAATTGCGCTGAAGTTCACTGAATGATGGATTGTCTTTGAACAACATTGCCCCTAGTTGATCTGAGAATGGCTTTTGTGAATGCCAGGAGTGACTTTGGTGGACTTTGATGACTCATCATGTGATTCTTTCTTTGCCCCCAGCTGATCTGATATTGTTTGCTTTTCTTCTAAGGGCCACTGTATTGCCCCCAGGTGGTCAACGTTTCAAGGAGTGTCGAGAAATGTTGATGTCATTTTTGTCGAGGATTTTGCAAACTCAACTGATGTTCTTGTTTGAAAATCTTTCTTGTTCTGGAATCAAATCTCACATTTTAACGATCATGTCTATTCGAGTCTAAATGTTGAAATGAAATCAAAGAGATGTTTGTTTTTGAAATTATTTTTTTTTTCTTTTGAAATTCAAACTTCTTTGGTCAAACACCCAACACACTATTCAATGCAGTCCTTCGATTGTCTTGTATTTTGAAAACAGAGATGACCCGTTGTAAGATTTAAAATGACTTTTTCATGGTTCTTTGTGTCCACTTTAAACTCTGATTTTGGGTATATCTTTTGATGGTCTGTGATGAGGTGACATTTTTATGAATTTCAAAAACAAGATGCTCAGGCTTTATCAAGAAAGGTTGTTTCTTTTCTTAGCATTTATTTTATCAGCATGCATAATAACCAGTAGCTTAATTCATGAAGTCACGACCCTTATGGAAAAGCTCTTCAAGTTTTGAGAGCGCCATTTATCGATTCAAATTGCTTGCTTGATTAAAAAGGGCTTTTAAAAGCATGTAATGCAGGCTATGGTTCATGGCTGTGAAAGAAAGGAATTTCAAAGGCTCAAAAGGTGTTTGAGGGTTTCAAAGACCTAGGATCAACATCAATTATTCATCGATTCTTTTCTCTTGTCGTCATTGTAGAGAAAGTGACATATAACCTTGTTAATCTCAAATATCAGAATTCTCTTAACATAGGTCATAATGCCAATCCAACTTTTCTTTGATGAATAACCAATCTAAAACAATTTGAAGACATTAGAGGCTTTATCCTAGACACACCAAAAGATATGAAGCATCGATTTTTCTAGTGTTGTCTTTTGGCATTTATTGTCTTTTCTCAATTGAAAGTTGTCTTGCCTCTCTTAGAATTGGTAGGCATTTTCTTTCATTTCCTCAAAGTTTTTCTTGGATGGCCCTCAATCTATGGATTTTCTTCTTCTAGCCCTTTCTCAAACATTGGACTTTTGTTCTAAGCTTTTCTTTGATCCATTGATTTTATCCGTGTCTCCAAAATATTTCTCATTTGCCCCCAGTGTGGGGTGTGATCCTAGTCAGGGTTTTTAAAGAAAAAATATTCTACCCAGCTCAAAATGGGACTACAAAGATATAATTTTTAGAAAGTGAAGGATATCAAAGATGGCCTTTTCTCATTTCAAGCAAGGTCGGTTAGAACCGATAAATTTTGACCTCATCTAGTGTAATGATTTGGACTTGTAAGAGTCATGATTCACGAGTCCATAGCTACCGAAACCACTACATGTCATTATGCATATTGTTAAAACTTAGTTATATGATATGTGGTTCAATTTTAAGTGTGAGCTCAAAATTTGTTCGGTCACCTCATGTCATTTCAAACAAGAATCGAGTCATTTCTGCAATCAAAACACTTTTAATCTTCAGGATTGATTAGCCTTTATTGCATGTTGGAGTTTGATCAAAAATATTTTGTCAAAATACCCTTTGAAAGAAGTATCTCTTGATTTCAAAACAACAAGAAGACAAAGAAAAGACATGTTTCGTTCAAGGATGAGATGTGATCCAAAAAAAATGCAAAATGGCAAAAATCCATAACAAAAATGCTTGACAGTTTAACTCCTTGGATCAGCTTCTCTGGCAATATCTATGTTTTGCCAAATTCCGATCACTTGTCATTCTGAAAATGATTGACGACATCATCTTTCGCAAATTGAGCTCGACTCTTGAAACTCTTGCATCTGTTTAACTAAAATGGTCGAGGAGCCCACCATGACATCACATCTGTTATCTGGATTATACCACCTAGAAATTGGTGGTTGCATGGGATTTGTCGGAGTCAAGCAAAATTCTGGAATCTGGCAGATGCTGGTTGACAAACCTAAATGGCAGAGGAATGTCCCATCTTGGCAAAGACATTTGAGCAATTGATGCTACCGTGAGACCTGGCTATACCACATAATTAAGGGTTCACACCGTCAAAGTCATCTCCTGATTCACCTCTCATCATTGTTCTGGAATCCATGGCAGATCCTTCAATCTTTCTTCTCTTCATAGCTTGTTCAATTCTTCGGCAAATCCTCACAACATCATTTCAATCTTCCAATGTTGGTTGGTTGAGGATTGTTAGAAAACTTTCCAACAGCTTGGTAATCTTGGCAGCGCCCAAAACTTGTAGTATCGCCACTACCGACGTGTGGAATCCACATTGTCTCTTTATTGGAAGAGCACCTGATGAATCTAAAACTCCTTTGTCCCCTCTTCATTTCTCACTGACAGTGCAGCAAACAAACACCTATAGAGGAAGTCCTGCTCTGTTGAAGTTTCAGTATTCTTCATGTTTTTCAGTCTAGGCATGTCTCTTCTCCTACTCTTACTGACACTGTTGGAGGAAAATCATAGATGATCTGAAACTACTGTATTCCTTCTTGGATTTCCCATTGCGGATCCACAAACAGATTCCTGCTGAGAAGCTCTGCTACGTTGAAGTTTGATGTCTGCTCGTATTTTCAGACCAGGTCTGGCTCTTCAACCTACTAAAGGTCTTCGTGCTGAAGCTGATGAGAGAAATATTTGTAGCATATGCAACTTATAAATCCCCTCTTGCATTCCAATTTGCAGAGCCATAAATGGATTTTTGTAGAGAGAGCTCTGCCACATTGAAGTTCAGTGTTTAATCATGGTTTTTCAGACCATCTTGTGCTGCTGAACTGGAATTGAGCTCATAATCGGGGTAACTTAAAGCAGACTAATGCACCATGTATAGGAGGCTAGTAGTCGTTTGGTTCCATTAGATGATGTGGAGGCATGAACACTTAACAATGCAACTAGACAAGAATCAGAGTTGTCATTAGCATGACTGAAGGCGTCGTTGCTGTTGTTCATGACTGAAAAGGAGAGATACAGCTTCATTGGACGTGAAAAGTAGTGTTCCCACAGAAGACTGTGCAGGCATTCTCTTTCCATTTGATGCTCAACACTTGTTCGAGCAGATCTGAGTCCAACTATTTCACCTTTGATGCTCTCAAACTCAAACTGATAATGAGCCTCTATCTGACATCTTTCTTCACTTCCATCTTTCTTTAATCACGCAGCACAACTTGTGTGGGGAACCTACTTTTCAACCGGTACATGCATGATAAATGTATGAACATGTAATCTATATGACGAACTCACCCTTCGAGGGGACAATATGGTCGTAACTCTTGTATGATGGAAGCAAGAATCGTGATTTTTGCCCAAACTCTACAATGAAAATTTTCGGAGTGACGGCCAATGTGTCACCTACAAGTCTTGAGTTCAAGATGCTTCAAGAAGGGTTTGCTCAATGCAAAACAATAGGACATACATCCTACAGGCAAGTTCTATCATTTTACGTGAGACAGGGTAGGTTTGCTACTTGGTCTCTAAAAGGGTCTCTTGTTGTCCCAGTGATCGCCTTCGTAAAGGCAATACAGGGGCCCAGTAGGTAATTGGTTGGCACGTGTCCAACTATTACCAGTCTAAGCACTCAACAAAGAGTTGGGGTTTACACAAACTTCAACCTTGACTCAAGTCGTAAGGTAAGCTGCTAGTCCCCCACCTAACCTAAAGCTGGTGTGTGCTTTTAAAAATTAAAACTTGTGATGCATGAGAGAAATATATACAATGCATGAATAAAACAAAAATAAACAAAACAAAGCACAAAAAAAAAAATAATTGAATACATCAAAACACAAAGCTTAGTCCGATAAAGTTGAAAACAATACCCGTCCCCAGCGGAGTCGCCATCCTGTCGCACCCCAAAAAAATCCGACGCGAAGCGCGCGGCATCGGCTGGCGATTTTTCTCGTTGTTGTGTTTGCTTTGAATTCGTTCGTGGGAGTCGCCACCTAGTAATTTATTGAGGGCTACTAGGAAACCTGATGTACTGGTCTTATCAGAGATCGCGGGTAAGGACTGGTTGTGGTTAGGAAGGTATTAGCACCCTAACACACCCTACCTGAGGTAAGCTGCTTTGTTTTCTGATGTGGTTTGAAAATTTAAAATATTAATTAAATTCTAGGACTTGAATAAATCAGTTATTAAATCCCCGAATATATGTAAAAACTTGTTCTTACATTTCATGGGAAATACAACTTGATTTTACTTGTCCTTGGATATTTAACCATATTTAAGAAAATTTAAATATTAATTAAATTCTAAAGCTTAAATAAATCAGTTATTAAATCCCGAATATATGTAAAAAACTTGTTCTTACATTTTCGTGAAAAATACAACTTGATTTTATTTGTCCTTAAGATTTAACCATATTTAAATTAACAAATTCTTTTGTTTTTTTTTTAATTCATAATATAAATAAAAAAATACAAACACACACACAACTTTCTTTTTATTATTCATTTTTCTTTTCTTTTCCTTTTACATCCCAATAAAAATACAAATACAACTTCAAAATAAATAAATAAAAATTACATTAATTAATTTACAAGTTACAAGAAACAGTCCCTAAAGTTCTAAAAATTTCAAGGAGGGACTTCTGCAGCGGGAACAGTGTTCGTCATGGTTCTGGGCTCGGTAACAGTGCGGCGCGTGGACCTCACGCACCACCGCCACTGGGGCGCGTGGGTCCACGCGCCGCCGTGAAAACAACCGAAAATGGGGGGGGGGGCTGTAATGGCTTATTCCTCTCTTCAATCCCCTACTGTCTGTCACCTGCAAATCTCAAACAAAACCCACATCCAGTCGATTTTAATTTTTTTCTTCCCGTTATAGATCTGCTTCTTTTTTGATCTGCAGAAGCAGATCGGTTCTTTTCCTTCTTCAGATCGATCTCGCCTCTGTTTTCGTTCCTCTGCTGGTTGCTGGATCTTCGACGGCGCTGATGGGATGGACCGACGCTGCTGCTGGGGCGAGGTTGCTGGAGACGGCGCCGAAGGAGATGACGAAGACTGCTGGAGGCAGTGAGCGGGTGTGGCTGGGACTATGGAGGCAACAAACGACCTCTGCTTCTGGGAGAACCGAGAGAGGGAGGCTGCGGATGGGTGTGGCCTGGTTTGTGTTTTGGCGAAAATGGAGATTGAAACCGTGTGGGGGGAGGAAAGTGGCTGTTGGGTCTGCTGAGGAGGGAGGCTTGCAGTTTTGTTTGTGGCCGAGAGAGGGGTGAGGGGCTGCGTTGTTTGGAGGTGCAGTGTGGGGGAAGAGTCGGTTGAGGGAAATAGAAGAAGAAGATAAACAAAAATCACAAATGGTGGGGGGCGTACGGCGGCTGTGTTTCTGTGGGGGAGAAAAAAAAATAAATTCGTGTGGGGGGGGCAGCGGCTATTCTTGAGAAGGGGAGAGAGGGTGCAGTGAGCGGGGGCTGTTCGGTTCCTTTTTGTTGGAGGAGAAGGGAGGCCGTGAGGTTGATTTGTAGGGGGAAAATCAGATTGATTGGGGGCTGAGAGAGCAAATCAAAAAACCAGGGGGGAGCCGTCCGGTGGCTTCGGCTGAGAAAGAAAAATATGGCCGGGAGGGAGAAGAGAAAAAAAAATGAGTGTGAAGGGGCTCCCTCTAGCCTGCCCACTACTGCCGGGGCCCGACGAAAAATGGCTCTCCTCTCTTTTTTTCTCTTGCAAAACCGAGAATGAGAAGAAATAGGGAAAAGAAGACCAAGTGGGTGGGGGCTCCGTTCATCATTTTTAGCCGAAAGAGAGGGATTAAATAATGGTCTTGGGCCAGGGGCAACGGCTAATTTCGGGTGAAGAGAAAAAAAAAAAAAAAATTCTTAGGTTGCCCCTCCCAAAATTCAAAATTCCCTTAGGCAAAAATATTGTTTCGGCCTCAAAATTGGTCCCATAATTTTCTTTTTTTTTGTAAAATTTGATTTTTCTTGTTTTTTGTATTTTTTTGAAAACGAGCAATATCAACGTCGACTCAAATGCAGAAAATCAATGATTTTAAAAATGACGCGTGAAAAGTCGAACGCGTTCGAAAGACCCTTAAAAATTTAAATTCTTTTTTTAGACGACGTTGAAAATGCTAAAATGATGAAAATATATTAAAAACATATTTTTTTGGATTTTCTTTGTTTTTCTCTATTTTTTGGATTTTTAAAAAATATATCAAAAACATGGGTCAAAAATTGGGTAGCAACAGATGCCCCCTCTTTACAATGCTTACGAAGCAAAAATCCTCGATGTTTTGCATAGTAAGCTTTGTAAAGAAAAACTTGTCTTTCTGCTTAATATCCACTTCATCAGCAATCTTCCCCTTTTTTTTTTTTATCCTGAGATCCCATCTGGTGACCTCCTTTAAACAAAACCAAAGAATGTGTGTAACTCGGTCAACCTGAAATCCCATATGGAGATTCCCTTTAACCAAAGCTACATGAGATCCCTTCTGGCGACCTCATTCGACTGAAACAAAAGAATGTTTGAAAAATGGTCTCATTGTATGGGTGACGAACCCCAGAAAAATGATGGTCTCATTGTATAGGTGACGAACCCTAGAAAAATGATGGTCTCATTGTATGGGTGACGAACCCCAATGGAAAGGAGGAAGAGTGGTCTCATTCTTTGGGTGACCTACCCAGGGGGAAGAATGGCCTCATTCTTATGGGTGACCTACCCAGGTAAAAAAAAAAGATGGAGAATGGTCTCATTCTAATGGGTGACCTACCCAGAAAAAATGGTGGTCTCATTGTGATGGGTGACCTACCCAAGTGGAAAGGGGAAAGAGTGGTCTCATTCTTTGGGTGACCTACCCAGGGGAAGGAATGGCCTCATTCTTATGGGTGACCTACCCAGGTAAAAAAAAAATGGAGAATGGTCTCATTCTTTGGGTGACCTACCCAGAAAAGATGATGGTCTCATTGTGATGGGTGACCTACCCAAGTGGAAAAAGGAAGAGTGGTCTCATTCTTTGGGTGACCTACCCAAGGGGAGGAATGGCCTCATTGTTATGGGTGACCTACCCAGGTAAAAAAAAAAGATGGAGAATGGTCTCATTCTAATGGGTGACCTACCCAGAAAAGATGGTGGTCTCATTGTGATGGGTGACCTACCCAAGATGGAAAAAAATGTGAAGTGTGGTCTCATTGTAATGGGTGACCTACCCAGATAGAAAGAATGTGAAGTGCGGTCTCATTGTAATGGGTGACCTACCCAGAGATGGAAAAAATATGAAGTGTGGTCTCATTGTAATGGGTGACCCACCCAGATGGAAAACAAATGATGAAGTGGTCTCGTTGTGATGGGCGACCTACCCAAATAGAAAGAATATGAAGTGCGGTCTCATTGTAATGGGTGACCTACCCAGATGGAAAGAATATGAAGTGTGGTCTCATTGTAATGGGTGACCTACCCAGATGGAAAAAATGTGATGAAGTGTGAAAAATAGGACTTACCTGGCGAAGTCCTGAAGGGATGACAGAAGAAGGGCTCGAAAAACTTGGTGCTTCCTGATAATTCCCGATCATAGGGTTTGAAAAACTCGGTGTTTCCTGACTGCAAGGGTTGAAAACTCGAGGCTTCCCGGTTGCAAGGTTGATCTATTCATTTCTTTGGGATTTTCCTAATGGTAAGGTTTATCCCATCGTCCTTTTATTCCATGATCAAAACCGATTCTTTATTATCATCACCACAATGCTTCTTTCTCTTTCCACCATCTTGCTGGACCTCATTAAGGATTTTCCTGTAACAATTCAAAAATATATGCAAATGGTTTTTTTTTTTTTTTTTTTTTTTTTTTTTGGTTGGTTAGATGATATGCATGCATCCTTACCTGATTTGAAATATAGGTCCCCCCTCCTTGATGCTCCATCGTCATAGGGTGCCCTTGTTTGTATCCCAAGGCTTTCTTTTCTTTCGATGCATTGGCTCATTCATGTGCTAGCCATCCACTCAGCTGTAAATGCAATGCCCATCCCGGGCTGTCTTCGACAATTACTGCTTGCATCGTCATCAAGCTTGACCTGCCCCCAAGTGTGGTGTTGCTTGATTCATTGAAGATTTTCTCTCTTGGATTCTTCTGAGAATTATCCTTTGATTGATTGTGTGCATCATGTTAACACCCATCAAGATTGTTAATCAGTCATGAACTTGCCTTCGGTTGAAACACCATTCAAGTATGTATGGTCACCAGCCTTCATGGAACTGCCAAGTCATCCAGACATGGATCTCATGCTTTGCAGTAAACAACTCATCATTGTAAGCGCGATGTATTTCTCCATGGATTCCTCTTAGCTTGTCAAATCAGATCGTGAAAATAACTGCTTTGGCATCATCAATGATGTTCATGTTATCACCCATATTCATGCGGTGAAGTGCGCATTTGAGCTTCAGAATAGATGGTCCCATAGTCAATCTTAGTGGTATGCATATGTTCGATGTTCATTCAAATGCACTCACCCGATAACATATGTCAGGAGTCATAGCCATGTTTTACAGGGTAACCCAAGATGAAGATATGAAAATATCTTTTAAGTGCAGCGTTGCTCATCAATTGCTGCTGAAGTTCACTGAATGATGGATTGTCTTTGAACAACATTGCCCCTAGTTGATCTGAGAATGGCTTTTGTGAATGCCAGGAGTGACTTTGGTGGACTTTGATGACTCATCATGTGATTCTTTCTTTGCCCCCAGCTGATCTAGATATTGTTTGCTTTTCTTCTAAGGGCCTACTGTATTGCCCCCCCCAGGTGGTCAACGTTTCAAGGAGTGTCGAGAAATGTTGATGTCATTTTTGTCGAGGATTTTGCAAACTCAACTGATGTTCTTGTTTGAAAATCTTTCTTGTTCTGGAATCAAATCTCACATTTTAACGATCATGTCTATTCGAGTCTAAATGTTGAAATGAAATCAAAGAGATGTTTGTTTTTGAAATTATTTTTTTTTTCTTTTGAAATTCAAACTTCTTTGGTCAAACACCCAACACACTATTCAATGCAGTCCTTTGATTGTCTTGTATTTTGAAAACAGAATGACCCGTTGTAAGATTTAAAATGACTTTTTCATGGTTCTTTGTGTCCACTTTAAACTCTGATTTTGGGTATATCTTTTGATGGTCTGTGATGAGGTGACATTTTTATGAATTTCAAAAACAAGATGCTCAGGCTTTATCAAGAAAGGTTGTTTCTTTTCTTAGCATTTATTTTATCAGCATGCATAATAACCAGTAGCTTAATTCATGAAGTCACGACCCTTATGGAAAAACTCTTCAAGTTTTGAGAGCGCCATTTATCGATTCAAATTGCTTGCTTGATTAAAAAGGGCTTTTAAAAGCATGTAATGCAGGCTATGGTTCATGGCTGTGAAAGAATTTCAAAGGCTCAAAAGGTGTTTGAGGGTTTCAACGACCTTAGGATCAACATTAACGATTCTCTTTCTCTTGTCGTCATTGTAGAGAAAGTGACATATAACCTTGTTAATCTCAAATATCAGAATTCTCTTAACATAGGTCATAATGCCAAATCCAACTTTTCTTTGATGAATAACCAATCTAAATTTGAAGACATTAGAGGCTTTATCCTAGACACACCAAAAGATATGAAGCATCGATTTTTCTAGTGTTGTCTTTTGGCATTTATTGTCTTTTCTCAATTGAAAGTTGTCTTGCCTCTCTTAGCATTGGTAGGCATTTTCTTTCATTTCCTCAAAGTTTTTCTTGGATGGCCCTCAATCTATGGATTTTCTTCTTCTAGCCCTTTCTCAAACATTGGACTTTTGTTCTAAGCTTTTCTTTGATCCATTGATTTTATCCGTGTCTCCAAAATATTTCTCATTTGCCCCCAGTGTGGGGTGTGATCCTAGTCAGGGTTTCTTTTTGAAAGAAAAAAAATATTACACCGGGCTCAAAATGGGACTGCAAAAGATATAATTTTTCAAGAAACGTGAAAGGATAACAAAGATGGCCTTTTCTCAATTCAAGCAAGGTCGGTTAGAACCGATAAATTTTGACCTCATCTAGTGTAATGATTTGGACTTGTAAGAGTCATGATTCACGAGTCCATAGTTACCGAAATCCACTACATGTCATTATGCATACTGCTAAAACTTAGCTATATGATGTGTGGTTCAATTTTATGTGTGAGCTCAAAATTTGTTCGGTCACCTCATGTCATCTCAACAAGAATCGAGTCATTTTTGCAATCAAAACACTTTTAATCTTCAGGATTGATTAGCCTTTTATCGCATGTTGGAGTTTGATCAAAATATTTTGTCAAAATACCCTTTGAAAGAAGTATCTCTTGATTTCAAAACAACAAGAAGACAAAGAAAAGACATGTTTAGTTCAAGGATGAGATGTGATCCAAAAAAAAAAATGCAAAATGGCAAAAATCCATAACAAAAATGCTTGACAGTTTAACTCCTTGGATCAGCCCCTCTAGCAATATCTATGTTTTGCCAAGAAATTCCGATCACTTGTCATTTTGAAAATGATTGACGGCATCATCTTTCGCAAATTGAGCTCGACTCTTGAAACTCTTGCATCTGTTTAACTAAAATGGTCGAGGAGCCCACCATGACATCACATCTGTTATCTGGATTATACCACCTAGAAATTGGTGGTTGCATGGGATTTGTCGGAGTCAAGCAAAATTCTGGAATCTGGCAGATGCTGGTTGACAAACCTAAATGGCAGAGGAATGTCCCATCTTGGCAAAGACATTTGAGCAATTGATGCTACCGTGAGACCTGGCTATACCACATAATTAAGGGTTCACACCGTCAAAGTCATCTCCTGATTCACCTCTCATCATTGTTCTGGAATCCATGGCAGATCCTTCAATCTTTCTTCTCTTCATAGCTTGTTCAATTCTTCGGCAAATCCTCACAACATTATTCAATCTTCCAATGTTGTTGTTGGTTGAGGATTGTTAGAAAACTTTCCAACAGCTTGGTAATCTTGGCAGCGCCCAAAACTTGTAGTATCGCCACTACCGACGTGTGGAATCCACATTGTCTTTATTGGAAGAGCACCTGATGAATCTAAAACTCCTTTGTCCCCTCTTCGATTTCTCACTGACAGTGCAGCAAACAAACACCTATAGAGGAAGTCCTGCTCTGTTGAAGTTTCAGTATTCTTCATGTTTTTCAGTCTAGGCATGTCTCTTCTCCTACTCTTACTGACACTGTTGGAGGAAAATCATAGATGATCTGAAACTACTGTATTCCTTCTTGGATTTCCCTTGCGGATCCACAAACAGATTCCTGCTGAGAGCTCTGCTACGTTGAAGTTTGATGTCTGCTCGTATTTTCAGACCAGGTCTGGCTCTTCAACCTACTAAAGGTCTTCGTGCTGAAGCTGATGAGAGAAATATTTGTAGCATATGCAACTTATAAATCCCCTCTTGCATTCCAATTTGCAGAGCCATAAATGGATTTTTGTAGAGAGAGCTCTGCCACATTGAAGTTCAGTGTTTAATCATGGTTTTTCAGACTCTTGTGCTGCTGAACTGGAATTGAGCTCATAATCGGGGTAACTTAAAGCAGACTAATGCACCATGTACAGGCTAGTAGTCGTTTGGTTCCATTAGATGATGTGGAGGCATGAACACTTAACAATGCAACTAGACAAGAATCAGAGTTGTCATTAGTGATGACTGAAGGCGTCGTTGCTGTTGTTCATGACTGAAAAGATACAGCTTCATTGGACGTGAACAAGCAGTGTTCCCACAGAAGACTGTGCAGACATTCTCTTTCCATTTGATGCTCAACACTTGTTCGAGCAGATCTGAGTCCAACTATTTCACCTTTGATGCTCTCAAACTCAAACTGATAATGAGCCTCTATCTGACATCTTTCTTCACTTCCATCCTTTCTTTAATCACTTGCAGCACAACTTGTGTGGGGGAACCTACTTTTCAACCGGTACATGCATGATAAATGTATGAACATGTAATCTATATGACGAACTCACCCTTCGAGGGGTGACAATATGGTCGTAACTCTTGTATGATGGAACAAGAATCGTGATTTTTGCCCAAACTCTACAATGAAAATTTTCGGAGTGACGGCCAATGTGTCACCCACAAGTCTTGAGTTCAAGATGCTTCAAGAAGGGTTTGCTCATGCAAACAAACAATATTTACACATACATCCTACAGGCAAGTTCTATCTTTTTACGTGAGACAGGGTAGGTTTGCTACTTGGTCTCTAAAAGGGTCTCTTGTTGTCCCAGTGATCGCCTTCGTAAAGGCAATACAGGGGCCCAGTAGGTAATTGGTTGGCACGTGTCCAACTATTACCAGTCTAAGCACTCAACAAAGAGTTGGGGTTTACACAAACTTCAACCTTGACTCAAGTCGTAAGGTAAGCTGCTAGTCCCCCACCTAACCTAAAGCTGGTGTGTGCTTTTAAAAATTAAAACTTGTGATGCATGAGAGAAATATATACAATGCATGAATAAAACAAAAATAAACAAAACAAAGCACAAAAAAAAAAATAATTGAATACATCAAAACACAAAGCTTAGTCCGATAAAGTTGAAAACAATACCCGTCCCCAGCGGAGTCGCCATCCTGTCGCACCCCAAAAAAATCCGACGCGAAGCGCGCGGCATCGGCTGGCGATTTTTCTCGTTGTTGTGTTTGCTTTGAATTCGTTCGTGGGAGTCGCCACCTAGTAATTTATTGAGGGCTACTAGGAAACCTGATGTACTGGTCTTATCAGAGATCGCGGGTAAGGGACTGGTTGTGGTTAGGGAAGGTATTAGCACCCCTAACACACCCTACCTGAGGTAAGCTGCTTTGTTTTCTGATGTGGTTTGAAAATTTAAAATATTAATTAAATTCTAAGGCTTGAATAAATCAGTTATTAAATCCCCGAATATATGTAAAAACTTGTTCTTACATTTTCATGGAAATACAACTTGATTTTATTGTCCTTGAGATATTTAACCATATTTAAGAAAATTTAAAATATTAATTAAATTCTAAAGCTTAAATAAATCAGTTATTAAATCCCCGAATATATGTAAAAAACTTGTTCTTACATTTTCGTGAAAATACAACTTGATTTTATTTGTCCTTAAGATATTTAACCATATTTAAATTAACAATTAATTCCTTTTGTTTTTTTTTTAATTCAATAATATAATAAAAAAAATACAAACAACACACAACTTTCTTTTTATTATTCATTTTTCTTTTCTTTTCCTTTTACATCCCAATAAAAATACAAATACAACTTCAAAATAAATAAATAAAAATTACATTAATTAATTTACAAGTTACAAGAAACAGTCCCTAAAGTTCTAAAAATTTCAAGGAGGGACTTCTGCAGCGGGAACAGTGTTCGTCATGGTTTCTGGGCTCGGTAACAGTGCGGCGCGTGGACCTCACGCACCACCGCCACTGGCGGCGCGTGGGTCCACGCGCCGCCGTGAAAACAACCGAAAATGGGGGGGGGGCTGTAATGGCTTATTCCTCTCTTCAATCCCCTACTGTCTGTCACCTGCAAATCTCAAACAAAAACCCCACATCCAGTCGATTTTAATTTTTTTCTTCCCGTTATAGATCTGCTTCTTTTTTATCTGCAGAAGCAGATCGGTTCTTTTCCTTCTTCAGATCGATCTCGCCTCTGTTTTCGTTCCTCTGCTGGTTGCTGGATCTTCGAACGGCGCTGATGGGATGGACCGACGCTGCTGCTGGGCGAGGTTGCTGGAGACGGCGCCGAAGGAGATGACGAAGACTGCTGGAGGCAGTGAGCTGGTGTGGCTGGGACTATGGAGGCAACAAACGACCTCTGCTTCTGGGAGAACCGAGAGAGGGAGGCTGCGGATGGGTGTGGCCTGGTTTGTGTTTTGGCGAAAATGGAGATTGAAACCGTGTGGGGGGAGGAAAGTGGCTGTTGGGTCTGCTGAGGAGGGAGGCTTGCAGTTTTGTTTGTGGCCGAGAGAGGGGTGAGGGGCTGCGTTGTTTGGAGGTGCAGTGTGGGGGAAGAGTCGGTTGAGGGAAATAGAAGAAGAAGATAAACAAAAATCACAAATGGTGGGGGCGTACGGCGGCTGTGTTTCTGTGGGGGAGAAAAAAAAATAAATTCGTGTGGGGGGGCAGCGGCTATTCTTGAGAAGGGGAGAGAGGGTGCAGTGAGCGGGGGCTGTTCGGTTCCTTTTTGTTGGAGGAGAAGGGAGGCCGTGAGGTTGATTTGAGGGGGAAAATCAGATTGATTGGGGGCTGAGAGAGCAAAAAAAACCAGGGGGAGCCGTCCGGTGGCTTCGGCTGAGAAAGAAAAATATGGCCGGGAGGGAGAAGAGAAAAAAAAATGAGTGTGAAGGGGCTCCCTCTAGCCTGCCCACTACTGCCGGGGCCCGACGAAAAATGGCTCTCCTCTCTTTTTTTCTCTTGCAAAACCGAGAATGAGAAGAAATAGGGAAAAGAAGACCAAGTGGGTGGGGGCTCCGTTCATCATTTTTAGCCGAAAGAGAGGGATTAAATAATGGACTTGGGCTAGGGGCAACGGCTAATTTCGGGTGAAGAGAAAAAAAATTCTTAGGTTGCCCCTCCTTCCAAAATTCAAAATTCCCTTAGGCAAAAATATTGTTTCGGCCTCAAAATTGGTCCCATAATTTTCTTTTTTTTTGTAAAATTTGATTTTTCTTGTTTTTTGTATTTTTTTGAAAACGAGCAATATCAACGTCGATTCAAATGCAGAAAATCAATGATTTTAAAAATGACGCGTGAAAAGTCGAACGCGTTCGAAAGACCCTTAAAAATTTAAATTCTTTTTTTAGACGACGTTGAAAATGCTAAAATGATGAAAATATATTAAAAACATATTTTTTTGGATTTTCTTTGTTTTTCTCTATTTTTTGGATTTTTTGAAAATATATCAAAAACATGGGTCAAAAATTGGGTAGCAACATAAAGTATGATTTATTTCATGATGTAATAACAATAGTTAAATCCACAATATTTAAATTAAAAACTATCAATAGTAATATATATATATTTTAAAATTATTTTATAACCTCAATTTCAAAAGCATTATTAACCAAATACATTAAACTACTTTTTCTTCAACCTCAATTTCAACCACAGTTTTAACCAAACACCTATTTTTTCAAACCAACCTCAACTAAAAGTACTTTTTACAAAACAACTTTTTTCAAACCATAATCACAACAATTACCGCAATACCAAATACACTTTTAGTATTATAAAAAGCAGGTTTTCTACTTTGTATACGTAAAACCACGATATAACATTTTGTGTGTGTGTCTGGGAACAAAATTCAAATTGTATTTTTTAAAAATTTAATTTTTTTTTATGTAAAACTAAATATCCGGTCATATCAGAAATAATTTTAAAAAATATATATTATTTTTATATATTTTTAAATAAAAACATTTTAAACAAGAACCAATACAGCTTCCCAAAAACACAATCACTACTTCTACCAACGATTTGCCATTTGTCTTCTTAAACGCCGCCATCAAAACTACCGAACTTTCAGGTTATGTCAACATCTCCTGGGGCATCCGGAGGGCCCACCGAGATGAGGGATACGTGGTCACTTCCAGCTGTCACCACATCATCCTCACCGGGACAAAAAAATGGAGACTCCCAACAATAGAATTCAGCACTGCCCCATCACTATCTTGACAGTAGCTGGAAGAAACCCGAGGATGGTACTGCAAAATGGGATGCAGAGGATTCTTAGGGAAACCACGAAGTGCAGGAATTGGAGGCGTTCTGAGAGACCCATAGGGTCGTTTCTTGTGCTTTTTCTGTTGCATGATTGAGGACATGGATTCAAATGAGACTGAAGTTTGCCCCATTAAGAAAGCATTAGAGATTAGTGTTCCCTCGTCGTTGTCAAGTCAGCTTAATTGGGCTGTGGAATCAGATTCGGTTAGCAGCCATGCCATGGAAGATATTGCATTAATGGCAACTCTGAGAACAGTGGCCTTTGTTCACGTTTCGAGAGAGGGAAGTTGTGGCATGTCATTAGAAACGGAGAGCTTGATTTCCTAGCTAGCTTGACATTTACCTGTCCTGTTTTTTTCCTAAATTTCTTTCCGCTGTTTCAACCACTCACTTGATGGCTATTTTCTATAGCTTCCTTTTGAGTTAACGAACAAGGAAACAACAAATTAAAGGGATTAAAACCAATCAATGAAGTCTAATGTAAGATTAACACTATTTTTGGCTAGTTGGTCTACTGCATCGTTAGCCCCTCTGTGTGTGAGTGAGCGTGCAAAAATTGTTTCCCTCTACTGTCTTCTTAACAATATATTGAAGCTCATAAAAGGTCTCAAGTTTCCACGATCTTAAGCTTGGGCTTTTTATATCGCCAGCAACTCTGCCGCACTCGAATCAATAAAGCCAGCAGTGCAGGAGAAATAACACATGAACCAGTCCCAGCTGGTCCTGGTTTCCCCCATTGATGCTCACTTGCATGGCTTGTTGGAAAAGATTTTCAGTTATTTTTATTAGCTTCAATATTACATTCTTTCGATTCAAAGCTCGTAGGGCACGAGGGGCACACATACATTAAGAAGAAAAGGAAAGAAACTTGAAAACCAAACAACTAATTACACAGTAATATGCATGATATTGATTACCGCTAAACGAATGGCCTAACTAGCCAGCTAGCTATAAGGTTATATTATCAAACTACTAGAGCAGTGGAAAGGACTATTTTCGTATGAACAACGTGTACGTCAAACTCTTCAAAGACCATACAGGGGAAGATCCTCGACATCGACCCAAACATCTTGCCCCATCAAGATCGTCACTTTCCGTTGAGCTCTAACCGTGTACCTCCTGACCATGTCATCTCTCTCCATGAAGAAGGCAACCCTGTCTTCGGGAACAAGGCCTTTCTGCTCTACAAAACGATGCCAAGAAGAGCGTAGAAGAACGGGTTTTGGGTATGCTCCAGTCAGACGGGTTGACAGGCTGAACGTCCATTCATTATCAGTAGCATCGACTGCTTCAAACTTCATCATATGGGCTCCTTCAGGAAATGGAAAAGCCTCAAGGACATGGGTTGGAAATGAAAGAGTATGGCTTATATGGGTTGGTTTTAGTTTCTTCGTGAAGAGATGTACTTGTTCCATTCTTTTTCAGGAGATACAAGAGTTTCCGTGGAGAGAGAAAGCTAGGGTACTGGGTACAGAGATTGGCTGTAATAATAGACACTAGGAAACAAGCTCAGAGGATGAGAGAGAGGAGAGAGAGGGAGGGAGGGAGGGAGATGCTCTATGTAACTTATAGAGATATTTGACCACAATTTGTGTTTAACCAATCATTGGAGTGTAATTATTCCTAACAAATTTTGGGCTTTTAATTATCTTTATCTCTAATCAGTCATTAATTAATATGTATATGTGATTATTGCAGTTTTAAAATAGATGAGAATTTAGAAACATAACTATAAAAATTGTAGTTTAACCCTAATTTCATTTGAACACAAAATTTGTCATCGTAAAGTAGAAGTTTTGAATTCAAAAAAATCTCTTATTGACGATAAACCCAATTGAGTTTTAAAAAAAAATCATTGGAGATTTAGTATTAATAATCCCCAATTGAAACAAGGTATGAGTAAAAAAAACACAAGACAGATGAAATTAAGTATGGAATGAATTCATATTTGATTGCGCGTGTATTTCAAATTATATTTGGATGTATTTTAAAAATATATTCATCTTAAAAAATTATTAAATTAATATACTAATATTTTAAATAAAAAAAACTCAAAAAAATATCCTACATCGTAGTCGCAATCAATTTATTAAATACACTATTAAGAGGGGACATTCCACCCCTCTTTTCACACATTGGTGCCCCTTTTTTTTTTCTTTTTTTTTCATCTCCTCCTCGACCGCGTAAACCAACAAGCTTAGAAAAAGTTTTGCTATGATTTAATGGCCGGCCAATCCAACGAGTGCGGTGGCACAATATTTCAGTGGCCCACGACACGTCACCACAATAAGCAATTCCTAGCTGAGCTGTATCAGAGTGTGTTCTTCGATAGATCAGTTTTGCGAGCCATCAAATCTCCCATGTAAGTTAAAAATAGATTGCTCTCCATGTGATTGACTTAATTTAGAAGTCAAAAGGTACCTATGGCTATGGATCTATAGAGATAAAGTGAAGTAGGGATTTGGTGTTTTCGACCATTTATCTCCTAAAGTTACTATTTGTAATTGTGACAATTAATGAAAAAGAGGGTATAGATTGTTGATTTATGCGTCACTAGTTTATATCAATTATTTTTATTAAAATAATAATTTAAAAAAAAGAGAGAGATGCTACCCAACAAATAAATAAAATCATTAAAAATTCAGTCGGATTAATGTTTTATTGGTTAATTAAAAACTTAGGTTTCAAATCCCAAGTTAGGCTGGATTAAACAATTATGATTCTAATGAAAGGGTTCACAGCCACAATGGCCATGATCTCTTAAAGGAACTTTTCTTTTATCCTTTGCCATGAAAGTTTTGAAAACTTTGATAAACTTTTAGCACGACTTGGTCACTTATTATATATTAATTATTAGAAGCTTCATTGTACCTCTAGCATTTACTTGTCGAGCAGAAGATGCGGGCAATTTGAGAACGTATTTGAAATTATATTTTTAAATTTATTTTTATTTAAAATTATTATTTTTTATTTTTTTATATTGTTTTAATATATTAATGTCAAAATATATTTTTTTAAAAAATTATTATTTTAATGCGTTTTCAAACGAAAAACACTTTAAATAATCAACCATTACAACACCTTTAAACTCATCATAATTCTCCTCTTGAATCTAAACATTATTTCATTGTCTTAAGGAATTGAAACAAGAATTTCATAGTGTAATTTCTAGGTTATAAATGAATATAATGTTAAGGACATTAAATTAAAAAAAAAACAGATGAAGACATTGTGTTGACTATGAGAAATCAAGCTAGTACTATCTCAATTGCTATAGGAATGACAATTTAATTTCTAAATCTAGCTAGCTATAGTTTTCTTCACTTCACTAATTAATAATCTCGGATATCATTTTATATTTGATGTACGGTACTTTTTTGTTTTTTTTTTATTTCTATTTAAGTTGGTAGGATATTTCCAAGTTACAAGCCTAACAAGGATAGAAAATAAAAATCTAGGCAAGAATAGAAATGATATGAATTTTTTTTTTAATGAGTATTTTTTAAAAAACAATATTTGTAACTATTGTAAAAAATAATAATAAGATTTTTATAATTTTTTAATTTTTGTAACTACTCAGTCAAAGCTAATTCCAAAAGTTAAATCTAGTAAACCCTGTTAGATTTTATCAAGTTTTATTTTACTAATTTCAAGTTTTTAATTTTATTTTACATGTTAGATACTTGATATAATTTAATGAATCATGATTTTGAGAATTTATATTTTTGTGTAAATGTAAGTATATATTCAATTGCACACAAAAACTCAAAAACAAATCTACATGCAATCACTTTTCAGTACACTCAAAGGCTATCACTTCTTTGATTGTTGTATTTTAGCAATATATGGCCTTATGAAGACATGTATGTACTGCTTGCTCTTAATGGATAGGTCACCTGTATTCCTGGGGGTATGATGATCTTGATTGATTGGGAAAACCAAGCCTTCATAAAAAAATAAAAAATAAAAACCCATAACAAACAAACAATACAATTATGAACATGAGTCAATCCTGAGAGGTGTAACTCAACTGGTCAGGTCTTGAGATTGCTTCCTAGAGATCACCAGTTCGAGTCCTACAAACCTCAGGGCCACTAGAGACTTACATGGTCGTTAACTTTGTCATAACCTATTTTTGGGTTATTCCCCGATTCATATTTTCTCTCTCTTAAAAACAAATACAAAAATATCAAAAATAAAATCAAAACAAATATAACAATGAAAAGAGGATGTTAGAGCGCCCAAAAAATGATTACAAATTGGTTGAAGAGGTTTAAAAATACAAAAATTAAAATTTGACAGTATTTTATTGACTGATGAGAGCCATGTTGATAAAGAAAATTCAATTTTAGAAGGAAAAGTCTAAAATCAGATGTTTATGGACTCAATTAAATTTTATTGAAGGTTTAATTGATTTTATGGAGGGTTTAATTGCAAGAAAATTTGATTTTAAAGTCAATTTGGGCTTTAATTGGAAGAAATTAAAGTTCTGGGCTCAAATTATATTTTAGAGTTAATTTGGTCAAATCAGGGGCTTAATTGTATAAATATTGAAGTTTGATGACCAATTAGAGACTCAATTAAAGAAATCTAAAACTAAGGACCAAAATAAAAAACGCGCGTAAATAGAGGTTTTGTAATTAAACCGAATCAGGGGCTAAATTGAAGAAATTAGAAGTTTATTGATCAATTGAAGGTCAAATTGCATAAATTCAAGACCAAGGACCAAAGTGAAAAAGACGATCAACTTCAGGGCCGCTATTTGATTTTTGGTAAGGATGCAATTGTATTGATTTTTAAATCAAAATTGCAATTTAGGACTTGATTGAACAACTTACAAATTGAAGACTGATTTGAACTTTGACATAAGTTTGTCGCCTTTCCTTTCAAATGAAACGGCGCGTTTTGTCCAAAACAACGTCGTTTCATGCACTATTCAAAAAAAAAAAGCTCAAAATGGTGTCATTTTGAATGGCACTGTAGCCTTTCTTCTTCCCCTGGACATGCAGAAAACAGGGGAAAAAGAGAGTTTTGTTCCCCTGTTTTCTCCAACTTTTCCACCGCCATCTCTCTTTCATAAAGACACCGACCAACCCCACTTGCCCGAAGCTTTCCACGTGTTAGGGTTTTTGGGGCGGCAGCATAGTGGTCACCTCGGCCCCTCTCTCCCCTCTGTTTTACCTATAAATACAAAGGGGCAGAACAAAAGAAGAGAGGGCAGAAGAGAAGAGAAAGAGAGAGCACAAAAAGGAGGGTGGACAGACCGAAAAAAAGAAAAGAAAAAATTCATCTCTGAGACCAATTAGGGTTCCTAGTGACCAGAATACTAGGTGGCGACTCCCATTCAAATTTTCCATTGATAAGAGACAAAAATTCATTGTCTCTCCATATTTGTAAGGTAGACCTTTATAATTTTCCCCGAGGATAGACGGTTCGCCTCGACGCTGCACACGTGCGACAAACGTCAAGACCCGTGAGATTAGTCGAGGTACGTGCAAGCTAGCCTAGACACCTACGTTAATTAAAAAAAATTATGAACATGAGTCATGAATACTAATTAAATTAAATTCACATTGATGTAAAAAAATAAAAACATATATCTAGCCTCAAGATTTTAATTGTTTTAATCCTTGTAATAAAGTATCTAGACATCAATATCTCAAACAATAGCTACTATCATGATGATGATTATATCACTCCAAACAACTTTGGCTCACATGCATGGACAACTTTAGGTTTTTCCTTTTTGGCTTTCCTAATATATAATATAGTTATTTGTTCATAATCAATCGATGTTAATGTATAGTGATTATTCCATAGATTTAGTAAGGAGTAAGATTCCCAAAACAAAAACATAAGATGTTCTTATACCATTAATTAGAATATTATAAGTTCAATTGATAAGTGGATTTGTATTATATTTATTGCTCAAAGTTTCAAATATCTTAAAGCATGCGATCGCAAAGACTTGTAGACGCTTGTATGTTTTGAGAAAAAGGAATGGAAATAAGAGTGATGTAAAAAAAAATTACGTCACTTTTATTTATTTGTGAAAGAAAAAAAAATAAAAAAACGAAGGAAAAGGAGAGGAAAATGAATCTTCGAGTTTCTTTTTTATATAAACACAAGTTTGATTCCTGCCCAATTTAAGAGAAAACTGAAGTAAATAAGTATTTTTCTCATAATATCCTCTAAAAAATTGTTTTCATTTCTTTTCCATCAATAATACATCTAAACGAACAAATTAAGCTACATTTTCCCTCAGTTTAATTTCTTTAACCAAACGAAAATCCTTAATTTCTTCTCCTTATTTTAACTTCTCTCCTATCCATCCCTTAACATTTCTTATTTTCCATATAGATTATTAATTTATTTATTTTTAATGTAAATTATTTATTTAAAATTTGATAAAAGGAAACTTGTTCTTCAAATACCAAAGAAACGTATTTCCCACAATCATGCGTGCCCTCTTTGCCAAAAAAAAAAAAAAAAAAAAAATTAAGGTTTAACAGACCATTACTTCTTTAATAATTAACCTTGCTGATTCGAAAAATAAATAAAAAAGACTAGTTAACAGACCATCACTTCTTTAATAATTAACTTTGCCATTAGACGTCATAAGCGTGGAAAAAACTTGAACGGTTGGTTTTGCGCCTGGAAATCTCGAGGAACGTGCTGACCGGGAAGTTTCCTCGATCGATCCTTCCACGACTAAGTCTATTTTATGTGGAACCCATGGACGAAATTTGTGGCCATAATTTTTTAGGATTCTCAGTTAAGTAAAAACATGGACCCCCAAGGGCCAGTAAAGGTAGCTAGCTAGGGAGAAACCCAGGGAATAAATATCCCATGCTAAAATTAATTATTTATATCGGCTAGCTTGATGCTCAAGCAAGACATGACCGTTGATCTCACACAATTCTTATAACCGTTCGACATAAAGATAACGTTGTTAAATGTGTAGTTAGCAAATTAGCATAGCTTGGATTAGATGAGGTTGCTTTCATGCCCGTATTATAAGACCCCCAAAGTTGTTTTAGAGTTTTTTTTTTTTTTAAATTCATGTTTTTAATTAGATTTGAGATATTTATTTAATTCGACTTTTATTAGTTATAAATAGTTTTATATGTTATTGATATAGAATTATTTAGTTGCAGAAACATCAAATTAGAAAGCGTAATGCGGGTTGGCTAGCGTTTTTAAAAAATTAAATTTTTATTTTTTAAAAAAAATTAATTTTTTTATATATTTTGAATCGTTTAAATGTTGATTTTAAAGATAATTTTTTTTAAAAACTTTATTTTGATGTATTTCGAAATGAAAAGTATTTTAAAAAACAACTGCAACTATACTCCCAAATAAACTCATTCTTTTATGTAATTTAGACCTAATTTTAGAGTTTGTGAAACCTAATTTTTTTTTTTTTTCATTATATACTACGTTAATTAAAATAGATTAATGAAGCATAGAGTGACTTGCACTATATATATATAGTCTCGAAGTGCTATATATTGCACATGATACTTTAACATTTTAGTTTTGTACAATAGGGAAAGACAAGTTTGTTCATTCATGGAGATTGAACGCAAAAATTCTTGTATTTTTTCAAAATTTTATTCATACTTGGATTAGCAATAGTGACTATGTATATAATTTGCCTCTGCAAAAAAGTATGATCTGACCATATATGTTCTTGATTATGGATGATATTTTGTTTTTAACCCAAAAGGTCGATGAAAGATATTTGGTGTGCTTTTAAAGCCTTTAATTAAAGAGCTAAAAATTTTGTGGTTGTTGTTTTTAGTGTTGGACATACTTAGACCCTCAAACTTAATTTTTCATCAATTAAACCTCAAATAAAATTAATTTGATTATTTTAAAGTATAATTAAGTCCTTGCACTTAATTAAATCCTTCAATTGGACCCAAATTAATTCTTGAACATAATTAAAATTCAATTTGGCTCATGATTAAATCAAATTGGCCTATTAAAAATTTAATTATACCCTTGGACTTAAATTTTATGCAAATTCATCCAATAATCATTTAATTTGACCTTGAATTTGCATTGTTTTCTCCATTCTTGGACATAATTTGGTACAATTAGGCCTTGAATTTCCTTCAAAAATTACAGCTTGATTTTTTCTATTTGTGTAGTCCACCTTGATCTGCTTTCTCCGTCGATATTTATTTTATTTTTTATTTTTATTTTTAAAAAAATAAATTTATTTTTGGGGAATAACCTAGAATTGGGTTATATATAATTTGCCTCTATAAAAAATGTATGAGTTTTGAGAAAAAAGAAAGTAACGTGGACGATGATAAAGAGTTAACATGATGTAAGATTCTTAAAATCTTCATCCTCTTTCCTCCTCCTTCCTCCTCTATACCCATCCCCATAACCCTACCAGATAGCTTTTGTCCTCAACTTCCCACCCATGTGAATCACAAGACAGTACCCGACTTGAAAAAACCAGGCTTCGATTTACTCTAAAAGGTCCCTTCCCCACGGGAAGGTACCCGACTTAAAAAAACTATTTGGTAAATTTGGTCAGGTTCTGGATGTATGTGGCCCTAATAGACTTAATCGATCTGCGTTTTGGATCTGCACGCTTGGAGTCAATGTTGAAGAAATTGTAAGTGACATTAATCTAATTTGGATCGGTACCTTCAAATGAGAGCTAATATACTGCTCGGTTTAGGCAGAGTGTTACCAGGGGAAATGATAAGGATGATTTCTGGGGAAGAAAAAAGAGGTTTTCTACTATTAGAAAGTTAGATGCATCTATCCTCCTACAGATTCATATAGAGAGCAGAGAAATTCTGCTGAAGCTGTTAGAAGTTGGGAACGTCAGGAAATCACAACAAATATCTGGCAATTTCCCAAATCCTTCAAGCTCCCATAAAGCTGAACCGAATCTGAAGTATGAGGCTGCTGAAGTGAACAAAGAACGGTTGTTAAAAGTGCTGTGGCATATGCCAGATCTCCTGAGATCACGCAAAAGCTTCATGGATATTTTACGATGGATGGTGTTTCCAGATGTTTCCCACGACCGATGGGAGGTACCGTTGTTTTACAAATTTGATGAATATATAGTATGATTGAAGATAACTGTAATTAGCTTGCTCAATGGTTTGACGTTGTGAGACATAGGGAACCTATTCTTACTGCTACTGAAAGATTTGTCTGGCTTAGGGTGGAGGGTGTTCCTCTCCATGCATGCGATGGGGATTTCTTTTAGTATATTAGTTCTCTTTTTGGTAACTTCATCACTCTTGATAACTCTTCCTATAAGAAGCTAAAGTTTGATCCTGGAAAGGTACTAATTATAGTCCTTGTACATGGGAGTGTATTGGTAGAACTGTACGGGTGGGATATAAATGGATCAATTTGTGGTATTAAAGTGACTGAAGAACCATGTCTGGAGATTAATGCTTGCTGGGTAGAAAAAAAGAAAGCTGTTGATTCTTGGGCGGGAAGATATAATAATCCCTCTTCGTCTGATGATTACTCATCCTTGAAAGTTGAGTCCCATAAATATACTGAAAAATCTCAAGGAGGCATGTTTAAAGAAATCAGAGAAAGAATGTGAAGATGGGGTTAATGCGGATAGGTGGGTAGTGACTGTCACTTGGTGGATACTGTGGACTGATAACTCTTTAGGTGGAAGGATAAGGCACAAAGACAGATGATTTAGACCCTGTTGACAATGGTGGTGATGGGTTCTTGAATGTTTTTGGACCTAAAATAAATGGTGATGATCTTTTTTTTTTTTTTTTTGATGATATGGTAAATGATAAGAGGAGAGCTGCTCTAAAAAAAAAAAGAAGAAGAAATCTATTTTGAAAGCCACACAAAAGAAAGGAAAGAGGTGCAAAAGCAAGAAGAAGAAGATTGTTTCTATTAAGCTGGTTGATATGTCAGTGTCAGACGATGGTATCAGGAACGGGAACTGACAACTTGGGTTGGCCTATTCTCAAAAGGAAATGGTAGTGAAGCATACTTCAGATCCTCTGATGATACGATCTCATCACAACAGTAGTAGAGATGAAGATTGAATGTTGGAAGATTGGAAGTTAAATTTAATTTTGTAAACGTTATCTGGGGGCGGGAATCTAGCTATTGGTTTGCTGTTCCTTCTACTGGCTTATCAGGAGGGATTCTTTGCATCTGGAACTCTTCTAATTTTAGTGTTAATTCTTCTTCAGTGGGTATTAATGAGAGAGTCCTTGATCACAATGGTGTATGCCCCTAATAACTACTCCGAGAAACAAGAATTATGGGACTATTTGGTGCATTTTAAGGGCAGTGTCTCTATGCCTTGGTGTGCTATCGAAGATTTCAATGATTTTGCATCTCCATGATCGCAAAGCATGTATGAAATACTCCTGCTACATGAAAGCCTTTCGAGATTGTTTAAAAACATGTGAATTGTTAGAACTACCTCTGTGGGAAAAAGTTTACTTGGTCAAGGGGGAGTTATGCTAGTAGAATTGACAGAGCCTTCATGTCCACGGCATGGTTTCAAACGTTTCCCTCTGCTTCTTTGTTTGGTCTTCCCAAGTATACATCGGATCCCAGGCCCATCATGGTGAAAATGGATAGAACAGATTGGGGGTCCTAAACCATTCAAATTTCTAAATTGTTGGTGGCTGCAACCTGATTTCAAGGTGGTCATACAAAACTTATGGTCTTCTACTATAATCTCTGTTTCTGGTTCGGACAGAATGGCGAAAGTAATTAAAACTATCAAGGAGGGTCTTAAAGTGTGGAATGTTTCAAACTCTGTTTCTGGTTTGGACAGAATCACTCGTATTGGGAGTTTCAGCTAATAGCCACAAAGCTGTTACGAGGGAGGTTGTTGGTGACTGTCAAGTGTGGTTTGTCATCGATCCTTTCAAGGCGAGAGTTTTTTTCTGGTTAGCTATTCTCTAGCTAGAAGGGGTCTGACACGTGAAGAGTCTGTGGAACACCTCCTCAGAGGCATTGGAAAATTTTGGAAAAATTCATAGACTAGTGGGGTTTATACTGGTGTTGTCCTTGAAGTCTATCATATTCTTTCCAGCAATGGGAAGTTCTTGTTCGTGGGAGATCTCAGAGGAAAGTATGGTTCATGCTGTTTTCTGCTATTGTTTGGTCATTATAGCTCATTCGTAATGATATGATTTTTAAACAAAGAGAGCCAGACTATGACACCTTATTTTAACTCGGCTTTGTGTTTGGTTAAGAGCTCTTTGCCTAGATTTCCCATATAATGCCTTGGATTGCTTATTCTGCTGATGGCCTAGTCAGAAGGACTGATCTTAAGAATGTTAGGCCTATTACTACGTGGTCTCCTCCTGCTTCTCATGAGCTGAAACGGAATATAGATGGATCTTCAATTATTGGGTTCTTCGATATCGCAAGGGAGTGGTACAGTATATGTTTTCTCTGCCAGTTGGGATTAAAGAATCAAATAAAGTGAACTGCTTGCAGTGATGAAAGCTTTGGAATTATCATCTTCCAGAGAGGAGATTTCGGGGAAGAGTATTATTATTGAATCGGATTCTGCCAATGTGATTAAATGGATGCCGTGTGTGTTGAAATTCCATGGTATCATCAACTTTGCCTCCGGATTTTCTTCTGCTTTGGTTTCGGTAAAGTCCTCTCATGTCCTAAGAGAGGGTAATTTCATGGCAGATGCTCTTGCAAAACAAGGTGTAAATAGAATACGTGAAGTGGTGGCTTGGCTCTGATATTGCAAGGCTTTTCTTTTGCAAAACAAGGGTACTTTGCTTATGATAAACCAAGAAGATCCGTAAGAATGGCCATGAAAAACCCAAAGTATTTGGCCTAAGAAGTTGTCACGCAAAAGCAACTTCCATATGCAGGAAACAGGGAGAAGTTATGTTTTCCAAAGACTTGGTCTAAGTTGTTAGTCATGTCCACAAAGCATGCATGCTTAGAAATAGGTCTAGTAGTTATCATTTGATTTTCAATAATGTGATCGTGTCCTAATTCTTATAGATATGATCTCAAAATTAGGAATGGTTGTTATTTCCTTCTTTGTATTTAAACCCTTTCAAAAGCAGTAAAAGAAAAGCTTAATTTTTCCAAATAAAAACTCTTGTGGTTAATTCTCACCCTAAGTAGAATACTATCTGCACTATAATATTCATAGCCTAATTGGGACCTATTATTGGTATCAAAGCATGGGAACAAATAAGGAGAGGATTAAGAGTTTAGAAGTTGGTTTGGGGGGACTCCAAAACAATTTTAGTCGCATGGAGGTTGGTGTTACTGACAAGTTGCACCACATAGAAGATGTAATTAGCAAGCTCTCCTAGCAAACTGACGTTCTTGTTCCATAAGAGAGGAACCGAGAAAAATTTCAGAAGGAGGCCGACCATTGTTTCTTCGAAGTTAGCTAGCTTGGAGTTTCCTCGATTTTCTGGAGATGACCCTACTGAATGGTTCACAAGGGTGGATCAATTCTTTGAATTTCAAGGCACCAATAAAGCTCAAAAGGTGTCTTTAGCTTCTTTCCATCTACAAGGCAAAGCTAATCAATGGTGGCAGTGGTTGAGACGATCTTATAAAGAAGAAGACAGGGGGTGACATGGGACATTTTTCAAGAAGAACTTGGGCAAGGTTTGGTCCTACCGAATGTGAGGACTTTGATGAAGCCTTGTCAAAGGTGAAACAGGAAGGGTCTTTGCGTGAGTATCAGAAGGAGTTTGAGCGACTGGGTAATCAGGTGCACGGATGGCCACAAAAAGCTTTAGTAGGAACATTCATGGGGGGCCTCAAACCTGAAATAGCGGATGGCATAAGAATGTTCAAACCAAAGTCATTAAAAGAAGCTAGCAGCCTTGCAAGAATGCGAGATGAGCAGTTGAACCACCAAAGGAGAAGTACACGTTCAATCCATTGAACTCTTGCAGACTACAATCCCCATCAAAATCCTGAAGACTATCATCCACCAACAAGATTTAAAATAGCTTCACCTATGAAAAGAGTTTCCTGTTATGACATGCAGAAGAGATGAGTACTGGGTCTATGTTTTAACTGTGAAGAGAAATTCACACCTGGTCACAAGTGCAAGGGGCCGCAGCTCCTACTGTTAGAAGGCTGCTGTGAATATCTAGAGGGAGATGACATCGAAAGTTCGTTGGAATTTCAACCTGAATATCACTTCATGCACTTTCTGGATGGACAATATATAAAACCATGTGGGTGTTGGCAAAAATTGGACCCTATGAGATGGTTGTTCTTATTGATAGCGGGTCTCCTCATAATTTTATCAGTAAAAAGGTGGCGAATATGCTACAATTACTAGTAGTTCCAACAGACTCCTTCAATGTCAGGGTGGCGAATGGAGGGAAATTAAAATCTCAAGGGAGATTTGAAAACGTCGATATTGCACTCCAAGGTATTCCTTTTGTCCTCACTCTATATGCTTTACCATTAGTTGGGTTGGATTTGGTCTTAGGATTCCATTGGCTAGAACAATTGGGCACGGTGGTATGTAACTGGAAGCAATTAACAATGGAGTTCCTGTGGTGCAACCAAACTCATAAATTACATGGGATGGATACATCAATTCGGTCTACATCTATAAAAGCTATTGCCAAGGACTTGAGACACAGGAGTTCTATGTTTGCCATTTGCCTTCAATCTTCAGCTAGTCCAACATCACAGAGTGTCAATCTGAAAATAAAACACCTATTGGCAGAATTTGATGATTTATTCCAAGAGTCAACACAACTTCCCCCGACAAGGGAAGTGGATCATCACATCATTTTACAGGAAGGAACAATGCCCATTAACATGCGTCCCTATAGGTATGCCTATTTTCAAAAAGCTGAAATTGAAAAACAAGTTCGCGACATGTTAAAATTGGGGCTAATAAAATCTAGTACTAGTCTTTTTTCATCTCCTGTTTTGTTGGTAAAAAAAAACAGATGGTTCATGGAGGTTTTGCCCTGATTATAGAGCACTTAATGTTGTAACCATCAAAGATAGATTTCCTATCCCTACAGTTGATGATATGCTCGATGAGCTTCATGGAGCTACTTATTTCACCAAACTTGATTTATGAGCAGGATACCATCAAGTACGAGTACATCCAACAGATATTCCTAAAACTGCCTTTCGTACTAATAATGGTCATTATGAATACTTGGTTATGCCATTTGGTCTTTGTAATGCTCCGTCTACTTTTCAAGCCATTATGAATTATATCTTTCGCCCTTACCTTCGCAAATTTATACTAGTCTTTTTTTATGACATTTTAATTTATAGCCCGAATTGGATCATACATCTTGAACATGTTAAAAAGGCTTTTGAAGTATTACGACAACATCAGTTTTTTGTCAAATTCAGCAAATGTGCCTTCGATTTGCAAGAATTGGAGTATTTGGGGCATATTGTGACTCCCCAAGGAGTCAAAGTGGATCAAAACAAAATTACAGCTATGCTGAATTGGCCTCGGCCTACTAATGTTTTTGAGTTACGTGGTTTTTTAGGACTTACAGGTTATTATCGGAAATTTGTTCGCAACTACGACCTTATTACCCGTCCTCTCACCAATCTTCTCAAAAAGGGCAAGTTTAGATGGCCAGATGTAGCTGAAAGTGCTTTTAAAGAGCTCAAAACAGCCATGACTACTACCCCAACACTTGCGATGCCAAATTTCAATGAACCATTTACCATTGAATCAGACGCTTCTGGTAACGACATAGGTGCAGTTTTGAGTCAACAGGGGCAGCCTATTGCTTTCATGAGCCGCGCTTTAGGCACTATAAAAAAATCTTGGTCCGTGTTTGCCAAAGAAATGTTAACCATCATTCATGCAATTCAAACATGGAGAACATTTCTGTTGGGAAGAAAATTCTATATCCAAACTGACCAGCGCAACCTCAAATTCATGTTGGAACAATGCATAGTAACACCTAAGCAACAAAAATGGGTGACAAAATTACTTGGCTATGATTATGAGATCACCTATAAACCAAGTCGTGATAACTATTGTAACCCAATTTTGGATTCACCAAGTTTTTCTCAAATGTTATTTTATTTCTATTATTATTTATAAAAATCCAAAAATAAAAAATAAAAAAATTTTAAAATTCAAAAAAATATTTGTTCTCGAGTCAACCGCATCTTTCCATCAAAACCGAGTTCACCAGGTCAATACTGGTCAAATCATGTCGACCAGGGAGAAAAATGAGTTTTCAGGTTGTTTCGGGTCAAAACCGTCATTTTCGGCCAAGACCGAGTTCACCGGGTCAATACGGGTCAAACCATGTCGACCAGGGTAAAAAATGAGTTTTCAGGCTGTTTCGGGTCAAAACCGTCATTTTCGGCCAAGACCGAGTTCACCGGGTCAATACTGGTCAAATCATGTCAACCAGGGTAAAAAATGAGTTTTCAGGCTGTTTCGGGTCAAAACCGTCATTTTCGACCAAAACCGAGTTCACCGGGTCAATACGGGTCAAACCATGTCGACCGGGATGAAAAATGAGTTTCAGGTCATTTTGGGTCAAAACTGTTATTTTCTGGTCAAAACCCGGTTCACCGGGTTGATACCTACTGACAGTTTTTTTTTTATGTTTCGACATAATTTTCGGTAATTAAAATTGATTTTTAGCGGTTGAGTCGGGCTTTTTCTAATACTGATTTGAGTTTTTAATTTTATCTATGTAAATATTTATTATTATATATAATAAAACAAAATCATTTTTGTCATATTAGGCATATTAGGCAAATTAGGCAAGGATTTTTTTTCTTACAATTAGGCAGAAATCAAAGGCAGGGACGTTTTTTTCCTTATAATTAGGCAATAGTTAGGCTACTATGTCCCTAGTCACTGGCTATAAATAGCCAGTGACAATCGTCGACGAAAAAAAAAAAAAAGAGAAACGGGAAAAAATACAGAGAAGAAGAGAAAGAATTGTTACTGTTTTTTTAGCTTTTATTCACACGAGTAGGATATTGTTTTAAAAAAAAACAATTTAAAAAATACCAAATATATCCCAACTCATCTCAGCCATTGAAATAATCCAAGATTTAATCCCGTTAAGCCACGTCATCCGGTGTACCGAGATTTCGGTGCACCGCGTCACACCGGATCTAAACCCAGACTCATCCAGACCGTCCGATCGACCTCAGATCAAGCCAATCACAGCCATCCGATCTATTCATCCGAGATCCAACGGTGTATAGAGTTTGGCAGTACAGGTGTATCGTGCACGCGTCCACACCATAGCGTGACTCAGAGCTTCTCTCTCCTCTCGCCGGCGACGCCCTCTCTCTCATCCGATCTCCACTTTCCGGCCGCCTCCAGCCTCCGCACCACCGCAGAAAGGTTGATCCACTGGTTTAAAGCAAAACCCCGGCGTTTGTAACCGTTTTCGCCGCCTCATCTGGCCGGAAAAAGGCCGCGATCCTCGCCGGCCACCGAAGCTTCAAGTCGGCGATTCTCCCTCGTCAGCCATCAACGGACGTCGAGACCACAACCATCAGAATCCTCTCCCTCAGATCTACCAGGATCGACGGTTCGTTTCCCAGAAAACTCGCCGGAAAATTTCGCCAGTGCCAACAGTAGCCGCGCGTGAGCTACACGCGCCACCAGTGGCATTTTCATAAATTCCAGAGAAATCCGAGGGTATTTCGGTCTTTTACCCATACAGGGGTACTCAGGTAATTTTTCTTGAATTCCTAACATTTTTTTTTTATGTAAATATTTGTAAATTCTTATTGCATGTTGTAAAAAAAAAAAACAAAAACAAGTATAAAAAGAATAACGACGCGGGTCCAACACCCATCTTATCATGTTATCGTTCGTGGGTCCAAAGCCCAATTCTCGAATATGATTATACCCATTTCTCAATGATATCAAAATAGTTTTATTTTATAAATGAATATTGTTCATCGACACGTCTCTTTTTATAGAAAAGGACCGATGTCAAAAAGTTAAAAACTAAATATGGATTATGTCCATAGTTTTTTTTTATAACTCGGACGTACTTCTCCTTTTTAGGGTTAAACGTCACATCCGGTGTACCGAGATTTCGGTGCACCGCGTTGTTGTAACCCATTTTTGGGTCCCCATGAAAAATAAAATAAATAGCCAAAAGAGGTTAGAAAAATAACAGGAGGCAGAAACGCTCGGAAAATAGTCAGAAAATTGGTCAAGGAATTTAAAAATACAAGGATTGAATTTTTGACAGTATATTCTTGGAGGATGAAAGCCCTATTGAGAAGGAAAATTTGAATTTTGAGGAGAAAAGCCCAAATTTGGATTTTTATGGACTTAATGGGATTTTTATGGACTTAATTGGATTTTTATTTGAATTTATAGAAGATTTGATTGCAAGAAAAATTGATTTTTAAGTCAATTTGGGCTTTAATTTGGAGAAATTTAAGTTCTGGGGCCAAAATATATTTTTTAGGAATTTATTGGGTCAAATCAGGGGCTCAATTGCATAAATATTGAAGTTTAAGGGCCAATTAGGGACTTAATTGTGAAAATCCGAAACCAGGGACCAATTTGGAGAAGGCGCAAAGATAGAGGGGTCTGTTTGGAATTGTTTCAGGGGCTTAATTGAAGAAATTGGAAGTTTATTGATCAATTAGGGGCTCAATTGCATAAATCAGAGGCCAAGGACCAAAGTGAAAAAGGCGGCCAACAAGAAGGGCGGGGACCGAATTTGGAGGACTGATTTGAAGTTTGGCCATTTAAATGAAACGGCGCGTTTTATTCAAAACGACGCCGTTTCATATACAAAAAAAAAAAAAAAAAAGGAAAGCAGAACGGTGTCGTTTTGAACGACACTGTTCATCATCTTCCTCCCCCCCGTTTTAGCAGAACAGAAGGAAAAAATTTTGAAAAAACTCCCGCGTCTCTCTCTCTCCTCGCCCCCACCACCACCACCGAAAGAACCGACCAGCCATGCGTGATTGAAGGCGCACTAACCATGGTCCCCCACCCGTGCTGCCCCTATAAATAAAGAAGAAAAACCGAAGAGAGAAGGAGAGACCCGAAGAGAGAAGGAGAGAGAACGACCCGAATAGAGAGAGAAGAGCAGAAACAAACCGAGAAGAAGGAAACCGAAACCAAAAAACCAAAACCAAACCGAGAACGACAGCCACTGAGAACGAAAAAAAAACGAAGGAGAAGGGAGGAAGAAGAATTTTTCGCCACTGAAACAGCAGCAACGCCGCCCGAGCCGCCGTCCACGAGCCACGCCACCGTAGCCCCGCCAGCAAACCACCGTCTCCAGCCTCGCCAGGTAGCTCTCCCCCTGCATTTTTTTTTTCTTCTTTCGTCTTCTGTAATTTTCGTCTCCTGCATGCAGAATTGTTCTGCATGCAGGGACGGGGGGGAAATTAATTCCCCCCGTATGTTTTATCTTCTGGGCCAGACCGGTTCTGGCCCAGAAACATGTATTGGGCCAGAAGGATTCTGGCCCAACCCGGCGGTCTGGGCCGGTCCGGCCCAGACCAAGTTGTTTTTTTTTTCTGGGCCGAGATCGGCCCAGTCACTTCTGGGCCGAGATCGGCCCAGTCACTTCTTGGGCCGAGATCGGCCCAGTCACTGTGGGGCTGAGCCCGGCCCAGTCAGTTGGGCCGGCCCAGCCCCTTAATAATTAATATATAATTATATTATATTATATATATATATATGTGTATATGTTATATATATATAAAATATTTGTAAAAAATCTAAAAAAATCTAAAAAAAATATTGTTATTTTCCTTTCATGTATATATATTTTTAAGGGGGTTTGTATTTTTTTTATATACTGTGGAGGTATAAATTCAGTATTTAAAATATCTGATTTTCGTCGTAGCACCCGAAATTTTCCAAAGATAATTTTTTTTTTTGCTTTCAAAAATTTCTAAAATTCCTTAAAAAATATTGTGGATTTTTCCGCATATTTGTTTTTTATGACTTAATATTAGTTTGTATTTTTATTTTGTGGAGATACAAATTCAGTATTAAAAATACCTGATTTCGTCAAAAAAAAATATTGTTTAAAAAAAAAATATTTTCTTGCGTGTTGCATACGGCCAATACTCTAACATGTTTTGAATATTCTTTTTTATAAAACAAATATATTGGAAGCTTCGAAAGTGTGTTTTCGCATAGATTTCTTAAACACAAATTATTTTCTTGCATTTCTGGATTTTACAACGTGTTTGTAAAATTCCAAAGGGTATTGGCCAATATTCAAAAAACTATAAAAATCTTATTTTGGGAAAAGGAATTTATTTATTATTTACCGCTAATGTTTGGATAAAGAAATCCTTAAAAGGATGAATATCCAAAATATTATCGGGAATAATAAATCCGCACACAATTCTTGAAAGAAGCCTTGATTATAATCGAGGACATTTCAAAATTAATTTAATTTTTTTTTCTCCACGATTTATGAGTCACAAACTTTTGAAATACTAAGGGAAAAATGAGCTTTCAAAGCACATGGAATCTCCTTAGATTTCTATCAAAAATCAATTGACGAGCCTAGAAAATACCTACACCATAGCAGTTATAGAGCAAACCAAACACCAAGCAGCTTACCTTAGGTAGGGCGTACTAGGGGTGCTAATACCTTCCCTTTACGCAACCAGTCCCTTGCCTTAGAATCTCTGAAAGACCAGTTAGGGTTCCTAGTGACCAAAATACTAGGTGGCGACTCCCAAAGAACCAAATCAACAAAACAAAACAAAACGAAAGTCGCCAGTCCAATGTCGCAAAACAAATTTTAAAATAAACCAAATTTTATTTGTTGATTTTTTTTTTGGGGGTGCGACACGCGTCACACCGGATCTAAACCCAAACTCATCCAGACCGTCCGATCGACCTCAGATCAAGCCAATCACAGCCATCCGATCTATTCATCCAAGATCCAACGGTGTATAGAGTTTGGCAGTACAGGTGTATCGTGCACGCGTCCACACCATAGCGTGACTCAGAGCTTCACTCTCTTCTCGCCGGCGACGCCCTCTCTCTCATCCGATCTCCACTTTCCAGCCGCCTCCAGCCTCCGCACCACCGCAGAAAGGTTGATCCACTGGTTTAAAGCAAAACCCCGGCGTTTGTAACCGTTTTCGCCACGTCATCTGGCCGGAAAAAGGCCGCGATCCTCGCCGGCCACCGAAGCTTCAAGTCGGCGATTCTCCCTCGTCAGCCATCAACGGACGTCGAGACCACAACCATCAGAATCCTCTCCCTCAGATCTACCAAGATCGACGGTTCGTTTCCCAGAAAACTCGCCGGAAAATTTCGCCAGTGCCAACAGTAGCCGCGCGTGAGCTACACGCGCCACCAGTGGCATTTTCGTAAATTCCTGAGAAATCCGAGGGTATTTCGGTCTTTTACCCATACAGGGGTACTCAGGTAATTTTTCTTGAATTCCCAACATTTTTTTTTTATGTAAATATTTGTAAATTCTTATTGCATGTTGTTAAAAAAAAAAACAAAAACAAGTATAAAAGGAATAACGACGCGGGTCCAACACCCATCTTATCATGTTATCGTTCGTGGGTCCAAAGCCCAATTCTCGAATATGATTATACCCATTTCTCAATGATATCAAAATAGTTTTATTTTATAAATGAATATTGTTCATCGACACGTCTCTTTTTATAGAAAAGGACCGATGTCAAAAAGTTAAAAACTAAATATGGATTATGTCCATAGTTTTTTTTTATAACTCGGACGTACTTCTCCTTTTTAGGGTTAAATGTCAAATTTTTAGACAAGTTTCCTATTTTTAGGAACTAATGTCATTTTTTTAAACGCGTCTCCTACGAACGTGGTTTGTCGACATGTCTCTTTTTACAGAAAAGGACCGATGTCAAGGATTTATACCAAATATGGATTATGTCCATTTTTTTTTTCTCTTGGTAATTCAGACGTAAATCCTTGCTTAGGGATAAACGTCGAGATTTTAGACAAGTCTCCTATTTTTAGGGACTGATGTCATTTTTAACGTGTCTCCTATTTTTAGGGACCGACGTTAACTATTTAAAAAAAAAACAAAACAAAATTGCAAATAAGCTTGAAATATAATAGCATTTAAATCAAATAAAAAACACACAAGTAAGGGTAACCTTTCTTTTGAAAGGATGTTTAAGGGTGGTGTCTACCTTCCCTTAATCATAACTAACCCAGTACTCGAATCTCTGGGACCAGTGTCTAATTTGGGATTTCTAGTTCCTTCAAATTACTAGATGGCGACTCCAATATAATTTTCATTTCCCCAATAAAAAATACAAAATCTTTTTTTGTTAAATAAACAAAAAAAAGCGGAGCCGTCGCCCGACGTCGTGTATCGACAATAACAATGCAGCTGATGCCCTATCACGGGTAATGGGTAGTCCTAGTTTGGATACTTTGTTTGTTTCTCACACTTCGTTATGGGATACAATCAAAACAGAAGCCCACACCAATCCATACATGATGACAATCAGTGCTAAAGAAACAACACATCCTGGTGTTCCTTACAGCTGGCGTAACAGGTTGGTCTACTATAAAAATCGTATGGTGGTGCCTCCTCACTCCATTATTGCACAACTCCTACATGAATTCCATGATTCTCCCAGTGGTGGACATTCAGATGTCTTACGTACATACAAAAGACTTGCACAACAATTTTACTGGCCGTCCATACTCCACTCGGTGAAGAATTACGTGGCATCCTGTGAAGTCTGCCAACGTACTAAGAATGACACCCTGTCACCAGTAGGACTTTTGCAGCCTCTTCCAATTCCATGTCAAGTTTGGGATGACATCACTATGGATTTCATTGATGGTCTTCCCCTTTCAGCTAGCAAAACTTCAATTCTTGTTGTTGTGGATAGGTTGAGTAAATTAACACATTTCACACCCATATACAACCAAATTGGTGGCTTAAACATTCATTGCTGGCATAATCAACCTTCATGGCATGCGTCAGACTATTGTCAGCGATCGGGATCCAGTATTTATTAGTCATTTTTGGCGAGAATTCTACAAATTTCTGGCACACAATTGAAGATGAGCTCTGCTTACCATCCGTAAACTGATGGCCAAACAGAAGTCGTCAATCGTTGCATTGAGCAATATCTTCGCTGCTTTGCTTACCAGTAACCCCGTAAGTGGCATTCCTTTCTTCCATGGTCTGAGTTTTGGTATAATACTACCTATCATGCCTCTACAGGAATGACTCCCTTCCAAGCTCTTTATGGAAGGCCGCCACCCACAATACCTCAGTACCATGAAGGTCTTTGTACAATTCATGAAGTTGACAAAAACTTGGCTTCTAGAGATGCACTATTACAACAGCTTAAGAGCAATTTACTCGCAGCTAATAATCGCATGAAGCAACAAGCAGATTCCAAACGTCGAGACATTGAATTCCAGGTCGGTGATTTGGTATTTCTGTATTCAAAAGAGCCTATCAAAAGCTTGCAAGCAGATTCTATGGGCCATATCATGTCGTAAAGAAAATTGGTAACATTGCTTCCAAACTCGAGCTAACCCGCCACTCTTGCATTCACTCAGTCTTCCATATGTCTCTTTAAAAAAATAAGATAGGTGAACAAATTACTGCTCATATTGACTTACCTCCGGTGGCAAATAATGGGGAATTTCTTATAGAGCCAGAATGTATATTGGATACCCGTTGGGTAAAATAAGGATCCAAATTTATTGAGGAAAGCTTAGACCAATGGAAACGAAATCCACAAGATGATGCTACATGGGAAAACACTAAAGACTTACGGGACAGGTTCATCAATTTAAACCTTGAGGACAAGGTTTGTGTCATAGAGGGGAGTATTGATAAACCAAGAAGATCCGTAAGAGTGGTCATGAAAAGCCCAAAGTATTTTGACTAAGAAGTTGTCACGTAAAAGCAACTTCCATGTGCAAGAAACATGCAGGGAGAAGTTATGTTTTCCAAAGACTTGGTCTAAGTTGTTAGTCATGTCCATAAAGCATGCTTGCTTAGGAATAGTTCTAGCAATTATTATTTGATTTTCAATAATTGATCGTGTCCTAATTCTTAGAGATATGATCTCAGAATTAGGAGTGGTTGTTATTTCCTTCTTTTTATTTAAACCCTTTCAAAAGTAGAAGGAAAGCTTAATTTTTTCAAATAAAAACTCTTGCGATTAATTCTCACCCCAAGTAGAATACTATTTGCTCTATAATATTCATAGCCTAATTGGGACCTATCAGCTTATCAAGAAAAAATTTGCTTTGCAATTAAACCAAATTCACATGATATTCAAAACCTATTTATCTTATAGTCAATAGTTTCAATAAACTTGCAACACTAAACTTGTAATTCAGCAGGATTGTAACAGTAGGGTTGCAGTTTTTATTGTAATCCAAAAAGCTTGTAATTTTCATTATAAAAAAACTTAAAAAATACAAAACCATGTTCTCTCTTGTAAAAAACAATTCCATGATTAATTCAAAGTTCAAACACAAAAAAACCCAAAACACCTGTATGATACAAGGTTTATGGTGGATTAGAGCACCATCCATGCTAACATGTCGATGGGCACAACATTTGGATCCTATTACTCCTGTGACTCAGTGTATTTTTGGTTGATCTTTAATGATTACTCATTGGATCGAGGACCTATCAAGAGTGATTATTAAAGTTTTAACGATCACTAGTGATATGATGATTACGACCACTATCAAGATATCAAACTTCTTCTCCTTTGTGTTCTATATTTATGCAGGAATAGAACAACTGATCTTCATCCTTTGAAAAGTTTGATGCATTGATCGCTCCACTGCCATATGCTTTTTCCTTGTGACAGTAGTTTCTTTCAAAATGAGAGGAATGTTTGCATATGGTAAACAATCTTGAGTTACATAACCACTTCTTTTGCAAATAGTGCAATAAGAATTATCACTTCCTCTTTAGATGAAAATATGTTCATCCTCTTCCTCTACTTTTACCTCTACCATTGTGAGTCTGACTTTCACTTGTTTTTCCATATATTTCTTTTCTGAAAAATGATCTTTCTCTTTTTTTATCTTGATGAAGTCTTGTTGCCTTCCTATTAGAAAAGTTTTCTTTGATCTGAAAAGGTTGCTCCATTGGTTGCTTGCTATACTGGTTACTTCTTGTTCATGTGCTTCAAGAGATCCTATCAATTCATGAATTGTAAGCCTTGACAAATCTTCTATTTTTTCAATAACAACAACAATATGCTTAAATGTTTTTGGCAAACTTCTAAGAATCTTCTCTATAACTCTTTTATCAAAAACATTGTCACCACAACTTTTTATTTGATTGAGGATTTTAGTGGTTCTTGAAGATAAATCTTTAACAAACTCATTATTCTTCATTGTAAGATTTCCAAATTCTCTCTATAAATTCTACAGCCGTATAAAGATAGCTTTCAGAGAACCCTGGAATTCATTTTTCAAAATCTCTCATGCTTCTCTTGCCTTTTTAATAAATAAAATTATGGGATAAATTGATTTGCTTACTCCCTGCTAAATTATTCTTAAGTTAGTTGCATTTCTTTACACATTCTACTTATATTTTTTTGCATTTTCTTTTTTTTCCAAGATGCAGCAGATCTTGTTTGGGGTGGTTCTTTATATCCCTCATCATTCATAAATCTTGTGAAATGAAGATAATCTCCATATGAGAACTCCAACATTCATACTACTCTCCATCAAAGATAGGAATCTGAGTTGTTGGATAGGAGAAAGTAAAGATACTTGATGAAGAATCCATTAGAAGAAACCTACTCTGATACCAAATCAATTAGAAACAAGTTGTAAAAATATAATTGAAGAAGATTTTTGTATGAAATAATTGGTAGAGCTACAACTCAATACCATAAAATGTTTTTATTATTTTGTTCTCAATACCAATACTGAATGAAGAAGGTCTCTATATAACATAGACTAATTTAATGAAAACTAGGAGCACATAAACTTCCTTAATCTAGAGAAAACAAAAGGAACTTTGACTCATTAAAGCTAACAATTAATGACATTAAAAATTACATATTACATGTTAACACTCCCTTTTATGTTGTAATCTTCAAAAACTCCTTGAATTGTTGAAACTTTTCAGCTAGAATGACTTTTATGAGAACATCTGCAAGTTAATTATTTGTATTGATAAAGTCCAGTCATATCTCCTTGTTACTAATCATGTCTCTGATAAAATGATGAGAACTAGATTCTTGGTCATTGCAATTGCTAATATGTTATGACTTGTTAGCAAATCAAGGATCAAGGAATTTTTGCTGCAAATTAGAAAGAAGTTTTCTCAACCATTTTGACTGGCATATTGCTTCATTTGTAGCAATGTATTCTACCTCTCTGCAGATGACAAAGCTATAGAATTTTGTTTTCTTGAACACCATAAAATTATATTTGTTTTTAGACAACACTTAATCAGATGTACTTTTTCTATCATCACAGCTTCCAGCCCAATCATTGTCAAAATAACCAATCAAATTGTTATCTTCTTGTTTCTTGAATAGGATTCCATGATGGTTTATTCCTTGAAGATATCACAGGATTTGTTTTGCTATTGCAAAATGAAGTCTGCTTGCTGCTTGGGTCCTTAATAAACTGGAAATAATACTTACTAAAAACAGTACATCAGGTCTTGAACTTCATGCTCCACTGAAAACACCCTAAATAAGGTGTGTAAAAGCATGCAAAAGAATATATACATAAAATAATTTTCATTCATAGTGATCAATAAACCTATTCTCATTCCATTATCCTTTTTTATCTCCATCATCTTGCTTTAGTATTCTATCATAACATAACTTTTGATTTTTTTAAATAAATAAATAAATAATGAATGAATAAAAAATAATTTGAGAATTATATCAAGACAATACAAGTTGAAAGTTTAAGGACTAAGAAGAATGAAATTATAAATTTGGGAGTTAACTTGGTCAAAAATTGAAATAATTCATAAGTTTATAAACTTAATTAAACTTTGATTTATTCAATTAATGCAATCAAGGACTTAATTAAGGAAATACCAAAGTTTAAAGGCAAATAATATTGTTCATCTTCTTAATCTCACCAAGCCGGGAAGGAAAAAATGGACGCCAACCAGCGGCCCCACGATACATGTCGTTACCATGGCAGGACCACATGACATTCTCTGGCTTTGTAAAAGGCCATAGACAGGGGGGACAACGAATATACACACAGAACAGATGGGGAAAAAGAAGAAGAAGCACATGACATAATACAGAAGAACTAATAGATGAAACACAAAAACAGAAGAGGGAGATATAAAGAAAAACATAGAAAAACCAAAAACACAGAGGAGAAGCCATGAAAACGAAGACATAAAATACAGAGAGGGAGAGAAAGACGCTAAGAGAGATAGAGAAAATGGGGAAACAAGGACCAACAAAGATTGCACAGAGAGAGAGCAAAAGAAAAGAAAGAAAACAAAAGGAGGAACAAAGGGATCCAAAGCAAGCCCGTTGGCCTAATTTGTTCTTGGCTATAGGTGTATTTTGCATAACACACCTTTATATCAATTTCCTTTATTTTATTTCTATTTGTTTTGATATTTTACCAAACGAGTTCCTTTGTGATATAAGAAAATTCTAAAAAAATTTACGGATCCTTTTGAATTTATTTGTGGGTCTCTCGTGCTTTTTTTGATATTTTATTGTATAATTGATTTGTAGATTTTTACTATGAAATGCGAATTTGGTATGCAATACATAGCCGTTTTCTTTAATAAAAAAATAACAAAAAAATTTATGCTTTGCTTTCAAATTTTATTGGTTTATTCACTAGCGTTAGAGTAAAAAATACCATGCTTTTTGTGTTACGTGATATTTATCAATGCCAGAGTTGATAGTATTCGTATCCGAATATTCATTGGCGCTAGAGTCAGGAATATTACAAGCAGACCATTGGTAGCTTAATTTAACAAACTCTTAACAATTTAAGACAAAACAAGCAATGCAACCTACCTCAAGTAGGATTCTTAAGAGATGATAATATATTTCCTCTTGTCTAACAAGTCTTGTATCATAGAATCTTTGTTGATTAGTTAGGGTTTCTAATGACCATAATATTAGGTGATGACTCTTTAAATAAAACCTTTCATATCTAAAGAACTAGATGCCAGGAATTTGTTCTTTCACAAAAATAATTTTTAAAGGTCACCGTGATGCCAAGTACGACAACTTTTATACCCTAAAATTTTCAGAATAAAAAGGATAGTGTCCAAAAAGAAGGTGTGGTTCCAAGAAGCAGCAAAACATGCTTCTGGAATGCATATTCTCTCCTTCATCCCCATGGTCTCAAATCTGCCACTCAAGTAGTAAAAAACTCAAGCATGTTGTGAGGCTCGTATTTTTTTTTTTAAAAAGACCATTTTTTTATGTTTTTGCTGGTCTTTAACCAAAACCCAATTGCCTAATTTCCTTTGTTGGTCCAACATATAAATAAAAGCATGAGGTGACAAAACCTTCTCATTTAATTTTCCTTTGTTATTTCCTTACAAAAAAAAAAAAAACAACTAGCCAACTCTACCTCTTCCTTCAGTAAGTTTACTTAACTTCTTCTATCACTTTATTATATTGCTTTTGATCTTTTTAATTATAATAAGTTGTGGAAAAAATAAATTTAAGGTTTATATTATAGGAATTGATATACGAGTCATTTTGTTGAAGTTAATTTATATATGCTTAAGTATTATATGTATATTGATATGAATTGAAGTGGATTTGGAATGAATTGATATATATTTTGTTTAATTTATTTATTTAGTGTAAAATATCTTATGAAATCTTGTTATTAGAAAGTGAATAGGTAAATATAGAAGAATTTTGTAACAAATTCATGTTGAAATTCTGAAAAATCTATTTTGAGGTTGAAGATGAAAGAATTACAGTTTGATCCGTAATTTTGAAAAATTATGATTGCCACCTTAAATTGTGAAAAAATACAGTTTAGTTCCTAGTTATCAATATCAATTTTTAAGATAAGTTTTGATAAATAGTTGAGAATTATTGATGATCTATTATTAATTTTTATTTTTAAATTTGGAATTAATTATATGATGTGTTTAAGTACTTTGGAAACCCATATAGTGCTTCTTTGTAAGAAATTGGTTGAAGATTGTGGTTTACAAACTTTTTGAATAAATGTGAACAATCTTTATAAAATGTGTCTTTAAGAATAATGTTTATGATATATGTGTGCATGTATATGAATTGTGATATATGCATTTTGGTATCATTTGGTTAGGGTGAATTGATGTGTGCATGCAGTGTGTGCAAATGATGAATTTGATGTGTGAACATGAGACATGCAAATGATCTATTTGTTGTGATTTACCATCATATATTTTTGAAACTTTATACCAATTATTTGAATTGTTGTACTTGAGGAATAATGTGATAGATTATGCATTAGTATAAGAATACAATTAGGGTTCTTGAACACCGTTTGGGGGAAATGTAAAATTGTCTATAATTGGATCAATTATAGTGTTTTAGGTTACCTTAGATGTAAAATTATGTGAGAACAACATAGAAATATCAATGGGTAAAGGATCCAAGGTGGCCGGGCACTAGGAGAGTGAATGAGAAGGGAAGAACTTGTGCTTTTCTTGATTAAATTACTTATGATATGTTGTTGTCATGTGAATAATAACTAGAAAGGAAAACTATCATTTAGGAAGAAGAAAGAACCATTGGTTCCCTTGGGGCCAAGTTCGACTAAGACAAGATTTAGTAGGGGGAGTTTGAGATTTCGTATGATAATGATGAGTGAATTAGGTGAAGCGAAAAGTTTACTAATAAAGGGAGTAAGATAACTTGAAGATATGAGAACTTCATAAATCAGTTTCGTAGGTCATGTGGCATGGAAAGGAGTTTATAGGCCATATGTATGGCATATTGCGTGTTTTGGAGATAGTTGCAAAATGTAGGAAATCATAGAAGTAATAATATGCATGTTTCTTGAAGTGGTTCTAGACCACCTTTTAACGAAATAAAAAGAAAAACAAAATTAGTGTAAAATCATGTCTAAACTTTCGGAAGGAAATAAACCAATAATACACTTGGTGAAAACCATACTAAAGAGTCAACGCTTTTCAAAAGATCAAATTCTCCAATAAGAACATAAACAAGATATTCAAGAAAAAAGTATTCTCATTTTTTATTTTATTTTTGGCTACATGGGAAAACCATGTTGATTGAATTTATTGTTAAAAAGTAAATCCTACAACCTTGCCTTTATTTCTCATGAGTGTTAAAAAGAACCACTCAACCTTTTTAAGTTGCGATAGGAGACCAATGGTATGGTTTTATTTTATTCACTAAAACACCTATTTAAGTAAAAAGAAAATTTAAGCTTGAAATTTACACAAAGTTACATTATCAAGTGTTGAAATTTAATTTTAAATACAAGAAAATTAAGGAAGCTAAGAATCAAATTTCTAACGAATTAGTCAACGAGATTTTGATACCATGTTAAGAGTCACACGATCTAAGAACTTAGAGTTAAGTTATTAGGTTAAGTCTTAGGATTATATTCACTTACATCTACAAACTTTAACTATACAAAGATGTTTCCCATTTAACAACATGTTATATACTACTCTTCTTTAAATATGGATATTACACAAGTTTTATGAACCTTTTGCCAAGCCAACCATCTAATTGTTCCGCGCTATATTTGTTATAACTCATTTTTATGTTATTCTTGAAATTTATCTTTTCAATAATAATAATAATAAAATAACGACTATTATTTTCACAAAAGCAAGCTTGGAGGATTACACATGTAGAAAAAAAATCAAGCTACAATTTTAGATAAAATCGAGAGCTTAATTATACCCCATTTTACCCAAAACTAAAGAGACAATGTAGATTGAAGGTCAAATTAAATCATTATGGACAAATCTACATAGAAATTAAGCATAGAGACATAATTAAATTTTTAATAGGCCAATTTGATTTAATTATATGCCAAATTATAGTTTAATTATGTTTAAGAATTAATTTGGGCCTAATTGAAGGATTTACTTAGGTATAAGAGCTTAATTATACTTTAAATGAGTCAAATTAATTTTATTAGGGGTTTAATTGGTGAAACATTAAGTTTGGGAGCCCAATTTTGCCTTAATTGAGAAGATTGGAATTTTAGGAGACCAAAAGTAATTTTTACCGAGTCAATTGATTGAAATCAAGGGTAAAATTGCAAGAAAATCAAAGTTTTGAGGTCGATTAAGCGCTAAATTGAAGAAATTCATGGCCAAGGATCATTTTGCAAAAGACACCGAACTATGACAACTCAGTTGATTGAAATCATAGATGAAAATGAAGAAATTAAAAATTTAATGGTTAATTGAGGGCTACATTAAAGAAATTCACAACCAAATACTATTTTGCAAAAGACATTGAACTCTAGAGGAACCAATCGGTTGAAATCAGGGATAAAATTTATGAAATTTAAAAGTTTAATGGTCAATTAGGGGTCAAATTGCATAAATCATAAACCAAAGACCAATATAAAAAAAGGCGCTGAAATCCAAGGCTGAAATTGAAGTTTGTTAGGGGCAAAATTAAGCAAAATTTAAAGATTGAAGTCAATCAGGGGTGTAATTGAGAGACATCAAAAATCAAAGAAGTAAAATGCACTTTGCAAAAACAGCACCGTTTTGAGTGAATTGTTCTTCTTTTTCTTCAGGCTTTCACCTAGAAACACTGCTTAGGATGCTACATTTCCAAGACATTTAATGCTTTATCTCTCCATCAAATTGGACAAAACTTATATGAAAATGATCACCCGATATCTGACTACACCTTAGTGTGATCCGTTCTAGCTGATGGACATCATAGAGGATATGGCATTGCCCTAAAGTGGCCAACCCGACTAGCCCTTTTCCCGTAACAAATTTAACAGCCCATGATAACTACTTTGAGCTAACAATTGGGATACTTCCAGGTCAAATCAAAGACCAAGATTTGGCACCAGTAGAGATAAAATATCTCTCTTCTACCCCTATAATGATTTGCTCATAATATTCATGACTCTGGCGCCAATGAATATTAAACTACGGATACTTCCAACTCTGGCGTTGGTAAATATCACGTAGCTATAAAATAAATAAGATCAATATTTTTGTATTCCCGACTCTAGCATCCGTGAATAAATAAATAAAAATAAATTTATTTTTACGCATGCACATATTTTTTATTTTTCTAGCTAAACAAAATAAAATACAACGAATAAAAATAATATAAATTTAAACTAATATTTTTATTCCTGACTCTGGCGTCAGTGAATAAACCAATAACTTTACATTATTTTTATGCATACACATTTTTTTATTTTTTATTTTTTTCTACCTTTTTTATTTTTCTTCTTTTTATTTTTTTATTTTTTTATTTTTCCTTTCACGTTCCTGACTCTGGCGTCAGTGAACAATTCCTACGAATATTTTCAACTCTGGCGTTGGTAAATATAGCACAAATCCAAAAAAATACGATACTCCTGACTCTAGCGTTAGTGAATATCTTCGCAAAAAAAATGAATTTGAAGAAGAAATTTTCTATGTCATTTTTTTCTTGTTTATCCTTTATTGTTATTTACCCTTTTTAGATGGAAGTAAAAAAAAAACATTGCATGACATATTTGCATTTAGCAGTAATAGTCCACAGATTGAGCACATCTACAAAAAATACAAATACAAACACATAGTAAAAAAAAATAAAGCAAAGTGTGAGGGGCCCACAAATAAATGAACGAAGGCCCCGAATATTTTTGGAATTTTTTGTTATCGAAAAGGGGTTCGTTTGGTCAAATATCAAATTAGAATAGGCATAAAAATTATGGCCAAGGCATAAGGGTGTGTTTTGCCAAGCACACCCTTAGCAAACACAATTTGGGTCGGCTAGGCCTAAAGCCCACACCCGACCCACTCTTTTTTTATTTTTAGGCTGGATCTAGCCCAGCTATGCATGACAGGTTAACGCATGCATGCAACAGTAACTAGTTAATTATTTTAGCAAGGAAAGAAGGAAACTTACCTGGGCGTGCGACTGCTGGAGGCGAAGTCGAGGGAGACTGGGCTAAAAAAAAGGGTTGAGGGGACTAGCGGCTAGTATAGGGTTCGCCGCCCCCCCTTTTTTATGTTTCTCTCTTTTAGGGTTTCTGGCAATGGCCTCCTCTTGGGGTCTCTTCTTTTAGGGTTTCTCTCTAATTGTCATCTCCCCTTTTCTGCATAGATTGGGATCAGTATTTATAGTGCAAGAGTCCCATCGCTTGCAAGAAGTAATATCTCAATCAAACTCATTCTCTTTTTGAAGTTCGAATTAGAATCGAATTCAAAAGCAGACAACTATCATTATCTTGAAGGTAAGGATTATCTTGAAGATAAGAATTATTTCGAAGGTAAGGATTATCTCGAAAGTAGGGATTATCTCAAAGATATGGATAGAATGGAAAAAGCACATTATAGTCCTTAATTTTCACGCAAGTTGACAAATCACACTTTTCATCAAAATAAGTCTCTGGTCTTTTAATTTTACATTTTAAAACCCTGTAAAAATTAAATTAAAAGCTAATGGGTCAAAATTAGCTTACAACAGTTGCCCCCTCTTTACAATGCTTACGGTGCAAATGCATTAGAAAAATATTTTCTTTAGACTTTATATAATAAGTTTTGTAAAGAAGAATAATTGTTAAAACCCTTCCTTTTTTCCTTTTTTTTTCTCTTTTTTTATTGATTTTTTTTGGGCTGGGCCCAGCTCAGCCCTTATGGATCAAATTGTTTTGGGCAACCTGCCCGATGATAAAAGAAATGTGAAGAATTTCGCGAGTGGTCTAATTATTCCAGGTGACCTACCCGATGAAGAATAAAAAGCGAAAAAGGTTTCGCGAGTTGTCTAATTGTTCCAGGCGACCTGCCCGATGATTGAAAAATACGAGGATTTTTCAGGATGGTCACATTGTAACGGGTTACCTGCCCAGTGCAAAATACGAGGATTTTTCAGGATGATACATTGTAATGGGTTACCAGCCCAGATGGTCACATTGTAATGGGTTACTTGGTTAGTGGAAAATACGAGGATTTTTCAGGATGGTACATTGTAATGGGTTACCTGTCTACTGGTCACATTGTAATGGGTTACCTGCCCAAATGGTAGATTGTAATGGGTTACCTGCCCAGTGGAAAAATACGAGGATTTTTCAGGATGGTACATTGTAATGGGTTACCTGCCCATTGGAAAAATACGAGGATTTTTCAGGATGGTACATTGTAATGGGTTACCATCCCAGATGGTCACATTGTAATGGGTTACCTGCCCAGTGGAAAAATACGAGGATTTTTTAGGATGGTACATTGTAATGGGTTATCATCCCAGATGGTCACATTGTAATGGGTTACCTGCCCAATGGTCACATTGTAATGGGTTACCTGCCCAGATGGTAGATTGTAATGGGTTACCTGCCCAAATGGTCACATTGTAATGGGTTACCTGCCTAGTGGAAAAATACGAGGATTTTTCAGGATGGTACATTGTAATGGGTTACCAGCCCAGATGGTCACATTGTAATGGGTTACCTACCCAGTGGAAAAATACGAGGATTTTTCAGGATGGTAACATTGTAATGGGTTACCTGCAGTGGAAAAATACGAGGATTTTTCAAAAGATGACATGATAGGGCTCGAAGGCGCACTATTCAAGAGATGGAAGCTCGAAGAAAATAAGGGCTCGGAGGCGCGCTCGAAAGGAAATGAGGGCTTGAGGGTGCACTCAAAAGGAGGTAGGGTTAGGATTACCTTTGATAGTCGAGGACTCGAAAGCGTACTCAAAAAGAGGTAAGATAGGAAATGCACTACCTTTGATGGTCGAGGGCTCGAAGGTGCGCTTGAAAGGAAATGAGTTGAGGGCTCGAAGGCGCACTCAAAAGGAGGTAGGATAGGAAATGCACTACCTTTAATGGTCAAGGGCTTGAGGGCGCGCTAAAAAAAAATGAGGTGAGGGCTCGAAGGCACACTCAAAAGGAGGTAGGGTTAGGAAACGCACTACCTCAGGAATGAAAAATGAAAGGTGGTGGAAAAATACATAGATTTTTTTTTAGGTGGCCTAATTCTCATGGGTATCCTGGCCAGGTTGAAAAATTCTCAAAAATAAAAAATTTTCAAAAGCAATTTCAATGTTAGCCATTTCAAGCTGGCCTTCCACTTGATGGATTCGATTAGAATTTTCTCTAATGAAATTTGCAAAACTCATTGTCTAATGTCTCAAAGTTTAGATGATATGCATGCATCTTTACCTGATTTGAAATATAGCCCCCCCATTTCTTATTAGTATTCTTGTTGCTTGACTGATGAGGACTTGCTACCTTTGATTTGGGTCATCTTTGTCGTTTGGCTTTCTAGCCCACTCGAGTTGGCCCATGTAAGTTTATTTCCAGATTTGTTTACACAAATCAGCTTTTGTGGTGCCCATCGTGACCCACTTACTTGCTAAAGATTTGCTAACTCGTTAAATAATTTGAGAGGACAACCCATTACTCCTCGTTTTATTGCTAGAAACATTTGGTGTCATTTACTGAAAGAATCAAGCTGTCTTTTGTAAACCAAAATGCCCCCTTGTCTTGTTGAAGGAATTAATCTCCTTTTCTATAATTTTCCTTAAACACAATGTTGCCCCCTTGTCTGGTTGAAGAAAATTACCATCTCCTTTTCTATAATTTTTCCTTCTAAACACAATGTTGCCCCCTTATATTGGTCAATGCCTTCAAATGTGGTATGTCAAGGACTTCGATAAATAATAGTTTTAAAAGACCAATCTCTCATTTCTCTTCTTTTTTTAGTTTGGTGAAGGAATATGGGTCTAGAATGAATCTTGAAATCTTGATCTTGCATTTTAAAAACAAACGATGTGAGTCTAAAACAATTTGCTTTTGAAATCTTGCAACTCCTTGGTTATTTTCTTTCTTGGAAAAGAGATTATTTGCTCTTGTGTTTGGCAATGAGGTCTTCGGTGAAAATACATCATGAGATGACCTTTTGTTTCAAAGTGAAGGGCTTGAGAAAAAGCTCGAGGTTTTGTATGAGAAGAACTTGTCTCTTTTTGAACTTTTATTTTTATCAGCATGAATAATAATGAGTAGTTTATTCTTGATGTCATGAATCTTATGAAAAAATATTCTTTGCATTTTGAGAGCATTGTTTATTGTTCTAGGTTGCTTGCTTGCTTAATTAGAAAGGACTTCTACAGGCACGTAACATAGGCTGTGGTTTTTTACTATGAAAGAAAAGGATTCATAAAGCTCAAAGAGTGTTTCAGGGTTTCAAAGACTGAAGGTCACTATCAACAGTTTCACTCTTGACGTCATTCATATTTTCTTTTGCCGCTCTTCTTTGATTTGCCTTTTTTTCTTTTTTTTTTCATTGCTTTGCTAGAGTATACTCACTTTATCTTGGTTATCACTTTTTCTTGTGATTTGGGCATGCCCCCTAGCATTTGAGTTTCTTGGGCTCTTTTGCCTTTTGGCTTTCTCGCGGCTTTATCATTTTTCTTGATCATTGAACTTTCACTTGCCCCCAGTGTGGGGTGTGATCTTAGTCGGGATTTTTTTTTTCATGAAAGAAAAATTATTCAGGCTCAAAAAGGGATCGCAAAGGATTTACTTATTTTAGAACGTGAAAGGAATAACAAAGATGGTCTTTCCTCATTTCAAGCGCAAGCAGTTATGATCAATAAACTTTGACCTCATCCAGTATGATGGTTTGGTCTTTGCAAAGATGTATTTCATGAGTCATGACCAACGAATTCACTACATATCATTATTCATACATTTAAAAACACATGATTCAAGAGTCATGGGGTCAGGGTGTTTATTCATTTCTTTTTTTTTTTTTTTTAGAGTTTGATCACCTCTATGAAGGAGTTGCTTGATTCACTTGTCATTCTACAGGTAGAATTTCAAAATATTGTTTTTGAATAAACATCAAATTATTTTTGAAATCAAAATGCTAGATCAATTTTTCAAAACTCCAATAGGGAAACTGATTTTGGTAAAAGAGATGAACTGCATCTATGAGATCACGCGAGGCTTCCAAAGTGTATTCTTGAGTTCTTATAAGAAAACTCTCTTAAGAAAATGAATAATGCTTGGTCGTAAACATGATTGAATGACAAACTCATTATTTCATTAAAACTTTGGAAAACAAGTTTAACAATAAAGAACTTATGCCAACATCTTGGGCTATGAACACTGGCATGATAACACATAAAGGGGCTAAACATTTAGAGATCATTGATTGGAATTTCTGGAATCTTTCAATCATTCATTCTCGACAAGGGCATCTTTTCAACAATCAATTGAAATCACATGTAGATCATTCTTGACCTAATATCAACATAGCTTTATCTTCAAGATAGTTGATTTCTAGGAGTCGGTGTGAAGCAATTAGCTAACGATAAGTGCCTTGGCAACCACCTTCAGTGAAATCGTTCTTCTTAGTTGGGTTAGCAATCTTACCTAATCCAATGGCTTGTTCAATCCTCTCAGCTATAACAACTAGTTCAGTGAAATGTTGTACATAGCTTCTAACCAAGTATTCAAAGTACGGAGCTTTAAAGGTGTTGGAAAATAAACTAATCATCTCTTTTTCCAATATAGGAGGATTAACTTGTGCAGCTACCTCACACAATCTTCGGGTGTATTCCTTATGGACTCCTTGTTTTCCTTCTCCATAGCTTGCAAGCTTAACCGATCAGGGTCCACGTCTATATTGAACTTATATTACCTCATAAAGGCATCCATTAAATCCTTCCATTTTTTAACCTTGGTATTGCCCAACCGTATATACCAAGTAAGGGCAACATTACTCAGACTGTCTTAAAAGAAATGAATCAACAGTTTTTCATCACCAACCACCTCAGCCATTTTGTTGCAGTATGCTTGGAGATGAGTTATAGGGCATTGAGTTCCCATATATTTAACTTTTTTGGAATGACAACGTTGGGCACCAAACACATCTTGAGCTTTATAGGATCATATAGGTAATTCCCTCAATGCCCTCATCCTTTCTCTAGGCAATGATTTTTCAATCATCTTCTTTTACCATCTTGCCCTTTTGAGATTCTTCTCTGTAGAATCAATGGTAGACAAAATTCTTGCATAGTATGCTGGCTGGAAATGCATAGCTTGTTGAAATTCAGATGAAAACCCTATTTGCCCCCAGATTGTGTAGATCGAAATGACTTACATGCATATCTTCAGGCTGAGCTATAAGTGTTGCTTTTCTGGATTTATCTCTCAAGGCCTACTCGAGTAGACTAGTAAGCCTTGCGACTTCTTCTTTAAGATTGTCCATCTCTTTTTGATGTTGGGCTTCCAACTAGGCTCTTTCTTCGTTTTCCATTTGTCTTTTTCTAGAACGAGTGTTATAAATGGGTTTCAATGGGGAACCTATATTTCAACCTGCTAAATGTAAATCATGCAATTATGCAAAAATGCTGAAGCAATTAAAAAAATGCATATAAAATGTAGACTCGCCCTTCACGGGATGACAACTTAATAGGAAGATCCTAATTGTTGAGTGCATCAAAGGGTTGGTCATTATCTAGTTTCAAAGGGTCTCTCGCATGCTTAGTGATCCTCCATGAAAGGTCGATATGAGGCTTACAAGTAGTGTGAAAATAGAGGCCCTGAGTAATATCAGTTTGGCATATCAACCACTTCCAAGTAAACGATCAAGCGAGAGTTGGATGGTTTCACGAGTCTTACCCAGGCTAAAGCTATTGGGGTACCGTTACTTTCCCACTTATCCTAGATTTTAAGGTGTGTACTCTTAACGTGATGCATGACAATATAAACAAGGATGCAAGCTAAAGCAGTAAATGCAAAAAAAATAAACAAATAAACAAAACAAAGAAAATAGCAATAATAAACAAAAGGCAAAGCTTAGTCCATTAGTCCCCAGCAGAGTCGCCATTCTGTCACACCCGGACATCGTGGTGACCCATTAAAAATTATCACTCGATTGGAAAAAGAACAGATTTCTGGCATCCTATTCTTTTAGGAGAATAGGTCTTGTTTAAGGAGTCGCCATTCTGTCACACCCGGACATCGTGGTGACCCATTAAAAATTATCACTCGATTGGAAAAAGAACAGATTTTTAGCATCCTATTCTTTTAGGAGAAAAGGTCTTGTTTAAGGAGTCGCCACCTAGTATTATGGTCACTAGGAACCCTAACTGGTTAACAGAGATTTTATGGTTCGGGACTAGTTACGTAGAAGGGCAGATATTATCACCCCTTAAACGTCCTGCCTGAGGCAGACTGCATCGCTGGTTTTGTCTTAAATTGCTAAACGTTTATTAGTTTATTAGTGAAAATTAAACTACGGATACTTCCAACTCCGGCGTTGGTAAATATCACGTAATTATAAAATAAATTAGATCAATATTTTTTTTATTCCCGACTCTAGCGCCAGTGAATAAATAAATGAAAATAAATTTATTTTTACGCATGCACATATTTTTTATTTTTCTAGCTAAATAAAATAAAATACAACGAATAAAAATAATATAAATTTAAACTGGTATTTTTATTCCTGACTCTAGCATCAGTGAATAAACCAATAAATTTACATTATTTTTATACATACACATTTTTTTTCTACCTTTTTTATTTTCTGCTTTTTATTTTTTTTTATTTTTCCTTTCACGTTCCTGACTCTGGCGTCAGTGAACAATTCCTATGAATATTTTCAACTCTGGCGTTGGTAAATATAGCACAAATCCAAAAAATATGATACTCCTCACTCTGGCGTTAGTGAATATTTTCGCAAAAAAATTGAATTTGAAGAAGAAATTTTCTCTGTCATTTTTTTCTTGTTTATCCTTTATTGTTATTTGCCCTTTTTAGATGGAAGTAAAAAAAAAACATTGCACGACATATTTGCATTTAACAGTAATAGTCCACAGATTGAGCACATCTACAAAAAATACAAATACAAACACATAGGAAAAAAATAAAACAAAGTGTGAGGGGCCCACAAATAAATCAAAGAATGCCCCGAATATTTTTGGAATTTTCTGTTATCGAAAAGAGGTTTGTTTGGTCAAATATCAAATTGGAATAGGCATAAAAATTATGGCCAAGGCATAAGGGTGTGTTTTGCCAAGCACACCCTTAGCAAACACAATTTGGGTCGGCTAGGCCTAAAGCCCAGACCCGGCCCACTCTTTTTCTCTTTTTGGGCTGGATCTAGCCCAGCCATGCATGACAGGTTCACGCATGTATATAACAGTAACCAATTAATTATTTTAGCAAGGAAAGAAGGAAACTCCCTGGGCGTGCTACTGCTGAAGGCGAAGTCGAGGGAGACTGGGCTAAAAAAAAGGGTTAAGGGGACCGGCGACTAGTATAGGGTTCGCTGCCCCACTTTTTTTATGTTTCTCTCTTTTAGGGTTTCTGGCAATGGCCTCCTCTTGGGGTCTCTTCTTTTAGGGTTTCTCTCTAATTGTCATCTCCCCTTTTCTGCATAGATTGGGATCAGTATTTATAGTGCAAGAGTCTCATCGTTTGCGAGAAATAAAATCTCAATCAAACTCATTCTCTTTTTAAAGTTCGAATTAGAATCGAATTCAAAAGCAAACAACTATCATTATCTTGAAGGTAAAGATTATCTTGAAGATAAGAATTATTTCGAAGGTAAGGATTATCTCGAAAGTAAGGATTATCTCAAAGATAAGGATAGAATGGCAAAAGCACATTATAGTCCTTAATTTTCATGCAAGTTGACAAATAACACTTTTCATCGAAATAAGTCTCTGATCTTTTAACTTTACATTTTAAACCCTATAAAAATTAAATTAAAAGACAATGGGCCAAAATTGGGTTACAACAATGAGAAGCAGGGGAGAAGGTAGTCGAAGATGTAATGGAGAGGGGGTCTAAGGAAGACTCGGGTTGACCAATAATGAGAACTGGTGTGTGGAAGAAAGGTGCAGGTGAGGTGTTATTGGGAGAAAGAAAAGGAAAGGGTGAGACTGGGTTAGAGGAAGAAACAGGGGAAAATGAAAATGACTAGAAGAAAGAGATAAAGACAGAGTATTTGAAGAACCTGAGGAGTCCACGCAATTAGCAGAATCAATGAAAATGGATTGTTCACAAGCAAGAAAATATTTGTACCTGAGGAGTCCACACAATTGGCAGAATCGGTGAAAATGGATTGTTCACGAGTAGGAAAAATACCTTCATCAAAGATCACGTGCCAAGAAATGTATACATGCTTGAAGGATGGATCAAAGCATCGAAAACCTTTATGTTTAGAGCAATAACCTATGAAAATATAGGACATGCTACAGTAAGATAATTTATCAAGTGTGTAGGGACGAAGATAGGGGAAACATCAACAACCAAAGGCGCGCAAATAGGAGAAGCTAGGAGAACATTGAAAGAGGCATTCATAGGGTGATGAATATTCAACAACCTAAGTAGGTAAGTGATTAATGATGAAAATAGAAGTTAGAAAAGCATCGACCCAAAATGTCTTAGGTAAGCCGAATTGGGTGAGGAGAGTGAGTCCTATTTCCATAATATGACGATGTTTCCTTTTGGCGAGACCATTTTGTTGGGACGTATAGGGACATGAAAAATTTTATTGGTAGTTAAAAATTGCTTAAAAATGGTAGAAAAATATTCACCGCCATTATCACTTTGAAATTGTTTAATGTTGTAATTAAATTATTTTTCCATTAAAAGCTTGAATTTAACAAATGTAGAGTAAACATCGAATATGAGAAATAGGAAAGTGCCAATAAAAGCAAGTATAGTCATCAATAAAAGTTACATAATACCAATAACCACTCAAAGATGGAGTGGAAGTAGACGAAACATCGGAATGAATTAATTCTAGGAGAGTTGTTGATTCTCTTAAAGAATCCGAAAATAGCAATTGTTTAGATTTGTCGAGTTGACAAGACACACAAATGGTCTATTTATTTATGGAATCATTAATTGGAAGAGGAAATTTAGAAATGACACGATGTGGAATTTTAATAGAAGGATGCCCCAAACAACAATGCCAAGTGGAAGTAGAAGCCTAGATGCCAACAGTCATGGTGAGAGCATGAAATTTGGATGAAGGAAGTTGATGAAGGTTGATCAGGTACAATCCATTATCACTTGGCCCTGTCAAAAGCGTGTCCCCCGTCGGGATGTCCTTTACAAAAAAATTAGAACCAGTGAGCTCAAAGAGAACATTATTATCTTTGCACAATTTATTAATAGAGGAGTTGAGCCGAAGCTTGAGGACAATAAGCAATGTTATTTAAGGTGAGAATAGAAGAATGAGTTTTAATTGAAGTAGTGTCAGTGCAAGATATAGTCAAACCTGTCCCGTTACCTATACCTACGGAATCATCACCTTCATAAGGTTGAGAGGTTGCAAGATTGGCAAGATCTGAGGTCATATGAATGTTGGCACCGCTGTCAGCATACCATTGATGTTGATTGAGATAAGTTGTATTAGCCTCAATAACCATAACAGCTAAATCAGCTAGAGGGTGACGTTCTTAAAATAAATAGTTCATCCGATAAAAACAGTCCAGTGCTTGATGTCCATCTTGTTTGCAAATCTGACAAGGAGATCAAGAGCAAGAGGCAGGCGTAGTAGTTGATGATGAGGATGGAAAGTGAGGTAAGGTTTGCCGAAATTGAGAAAAAGCAAGACCAGAGCCTTTTGACGTCCCGGAAAACTGAGACTTGTTGGTGTTGTGGCGAGAACCTGATTTTGAACCAGGTTTATGTGAATAGAGAGCACAAGACCCTATGGAATTTTTGCATAAGATCATAGTTTAGCAACTCTGCATGGAAGTTTGAGAATGGCATAGATTTCTCCAGCAAGGAGTATATAAGTTGTCACAAAGGAATGAGAAAAATTGTTAGTTTATGCTATGATGATCTGTTTATAATATTCCTGATTCTGACGTCAGTGAATATTCAACTATGAATACTTACAACTCTGGCATTGGTAAATATTACGTAGTATAAAAATAAAATAATTTAAATTAATATTATTATTTCTGACTCTAGCGTCAATGAATATTCACCTATGAATATTTCCAACTATAACATTGGTAAATATAGAACAACCCCAAAAAAAAGTACGGTATTCCTGATTCTAACACCAATAAATAAATCTATAAAATTATGTATTAAAAGAAATAATTTTTTTAATTTATGTTGCATGGTTTCAAATGAAAAAAGGTTGGGTCACTAGTCCAAACCAGTGACCCGGCTGCCACTGTTGCATGCATGCGTAAATCACTCACGCATGCATGCAACAGTAGCAGAGTAATTAATTTACCAAAAGAAGGAAAGCTGAAGAACTTACCTGGCAAGGCTGAGGGACACGGGTGCTTCAATGGAGGACTGCTGGATGTTCACAGTGTGGAAGAGCTGTTGGAGGTGGTGCAGCTGCGGGGTGAAGGCAAAGATGAAGGTGGCGACAGGTTAGCTCTGGCCGGACGACGTCTTCTCCCTCCTGGTTTCTTGTCTATCAGTCCTCTCTCTCCCGGTCTCTCCCTCTCTTCTCCTTCTTAGTCTGTTCCTGGAGTTTGCTGCTTGCAAACGAAGATGGCAGTGTGGAAGGGTTGTTCCACCAACACTGCTTCCTCTCCTCTGTTTTAGCTTTCCTTGCTATGTCGTCTTCTTCTTTTCTATTTCGGTTTATTCCCCTGCTCATCGTCTTTTTTTCTTCTCTTTCTGTGTTTTTCTTTGTTTGTTTCATGCTCTCTGTTTCGTCTTCTGCCTTCACTCTCTCCTCCCCGGATCTGTCATTACTCCTCTGTTTTCTTCATTTTTCTTTTCGTGTGCATGGCTTTTTCTCTCGGTTCACTCTTCCCAGTTTTTCTTCAGTTTTTCCTTCTTCTTTTTTTAGTCTCCCCTGTATCCCCTTTTCGGTCGCTCACTCTCTCTGTTCTCCCCCGTCTCTCCTCCTTCAGCCATTTTTTTCTTCTCTGGTTTTTATCCCCCCTTAGAATACCATGCGGTCAACCATGCCTCTGTTTTAATACAGGAGTAAAGGCAGCAGTTTTCTTTTTTTCGGGTGAAGAAAGTGTTGAGGTTATTTTGCGTTTTGGGCCTTGATGTTTTGAAAGTTTTGTAATCAAGCCCTTGGATAAACTTTAATTGGACCCCTGCATTTTAGCGAATTTTACAAAACAGTCCCTGGATTTTAATTTCTTGCAAATTTTACCATAATCAGCCTTATACTTTGATAATTTTTCAATTAAGCCCCTGAATAAATTAATTCCAAGCTCAATTAAATCTAAAACTTATCAACTCTCCAATTAAACCCTTGATTTGATTAATTAAATTAATTTCAAGCCTAATTAAGTCTCAAAACTTATCAATTCTCCAATTAAACCATTGATTGGATTAATTAAATTAATTTAAGCACAATTAAGTCTCAAAACTTATCAATTCTCCAATTAAACCCTTGATTGGCTTAATTAAATTAATTACAAGCTCAATTAAGTCTCAAACTTATCAATTCTTCAATTAAGCCCTTGATTTGATTAATTAAACTAGTCAAGAGTTTAAATAAATCTTTAAACTTCCAATCATGTTGCCCCTAATCCAAATTTTAATTCATTCTTCATTTATTTTATTTTTACTTTTTTTTTATCATTTTTTCATTTTTTTTATCATTTTATCATAATAAAAATAAAAAGGTAAAAAATTGGGTTATGACAGAGACCATTAAGAACAGAAATAATTAAATCCAAGTCATCAATCGGTTTCGCAATAGGAGATAATTCATCAGCAAGAGATTTAACTGCATCCAAGAAATGTTCATAAGGCATGGAGCCTTGCTATAAAGATTGTAACTATCTCTTGATAAAAGAAATACGAGATGTATAAGGCGCAACAAAACATGGACCAAGGGCTTGCTAAGCAAGCCGAGAGGTCTCAAGACCGTAATGGAAACCACCGAAGGAGATAGAGAAGAGATATTCTAGCTAAGTACCGTTTGGTCCTTATCTACCAAACTATGTAAGCAGAATTAAGAATACCTTGGGTTTTATGTTCGGTGCTAGAAAATTGGAGAGGAATGGTTTTGGAACCATCAACTATTCCTATGAGGCCATCGTTGCGAAATAAAGTAATTGAGCACTCTATACAAAAAATTAGTTCCATCAAGTTTGATGGAGATGACTGGAGTTAAGAGATGAAATGCAGCGGAAGAGGAGGAAGAGTCTGTAGTGGGAGACATAGGATCGATAGAAGCGTCAGCTATAGTTTGCTCTGATACCATAAAAGAATTGACAGAACTTTGGTTTTCGTTACCAAAGGCGTATGTAATCTCATTCATATATAAGTGAGAGGTTGTTACAAGAGATAAGAGAGATACCTATGTGTTTGTTACAAGACATTTAAGACTATAACAGCAATAATAGGATTATCCAAACCGCAACACTACTTGCATGCAAAGTGTAACAACAGCGTCTTCAACATCAAACACAATGTCTCTTCTTCTGCATTTTATTCGGTTTGAATATTATGATTTTTATCCTTATCATTTATTACATATCAGAAATTTAAAAATAGCATAAGCCACACATATTCATATACTTAATGATGAGAAAAAAGCTATTTGTCATCCACAAATATGATTACCAAGGAAGTCAATTACAAAATGTAGAATGAAGAAACAAATCCTCCTTAACAAGGTGAAAAAAAACAAGTTTTAAAAAGTTGAGTTTAGGATAAAAAAAGATCTTATTTGAATTTACCTAAGACTAGTACATAATTCTTCACAACTGAAAGTAACGAGAGTTGACCACAAGTTCATATACAATACACAAAATAAATTGCAATATGAATTTCATGTTGAAAGAAAATCTATTGTAATTTGTACCTGCTATAACCTCTCGACCATCAATCTTTTAAATTTGAGAAAAGAAACTTGTTACTTTGATGCAATTATCTTCTCAGATGTATAAATGTGATGTTTGAGAAATAGAAAAAGGTTCTAAGTATTTAGATAAGAATTTGTCAAACTAGATGGATAGCCTAATAAATGCTTTTATAGATTAATAGAACAAATACAGCTCCAACAAAAGATCTGGTCATGTCAGACCAAGTTAATGGCTTAAAAAGGTGATAACATGAAATCTGATCGGGTTTAATTTTTTCTAAGTGATTTCTACAAGTATCTTATGGGAAACCACTTTGTCATACATTAGACCATTGGATCTTCAAATATTAGGTCATTGGATTTTATGTTAATTTTCTTTATGCTTTTGTATTTTGATTTGTTTTCTAGTAGAGACATGTAAGGAAACATACATTATTAGATTTATTTTTAAAATTAAACTGCAAATTTAAGGTTTACATCTTTATACATTAAAAAAAATACATGTTGTTTTTTAATATATATTTGTTTATTGTTTTTCTAAGCTGAGGGTTCCTAGGGAAACCAGGAAGTGCAGGAATAGGAAGCGTTCTGAGAGACCCATAGGGTCGTTTCTTGTGCGTTTTCTCTTGCATGATTGAGGACATGGATTCAAATGAGACTGAATTTTACCCCATTAAGAAAGCATTAGAGATTAGTGTTCCCTCATCGTTGGCAAGCCAGCGTAATTAATAGTTTGAATAAGTTCTAAAAAAAGTTTTTTTCAATGATAATAGATCTTAATTAAATTTTTCTAAATATATTCCCATCAAAAAGCCCAGATTTGACATTAGCATTCCCATCTAATATTATTTAGGATTGCAAAATAATTCTTAGCAAACAACCAAAACGCATAACTCAGTAAAAACCTAATTGAAATATTGAATTTTTTTATTAAGTTTTTATATAAATAATCTATCTTTTATCCAACAAATTGATAAGAATATCTTCATGGAGAACCCAACAAAAATAATTAAATTATATTCTTTCCATTTCTTTTATATTTTAAAAAATATAAATTCATATTGGATTTCACATACATAGACTAAAAGATTTTAGTCGATATATATTATGGTATTAAAAGCAAGATGTTATTAAATATATTAATTTTGGTTCGGTTAAAATTTAAAAAGCTAACCAGTTTCCTCGTGACATCCATTAAGTAAATCTTGTTAATACATTTATTAAAATTTAATTATTTTATATGGTAATTTATGAGCTTTTACAATTAATTCTCTTACAAAATAGGGAAGATAAATATTAATTGGGAAGATAAAATTATTATTAGCAAATAACCTAAATAAGCCTAATTAAGAAAATTGAATATTTTTCATTAAGTTTAGATATGAATAGTCTATCTTTTATTAGATAAAAAGAAAATATTGCCTTCTTGAAAAAGATGGAGAACTCCTACTTATGAACTTGAAAATTAATTTAATTATATCTTATTTTTTACCAACTAATAAAGCATTACTTCGAGCTTTGAGAGATGCTGGATTTGATTTTTTTTCCTTGCATATGTGCAATCTATTTACACACAATATGAGATTGACATACCACATATGAATGCTTCGTATAAAAAGACTACAGGTCATTTACGTTAATAATAAGAATCAATGACAGTTTACCAACATTATAATTATATATGATATATTTAACTCAACAATAAATTTTTAGTTGGAATAATTAAATTCTAGATTCAGTGATGGGACAATGAAACTCCTTGTACTTAGCTCTGTTTTAGAACCTAAGAACAACTTTAAATCATTTAAATTTGGTGCTATTTGCAAGCCTGTTAAGAAATTTTGTCCTGAAGATGTGAAACCTCCAGATCAAAAATCATAAATTGACTAGTTTTAGGTAAAACAAAACAAATTGGTAACTCTTGATTGCGTGATCATACAATTCTAAAACTTTGTGTGGAGCCTTCTAATATCATTCCTTAGCTTGGGTTAAAATTTCAGAAGTTTTTAAGAAATTCAGAAATTTGACGAAAAATCATAAATTGACTACTTTTAGGTTAAACAAAAAACTTCGTAACTCTTGATTGGGTAATCATAAAATTCTGAAAATTTGTATGGAGCCTTATAATATCATGCCTTATCTTGGGTTAAAATTTCAAAATTTTTAGAGAAATTCTGAAATTTGACGAGAAATCACAATTCGACTAGTTTTACATTATTGGACGTAATTTTCAATCCAACCATTGGATTGAGCCGAAATTTTATGAGGAATCTTAAGATATACTAAATAAAATATGGTTAAAATTTTAAGATGAATGGAGCTCGGAAGTGCTAGCAAAAAAATAAGGACTGTCAAATAGAAGCAAAAACACTCATTAAGGGTAGAATAGTTATTTGCCATTGAAAAGAAAATATATAAGCCCTCCTTCTCTTTTATTAACTGCCGAATGGGAAAAAACAAAAAGATGAAAAGAAAAACAGAGCATAACATGAGAGAAAGAGAGAAAAGTAAGGAAAAACAATAAGGAAATTGAGAGAATAACTTTATAAACTTGCAAGTTCAACCTATAAAACACTAAATCAAGTGAAGGAAGGAGGATTTGAGAAGGGAAATTCAGCTAACCTTGAAAGAGAAGAGAAATTGGAAGAAAAGCAATAGGTAAGCATGAGAAGTTTGGATTTAATGTTGATTTAGATGTTTTCCTAAGCTTATTTGATTAAGTTAGAAAGTAATTTCATAAAACTTTACCTTAGTTTCCCTTAAATCCTAGATTTTTGAACTTAGGGTTCTTATGTGAATTTGGGGGAATTAGGAGGGGAAGGGAAAATGATGAAATTGAAATGGAATAGAATGAAAACAAGTTGAAATAACAAGTAAATGAAGAAAGATTTGGGGGAGGAAAAAGAAACACCACATTCGGCCAATGAAGAAAAAAAATGGGAGAATGAGTTTTGATGTTAATGTTTAGAAAAAAACCATGTTTAATCATGATAAATGAAAATGTAAGAAAGACTAAATGAAGAGATAGCATTTAAGTTGAGAAAATAATAATAATAATAATAAGTAAATTCAAATTAAAAGAGAAATAAACTAGTTAAAAGAAAATATGAAGACAAGATGCCTAGATTGTGTTTGAATATAGTATTTAGATAAAATAAATAATATGATGTGAGGGTATAAAGAATAGAAGAATTATTTGATGGAGGAATTATGAACATAGCGTAAGCAAAGAAGTAACTTGAGTTAAATATGAGGTTGTATGTACAATAATGATGTTATATTTGAGAATGAATTTTTATTAGACAAAATTAGAAATAAAAATATTACGTGCTTTGTGTTTCAGCACGTAAGAAAAATATTGATGGACTAATGATATAATAACACTTAATTGATTCAGGAGCTGTGTCTGGAGCTGGTTATCAGACAGGAGGAGCTGGGTCATCCCGAGCAGAAGGTAGGTGATTCGTCACCTCATTTTGTAATTTTTAGTTTCTCTAATTATCGATGTTGATCATTTAATTGATATTAAATGAGTGGAGCAAATGAATAATTTGAGTTATGATTATGTGAAATTACCGGTTTTATTGGTTAACAAAGAGGTTAGCCGGATATGAGGTAATTTGTATGGAATTACCGGATTGTTTGGCTAATAAAAGAGATTAGCCGGATGCTGGGTAATTCGAATGGAATTACCGGATTGATTGGCTAACAAAAGAGATTAGCCGGATACTGGGTAATTCATATGGAATTACCGGATTGATTTTTCTAACCAAAATGGGTTAGCCGGATTTTGGGTAATAAAGAGAATTACTGAATTATTGACATTATGATTTGAGGGTGTTACAGAAGATTTCAATGAACGAAAGATGTATTATTTGAGATCTTAGATAGAGAGCATTATTAGATTGATGTGATTCATTATAAAAGCTTTTATAATATGTCAATCATTTCTGAATTGTGTCAAGGATTAATGGAAATAAATAAATTGCAATACTATTATTTGATTGACAAGTTGATTCATCTTATTTTGACTTTATCTATTTTCATTGTCACCACAAAGCGAGCATTTTCAACAATAAAACATGTTAAAACTGTGTTTCGCAATAAAATAAAAAATGAGTTTTTAGCATATTTTATGATGATTTACATTAAACGAGAGCTTGCTAAAGATATTTATTCGGATTCGATAATAGATGAATTATATTCCAAAAAACATGGAAGGGTGCAATTTCGATAGTGTAATTTGTTTTTTGAATTTTATGTATTTTAAACTCGAATTAAAATTTTATTGTTAACTTAACAAATTTATATATACAAGTTAATGATTGATCTTGGAAAATAATTTATGTATATCTACTTGATAGCCCGGGCAGTAAAAATTCCTAGCTCCGCCTTGCCAGTCCTTTTTTTTTCCTTAATTTCTATCCTCTATTTCAGTTTCTGTCATATGTTTCAGCCACTCACTTGATGGGTATTGTCTATAGCTTCCTTTTGAATTAATGAACAAGGAAACAATAAATTAAAGAGATTACAACCAAGCAATGAAGTCTAATGTAAGATTAGCACTATTTTTTGCTAGTTGGTCTATTGCATGGCTAGCCCCTCTATGTGAGTGAGTGTAAAAATTGTTTCCCTTAACTGTCTTCTTAACAATATTTTGAAGCTCATAAAAATTATCAAGTTTTCATGATCTTAAGCTTGGGCTTTGTATATCGCCAGCAACTCTACCTCACTCGAATCAATGAAGCCAGCAGTGCAGGAGAAATAAAACATGAACGCACCACCAATCCCAGCTGGTCCTGGTGGAATGCTCACTTACATGGTTAGTGGGAAAAGACTTTTAGTTATTTTTATTAGCTTAGTTGAGAATAATGGAATGTGTTAGGTTGTGCCTTAGCCAACCTTTCTATTTATATAGAGGCAGTAGAACACTGCAGTAACTATAATGATTACAACATCCTATATTAGAATCCTATTCTGATAGATACATGAGTAACTGTAATGATTACAACATCCTATATTAGAATCCTATTATATAATATGCTCCCTCAAGCTGAGGGTGGGGGATAAACCTGAAGCTTGAATCGAAAAGCAGTAAAGGATGCAACAAGAAGTGGTTTAGTGAAGACATCGGCAAATTGATCCCAAGAGGGAACAAAACGAATCTGAATTTCTTTCTTGGCAACACGGTCACGGACAAAGTGATAATCCACTTCAACATGCTTAGTACGAGCATGGAAGATAGGATTTACTGAGAGATAGGTAGCACCAAGATTATCACACGAAATGGTAGAGGCACAGACTGAGGGAACCTGCAAATCTGTTAACAAGTATTGAAGCCAAATGACTTCAGCGGTACCATCAGCAAGGGCTTTATACTCAGCCTCAGTAGAGGAGCGAGCAACAATGCGTTGCTTGCCGGATTTCCAAGAAATTGGCGTCTGACCAAAAAAGACAAGATAGCCGCCCGTAGACTTGCGATCATCAATACTACCAGCCCAATCTGCATCTGTAAAGCCATGTAGAGCAAAAGGGAGCCTCGAGTGATATGGAAACCATAAGATGTCGTACCTTTAAGATAGCGTAAAATACGTTTGACAGCGGCCCAATGAGAATCTGTAGGAGCATGCATAAACTGACAGACTCTGTTAACAGCAAAGCATATATCTGGACGGGTGAAGGTAAGATATTGAAGAGCACCCACGATTTGACGAAATCTGTAGGATCAGAGAATGAATGATCCGGTAATAAAATGACTTTCGAAGGGGAGACTGGAGTATCAACTGGTTTAGGAAGTCATACCAGCTCGGGTGAGGATGTCAAGAATATATTTATGTTGACGCACATTAAACCCATACTGGTAGACTGAACTTCAATACCCAGAAAGTAGTGAACAACACCTAAGTCACGAAGCTTGAACTCAGAGCTGAGTAACTGTATAAGGTGATGGAGCATAGCAGAGTTGCTACCCGTGAGCAGAATATCATCAACATACACCAGGAGATAAAAGATATTAGTACCATCAGATAAGATAAACAGGGAGGTGTCAACCTTGGAAGCTCGGAAACCGATGGAGAGCAAAAAATCACTTAGACGAGTGTACCATGCTCTCGGTGCCTGTTTCAAACCATACAATGATTTGTGCAATCTGCACACATGAGATGGAAGAGAAGAGTCAACGAAACCTGGAGGTTGTTTCATGTAGACCTCTTCAGTAAGAACACCATTGAGGAAGGCATTATGAATATCAAGCTGATGAATCTTCCAATTTCGCGAAACCGCGATAGAGAAAACCAATCGGACAGTGGCCTGCTTAATAACTAGACTGAAGGTTTCAGAATAATCAATACCTTCCTGCTGGGTAAAACCTCTAGCAACAAGGCGAGCTTTATAGCGCTCAATACTACCATCAACACGACGTTTGATCCGATATACCCATCTACTGCCAACAACGTTCATCGAAGGATGAAATGGAACCAAAGACCAAGTGCGATTTTCGCGTAAAGCGGCGATCTCATCACACATAGCATTATGCCAAACTGCATACCGGTCAGCATCAGAGAATGCAAAAGGCTCAGAAGAGGGAGAATACAGTACCCGTGTGGAGGTAGAAGTAGCGGCAGCGGAAGCAACCAGATTAGCTGTCTTCGGCTGCCGCGGTCTAAGAGTCATAGGATGTCTGTTGTGTGCTGGTGGAGACGCAGGGGAAGACGGTTGTAGCGAGGAGACCTGTGGCAGCTGATAAGAAGACAAATCAACCATAAGTTGCAGACCAGCGGGAGAGGATGATAAAGAAGCAGCCTCAAGCACAGGACTGTCAGCAGAGGAGGGGCTGGAAGTAGAGACTGAAGCTGCAGGAGTGCTGGCCAGGGAGGGCGAAGCAGAGGAGGGACTAGAAAGTGCCCCAAGACCATGAGGAGAGGAGACCAATTGACGATCTGAACCTGCATCATAAGGGTTAGATAAACAAGCATGGGATGATGGCCAAGGGATGGGTGGAGGCTGTGGTCGGGTGGCTGTTTGGAGTGGCAAAGCGGAGTGTTGTGGGCTGTTTGGGTGGCTAGTGAAAGTTGGCGGTGGGTGGTTTAGCAAATTTGGGAGGGTGACAGTAGCGGGTGGGGTGGGGTTGTGGTGGAGACCTTTGCAATCTGTTCAGAATTATCAAATGGAAACACATGTTCATGGAAGCGGACATGACGGGAAATATAAATACGGTGAGATGCAATGTCAAGACATCGATAACCAAGATGCGAGGAACTATATCCAAAAAACACACATGGAGAGGAACGAAAATCCAATTTATGATTATTATATGGACGCAAAAAGGAAAACAGAGACACCCAAAGGTACGCAAAAAATGATAATCAGGAGACCGTTGAAATAAACAATCAAACGGAGAGCGATGGGCAAGAATAGGAGTAGGCATGCGATTTATAAGATAAACAGAGGTTTCAAAAGCATAATTCCAAATCGAAAAGGTGCTTTACATTGCCCTAAAAGAGTAAGACCTGTTTCCACAATATGCCTATGACGACGCTCTACTGTTCCATTTTGTTCATGAGTGTGGGGACAAATCAGACGATGATGAATACCAATGGTCTGAAAAAATATGGATAGTTTTCGGTATTCACCCCCAATCAGTTTGAACAGATTTTATTTTTAATGAAAATTGACGTTCGACAAGAGTCTGAAATTGATGAAAAACAGAGTAAACATCAGACTTGGCAACGAGAGGATAATACCATACATATTTAGTATAAGCATCAACAAAGATAACAAAATAACGATAGCCATCTGAAGAAAAAAGAGGAGCAGGGCCCCATACATCACTAAAAATTAATTCAAGTGGAGCAGAAGTTTTGTGACCTGTAGGTCCTAAAGACAAACGCGATGATTTTCCTAAAGGACAACTTTGACATTGAAAATTAAGATGTTTGTTGTTACAAATGATCTTATTTTTCGAGATTAACAATTGAAAAATACGTGAAGTAGGATGACCTAGTCGACGATGCCATAAATCGGCAGAGGCAGAAGTGCAGGGAGACCAATAGGCTTGAGGAACTGACGTGAAGAAGACTTGGTCAGGGCATAGAGACCATCTTTACTCTGACCTGAGAGAAGGACTTCATGGGTGTTGAAATCCTTGACATAAAACACACGAGGGTGAAATTCAAAATAAACATTATTATCAAGACAAAATTTCTGAACAGAGAGCAGAGGTTTTGTGATTGCAGGAACATGAAGAACATTAGATAAGGTGAAAGAACGATGTGGTGTATATATTTTTGTATGACCAAGATGAGATATAGGAAGGCCCTTACCATCACCAACATGCAAATTATCATTACCAAGATACGGTTCTGAAGCGGTCAAGGTGGCAAGATCAGGTGTGACGTGTTGATTGGCACCGGTATCTGGAAACCAATCAACAGAACCGGTTGAGGAGAGATTGTGCTGCACCAGGTTGGCAGTAGGTTGTTGGCCATAACCTCGCTGCTGGAATTGAGGGCAATAGGGAGCTGTATGGCCGAAATTCTGACACAGTTGGCAGCGTGGATTCTGCCCCTATTACGCTGCCAAGAGCCCTGCCTATTGTCACTGAAGGAGGAGTTTTTAAAGCTGCGGTAATCAGGTCTGGAGCCAGCAAATCGGTTGCCTCTACTATTGGACTGGTTGGGACGCCAGCCACCGTTGAAGCGGCCCCTGCTGCGGCCAGAATTGCCAAAAGTCTGGCGCTGCGCAACAAGAGCAAAAGATGGAATGCTGGGTGTGGGCAGCAGAGGAGCATGTATGGCAGCAGAAGATTTGTGAAGAAATTCATGTGTAAGGAGATGGTTGTGAAGATCTGCATATGATAAAGGTTCAGCCTTGGTAATAAGATTGGTAACTAAGTCTTTAAACTCTCCCCGAAGACCACGAAACACATATAAATTGAAATCTTCAAGCGAAACTGGCCGACCAGCAGCAGCCAATTCATCAAATAAGGCCTTCGCTTTTTGCATAAATTGAGTTACTGATTCATCACCCTGTCGAAGATCCTAAAGAGAGCCATGAAGTTGCATAATACGAGAGTTGGAGGTGGAAGCGAGAGCTCGCTCAAGAGTGCCCCAAGCTGAACAAGAACTTTGACAGCCAACAACAAGATGCAAAACTTCCATAGATAGGGAGGAAAGAAGAGCACTTAGAATGAGTTGGTCCTGTTGTTTCCAGGTTTGAAAAAGCGGATTTACCTTAAGAGAGATACCATCATGGGCAAGAACATGTGTTGATGGACATGTGTTGGAGCCATCAACAAAACCAAAAACTCCTTGGCCTAGGAGATAAGGCAGCATCTGCATATGCCAATATAAATAATTGGTGTTTGTTAATTTGAGGGAGATGACTTGATGAGTGTGAGAAAGGGAGATAATGCTTGCGGCAGTAGAGGCAGTAGATGTGGGCTGCAAGAGGAGGCGTTCACCAGTCATGGCAGAGGAGAATCCAGGCGGTGACACGGCAGAGGAAAGTAGAGGAGGCGCTGCAAGAGAAGAGGGCTGCACTGTCGGAGAAGAAGAAAGCTGGACTGCTGGTGATACAGAACTTGAAGATGTATGTGGTGGTTGTTCCATTGAAGAAGGGAGGCTGGGAGGCTGTGAGAAAAGTAGGTTTAATTTATTTTAGGGTTTCGTGGCTCTGATACCAAATTGAGAACAATGGAATGTGTTAGGTTGTGCCTTAGCTAACCTTCCTATTTATATAGAGGCAGTAGTACACTGTAGTAACTGTAATGATTACAACATTCTATATTAGAATCATATTCTGATAGATACATGAGTAACTGTAATGATTACAATATCCTGTATTATAATCCTATTCTATAATAAGATTCAATATTACATTCTTTCGATTCAAAGCTCATAGGGCACAGATACATTAAGAAGAAAGGGAAAGAAACTTGGAAACCAAACAAGATACCAAGTACACAATAATATGCCTAATATTGATTACTTGGAAACCAACAGTAGCTATAAGGCTAGATTAACAAAGTACCAGTGCAGTGGAAAGGACTCTTTTCGTGCCAACAGCTTATATGTCAAACTCTTCAAAGACCATATAAGGGAAGATCCTCGACATCGACCCAAACATCTTGCCCCATCAAGGTCATCACTTTTCGTTGAGCTCTAACCGTGTACCTCCTGAGCATGTTATTAGCTTCATCTCTCTCCATGAAGAAGACAACCCTGTCTTCGGGGACAAGGCCTTTCTGCTCTACAAAACGGTGCCAAGAAGAGCGTAGAAGAACGGGTTTTGGGTAAGCTCCAGTCATACGGGTTGAGAGACAAAACCTCCATGCATTATCAGTAGCATCAACTGCTTCAAAATTGATCATGTGGGCTCCTTCAGGAATTGGAAAAGCCTCAAGGACACGGGTTGGAAATGAAAGAGCATGGCTTATATGGGATGGTTTTAGTTTCTTCGTGAAGAGATGTACTTGTTCCATTCCTTTTCAGGAGATACAAGACTAGTTTCTGTGAAGAGAGAAGGCTAGTGTTGGAGCAGAGATTAGCTAGATTACTACATATAGGAACCTATAGGTAGTGTTGGAGCTGAGATTAGATATATAGAGATAGTGAAGAGATTTGCCCACAAGAAACCTATATACTACATATTTGCCCCTGTCACTGCCCATGACACATGTCCTTTGTTTTTATGAGGTAATGTTTTCAAATGTGAACCCGTCCTGTTTTATTTTGTACAGGACGCTTACTGTCACCGTACCATGAGCTCTCATTCTCTTTCTTTGTTTCTTAGATTTTAGGGACCAAAGTGTTTCTTAGATTTTAGGGACCCATTGTGGTTGATATTTGTTCATTGTGTATATCCTTGGATTTTGTATACACAATGAACGATGCGATATTTATCCAATATTCCAGTCGTTGATATTTGTTTCTTTACGATAGGTGAAGATGGGGTATATAGAGATAGTGAAGATGGGATTTATGAAGAAAAAAAAAAAAAGTTAACCAATTATTAGAGTGTAATCACTTGACTCTTCTTGTTTCGACAACAATTATTAAATGAGGTTTCTCAACAATAAAGATTGTTAAAACAAAATTTAATAATTGGATGGAGAATTATTTTCTTGTAAATTATTTGATTGTCTATATAGAAAAATAAATTGTTGAAAGATTCACAATTGATATGATAATCGATTATTTCTATTTTATGAAAGAACGACGAACACAATTAAAATAAATATGTAAGAATTATTTTTTATTTTATTTCAAAATTTATTAAACATAAATAATGCTTCGTTTTAGTTAATGTTTCTTATATACTTTGTATGTTTATATTTAATAAATACAAAATTATTATATATTTTATAATACGTTCTTTAAATAAAACTAAATCATGCAGTTTTTATTTTATTCTTGCACGTCATATATTTTCAACTCATGTAGTAAATTTGTGGAACATGCTAAAAGGGAAGACCTTAGGATGCATTGACATACTGTTTATATATATATATATATATATATATATGAAAAAGACACTGGTTCTTCATATATCAATATATATAGATGGTGTGTCTTTTTCATATATCAGCATATATATATATATATTGATATATGAAAAAGACACTGGTTCTTCGTATATACACACTGGTTCTTCGTGTGTATATGTATATATCAATGGTGTCTTCGTATATCAATATATATGCTGATATATGAAAAAGAGACACCATTGATATACGAAGACACCATTGATATATATATATATATATACTGATGTCTTTTTCATCGAAAAAGCACTGAGCGCATGTGCAAGAATTACACAGTGTACCCTTCATCGCAGGCCGGCTAAAAGTCAAACAGAAGAAAAACAAAGATGATGAAAATGATGTGCTATGGACACCGCTTTGTAAACTATGGTTGCAATCTCAGATGTTAAGATAGCCAAAAAGGGCTGGATCCTTCCCGGCCAGTCATGTACTGTCTTCGACCAATTTATCTGTTTTTCAATTAAAACATAATAATAAAAAAAAAATTCAGTTAACATAAAAACCTCATTAAATCCTGAATTATATTTTTTTAGGAGTTGAGCACCTTTTACCCTATATTAGTTATTATTATTATTATTATTATTATTATTATTGTTTTGCAAAATTTCAACATTTCCATAAATCATTTTTTTATATTTGTAAAGTGTTTTGCCTGTATTTGATCCTATACTAATTTTTATATTGGTAGAGTCAACCTGCTGCTCTTTATTTTGTTTTGTTATATTCTTTAATTATAACATGGTTAGTTTCCGTTTTAAGATCCAATTTCAATCCACAGAAATTAAATTAAATTTTATTTTAAATTATTATCGTTTTTAAGTTTTTAGATTATTTTAATAAGTTGATATCAAAAATAAAATTTTAAAAATAAAAAAATTATTAATTTAATATATTTTTAATTAAAAAAAACATTTTAAAAAATAATTAATAGCACAATAATAATTATTTTATAATAAATAGACGGAAGGATCGTGCAATAAAAAATGAATTATTGAAGAAGTAATGGTGTGTTAAACCTTAAGTGTGTGTGTCTATATATATATATATGCGAAATATGCTAAAAATGCTTAGTGTTTCATTGTGCAGTCCACAGTGAAACACTAAGCAGTTTTTTTTTTATGTTTTTAAGGATTTTTTTCTTTTTTCTTTGTGTTTTTTTCTTTTAATGATTTTTTTTTAATTTAGTTTGTTAATGTTAATATTTTTTATTTAGTTATCAGACTTTCATGACACGGATCCCGGGTTTGACAGGTTAACTTGGTTTGACGAGTGAACCCGGAATTTTATTTTTGCTTTTTTTTTAATTAATTTTTTTTGTTTATTTTAGTTTGTTAATGTTAAAATTTTTTTCTATTTAATTATTAGACTTTCATGACACGTATCACCGGCTTGACGGGTTAACCCAATTAATTTTGGGTTAACCCGTCAATTTTTTTTTCTATTTAGTTATCAAATTTTTATGACGCGAATCTCAGATTTGACTGGTTAACCTTGTTTGAAGGGTTAACCCAGTTAATTCAGATTTTTTTTCTTTTTCTTCATTAGTTTTTTTTCTTCCTATCACACTTTTATTACACGACCTTACAGTTAGACCCACTTCAAAGACTATTGGGTCTGGTATTGCAGTCAAACCCACTTAAACTTTGATCATGTAAGTTTAATGTTATTATTAATATTATAAATATTACTTTGGGATCAGGTGTTGTAGCCACACCCAAGACTCTTGGGTATAGATTCGCAAAAAGACTTAACACTTTTAGATCTTATTTTTTATATATATTTTTTATACAAAAAAAAATAACTCGCAGCATCGCGCGGGTCATGTAACTAGTATATAGCTATGAGGTCACGATTGTGTCTGCTTTTCTGCATGAAGAATGAGTTTCTTGTTATCATATTTTAAATAGATCATTTACATTCAAAATAAATAAATAATCTACATGGCCAATAAGAAAAATGAGGGATAGAAGAGAAGCTAAAATAAGGAAAATCAAATTTATTTTGTTTGGTTTAAGAACAGTGAGGGAAAATGAAGTTTTGTTTGTTTAGATATATAGACGGAAAATGAATGAATACAATTTTTTAGAGGATTTTATGAGCGAAAAATTCTGTCCATTTTTTTGTATTACTTTAATTTTCTCTTTTATAAAACAAGGAAAATCAAAGTTTTATGTATAAAAAAAGAAAGTTAAGGATTTATTTTCCTCTCCTTAATTTATTTTCTATTTCTAGTTTTAGCTTTCAAACAAAGAAAAGTGGTTTAATTTTATTTTTTTTATAATATTATTCTTCTTTCCATTCATTTCTCTCAAAACTTACATGCTATAAATCTTAGCGATCAAAATTAACTTAAATGATTTAAGATTGAAACTTTGAACAATAAATCTAAAACAAATCCACTTATCTAAGAAGTTAAATCTGTAATGGTATAAGAACACTTTATGTTTTTTTTTCTGGAAATCTTACTCTTTACTAAGGCTAGAAAATAACCAGATAACCAGATATGAACAAATAACTAGATACATTAAAAGGAAAAGAAAAAAAAACTAAAGTGGTCCTCCATAATATCATGTGTGGCGAAGCTTTTTCAACTGATATAATCATCATCATGATTATATATATAAAAAGAGTGGGTTTTTTTTTTTTTGACACACTCACAAAATATTATGGACCTATTATTTATTTTTAATAATTTATTTTGGTTCTCAAAGTCTTATTTTAGGCAATTAGGTCTTGATTAAATGCCAATTGCTTTTGAATTTTTAGATAAGGATGAAATTAGAATAAAGGGACCAAAATGAAAAATGTGTCATACATGGTTGGCACATGCCAAAGATTTTGTGAAAAATACACTTAGGTCCTCAATATTTAAAAATAACACAATTTATATAATTTAGGTCCCTTTAAGTTTTAAATTTTCACTTTAGTATAAAAATTCATTTGTATTATTTTTTTTAGTTTCTGGTTAGAGAAAGGAAAGAGAGAGCTTGTTGAATTCTAGCGATGAGAAAAAAAAATTATCATTCACACTATTTCTAGCCACCAAAATGATTTTTCTTGATGTTCACGGGTCCCATGCGATGAAAAGGGATTGATGGTTCTTGGGTTGATGGTTCTTGGGTCCTTTAAAGCCTTAATGTTACCAGAAAAAACAAATCTAAGTCGAGAAAGTTAAAACTAAACTAGTTTGATTTTTGTTTTTTAAACCTTTTTTAGGTATTATGAATTGATGGATTGATTTGTAAGTATTCTAAAGATGTTATAAATGTGTTCTTGGGTTGAAATGATTTAGAAATTGGGTTTTTGGGATAAAAAAAACATTGCCTGATTTTTCAGCCACTATAGTAGTGGATGAAATATGGGCTTGTAGATGACATGTCGCCTGCATTGCCTGCTTTTTTTCCTAAAAAAATAAAGGTTGACAGCAAGTTATTCACCCCTTTAAAAAATTAAAAAAAAACCAAACTCAGACCCGCAAACCTGAGCTTGTAGGCCTACCTACGCAGCTAGGCTTTTCATTATAGTGGCCTGGGCATACTGGGCCATAGGTCCATGAGCCTGGGTTTTTTTTTACCATATATATGAAAAAAAAAATTATTGAACTCGTTTGAATCTATGACTCGAATCAAAGGTATTAGGAGTTAAGCCACAATACCCATACTATTAACATGTCTTTTTTTTTCTAAATATTTTTAAAATTTATATTTCAATTAATATCTCTCTTATATGATTTTTCTTTTTTGCTTATTTAACATTTTTTGGATATAGATTTTTTCAATAGTGTTGTGTGTATTTGATTTTTGAAAAGACAATTCTTATTTATCTATAATTGTTTTTAATTTTTTGTATATATTAACTTTATTTTTTAAAATAAAAAATATTTATTTTCAGATAATATTTCTAATATGTGCATCCTTGCATAATATAGTTTTCTTCCTTTTATTTTATTTATTCAATTTAATTCGTAAGTGTATTTCTATTATTATTTGATTAAATTAAAAAATAATTTTAATAAAAAAATTCAATAAACACATCCAAGTAAATATTGTGTCTTTTGAGATTAAATATCTTAATCAATGAATGTTTCTTGATTTTTTTCTAGTTTTATTTTTAGTTATTGTTAATGAACTTTTTTTTTGTTTATTATTACATATAGTTCTCAATTTATTTAATTACATGTATGCATGATTTTTTTAATTTGATCTTGGAATTGTTTTATATATACAAAATATAAAATATATTTTGTTTGTAAAAGAAAAAAGTATTTGGGCCGCGGAGCTCAATTCAAATAGCTAGTACTACCTATTGCTTGAGATATTGATATCTAGATACTTTTTTAGAAGGATTAAAAGAATGAAAATCTAGAGAACTAATAATTGTAATGTTTGGTTCTTGGAGGTTTTTTATGGCTATTTTTTCATGTTAGCATGTTTTTTAAAAAACATATATATATATATATATATATTGGGAAAATTATATATTTTGAAATTTTTTTAACAAAATAACATAATTTATATATGTTGTGATGAGAAACTCCACATGCATAGTTTGTTACTATCTTCAATATCAACATCCAAAAAAGTGAAATGGATTAAACATTAGGAGAGATAACAGAGAAGAGAGAAAAAAACACTAGAGACATAATAAAGCTCCGAGTATAGCACCATCGGTAATATAAAAAATTTTAATGAGACAAATCTAATAATATCAAAAATAATTATCAATTATAACATGAGGGAGCTATATTTGCTGCCAAAAACAAATAAACCGCCTGTCATCTTGAAGGACAAATGGAGCACATGCGAGTCACCGTACCATGAGATGACCTTGACAATCACATAACTATCAGTGCAGATAGCCCTTGGATTTAGGATTTAAACTCGAAATGTTTTATTTATACATGACGCTTATTGTCACCGTACCATGAGCCTTCCTGGTGGTCATCAAGAGTTTTGGACTGTGACGCAAGCAACCTGTATACCACACATTTGCCCTTTCAATGTAAATGTGACACAGGTCCATCACATTTGCTCTCATTATCTTTCTTTGTTTCTTAGATTGTAGGGACCAAAGAGATTATAGTTCATTGTGGTGGGAGGTTGATATTTGTTCATTGTGTATATCCTTGGATTTTGTATACACAATGAACTATGCAATATTTATCCAATATTCTAGTAGTTGATATTTGTTTTTTTTTTTAGGTTAACGTGAGTATCCGGATCAGTTTGCGCGTACCTCGACTAATCCTACGGGCCTTGAAGTTAACGATCATGTAAATCTCCAGTAGCCATTATATGAGCAACTATAGGGCTCGAATCTGAGACCACAAAGAAAATAAATCTCTTAGTTCCAAGTTCTTATTACTGGATTATCATCTAGATGGATAATTGATATTTGTTTCTTTACTATAGGTGAAAATAGGGTATATACAGATAGTGAAGATGGGATTTATGAAAAAAAAAAAAAAAGAGTTTAACCAATCATTAGAGTTTAATTATTCCTAGCTAATAAATTTGGGATTTAAATTATTTTATATATTATCTTTATCTCAGTCATTAATAATAAACATATGGTATGCGATTATTATGGCTAAAGGGTTAAACAAAAAAGATGAGAATTTAGGAACATGGCTAAATTTTCATAAATCTTTTCATTATTATTATTAATAAAAGGGAAGACCTTAGTTGATGAACAATGCTAAGATTAAAAACCACTTCAGGATAATTTGGATCAATTCTACATTCGTATTCTTAAAGCTTCTGAGCTAAAAACTTTCATCGATTTTTATGGCTTTTAATCTATTTTTAGACAAAAATATATCACTTTATTAGAAACTTATCGTTTTTCATTAAATAATTATACCAAATGTTTTTAATCGGAATATATTTAATAGAAAAAATAGTTTATATGTAAAATTGATACTATCTCATTGGTTCAAGGGTGAGGTTTGCCAATAATAAAATTCAGTTATCATAAGAATCTCATTAAATCCAGAATTTTAGAAGCTGAGCACCTTTTACCTATATTTATTCATTATTATTAATAAAATCCAGTTAACATAAGAATGATAGGGCAAAATTTCAACATTAAAAGAAAAGCTTAATCTTTTGAGGTGGGCAGGGAATGATAGGGCCAATGTTGTAAAAATGTTACTGTCTTTCTTCCCTCCTTCCCTCAAACCAGGAGGAACTAGGAGGAGGATGAGTTGCTACTAATGTTTGGTTTGGTGTCTCTCTTTTTCCTTCAGCCATTTCACATGTTTTGTTCTTAAATACTTGGTTGTTTTTCGGTTTCCTCTCGTCCATCCTCGTGGGCTTGAATTTTTTTTTTTTTCAGATTTGTTAAATTAAAAATAGGAGGATTTTACTTGAGGAGACGAGAGATCCACCTGATCCCTTTTTTTCATAATAATTTTATTTTTTTTAATATAATGCATAAATTTTATTTTTGAAAGATTCTATAGTTGTATGCATGAACTTGGAGTTTAGACTATGTTTTTAATTTCCTGTCTTCTATCACTAATTTCAAATTTTTTGTTTCTCAAACAAAAATCTCATTTTTTTTAAATAAGAGCACGTCATATTTTACTATTTTTTATAGTCATGGCAAGCAAACAATCACAACAACATAAATAGTAGTGAGGAGTCAAGTTAAAACCTATCATAAGAGACCGAGATAAGTTCTTTGTCAAATTCTATCTATAACAAGCAAATAATCATAAGAACACAAGGACGACAAGCACATGCAATAACACAAATAGCAGCGAGGGACCAAGTTAAACTTACTCCTAAGGAACCGAGATATGTCCTCTATCAAATTCTATACAGGGAATGAAAAATACTTTCAAATACGGTGGTGATTGTACATACGGGGCAGTTATATTTTTTTAAAATTTATTATTATTTGAAATTATTTTTGTTCATATTTTGAATTGTGTTAAGGTGTTGATATTAAAAATAAATTTTAAAAATAAAAAAAATATATTATTTTAATGTATTTTCGACCAAAAAAACACTTTAGAAAGCAGTCCTTATTAGTGTTCTAATATAAAAATTAAATCTTACTTTTTTTTTAGAATATGAAAGATCTCAAATAATTAAAAATTAACTTATAAAACCTCTTGTTCATTTATAGATATAAAATTTTTAATACATAGATATAATTTTTATTATATAACTCTTAAATGATGTATGAATATATAATTTATATTAAGCTTTTAACACAAAATTATTTAATTTTTAATTAATATCTTGTTAAATAACCATTTTAATTAAAAAAAATTAAAATTATTAGGCGTTATTTAATGTATAATTTATATTATTTTTTAATATAGATTTTAAATCTTGTCTCAACCTCTATGAAGGCTCTTAGAGAGTGTTTGAGAGTATGGTAGTGGTTGTGGTTATTTTTTAAAGTATTTTTCATTCTAAAATATATTAAAATAATTTTTTTATTTTTCAATAAATTTTTTTGATATCAGTACATCCAAATAATCTGAAAACATTAAAATATATTAATTTAAAATAAAAAAATTAAAATTTTAAAATTTTTCAAAAGCACTTTTCACCCGCAATACCAAACATTGTCTTAACCGCTTTACCATCTTCATTTAAATTGAACATAATTTTCAATCCTACATGTATGCTTTAATGGAGGCAAGCCTTCATTTGAGGTCCATGTACTTTTTTATCATGATAAATTTTGTCATAACTAAATTTTTGCAATTGGGTTAAGACAACAAATCTTGAAGTTTAGGGATAAAATTATCAGATTTGAGAATAAATTGGTCAGAAATTGAAGAATTAATAAGTTTGGAAATTTACTTAAAATTTGGATTATTTTAATTAATGAAATTATAAGAATTAATAAGTTTGTGGACTTAATTAAACTTTGATTTAATTAATTAAATAAATTCAGGGACTTAATTGAAATTTATCCAAAAGGGGCAAAATTAAAAGAAATGTTTTATTTGCTTAGGGGTCCAATTGTGAAATTTCCAAAGTTCAAGGGGTCAAATTGAAAATGTCCATGGCTGCTTGAAAACGGCGCCGTTGCTGGGAACAGCTGCGTTCGTCTTCTCCATCCCGGTTCAGTAGGCTGAAGATCTGCAACAAACTTGATCTGAACGTGGACCACGATCCCTCTCATGATTTGAATAAAAGTCCTGCAAAGATGGGATTGAATGCCTATAAAAGAGAGGCAGAAATCAACACACAAAAGGAAGAAACCGAGAGAAAACCCAGAAAACAAAGTAATTTACCCAGAAAAACAGAGCCCGGATAAACAGAAAAAAAACAAAAAAAAAAGCATAGCATAAACTCAGAAAAATACACAGAGAGAAGGGAGTAAAAGCATAGGAGAGTCAGAGATCAACCCTGCCATTGTCTAGATCCTTGCAGAAGAAGAACGACACTGGACCAAAGACCGTTAACAACCAGTGTCATCAATATCTGTTTTTCCTTCATCTCAAAATCAGAGGAAAACAGAACACAATCAAAGAAAGAAGCAGAAGCAGAGGAAACCATTCTGTAAAACAACAAAAACAACGAAGAGAGGATCGGCATACCCAATACTTCCTAGCTCGTTCATCGCCAGAAACTGAGAAATCCAAAGAGGAGAGGACAGGGGGGCACAACAGAGAAAGAAGAAAGAGCAGCCGAACGAGGGCAGCAGTCCAACATCGCAGCCTTCTTCATCATTTCCAGAAGCAGGTGCGCCCAATTCCTTTTCATTGTTTGTGTTCAATAAGCGTTTGAACAGTGCGAAGGTAATTTAATTACCTTCGCACTGTTGATGCACGCGTGAAATTGCTTCACGCGTGCATCAGTCTTCGGGCCAGCCGGTCACTGGTTTGTGCCAGTGACCGGGCTGGTGGGTTGGGCCTTGCCCAGCCTATATGGGCTGAGCCAGGCCCAGCCCAAAACAATAAAAAATAGAAAAAAATAATAAAATAAAATAAAAGGCAGAAAAAATAAAAATAAGAAAAATATGTATGCATGAAAAAAATAATAATATAAATTTATTGGTTTATTCACTGACGCTAGAGTCAGGAATAAAAATACCGGTTTAAATTTATATTATTCATTGTATTTTATTTTTATTTAGCAAGAAAAAAATAATATAAATGTATTGGTTTATTTACTGACGCCAGAGTCAGGAATAAAAATATCGATTTAAATTTATATTATTCATTGTATTTTATTTTCATTTAACAAAAAAAATGTGCATGCGTAAAAATAAATTTATTTTATTTGTTTATTCACTGATGCCAGAGTCAGTAATAAAAAATATTGATTTAAATTTGTTTTTGTTTTTTATAGCTGCGTAATATTTACCAACGTCAGAGTTGGAAATATTTGTAGTTAAATATTCACTGCCGTCAGAGTCAGGAATATTATAAGCAAATTTTCATAACGTAAACTAATAAACATTTAGCAATTTAAGACGAAACTAGCAATGCAGCCTGCCTCAGGCAGGACGTTTAAGGGGTGATAATATCTTCTCTTTTACGTAACCAGTCCCGAACCATAGAATCTCTGTTGACCAGTTAGAGTTCCTAGTGACCGTAATACTAGGTGGCGACTCCTTATCCACATTAAAGAACATGATGCCAGAAATCTATTCTTTCCAAAGATTTAAAGAAATTTTTAAGGTCGCCGCGATGTCGGGTGCGATAAATTTTATTAAATAAAATATTTTCTATTTATCAAAAAAGGTTAACTAAGGTGATCTTATACAAAAAACTACATAAATTAATTTATATAATTATTTAAAAATAATTAATTTAATATATTATTTATTTATAAATTCATTAAATCAAGGATACTCTACAAATCTCCGTACCCGAATAAATCAAGTATTTGTTTACCTACCAGCAACTCCGAATCCATGAAGATAAGAGTCCCTCCATTCCCACCTCCATTCAAATAAATGGAAGCAGATTTGAATGGAAAAGGGCACAATTACCAAGGATTAAATCAAGGATGGAATTAAAAAAAAATTAAAAGATTAATAGTGAATTAGAGGTCAAATTACATAAATACAAGACCAAAGATAAAAATGAAAAAGGTGTTGAAATCCAGGGATGAAATTGAATTTTTTTAGTGGCAAAATTGAGAAAAAAACTAAAAGTTTGAAGCCAATCAAAGGTGTAATTGAGAGACACAAAAAATCATAGTAAAATACCGTTTTGAGTGAACTATTCATCTTCTTCTTTAGGCTTTAAGCTGAAAATGTTGATCAATGTGCTACCTTCCCAAGACATTTAATGCTTCATATCTTAATTAAATTAGACAAAACTTACATGAAAATGATCGTCGGACATCTCACTACACCCTAGTGTGGTTTCTTCTCGTTGATTGACATCATAGAGGTTGTGACACCATAGAGGTTGTGGCACCACCCTAAAGTACTGGCCAACCTGACTAGTCATTTTCCAACAACAAATTTGACAGCCCATGATAGCTACTTTGAGCTAACGGTTGAGATTCTTTCAGATTGAATCAAGAGCTAAGATTTGACACTAGTAGAGACGAAACGTCCCTCTTCCATCCCATATAAATAGAGATGGATATCATGGCTTGAGGGAGGAGAAAATCAATTCCAAAGTCTAAAAACAATTAGCCTCCCCCACCCTATTTCTACTTCTACTGCCAGCCGAATTTTTCTCTACTTTTTCTCTTTGCACCGCGGCTTTCAGCCACAAGCAACCGCCCGACCACCTCACGTGGTGAGTGCGCCACCTCTCTTTATCCACTACAAACTTCAACTTCTTCCTTCTCCAGTGACCCACCGTCGACTTAACCACCATCCTCTCCACTAGCTCCACGACCAGGCCATCATCAGCTTCCCATGCCAGGTAAACTTCTCCCTTCTTCTTCTCCTTTGTTCCCCCTGTCTTCGTCGTACATGCAGAACAATAATTCGTTCTGCATGCAGGGCGTAAGGAGGGAAAAATAATTCCTCCCTTGAGTTTGGGCCGAACTCATGTTGGCCCAGCCCAAACCAAAAAGACCAGATTTGTTGGGGCCATATCTGCATAGTTGACTGGGCCAGGTAAAACCCTTGTATTTAATAATAATATAATATTATTATATAAAAAATTCTAAAAAAAAAATCAAATGTCCATTTAAAATATTGTGATCTTCTCGCATGTTTTTCTACCAGTTTTACAATATATTGAGTTGTATTTTTATACTACAAGGTACAGAGTTGGTATTAAAATATTTTGTTTTCTCCAAAATATTTCTTAAAAAAAATTAAAAATTCAAAAAACAAATCTCAAAACTATTAAATTAATTTCCCCATTCCAAAAAACAAAAAAAAAATATTTTCATGCATATGACCATATTCTAAAAAATTTTCCAAACGTATTTTCATAAAAAAAAAATTGCATCTTTCTCATGTTTTTTTTTAAACAAAAAAATAGATATCATAACCAGTTTATGATTACCTGTTAGGATTTGGCTAAAATATCATAAACCCTTCACTAATCATTTTGTTCATTTTATATTAGGGTTTAGATGTAGACATTAATATTTGGAGATGTAAAACTACACAATAGAGTACATCCTCATATATTAAAGATACAAAGTGCAAAATAAATGTGAAACTAAAAATTAGACTTTAGAATGATTAGAATTGAACCCAATGAGGTAAAGACTCTCTCACGAAAATAGATCTGTCTTAGACCTTAGAAGAAGACCAATGAATAGAAACTTGACTTAGAAAAACAATCAAACAACAATGCAGCTTACCTTAGGTATGGTGCACTAATGGTGATGTGTTTTTCTCTTACACAACCAGTCCCTTACTTAGACTTTCGCATACCATAAGTTTCCTAGTAACCTTAATACTAAGTGGCGACTTCTAAATCTTAATCATAATCTTATGATTAAACCCAAAATTATTTCCTTTCTTAACAATATACCTCTCAAGAGGCTCATATAGGCTCACATCTTAAAGTGCGTTAGTCCTAATGTCGTCCTCACAACGATATCAATAAAACAAGTCCCCTACAAGAGTTGGATAACATTTAATGTTTCTTGAATATCCTTTTCTATTCAAATGGCACAAAGAAACAAGATTGTGTGCTTAAGTGACAAGTCTTACCCTTTTCCTTAGGAAGTTCAACGATGTGGAATAGGGGAAGCAATGGTTGACTCTTTGCATATATGCTAGCATTACGAAAAACCAAATAGGCTAGAAAACTTAATTGTTTTCAAACAACTTCTAGTAATGGCAAGTACTTCTTTAACTCTTGAGTTATATAAAAAAATCTACAACTGAAAGTCAAGAATTAGAGCTTATATATTTGATAAGTTGCTCCTAGGCAATTTTCTAACCATTATGTTGCGTATGGAAGTTATAAGAACAACAATAACACAAACAATATGTAAAAGATTTCATGAGCAAAAAGGATTATAGAAGTAAACTTTAAATTCATAGTTTTATTCTTTAAAAATAAATATAATGAAGTGCATTTCCCTCAAGGTTTACAAGACCTATAAATAGAACAGCAGAACCCTACTTCTATTAAAAAAACATCTAAATATCTAAAAGCATAAGAGAAATTAAAACATAATCCGAAAAAACATAAGAAAAGTAACAAAATCGGCACAAACAACTTCTAAGCATCATATTAATCATAACAAATTTTAGATTGGTTATTAACATATCAGAAATTTAAAAATAGCATAAGCCACAACATATTCATATACTTAATTATGAGAGAAAAAAAAAAAGCTATTTGTCATCAACAAATATGATAACCAAGGAAGTCAATTAGAAAATGTAGAATGAAGAAATACATCCTCCTCAACAAGATGAAAAAAATAATTAAAAAGTTAAGTAAGGAAAAAAGAAAAAAGGATTTTATCTTAATCTACCTAAGACTATTACATATACAATACAATACAATACACAAATTATGATTGCGATATGATTTTTTTTTTCCTATCGGAAACATTGTCAATCCATTATCAATATGAGTTTTAAATATCTACATATAAAAAAAGTGTTATATTTCTCAATGGATTATATGTTTGCCTTCCCCAGAGGAAAGACTTGATTCATGTTTAAAGAAAAATCTATTGTAATTTTTAGCGCCTATAACCTCTTGACCATCAACCTTTTAAATTTGAGAAAAAACACATTTTGCTTTGATGCAATTGTCCTCACAAAGGTACAAATGTCATGTTTGAGAAATAGAAAGTTTTGAGTATTTAGATAAAGATTTTTCAAATAAGATGGATGAAGTTAGTTTCATGGATTAATAGAATAGATCTAGATCCAACAAAAGATTTGATCATGTCAGCCCAAGTTAATAACTTAAAATTAAAGATAATAACATGAGATTTGATCGAACTTGAATTTTTTTAAGTGATTTCCACAACTAGGTGTCCTATGAGAAACCACTTTGTCATTTATTAGATCATTGGATCTCCAAATATTAGATTCAGATGATATTTTTTAGGTTAATTTTGTTATTTTTCTTTTTTTATTTATTTATTGTTTTATTTTGGAGTTTATGTTCATTTTCTTTATGCTTTTGTATTTTGATTTGTTTTCTAGTAAAGACATGGTTTTCTGACATGTTTAAAGATTTTGTATTTATTTTAAGGAAACATACATTATTAGATTTATTTTTAAAATTAAACTGAAAATTTAAGGTTTACATCTTTGTACATTAAAAAAAAAAACATGTTTTTTTTATATTTTGTTTATTGTTTTTCTAAGCCGAGGGTTCATAGGGAAACGAGGAAGTGCAGGAATAGGAGGCGTACTGAGAGACCCATAGGGTCGTTTCTTGTGCGTTTTCTGTTGCATGATTGAGGACATGGATTCAAATGAGACTGAAGTTTGCCCCATTAAGAAAGCATTAGAGATTAGTGTTCCCTCATCGTTGGCAAGTCAGCTTAATTGGGCTGTGGAATCAGAGTCGGTTAGCAGCCAGGCCATGGAGGATGCTGCGTCTCTTTAATTCTATTTCCATTAATGGCAACTCGGATATTGTGGCATGTCATTAGCAAAGCAGAGCTTGATTTCATAGCTAGCTTGACTATAAGTTGTTCTGTTTTTTTCCTTTATTTATTTCCTCTGTTTCAGCCACTCACTTGATCCCTACTTTCTATAGCTTACTTTTGAGTTACGAACAAGGAAACAACAAATTAAAGGGATTACAACCAAGCAACGAAGTCTAATGTAAGATTAACACTATTTTTGGCTAGTTGGTCTACGGCATGGTTAGCCTCAACTGTCTTCTTAACAATATATGGAAGCTCATAAAAGGTCTTCCAGGATCTTAAGCAACTTTGCCTCACTCGAATCAATAAAGTCAGCAGTGCAGGAGAAATAAAATATGAACGCACCACCAATCCCAGCGGGTCCTGTTTTCCCCCATTGATGCTCACTTGCATGGCTTGTTGGAAAAGACTTTCAGTTATTTTTATTAGCTTCAATATTACATTCTTTCGATTCAAAGCTCGTAGGGCACACATACATTAAGAAGAAAAGGAAAGAAACTTGAAAACCAAACAAGATACTAATTACACAGTTATATGCATGATATTGATTACCGCTAAGCAAATGGCCTAACTAGCCAGCTAGCTATAAGGCTAGATTAACAAGCTACCAGCGCAGCGGAAAGGACTATTTTCATATCAACAACGAGTACGTCGAACTCTTCAAAGACCATACAGGGGAAGATCCTCGACATCAACCCAAATATCTTGCCCCATCAAGATCATCACTTTTCGTTGAGCTCTAACCGTGTACCTACTGACCATGTCATTATCTTCATCTCTCTCCATGAAGAAGACAACCCTGTCTTCGGGAGCAAGGCCTTTCTGCTCTACAAAACGGTGCCAAGAAGAGCGTAGAAGAACGGGTTTTGGGTATGCTCCAGTCAGACGGGTTGACAGGCAGAACGTCCATTCATTATCAGTAGCATCGATTACTTCAAACTTCATCATATGGGATCCTTGAGGAAATGGAAAAGCCTCAAGGACATGGGTTGGAAATGAAAGAGTATGGCTTATATGGGTTGGTTTTAGTTTCTTCGTGAAGAGATGTACTTGTTCCATTCTTTTTCAGGAGATACAAGAGTTTCCGTGGAGAGAGAAAGCTAGGGTACTGGGTACAGAGATTGGCTGTATTAATAGACACTAGGAAACAAACTCAGAGGATGAGAGAGAGAGAGAGATGCTATGTAACTTATAGAGATGCGACCCCAATTTGTGTTTAACCAATCACTGGAGTGTAATTATTCCTAATAAATTTTGGGCTTTTAATTATCTTTATCTCTAATCAGTCATTAATAAATATGTGCATGTGATTATTGCAGTTTTAAACCCTAATTTCATTTGAACACAAAATTTGTCATCATAAAGTAGAAGTTTCGAATTCAAAAAAATCTTTTGAAGGTAAACCAATTGAGTTAAAAAAAAAAATCATTGGAGATTTAGTATTAATAATCCCCAATTGAAACAAGGTAATGAAATTAAGTTTGGAATGAATTCATATTTGATTGCGACAATATTTTAAATTGTATTTGGATGTATTTTTAGAATTATATATTTATTTTAAAAATTATTAAATGAATATATTTTTTAATAATTTTAATATACTATCCAACCCTTTTTTTATTTAAAAAAAATAAAAATATCCTACATCTTTTTTTTCTTTTTTTTTGGTTTGTTTTCATCTCCTTCTCGACCGCGTAAACCAACAAGCTTTAGAAAAAGTTTGTCGATGATTTAATGGCCGGCCAATCCAACGAGTGCGGTGGTACAATATTTCAGTGGCCCACGACAATAAGTAATTCCCAGCTGAGCTGTATCAGAGTGTGTTCTTCGATAGAGCAGTTTTGTGAGCCATCAAATCTCCCATATAAGTTAAAAATAGATTGCTCTCCATGTGATTGACTTAATTTAGAAGTCAAAAGGGTACCTATGGCTATGGCTAGGGATCTATAGAGATAGTGAAGTTGGGATTTGGTTTTTCGACATTTTATCTCCTAAAATAACTATTTGTAATTGTGACAATTAATGAAAAAGAGGGTATAGATTGTTGATTTATGCGTCACTAGTTTATATCAATTATTTTTATTAAAATAATAATATTTTTTAAAAGAGATATTCGATCCAACAAAATTTGAATTTAATTTAATTAAATAAATAAAATAATTAAAAATTTAATTGGATCAAACACGAATTAATATTTTATTATAAACAATTATGATTATAACGAAAGGGTTCACATTCACAATGGCCATGATCTCACTATCAGCTCTCGATCGTATTAAAGGAACTTTCTTTTATCCTTTGTTATGAAAGTCTTGAAAACTATATAAAATATGAGCACGACTTGGTCAGTTATTATATATTAATTATTAGAAGCTTCTTTGGACCTCTAGTATTTACGTATCGGGCAGAAGATGCGGGCAGTTTGAGAATGTATTTAAAATTATATTTTAAAAAAAAATTAATTCTTTTTAAAATTATTATTTTTTATTTTTCATATCTTAAAATATTAATATCAAAATTTTATTTTTTTAATAAATTATTATTTTAATATATTTTCAAACAAAATATATTTTAAAAAATAACTATTACTTTGCTCTCAAACGAGTCATAATTGTGCTCCTCGAATCTAAACATTAGTTCATTTCCTTAAGGAATTGAAACAAGAATTTCAGATTGTAAATTCTAGGTTATCTACGTGAATGAATATAATGCTAAGGAAATTAAATTAAAGAAAAAACAGGTGAAGACATTGTGTTGACTATAGAAATCAAGCTAGTACTATCTCAATTACTATGTACATGTAAGAGTAATAACAATTTAATTTATAAATCTAGCTAGCTATAGTTTTCTTCACTTCACTAATTAATAATATCGGATATCATTTTATATTTGATGTATAGTGTATTTTTGTATTTTTGTTATTTATTTCTGTTTAAGTTGGTAGGATATTTTCAAGTTACATTCCTAACAAACCTAACAATGATAGAAAATAAAAATATAGGCAAGAATAGAAATGGTATAAATTGTTTTTTTTTAATGAGTATTTTTAAAAAACAATATTAGTAACTATTTTAAAAAAAATAAGATTTTTATAATTTTTATAATTTTTGTAATTATTGAGTGAAAGCTAATTCCAAAAGTTAAATCTAGTAAATCCTATTAGATTTTATCAATTTTATATGAGTTAAGTTTTATTTTACTAATTTTTAAGTTTTTAATTTTATTTTACACGTTAAATACTTGATATAATTTGATTAGTCGTATTGGAAGAAGGCTGAATATTAGCCGATTCTTTAGCAATAGTTATCTGATACGTAAAGGATTAATTATACCAATGCTTTTAGGAAAAAAAATATACAGTTCTTATAAGATAAAGATTGACAGATAGATTGTTAGTTTCCTTTGTAATCATGGACTTCTATTGCACTTCTACTCACGCCTCTGCTGCGTTCTATATATATATGGCACATTACATAATAAAGATTACACTGCAAATTCCAAAGTAGCAACTCTGTTATCATATTCTCTGTTCCTTCTTTTCTACATGGTAATAGAGCAGGTTTCGATTGACCTGCATTTTACTTAAAGTTTTCTATGGAAGACTCTTCTAAATATGTTGGTGCTGATGACATCAACATATATTCTAACACATCAGAAGGAGAACAAAGTAATCCAAACCAATGTCTAGGTTCAATTTTGTTGAATGAACTCAACTATCTTCCTTGGTCAAGAGCTGTAACAATTGCTCTTGGTGGAAGGTCTAAAATTGGCTATGTTAATGGCCATATCAAGGCCCTTAACCTTTCCTCGCAGAACTATGAAACATGGCAATACAAGGATCAACTTGTCATGTCTTGGTTACTTAATTCTATGGAGAATAATATTGCTGAAATATTTAGTTATTCAGAATCTTCAATGGACCTCTAGGAGGCTGTGAAGGAGATGTATGGAAATCAAAACGATGCAGCTCGTGTTTTTCAAATCAAAAGAGATCTTGCTAATCTGCAGCAAGATGGCAAGACTTATGTGCAACTACTTGGAATTCTAAAAGGTATGTGGAGTGAACTTGCATTATATCGACCTCATACTGTTGATGTTGCAGTATTGAAAAAACAAGATGAGGAAGACAAGATATTCCAATTACTATCCAGTCTTGGTCCAGATTATGAAGACCTTCGAAGTCGAATTCTAATGAACTCTGATCTTCCATCCCTTGCGAATGTATGTGCTACAATGCAACGAGAGGAAGCTCGCAAAAAAATCATGAATCCAGAGCCAAGAATCACCTTGCCAGAAACCCATGTATTCGTTGTTACCAGACAGATGAAAAGTAATAAATCTTACAAAGGAAAACGACCAGATTTGAAGTGCACTAATTGTCATAATCTTGGACACACAATCGGGCAGTGTTGGATTCTTCATCCAGAATCAAAACCTAACTTTGAAAAGGAAAAGGGACTTCAAAAGGGTTATGGATATAAAGCTCACGTTGTTGCTCGCTCTACTGATGATTCTTCTCCAAGTAATGTAGTGAACTTTTCTACCAACTCGTCGCTCTTTTTAATGATTTTGCCAATTATCTTAAGGAAAAGGGTGATGCTAGCTTGACAGCCTCAAGCAATTCTGATTCTACAGCTATTCTTGGTAAGTTTGCTGGTTTCCTGGCAAACTCTGATCATCTATCCCTAGAGAATTTAGAAGGTATTTTGACTGCTTTTAAAACTGCTTTAGTTGCTAGTATTGTGCATAATTTTTGGGTCATCGATTCGGGTGCCTCTGATCACATAACAAATAAAATGACTAGCTTACATCATTTCAAAAAAATCACTACTCCAACTCATATTTCTGTTGCAAATGGAAAACATGTCCCTGTCGAAGGTAAAGGGAAAATTAAGTTGCTCTCTGAAAATATTGAGTCTTTGGTTTTATATGTTCCATCTTTTCCATTCCAATTGCTTTCCATTGGCAAGGTCACCAAAACACTAAATTGTCGTGTTATATTTGATTCTCACCGAGTTCTTTTTTAGGACCGCGCCACCAAGAGGATGATTAGTGAAGGTTTCTTTTTTCAAGGGCTTTATTATTTTTCAAATGATTCTAAACGTCCTTAAATTTCTACTCTTTCTTCCTTAGTCAGGATCAAGTTTATGGCATCAACGTTTAGCCCATCCTTCCGAGATTGTTCTTACAAAATTAATGCCCAGTCTAGATGCCAGAAACATCACTTGTGATACATGTCATCTATCAAAATCCACCAGACTGCCCTTTTCACCCTCTATGTCTAGAGCCAATGAGATGTTTGAACTTGTACACTCTGATGTTTAGGGACCAACTATTGAATCCTTTGATGGCTACAAGTATTTTGTTACTTTCGTTGATGATTTTTCTCGTGTAACATGGATATATCTTTTAAAATTCAAAAGTGAGGTTGTTGATGTTTTTAAGGATTTTCATATGCTAGTCATAACTCAATTTTCTAAGAAACTTAAAATTCTTAGATCTGATAATGGCACCGAATACATGTCTCAAAAAATGACACAGTATCTAGCTTCTCATGGCATTTTACATCAGTCTAGCTGTGTTGGTACACCCCAACAGAATGGGGTAGCTGAACGCAAAAATAGAGATCTGCTAGAAAAAACTCGAGCCTTGATGATACAAATGCATGTTCCCAAAACTTTTTGATCTCAAGGAGTATTATCTGCTGCATATATTATTAATCGGCTACCTAGCCGAGTGTTGTTTTTTAAATCACCACTTAAAGTTTTGCAGAAACAATCACCTGATGTATCACATTTAAGGGTGTTCGGTTGCACATGTTTTGTGCATATTCAGGCTTCAAATCGTGATAAACTTGACGCAAGGGCTGCTAAGTGTATTTTCTTGGGATATTCTTCAACCAAGAAGGGATATAAATGCTATCACCCTTATTCCCGAAAACTATTCATATCAAGAGATGTTCAATTTGAAGAAACTATTCCATACTATGTGAAAAATCAGAGACATCTTCAAAAGATATTTTTCCTCTTCCATATCCAGCTCCTGCAGACACGGTATCTCCCTATCTTACCTCCCGACTAGCAACACCCCATCATCAACCACTGATGAGCCCTCAGGTACAGAGAGCTTCGGTCAAATTATTTCAGAATCTGAAAAAGATCATGAACACTATGAACCCAATACAAATCCCGGTAGCAATATCCCTGTGTCTACTACAAGACCTTCTTCTAGCACAAGGGTTGCTAATCCTATTATGGCTAATCCTGAGGATGATTCCCTAAATAAGCAATATGAATTGGAGACTCATGTTATTCCTTTGCCACATACTCGCAAAAATCCAGTTCGTAATCGTGCTCCTCCAATTAAAATGCAAGATTTTGTCACATTTGCAGCAAGACATCCTATTTCAAATTCCCTTACATACAAACAACTCTCCCCTGATCATATAGCATATCTTTCTGTTATATCTAATGTTCAAGAGCCACGAAATTTTCAGGAAGCTAATATTCAAGATGAATGGAAACATGCCATGAATGATGAACTCCTAGCTCTTGCTCAGAATCAAACCTACAGTATTGTCAAACTTCCCAAAGGAAAACATGTTGTTGGCAGCTGGTGGGTGTATAAAACAAAGTTTAAATCTGATGGCACCATTGACAAACATAAGGCACGTCTTGTAGCTCAGGGATTTACTCAAACCTATGGAGTGGATTACAAGGAAACCTTTGCTCCCGTTGCAAAGATGAACACTGTTCGTGTTTTATTATTAGTTGCCGTAAACAAAGGATGTTTAATTTGTTAGATGGACATAAAAAATGCCTTCTTGCATGGGAACCTTGAGGAAGAAGTCTACATGAAATTGCCTCCTGGCCATCCTCAAGCTTCAGATCCTACCTTAGCGTGCCGACTTCACAAATCACTTTATGGTTTGAAGCAGTCTTCACGTGCTTGGCATGCTCAATTAAGTGCTATTCTTGAAGAGCTTGATTTCAAAAGAAGAAATAACAGTAAGGCTATATCACATCTCAAAGCCACCTTACAACATCACTTTCCAATTACAGATCTTGGCAGATTGAAGTATTTTCTTGGAATAGAAATGGCAGCTTCTTATAAAGGATTATTTCTTAATCAACGCAAGTATGTTCTTGATTTACTCAAAGATGCTGAGATGATGGATGCCAAGCCTGCCCCTACTCCATTGGACAGTAAATTGCAGCTTGCCAAAAGCAGTGAGCCCCTTCAATCCATTAATCACTACCAACATCTTATAGGTAAGCTCATTTACCTTACCATTACGCGACCTGATATAGCCTACGCAGTTAGCCTTGTTAGCCAATTCATGCATGCACCTACTATTTTCCATCTGAGTATTGTCAAGCGCATCATACGCTATCTAAAGGGTTCTATTGGACGTGGAATTGTCATGGCCAAAAATAGTCACACTCAGATAACCGGATACAGTGATTCAGATTGGGCTGGCAATGCTATTGATCGCAAGTCAACCACTGGCTATTGTATGTTTGTTGGTGGTAATCTTGTCTCTTGGCATAGCAAGAAACAACATGTCATTGCACGTTCTAGTGTCGAAGCTGAATATCGTGTCATGGCATCAGCTACTTGTGAGTTAATTTGGCTTAAAGGTCTCCTATCTAAACTGGGTTTTCCAAGTAGCATCCCTATGACCTTGTTTTGTGACAACCAAGCTGCTATGCATATTGCAGTCAATCCTGTGTTTCACGAAAGAACAAAACACATTGAATTTGATTGCCATTTTATTCATCAACAAGTTCAGTCTCAGATTATCTAAACTCATTACGTTCGCAGTCATGATCAACTTGCTGATGTGTTCACAAAATCCTTGACCTCTGCTCATTTTCACCGACTGTTGTCCAAGCTTGGATCAATTAATCCCCTTGATCCAGCTTGAGGGGGAGTATTGGAAGAAGGCTGAATATTATCCGATTCTTTAGCAACAGTTATCTGATATGTAAAGGATTAATTATACCAATGCTTTTAGGAAAAAGATATGCAGTCCTTATAAGATAAATATTAACAGTTAGATTGTTAGTTTCCTTTGTAATCATGGACTTCTATTCCACTTCTAAGCATGCTCTGCTGCGTTGTATATATATATGGCACATTACATAATAAAGATTACACTGCAAATTCCAAAGCAGCAACTTTGTTATCATATTCTCTGTTCCTTCTTTTCTACAAGTCGTGATTTTAAGAATTTATATTTTTGTGTAAGTGTAAGTATTCAATTGCACACAAAAAATAAAAAAGAAATCTACATGCAATCACTTTTCAGTACCCTCAAAGACTATCACTTCTTTGATTGTTGTATTTTAGCTATATATGGCCTTATAAAGACATGTATGTACTGCTTGCTCTTAATAGATAGGTCACACGTATTCTTAGGGGTATGATGATCTTGATTTGATTGGAAAACCAAGCTTTTATATATATATATAAAACTCATAAGAACCAAACAGTATAATTATGAATATGAGTCAATTTTTAAAGATATAATTTAACCGGTTAGATTCTGAGTTTGCTACATAAAGATCATCAGTTCGAATCCCATAAATTTCAGGGCCACTGAAAACTTATATGGTCGTTAACTTTAGGCCCGTGGAATTAGTAAAGATACGCGCAAGCTGATCAAGACATTCACGTTAATAAAAATAAATGAATACGAGTCATGAATACTAATTAAATTAAATTCATATTGATATCTAGCCTCAAACTTTAATTGTTTTAATCCTTGTAATAAAGTATCTAGACATCAATATCTCAAACAATAGCTACTATCATGATGATGATTATATCAGTCCAAACAACTTTGGCTCACATGGACAACTTTAGGTTTTTTTATTTTTTTTGGCTTTCCTAACATATAATATAGTTATTGTTCATAATTATCAATCGATGTTAATGTATACTGATTATTCCATAGATTTGTTCATAAGATGTTCTTATACCATTAGAGATATAGCTTCAATTCATAAGTGGATTAGTATTATATTTATTGCTCAAAGTTTCAAATATCTTAAATCATGCGATCGCAAAGACTTGTAGTTTGTATGTTTTGAGAAACAGGATTGGAAATAAGAGTAATGTAAAAAAAAAAAATTAAGTCACTTTTATTTATTTGTGAAAGAAATAAAAATAAAAAAAAACAAAGGAAAAGGAGAGGAAAATAAATCTTTGAGTTTCTTTTTTTTATAAACACAAGTTTGATTCCTGCCCAAATTCAGAGAAAATTGAAGTAAATAAAAAAATTGATAGATTATTAATTTATTTATTTTTAATGTAAATTATCTATTTAAAATTTGATAAAAAGAAACTTGTTCTTCATATACCAAAGAAACTTATTTTCCACAATCATGCATGCTCTCATTGCAAAAAAAATAATAAGGTTTAACAGACCATTACTTCTTTAATAAGTAACTTTGCTGATTCGAAAAATAAATAAAAAAGACTAGTAAAAAGTTATCCATGCCATTAGACGTCATAAGCGTGGAAAAAACTTGAACGGTTGGTTTAGCGCCTGGAAATCTCGAGGAACGTGCCGACCGGGAAGTTTCCTCGATCGATCCTTCCACGACTAAGTCTATTTTATGTGGAACCCATGGACGAAATTTGTGGCCATAATTTTTTAGGTTTCTCAGTTAAGTAAAAACATGGACCCCCGAGGGCCAGTAAAGGTAACTAGCTAGGGAGAAACCCAGGGAATAAATATCCCATGCTAAAATTAATTATTTCTATCGGCTAGCTTGATGCTCAAGCAAGACATGACCATTGATCTCACACAATTCTTATAACCGTTCGACATAAAGATGACGTTGTTAAATGTGTAGTTAGCAAATTAGCATAGCTTGGATTAGATGAGGTTGTTTCCATGCCTGTATTATAAGACTCCCAAAGTTGTTGTTTTAGAGTTTTTTTTCGTTTTTTTTATTATTTTAAATTCATGTTTTTAATTAGATTTGAGATATTTATTTAATTCGGGATTTATTAGTTATAAATATTTTTATATGTTATTGATATACAATTATTGACATGCACTTGAGCGTTTGGAAACGCCGACAAACCTACATTTTAATTTTTTTATTTTTTGTTAAAAAATAATTTTTTATATGTTTTGGATCATTTAAATGCATTAATTTTAAGATGATTTTTAAAAAAATAAAAAAACATCATTTTGAATGCATTTTAAAATGAAAAACACTTTAAAAAGCAACCGCAACCACATTATCAAACAAGCTTATATGTAATTTCAATTTAATTTTATAGTTTGTGAAACCTAAACTTTTCTTTTTTTCATTTTCATTATACAATAAAAAGATTAATGAAGCATAGAGTGACTTGCACTATATATATATATATATATATATATATATATATATAGTGCAAGTCACTCTATGCTTCATTAAATATATAGTCTTGAAGCATATGATACTTTAACATTCTAGTTTTGTACAAAAGGGAAAGACAAGTTTGTTCATTCATGGAGATTGAATGCAACAATTCTTGTATTTTTTCAAAATTTTATTCATACGTGGATTAGCAATAGTGACTGTATATAATTTGCATCTGCAAAAAAGTATGATCTGACTATATATGTTCTTGATTATGATATTTTGTTTTTGGCCCAAAAGAAGGGGCTAAAAATTAAAAAGCTAAAAATGTTGTGGTTGTTATTTTTAGTGCTGCTGGACATAATTAATTAATTAATTAGGTTAAATATCAATTGAATGAATTCCAATTTCAACTTTATATCCCACTGTAGGTTCATCGAATCTCATGAAATGCTACTATCATAGTTTTAGAAATTTATTCAGTTAGAATATGTCATCAATAGAAGCTTTTCAGAGAATGGGGTTTCCTCGAATTCAAAAAAAAAATGAAAGAGTTAATTCAGGTTAACTTATTTAATAAACAATCAATGAATTTTAACTTGATTTTACTCGAGTAAACCTGATCACGAGTTAACCCAAATATTTTATCGGATCAATTCTTTATCTCATCTTTTCAACTTAGAATGGTATAGACACCATTTTAAACCAATCCTAAGTCGACCTACCATGACAATTCAGGTTTTATAATAGAGGCTACAATGCAAACTACTTGAAATATTATAAATTAGACCCAATATGAACACTGAAGTGCCTTCCCTATTCTTTTCTTTTGTATTTTTTTTTCCTTTTGATTTGATCCTTTTAAGATCTCATTCTATAAAATAAAAATTTCAATTGAATTAGAAAAACAATTTAAAGTAAGATTACCTAAATGTAAAACATGAAGAAAATTTATGGTCAGTCTAAAAACATTTATAAATCTTATTTTGGTTTAAGAAAATTTTATTTATTATTAATCTCTGAGTTAGAGAAAGAAGAGATAAACACATCAAATAACAATGAATGAGAGAGAAATTTGTCATTCGATCACAATCCGACCAAAAAAAAAAAGATCTTTGTGTTAATGGATTTCTCTTCTCGAGAGAAATACATTAGAGCTAGTCTTTTCCTCTTAATAAATCAAGGAAGGTAGATCAAATTTAATTTTTGTTTTATGAATTAAATTGTTATTCTTTTTTTAGTGATTTTGGAGTTGTTGGATGGTTTATTGTATTTTTGACATGTTTTAAACTATATTTTCCTATTTTTTATCCTTTTGTTTTGTTTTGTTTTTTTTTTTATCGGGTTTGCCCTCTATTTTGTTTTTCAATTTCACTCCTACTATTTTTTTAATCTATAAATAGTATATCAAATTACAGATTTTTTTTAATTTCACCCCTTATGATTTTGTAATCTTTCAAATTTGGTTCCCATTCTTTTAATTGCAATTTGTTTTGTTTAGGATAATTTTTTAAATTTTATTTTTTCAAATTTCATCATCCTTGGGTTTTTTCTATCAAATTTTATACTCATTCTTTCTTTTTCTTTTTTTGCTTTTGCAAGTTTTTTTAATTAATATTTTTTTTACAATTTCATCCTTCAAAATTAAATTGATTGAGAATTAAGCTTCTTAATTGAACATGGATCTATGATTTCACGAGTTATAACTTTTAGAGATTAGACTGAGTTTAAGAGGTTAGATCAAGTTTGCTTGTTTTTCTTCCTTTTTTTAAGCAAATGTTTTCTTATTTTTATCCTTTTTTTAGTTTCGCTTTGTTATTTTTTATTATTTATCTTCTATTGAGTTATTCATGAGTTCATAACCAAGATCACCAGTTTTAAATGTTAACGAAGGTTCACTTTTGTTTTTTAAAATTGATATATTTCAATTTCATCTTTCAAACTTTTTTCCTTGCATTTTTTTCTTCTATGAAATTATCTCAATTTTATGCTCATGGTCGCGGGGTCTTCAAGTTCACCTAATATAATAGGGTTTTTTTTATTTATTTTTTTACAGCTTCTCCCTGCAACACTGATTTGTTTGATAATTTGGATAGGCTCAGATCTGGTTCTTTTATATTTTTTTCGTTGTTGTTTTTTTTTGTTGGTTTATTTATTGTTGTTATATTTGTTTTCATATTAATTAAATTATTAATTGATACAGTGACTCAGGATTTGGGTTTCTCTTGCCCTAGCATTTTTTTTTAATGTTGAAAAAAACATTACCCAGCATACAGCATAACGCGGGCAACAAATCTAGTAAAGGTTCTAGAATTAATAGTATTGAGATTAATTTTTAAATGACTTTAATCCATAGATGTTAGATCTAGCTAAAGATCCAAGTATTTGAGTTATTGGATGAATTTAAAATGAGGTTGTTTTAGTAGTTTTTTTAACAAAAATAATGTTGTTTTGAAAAAAAAAAAACAGTAAATAAAAGTGAAATAATATTGTTTTAAGCAAAAATCTTTTGAAAAAATATATCAACCTCGTGAAATCTCACTCGAGTTGATCAGATCAACATCAACCTTGCTATTAGTTAACCCACTAGATTACAGGGTTTAATTAGGACAATGTCTGGTTCGAAAAAAACAACACGATCTAGGTTGGCTTCGCTGAGTTGACCACGACAAGCTAAACCGGGATTAATAAATAATTACCTACTAGGACAAGGCTAGGCTTAATAATTATACTTTAATATAGAAGAGGTTTCATAAGTTCAATTGGACACAAATAATGAATCTAAATTGTCACGTTTAGGGGGACACAAATGATGAACCTTTGTATGCATAGTTTTGAAACTCAGATTGGCCCGGCAGTTGACCCGAGTCCAGCTGACCTGAGCCTGGGACTGGTACGGGTCTAAGTAAAAACCCGTCAGGGAGTTGGTCAGGCAAAACCCAGTTGACTCGGAACCCGGGCAACCCAGGCAAACTCGGCTGAGACTCAACCCCTTTTTTATATATACATAGCTATAAAATGATGTTGTTTTGGCCTTTTAAAATGCCAAAACAATGAAAACAAATGATGCAATTACAATTGCAGACAGAGAAAAAACCTAATTAAAGAAAAAACAATTTCAATCACATAACTCCTTTTTACCTTCTATTCTCAATTAAAAGAGAATGCCTATTTGTGGTCAGGAAGCGATTGATGGGAGAGGGATAAGAGAGGAGAATTGTATTTATTGATGGAGAAAAAAGAGAGAAGGTTGATGAAAGGGAGAGCCTTTGGAGGTTTATTGACCTAGTTATCAAAGAAGTTATTGTTAAAGCTTATTGAAGCCATCATTGATAAAATTTTGATGGGGTTTTTAGGTTTTAGGTTTCTGGGTGTTAAAAGAGAGCCTAGTGAGGTATGAAGGTTGAAAATGGAGGATTGTTAGGGAAAAGATAAGGAGGGGAGATGGTGTGAGATATCAACCTACCTTATTTGTGGTGAGCCTTCAATGTCCCCTCTTTTCTAGTCAGTCTTCTTATCATATCAATCTTGACAAATAAGACTAGTGGTTCTAAATCCAAAGTCTCTAGGCGACTGTTGGGTTTGGATGGCCGAAATCCACTTATGAGAAAGGACAAAGGGGGCGGTAAAATTTTTTATTTATTCATGGAAAAGTTGCAATTTTTATATATGAGTATTTTATTCGTTCAATGAAAAATAATGATAAATTTATAAATAATTAAATAATTTTTTATTTGATTTTTTTAGTTGACCCGGGTCAACCCATCTGACCCGTGACCCGATCATTAGACTAGGTCAGGTTTCAAAACTATGTTTTTATGTATTCAAAAATTACCCTTGCATCTTAATTGTTTTAGGTTCAACTAGATATGTTGCTCGCTTGTAGTGGTTTAAAAAAAAACTTTATATAAAAAAGTGATAGATTAAAAAAATTAAAATCTTAAATCATTGGTTAAATTGATAATTTAAATAATATGAAAAAAATAATAATAAATAAACTCATAAAAAACAATGAAAAAAAAAACACTCAGACTTATTCGGATTATTAAACAACCCAATACTAACCTAATTGAAGAAAAACCAAGAAAAAAAACGAGTCAAGCTTAAAAAATAGAAAACGTCAGCTTCAAAAAGGAGGGAAACACCAGGTGAACCTCTTAAACCTAGTCTAATCTAAAATACTTGCAACTTGTTAAATAATGGATCCAAGTTCAATCAAAAAGGTAAAATGTCATTCAGTTTAATTTTAAAGGATGGAATCGCTGAAAAAATATTACTAAAAAAAACTTGCAAAAGAAAAGGAACAACAAAAACAATAATGGGGTTAAAATTTGACAGAAAAACAAACTCAATGAGGATGAAATCTAAAAAAAATATATCCTAAAAAAAAAATATTTAAAAGAATTAGAATCAAATTTGAAAGATTAAAAAAATTATTCTAGAGTAACCCAATAGAATCAAACAAAAAAAAAAAATAAGAGAACAAATATTTAAAAAAGAGAGTTAAACCATGAAAAATAACAAAACAAAAGTTAAAAGGGATAGAAAATAAGAAAATATCAATTTCGAAAAAGGAAAAAACACAGAGCAAACCCGATAAATTTTTTAAACCTGGTCTAAGCTCTAAAAATTGCATCCGGTGAACTTTTTTACCCAAATTCAATTAAAAAGCATCATTCTGAACCAATTTAATTTCAAAAGATAAGATCAGTAGAAAAATATTAATAAAAAAAATGCAAAACCAACAAAAAAAATGAGGATAAAATTTGATAGAAAAAACCCAAGGATGATGCAATTTAATGAAAAAAATAAAAAATAATCTCAAATAAAATAAATATCAATTAAAAAATAGGGACCAAATTTTAAAGATTAAAAAAATCATATGGGTGAAATTGAAAACATCTATAAAAAAAAAAAAAAGAGCAAACCCGGACAAATATCCTAAACATGGTCAAATTTCAAAAAGCTCGCAACCTATGAAACCCTGGATCTGGGTCCTATAAGTTTATTATAAGTCAATTTAAAAATATAAATTTTTAAAATTTATCAAAGCAAAACAAAAGATAACAAAAAAAGCCTTGAGCGGACCCGGTAGTCACCCAGAGTCAAAGAACACATGACCTAGGACATGAAATTGAGATGATCCTATAAATAAAAAGGTAAAAAAATATCGGCAAAAATAAAAATAAAAAAATGCTTTAAAAATAACAAAAGTCAACTCGAGCTAATCCTTCAAATATATTACTCAGATTCATGAGACCGAGGTGGGCCTCATTAATGGCAAATATGAAAAAACAAAGAAGCAAGATTCTTAATTAAACAAATATTGAGGAATGAAATTCAGAACAAAAAAATCAATTAAAAAATGCAAAACAAAAACAAATTGTAGTTAAAAGAATTATGACTAAATTTGATATAAAAATTAAATGAAATTAAATTTTTAGGGAAAAATTAAATGAAATTAAATGTTTAGGGATGGAATTGTAAAAAACCAATCCATTAAGAAAATGATTTAAAAAAAATAGCAATTAAAAGAATTAGGACCAAATTTGATATAAAAATTAAATGAAAATAAATGTCTAGAGGTGGAATTAGAAAAGAAAACAAATCAATCAAGAAAATGATTCAAAACAAATAGAAATTAAAAGAGTTAGAACCAAATTTGAAAACAAATTAAAAAAAATCAAATGACTAGGGATGAAATCGAAAATAAAATCCAATTAGAAATAATTAATGTAAATAAAACAAATCCAAATGAGAGAAGAAAGACTGAATTAAAAGAAGAAAAATAAATTAAAGGACTAGTATAATTTTTTGTATGGTCAGCACGTAATCTGAGGAAGAAAGACAAGGAAAAGAAAGAAAGAAAAGAAAAGCAATTTTAAGCCAAACTACGCCGAACCACCACACACGCGCCACCCAGAGCGGAAAAGGACATCGAGACGAATAAAATAATGCAGCAGAATCACGGGTACAATCATCAGAACCAGCCGCACTTGCCGCCAGAAGGGGGCGGAGCGGCAGCCTTGCAAGGCACGAGTTAGCAGTTATTTTTTTTATTATTATTATTTGTACAAAACCAAAAATATCCTTAGGACTATACAACAATAACAAACAAACAATGATGAAAATACAACCAAGCTCCTAAAGCCCATGCTAGAAAATTTGAACGGTAAAAATAATATAGTATTTTTATTGTTCTATCAAATATGAAAATACAAAAACATCCTTGTACAGAAGGCATTGGATTATTTTATTCAAGGATTACATTAGTAATTTTACTATGCATTAAAAGACACAATTACCAAAATAAATTAGCACAATCCTTAAAAAACATTTATGTCATTGTTAAAATATCATCTTGCCACGAAGTAAAGACATAAGATAAAATGATCAAGGGGTAATATAGTAATTATAATAATCAATGAATAGTAATTTGTGTTTTGAAACACAGAGATTAGTTTGTTAAGGGTAAGGTTTTAAGTTAATTTCTAAAACAAAATAAGAAATAGTCCACGTTATTGATGTGTTTTCAAGTATCATGGTTTTTTTTTAATTAGTGTTAACAAATTGTTTATATATATATATATATTATATATATATATATATCAATTTATTTATTTTTAATTTATTTTATTATGTATAAGCATCATCTTTTTATTTTTTTAATTAAAAAAATAAAAAATTGTTATTGCACATAATAAAATAATTAATAAATATAAATAAATAAATAAAATATTAATACTAATTGCATACAAAAATGGGAAATTAGTCTTTCTAATAAAAGCAAAAGATAGATGTGTATACAAATATGTTATCTAAACCATTTGTTTTGTTTTATTTTATCTTATAAGTTAATTTTAGTCGTTGCGAACAAATGATATTTTCTTTTATAAATGTACCATGTAAATACAACTTATATAAAATACTAGAGAAAAAAAACAAAACAAAAATTACAATAATTTCTTTGAAGTATTATGAAATTATAAAAAAAATAAGAATATTAATTATTATTTTAAAAAATTCAAATTATACAATTTAAAAAAAAATAAAGAAAGGGTATTATAAAAACTTATTTCTCAACTTCTTTTTATATATAAGAAAAAAAAAAAACTAAAAGATACTACAAGTATCTCAATATGCTCATTTCTAATTCTAAAACTCTTTAATCACTCTTACAAAAAAATAATAAATTTTTATCTATCTTTTTGTATCATGGTTAAATAAAAACTACACCTCTATTAAACTCTTCTAGCAAAGATGTTTAGTATTTTTAGTTACTGAATGTGACCATCCAAGTACTTTCCCTCTCCTTCATATTTTCAATGATTTTCTCTCAACTTCTACAAACTGAACGTGGAAAAATAAAATTCAACTTGAAATATTATCTTGTAAAATCAGAGCATGCAAATTCGAAAAAGTAGGGCAGTCAAGTATGTATAATGTAGGCTCAAACGACCTATGATCTAAGCAAAATCAACGGAGCAGAGAACCACATGATTCTGTAAACCAAAGCAACCTGAGCAAAGTATCAGGTAAACTGAAAGCCCTTCCCAAACCTGTGCATAAGCAATTGCACCCAAGATAGCTCTTCTCATCATTTAAACAGAGCAGGAAGCAAACATGGATTTCACTGAAAAGATTTTACAAGAAAGCATTTCCTATGAATAACATTACAGACAATGCATACATATCGACCCTAACGATCCTTCACAACATTAGATTCCAAATAGTGTATCATCTAAATGGGTCAGAAATGAATACAAATTTCCTGATTTCTGATAACTTGAACATACAGGAGAGGCCAAAATAGGAACCTCTTTCTTAGTTATCACCTCCGGTGAGTCATCTGCCTGATCAATGACCACCAGGTGCACATGAAGATATTAATCAGATTAAAAGAGAACAAGAAAGAAGAGAAACAAAATGTGAGAATCAGGTGGAGAATAGGATGAAAGCTGGCCTTTATCCCACTCAACGGTAACAACAATTATGGTCATATGGTAACAGCTAGACTTTGCAAGCCCAACGCAGGAAAAGTAGTGGCACATCAAATCTCATGGCTAAAACATGTCTAAATGCGGAGTGAACCAGTCACAGGGTCTCGGCTAGAATTGGCATTCATAGAGAGGTTTGCAAATTGGGAGTCCAGGTCCCTGCTGTTACTACGGCGATGGCTAGAAGGTTTCATTTGCTGTGGCTGCTGCTGCTGCTGCTGCTGATACAAGGCTCGTAGCCTTCCAATCTCCCTCTCCAGAACTTCATGCTCCACTGAAAACACACCTCAAAAAGTTTAGGAGTAAAAACATGAGAAGGAATATATACATAAAAGCATATTCATTCATGATGAACGATAAACCCGTTCTCAATCCATTATCCTTTTTATCTCAGTCATCTTGCTACATCACTTCTATACCCTAAAATCTTCAGAATAGAACTAAATAGGCCTAAAACTAAGTAATTGACTCTTTGCATTTTTATATGCTAGCATTATGAAAAATAAATAGGCCTAAAACTATAATTTTTCAAACAGCTTCTCACAAGGAGAACCACTTCTTGACTCTTAAGAGTTATAGAAAAAAAATCTACAATCAAAAGTGAGAAAGATAAAAGGACAATATTTATCAACACCTTAACTGTCAAGAAGTCAATAATTAGCACTTACAGTATTTGATAAGCTGTTCCTGGGCCAAATTTTCTAACCGTTGCTTAAGAGCTTTATTCTCCATGCTTAGAATAAGATTTTGCTGATTGACAAATTCGAGCTCAGCTGAAACTTCTGATCCTTCTGCCTGTGAGATACATTATGACATCATAAAATCTTGCAATTCATTCAACACTCTTACAAATTAAATGGAAATTACACCTCACAGGCAGCTTCTGCAGAGATAGAGATACTTGCCTGCAAAGCTTGTACATTTCTTTCCAGCTCAGCTATGTACTGAAGTTTACGGACCCTGGAGCGCTGGGCAAACTGCCTGCATTAGATATCATTTTAAGTGTTATAGACAATAGTATCGCTTTTCGACTCATTGTAGAGTACATGAACTTTCTCGTTTCTGCATATCATTCATGTTACAAGTAACTATTCTAGCTTCTACAAACAGGTCTCTAAAATAACTACCAAACAGCAACATCTACAGTCAGACATCATACCAAATTTTAGATTGGTTATTTACACATCAGAAATGTAGAAATAGCATAAGCCACAGCATATTCATAGATCAGAGAAAGAAAGATATCTGTCGCCCACAGATATGATTACCAGGGAAGTCAAGTAGAAAATGCAGGAGGAAGAAACACATCCTCCTCAACAAGATGAAAAAAAAATGTTAAAGAGTTATGTTTAGGAAAGAATAGGACCTTATCTGAATCTACCCTAGACCAGTACACAATTCTTCACAACTGAAAGCACCGAGAGTTGGTCACAAGTTCATATACAGTAGACAGAATGAACTGTGATATGGAATTTTTATTTTTTTTTTCCTTTTGTATTAGTCAATTCGTTTTGGAAACTTTTTTCCTTCTTGAGCTTAATACTGTAAGGATTATTTGGTGCTTTATTTTAGTAGGGTCACAAGTGCGTTGAGTCTATGGATATCATACTTGTAATGCTTCATATTAAGAATCAGTGTCATGAATCAGCTCTCCAGTAATTATGCTTTAAGGTTGTGTCATGCAATCTACCTACAGAAATAATTGATCAACATAATGAAATAATTGAAATAATTACATTACCATTGGTAATGCATCCTTACAATAATACACATTTGGACACCAATAATGAGGCTTGATCCATCCAGTGCATCAAAGAAATATGCATTGAACACAGAAAGGAGAGGAGGGCACTAGCAAGATTAAATGATGACACCAATAACGTGATTTCATTCATGCTCCATGTCCACGTAATATATCAAAGTAAGCATGAGGTATTGAATAATGAAGACGAGTAACAAAGGACATACTGTTTAGCACGTTTTGTATCAGTGTCTGATGCAGAAGACTTGGAATTTGAACTGTCCTTTTTTTCTAATGAATTTTTTGGATCATGTGGACCATCGAGTGGATCTTGCTTTTCACTCTCCGAAACACAATCTGCTTCCCGTGGGGCACATGATGATCCTGAACTCTGCATGCCAGCATTCTCCCTGACAGAGGAAAGACTACTTGGAAAGGTAGGGGCATTTAAAGATGAATCCCAAACCCTATTCTTCTGTTTTCTCAAGTTCATTTCAGAATAAAGAGAAGCTTGCCTGACATCTTGGTGATGATCAAAGTCATGAGATCCCCAAGAAGGTATGGACATCACATTTTTATATATGCAGTCATCCTGTTCTGCATAATCTATGTTAGAAGCATTAGCTACATCTATATACGCAAAGGAGTCACTTGATGAACGCCTATGACCTCCTCTACGAACAGGTGTCTCTGGCTCATTAAGAAGATCATCAAGCCACGAAGGCTGCTCCTCTATGAAGAGAGTCTCAGAAGAAGTTCGCTGATGATGTGTGTTTCCCCCTCTATGCTTTTGAGCAGTTTTTGATCCAAAACTATTGCTGGGAACATGATCAATGTAAGATGGCGAAACACTAGGAAAAGGACTTTTTGGAGGAAGTAATGGATGTTTCCCTGAGTACATCAAATTTCTTATGTTCGCTGACCCCTTCGAATTTGCCATAGCCAAAGCACTAACAGTACCTGTCAAGGAATTAGATATAGAAAACAAATCAGGGTTTTTAATGGTAATTTGGTGAAATTATCTAATGTTTTATGGTCTCTCAAACACATCCACACAGAGGCCTCAAAGAGAGTAATACAGATAACATCACAAAATATTTCGTAAAACCCATATTCTCTAATAAAAGAAACCACAATGAACAAGAAGGGGACAACATCTATCCACCAAAATCTGTTCTCTACATTTCTCAATACATTCAAGGCACGCATGATAACAACAGCATACCAGATCAAAAGCAGGAAAAATAAATAAATCAGATGTCACAAATTCAGCAATGAACTTTAATAATCACCGGTTACCATCCATTGGATTTTGATGATCAAAGATTTACGCTGACCCTCTTAATAAGACAAGGTTTCAAAGAGTAAATCGGACCTGAAAGCAACTCGTGTGCTATCTTTCCTAATTTAATCAACTTTCTTATGTTCAATTTCATCAACCCTTTTGGTCATGTTGGTGCCAGGCCAACATGCAGTCTTACAGAGACTAATTTTACCACATTTAATAGAAAAATCAACAAGGCTATCAATCCAAAACCAAAAGGATATAATAAAATTAAAAAGAACAATCCAGAAAAATGTAAACAGCAATTCCTTGCAGCATCTCTCACAACTTAAAACTTAAGTTAACAACAGAATACTCAACAGAAAAACACTACATTACAGCCCTCTGATTGTAGAGTTTTTCTTGTTTGGTTGCCACGAAAAGGAAAAAAGATTTCAGTATGACACTCTACTAAACAAACTTATTGATTTTCGTCAATCTGAATGTAAAGTTCACGTTTTTTCAGCTCCCCAGGAAAAAAAAAAAAAAACCTCAAATAAAAATAGCAAATTTCTCTTGATTTCCTAATTTTCTTGGCAACCAAACAAGAAAAGGTCTACAATCAGAGGCGTGCAATATCAGAAACATAAAAAAAACAAAATTTGTGATTCGTTTTTAAAAATTATTGCAATGTGTTAAAAAAAAAAAAGAGCTAAATTGAATCAGAATCTCAACTTTTCTTTATGAAAATCAAAATCAAAAACAGATTCGCTAAGACGCAAAAAAAAATAATAAATAAATAAATTACCTTTTCGTGGATTGAAGAAATTAAGATCTCTAAATGCAATTCAAAACAAAGAGAAGAGAAATCAAATAAGCTGAACAGTGTCTTTCTAATTTAGGGTTTTTTCCCCTTCAATGCAAAGGAGACCTCTCTCTCTCTCTCTCTCTCTCTCTCTCTCTCTCTCTCTTGTTCAAATGGGCTGGATTGAAAATCTAGACATTTGGAGTTATACTCTCTTTATATTTCACTTTATGCTATTATTATTCGGAAAAATTACAGCAGTATTTTATTTTATTTTCGACGTAAAAGATATTTGTGTATTCATTTAAACCTGTTATACTCCTCAAACGATTTTAAAAACGCATCTTCACATAAATTAATATATTTAAAATAACTTAATAAATCCTTATAAATATTAAATAAATCCTTGGTGAGATTTCAAAAGTAAAAAAATTATGTAAATCCCTTTTTTGAGTAACTGTTATTAGTGTTTGTTATTTTTTTTATTATTTTTTTTTTAATGAGATGCATTTTTATATCAATTTACTTATCATTAATGCTAAATCTCTCTCTTAAATATTTTTAAAATGCATTATATATTAGTTTAATGCATTGATTAAGAATAATATATTTCAAAAATAGTAAATTCAAGCCTAGCCAGAAAAACTTAGGGCAAAACGTTATGATGTGGTGGTGCATGACTGTCTTTAGGGCATGAACTGGATCCATGAAGGCCAATGAAGCATGTAGCTTAGCTGGCATTGAGGGTGGAGGTGCCATTCTCATTTCTTAAAATAGGAGTAATTCTTATGAAGTCAAAAACTAGCTGTGATTGTTGTTAGTTTATGGTTTAATGGGCGTGTGCATTGCAATCAAGACGGACAATGTGGTGTCTCATTGAGCTTATTCAAATATAAACTTTGTTTTGGGAAAGAAAAAAAAACGGGTTTTGTTTTGGGAAAGAAAAAAACAAGGGATTTTGATTTGGGGTTTTTTTGGGTTGACTGGTTGTGGTTAAATCTAGGTTTTTGATCAGATTATATCAAATTAATTTTATTTATTTTTTTGTATAAACTCGACCTAGCTTAGATCGTCATTTGTTGGGATTACAGGTTAACTCATTGTGTCAGGTTTTAAAATAGTAATTTTTGTTATAATTTAAGTGTATTTGTATATTTTCAAAATAAAAATTACAAAAAAAAACATATCACAATCTCTTGTATTTCAAAACAATAACTAAACATAATCTAAAACACATAAAATAAATATTTATTTATAATATTTTTTTTAAGTGAATTTATGTTATCGTCATTACTTTTTTCTCCAAACAATAATCAAATATTTTAAGTAGATATGACTAAATATAAAATAAAAGTAAATGATGGGATATTTTTAATAAAACATGAGATGAGGAGGCAGAGTTAATTACGCGTAAAGGGTTTGCAAGTTGGTGATAGAATATGATAATTATGGTTAAAATAAAAGAGAAGGAAAGAGAGGGACAGCACATTATTATAATATTAATAAAGTGGTGAAGAAGCCAACCGGCAGCACCCACAAGTGCACAAGCAGACAGCAAAACTCCATACCTATAAAATCCAACATGTCTCCAACCCCCAAGATTCTATGCCTCTTGTTGGGATTACAGTAAAAATACATATGTTTTTTAAATTTTATTTATTTACATTTTCTCATCGTTTTGATGATTTAACATTTAAAAATAATTTTTTAAAAAAATATATTAATTTAATATATTTATAAATAAAATATACTGTAAAAAACAACAACCGCGATCACCTTCAAAAACACACTATTCACCTTTAAAACAATGAATAAAAGTGCTGCCTACCGCAGCCTCTTGCTCTTGGTGTATCCAATCAATACAGATTCCTGGACGCATCTTGCTCCGGTTTAATGACAATAAAGGCTTTTATGGTATAGATTTTCAATAAAACGAGACATGTAATTCCAATTTGATGAGTTTTTGGATGCTTCTCAGTTAATTAGATGTTAAGACAACATCAGTCCCTTTATCTGAAATCAATCCAGTTTTCTGTTAACTTTTATAGACACGTGAAATTTCTATGGATTCCAATTTTTTAAAGGAAACATTTTAAAATTTAAAATGAAAAATAAATTACTAAAAATACTTTTTTTATTTATTTAGGCTGATTTTATTCTTTCCACAAGAAAATTACTAAAAACACCATTTGATAGCTGAAGTTTAGAAAGCGTGTGATTAATCAATACATCCCACAATTTATTGAGAACAATTAAGTGTTGTGATGGAGATCAAAGCTGGATTTGTAGTAATTTTTAAACTTATTTTTCAAACCAAAATCATAAGCTCACATCTCAACTTCAACTTTACATGATGGTAAACATTAATAATTTCAATGTGTTGATTGGAAGCAACAAATCAAGCTGAGATCACAGGCATTGTACCCCCTCCACATAAATACGGTGGGTTTAAAATTATAATAACAATAATAATTTAAAATATTTTTAGTTTTAAAATATATTAAAATAAAAAAAATATTTGTTTGACATCGTTGTCAAAATATATATATATATATTTTAAATATAAAAAAACATAATTTATAACACATTTTCCAAACACTCTTAGTTGCTCTCAATTTACAGAGCATGACATCAGATTGTCCGACCGCCTCTAAAGATACTAGTTGCGAAAAACAGTGCAGCCTACATGCCGAACATATATACATAAAGGAAGAAATTGCGTTGTGTTTAGGAATGTGGTTAATATGATTGTTGTTGTTTTTTAAAGTGATTTTCACTTAGAAAAGTATGCTAATAATATTTTTTTAATTTTTTAAAAATTATTTTTAAAATCAGCATATTAAAATAATTTGAAAACATCAAAAACATATTAATTTAAAATAAAATAAAAAATAAAAAAATTTCATTTTTTTTCGGAAATGCTTTTGAAAAGCACTCCCAGGCCTGAGCTTAGCAGATTAATTATCTTCTTTAGGCAATCAAATTGTCAAAACGAAACCCATTAGCATTTTCTCTGGATTGCTAGGAAGTCTAACTTCTATGTTCATGAACTTGTCACCAGTACAAACATCCAGGTTCAGAATGAGAAAGCTTGTTCAAACTAAAGCAATTACATCAGATGTCCAGGCAAGTACTTGGAAAGGTCTAATCAAATGAGTTTCAGCCACCCCGAGCTTCCCTTCTCGTGGCATCGTGAAGCAGATCAACATCCACACCCTCTGGAGGAAGTTGAACATATCTCACTACTGATCCCCTTATGAAACAGTTCCTGACAGAAAGCTGAAATTTAACACAAAATCATTAGATCCAGCTTAGCACAATCACAGGAAAATCCCAAAAACAAACAGGACTGTCAAATGGTAAATGTAAAGTAATGTGGACATCTTAACTTGAAGCAAACACAAGATAGAGAAAATAAACTCTGGGAAATTATCCACGGCATAACATCAATAACCAGAGTTGAACACAGTCTTGGTCCTCAAAACATTCTTTGGGTGTGTTTGTGTATATGTCAACACCTAAAGATGCACATCTTCATGCATTTATACAACGAAAATAGCACACGCCCTCAAATGCAACATGCATAAATATAGAGAACTTGTCAGCAGAACTCTGAGCAAAGATGAATACTGAGTTTCTCGTCCTCAGTCGTGTATTGTATAATTGACTCGTATCTCATAGGAGAAACAAATGAATATTTTTTGTGATCCCTATTTAGAATTATTAAATTTGCAGACATCAGTTTGCATGTATCTCATAGGAGAAACAAATGAATATTTTTTGTGATCCCTATTCAGAATTATTAAATTTGCAGACATCAGTTTGCATGTTTTTATAGCGAAACTATAAATCATTGGCCGGATTGACAGAAATGATATCCAAATACCAAAACCAAACTCTTCTTGACCTTTTTGAAATAGAAGAAAAGGAGAGAAAGAAAACAAAAAATGAAATAACTCTCTCTTCTATTCATAAGAAAACGGACATCACAACAGCAGAATACAAACTCTTTGAAGGTGGCAAGCACAGATACACATGGTTTTTTCGATGTGCTATCTTATAGAAAGCTAGGAAGCAGATAACGACATCACCATCCCTTTGCAAATATAAAACCAGCCACAACATGAAATTCCAAAAATATGTGATATATGCACAATGTGATTTCTTAAAACTTTCATTCAACCCACTTTCATATCATTGGTCATCCTTAAAACAAACACCCAAAACTCTAGTAAATGGTTACTTGACATAATTATGATCTTCTAGAAGAATACGAAGTTGAGTCAGTGAAGGATTGTGATAATGCAATCCTAATCAGGACACAATTTACATATAATCTACAACCTGTATGTCTACTCATAATCCAACTTTATATGAGCAAGTTAAACCTCTATGAAGAGAGGGTTTCGATGCATAACTTGGGGTATGCACACATTCATTTGCTTTAAAATCTATCACAAGCTTGTTCTCGACAACAAGCTTGCTAACTTGGGCAACAGAGCGGTCTCCAAAGAATAAATCATGGGTCACCATGAGGTTTCAACTGTTTTGCACGCACAACACTTGGGTCCAATGTTGGAAGGAGCAGAGGAGCTTGATATCGACTAGCTCATAGCCTTACCCAGCCATTCTAACTCTTCAATCGCGTCAACTTGCAAACATAAAACCTCCACTATTACACATTCTATGTGGTTCTTGAAATCAAATCAAGTATAAACCTTATATTTCTTGAAATTGCGCCAACTTGCAAACACAAAACCTCCATTGGTACACATTCTATGTGGTTCTTGAAATTGCATCAAATCAGGCATAAATATTTCTACGTGGGATCTTAATTTAACATAAAGCCCAGTAGGGTTTCAAAAAAAAAAAAACAAAGACATGTAATTATTAGGGTTTTAAAAGAATTTAAACAAGAGAGACAGTAAAGTACCATGTGAGGATACTTGTCTTGATCGACAACGCGAGTGTTTTCGAGCTTGATGTTGAGGTACTGATCCACAGAGTGAAGAGTCCCTCTTATAGCCAAATCATTCTTCAGCTCCACCGTCACTTCTTTCCCTACCAAATCCTTGAAATACGAAAAAAACAACTGCACCCCACCATAATACCTAAATCAAATCGTACTCCTTAACTTATAATCACAAGACAGATTAGGGAATTAGAGATTAATTACCATTTAATCTTATCAGCTCTACTGCTTCCCTGCACTGCTTCAGTTTTTATAGAGAGCCTGCTTTGCTTTGCTTTTCTTTGCTGGGACTCGGTGTCCCTAATGAGCCACAGTCGAGTGTCGACTCAATGGGTCCTTATATTCCAGGCTTTATTTTTTATCAGTCCATATAGTTTTATTTGTTTCTAATTTGTCTTTATATTTTAGATTTTTTTTAATCTACCTTTGTTACGGGAAAAAAAATTATTAAATGAATTTAGCTAAAAACATTATTAAATGAAAATTTATATGAAACAAATTTCAAAAAAAATTATACTTTGTTTTTTTTATGATTATTGTCTGTTTGGGAGTGGTAGCGGTTATTTTTCAAAGTACTTTTCGTATCGAAATGTATTAAAATAATTTTTTTTATTATTTTTTTAAAATTATTTTTAAGATCGGCGCATCAAAACAATCCAAAACATTAAAAAAATTAATTTTTAATAAAAAAAAAATTGTTTAGGAAACCGCATTTCCAAATGGTAGTAAAAACCATCATTTATGTGTTTGATTTATTTTTTATAGATTTTAAAATTTCATTGGTTAAAACTTAAATATATGGACATATAAATAATTTATATATCATAAGTATAATATCGTTTTAAATGACATTATTTTATAGAATCTTACAAATTATGCGCTTGATATAATAATTATTTTTTTTATAAAACATCTAGTTTCCGTGTATATATAAAAAAATATTTATATAGATAGAAAGAGTGCAAGCTGCTGGTTTGGTTTGCCTTGAATCTTTATTAATTAACTAATGTAGGCTTAGGCTTAGTTAATTTTAATTTAATTGATAATAATATATAATTTTATACATAAAAGCAGTGCCACACCAAGAGAAACTAAAACAATAAACACAATCCATAGCCCTTTTCCTGACTGTAGGATCTATGTTTTGTTTAAATAAAGTCTTAGGAAATTCATTGTTATCATAAAACTATACAAGTAATATTTGAATTTGTTTTTTTATAATGATTTAAATATTTTTCTTGACATTTAATACTTTTAAATTTTAATGAATTAAATAGATATTAAATAAATACTTTTCAAAAGTATTTGAATTTGTTTTTTTAGAATGATTTAAATATTTGTCTTGACATTTAACACACTCTGCGAATTATCAAATACAAATGACAAGATGACTACAGAGTTTTTTATATCATTTATTATTGATATTAAAATTATCTAAAAATATTTAAAACTAAAAAATAAAAATAAATAAAATAGCTATTGGAACATGGTATGAAACAAAACGCGTACCACTATTTCCAGCTATTTTTGTACTGGTCTATCTTATTAAATTAATATTGAGAGATTGCTTAACAGGTCAAGTCATTAAATTTATTCCCCAAAAGTCATGAGTTTGAGTCCTCTCAGGATTACTGGAGATTTACATAGTCGTTAATTTTAAATCTCGTAAGATTAATCAAAATACACACAAACTAGCTCGAACACTAACATTAATTTCATAAAAAAAAAAAAATTGTCTAGCAGGTTATATTGAAGACAACCTTAATTTTTCTCTGTTTTTTTTTTTTTTTAAGTCTTGGCTATCTCATTGGCATGCTTCCACAAAAGAAAGACAGCCTTAATTTTTCTCACCATAGATTGCAGTACTTTCAGGTGATAGAAATGTCTTCTATTGACAAGTTCCTCGTAGATAACATAGCTGGAGAAGAACTAGGCAGGCATCGGAAGTGCAGAAACCTTGCTGTGTTCTATGCTAAGGTAATTAATCTCTTGGGAGTTCAATTAAAATCATTTAAAAATGTTATATTTATTATGTTGCCCTTTCAATTTCTAGTTCATGAGATATCCTTTTCCAAAAAAAAAATTAACAAGTGAATCTTAAAATTATTAAAAATAAATACACATAAAAACATTAAGAGGGATAAGGGTTTAATTAATATAAATTTGAGTTTTTGTGTTCATGGTGATTTAACATGGACAGTGATATAAAGGATAAGAGGGATCTAGGAATAAATCTTGGGTTATATGATTTTTTTATTATTAATATAGGTGTCCGGGACAGCTTATGCGTACTTTAATTAATTACACAGACCCTGAAGTTAACGACCATGTAAGCCTTTAATGGTTCTGAGGTTTGTGGGACTCGAACTAATGACCTTTAGAGAACAAATTTATAATCTAACTAGTTGATCTACACCCCTTAGAGTTGGTTATATAATTTTATTTATTTTGACATTGCCATATTATACCTTTATTTTCTATACAAAAAGCCTCTGAGGAATTTGTAGGTCAATGATGAGCTATTATTTTTAATGTATGATGAAATTAAAATAAACCAACAAAACTAACATGTCAATGATCATGTTTGTTGCACTCGGACATCGCGGCGGCCCTTAAAATAATTCTTGATTATGAAAAAAGAATAGATATATGGCATCTTATTTTTTTAGGAGAAAAAGTCTTGTCTAAGGAGTCGCTACCTAGTATTAAGGTCACTGGGAACCCTAACTGGTTAACAGAGATTCTATGGCTCGGGACTGGTTATGTAAAAGGAAAGATATTATCACCCCTTAAACGTTCTACCTGAGGCAGACTGCATTGCTAATTTTGTCTTAAATTGCTAAATGTTTATTAGTTTATGCTATGATAATTTGCTTATAATATTCCTGACTCTGGCACTAGTGAATATTCAACTACGTATACTTCCAACTCTGGTGTTGATAAATATTACGTAGTATAAAAATAAAATAATTTAAATCAATATTATTATTCCTGACTCTGGCGTCGGTGAATATTCACCTATAAATATTTTTAATTCTGACGTTGGTAAATATAGAGCAACCCAAAAAAATATGGTATTCCTGACTCTAGCGCAATAAATAAATCTGTGAAATTCTGTATTAAAAAAATAAAAAAAAATTATTTATATTGTATGCTCTAAAAAAAAAAAGTTGAATCACTTGTCCAAACTAGAAACCCGGCTGGCAACTGTTGCGTGCATGCATACAACAGTAGCGGGGTAATTAAATTACCAAAAGAGGAAAGCTGAAGAACTTACCTGGCAAGGCTGAGGGAGACGGCTGCTTCAATGGAGGACTGCTGGATGTTCACGGTGTGGAAGAGCTGCTGGGGTGGTGCAGCTGCGGGGTGAAGGCGAAGACGATGTCGATGGTGACGGAGGCTTGCCCGACTGCTGCTGCTTCCTCCTCTGTTTCTGTTTTCTGCGTCTTCTTTAGTCCTCCCTTCCTGTGCTGTTGCTTGTGCTATTATTGGAAGATGAAGGCGATGGTCAATGGTGATGGAGGTCTGGACAAAGGAGATTATGGGGGTTCTTCTCCTATCTGGGTTCCTGGAGGCTGAAGAGTTGCTGAATATGGTGAAGAGATGGTTGAAACTAATTCTGTGTCTCTTTTTTTTCTTTTCCCCAGCCCCCCTGTTAATCTATTTTTGTTCTTCTCCTCCTTGTTTCTCTGTTTTTCCTCCTTTTGTTCTATCTCCTGCGTTTTTCTCTGGTTTGTTTTGCTTTCCTCTTTGTTTCGTTTGCTTCTCTCTCTCTCTCTCTCTCCTGTCGATTCACTCTCTCTTCCCAGTTCCCCTGTTCTCCCCCCTCCCCAGTTCTATCATTCCTCCTCTGTTTTCTTCATTTTTATTTCCGCGTGCATGGCCTTTTCTCTCGGTTCACTCTTCCCAGTTTTTCTTCAATTTTTCCTCAGCTCCCAGTCCTCTGCGTCTTCTGCCTTTTTTTTCACCGCCTGTTCTGGGTCTCCTCTTCTCTCAGTTTCCCCAGTTTTTTTTTTCAGTCTCTCTCGCTTGTGCTCTCTCATCTTCTCTGGATTTATAGCCAGAGAATGCCAAGCATCTCTACAATTGAAACAGCTTCAAAGCCATTACTACAGAAACCGTTCCTGTGAAAGAAGGCGATGAATGACTTCTAAAAACGGCGTCGTTTGAGTGATGGAATGGCCATTTTCAATCTAGTCACTGAATTTCTGAACTCGTGTAATCAAGCCCCTGGGTAAATTTTAATTAGACCCCTGTATTTCGACACGTTTTACAATAAAATCCTTGTACTTTAATCTGTTTCAATTTTGCCCCCAATTAACCCCAAACTTTGATATTTCTTCAATTAAGTCCCTAAATAATTAAATTCTCCAATTCTCCAATAAAACCCCTTGACTTGATTAGTTAAATTAATTCAAGCCCAATTAAGTTTTAAAACTTATCAATTCTCCCATTAAGCCCTTGATTTGATTAATTAAATTAATTTCATTGCTATATTTCTTGTGCTATTATTGGAAGATGAAGACGATGGTCGATGGTGATGGAGGTCTGAACAAAGAAGATGGGGGTTCTTCTTCTATCTGGGTTCCTGGAGGCTGAAGAGTTGCTGAATATGGTGAAGAGATGGTTGAAACTAATTCTGTGTCTCTTCTTTTTCTTTTCCCCAGCCCCCCTGTTAATCTATTTTTGTTCTTCTCCTCCTTGTTTCTCTGTTTTTCCTCCTTTTGTTCTATCTCCTGCGTTTTTATCTGGTTTGTTTTGCTTTCCTCTTTGTTTCGTTTGCTTCTCTCTCTCTCTCTCTCTCTCTCCTGTCGATTCACTCTCTCTTCCCAGTTCCCCTGTTCTTCCCCCTCCCCAGTTCTATCATTCCTCCTCTGTTTTCTTCATTTTTCTTTCCGCGTGCATGGCCTTTTCTCTCGGTTCACTCTTCCCAGTTTTTCTTCAATTTTTCCTCAGCCCCCAGTCCTCTGCGTCTTCTGCCTTTTTTTTCACCGCCGGTTCTGGTCTCCTCTTCTCTCAGTTTCCCCAGTTTTTTTTTTCAGTCTCTCTCCCTTGTGCTCTCTCATCTTCTCTGGATTTATAGCCAGAGAATGCCAAGCATCTCTACAATTGAAACAGCTTCAAAGCCATTACTGCAGAAACCGTTCCTGTGAAAGAAGGCGATGAATGACTTCTAAAAACGGCGTCGTTTGTGTGATGGGAATGGCCATTTGCAATCTAGTCACTGAAGTTCTGAAATCGTGTAATCAAGCCCCTGGGTACATTTTAATTAGACCCCCGTATTTCGAAACTTTTTACAAGCTAATCCTTGGACTTTAATCTGTTTCAATTTGGCCCCCAATTAACCCAAACTTTGGTATTTCTTCAATTAAGTCCCTAAATAATTAAATTCTCCAATTCTCCAATAAAACCCCTTGACTTGATTAGTTAAATTAATTCCAGGCTCAATTAAGTCTTAAAACTTATCATTTCTCCCATTAAGCCCTTGATTTGATTAATTAAATTAATTTCAAGCTCAATTAAGTCTTAAAACTTCAATTCTCCCATTAAGCTCTTGATTATTAATTAATTTAATTTCAAGCTCAATTAAGTCTCCAAACTTATTAATTCTCTCATTAAGCCCTTGATTTGATTTGATTAATTAAACTAGTCAAGAGTTTAATTAAATCTCTAAGCTTCTAATCATGTTGTTCTTAACCCAAATTTTAATTTATTTTATTTTTATTTGTTTTTTTCATCATCATTTTTTTATCATTTTTCATTAAATAAAATAATAGCAATAACAATAATAATAAAAAAGGATAAAAATTAGGTTATGACAATGTTGAGGCTAGTTGTTGTCTTGCATGCTTGATTTACCTACAACTTGTAACTTTGTTATGATAAATTGCCTTCGGATCTAGTTCTATATCAAGATATGAGATCAATTTGTTCCCAGAATATTTGTAATTAAATTCTTTTTTTATTGTGATAACTTTCCATTGGTTTGGGTTTTCTAATTCAAATTTTCCAGAATATTTAATTTTCTAATTAAATTCAAATTTTCATTCAAAATATTTTAACGGGTGGCTCCTTTTACATCTTTTATATTACTCTGAAATTCCCCTCTATTGCAACCTATTTCATTCGAAAGAGGAGGTCAGCAAATACGAAGACTTTTAATGGAAGCAATTTGCATGTAAAATGGTTTATTTTACATGGTTTCACTGGCTTTTTCATTAAATTTGAAAAAAAATATTTCTCAAATTATTATTTTTATATATTTTTAAATTATTTTAATATATTTTTTACTAAATAATATTTTTAAATATAATCTCTACTGCATTCAAAGATAACTCAAGAGAGTTAATGTTTTAAAAATCAATAATTTTGACAATTAGGGTTGATAATGATAATATATTGATAGCAATGTGTCAATATTTTTATTTTAAATTAATTAATTTTTATATTTTTAGATCGTTTTAATTAATATATTGATGTTAAAAATAGATTTTTAAAAAAAATAAAAAAAATTACCATCAATTATACTTGCATACAGTCCAATAAAAGGGTGATGTGTTTATTAACATCAATATGTTTGACAAAGATGACCGACAATGAGTGGGTAGCAAAGTGCTTCCCCACCAAGATGATACTCGAAAAGACAGGGATTCTCCCTTTAGTCTCTACTTATTATAGTATTAAAAGTTGATGGTTAATATGCAAAGCTACAACTACTTTTTCCTCGACAAGTTCAACTACTTTTCCTCGACAAGTTCAACTACTTTTTCCTCGACAAGCTCAAGTGAAACGCCTCTGTTCTTGGCTTGCTGACTGGGACAGGGCCCCCTTGTGCAGAATCGAATTTATATTACAACACATCAAAAACACTAAAACTGAAGACAAAATCATTGCAGCCGTCCCCGTATTTTTCAATCTATCATGATGGTATAGAAACCGTTAGGCGATGAATGACTTCTGAAAACGACGTCATTTGTGTGATGGGAATGGCTATTTTTAATCTAATCACTGAAATTTTGAAATTGTGTAATCAAGCCCCTGGATAAATTTTAATTAGACCCCTGTATTTCATCATTGCAGCCGTCCCCGTTTTTTTCAATCTATCATGATGGTATAAAAATCATTTTATCCTTCCCCCATAAATTAGATTTATTTATTTTTATGTTTTAAAAGTTTTTTTTTAAATTAATTTTTTTAATTCAAATTAATATTTTTTTGGTGTCTTCAAATCATTTTAATATAATAACATCAAAAATAATTTTTTAAAAATAAAAAAATATTATTTTAATATATTTCCGTATAAAATGCATTTTGAAAAGTAATCACAACCACATTCGCAAACATATATTTATCTTTAACTTATTTTGTTATTTTTCTATATAATATTAGTTATTATTAATTTGTTTATGAATATTTTTGTTTATTTATTATTTTAATAAACAGTAAAATAATTAAAATATCCCAATAGTAAAAAAAAAGTAAGCATGTTTAAGTTTTTTTATTTTTTTATTCACAATAGAATTACGTATGTACATTATATCCAGAAATTTTAATTTATTATAAAAATCACACCCATACATATTTATAGGGTCAGAATGCCATTATTAAAATTAATACAATCATCATTTTATCCTAAACTCTTCAATAACTTATTATAAAAATGCTGCTGCATAGAAGAACATGGGTTATGTTTTTTTGTTTAATCTAAGTAGGAGAAAACGATGCAAAATCAGGAGCAAAGCATGCACCATAAATCACCTCTCAAACTATTAAAATATTAATTTATAACAAAAAATTTAAATTAAAACCCTCATTCATCCTTCATAATTATTTGTTTAAATTAAAATTTAATGGAAAATAAGTTTGAATTAGTTAAAAATATATATATATTCTTACGTAACACAAAATTTAAAAGTTTGTGTATTCACATAAATCAGAACCTTATGTGTACATGTTTGATGTTTCAACAATATTGTTACATGCATTATCCCCAGTTTCATGCTTCTTCCCTGTGAACGTTCACTGCATCTGCACGAACTTCAACAATTCAGATCAAGTGATTCATGGTGAACTCCATAGCCTCAAAGCTTTAACTGGATATCTATGTGGTAAGAACATCAGGGAGGTTGGTGGAAGCTCCAAGAACTTTGCCCCCAACATCAGGAAATGTTTCATGACCTTGTAAGGCACTCACTTCTCCACTTTTGCTCACTTGAATTGGATATTGCATCAAGTTTCCCCTCATTTCCTTGCTCTCCTCGGAGACATATGCTTTCCAGTTGTGCCTGGAAGTCTTGTTGACAAGTTTCATGCATTCAAGGTTCTGTGGCTCGTCGAAAGCTTTCTCGAGGATGCCTAAGTGCTCTGCCCAGAGAGACATCCGGTAGCCATATACCTGCGTTTTCAAGTAATCAATTGTGAGGATAAGCAATATAACATTAGCAAGTGTAATAACAGAAGACATTATGCTAACTCTACCCTCTTTCAATGGCACTCGTTCGAGACATGATCGTGAGGGATTTGAAAAAGATATGGCAAGTGCATACTAAGATTATGGTTACTCCTTCACCCTTATTAAAGACCGGGATCCTATTTATTTTTACATTTTAAAAATATTTTTAAAAAAAATTAAATTTTTTTATATTTTTCTTTGTTTCAAATTAATTTTTTTTGATAATTTTAAATCATTTTGATGTGCTGATATCAAAAATTAAAAAATATATTTTAATACATTTCTAAATAAAAAACACTTTGAAAAGCAATTAATACTACAATATCAACCAATCTAAAAGATATTGACTCAGCCAAGTTGAATCCAAATCCGATCAGGTCAACACAAAAAATGTTTTTTTTTAAATAACAAAACATCATTTAAAAAAAAAAAAGTTATCTAGATGAATTTAACAATACAATGACTAGACCTTTTTTTCAAATTACACTCCGGTTAAGGTCTAACAACTATTCTTATGCTTAGAATAGAACCATCCATCACTATTAAATCTTCGTCTCTCTTCCTCATTTTCATTCAACTAACTTCTAATTAATGGAAATCTTATCCCAAGTCTTTCCCATCATTTGATTGTTGTCTAAACCACTAAGATATGTCATGTAGAACCACTTAATAAAAAAAATATATTCCATAAAGGTAATAGACATAAAAGTATTAGTATATATGTCATATAACCAATCACTTGATTACAAGTGACATTGACTTTTTTTATGTAAATATATTTAATTTATTGATAAAAACTTATTTATCTTTAATATTCATCAAACATTTGATTAATGAATATAGAGTAAAGATAAAGTTTGTGGGGAAAAAAATATTTTGTAAAGAAAATTATAAAGTTGTTATAAATATAGGATTCTTATTGTATCAAAGCATTGTTTCTAAAATGTTCGTGGTCAAAACTCTATTAAGACTAGATACTAATTAAATCTATTGTTATAAATATAGGAAACAGTTGTTTTTATAAACCGAAATATAAGGGATACCTAGAACTAATATGTAGATGTTTGTCAGATAACATGTTCACTGAATTGACTCGCATGAGAATTCTAAATGGAGAGATCATATGTGTCTATGAAAGGGCTCATGTGACGGTTGTGTAAGTGATCCTTAAAAATCAAATACGAACTTAATTGAATAAATTTATAAGATTAGCCTAAAATAATATGTGCTATTATTTAAGGGGCAAATTGATATTTTTGTCATTTATAGAGTTTTTAGGTTTTCTTATAAATAGAATATTATACATCTTATTTTCTAGGTGTTTTAAGGTGAGAAGAGTACAATACATAAATACCTAAACACAAAAAAAAATAAAAATAGCTAACATTCTAAGGTATAGCAATCTCTTTCTTTTAAAATGGTTTAGTAGATTTCTCACTAGTGATTCATGTAAATTACCATTAAAAACCGAACAATTAGATGATTTGTGGTTTGCGACAACCTAACTTTGAAGTATATATTAAAAGTCGAAAAAAAATTCATATCTTCATGTAATCTTTGCATAAATCTTAAACTTTAAATCTATTTAACAGGATTCTTAGGATTTTTTTTAAAAAAATAAATTTATTATTTATATCACGTGTATATATTTTGAGAAATCCAATAAAAAAATCCACATGCTAACTATTCTTGATTTTCTCTGCTTCTGCCATGTTTTATAGCTGAAAATAAGAGCTGAAGTTTCAAACCTGTCCATGTGGATGACAGTTTTTTCTGGCCCATGTGTATGTCGGTTGGTAAGCCCCCATAGCGATTTCTGTGTCCCTTGAACCATCCAAGGATCTCTGGTTAATGTTTGCTGATCCCATGATTACGTATTCATCATCAACCACCATTCCTTTTGCATGTACATATATCATAAATCTCCGAAACTTTTGAGCTGCTGCCTGTGAAGAAAACCAAGATTTACTGATAAGGATGTGTAAGAATGACTTTCTATGGTCAGTTCATGCATCAATCATCACCACACCAATTTACTGATAAAAATTTAGGCTGACTAAATGGGAAAATGTTTGCTATATTTCCAAGTAAGTCCTATCTTTCCTCACTTCATTCATTAGTTTTTTTTTATTATTACAGGTATTCGAATTAATTTATATATATCTTGATTAATTATTTAAAACTTTAAAGTTATAAACTAAATCTTCAATAATCTTAAAATTTATAATATTTATTAGTGTTTTTTCTTTTTTCAGCACATATAGCCTCAGCAAATAAAAGATGAAAAGCTTGTTTGCATACTTATTAAATTTTATCTGACTTCACAAGTTCAACTAGAAAATCTATGATAGGTTACCTTGAACAAAAAAAACTATTGAGATGACAAAATTTAATTTACTTGACTAGGTTTTAGTAACTCCATTTAACCATGCCTAACCTAATCGAGTCAAACCCATGGAATTCTTTAAAAAAACAAAGTGACACAACACCATTTTAACTAAAATGATTGACTTGGCTCCATCACCTACGGGTTATCCTAGTAATCTAGTGACCCAGATCTTTTTTCATGTCAGTCTCCGGCAGGCCAGGAAGGTCTGACAACAATTTATTAAAAGTCCAAGTTTACATTTCATACAGACATTACAGTTGCAAGAAACAAATCAACGGTGCCTATCTAACAAAACAAGGATGAGCATCTGAAAATTAATTATGTTCTCTGAAAATTGGTGCCTATCAAAGAAATAAGGTAAGATTGATTTATGGTGTCTTTTTTAATTTTCCCTTCATTTACATCTAAATTTTAAAATTTCGATAGTTATGCTTTGACTTGCCTTCAGCATTGATTATACATTAACACGTGCCTTCATGTTAAGAGTCAAAGAACAAATTTTTATATGGTTTTGAGAATATATGCCATACCAGTGAACGATTTTCAGTTTGCTGATTTATCTCTGAAGAATCGTGTGGAGAATTTTCACGTTTACCAAGGCAATAAAAGTTCAAATAATCTTGTGGATGACACCGATAGGAAAGCCCGGCCTTTTCAAGTTCTTTTGCAATAATCTTGTACATCATGGCCATTGTTTGTCCCTGCAGTCATTCAATCATCATTTAGCTTCAGAAATCACAACGCAAGGCGCATAGATATGCAAACATGTTATTTATACGTTTTCATCAACAAATAATACACCACAACGCAAAAATAAAGTTGGAACCTCTTCTTTTCCCGGTTTACTTTTGTACTATTGCCGTGGATGGGGACGATTAGTAGAGATTCTAGTTCCTAAAATTGTGCCTGATTGCCATGTTAAGAAAGATAGGACTTACTCAAAACCATTCCATCACCGAAATGACACAGAGCTCACACACAAGCAAAAAGTAAACGAGGAGTTTTGCATGAGAGAACACAGGAGTGAGCTGCAGACCTAACTTAACCATGCACAAATGATATGAAGTTGGAGAACAACCTTGTGATGTGCAGAAACAGATGGTTTTTCATTATGATAGAAAGTGTTTGCCATGTAAAAGATAGTTATTTCACAAAAAAAAAAAAAAAATCTAACCTGCCAAAACAAAATTTCCTGCACAGGAGCACTAGTTGGAACACCCTCTGGCCACATTGGTATTACTATATACACTGAAAACCGCTCATTTGCTCTGATTTTGCTAGCAATTTTCAGTGCTAGTTCCATGGGGACTAAGTTATCAGCTCCTGTCATAGAGGTTGAAGTTAAAAGAGAAGTTTCCTTGTCATATATCCAACCAAATAGTAATATATAGAAACTAAAAACACCTTAATGTCTTCCCTGAGATGTTTGTTTTTTATTTATTTGATAGCATTTGGTTACTGTTACGATACAGAAAAGTTGGAGACAGAGAAGACACATCTTGCTATTTTAAAAGGACAGAAATTCTTTCTAAAATTGTCCTAGAGATATCTTTATATTATTATGTCTTTGTCTACATTCCTCAACCACACATGTTTTTGTCCCGTCGGTATCTATTTCTTCTGTCCTTGAACACTAACAAAACGCAACCTTAGTGTCTATTGAAGCAGAAATCAATAAATTTCATCACGTTTGACTAGGAAAGGAAATCAACCTCGTGCCTTTTGTACCTGCATTTTTGTATGATGGCCAATGGTAGGAAGATCCGAGAAAATATTGATTCTCTATGTATATGAAGTGTTGTGCTGATCTTATTGCTTTTACATATGCTGTATGAATGCTCTTATCTACTTTCAAATTCTTTCCACACACAAGATTCTGCAAAAAAGGAGCAAAGTTATTGAAGTAGGGTAGGTCTAGAATGTTATCACATAAACCTAAAACTACAAGCATAAACTTAGCTAACATAAATCTGGTATACCCTCATCAAGAGAAGGGTTAAATCTAATATATATTAGCAGGCTAATCATAAAGGTAGTTCTAACCTGATCCACAGCTTCTTGGGTAGACTTTGGAAATCCCTTCACAGATCCTGAATCTATAGATCGGAATACCTATAAAAGAGAACAATAATTTTAATTTTTGTTGGCTCCAATAAAAGGGCTCACACATACAAATTATATTTAGTAAAAACCAGCTAATGCAAACCTGCACATGCCAATTCTCAGGATCTCCTTCATCAGTGACATGCACAATTTTATCACCATCAGGACTAGAAGATGGAGTGAGTATCCAGGAAATCCGTTCTAGCTTTATCAAGGCATCATCATGCCAACGAGTGACCTTTTTGATCCTACGCCATTTTGTGGCTTTTTTCCACCTTTGCTCAAAATTTGTCAATATATCATAGGCAGCTGGACCCTCAATTTTACAATGCAAGTCGTGCCATGGTTGCCTTGGGCTTTTGGTATTAGACTAAACATAACAGAGAGAAACTATCAATACTTGAGCAAGAATAGAGAATTCCTTCACCATCTCATCTCATCACTCGAATTATACACAAAACCTCAGAAAGTTATCTAAGAATTATTCCCATTCCAAGCTATAGTAGGAGATGGCATGGTTTCTACCATACTAAACTGGGTGAAGTTTGACAGCAGTGCTAAGAAGAATAGTAGCACAGCACTTAGAAAAGCTCAATGGTAGGAATGATCACATGTTTGTGAAATTGAAAGAATACAGGGTTGATTTTTGGTTATGAGACTATATTTATTGTTCTGAAGACAAAAAAAAATTCACTAAATTCACACACATCCGAGACATAAATGGTTTAACGAATATTCTCCTTGAAATTAAGCAATGGCATTGAACAATATATCTGTCTATCTATCTTCTCTTACAAATAATCATACATAGAGACACTCTCAATGGAAAAGCCATTAAACCAATTCTACTCTGTGAATTCCGTACTTCTACCTCTTATAAAATTTTTGGTTTCTTTGTGCAAATGAACCACAAGTTTGCTACTAAGGATACCTTTTAGCATCTCTTCTGTTGCATTAAGTAATAGAGAGCTAGGCAAAAACCATCCAACTAGATGGTGTTGCAGTAAATCTAAAGTACTGTCCATTTTTAAATGAAAAATCTTATAAAACAAATCCTGTAGGCCAATCCCATTTCTGGGATTTTGTTTTAGCTATGCACCAGTTGATATCATGAAGACAACTGCATTACTCTTTTTCCCAATAGGTTAGTCATCGAGGTGAACATGAAGTTACGCCTATATTTGTGACTTAAAAAAACACTAATCTTCAAATGGAGAATCTAAATCAATCATGTTAAAGTCATTCCAATCAACATCCATGCCACAATTTTCTTCAATTCTAATCCAAATATGCTCCCAGGCAATCAGTAATTACCTCTACTCATCACAACTTAAAGACATAATAGACTTGAGTAAAATCATTTTTAGTTTCAAAACACAAAGTATAAAAAAGAAACCAGAAATGCTAAAGTGCAAACACAATCTGCAAGAAAATGTTAAACTGTATCTAAAATGTTTCTTCATTTAAGAGTTTTTCTTTTCCCTTTATGAATCGGAGAGAAAGATAGCTAAATAAAGTAAACATGTGCTTATATTTATCTTAGTCAGCCTTCCAAAAACCAGAATTAACATCCCACAAAGCACTTCCCTGATAAATCTGTAGAGACTTGCGGATTGGATTACACACAACAAGTGTTTCATGCCATTATACATATTCGATGACAACATACTGCAGTGTACCTCATGATATAAACAGCAAGTTGAGGATGCGAACAATTGTCCTAGCAGGTCAAAGATATTCCTTGCGTTCATATCTTAAATCAATACATAGCAGTGTGCAAACATTCGGATAGCAGATTTACGAAATGATTTAGTGTGTTAGTAATTAATGTGATTAAAAGTGTTGTCAAAGTTTTTTTTGTCTGAAAACACATCAAATTGATATTTTTTCTAGTGATTTTTAATAATTTTCACATCTTTATATCAAAACCATCAATAACATTCTTAAAAAAAAAACATTAAATTAGTGTTTTTTAATACAAAAAAGGACTTGAACGGATGATATCGTGCCAAAAAAAGCTGAGATGCTGTATGAACAAAGATCGTCATGCAAATATTTCTGGATATGTGTAGTAAGAACTTACAGGAAATGTAGGATTGTGAAAATCATTTTCAAAAACTGTGTGAAGATCATGAAAGAGCCTATGTTCAGGAGTGTCGTATCTGCCATCACATAAATCCAAGCCACCAATGAAAGAAGTAATTTTTCGGTTGTTCCCAGAAGATTGAGTATCAAGAATCACGCACTTCTGATGGTGGCTAAAAAGCGTTCCCACAACCTGGACTAGAATGATTAGTCATGTCAGAGAACAAAATCATAGGCCCAGCACAGTTAGAGCAGATAAGATATGGAATTGGTCACACCTGTTGCTTGAAAACGCTAAGCTTATTGCTTCCATAACGAGGTGCAAGCACGCAATGGACACTAGAATGTTTGAAAAATTTCTTGGTTTCTTCATCATGAGTTTGCATGACACCATCCTGGATTTAAACTCACATAATACTTTTAAAATGGATGTATATATAATATGTGTATGTAGACATAATCCATGCCCATCCAAAGTATTATTTTGGAACTTGATAATAGTTTTTTAATTGCTAGTCATAATTATCAACAACTGGATTAAAAAAAAATTGGTTTCAATAGCAAAAAAAATCTTAAAGTTGACCCAATCAGGGTTTCACTCAGGGTCAACCAACCTGCCCGAGTCACTTGGGTTTGACTAGCTTTATGTCCAAACCGATTCAAAAAGAAACCTGGTTTGGACCAAGTTCTTGATCAGCGGGCTACTAGGATGACTCATTGAGTCAGATCAGGTTTAATAACTATGCTTTCTTGCATAGAAAAACAACTAATAAATTGTTAACATGAAATCTCTGCAATGTTTATTAAGGTTTTGGAAGTGCTTACCGTTTTCAGACAGAACGTGTCATGTGAAGTTTTATCGTCCCATAGTAGCATAACCACACGGACCCCTTCTTCTGACTTGTACTTTAACAACTCTCCCAGAGTAAGCTCACCTCCCGCTGGCAATGGCTTTGTTGGCTCCCTCACCAGCTTGACACGGTGGTACACTGACCACCCCACAATATATATCAGGTTGTGAGCTTCTAAGATAGCATGGCATATGTCTTCCCAGCAACTACTATGCTGAAAAACTTTCCCATCATCCAGGGTAATTTTAGGTAGCACAGCATCAGGTACATGAGCATCTTGGTAAAGTGTCACTGACCCTCCTTTCCGGAGTGGAAAGTATGTATTGGGAACTCCTTTGTATTCTGGTCCATCACCAACACCATCTTTGTATAAAGGATTGTCTTCAACTGGCTTGAATTGAATGGAAAAATGTAACTCAGGGTAAGGTTTCAGGCAAGTTCCAGAAGTGCAAATGATAGGAAACCAATCATTAATAGTATTTCCAGAGACGATTTTCTCAACTGGTATCTCCACTACTCCAATAAGTTGTGCCCCAAGAAAATCGTTGTCCTTGACATGAAACTCTACTTTTACAACAGGGTGGGCAACTGGGACACAGAAATGCTCATCCCACAAAGGGTTCTCGCAATTGGCAATCACTCTAGTCTGGGCTACTGTTGCCCCTGCAAGGCAAACAGACACATAGGGATCACTAGTAATGATTGAATGTTTGCCTGAATGTGTCATGGGTTTGTGTCCACAAAGTGGTGAGTAAGATCCACACATAGTAAAACATTTTCTCATATTTTCTGAAGCTAGATCCATATTTGGAAGAGATTTAGCCTCTAAGATCCATATGTCCAATTCACCATGCAAAAAAACAGATTCTTTAGAAGACTGGATTGCAGTGGATTGAGCCTTCCGAGGAACATTGGTTTCTGTACTCATTCTGTCTTGTTAACTTTGCAAACACCAGATTCTCAAGGGCCCTCCTATATTTGCCAAAACTATACCCAAATTTAATCAATCAGATGCTAACGTTATATTGTAGATAGCCAGCCCCCTGAGAGATGAATCAAGTCTGTTATAGTTCCTTAATCCATGCAAATATAACTTGCATCTACATCACAAAGCTTGTGAAACTCACTGCTTTGCAGAAGGAACAAGCATCATAAGCAGTCAGAAAATATGGAACCACAGTGTTCTGACTTGAGCCCAAATCAAATGCATTATGCAGAGATTGCAGTCTCCATAGGTTGACCCCAGGAATCTTCCCCTGCCAGGGAAAAAAAGATGAGGAGAAGCAAAAGAATCAGATTAAAGACCAAAAACATGTACATAACCTACACAACCACTTACTAACACCATGCATGCACATAAAGACATTAAAGACAAAAGAACATGACGCAAACCACAAAACATCAATCTGCTAGAGTAGCCAAAAGATTACTCAACTTCCTTCACATACCATGGATGTTCCACTATAAGAATCCTCCACATAAAGTCCAACGTTTACATTATCATTGATGCCAAATTGGTATTTCTTCTAGACAAAACTAAGATGGAATCGCCTGAAATTAATATGTTTGGTACGAAGTTTTTTTTTAATTTAAAATGCATTCAAATTATGTTTTTTAAACTAAAATTTTTTATTAACATTAAGACATCAAAACTATCTAAAAACACCTAAAAAATATTAATTTGATGTTTTTTCAGGCAACAATCAATTTAAAAAGCAGGTTATAACACAAAAACAAACACATTCTAGTTTTAAAGCATTTTCATAAATTAGAAGTTATCTCTTAATCTTTCAAATTTCATATAAACAGTATAGTTTTATTTGTCCTGTAACAGAAGTGATATATAATTATTAATCACACCATATCATTATTAAATTAACAAGAGCTAGCAGTATAACACTATAGAATTAATTTATAATAATTGATAATTAATTGAAGTCAGCTAAAACACATCTAATTTTTCCTTAAAATATATAAAAATTATCTTAACCATGCTAATCTAACATAGTAATTATTCAAGTCCCAGCTTTTTTCATCTTCCATGGAATCCAAGTTTGTGGATCAACTTTCCCAAGGTGAAACAACGAAGAATAAACTAAGAGCATATCAATCTCTTGTAACTCGCAACCAAAAACAAAATCCAGCTCGAGTTCGGATATGGCTGTCCTACTTAAGATCCGATCAAAAAATTTCCTATTCACGTTGCATGAAAGCTAGTTGAGGATACCCTAAGCATTAGATCATAAAAAGAAATAAAAAAAATAAAAATAAGTTTCACCATTACATTAAAAAGATAGCTATCAAAGTGGTGAGGTTATTAATAATAAATCACGCATGGTTACCTTGAGAAGAGAAGCAAGGAGGAAGATAGATGTAGGGGTCGGAGAATGGAGAAAATGGATGATAATGAGAAGGGTACAAAAGTGGTGCAATGGCCTGAAGCAGTGCCAACCACCATCTTTCGGGGAGGAGGAGGGCAGCGAAAATGGCGGGAAGTCTTAAGCTATTTTATGAGGATGGGTATTATTAGCTGTTCTTTAGATTTGTTTTGGCCATACCCACTAACCTTTCTAGCTTTCTCAATTATAATTTTGCTAACTTTGGACGTTCATGCTTGTTGATATTAATTAACGATTGAGTTGTAATCCTCTAAATTAAGTAGTCCAGTATATTACTAAACTAGCCCATTACCCTCACTGCGTGATTTTTTGTTTAAAAACAATATTAATTAATTATTAGAATTCAAATACAATATTTTTTATTATAATTATAAAATATAAAAAAATAAAATATTTGACAATTTTACCGTTAATCTACTATAGCTCCTCTCTGATTTTATTTTATTGTAGATGTTTATAATAGACCTTTTCTTTCTTGGTCCCTGAACTTTCCGTCTATTTTTGTTTTATTCAATAAACTTTATTTGTTTTCATCAAATATTCTAATGTTTAATTATAGATTAATTTTGTAAAAAATAATCTGGTTTGCTTTTTAAACTAAAATTCAAGGATCTAGATTGAAATTGAAATTTCCAAAAAAAAAAAAAATTGTACATGTGTTTATTGTTTAAATGATGTTGAAATGCTCAATTTAGTCCTTCAAGTTTCACATTTTACACATCTAGTCCCTATTCTTTGGTTTTATGTTGTCTTTCAGTTTATTTTTGGAAGTCTAGAAAAGAGAAAAAGTTTATAGAAAAAAAAAAGAGGAAAGCTCTTGAATTATCAAATTTTGGCCACTAATTAGGAGTAAAAAAATCAAAAAAAGATTAAATCAAGAAAATTAAAAAAAAATTGAAAAACCAAACTATAAAAAAAAACCGATTAAACCAATTAAAATTTAAAAAAAAACCGACCAGTTTAGTTCAATTTTAATTTTTTAAGTCTGAAATCGAAAAAACCAAACCAAACAGGAAAAAAAACCGAGCAAGGTCAAAAAAATTGAATTAGTTATTTTTTTATATATAAAAAACAAACCGAAAGAAAAATAATCAACCCTAATTTTGATGTTTTTGTTGAAAATATTTTTTAACTTTTTTCAAAATTTAAATCATTGTTTTTTCTTAAGAATATCCATTTTTATTGCCATACAATTAAGTAAGAAAATAAGAATTTATCCATGTTAAGATCAACTTTCCACTTTAGTTTTTAATTAATATTAATAACTCTTTCTATGATTCGTATATTTTTCAATTGTTTTATAGTAACTTTGCCGCCCCACCTCATGATATTCATTACCACATGAAATGACTTCTCCAACTGAATTTTCTGTAAACAAATTGTCAAGAGACATAGCTGTCAGAATCAATTGTAAAAGCAACCGAACTTGTTTTCTGCTAGAAACTTAAAGTAGCATCAACATTTTATTTCCTAGGAGCTCAAAAAGTTAGCTGAATACAGAATACTTGCTTTCTAGTAACTAAACGTATGGTATGCTGACATCACAGAGCATGCACCCTAAAAACAAACCCCGGACTGTTTTTTTTTTTTTTTTCCTATAAGATCATGCCCATTGAAATTGAGGAAAAAAAGTTGACAGACAGATTGTATGAAGACATGCATAACCTGGCAACCTCATAGAACAATTCGAGCAGTCCAATAAAAAAACAGACGCATTCCTACTTTCCTAGTCTCATATAGGCAACAACAAACACAAGACTATTTACCAAAACAGACATCGAATGTTTATTTCCTGCTGACTCGTGACAATGAAAATTGAAAGACTAAGGTGATTTCCATTCTCTCTTCCACCTCAAAGAACCATCAGAGTCTTCTCAATATCCTCCCTGCACAACCCAACAAGGATGAGAGAAATAAGATGATATGGTAAATGGCAAAAAGGAGCTATCTCTTTCTTAAAGTTGATGTAGTGTTCAACTTCTCCTCGCATTTCAGCAGAATCCAGTTTCCCACTATAGATCAATTGGTAATTCCGTGATAGCAATCACAAGACTCTTGATGAAACTTTCCTGTCATCTAACTCGAAACCAGTCACAAGCTAACCTAGTTACACAAGATGACGTTTTAATCTATCAAACTGAAAACAAACCTACACGTCATCCATGTATGTAAGGCACTGTAAACCATTCTTCCTCCATCTCCGGTGTCAAACCACCCAGGTATAATCTAAAAACTAAAAAGAGGTTCTAGTTAATTACTTAATGGGGGAGTGCCTTACTTGGTCTGACCATCCTGGTTTCCCTGTTGGTGCATAGTTCCCTTGCTCTTCTTGCACGCTCCTCTGCTCCATTTGTGCAGACCTCGGACCATCACCTGGGTTAGGTTGTCCATAGCCAGTATTTCTACCTTGCCCATAGTTTCTAATGGGGGGTTGCCTTACTTGGTCTGACCACCCCGGTTGCCCTGTTGGTGCGTAGTTCCCTTGCTCTCCCTGGGTGCTCATCTGCTCCATTTGTGTGGACCTCTGACCATCACCTAGGTGACGTTGTCCAATGCCAGGATTTCCACCTTGCCCATAGTTTCCAGCATGGGTGGGAGAATAATTCCTGTCACCTCCCCTATAATCTCTTTGCCCAGGAGATCCATGATCCCTGGGATCTCCTTGCAGGAAGCTCCTTTGATCTGGGGCATAATGATTTCCATGCTGTCCTTGGTTGTAACCTTGCTGTCCCGGGGGATAAAGATTCCCCTGCTGTCCTTGGTTGTAACCTTGCTGTCCTGGGGGATAATGGTTTCCGTGCTGCCCTGGGTTGTAAGCTTGCTGTGCTGGGGGATGAAGATTTCCTTGCTGTCCTTGATTTGTGTTCCTCCCTCCAGGGGCGTGATCCCTATTGATCATCGGCATACTACCGCCTGGCCCTGGAGGACCACGGATTTGCTGTGGTGGGTAATTTTGTTGAGGCCCATAGTTACTACCACCTCCTTGCATATGCCCTTGTTGACCGTACTGGGGTGGCGGCCCTTGATGATTTGGCATTGGACCTCCTTGCTGGTTAAATCTAGGTGGACTTCTATTCCGCTCATACCGTCTTTCTCCCCCTCTATGAACTGGGGGTGGTCTCGGAGTAATCACTCCATTTTCATACTTGTCTCCTGCAAAGCAGATTACATCAGTTTAAATCACCATCCTAACAAACCATATCATTCTGCATTTTAACTAACTTGTGCAATAACCAAACTACCAAAGTAAAGGACTAATACTAGCTTAAACAAGTAAAACAAAAACCCTACATATATCACGCAATAACCCAAATACAATTTAACTACGGAACAGAACAAACAAATTTTAATCACAAGGAGAAAAACCTGACCTCCGTATTCCTTGTTCACCGGATCAATATACGAATCCGGTAGTACAAAAACAACCCCAGGAACATCTGTTTCAACCATCATACATAACAAGTCAGCAAGCATTCCAGACAAACAATGCACAAACTAAGAATGCTAAAAACAGAGACAAACTGACCGACAAGACCCGACCTTTAAACTTTTCTGACTCCTGTTCAGACATCAAAGCCTGAAACCCCTGATAAGTAGTTGTGCTACAAGCATAAATCTTCTTCTTCGCCTCCTCGATACTTCAAAAAACATCACAGCAGCATTAATTATATATAGATTTCAAGCTAAAAATAAATAAATAAATAATAACCTGATGTTGAGTCCTTGAGCACAGATTCGTTCATAAGTAGCGACCATTTCTTCAGGAGAGGGTTTGGGATCTTTGGGGAAATCAACGGTGATGAGCCAGTGATTGTAATCGCAGCCTGGGAACAGAATTGTGTCCTCAGTGATTTCGTCTCCGTCCTCGTAAAGCTTGTACTTTTTCTCTGGTCTCGCCGTCGTCGTTGACATCATCGACACCCTGGTTCCCGTGAAAAACCGAGATCGGGAAATGATTGTGGGGGACTGTGCGGCTGGTGGGGCGATTGGGACAGGAGTGGAGAGAGGGCGTTGCAGTGTGGAAGAAAGTGGAGTTAGGGTTCGACGGAGGCGGAGGAGGCGGAGCGCCATGGCGTAATCGTGAGTGCTAGGGTTTTAGAGCGGGTTTAGGAATTTCTGTTCTTTTTGGTAAGACACTCACCCTCCCGCTCTTGTATCTGAGTAGCTGTTTTTCAGGATTAATTGCATATTTAGTCCCTCTACTTTGGGTTCTTAATGTAGTACCTCTATTATTTCTTGGATTTATGTGGTCCCTTAACTTAAGCTGTTTTTATAATGTAATCCCTCCATTAAGATTTCGTCTGAGTTGCATACTGGTCCCACTTTGAAGAAGAAATACATACTAGTCCCGCTTTTTTAAAAAAAATTGATAAATAATAAAAAAAGAGTTAAATTTGAGAGTCTATCTTCACTTAACTTAAAAAAAAAAATATTCTTTTGTTTCTCTCTTTAAATTAAAACTTGTCATAAAAAATTTCCATTTAAAATAGCTCTAAAAAAATCAAATTATGTTATTAATGTTGGATTCTGAAATATTATACATGTAGTGAAAACAATAAAATAAAATAAAATCTTGTTAGACAAATTCAGAGCTATTTAAGGATTTATTACTTGAAGATTTGATCTTCTTCGGTTTTAAATAATTTTTTTAAGATCGTTGTCGTAAATCACAGGTCGTTTTATTATACATCCTCCAATGATAATCTATACAAACCACATTAAAAAATCTCTTAAATCTCTATTTAGAAAAGAGAGATTGTTATACTCAGAGTGCTAGCTTTCTATTTTGAAACTTTCATAGTTTTTAGTTTAACAAGCAACCATTAAAAAGAATAAGAGGCATAACTTGCTATTTACAAGAAAATATGAGAAACCCTATAAATTGATAAAATATTAATTTACCCCTTGAATAATATCCATGTATTAATTCAGGATAATTTTATAAATTAACCTGATCAAGTCCTTACTTGATTTTTAAAAAATATTTTAATCAAGTCCTACTTAATTAAATTATCTCAACTTAATTTTTGACTAGTGGTTCTTAATATATATAACTCATTAGGTTCCTAACATGTTAACCCAAATATAAATTTTAATTTTAATTAAATTGAATTAAATAAATTAAACAATATAATTTAGTATTAATTTAATAATTAATTAATTTGTATTTGAAGATCACACACATTGTCTAGCGACATGTTATAATCCCTCAAATATTAGAAAAATAATTGGTGATTTAACTTAACCTTTTAATTAATAACTGGTTTTTCATTGTAATTAAAATCATTTCATCAATAATGTTTTGATTTAATATTAAAACATAAAGTATGTATGTCATTTTAAATCATGTTTATTTTCTACATAATAGTCATTGATCGTTTGAATAATATTTGAAATTCTTTTCAAATCTCATTTCACTTGACCAAAGATTTATCAGTCAATACTATTTGAGAATAAATTGAACATTTTCTCTAACTCACCTATGGTAATGAATTATCTCTTAATCACTCGAGTACCTTCGTATAATTCATGTTATACTCAATATATGCCCCTTCATTATGTCAATTAAAATAACGTGTAACAAAATCAAAGTATAACATTATCTATATAAAATAATTTGGTGATTTTAATTCTAAATATCACTTACACAACCATCACGTGAGTATTTACATTAACATGTGTGATTTATCCATATAAGATTCTTATATTGATCAATTCAGTGTACATGTCTTATGAGAAGTACTTATATATTAGTTCTAGATATCATTTATACCCAACTCATAAGAACTGCTATACTACTCTAATAAATGTCTAATATTTAAGTGTCCATTAACCAAAAATATTTTAAAAATAATATTTCAAAACAATAAAATTCTCATAATTATAATAATTTTATAATTTTATTTATAAAATATTTTTATCTCGTGAACGTAATATTCATTTTAGAATCACACATCAAAATTTCTTTTTTACGGTGATGAGCCTAGCTATAAAACTTAAACTGGTATGCAGGTTAATTCTAGGTCCGAATGAGTCCGGGTTTTAAAAAATAAAGGAATGATTGATCAGGATGACTTAGTAAAAAAACAATTATAAAGTTGACTAAATGGCGTCGAATCAACTACTCCTGTATGGATTAATTAGAAACTCGACCTCTAATAGGGTTTGGTCGGCTGGTCTCACATAGACCTGAAACGAGTTTAACAAACAGTGGTTTTGACATCAACAAGAACATCCAAAAGTAAAACATAAATTCCGAAATATACAATAAAAATCAATTTCAAACACAGTTCGAATGCATATAAGATTTATCAAGTTACAACAGTTTCATTCGAGACTACAAAATGAAAGAAGAACTTGAAGAAACTAAACAAGAAGAAAGATTAGCAACGATCATAAATATCTCCCTCTCGAACACACGGCCAGATCACGACACAAACAAAAAGAGATCTAATTAGCTATGATTAAAAAGCACTAAACTCTTCCTCTTTGTGTGTCTCAATGACAACATCAGACGTAGGATATGCAACACAAGTGAGAACCCAACCTTCCGCTATCTGCCCTTCATCAAGGAAACTACCATCAGACTGATCCACAGTCCCTTGCACAACCTTGCCAGCACATGAAGAGCAAGCTCCAGCCCTGCATGAGTATGGGAGGTCCATTCCATGCGCCTCCTCAGCATGGTCGAGGATGTAGACGCTTGTGGGGCAATCAAACTCCTTCTCGCCGTCAGGAGTGATGAGCTTCACCTTGTGCGCTGCCATTGCTCGAGCACGTCCTCCTCGACTGGCTTTTAAGCCAAAAAGCGCCTCCCCCACGCCGGGAAGAGCCCGTAGGCTTGTTACTGGCTTTTGTCTAGCAAACGAGGTGCTAACCATGGCGCTGGTACTGAGGGCTGCTGCGGTTGCCATTCTTCTGGATAAAAAGACCCTCTCTCTCTCTCTCTCTGAATGTGGAAGTCCGAAGGCAGTCGGAGGCTCGTGGAAATGGTGTGGCTAGGAATGAGAGAGGTGAAGTAGCATGGAATAGAACCCTATCTGCCACATGGCAACCTTCCGTGGCTTGCGTTATCTTTCATGTTGTTAAAAGGATGTAACAACTAAGAAGATTAAATTGAGAATTTTTTTTAAAAAAATTAAATTATAAAACAAAATCAATTAAATTTTTTTAAAAAAAACTGACTGGATTAATTTAAACTAATTATAGTTTTTTTATAAAAAAATTAATTTGATTATTTTTTTTAATAAAAATCAAACCAAACAAAATGATCTAAGTAACGACAACATTCTGTGACTTTTGCGAACCGACTCGATGGACTCCAGGACATTAACCGCATAACACGTAGACAAATAAATTGCATACGTGTACCTCCAGTTTGTTTTTGTAATTCAACCTTCGTTTTATCTCTCCATCACATATTCAGTCCCATTTGCTAACTACCTAGATTATTTCAACTGCACCGCGAGTCAAATAATTATTTTTATAAAAAAATAAATATATAAGTTTTTTTATGTATTTTTAACAAAAATAAATTCCTATTATAAATAAATAAAAATCTCAATTTTGCGCCAATATAAAAAAAAAGTTCCACTCATCTGCGGATCCAATTATTTTTAATAATTGTATATAGATATTATTAACACATTTTACAATATAAAAAAAAATAGACAATATAAATAAATATATATATATATATATAACTATGAATAAAATTATTGGTAATTAAATATAAGAAAATAAAGTAAAATATATATGTTAATGTAGACATTTAAGATCTCAAATTAAATTTTAATATAATAGGAAAATGAGACAAAGTTGTAATTAAAAAAAATAAAACACCATTTGCATTTAGTTTTGTTTAATAATTTTTTTAATAAAATAAGAAAAAAAATACAAAAACAAATTAAAAAAATAAAGATAAGACCAAAAAAAATAGCATAAACAAATTAAGTGTAAAGTAATAAAAATTCTAAGTATAAAGAATAAATAATAATATTTTTTTTCGAAAAAAAAGTGTAATAAAAAAACTTAAAAAATTAAAGAAAAAAAATGATAAATAGAACGTATATAGAGAATTAGAGAGTGATATACATGCCAAATATCAAGAACCAAAAATTACTAAGAAATTTTCTTTTTCTAAGAAACTAATAAAACTACATTTTTGCTCTCACCATCTTAAAAAAATTACAAATTACATCATTTCTACAGTGAAAAAATATTTTCTTTTGGTACATGTAAAATGATAGTTCTAAAAACTCCCATAAAAACTCTTTCAAAAAAGGGTGAAGATTAATCATAGTTTTTTTTAAAAAACCTACTATTTTGCAAACTATAACTACAAAAACACGCAATTTATAAAAACAGGTAAAGCATAACTTTTTTTTTTTTATGTTTCAAAAATAATTTAAATTTTTTTTATTTTTTTACTTATTTTAAATTAATATATTTTAAATATTTTTAAATTATTTTAATATAATAATATCGAACTTAATTTTTTAAAAATAAAAAAAATATTATTTCAATATATTTTTACATAATATATAAATTTTTTTTTAAAAAATAATCACAATCACATTTCTAAACATTTCTCTCAGACAAGTACAAACCCTAAGGCAGGCTATCCTGGTTTCGAAAATTATGAATGTGCATTCTAAGGGCTCAATTCATGTTTAGGGGAAACCAGAAAACTGGCCCTGCCAAGATGTGAAGTACTGTCCAATAAAAGTTTCCAGAGAACAACTGCAAAAATAGCATAAATAGTTTTTAAGCAGCGCAGAATGCATTTCCAGAACCTGAACATGACGACTCTTCCCAAGATCAGTAAATAATAAGAACAAATTCAACCAAAAAAAAATGGAAAATAGGTATCAGTCCTTCGTGTAGCGACCTACTTCCATGAGAATGCGTATAACAAAATGAAAGGTGTTTGATATATTTTTCTAGCTTCACAGATTACAAAAACAATCTCTTAATTCTAAATTAAGACCTTCACTTACAGCGGGGAAGATAACCAAAAAACATCTCAAGGCTTCCTTTTTTCCAGAGAACGAAGAATATATCCCCAATCCCAAAACCCTGTTATATCTGTGCATTGTTGAGTTCCCCATACATGACCAGAGGCTTCATCTCAAAAATCATTGTCTCAACAATAAGAACAAGCTCTGAGGAAGCACTTTGAGGTCTACATTTCCTCGCTGAAGTTCTAGTCGCATTTTATGTTCTTATAGATCCTCCTCACAAACAAATTTGAGCCTAAATAACCAACAGCCCCTGCAATGAAAAAGATAATAATCATATCAATCATTATGAGAACGAACCATAAAAAGGATACAAAGATAAGGACATCATTGATCTTGATCCCTGATTCATGGCCAATTCAGTTGCAAATTGCATCAGTTACTACAAAAATTGCTGGTATTTGCTATCAACCAGCAAATGATTGTATCAGGGGCCTCATCACGAATTTACTACAGGTCAAAACTACCAACAAGTATAATCTGTTTCCCATGAGAAACAAGGAGGATTTAATGAGAATGGACATTAATTCAGTCAACACAAAGGCGATAGCAACTAGGGCATTGTGCAGTATAAACAACAAAAATACCAAACTCACCACAGAGAATTCCTAATCCAAGACAGAACATCAAAGTGTATCCAAAATAGAAGCTTGTCTGGAAGAAGCCCGACATCTTAGTCTTCACATAGTAGTAATATATTGAGTACAAGTACACATAAACAGCTGTTGAGGCAGCAGAGAAGAATGAAGTCCACTGCCAGTGATAGTTCTCAGCATTAAGCAAGAAATATGTTCCCACAATTGTCACGCAAACTGTTACAATAATGAGAATCAGGAAAACAAGCAGCATAAACCCGTACACATAGTAGACCTGTCAACCAGCAGCAGGGGCAAGGTTAGTGAGCTGTCAAGGAAAAACATAGCTTAATTTGTATCATTCATTTGTTTTTTGGGTTCTCATCCATGAAAACAAAAAAAACATTAAGTGATCAGAAATATTTTAATATACATAAAACCAATCTAAACAGGCCTTCCAATCAGTTAAAAGGCAATAAAAAACTAGAATAGGGGGTACACGGGAAAACTTTTCAGTAAATAATATATTTACAGCATGCTTTTTCTGGGTAGGAAAAGAATTCTGTTGCAGTTCTTCATTCGTTTAAAAAGATTTGGTCAGACATAGACAAGCATGTCCGTGACCTTCAGAAACAGAACTCAAGATAAGTCATTAGGCAACAAGGTTTTTCTAGAATCAAACTTGCTTGAAATCAGGTGAGTATCAAACTACTGTCAACTTTTAGATGACAGTTTTATGCCCTCAAAGCTGATACAAAATTTGCACCACAAAAACACAGTTAAAATTAAGGGTATCGGGAAACAATCATTATACATGATTGAGATATTTTTACTTGTGCCAATCAACAATAAAACAAAAAATTTCACCTTGTAATTCCAGAAGGATGTGAAGACAAAGTACATCTCAATGAATATGCTGCCAAAGGGCAAAAGTCCTCCCATCATCGAAACCACAGATGGTGTGAGGTACCATTTCTTCTCAGGAATTGGACGGGGAATGGTTTTCACACGACATGGATTGTTTGGAGCACCACTCCAATTTCTTCCAACAACGGTGCCAAGAAGAGCCAGAGGGAAGGAAATAAAAGCCCAGATTACAAAAACTACCACAATGGTGCCAAAGGGAATGGCTGCTAAAGACCCATAGAAAATGGCAATTGTGTTCAGGATGAACCCAATCCCAAAGCACATACATGGAAAGAGACAAGCAGTGAGAATCATCGACTTGATCCAATTTTTGCCTGGCAACCACAATAGAACCATGAGCAAATGATGAAGACAGAAAACAGAAAAAGCCGCTGACTGATGGATGAAGATATGTACCTCCATGGCGAGAGTACATCCCTCCACTCACATAACCAGCAATGAATGATGTGAGAGCATAACATATTATGAATGTCGTGACAATCGCTCCTCTCCTGCAACACATAAATACCATCAAACTTTACCACACAAAACCAATGACTGAAAGGCAAGGAAAAATTACAGCAAAAAGAACCCCCCCAAAAAAAATTCACTGGTTACAGTTTACATAATAGTTTCAAGACATTCAGTCTCCAACCAAAGACCAAAGTAAATAGGATAATTTACAATATCATCAAGTTAATAGACAGATCAAATCACTCTTCAGATTAAAAGTTCTTTCACAAATGTCCAGCACATCCTTTCCCTTTTATCCACTTGGACAGCATTTTCAGCAGCCAACCACATCCAAATCCAAACGAATTCAACGTCACCATAAATCCATGATAGAATCATTTAAAGATGAATACAACCATTCAAAACCAATATGCATGATTCATTATCAAAGAAGATTGAAGTTATATTTGAAAAGCTCAAAACACAAGTACATGCCTCTCAATTTCAGTAACAGGTACACCATGACGAAAAATGAGGAAGCACAATAAAACTAAATTTGTTGTTAACTAATGTGGCATTAATTCCAGTCAATGAAACAGAACAGCCTGAAATTGCATTAACCAAATGAATCCCATCTGTGTCTGTATTTGTAAATGTATATTGAACTCAATCCCAGAACACAGCCAAAGTATTCCAAGAATCCAAAGTTGACTCATCCAAAATCCTTGCCAAGAGAATTCTCAAATGCTAATCCACTCATTAATTTCTTTATGCCAATTAAAGAACACCAAACTTGCACCCCCAATTGCATCGAATCCATGGTTCCTAACCCACTGACACCATAACGTATGAAGGTGATGTCAACATCTCCAACATCAATGACAGCAGAATATCCTTTATGGCCATGAATACATCTTTTACAAATTCATGCACCACTATTTTGCAATCCATCATTGACAAGAACACAATCAAAGGGATTCTCAATCTCCACAGCTAACCCTTCCCTCAGATCTCCCAGCTGATAAAGTTTAGTCCAGGAGAATATCATAGTTTTGGGATAACAAGTAGGGGGTGGTTGAATAAAATAGAGGAAAGGAGTACAGGTACACTACATGGATCTGTTGGGTAAAGATTACCCACATAGAGATGCATGCCCCTTGGAGATTTCTGTTTGTTTTGGTTTGGTGGTTTGTTCAATGAGAAAAAAAGAGGAAGAGAAATGTTAAGGTTGTTTGAATCAAACAGAAAAAAGATCTAACAAGTACATAATGGCAGATTGCAGATATCCTAAGAAGATGAAGAAAGGAGGGCATGTTGATTCCACACGGGGAATAAAATTGAAGTCAACAAATCTTTGGCAGTTGTTTTAACATGTAGCTTGCAAGACAACTTGTATACAAATCTTAATTGGATACCATGTTAAAAAAGACTGCGGAGTATAACAAGAGGAGAAATTCAAGGGAACTTCCAGGAAATTGCAACCAGTATGCATCCCAGCAATATAATCCAAAGAGATGATAACCACAATACATTGTAAGGTCAAATATCAAATTTACCTGCTTGCTAATTAACTATCAATGATAAAGTATAAAACATATAAATATGATAATCTGTATTCGATAATAGAGACTATCTAAGTTGGCAAAGGTTAATCCATGTGTTTCAGAGTAAAATCTCAACATACCCGACATACAACGTTCCAACAATTGCCATCAAGATGACAAGAAGCACAAGCAACGCTAGCTGAGCACCTGTTCCAACAACAGCTGAGAGAAGAACCAAACTGCGAGGTGGCCGGAAAACATCTCCATGAACAAGTTTCCAACCAGTCTCCTCACTAACATCTCTTTCCTGAGAAAAATGTCAGGATAATTTGCACAATTTCACAAGTTACAGTTCTATTGCAGTTACTTACATGAGGAAAAAATATATTGATGAAAAAAAAAAACAGCAATCTGACAATGAAGAATCTACTAGAATTCACTCTTTAAAAAATAGTCAAAGATAAAAAATTATTCTCAGTAAACCTATCAAAATAAACCATAACAATAATAATGAAAAAAAATATATATTCTCAGTAAACCCATCAAATAAACAATAACAATAATAATACCCATTAAATTAGAATATAGAGAAGCATTACCAGAGATTCCACCAGGTCATCATCTTCCCGAGCATATTTTGCATAGTCATTTCTAAGAGTCCGCATCAAAATCATTGACACTAAACCGGTGAGAAAGATAACCATCATGAATGAATTGAAGATGGAAAACCAATGGATCTGCACTTTCAAATGCATTTACAGAAAAATAAGTAAGAGTTAAACAAATTACAATTAAACAGCCAATGATCCAACAAATAATCAAAATGCTTTTGTAGAACTAATGATACTTTTTAAATCAAGAATAGCAAACAATGAGAAGCACAAAACTGAACCAACACCACTTTTTACCTGATGCTCAAAGAAGGGGTAATCCAAATAAACATCAAAGCGACGTGCAAAACTGACATTAGTCAAACTCCATTTGACAGAGTATGTCAAGTCCAAAATTCTCCCAGATTCAAGCGGCTTTGCATTATCTTGTGTGAGATTGACGTGAATAATCTGCAAGCAAAGATGCTTTAACATTGATAAAAAAAAAATAAAGACATTAATAGAAAGTCATATGGAAGTTCAGGATCCATAAACCTGATCTTTATTATATTGGATAGTAATGCTCTTGTGCGTGTAAAGGAAATGCTTGCCATTTTCACCATTCTTATCAGGACGCGATTCACCAACAAACCCTAAAATATAATTAAGCATAAATACAATAATAAACTATCCAGTCACGTTGAGAGAATAGTGCAACAATACAAGTCCTGCAAGTACATACCCCATAATGGCAGATCATCTGAACTTGCAATCAGAATCCCAAAGATCATGAACCATGAGAAAAGAGGCCAGAAAAGTAAACAGTGAGCATTCCAACATGCAAAGGAAATTTAGTCCAATGATATAGTTCAAAAGATCACATAAACCTCAAAAAAAAAAAAAACAATAATTGTTCTCAATTGCATCCTTGAATAGTAGAGGGAAGCGGAGGGAAGGATGCACAGGCAGAGTAGAGGAATTGTGAGCATTAAATTAACAGAAGCCTGAACACACTGATATAGAATAAACATACACACCCAATGCTTTCACCCACCATAAGGAACACATCTGAGAATACAGCTCAAAACATACCCACAAAGAATTCAAACCAATAATTGTTCTCAATTGCATCCTTGAATTGTTTGACCTTTGCTTCATCAAGCTCAAGCTGACAAATGACACCTTTGTCCACATTCTCTGTTAAAAGCAAAAGTAAGGGGGAAAAAAATAGGTGTCAAAATAAATGCAACAAAAAATTTCTGGACACATTCCACCAGACAAGTTAATGTGCAAGAAAAGAATTTACATACTCCCAAACTTTATGTCAATCTGGCTATCAATAAGCTCATTGCCACCAAGGACCTCACCGAGGCCACCCGATTTGTGTGTAGCAACATCACCAGATGGATGGCAAAATGGAAGGCTGTAATAATTGTATGTCTCTTGTGGATTGTTATACGGACCCACTTTATTTACCCAAAGTTTAACGGGTTCCTCTTGTCCATACTGCAGACATAATTTAAAAAACAAAATTGAAATTGGGGAGTAAATTAAAAGCATAGTAAGTGATTGACTAAAGAATTCATTTCATTTCAATAAAACCATCAGGAAAATCATTTTGACCCCGGATCATATGAGAAAAGATTGAGCCAAATTAGCTCACACCAAGTCAGAAATCACATCTTATTATTAAAAGATTAAGAGAAGAAACGTCAGTTTACTACCGAAAATGGAACGTGTGTCCCTCTCTATATGGCCAGTCACTCTTTCCAGTATTCTCTCATCATCCAAAATCATGCATACTTAATTATTCTCATTCCCCGCAAACATATATAAAAACAAAAGTTTTAAAGCAAACAAAAGAAGCAAACCACTTCAGCATGCTAAGTCACAAGTCCACTACAGCTAACATTTGTTCCCAAAATCTTTCCTCAACAAATCCAGACTCGATGGCTCCTAACTAAGTTCATCCTATCCATAAAACATAACATATTGAACCCAAAGTGAATTTCCACATCAAATCTCACCAACAAACACAATACACACAAAGCACCTTTGTAATGCCTAAACTGCCATTTGCGAAATCAAAACTCGATCCATGAACACCAATCAACCTAACATTTAAATCCATTGTTACGTTAATGTTTTTAGGTATCAAATCTAAATAAGTTACAAAGATTGTTTCCTAATGAAAAACCAGCCTAATTCCCTAAAATATAATCCAAAAAAGATCAGGTCATAATCAGATCCAATTTTTCAATAATTCAATAATCTAAGCACCTTTCACACGAAAACGACGCAAAAACTAACAGATCTGAGTCAAATTCGGGAACGAGACACATAAAACCTGAATAACGAGATCTACGAGTTACGACTGACTCAGGTGAGTACACCTGAGTCAAAACGAAACAAAGCAGAGCAAATAGGGTTTTAGCTATCAAATCTTCCGTTTACCCTGTGATCTGCGTCGAAGGCGAGAGCGGGAGAGAGGAGAACGAGGGAAATGAAGGCGATGAGAGGAAGGGATCGGGCAGTGGTTGCTGAGGACATGGCGATCGCCGGTGACGGTGGGATCTGATGGTCCAGATTCGATCAGTCAAATCGAATCAAATCGATTTTTTCTCGTAAATCTTTTTTCAAAAACGGATGAATTCTCTCGCTTAGCTCTGAATTTTTATTTTTCTTTTTTTTCCTCTCAGATAGAGAGAAAGCGGGGGGGAGTGAAGAGACAGAAACGTGAGGCAAGGAGTGAAGAGATTTAATATTTGCGACTGACTTGTTAACGCTTTTTCATTGGTAAGTAAACGATTTATTTAATTATTTATGTCCAAAGCAATATGAATGAATATATATAATGAGTGTATATATTTTCTTTTCTTATACGCCATCCATTCCGTAGAATTATAGTCAATAACTTGATTAATTGTCTAAGCTACGTTGCAGGGTTTTTATTTCAATCCATAAAAATAATTATTTTAGTTTTTTTATTCAAAAAAATTATGAATGCATAAAGTTTATTTTACAGTTTATAATAATAAGAAATAAACTAAAACAGAAGAGTTTTCACACGCTCACAATGCATTGAAGAGTGGAATGGTGTTTTTTTTTTTTTTGTCTTCTTAACTTTTGTTTTCATCAATAGAGTCCTTTATTAGCAAAGTTAATAGCCAATTGTAGTTGTCATCTATGAACAAAATTGAATGAAGGAGGATTAACATAGAAAAGACGTTAAAAATAGGTGTGCGTTTAAAGTTGGTGCAAAAGGTATAGTTTAGTCCTCCAAATTTAACAATTAGATCTATCATATCCCTTGTGTTTTTCTAAATTCAATTTCAATACAAATACTTTATTTTTTATAATTTTCAAGTCCCTGGTTTTTTAAGGAGATAAAAGGTTTTGTCGAAATTCAGCATAGAGAAAGTTATTATTTTTGTATATTCCAGCCATAAAATTAGTTTATTTTAGTGTCCACATGTTCCATTTAAAAAAATTAGTTTTATGATGGTTTTTTAAAATCTCAATATTATATATAAAAAAATAGATCAAAGTCATGGAAGAAAAAGCTAATCCAATTTGATTTTGTGTTTTATAATCGCTTTTCCGGGTTTTTTAGGATGATAAATTTGTTTATAGATGTTTTGAAGGTGTTTTTGAGGTGTTGTTTGGTTAAAATAGGTTTCTAGGGGATGGATCTACTTATTTTAGATCTTGTTTTTTTGTGCATTTTTTTTCCTTCAATGTTTTTTTAGAAAGTGCAATTTAACATTTTGTTATCATTAATTTTTTTTCTTAGACTTGAAATAAAAAAATGCAATTTTATCTTTTTTTGTCATTTAGCTTAAAAAATTATGCAAAGTTGAGATCATGTTTATAGCCTATATTGTAAATTTTATCGGTTAATTCAAGTTAACGGTATAATATATTTTTTAAATGTCATTTATAATTCTTAAATTTACTTCTATATTAAATTCAATATGTAGTTAATTAAGACCCATTCAAGATCTAATTATGAAGATAATAAAGGAAATGAAAGAGAAGAGATAAAATATTCAACCAGGTTAACTTATTATGATCGCATTTATTGCTTAGATTGTAGATTTTACATATTAATTCGGATCAATATAATGTGTTGTCTTTCATTTTACTTTCTTGTATTTTTTTTTTAATTAAATCCCCTAACATCTTATTGAATCACTTTTTAACTATGATCAGGTAAGGTTAAAACGACAGTTGTGTAGATTATTTTTTAATCAAATCACCATATGAATAGGCTAGCCAATTTGCTTCTAGTTTGCTGGGTCAAAAAAGCTACATCAATTTTTATTTATTTATTAACATTTATAGTGGTCAATTAATTTTGTATGATATATCGATTGTGTTTTTAATCCTCATTTCAAATATATATTCGCATGCATTAAAAATAAACAATATCTAATTATTAGTCTTTTAGCTATCCTTAGTGACACGCGGGCTAAAAGCTAGTAACATATAAAGGCCAAATTAAAACTTTTAAACTAATTTTTTATTTGACCAATTAAATAGTATTGACACATAAATTTAATTTTCTATAAAAATTATCTTTAAATTACTCTTAAAATATCATAAATAATTTTTTTTGATAACCTTAGGTTTTTTTTATAAAAAAATTTAAAATACCCTAAAATATCATAAATAATTTTTTCAATAATCCCAAGTTTAGCGACCAAGTTAAATCCAATAGTCTTAGATCAGGTGGTCATGCCTTAACCTAACATGCGCTAACAACTTAAAAAAAATAAAATAAAAAAGATGTTTATAATACAAACATACTATATTTATAGTATGATTCACAATGCAAACACTTATACACACAACACTAATAGTAATTTTCTAACATAACACAGTATAAATTATATTCTTTAAAATTTTAATTATTATTTTTATTTAAAATAATATTTTTATATTTTTTTGATGCATTAATATTTAAAATAATTTTATTTTAATATATTTTTAAATAAAAAATACTTTTAACAACAATCATTAGAAGAATTCCAAACACACATGTTTCACACGTAAAAAGATTCTCTAAACAGGAAAAAAGAAAAAAACCACCACAACAGTGAGTCAGTGAGTGCACACAAAAAGATATTCCATTTCCAAATACACGTTCCCTCTCTCTCTCTGAACACACCAAAAAAAGCAAAAAGGAGCTACGCAGTTTACAGATTCCTCGTACTATTTATTCTCCTCTTTCAATTTAAGTTTCTTTCAAATTTCACCCTCAGATTATTTACTTTCCTTCAAATCTCTCCCTCCTCCGCCGCCGCCCCTCTCTCTCTCGCTCTCTTCCTCTGCTGTGTATAGTTTTATTTCTGTAAATGAATTGAAGGTATAATTAATTGAGTTGAATTTTTAGGGTTTTTATAATTATCAAACAATTAATAGCAGAAAATTAAGGAAAAAAGAAAAGAAAAGGGAAATGGAGAATTACGAGCTGGTGAAAGACATAGGATCTGGTAATTTTGGAGTGGCAAGGCTGATGAGGCACAAACAAACCAGAGAACTGGTTGCTATGAAATACATCGAGCGCGGCCGCAAGGTAAGTAAAACAAAATCAAATAAATAAAAACATTTTTTGTTTTTTATTTTATTTTTAATAACAATTAGAGTGTAAGTGTAATGTTAGCTGCGGCCTAATTGAGATTTGATTTTGGTGATTAGATTGATGAGAATGTGGCAAGAGAGATTATCAATCACAAATCGCTTCGCCATCCTAACATAATTCGGTTTAGAGAGGTATTTTTTTTAAATAATTTTAATTTTTTTTTTATTTCGGTGCTTTTTGTTCAAGGATTTTTTATTTTTTTTGCAGGTGGTGTTGACGCCAACTCATCTTGCTATCGTGATGGAGTATGCTGCTGGGGGAGAGCTGTTCGAGCGGATTTGCAATGCTGGACGATTCAGCGAAGACGAGGTTTTTTTTTAATTTTTTTTATCCTCTTTTTTTTGTTATTAAATAAAAAAATGCTGAATAAGTTTGATTTTTTATTTATTTTCAGGCGAGGTATTTTTTTCAGCAGCTTATTTCTGGAGTTTGTTACTGCCACTCTATGGTAAAAGCAAAGTATTATAATTTATTTAGAGGTTTCGGTTGCTGATAGAGTTTTGGTTGTTTATTTACTTTGATTTTAATGATTGGCAGCAAATATGCCATAGAGATTTGAAGCTGGAAAATACGTTGTTGGATGGAAGCCCAGCACCGCAGTTGAAAATATGTGATTTTGGTTATTCTAAGGTGGTTCGATAAAGCCAATTGTTACCATTTTATGTTTTTGTTTTGGTTTATTTGTGGTGTTTGTGAAATTTTTATCTTCTTATCCATGTTATTTGTGTAGTCGTCTTTGCTGCATTCGAGACCCAAATCTACAGTTGGTACTCCGGCTTATATTGCTCCGGAGGTTCTTTCTCGGAGAGAATATGATGGCAAGGTAAGACTTGGATTAGTCTTCATGTATTTGTTTTCCTCTTAAGTACGGACAACTTCTTTGATACAACACCACTGCTAATTCGCCTTCACCTATTAAAGCACTAACACCCAAACCAGGAAAGAACAATAATCTGAGATCATTGGTTGAACAGCTTCTATATTTGTTTGAACTTTTACTTTCATTTAAGTGACAACAGACATACTAGATTGTAGTCGGTGAATTGGAGAAGATTTTATCCTGTAATGCCTTCTCTGCATCCGCTGATAGTTTGCACACAAGCATATATCATAAAAAATTAGCTGTTTGTTCACATTAATGTTTGATCATGTCATCCTCAGGAATGCTCAAGACCATTACACTTGCATTTCTTTTTGCTTTGCTTCAATTGTTTTCTTTGTAATATCAACAGGACAAATTTGCTTGTTAATGATTTGAGGTTTTCATGTTTTGAATGAAACATTGTCGTTCTGTGTTATGCCCTTAGGGAAAAAAACATATATCTGAGTTGGATGGAGTTGACTTTTTGAAGCTGCATATTTTGCTCAGGAATTTAGACTTTGTATAAAGGATTGCTGTTTAGGGTTCAAGCAGAGAAGAATTTCATGGACATTTATCATCAGGATATTTGTGTGTGTGTGTGTGTGTGTGGTATCACCATCTGAAAGTTATGATTTAAATAAGCAGCTTTCCTACAGAGAACATTATGATTGGTTTACACTCCTCTCTTTGTACTTTGTTATATGGTAAACCAGCTGCTCCTCAGGTTGTAAATTTGAACTTAATCATGTTTAGATTTAAGCTTTAGAGACTTGAGCTATCAGTTCTCAATGAAACTTGTTTCAGCCACTTGCCAATGTTTCGGTTTCTAGCCACAGTTGAGTTCAGATGGCTTATTTGTTAGTTAGTTCATCAAAAGAGCCAAACACTGACAGTTGCAAGAAGACTGTGAACCGGATGAAATTGAGATTAAGGCTACAACTGGCAGTTCTAATCTTTAGATGGTTTTCTGTGATTTCTTCTATATACACATATTGTCTGAAACTGAATACTCACAGGTACAGGTGAAAAGAAGTGAAGAAAAACCTTAAAAACCTGACCCCCAACCTGTGGTTTCAGGAGCAATAAACTGGTCTAAGAGCCTGATTTATTCTGTATTAAATGTCTGAGTATTTTAGTGAACCAATCTCAAGGAAATTTCAACTTGGTCGTTAAGATGGCCTGATATTTTGTAATTGCCAACAATTTACATCCAATGACAGCCTTAAAAATCCCCAAACAGATTGTGAAATCCCAATCTTAAATGTAAAAGGAAAAGGACCCTAACTGCTCTACGTCCCTAGCCAACCCTTTCCATTTAGAACCCAAAGCTGGATTTTGCTTGCCAATACTCTATGACCTATGCTGCAAGGCTATAGTTATCATCTCAATGGCTTGTCAGAATAGCATACACCTCTGTGTTTCTCTTGCGTCTTTCAGGTTTCTAGTTGAAGTTGTACTTCTGTCATTTTTTCTCTTCTCGTCTTATTTCAATTTCATTTTTACTTTTAGTTGTCGACCATTGTGAAAGGCAAGCTTCAGTATTGTATAAACGATGAAGACTCAGAAGAAAAATTGTCCATGTCAATCAGAACTTTGTTTTCCTTCTTCAGTTAAATATTACATGTTTGCATGTGATATGTAGTAAATAAATGTGCTTAAACTTCATCCGTGACCTGGAAAGAACCAAGACATGCAGATTTAAGATCTGAATAGTTAGAAGGTCTTCTTAGCGGATATGAATATGTCTCACTTCGCAGGTTTGTTATAATTTTCATTTCTGCTTGTCCAGTTGGCGGATGTCTGGTCTTGTGGGGTGACTCTGTATGTTATGCTGGTGGGAGCATATCCGTTCGAAGATCATGAGGACCCAAAGAATTTCAGGAAAACAATCAATGTACTATATTCCTTTGCATCTCTCTTCTATTCAAATTATCCTTTATTTTTCACTGCCCATGAATTTTTTATTGTTTATCTGCAGAGGATAATGGCAGTTCAATACAAGATCCCTGACTATGTCCACATATCTCAAGATTGCAGACATCTCCTCTCTCACATATTTGTTGCAAATCCGTCCCGGGTATGCATGAACAAACCTTGTCTAAGAACAACAATCAACTTATATTACGAAGGAAACATCGCACTGCTATGCGTTGGTAGATGTCCTTCCATTGTGTTGCACATCATGAGTATTATATTGGGAAATTAGTATTTCTTTGGATTTCCTTTTTGTGTATTGCTGTTTTGATAGTGTATTTTGATATAAGTCTACTTTTTGTTGCATACATTGCTGTTTAGATGTGGTACTTTTAATCTTGTTTCACCCTCCATAACATGTCCACTTACCATCTAATTCTGCTGCATAATTGTTGTTATTGATGCTATTTCTTCTCATCACCACTGTAGTAGTTTTAAACTTGTCAATCTTTGGCTTTTCTGCTTTTCTTTTTTGTTAGAATTTTGTATTGGAGACCAGGAAGACTGAACTAGGGATTCTTCTTTCAGTGCTTGTTGATGCTTTTATTTTGCCTTTTGTCATATAGTGTGCCATGGGTAATTGCACGCTATTAGATTTATCAGTCCAAACTTCAGCTAGTAATTTGGAGTGCAACTTTTATAATTGGATCTTATGAATAAATTTAATACATGCCAATTGTTTTACCAGGGAATTTGGATACATGTTCTTTTGAACATATCAAGAACCCTCATAGCACATGTATAGAATTGTTTCAGGTCATAGTTTGTTTTTATGCTGGTACCTGTTCAATAGTTTTAAAGTCACTATGTGTTGTCTCAAGAAACTTGAAAATGTATTCCACACACACTCAAAATGAGAGAAACTAAAGGACCCCAAAATAAGTAAATAATCAAGGAAAAGGAATGAGTGATTGTTCGGTTGGTATGATAAAAGGATATTGAGTATGCATCATTTTGTGAAGAGAGAAAATAAGCTTGTTCATGAATGATTCAGGGTCCATTGAACCCCCGAGTTCTTGTCTGTGCAAGCTTGTGGATGTCCATTACGCGCTATGAGAAAAAATTGTTCCCCCCTATTGAAAGCTAAGGGTGTAGAAAATCCTTAGAAAACAATGAATGAATTTGTTTATTGATAGAGTTAATTTAAAACCGTTCTTGAGGCCTCAGCTCTCTTTCTATCAGGTACGCAGAAAATTGTAAAAATAATGCTTTTATGGTTTATTTATAGTCCTTAGATCATGTGTGTTCTTGTTTCTCAACATGTGTCTTAAGTGATGTCTACATCAGTGATGGTTTCCTTCAGGATGTGCAAATGCAACATAGCAGCTCACAGCCTTTGATCATCCATCGTTATCATTTCATGTTCTGTTTTTATCACTTTCTTTGTAATGACTGCCGTAACTGAGTATCTACGTTTCTAAACCATGCGTGTTCTTACAGAGGATCACCATTAAGGAAATTAAGAGCCATCCATGGTTCTTGAAGAACTTGCCAAGGGAACTGACAGAAGCAGCTCAGGCCATGTACTACAGGAGAGAAAATCCCACCTTTTCTCTTCAAAGTGTTGAAGAAATCATGAAGATCGTGGAAGAGGCAAGAATTCCCCCGCCAGTATCCAGATCTATTGGAGGGTTTGGCTGGGAAGGAGAAGAAGATGGTGACATGAAGGAGGATGATGCAGAGGCTCATGAAGAAAAAATCGATAACGGGGAAGATGAGTATGAGAAGAGAGTTAAGGAGGCACAAGCAAGTGGGGAGTTCCATGTCAGTTAAGATCCATCCTCTCTTCCTTGCACATTCACGGTCTTAACCTCATATTTCGGATATTTATAGGATCCTTTGAAGCTTTGTGCAAAACTGTGTCTGTGAGCTGGTCCTGAATAAATGTTGTGTGTATTGTAGCTTACCGGTTAGGATGGGTGTGAAATTATTGAAATTAGAGTCATCATCGGAGTCATAAACTTTGAATTCAACTGTGTTGAGCAGGAAGGACGTCTAGCTGTTTAGATCCTTGAATTAGGAGGAGGTTCTGAAATACCTATCAGAGTTATTTATACAAATTATGGTTTTTGTTTGAAAGGGTTAAAATATGATTAGTGTGACAAATTATGGGCTTTGTAAGGATGTCTCCTTAAGTATCATGTACATGTTACTATTACTAAATATACTAAAAGAACTAAGTTTGGTGGTTACCGTAACTTTTTTTTCCCTTCAGTTTTAGTCTTTTTTTAACTGAATCCCTTTTTAGTGTAAGCTCATGAGATGGTTTGAAATTGTGAAAGAAAGACAAAATTAAAAGAGTGATTACCAAAATATAAAATTCCTTCTTCGGCCATTTCAATCCTTTTTGTTTTTGGAATTTTCTTGTAGTCTATAAGTTTTTTCAGTTTAAAAAAAGGAAGGAACCTTGTCATAAAATGACGAAAAGAAAAGAAAGAAAGTGGTTGGTTGATTATATTTTGATAACAAGAAAGTTAGATTTTGATATCAATGCATTTTGTTAAATAAAAGAAGTTTCTTGAAGGTGTTTTTAGTTCATATCTTGCTTGAAAAAGATTGAGGATTGAGGTTGGGAGATAATTTTTTTTAGTTTGATTTTATGTTTTTAAATTAATTTAATATTGTTTTGAGTTGGAAGATTGTTTTATTAATATTATAATTATGCTTATTAGAAAAATAAATTTTAACATTCAAAAAACCCCAAGTCAATTTTCTAACCATTTTTTTAGGACACCATGGGTAATATGTCATTCTCTTGCTTCTTTTACCAAAGAAAACGTTTCTTTTACTAAAGAAAAAAAGGTCAAGCACATTGATATTAGAGCTTGTTTGACAGTGTGGTTGTGGATACTTTTTAAATAATGTTTTGTGTTAAAATGCATGTTAATGATATTTTTTTATTTTTTAAAAATTATTTTTGATATCAACACTTCAAAATGATTTGAAAATACTAAAAATATATTAATTTAAAATTAATAAAAAAATAAAAAAAATTTAATTTTTTTCAAAAGCATCTTTGAAACACAGAAACAAAAAGTCCCTATAGTTTTGAAGGTGTGTGTGGCTGTTTTTTTTAAACGGGCGATGCGTTGGGTCACCTGAGCCCACGCATCTTGCTTCTGTTTATTTGGTATATTATGTTTTTTAAAAAAAAAAATTAAAAAAATTAACTTTAAAATATATTAAAAATAATATATTATAGTATTTTAAAAAAAAAATTGTTGAGTTTTTTGTTCCGTCCTTGTGATTTTTCTGTTTTTTTTTTATGAATTTTTTTTTTTGTATATTTTTTGCACAGTTTTTAAAATTATTATATGATTAAATAAAAAATATTTCTGTATTATTCTTATGGTTTTTTTTTTTAAATATTTTCACGGAATAATAATGAAACCATTAATTTTTTTTATTAAACTTATTTTTATGATTCTATTAAATTTTTGCTTCAAGAAATAAACATTTTGATAAATAAATTGTCAACAAAAGGATAGCATTAAGTTGCCTTTTTTATTGTTTTTTCGGTTTTCATTAGAGTTTCGGATATTAATTCTAATCACCTTGGTTTCTATTAAATTAGGTACATTGTTATAAAACTCTATAATTTTTTGTTGAGAAAAATAAATTATACTAACAAATTACTTTTTTATAAAATTTAAATTATTAATTCTCTTATAAAAAAATCATTGACATAAATGTAATAAAAAAATAAGAATAGCTCCTGGCTACTTGGGATTTGTATTTATCTTTTCGCTTCTTTTGGTCAAGTCATTTGATTTGTGCATCATATATGTCCAATTAAGAGCATCTAAACCCACATAAAACGTTCAATTGGTCAAGCACGTGTCAATTTTACAAGACAATAACATTTACCATTTTTAAAATGTTTTTTTTAAATACATTAAAATAATATTTTTTATATTTTTAAAATTTATTTTTTACATCAACACATTAAAAATAATCTAAAAACATAAAAAAATTTATTTAAAACAAAAAAAAAACTAATTTTTAATGAAAAAGAGGTTGAATTTCAATGATACACTGTCACTGAACAAGGGAGTTAAACATGAGCACCTTTTATACATTTAATTATATCTAAACTTCAACATGATGTTAGTTGGGTCACGGGTGGGATGTGTTTGAATGGAATATTATTATACCCCCAAAATATTCTTTGAATAACATTTCTTGCATAACTATCAAACATTCACTATTCTCAGCATCCGCGTTTCAGAAATTGAACCAAACTAATATTTAAAAAAAAATATTCAAGTCTTGAAATAGATTAAATAATATTAAGAAAATCAATATTAGTCGACTCGAGTTAGCATAATAAATCTATAATTATAATAATTAGGGTTGAATCAATCCGGAATATTTAGTCTTATAGTTCAAATCATGAAATTAGAATAACAAAAAAAATATATGTATATATAAAACAAGGGTTATAAAGCCTTTTTTTAAAAAAACAAAAAATTATTAATTTTTTAAACCTAAAATCCGGATCATTAGACTAGAAATATCTAGTTTGAAAAAACCATAAAATTTAATTATCGATTAATCAAATATTGAAGAAAAAAATTGATTTTTTTTTGTTATACTAGAGAATTAAAAAAAATGATAATCAAAATTGAATAATAATTTTTGTATTTGATTGAAGGGTGAATTTAAAAGAATAGTAAATTTAGTTAAAGGAACAAAAACAATTAAAAGAATAATTATTAAAATTGACATAAAACACAAAAACAATAGTTTGATTGAAAGATGAAATTTAAAAGAATAATAACTTTTAAAAAAATTAAAAAAAAATTAAAAATCAAAACAATAAAAATCAATTAAAAAACATAATACCATCAATATGAATTGAAAGCTAAATTAAAAACAAAAAAAACTTTTATAAAAAGATCAAGAAGAAAAAATAAAAATCCAAAGAATAAGGATGAAATTGAAAAATCTAATATTTTATAAATTGTAATTAAAAGATGAAATTAAAAATAAATTAAATTTTTATAAAAAAAAGGAAAGGGTCGATCAAAAATTAAAAATAAAAAAAATAGAAACTAAACTTAAATTATTAACAGCCAAGAGTGCTTGTTTTAAGAGGCGAGAGAAAAAAAAAGTGCATTGACGACAAACTAGATCACTATCAGAAAAGTGTTGTAACAGCCAAAAAAATAAAAAATAAAATAGTGCTTCCAAAAACATGACATAAGGAGAGCATCACATGCTACTATCTTTTTTTTTCTTGTTCTTTTTATTTAGCCAAATACTAAATTCTCTATGTTCTAACATGGTATTAACAAAACAAAAAAAAACAAAAAAAAAACTCCTTTGACTCCTGTTTGAGTTTTTTGACTTCCAAGATTATTTTGATCATTTTATTGTGTTTATATATATATATATATATATATGACCAAAAATGAAATTACCCCTCGTCTTACATGATAATATTGAAAAAAAAAACATTTTGAAAATATCAAATTACCCCTTAATAGCATTATTGAGATTTTTGCTTTTAAAAGAATTTCAATTTTTACTATGCTTTTGAAATGAATTTTTTTACTGTGCAAAAGAAATACAATTGCCTCTAAACAATTTGAAAATAACTAATGATCCTATTGAAAATATTTTAATATCTATAATAGCTAGTTATAAGTTTTTTTTATTGAAGAAGCAAAGACTGTAGCTATAGTAATCTTTCCCGACCGGTTTAGCTTCTTTCAATATATTTATTTAACACTGGTTGCAATATTGGATAGATTTCTATTCATGTAAACCAGTAAAATTCCTTAATCTAGACGTTATATTTAATTAATTTTATCATTCGATAGATATAGAAACCTATCCACTATCATATATTATTAATATATGGTGTCTGATCTGTTCAGTCAATTTCATTTTATTTATTAAAATAATATTGTTTTAAGATTTTTTTTTAAAAAAATATATTAAAATAACATGTTTGAGTTAAAATAAAGTTTTGAGAGCCAAAATCCAGACCAGGTTACCAAACCAGTCAGACAGTTTTTACGAGTATGTTAAATATATCTTAGCCTAAAATATTTGATGTTGATGTTTTCATGAATTTTTTTTTTTTTTAATGAAGCTCTGAGTTTAAAATCTTATTTATAAAGAACTCAAGGTCACTTGAACATTTATTTATACGGTTCTACATCGACCAACAGAAAGGCCTTACCAACAAAGACTGGTCCTTACCTGGAATTTATTGCATCTTTGATGATGATGCCTCCATCAGTAACGCATGCAACTTCTTGGTCTCTGCCAAAACATTTTCCCTATCGAATAGAGCTGAAACAACTGCGACACCTTTCAGATTTGGTAACCCCATCTCCATCACAGTGCCTGCATTCGAAGCATTAATCCCACCAATTGCAACCACAGGTAGCTTAGAAGCCGAACAAACAGTTTTTAATCCATCCAAACCGATAGTGGGATTGTTTGCCTTGGTGTTGGTTGAATATACTCCACCAGAACCAATGTAGTCCGCACCGCCAATCCATGCTTGCTGAGCTTGCTCTATTGTCTTGCATGATACTCCGATTATTTTCTCTGGACCCAGAAGAGTGCGAGCCACGGAAGCAGGCATGTCAGACTGGCCGACATGTACCCCGTCAGCATCACTTGCAAGGGCTATATCGACACGGTCATTTATCAATAGCGGAACTCCATGGGAACGACAGACTGCAAGACATGATTTTGCTGTTTCCAAAAAATCCCTTGTTTCAGCATCCTTCTCCCTGTGAAGAAAATTTACAGAATTATATTCCTATGCAATTGCAAATTATGCATCCATGCAGAGATCAAGCTATAAGCAAAATTCTACTCGTATTCATGGCAACCTATATTTTTATGCAAAGCAACCTCTTCAACATATTAAAAGTCACTGTAGGGCAGCGCCTATTCAATTGCAAAAGGGCGATAGCACATAGACCAAAACATTGCTTTAGACACTTCAAACTAGAGATCCATTATGATGCTCACGTTCATGGAACTTCAAGAAATATAATCAGCAAAATTATGATAGAGAAATGCACGAGACATCTAAGAATATGCAGAGCACTGGATGTTTATATTTTTTTTAAGTAACAATTAGCTGCTTCAAAGTGAATAAAAAAAAGTATAACATCAAACAGTCAAACCTCAATTGAACAATGGTAGCCCCTCCTTGTATGGCTGCTGCAACAGCATCTACCATGGACCGTCCCCACTTTTTATTCATCCCAGAATCTGTAACTGCATACAGAAACAAGTCACTTGGATTGAATGCATCTTTTCTATGGAAGCTTTGAGAACCACTCTTAAGCCTTAGTAGGTGGTCGAAGGGGCCTTGAATCCCATTTCCAATCAAAATGTCTTTGCTATATTCCAAGGCTGTCTCAACATAGCGCTTAGCCACCTGCTGCAATTAGGGTATATAAGAATGCTGGTACACAAAACAAAAGACGAGAAAGAAAATTAAAAGGAAATGAAAATGGAGGGGAGGGAGGGAGAAAGGTGGAGAACACTCCAGCCATGCAGCTGTAAATTGCAAGTCAAAATAAATGGCCTGCTAAATTATCCAAAATTACCCTAAACTTTGGGTCAAACTGAACTTAACCCATGAGCTTTAATTTCTTTTTTTATTCGAGTACCTTGAACTATTGTTTTTTAGGCAAACCTTTCCATTAATTTTGACCACAAATAAAAGTCTATAAACATGACACATTTCATGAAAACACGTTATTTGAGAGGGAGAAAAGGTTAACAGGGGGACAGAAACCTAGGCAGAGAGGGTTTTTTTTTTACCAAAAAATAGTTCGCGGTACTCAAATTGAAAAAAATGAAGTTCAAGGACTAAGTTCAATTTAAACTCAAAGTTCAGGATAGTTTTGGACAATTTAGCCTAAATGACCCATGGACCATCATAGCTCTCTCTCTAGGGCGAATGATAAAAGGATAGCATCATTCTTAACATCCAATAAAACATCTGAACAATATATGAAACACAGGCTTAATCAACTCAATTTGGGTTCCATAGGCATATCTTATCTTGTATTTACTGATAAGGCTCGGTGAATTTAAATAAATACATAAATTGATGTTTTAGCTCATTATGAACTCAATCTTGACTGTACAACCAGTCATGATACTCCTGAATCACTTAGTATTTGAAGTTGGCTATGAATCAAAAGTACAAATGCTTTATAGTTACCCTGACAGCTGTGAGCATTGGAGAACCTTTTGCCAGCTCAGCTGCTATACATGAAGCCAAAGTGCAGCCAGTACCATGAGTATTGCGAGTTTTTATGCGAGATGAGCGCAGCTCATAGAAGTGTTCACCTGCAAAAACTTCCTAGTGTTAGACTGGCTTTAAAATGAACATTACTCATGATCACAGACAAAATATAAGGAATAGCATTATTATTTAACAAGTTTAGTAAAATTTAATCTCACCATTAAAGAAGATATCAACAGCATCCAAAGAATCAGGGAGATCACCACCTTTGACAAGCACATTTCTGGAAAACAAAATTAACAACTATAATCATGCAACTCTCTAAGCTCAGAGCAGTGGATCCATTCTATTCCTCGTGTTATACCCATTTTGTAATAGATTTTCTCCAAGACTAAATCCAGTGTCATAGACAACACTGAAAACACTTATAAACATCAGAAAAGCAACAGATTAAATATTTGAGTTCAATTTGTTGTAAGAAAACATGGGACAGCACCATGTTGACATGATAGAATAACACTTAACATTTCAACCTCAAGGGCTGTCCTACATCATGCTTGGCATCATAGTGATTCAGCACCATGATTACATGCAGGGAGAACTTACAAGGGCAAAATGACTGATGCCCAATGAGAAGAGTTGTTATTCAAGCTGTTAGAGCAGCTTTAACAACTTGCATGACAGTTTCCAGATATTAGAAAAAAGCATAAACAAAACAAATGCTCTAGGCAGTTTCCAGGTGGGAGCCATGTTAGCTATCAAATTAAGTTTTCCCCTATCTTCACAGAGTACAAAGACATACTAACTTTACGTGTCTTGGTTTCTGAATCAAGAATCCCATAACTGGCACATAACTCATAATCATGAGTGCTATAGATACCACATTATTCTCTTCAGCCTATTTGAAACAACAAAGAACTAACCAACCACAGAGGACCTGCACATGAATGTCACATAATACTCTCCATAATCTAGCTATCAGATAATTGTACTTGCAAGTTCAAACGGCTACAATTTTGTCTCCTAACTTGACAGATAACCCCGGAAACACATTGTTCTTTAAACAGTTTCTTGTGTTCTTGACAATAAGATCCAAGACATAGAAAGAGCCCATGCCTTGCTTGTAGCATTTTCTCACCTTTGAGGGTGTAATGACTTTCTAAATCTTATGCTGTCAAATAGAAAATGCTGCAATTTGAACAAGAGGTAAACTTATAACCTTTTCAATAGCAGAACTCCTTAAGTGAGCCCTTTCATGGACTTAAAGAGATAAAAGTACATAATAGTTTTATAATGATAGTTTCCCTAGGCAAGTGAAGGAAAAAATCAAATTCCATGAACTAACCGTGGACCCATTGCATGCAACAGCTCAGCTGCGTTGCGCATGTCTGCAACTGTTTCAAGGCGTATACCACCAAGTAGAGCAGATGCCTCTTTTATATTTGGGGTGACTATGTTGGCCATGGGAAGGAGCTCCTCTCTACATTCAAGAACCAGAAATTTGAAATTATTGAAAATATCCAACATAAGAGTTCACAGGGCAAAAAAAACAAAAAAAAAAACACAGAGCAACTCTCAATAAGTTAGTGATGGCCAGCACACATACAAGGTCTATATGGAAAAGGTTGCTCATCTAGGATGAAATTGCCAGCCATTCCTATGCCTCATCTATAGCTCCTTAAAGAAGGCAATTCCACCCATAAATACTCATTCAGTTAGCCATGTGCTCCATCCTTAGAGGATTGCCCTCGATAGCCTTCAGCAGGGCACAAGACATGATATAACCAGGTCCCAGTATGGATAACTTAAGACATGATCTGATTTTGTATTGTTCTAGACATTGATAAAACAAAGATGAAAGTACAGATGTTAAAAGGTGCAAGGCAACATATTTAGACAAACAGTTAAGTGGACTTAGATTTTGCCGACAAAATAATCAATGAAATCAGGCAGAGATAGCCTACACTTGCTGTAGTTGGCTGGCTGCAGGAAGTTAATGGAGCACCACTCAGCAATAGAAATATGAGAAGAATTTGGAACCTGGAAGGTAGATTTGGTTGTAGAAATCTGTGGCTCTTGGAAATGAAAGAAACCAAAAATACTGTGCGGCAGATTTCTAACTATTGCAGCTGCAATTTTTGAATATTTTATTAAGAAATGTCAACTTCACCGTTAGTGATGTATTGAGATAAAAATACTTTACTTCGACACAAGTTCTACTAGATTGATAGCGGTTCATTAACTAGCTGGCTGTTGATGCTCTTAACAGCTTATAAAAAGCTCACAGCTTTAGAGAAGGCACGTGATACTACTTGACTGTAGATAGTTCTTCTTTCTATAAGCATGAGTCTCACATTGTTCAACGTTTTCCACCACGAATAAGATGTAATTCAATATGATTCAAATTTCCCATCTTCACAAATTAAGAACAGCAAAATTGCTCGACAGACTCCATTTCCTAATGCTTACACTCACCACCACCGCTGTCCCGGTGTAACAATGGCTCAGCATCCACCATAAAACTCTCATTATCTCTCAAAATGGAGTGATTGTTAACTAATTTTCCCACTAGGAAAATAATCAACAAAAAGAAAAACCAAATAACGACTGTTAAAAACAAAAACTACAGCAACTTACCGAAAAGTGGAAAGAATGGAAGGGCCAGCAAGCACGTCTCCACTGGTAGAAACCATGACAGGATCAACAACCAAAGCTGCCTTTAATTTAATTATTACGTCATTAAACTCGGTAAAATCACAAATTAAATCATTCGAAATAATTCGAAATTTTTCCTTTTTTCTTTACCTCGAACCGAAAACTCAGTGAGACTCTGAAGAAGAACCTTAACTACCCCAACAGAAGGCAGCATCCCTGTTTTAACCTAAAAAACGAAATCGCAATCAATCAAAAGCAAATTTGAAGGACCAATTGAAATGTTAAGAACTTACGACATCAACTTGCATATCTGAAAGCACGGACTTCAACTGCTGGGCAACAAAATCCTCCGGCACAGCGTGTACAGCCTGAACTCCAACGGTGTTTTGTGCAGTAACGGAAGTTATCACTGTAGAGCAATAAACTCCGCGTGCGGCACAGGCCTTGAGGTCGGCTTGGATTCCGGCGCCGGCACCGGAATCAGAGCCGGCTACACTCAAGACGTGCGGGATTGAAGCACCGCCATTTTTCTCTTGCATCCTTGAGCTCATAACTATGCGTTTTTGGTAGAAGGAGAAGGAATTGGAGAGGATGACTCCACCGGAGGCCATTTCAAGACGCGACCACCACTTATCGAATATAATATATAATGTTACTTGGGCGGGCTCGACCCGGCCCGGTTATGCAACGCGGGTCTCTAGAAAGAGGAAAAAAGGAATATCGACGTTAGATGTTTGTAAATGTTTGCACTCCAGTCCTTCAAGATCATTTCTGTTGCGTTTAGGTCTTTGATTATAATAATGGAACACCAAATTACCTGCCTTTTTCTGGTAGCAATTTGAGAATATAGGTTTGGTAAATAAAAATATAAGATGATAAAAATATAAAATAAAAATTACCAGTCAAATTTTAAATCAAATCTCACAAAAAGTGAGAGAGGGAAAAATAATATTTATTGTAATTGAAGGATTCAAAATATATTTTTAGGAAAACTAGGGTCATCTTGGCAAATTCAAATTATAGCTTTTTGCCAAGACTAGGGGATTGTGTTGTCAGAGAGACGATAGAATAAATAAATTAGTAGGAATGAGAAAAAAACTGAAAATTGATTAAATTGAAAAATTAAAAAAATTTGAAAAAACTGAATTGTGAAAAAAATAATAATTAAAATTTTAAAAAAACTGACCGGTTTGATTTGGTTTCGATTTTATAAGCTTGAAACTAAAAAACCCGAAATGAACCCAAATCAGAAAAAACCGAGCCAAAATAAAAAAACGAGTCAAACCGGTTTGAACCGGTTTTGTTCTAAAAAACTGAATAAAAACCGGTTGGTTTGAACCGGTTTTGATTCCATTTCTGGTTTTTTTAAAAAAAAAAATTTAATTTGGTTACTTTTTTTATATAAAAACCGAACCGAACCTTTAACAATAAGTTTATTGAAAATTAGACTTCATAATTTATTTTAATTTTTTTTAATGGGGTTATCACAATCTCGTGATCTTGGTCGCAAGTTCAGCAAATTAATCCGAGTTAAATCATGTCATTTTTATCTACTTTTCATGAGGTTATCTTGATATCATGACCTAGGTCACATGTTTGACATGTTAACCTCGATAATTTTTTTGTTATTTTTTTTTTCATTTACATTCTTTAACATTGAGTTCATTGGGCATTAAGCTTCATAGTTTGTTTTAATTTGCCTTTTATGGGGTAATTATGGTCTTATAATCTAGGTTATGGATTTAATAAGTTAATCTAGGTTGGTTTAGATCGATTCAATATGTTGTCATTCTAATATTATTTTTTAAAAAAGTTGTTGTCTTGAAATTTTGTTAATCAAACCACGTTTTATAGGTTGTGTAGGGTTACCTGTGGATCCATTAGGTCGATCAGATCACATCAGTTCAACCTCCACGCGGTTTAAAAAAATATTTGCTAGACAACTATTAGCAATACTTAGATGTTACTTTTGTATGCTAAATTTTTTTTTATCCCACTTAAGGTGTAGCGCAAGCCAACGATCTAGTTTATCAAAAAAAAGTAATGGAGGGAAATCATTGTTCATCTCCTTGAACGCTATTGTTCAAGTGATATTCATCGGAAAGAAAATGGCATGTGCAACACCGAGGATCGGACCAAACTTTTTCCAACACTAAAAAAGGATATTCAAGCAATGATAATCTGAGACAACCAGGTTAAATTAACTAAAACATAGCTTGGGATATGAGATGGAAAAAACCTGTAAAAAAAAAATAAACTATAAAGTTCAAGGCCTAATGATCATAGTTATTAAATCCGGGTCGGGGGTTGACCTAAATAAGGGGTTGGGTCTCGGGTTTCTTGGGTTAACCCGGGTCAGCCCGGAATTTTTTTTTAAAAAAATTAAAGTTTAAATATTTTATATGAAAAAATTAAGAAAAATCCATGTAAATATAGGCTATATATATTGTAAATAATAAATTTTAAAATAATATTTTAAAAAGTTTTTATCCCACATTAAAAAAACATCTTTTTTCTTGGGAAAATAGAGTATATACACTAATGGGTTTCAAATCCCACATTGAAAAAAGAAAGCTTTTTTCTTGGGAACATAGAGTATGTACTAACGGGTTTCGAATCCCACATTGAAAAAACATAGTTTTTTTCTTGTGAACATAGAGTGTATATATATAACATAGAGTATAGATATTAATAGGTTTCAAATCCCACATTAAAAGGATATTATGTTATCCTTTTAAGTTAAAGTATTTAAACCAAAATGTTTTTTATCCTACATTGAAAAAACATAATATTTTTTCTTGAGAACATAGAGTGTATATATATAACATAGAGTATAGATATTAATAGGTTTCAAATCCCACATTAAAAGGATATTATGTTATCCTTTTAAGTTGAAGTATTTAAATCAAAAGGTTTTTTATCCTACATTGAAAAAATATAACATTTTTTCTTGGAAACATAGAGTATATATACTGATGGATTTTAAATCCTATATTTAAAAAAAAAGGTCTCGCCCGGGTTGTTGCACTGGGCGGTCTTTTGACAAACCCGGATCGGTCTAGCCGTTGGGTTGACCGGATCCCGGGTCGACTTGTCGGTCCAATCTGGGTTTAATAACTATGCTAATAACCTAATGTCAAAGATAAAAACAAAAAAAGCTTCAAAAAATACAATGTTGAAGAAGAAAACCTAAGTTAGCTCAGAGTAACTTGACAAACCAACAACCTATGATATGATTTTGGGATAAAAAAAAAAAGAATTTCAAAAAAAGGTCTAACAAAAAAGGTCCAGGTTAAATAAAAAATACTGTGAAAAAAATGCTAGTTGACCCTAGTTTACTTGACTAACCCGCTCTTGAAATAATAAAATAGAAAGAGAAGTGAAAAAATAACAAAGCTCAGGATAAATAATTTAATGTAAAATGATGAAATTGAAAAAAAAAAGTCATAGAAAAACTAGGGGGGAACCCGAGTCATCTCAGGTTACATTGACTGACATGTCACTCACAATATGAGATCAAGATGGAAAAGTTTAGACTTTCAAAAGAAGGACCTAGCGAAAAAAGACAGAAGTTAAATAAAAAAACATCGAGTAAGAAAATACAAGCTAACTCGAGCTACCTTGATTAACCTGTACTCGGGATAACCTAACATAAAAAAAGTGAAAAATCACATAGCTTGAGAGCCAATAATTTAATACCAAAGCATGAAATTGTTAAAAAAATCAATTTCGAAAAACAAATTGAGGGAAAACAATATGAGGCAATCATGATTAACTTGACTAATTTATTACCCGAGATAAGAGATCAAGATAACTCAACAAAAATAAAAGCGCAAAACAATTAAGTTAAGGGCTTAATAACCAAGTATTGAATGATCAATTTGAATAAATCAATTTTCAATAAAGGACTGCTCCATTAGGAGGCAGCCACGAAAAAATAACAAAGTAAAATATTGAACCGTAAAAACATTTAAAACCAAAACAACGCAAACTAGACATGGTATATAAAAAATGAAAAACAATAATTGGGGATTGGATTGGAAAACAAAAAAAAAACAAGAAAGGGATAAAAAAGTTATTGAAAGAATGAGGACCAAAACTAGACAAAAAAAACAAATGAAATTAAATGTTGAGGGATAAAATTGAAAAACAAATCAAGAAAATGATAAATATATAGCAATCAAAAGAATAAAGACAAAAAATGAATAAAAAAATTGCAATAAAATTAAAAGAGATGGAATTGCAAAAAAATAAATTCAAGAAAAATATAAAGCACATAAATAAAGCAATTAAAAGTAGAGTAATCAAATTGGATAAAAAGTCAAATTAAATAAAATGTCCAAGGATGAAATTGAAAAAAATCCAAACTTCAAAAAACATCAAAAGCCAAATAAACAGTAACTAAAATAATGAGGAACAAAATCGATAAGATTACATACTAGAGGACACAATTGGTTTTTTTGGAAGTTCATACACATTTTTATAAGAAATGAGAGACAAAAAAGAAAAGAAAGAAAAAACCTCCACCACAACTCACCTAGACCTCCTCCTCAAGCACACGCCATACCATCGAGAAAAGGATGGCACGCCACTCCTGATGCCATGGAGGAAGTAGGAATTTGGCCACCATATGATCCCTCATACGCCATTTTAATGGCGCGGAGGCCATGACGTGCTAAGGTGTGTGTGAGCATTTTTTTTAATAATATTTAAAAAATTTAAATTACCTATCCACTCATGACAAAGCTTGAAAATAACAACAAAACCAATAAAAAATAACCAAAATACCCTCACAATAGCCTTTGTTTTTTCAAATTGCAAGGTTAGTTATGCTCTTTTACTATTTTTAAAAAGGAAAAAGATGGAGAAACCCCTCTATACATGTATATTGTTTTATTTTTCAAGAGCATGTCCGTGACTCTATTGTTAATTAAAAAAAAATGACAGGAAAGCCCATCACACAAATATTTTTTTTTTTGCTTTTAAGGGTAATGTAGTCATTACACTATAATAAAAACATGTCCGAACCATTTTGTTCCAAATCAATTTTGTAACATGGAAAAGACATTTCTACCCCAAATTACAAGTTTAACAGTTTTTTTGGCGAGGGCAAAATTGTATTTACATTGTTCCAGTCCATGATTTTTTGTGTTTAGAGCCGCAGTAAAAGACTTGGTTCATTTTTTTTTTTTTTTGTTTTGTAATTTTATTTTATTTTATTTTACATTTATATTTTCCTTCTTTGAGTTTATTAAAAACCAAACTCTGTTATTTATTTTGGTTTTCTTTATATGAGATTATTGTGGTATTGGAAAAATGTCTCGTACTAGATTTTTTATTTTTATTTTTAGTTTTCTTTACATAGGTTATCGCGGTCTCGAAAAAAACATCCTGACATTGAGTTGATGCTCAATTTTATAATTGCCTACTTTTTTCTATCGTATTATTAAATAAAAAAGTGTCCATCACATTGTTAAATTGAAAATGGTCTATCATATTGTTAGGTAAAAAATGTTTTTTTTTTTTATCAAAAAAAGGTTATTATGGATTGTGCTTCGTGATTTATTTTTTCTATGGTTATCGTGATCCTAGATAAACATACCAATATTGGGTTGATGCTTGGTTTTTTTAGCATCTATTTTTTATCATATTGTTAAATAAAAAATTATTTTAGAAAAAAAACATAATAACAGGAACCGAGTTTCACGATTTATTTTGATTTGCTTTCTATAAGGTTATTGTGGTTTCATAAAAATATCTCGGTGTTGAGTTGGTGCTCAGTTACCGTATAATTAAAAGAATTTTTTTTTTTTAAAAAAAATCTATTTAACTCAATGGAGTTCATAATTCAAGTCACGAGTTTGACAGGTTAACCTAATTTGGTCTAGGTTGATTTAAAATGTTGTCATCTCATTATTTTTTTAAGAAAATATGTCATCTTGTTAGTTTTTTTAAAGCAAACCATGTTTTTACCAATCATCCATGTTTCTTTTAAACTGTTAAGTTGACCAGTTTATGTCGGGACAACTTTTATATAATTTAATTTGAAGCTCGAGTTAGGCATGTTTAGATCTGACCTATCAAGCTAAATTTAATAACACTATCAAATAATTTCCTTTGGCCTAGACATTAATTTTCTATATATATATATATATATGTGTGTGTGTGTGTGAAAAATGGTTATGTTTTTAAGGATGATAATTACTTATAACTAAAAAGGATCAATGTTTTATTGTAGAGTAAATTATTATAGACTGTGAGTGCTTTCACTGTTTCAAATCATTGTAGAGTATGAATAATTTCACTGTTTGGGGTTGCTTTTTACTAAAAGCATTGTGGATTGTAGCAATGTAATGGTAAAGATGCCCTTGCCATAAAGATTTACAAAGATTGAAAAGGTGTGGGGTTGTCTTTTTGGTTAAGGAGAAAATGGTCAATTTGAATTTAAGTGGGGTTCTAGGTCTTAGACGACAGACACCTGACGTTGGGCTCCCAAGTCTTGGGCGCTAGGGCCAGACCTGCGCACTTAGCCATAACCCCAAGCAACAGATACTTATTGTTAGGGCTACCAAGCCTTAGGTGCTAGGGCCAAACACGTGGGTGTGGCTGCAGACCAGCTACCTGGGGTGTGCAAACCCGAGTGCCTAGGATTTGCAGAAGCACGTGTTGGGCCCTGAATTCTCTTGGATCCGGTGACAAGACCCAAGGTTCTTGGGTCTTAAGTTCCTAAATATAGTTATTTATATTGTAAATATAATTATTTTTATTATAATTAAAAGTGTTGATATCAAAAATATTATTATTTATCTTATAATTAAAAGTATTGACATAAAAAATATTATTATTCATCTTTTAAATATTATTATGTTTGTTATAGCTAATATTATTAATATTAAAAATACTATTATTTGTATTATTAACAATATTATAGTTAAAATTATCAATATAATACTTATTAAATTTGAAGAAAATATCATTAATATTGAAAAACAAAAATAAATTTCATTTGAAGGGTCAAATTAAAAATTATTATTAAATTTAAAAAAATATTATTGCTATCGAAGAAAAAACCATAAATTTAATTTGAAGGGATTAAAAACTATAAGAACTTGGTTCATGCGAGTTTAATATTATTATTAATATTATAAACATTATCATATTCATTAATATTATTAAATTTGAAATATTTATTATTACTATAAAAAAAACATAGAATTAATTTCAAGGGTAAAATCAATTACTATCAGTATCACTATTATTATTAATGAATTTTAAAAAATATTATTGTTATCGAAGAAAAATCATACAATTGATTTTAATAGATTAAAAAATATGAGAACCTGGGTCATGCGAGTTTAATATTACAATTATTATTATATTCATTAATATTATTAAATTTGAAGTAAATATTATTATTATAAAAAACATAGAGTTGATTTGAAGGATAAAATAAATTATTATTATTATTATTAACTTGGATCAGACATCCCTTTCCAGACTTAAGAGGCTTGGGGTTGGAAATGAACGTCTCATCCAAGTTGCTTGGTTGTTATATGAGGACAGATCCATATCACTTAAGTTTTACAGCTCTGTCTGACCTATGACCACGTGTCCTGCACAAGGACTCAATTCTCATAGGTCTTGCCTCCCTGTCTGCCCTAAGACCACGAGTTGTGTGTCAGTACTCAAGATTAATGGGTCCTACATCATGACTCAATTATCTTGGATTTTAGATTTTTATAAAAATAAAAAGTGAGTCCGCAGTGCAGCTTGAGCCACCTAATTAGTTAAATCTAAATATGATGAGTATTGACCTGACCTAAAACAAATGAGTTTATTTATAGTTACTTTAATCAACAATCAATGAATATCGTATCAATATTGTTAAATTTAACTTGAGACTCAATCTAGACCTAACCCGGGATGCTGTGCATGCGTGTGTTTATATATATTTCAGCATTGATATACTGATACATGATTAATTAATTAATTATTTTACTATTAAATATATTTAAAGAAATGATTTAATAATTAAACAAATTATAATTTAATTATATTATTTTTATTTATTGTTTCAGACATTGCAAGTTTAATGACAATAAAAAATACTTTTTATGCAATTTTGTTTTTGTCATATATCAACCATATACAGTATATAAACAACCATTAGTGTTTAATTACTATTTTATAGAAGATACAAAGATAAAGAAAATAAAATATGATTAATTGAAAAAATAAAAATAAATATATAATATAATTTTTTGTATGAGGCGCTTATAATTTTATATTCTTTTATTTTCACTATTTCTGTCCTTTATATATATATATATTAAAAAATTAGCAAACAGCACCTTTATCTTATATATTATAATTTTTGCTGGATACCGACATTCATAGGAAAAAGAACAGGGGGAAAAACAAAAATCAAAAACAAAAATATCCCGCCCTGCTGCAGCGCCCTGTACTTTTGGAGAGCGCGCTCGCTCTGACTCTCTCCCGTTCACTCTGGAACTCACCGTCGCCTCCGATTACCCAATACTCCCCGATCATTCCTTCCTCCTCGCTTCTCTCTTTCAATGATCCAAAGTAAGATCTTTTTTCTCATACACTCGCCCATGCTACTGCTGTTAGGTTTTTCATTTTCGAGAAACGCCGTGTTTTAGCATTTCGAACCACAAAAAAATGATGCTATACTAACCGCTGTGTAATTTATTTCGAAAGAGAAAACAAATTGTTCAAAATTCAAAGTAAAAAAAAAAGAAAATCAATTTTTTTGCACTTGACAATTTTCCATTTCGAAATAATTTTTTTATTCTCTATAATGCTAGGGTTTCAGAGCTGAGATACAATCACCAGATAGATCGGAGTGATGGCGATCGAAAAACATGTGAAGAAAAAGTAATTTGTTGTTTTCTACGCTTTTTTTTTTAGAATTTATCTCGATTCACATTTCTTTGATGTTATTTATTTATTTTTATTTTTATTTTTACTTTTGTACATATATGTATGTGGCAGAGTAAATAATTTAAGCGAAGGTCGGAAATGTGAAGATGAGAAGCAACCTAAAGTGAATTGGTTGCAACATGCCAATGCACTTGATAATATTTCCTCTAGAAGGAAATTTTTGAGTGCGAATTTCTTTTACTCGCTTGAATCGCAAAAACCAATGTCTATGAGGTAAAATATTGTTTTACACATTTGTTCCGTGTTTTTCTTTATAATGTTGGCATCATATTCGCATATGATTAGTGGATTATGTAGATCTCCGATTTCTTTGTTTTAAAATCGTAATCCCTTCTTCACTGTGCCTTGGCGTTTGTTTCTGTTCTTTTAAATTTGAATATTATCACGGAGCTGTAGAATCTAAAACTTGTTACTGTATAACTTTTTAAGCAGTGTATCCTTTGATTAACTGTCACTGGCGGAAGGGTATTGGGGAATTTGTTGTTATTACTTAACTGCTTAGCTATTCATTTGTGTAACTAATTTTTGATTTGTGTCATTTAGGTTAAGCTCCTGTGATGTTCAGAATCCTCAAAGATTGCAGAGCTCACAAGTTGAAAAGGTAAAAATGTGTATTGTGAGTATTTTGTTTTTGGCTGGTGTGTCTGTGTTTACTGTTCATGCTATTACAATTGGCACTGTCCCATTTAAATCTCCTCATGGTTGCTCCAACCCTGTCTGGTCTGTTTTTGGGAGCCCTCGGCAATGCAGTCCTGTCAACTGGCATGAAAAAATGATCTCTGCTTTTTGAGAATTGAGGAACTGCCTTGTAAGCTACATGCATCGAGTGAACACAAACTCTAACCTCATGTTTTACTTCAAAATTTATGCAGCAAACATTTACTATCTTAACTGGTATGAGCAGTTCATGGAAAATCTCAGTTTGCATTAGGTTTTTGTGTGGAAATCATTTTGCAGGCTTGGCATGCTCTGTCCACTCTTCAGATTTCTTCCAGGAACTACATTAGACCTGGTAAAACTGGTCCAGTAAAGAATGTTAGTGAAGACTTGTCGGGCAATGTAGGGCAAAGACCTACCTTCCAAAGCTCATGTAATATTAGCAAATATTCTGAAGGTGTGTATACACAGAAAAACTTGAGTGGAAAGAACAGTGAAGCTGCAAAGCATATGGGCAATGTTATCCCAGCAGACAATGCTAGCCATGTGCAATCTGGAAACAATCAAGGGTGGCCAAGTGATATTAAAGCATCATCAGGGTTCGACACTAACCAGTCTAATGTTTTAGCTGGTTCGTTTGTCAATCACACTGTGCAAACTTGTCAAACAAAAGAGTTTGTGGAAACTTCAGCTGATTACATTGATGATGATGACCTGATCGAGGTAATTGATACTCAGTGTCTCTTAGCTCTGCTAACCAAATTGAAACTTGTCCAGCATGAAGAGTAACTGTGAATCAAGTTAGGCTGTTAGGCTGAAATTCTCTATCCTAGATCTCTCAGTTTTAGAATGAGTAAACAAAGACTACTCGACATAGTACCATGACTAGAGTAACTGTGAATCAAGTTAGGTTGTTAGGCTGAAATTCTCTATCCTAGAACTCTCAGTTTTAGAATGAGTAAACAAAGACTACTCGACATAGTACCATGACAATGAGTTCTCATCAAAATGCATTAACAATTGGATCAAGTTCAGCTACTTTAAATTCATAATTTCACCTCACAGATACCATAATGAAGAGAGGTAAGTTATTGAATTTTTGAATATTGTTTTGCTGATCACTTTTGTTGAAAATAATTAAGCTTTTATACTAAATCAGGCTAATTCTTTGGTTCTATTTGCTTTAGGTAAAGTAGACCGCGAACAAAGTTCCACAGTTTTATCTATCTGAATTTTGTTGTCATATTTTATATACTGATCAGTGTTAATCTCTCTGCATTAATTTATCTCACATGTTAGCTTGGTGGCAGAGTATAGATGTGGACCAAATTGTTATGGAGCACTACCAAGCTACTTGCACACCGCAACCAGCAATTTCTAAGTTTCCGCCCATAACTCCAACTGCAGATCAAAATAGTTTTATAAGGCCAGAGGAGATTTCTGTGCCACCTGAGTTGTGTTCAAACTGCAGTCATGGATTCAAGGTTTGGGCACTATATATGCACTGTTCATTTATGCTGTTCTATTCTATTCTCATCTTGATCTGCCTGACTCCTAAATCATTACAGCTAGGACTTTGCCCAGAAGCTGCCAAACATTTACAAGAAATGAAGGATATGCTGATTGCAGTATCAAATGATCTGCTCGACAATGCTGCTGAACTGAGTCAAGCGCAGATAGATAAGCTTCGCCAAGATAGGTTGCGCTTCTTCTCCTTTTTCTTCTCCCATGATATCATACTACCTTTTGATGCATGGGTTTTTTGGTTCAATGGAGCCACAAAAGGTGAACCAAAGTTCAGAGGAAGAATAGAAATAGAGTATGGCAGAGGAATTCTGGGATTACATGGAAGGAAATGTAGTATGATAGACATGACAAATATGCTCCATTGTCTTTTTGCATTTTGTAAAACACTCTCAGCTCCTTTTCTTGGGAGATAAGCTTGAATGATTGTTAGATTTGCTCTCTTATGCATGTCTATTTGTGTTTTCATAAATAGGTCACAGCTCAATAAGCAAATTCAGCAACTTGAAAAATATCTTCGTGATAAGGAAAGACAGAAGTCACATTGTTCTGCATCCACATTGGTTCGAAATTTGCAGTATGAAACACCTCAATCTGCTGCATGCAAAATAGATCCCATGAGATTTGATGCCCAGGTTCATCTACGAAATGACCTGAATGGATATGAAAAGTGGAATGCACCCTCAGTTTCATTCTCTTCCATTGATAGCTTTGGTGTTTCTTCTGTTCCTTTAGAGAGAGAACCTTACATTCCAAGCTTTGTTGAAGTTAATTATATCGAAGGCTCAAATGATCCAAAGTGGAGCAGCACGAATTTCCCATGGACAAAAAAGCTGGAGGTGCTCTTTCGCTCTAGATTTTTACCCATTTCTTAGAATTTTATCAATCACTAGTTTCATTACATACTATATTACTGCTTGCTTGGTTTGCTGCTAGGCCAATAACAAAAAAGTGTTTGGAAATCACTCGTTTCGCCCCAATCAAAGAGAGGTAATCAATGCTACAATGAGTGGGTATGATGTCTTTGTTTTAATGCCAACAGGAGGTGGAAAAAGTCTGACATATCAGGTGATCATTCAGCTCTAATAAAGTCTAATTCTGTTAGACACAGCTTTAGTTTCATTTAATTTCCATTATTTTGCTGTTTTCATTTGTGACAATCTGTTTAACTTCCAGAGTCATATCTCTGACAATATTTTGCAGTTGAATTGATTCTAGATACCAGCTTGGCTAAATTTTCTTTATCTTTGAATTTTTGGTGATACTGGGAAATTAAAATTTTTCTTGGTTCACAGTTTTAACAATGGGACCCACTCTTTTTTTTTTTTTTTTAATGATTCACGCAGCTTCCTGCTCTAGTTTGTCCTGGAATAACCTTAGTAATTTCTCCACTCGTGTCGCTGATCCAAGATCAAATAATGCACCTTTTACAGGTAAGCTTGCTATCTTACTAATTTAGTCAAGCATTTATTTTCTTTTGGTTACTGCAAACTGCTCATTTAGTGGCATGCATTTTTCTTACCTATTGGTTTGTGCTATAGGCAAATATTCCTGCTGCTTACCTGAGTGCCAACATGGAGTGGACTGAACAACAGGAGATCCTAAGGGAACTTTGTTCTGATTATTGTAAATACAAGTTGTTATATGTCACGCCAGAGAAAGTTGCTAAGTGAGTGTCATCTACATTACCAGTATTCTAGCAAAAATTATCAATTGATATTGCCTTCTAATTATAAATTTGAAGCTTAGGGCATCTTAAGAGTTGGTTTCATGCTTTCTGGTTTGATATATTGTCAGAATGGGTTCATACAATGCAAAATAGTTTCTCTGGTGGAACTTACAGGATGGTGGCATGGTGCTGTCAACCTTGTGTACCGCTAATCCAATTTGTTGCAGTATGTTTTGTAATGGTGGAAAAATTTTGTTGGGAAAGGTTTAAAATTTAGTAGGCTATCAGCTCTTTTTTTTTTTTGGAATTCAGTGTGCTTGTTGATTCTGCATGCAATTTAGTATAATATTTGTGACATATTTCCTGTCTTTGAAAGTCTGCCCTCAACTCGTGGTTTGTATCCCTGCTCAACAGTTGGATTGTGTTCTTCAAACTAATCTTGAAAGCCTCTGCATTTCCTTTTTCCTTGTTCGAGGGATTCTCTTATTAGTCAATCTTTAAACTCTCACGTCTCCTGACTATGCTTTGCTTGCCCTCTAAGCAGAGGCTTAACTGTTTTAACATCCTGGATGATGATAGATAACATAAATTATTGCTTTGAGCAAAAAAATTATTTTCAATTGCATGGCCAATGAAAGAAAGGTAAGATTGGTAATATGCTTTCATCTATTCATTGGGAAAGATTGATAATCAGATTGGTCAAAATGGGTGATCTATTAACTCGTATTATAATGTGATCCTGTGAGAGCTGATATTTTTATGCAGTTCCAAATACTTCTTTGAAACCTACCTGTTCTGATTGCAGAAGTGATGTTCTTTTGCGGCACTTGGAGAGCTTAAATGGTCGTGGATTGCTTGCCAGGATTGTTATTGATGAAGCACACTGTGTGAGTCAGTGGGGGCATGATTTTAGACCGGATTACAAGGTTGTGGCCTTTAAATCATATTCCAATATGTATTTCAACTCACAGCGCTTCTGTCTTATGCTAATCTATTTTGTAAAATATCCAGGAACTTGGTATCTTGAAGAAGAAATTTGAGAAAACTCCAGTGTTAGCTTTGACTGCTACTGCAACAGCCAGTGTAAAAGAAGATGTTGTGCAAGCTCTTGGTCTCGTGGACTGCATTGTTTTCCGGCAAAGCTTTAATCGCCCCAACTTATGGTTAGTATTGAATTAAAATGAACTGCCACTGCATTTTATATCTTTACTCATAGTGAACATGGCAGGTATTCTGTAATTCCCAAGGCAAAAAAGTGCTTGGAAGACATCGACAAGTTCATCAAAGAAAATCATTTTGATGAATGTGGAATTATTTACTGTCTTTCAAGAATGGACTGCGAAAAAGTTGCTGAAAAGCTGCAGGTTGGTTTTCCATTTAGTGTTTTTATTGTATTACAAGATTTATCATTTGTAAATCAATTGGAAAAATCTTTATTTCTTAGTGAGCAGCTTGAAATATATTTTTGTGCTTGCATCGATTGGTTTTGGTGGTTATTAAGGCTGGTCATACTTTTCCACAAGTACTTGACGAGTGTGCTTTTGTTGCCCTACAATTGCATTATATCTTAATCAAAATGAATTTCAAACCAAGACTTTGTTGAACTGAGGAACATAGCAGTTATAGTCTTGTGTCAATAGCTGCATACCAAATTTTGGCTATCTAAGCTGCGATAATTGTGAACACTAAAAGAAGACTTCGTTGTCACCAAAATGTGCAAGGCATTATACAATACAACTCAACTCAACTCAATCAAAGTGAGCCTTAGACCCAAACTAGTTGTGGCTGACTACATGGATCAGTACATTGCAGGTCATAGTTAATTTGGGGTCTTTACTGCTGTACATAGAAGGCTGTAGTTAATCTTTGATCCTTCAATTACTAAATGTGAGCCTTTCACATTTTGGACCAACTGCTTGTATTTGGAAGAGCAAAATTTAGACCTTGTATAAATGTGTTGATCTATGAAACAAGTATAAATATTAAAGGGAAATCACTGTTCGTAAATGTTTAAATAATTGAAATTCTGGTGAATGGTGATGCCATTTAAAATATGTTTTCAAGGTAATCAAAACAAATCATCATTAATTATCTAGCTGTACACAAATTAGTTCCTCATGCAACAAATTATTGATATTTACACCATGCATGTCCATGAATTATGTTGGAGTAGCCAAAATTTAGGATTAGCTACCATGATCACCTTTTTTGCTTCATCTGAAATTTATTTTTCTTCATCTGAAGTATGTTCTCTAAGTGCATTAGAGAAGCTTTTAAGTTACCCTATTGATCTTGTACTGTGTTGTTTCTTTAGGGTATTGTGGAATGTGATCAAACTGTAAAAGAAAATCTGATATTGATGTGAAGGTGAAATTGACATTCCATTCCCACCCTTTTAGTTTATGTTTGATCAAGTTAATGCTTTGATGTACAGGAATTTGGACATAAAACAGCATTTTACCATGGTAATATGGATGCTGCACAACGTTCCTTTGTTCAGAAGCAGTGGAGCAAAGATGAAATTAACATCATCTGTGCTACAGTGGCATTTGGAATGGGTATAATTTATTGTTACTGATCACTGCCTTGATTAACCGAGAACACCATGTACTAACTGGTGTGTTTTTGCAGGCATCAACAAACCAGATGTCCGCTTTGTGATTCATCATTCTCTTCCAAAATCGATTGAAGGTTACCATCAGGTAATCATATTCTTACCTTTTAAAGGTGTTCACATTACAACTGTTGATTGTTCAGCATTAAGGTACAAGTATTTGGTTCCTTGATGACCACAAGCTAGTAATGATTTCACCAAATTTTCCAGGAGTGTGGTCGTGCTGGCAGAGACGGTCAACGCGCATCCTGTGTGTTGTATTACAGTTACAGCGACTATGTAAGCTAATGTCACAGAATTCATGTATCTTCTCATTTCTTGTAGACTTTTTTTTTTCCTTTTTGCCATGTTGTCATAATAAAGGCGATTTATTGACCTTTCCTGTTCATTGTTATCTTTGATTCAATTATTTATCTATTTTCTCATCCTTTCTAGATACGAGTCAAGCACATGATTATACAAGGACAAGCAGAGCAAAGTCCCTGGACAGCTGGATGTGGTCGCAATAATATGAAAAGTTCAGATAGGATACTGGAAAAAAACACTGAAAATCTCCTGCGAATGGTAACTATTATGAAATTTTTTGCTGTTGTATTGTGGCTGCTGTTAGTATATCCATCTGTTTTCTAACTCATTGCATTCTAAAATATGACTATTCCTGCTTCAGGTCAGTTATTCTGAAAATGATGTTGATTGCAGACGTCTCTTACAACTTCTGCATTTTGGAGAAAAGTTTGATGCTGGCAACTGTGGGAATACATGTGATAATTGCTCTAAGATCAAAACTCTAGTGGAGAGGGATGTCACTGAGAGCGCAAAGCAATTGGTTTGAAACCGTTTGTTTCTTTTGTTATTTTCATTGTGCCTACTTGAAAGTAGTAGCTGTTATTTTATGCTGGCACAGTGCATTTCTCGCTTCCTTATTCTTTAAAATTTGTATTTTGTCTTTTCTAGGTTGAGCTGGTCAAGTCAACTGGGCAGCATTTTTCATCATCTCACATTTTAGAAGTCTACAGGGGTTCCTTAAGCCAATTTGTATGTCCTGAGAACAAAAAGATATGCCCATCTTATTTAGATGTCATGTCCTTGCATAACTTCATGGTGTTACTGTCTGAACCAGGTCAAGAGACACAGACATGAGAACTTGAGCCTTCATGGAGCTGGAAAACACCTAGCCAAGGGTGAAGCTTCCCGCATATTGCGTCATCTTGTTATTGAGGATTTTCTTGCAGAGGATGTTAAGAAAAGTGACATTTATGGATCTGTATCGTCAGTGTTAAAGGTGCTTGTGGTTTTTCAAATTCTATATAGAGCTTAACTCATTGTGATAGAGAGAGCGACTCTAACATTCTCATTGTTTTTCTCATGTTAAATGATCATTTTAATTTCTTTCAGGTGAATGAATCCAAGGCACACAAACTATGCTCTGGCGGGCAAAGGATTGTTTTAAGGTGCAGCCTTTCAGCATGCTTCTTTTGAGTACACGTTTCATTAGACTTATGCCAGTGTTTTATTGCCAAATGCCAGCTACTTTAACTATATAACTTGATTATTCTCTGAAGAAGCATGTGGATATTGAGCATAAGAGAAAATAGAACCGACACCAGGTCTTAGTTCATTTGGGTTGGATTGTTCGGTCTAAACCATACCCTTTCATTGGGCAAAACCTATGCAAAACACATGTTTTTGCAAAGAAATTCAGATGAAGCTGTCAGAAATCTGGCCGAGTAAGTTTTGTGTTGGTTGGTCCAGATGTTTAACTTCGGAGCAACTGGTTATAAAATTTACAAAATTTACATATGGCATTAGCGAGGGTGGCTTTGACTAAATTATGGAGACCAGAGTTGGATGAAGCCAGCAAGCTTAGCCTTGTGCTTTGCTTAGCCTCACATATTATGATCCTCTGGAAAAACCATCATCATTTAACCTTTCTGTTTTTCATAGCTGAAATGAACAGGTAGGATGCTGATTCTGGTATCTCATGCTCCTTGTAGATTCCCTTCCTCTGTAAAAGCTTCAAAACAGGGCAAATCCGAGGCTACTCCAGCAAAAGGCTCTCTAATGTCTGGGAAGTTAAGTCCTCCACAAGCTTGTAGTCCTGCCCAACCTCAATCTGAAGTGGACTTGGTATGCTTATGTCTTGGGTTTTTGTTCTCTTCATTCATCATGATTGATGAGATTCCTGACCATCTATTAAACTTTTAACATGACAGAACCTGTCGGCCAAACTATTTTCTGCCCTGCGAATGCTCCGAACTGCTCTTCTGAAAGAAGCTGGAGATGGTGTTATGGCGTACCACATATTTGGGTGAGCTGTCAGGTTTTTCCTTTTCAATCTCTATTCCTGTATATATATATATTGAAATCAATCATGCTGAAATTGAAAGGAGCCATCTAAAAATTTGAGTGGTGCAAGGGATTGGAATATTTGTCCTGATATGCCCCCCTTGTTTCCGTGTGTAGTAATGCCACGCTGCAGCACATGAGCAAAAGAATTCCCAGAACGAAGGAAGAACTCCTGGAGATCAATGGCATCGGAAAGTAAGTTTTGATTTTAGGTTGTGTGGTGATTATTTGGCAGGCATTCTTTCTGTTATTCAGGGCTGAAAGGACATTTTTCCAATATTCAGGGCCAAGGTCAGCAAGTATGGAGATCGACTGCTTGAAACCATTGAATCTACCATTAGGGAATACAATAAGGGAGACAGAAATAGTAGCGGTAGCAACGAAAGTACTGATTCAATAAAGAGGAGAAGAGATGCAAGCAAGGCTCTGAATGGGAACATGGAAGAAGAAGATGAATTCACCAAAAGCACTGGTCGGTCAAAGAAAAGGAGCCAGTTAGCTGCAACCAATTCCTAGATGATGACCTGGATTTCAAAGATTCCTATCATGATCTGGAAGCTGATGCTTAGAAGTAAAGGATGCAGAGGATTTTACTGGGAGAGTGCTGTCATCATGGTAAAATCCAGGCAAGAAGGTGCCAAATTCTAACCAAAACATGTGTCAAGAACATGCCTTGCAACAGTTACGTGCGTTTCATCTCTATGCTGCTGGAACAGAACTCATTGTATACAGTTTTGGATCAATGGCATTAATGGTGAAGCACTTCAAGATGGAAGTCAAGAGGAAGGTAGAAGGTTTCAGCAGTTGCGTTTCAAGCTTAAGAAGGCCAATAACTGGGCTGGTGTTTCAAGATTTAGCCGTGTAAATTGTGAAACTAATTGTGATTGGATAGTAATTGTCTGTCTAATTAATGCACTGATTATTGTTTTAAAACAGAGTACAAATATAAATATAAATATAAAAAGAACAAACATGCTTCGGGTTAGAGAGATAAATATAAAATATAAAAATAAATATGATTACAAGATAAATATATTTTTTTTTTTTTTTGGTGTCTGAACTATCTATCCTTTCTATCTTAATAGGAACCCTTTGGGAAAAAATAATAAAGAATGAAGAAAAGAAACCGCTGCCTGTCAAAAAGAAATCACATAGCCTCCTCCGAGTAGAAACGTCATTGCACGCCCACAGTGCTGACGGTCTCGGTCGATGACACAAACACTATTTATTCTCTGGGCTACATGCACACAACACAGCCACCGAGCATTTCAAATCAGTCGAACTCGAAATCCAAACGCGATTACTCGATGCATGCTGAGGAGATCGAGCGTAGTTCTAGCATTATTATATTATAAAAAATATATCGTGGACCTTGAATTGAAAATGACTTCGAATTTTGGACACGCATGGAAGGATTTGCCCTTCAACAATATCGTGCACCTTCAACAAAAACCTCGCAGAAATCTCAAGAAAACGCAGGATTTGATGAAACTTTGGGCGGACTTAGAGCACATGCCTGCAAGATCAAGAACCAGCTTTATCTAAAATCACAAGAGCCAATAATAATGGTAAAATACAATTAACTGATAACAAATCTTATGCAATCTATTATATAAATCTCCATTTTCATATTGAAGTTGCACACTGTAAAAATTATTGAGCATGATTAATAACTCCATAAACCTTTTAAAATATAATTTTTAAGAAATATATTTTATTATTATTCATATATGTCTAACAGGAGGACAATTTTCATTTCATAAAATATAATTGAAAAAGAAACCTTATTTATTCTTGTAGTTTTTTTTATTAAATGGGGTCCTTGGCCATTGCCCACCTTGCCCAAAATGCTCTAGAAACACTTAGACAAGCATGCAAGATCTTGAGCAAGTGTTTGCTTTTCGCAAGTTAGAACGAACGAGGTGCACGAGAGGCAATACGAGCGTACCTCCTGGCTCATTTAGTCTTTGAAAAAGCGTAGTCATAAGCCTGCGTTTCTCTTGTTCTATCTACAAATAATCCATCAAGATTTAAATAACGCCATGCGAAATCGATCAAATGAACAAGATTTCCGAAATCTCTCGCTCGATGTCTTTCTACCGTGAATACAGTAGCTAGCTAGTTTTTAGTATAAATCAACAGATAGCTCCCTGCAAGAAACCATATCAATCAACAGATAGCTCCCTGCAAGAAACCATATCAATCCAGCAGATAGCTTAAACATAACCATTTCTCTCTCTTTTTACGACCCTTGAGAAAAAAATGCAGATCTTCAGCAAAGTGTTGACAGATACTGATGTTCATCATCGTTTCTCGTTCCCAACTCATTGCTTGCAGTATTTAGATTTTGCTGGAAATAATTATGTTGATTTGCATGTTAAAGATAGCTGTGGTGAGCTTCGAGTTATTCGTTGCCGGAAGAGAAATGGAGGATATGACAAGCCAGAGCTTTCTATGGGCTGGCGTGATTTTGTTGCTCATTATGGACTGAGAGTTGGTGACAAGGTTGTTCTTCATCGTGAGGATGACCAGAACCTGGGGTCACAGTTCAGGATTGAAGCTAAGAGGAGGAGTGGTTTCAAGCTGTTTGGTGAGGAGGTTTGGGTTGAAGTGACAAGAGCTAACTAGCTATTATTTGCATGGAGCGAGGATGTTCGGCCATATCCAGATATATATAGAAGAATGAATTTCCTAAGTTTGGTGTTTTTTTGTGTGTAAATTTATGTATGTTTGAGTGTTTGAGTCTAATTAAATGAATATGTTGCTGTTCTTGGTTTCTTGAATATGTATTACGTGCATGTAATTCCCATCATTAATAATGGATTTAATTAATTATATGTGATCAGATTCTGTCTCTAGTAGTATGAGTTATATATGTACTGATCTCAAATTACGTTTCCAAAGAGTTAAGTTTTTTTTTTCTTCAGGTTTTTAAGTACATTTCCAGGTTTTTTAACTTTTTAACTTTTTAGGTTTTTTATTTTTATCTTTTTCTATTTTGTGCGCTTTTCAAGTGTCTGAAATTGAAGATTTCCATTGATTTAAAACCAGATACTCTACACACATAGTTTTTGAAATCATGAGAACTAACTCATTAGTGAATTGAGCTGTATGATTTATTTTGATTTGATTTATTTAAAATTATTATAATCTTTTAACTCGGGTCATTGATTTAAAAAGTTAACTCAAGTTAACTCGGATCGATTTAATATGTTGTCTTCTTTAATGATTTTAGCCAAATTATATTATTACTAGTCATCCAGGATTCTAGGTTATCTTCGAACTTATCAAATTGATGAGGTCATACCAGTTCAAATCCAACTTTTATACTAGTGTTTAAAATTTAAATTACATAATTTGAATTGGGGTTATACATTGAAATTATACTTGTTAAATTAATATTTTGAATTATAAACGGTTTGAAACGATATGTCAAAACGCTATGAAACTAAAACATGGAAAAACAGAATACTAACTGGAACAGATTTGTTTAAACAAAGCAATTGTAACATGGACTCCACCATTAGCCTGTGAACTCAAGAATCCAACTTCCCCTTTCCTTCCTAGTTTATGTGAAGTTTGCTTACTCATTCACATCAGAGGACAGTTTTCTTTTCTTTATTTTTCTTTTGTAAAGAAGTTTGAATTGAAACTAGCTCAGTACTGAATTGAAACATGTGTAGTCCTTTAAAATTCACAGAACGTAACTGAGAAGAGAAACTTACTTCTTTCCTCCTCCTCTTTTGATAAGCCCAGATGGAGGGATTCACAAAAGGCATCAAAATTGGCCCACACCTGGAGCAAAACGCAAAGAGAGTTGGTTGCTATACAATTCTCCTTCTAAGGAACTTGAAGAAAGAAAGCGATTTGGAATCGCTGCAGCAGCTAGAGAGATCTTGAAAGAGATGCTTAGCTTACCTCTTTACATGTATCAAAAACAAGAACACCCAATATTCCAAGCCTGGTTCACATCCAAGATATTGAAGGAGTCAAAGCAGACGAGAGTGTTGAGGTCAACAGCCAAGTCTCCATGATTTGCTTATTAATTGGATCCTCAAAAACAAAGAGCAATACCATGAGAATATTCGAAAGCAATAATTGATGGAGCTTAAGCCAAGATGCCATTCAAATATATTAGGAGATTAGGTAAAAAGATTCCCTGGAACGTAGGACGAGATTGCGTTTGAAGGAAAAGAAGCGGTATTATTTTGACTCACAATCTTGGAACAAGTACAAATAAGTCCTTCTCCTTTATAGTCTGGCTAATCTACCCCCAAGCTTTGTCTTGCCTTGGCCTTTTGCCCTCTCTCACACTGCAGGTATATTTGGAATACCATGATTAGAGGCTACTCTAAAGCCAAAATGGGCCGTAGTGGCTTGTTGTTTTCCTGCCAAATGCTTCAGAATGGCGCTGAAATGGACTGTAGGAGCTCTGTTCCTGCGCTCAAAGCGTGCGGCGAGCAGGTTTTGAGAGTTTTAGGAGGGAAATCAGTTCATTGTGGTATTCGAAAGACGGGTTTTGTTTCTGCTATGTTGTTTCAAGATGGGTTGGCTCGTTTTTATGACCTGCGTGGTTGTTTGGGTTTTGCTCGACACTTGTTTGATGGAATTGCTGTTAGAGATGGACTTTCTGTCTATGACTGATGGGTACTCTAAGCGTAACTGTTGGGATGAGACCTGGAAGCTTTTTGACTCGATGTCAGTGGTCACTATGATAGCCGCTCGTTCAGCTTGCTCGCAGAAGGGGGGTTTGAGAATAGGGAAGAGTTTTCACGAATATGTAAAACTAGAAATGTAAATCACAATGCATGTGAAATGTGGCTACTTGGATTCTGCAAGAGGGATCTTTGATACCATGGGAGTTAGAGATGTGCTCTCTTGGACGAGTATGGTTAATGGGTATGCTAAAAGCGGAGAGCTAGAGCTAGCAAGGATGTCGTTTATCAAAATTGCTGGGCAACCACCCAAAGGAAGCTTTAGAATGGTTTGTAACATCAGTTCGTGTGCTCTCTGCTTGTGGTCAATTGGATTGCTTGGAATTTGGTCAGTGAATCCATTGAGATTTTTACTGTTAAATCAGCATGCAGGATCTGAGAATTTTGATACTTAACTCTAGCAAGTATATTTCCTCCTAAAAAATTGAGATGTTTTAATTTGTGGTTGTTGTTACAGGGGTTGTCTGAGTTCCAGAAAATTTCTTGCCTATAGAAGAATTATTAGTTATGATTATGCAATGGATTGAGTATGCTGAAGACTATTCAGCTTTCCTTGCAGGAATGAAATCATTTGTTGGTCATCTATATACGGTGCTGTTGATCTTGGTTGAAATAAAATTTATGATTTAATTTTTCATCGTATAGTTTAATGGTTTCGTGCTAAATTTCAAAATTTTATTTATATAGATATTAATCTAGCTAGATATTCAAATTATACATTGAGGTAGTTTAATGCTCAATATTAGTATTTTTTGTTGTTTCTTTGTTTTTTTTTTTAATGTAAGTTTTTCTTTTAGTTAGTTTGTCATTTTTTTAATAGCTAATTAGTATGTGTGTGTATATATAAACATGAAGCTAAAAACGTTTCAAATGACATGAAAAGGGAAAATCTTTGTTTCTCGAAATTCCATGATCGCTGCTTATGCTTCTCTCATGGGCTAAATAAGTACATTAAAGCTAAACTAGGAAAATTAACTATTTGAATTTAAAAGAATTACAATAACAACATTACTTCTCACAACTTTCTAATAGAAATGGAGTATATTCTCCTTAAATCGAAATTAGAAATTAGTTGCTCATGATCTCTGAAAATTCCAGCACTTAAGATAATCTCTCTCCAAATCCCAGGAGCAAAATAGAACCCAACTGTCTAGTTGGTCTTTCCCTGTTTTTGTATCTCAGGACTAAGATTTCATGATAAAATCAAGGATAAAGATATGAAGTTTAAAGGATGTAGAAAACAATCCTTCCGATACTCTTAAATTCCTTCTCAAGATACAACTCCCTCCTGTAAGTTTTCTCATCAAATTAGAAGACTAATCTCGTCTTTCAACTTGTGTTTGGGGTTTTACTTTCAAAACAAATTTATCTGACCTAGCATCCTTCATAAAAGTTGTAGTCTTGAATGTGTATATAATTTTAGACTTTTGAATCGCATGAGTTCAATATATGAGGCTCAAGACATGCCTGTTTTAATAATAATAATTTGTGAAAGCAGATAATGTAGCTAATAATAGTAATTTGTGAGTAGTTTTACATTTTTGTATTGTAAATATATATGGTTGAGTTTATTGTTGATTAGTGTTTGAAATCTTGCTATTACACATTCCTTATATAAATCCTTTTATTTTTCTTTTAAAATTTAGGTTGTGTTTGATATTATGGTAAAAATTATTTTTTAAAGTGTTTTTTATTTGAAAATATATTAAAATAATTTTTATTTTATTTTTTTAAAAATCTAATTTTAATATTCACACATAAAGTTTTTTTTTAAAACATAAAAAATTAATTTAAAATAAAAAATAAAATTTTTAAAAAAGTTCAGATAGGCAACAAAAATGAACATTCCCCCAATACATAAAAGAGACAGGTCCATAGAGAGAACAATAATATGTGGATATTATTCAAGGGACAAATTGAAATGTTTTCCAATTTATAGGGATTTTTGGAATTTTCTATAAATAGTAAGCTATGCCTCTTAATTTTGTTATTATCTGTCTTAGACAAAAAAAAAAAAAAACTATACTAGTCATAGAATAAATAGCTAGTACTCTAGGCATAGAAATTCCTCTCTCTTAAATAGAGATTTAGAATATTTTTCACTAGTGGTTCGTGTAGATTACCGTTGGAAGCTGAACAATTGGATGACTTGTGGTTTGCGACAACTCAACCTTTAAAGAATTATTCAAAGCCGAAGAAGTTCAGATCTTCAGGTAATAAATCCCTAAACAACTCTAGATTTGTCTAACGAGATCCTATGGACTTCGAATATTTTTTTTATTCTTTCTACTGTGTGTATGCCATTATGGAAACCCAATAGTGGGATTAGCGCCTTCGTTAGGTGAATTAGGATTGTTTGATTGCACGTTTTTATTTTTATTAGTGTTAATTAGAAATTAATTTTATGTGCGAAATAAAGATTTTTTTCTTCTAAAAAGTCAAATTTTCTCATGATTTTTTAAAATCAGATTTTTTTACAAAACAAGTATGTGTAGCAATGTCTCACGTTGTCATGGGTGGCAGCACCAGGCGTGCTAGATGTTACTCGCAGTGTTGGGCCTCGTGTGGATGTAGGCAACAATGACCTTGGTTTCTGTTGCTTGGTGCAATGATAGCCTTGGCTGTCATTGGAAAGCACACTGGTAGCAAGGGCAAGGTGCCTTATCGGCGACACTTAGAAGAAAAGTGGGAGATAGAGATGGTTTTAGGGTATTTTACCCCTTTACCCCTCCCCTTTTGTGTTATGACCACATGGTTTATTTTAATTTAAAATACCCTTTTACCCTCCTCTTTTTGCTAGGGGTGTTAATACCTTTCCTAGCCACAACCAATTCCTTACCCTTAGAATTTTTGATAGGACCAGTATACCCGGATTTCCTAGTGACTCTAAACCAAATAACTAGGTAGCGACTCTCATATCTCTTGACTCAAATGAGTATGGATTTTTAGGTCCATAAAATGATCAAAAATATCACTTGCTAGATTTTCAGCAAGTGATATATACAATGTTGTTTTACACATTAATTATGGTGGAGCACTTCCAGAAAATTGATAAAGACAAACAGAAATACTGACAAAATATTTCAGTCAAAAAATTATAGTGAATTTTACCGACAAAAATATTCTCTCAGTATCTACCAAGGGAATTACGGTGGGAAAAAAAGAATTAAAACAAAGCAAAAAAAAACCGATGATATGTCATTTATACCAAAAGAATTACCGACGTAATTAATTCCGTCGGTAAAATCCTTTGGTAAAATCATCAGTAAAGTGTTCACTTTTGCCTAACATTGTTTATCATGTCAATTACAAAGGGAATCACCGACAGAACATTTCGTCGGTATTTTTCAAAGAGCAATGGAACTGTTCACTTTCCAATTGCACAGTTAATTATTGCTCTTTATAGACAAAATCATAGACGAATTGAAAAGTCATTGGTGTTATTTTGCAGGTTTTTGAAAATTTTTGAGTAAATTTAAAATTTAATTTAAATAATACAAATAGAATCACCAACGGATTGAAAAGTCGTTGGTGATATTTGGTGGTTTCTGAATTTTTTAAATTAAATTGAAAATTTAAATTAAATATTATAGACGAAATCACCAATGAAAGTTAGAAATATTAATATCCGTCGGTAAAACCAATAGTAAAATACCCTAATAAATAGAATCCCTCATTTCACAACAGACGAGCATATTCTGCTTCTTCTTCTTCTTCCCCTTATGTAAAAAACAACAACATCCTCTTCTTTCTTTCTCTTATCTTTTCTCTTCAACTCCTCTTCTTCTCCATTCTCAAGTATGTCTTTTTCTCTCTCTTTTTCTTTTCTTTTCTCTTCTCAGATTTTTTTAAATTAATATACTTTATGAATTTATTTTTTTTCTCTTCTTAGCTTCACTCGCAACTATATTAAGGTAAGATTTTTCTTTTTTCTCTTCTCAGCTTCACCCGCAACTAATTAATCGGAACATTATTGATGAAATGATATTAATTACACTAAGAAACTAGTCACTCAAATGTTAAGTCAAACCACCAATGACTTCTCTAATATTTAGGGGATCATGACACGTTATTAGACGATGCACCTGATCTTTAAATATAAATTAATCAATTGTTGAATTGATAATAAATTAAATTGTTTGATTTATTTAATTATATTTAATTAGAATTATAATTTGTATTTGGGCCAATATATTAGGAACCTAATGAGTCATACACATTAAAAACCACTAGTCAGAAATTAAATTGGGATAATTTAATTAGGTATGACTTGATTAAAATATATTTTAGAAATTAAGGACTAGAATACAAATATTATATTTCTAGACCTAGAAAAATCAAGGAAAGACTCGATTAAGCAAGGGGCAAATTGAAATGTCTTCCAATTTATAGGGTTTTTTAGATTTTTCTATAAATAGTAAGCTATGCTTCTTAATTTTGTTGTTGTATGTTGGATAAAAAAACTATGCAAGTCACAGAATAAAAGGCTAGTACTCTAGGCATAGAAATTCCACTCTCCGAAATAGAAATTTAAGAGATTTTTTATCGGTAGTTCGTGTGGACTGTCGTGGACAGTTGAATGACTTGTGGTTTGCGACAACCCAATTTTTAAAGAATTTTTCAAAAAAATAAAAAATTCATATCTTTAAATAATAAATTCTTAAAAACACTCTAGATTTCTAGTAACATGAAAAAATGAGGTCGCTGCTTGCAGCTTGTTCAGCTTGCTCGCTTCCCGGGGTGCATATCACTATATTGTTTTAATCAACCGGCAATTAACTTTTGTTGGTAAACAAAATTAAAATAGTACTTCAAAAAAAGAAAAAAGAGAGAGAGAGAGAGGCGAAGAACCATCCACTTTCACTATAAATAAAATTAACTTTTGGTGATCCGCGCATTTAAGTCTATTATTGCGGCTTTGAAAAGCGCGAAGAAGAAAGTTGGTTGCTATACAAAACTCCTGCTAAGGAAGAACTAGAAGAAAGAAAGCGATTTGCTGCAGCACATAAAATTGTAATTGTAAAGGGCAATGCTTAAGTACAGTGCTGTCAAAAAGAAATCACATAGCCTCCTCCGAGAAGAAACGTCAATGCACGCCCACAGTGCTGACCGTCTCGGTCGATAGTACAGACATGATCCCGAGTGGCAAATTTCTCCAAACCCTCTTAATTTATTCTTTGGGCTACATTTATACAACACAGACACCGAGCATTTCAAATCAGTGGAGCTCGAAATCCAAACGCGATTACTCGATGCATGCTGAGGAGATCGAGCGTCATTCTAGCATTATTATATTATAAAAAATATATTGTTGACCTTGAATTGAAAATGACTTCGAATTTTGGACAGGCATGGAAGGACTTGCCCTCCAGCAATATCGTGCACCTTGTTGCTTATTCGAACAAAAACCTCGCAGAAATCTCAAGAAAATGCAGGATGTAGCTCTCCCTCTCTGTGGACCTTATTGATGAAACTTTGGGCGGACTTAGAGCACACGCCTGCAAGATCAAGAACCAGCTTTATCTAAAATCACAAGAGCCAATAGTAATGGCAAAATACAATTAACTGATAACAATGTATTATATGAATCTCCATTTTCATATTTAAGTTGCACACTGTAAAAATTATTGAGCATGATTAATAACTCCATAAACATGTAATTAATTTTATTTTTTTGTTAATGCTAGATAATTGAAAGAGTGAAAGCCTCATCTCTTAAGAGATGACATCATCCCAAGTTCATGACGCAAACTTAAGTTCATGACCCAGACTTAAAATGAATAGGTAACCTAGATAAAATTATAAATGAAACCTTTTAAAATTTAATTTTTAAGAAATATATTTTATTATTATTCATGCATGTCTAATAAGAGGACAATTTTCATTTCATAAAATATAATTGAAAAATAAACCTTATTTATTCTTGTAGTTTTTTATTAAATGGGTCCTTGGCCATTGTCCAAGTTGCACAAGATGCTCTAGTTCACTAAACACTTCGACAAGCATGCAAGATCTTGAGCAAGTGTTTGGTTTTCGCAAGTTAGAACGAACGAGGTGCACGAGAGGCAATACGAGCGTACCTCCTGGCTCATTTAGTCTTTGATAAGCCTGCGTTTCTCTTGTTCTATCTACAAATAATCCACCAAGATTTAACTAACGCCATGCGAAATCGATCAAATGAACAAGATTTCCGAAATCTCTCGCTCGATGTCTTTCTACCGTGATTTACTATAAATCAACAACTACCTGCAAGAAACCATATCAATCCAGCTGCAGATAGCTTAAACATAACCATTTCTCTCTCTTTTTACGACCCTTGAGAAAAAAAATGCAGATCTTCAGCAAAGTGTTGACAGATACTGATGTTCGTTTTCGGTTCTCGTTCCCAGCTCATTGCTTGCAGCATTTAGATTTTGCTGGAAATAATTCTGTTGATTTGCATGTTAAAGATAGCTGTGGTGAGCTTCGAGTTATTCGTTGCCTGAAGAGAGATGGAGACTATGACAAGCCAGTGCTTTCTAAGGGCTGGCGTCAATTTGTTAAATATTATGAACTGAGAGTTGGTGACATGGTTGTTCTTCATCGTGAGGATGACCAGAACCTGGGGTCACAGTTCAGGATTGAAGCTAAGAGGAGTATCAAGCTGTTTGGTAAGGAGGATTGGGGTGATGTGACAAGACCTAACTAGCTATTATTTGCATGGAGCGTGGCTGCTCCGCCATGCATATCCAGATATATATAGAAGAATGAATTTATGTACGTGTTTATGTTTGAGTGTTTGTAGTGATCATAATCAATGTTATCTGCGTCCGTCGAATTAAATAAATATGTTGCTGTTCTTAGTTTCTTGAATATGTATTACGTGCATGTAATTCTCAAGTTTTTTACATTTCCAGGTTTTTCAACTTTGTAGGTTTTTTATTTTTATTTTTTTCTATTTTGTGCGCTTTTCAAGTGTCTGAAAATGAAGATTTCCATTGATTTAAAACCATAGAGAATCCATATATATAGTTTTTGAAATCATGGGAACTAACTCATTGGTGATGCTATGAAACAAATTAAGATCGATGGATTCAAATCCTATGGTGTCAATATTGAGATATAATCCTATCGTAATAACATATCATCTATAAAATTATGTTCCTAAAACTTTGATGATATTTTGGGGATTTCTGGAAACTCTGGTATTTATAAAACTTTCGACTGATAAAATAACATGGGATATCTTAAAACTAAAAGAGGGGCAATAATAATAATAATAATAATAATAGGTTGGAGGGACCGTGTAAAACTAAAAGAGGGGCAATAATTTTTTTTTTCATTTTTTTTAAATATTGTCTATTTTTATAATATCAATTATATTTTTTAATTTGACTATTAGATGAGGCTGAAATTTTAGGAGGAATCTCCTAATATATTGTAATATATCAAGTTAAAAGTTTAGAAAGATCTTGCAAAATTGAAGATTGTATTTTCATAATTTTGTTTTTAAAGGTCATTCTTTGTCTTTTTTTTTTTTTTGAATTTGATTTTTTAAATTTTATTTATTTAACAATAAGTTTAACTTACTGAGGATTGAATTCCATAATATTTTTAGTCTAGTTTTATTAGTCGCTGATGTTGTCATTGAATTCATCCAATTAATTAGGTCATACCGACTAAAGCCCAACTTTTAAAATTGTGGTTATATATAGATGTGAGTTGAAATTATGTTCATTTTATTTCAATTGAAAAAACAGAACGCTAACCGGAACGGATTTGTTTAAGCAAAGCAATTGTAACATGGACTCCACCATTAGCCTGTGAACTCAAGATTCCAACTTCCCCCTTTCCTTCCTAGTTTATGTGAAGTTTGATTGGTTTTGTAAAGAAGTTTGGAGCAAGCAACCATCAAGAAACTAGCTCGGTACTGAATTGAAACATGTCTAGTCCTTTAAAATTCACAGAACGTAATGGGAATAGTGAGAGTAATTCAATAAAGAAGCACTGAAACTGAGAAGAGAAACTTACTTCTTTCCTCCTCCTCTTTTGATAAGCCCAGATGGAGGGATTCACAAAAGGCATCAAAATTGGCCCAGACCTGGAGCAAAACGCAAAGAAAGTTGGTTGCTATACAATACTTCTTCTAAGGAACTTGAAGAAAGAAAGCGATTTGGAATCGCTGCAGCAGCTAGAGAGATCTTGAAAGAGATGCTTAGCTTACCTCTTTACATGTATCAAAAACAAGAACACCCAATATTCCAAGCCTGGTTCACATCCATGATATTGAAGGAGTCAAAGCAGACGAGAGTGTTGAGGTCAACAGCCAAGTCTCCATGATTTGCTTATTAATTGGATCCTCAAAAACAAAGAGCAATACCATGAGAATATTCGAAAGCAATAATTGAAGGAGCTTAAGCCAAGATGCCATTCAAATATATATTAAAAGATTAGGTAAAAAGATTCCCTGGAACGTAGGACGAGATTGCGTTTGAAGGAAAAGAAGCGGTATTATTTTGACTCACAATCTTGGAACAAGTACAAACAAGTCCTTCTCCTTTATAGTCTGGCTAATCTACCCCCAAGCTTTGTCTTGCCTTGGCCTTTTGCCCTCTCTCACACTGCAGCTATAAATCATGCTCGTCTTCTGTTTTCGCAGATACAAAACCAAAATGGCCTTATATTTGGAATACCATGATTAGAGGCTACTCTGAAGCCAAAATGGGCGGTAGTGGCTTCCTGTTTTCTGCCAAATGCTTCAGAATGGCGCTGAAATGGACTGGAGGAGCTTTGTTCCTGCGCTCAAAGCGTGCGGCGAGCAGGTTTTGAGAGTTTTAGGAGGGAAATCAGTTCATTGTGGTATTCGAAAGATGGGTTTTGTTTCTGCTATGTTGTTTCAAGATGGGTTGGCTCGTTTTTATGACCTGCGTGGTTGTTTGGGTTTTGCTTGACACTTGTTTGATGGAATTCCTGTTAGAGATGGACTTTAATTCTGTCTATGACTGATGGGTGTTCTAAGCGTAACTGTTGGGATGAGACCTGGAAGCTTTTTGACTCGATGTCAGTGGAGGGCAATGTGGAGCCAGAAGAGGTCACTATGATAGCCGCTGGTTCAGCTTGCTCGCAGAAGGGAAGAGTTTTCACGAATATGTAAAACTAGAAATGCAAATCACCATGAATGTGAAATGTGGCTTCTTGGATCCTGCAAGAGGGATCTATGATACCATGGGAGTTAGAGATGTGTTCTCTTGGACGAGCATGGTTAATGGGTATGCTAAAAGCGGTGAGCTAGAGCTGGCAAGGATGTCGTTTAATGAGATGCCGGAGAGGAATGTGGTTTCCTGGAGTGCCATCATTGCTGGGCAACCACCCAAAGGAAGCTTTAGAATGGTTTGTAACATGCTGGAGGCTGCGTTTGTTCCATTGGAGAACATTAGTTCGTGTGCTCTCTACTTGTGGTCAATTGGATTGCTTGGAATTTGGTCAGGGAATCCATTGAAACTACACCATCGTTACAAAACACAACGAATCAGTGTGATCATAGCAAACGCGTTCATTGACATGTATTGCTAAATGTGGGGTCATACATGAAGCTGAGAATAGGGAGTGTCAGCGTTTGGAGTCATCAAAACCTGAAGCAGAGTGGAATTTATCTATTTTTTATTCAGCTGAGAGAAGGGTGTGGCAGTGAGAGAAGAATGAGATTTTTACTGTTAAATCAGCTTGTGCTCTCATTGATGATATTCAGCATCCACGGACACGAGTGTCATAACTTAATTTTTGATCATTTTATTTTAATTATTATTATTATTTTATTTAATGAAAAAAAATAAAAAAATAATTATTATTATAAAAAAAAAACAAGTAAAAATGAAATAGATGAAGAATGAATTAAAATTTGGGTCAAGGGCAACATGATTGGAAGTTTTGGGGTTTAATTAAACTTTGAAATTAATTTAATTGAGCTTGGAATTAATTTAATTAATCCAATTAAGGGTTTAATTGAAGAATTGATAAAGTTTTGAGACTTGATTAAGCTTGGAATTAATTTAATTAATCCAATTAAGGGTTTAATTGAAGAATTGATAAAGTTTTGAGACTTAATTAAGCTTGGAATTAATTTAATTCATCCAATCAAGGGTTTCCTTGGAGAATTGATAAAGGTTTGAGACTTGATTGAGCTTGGAATCAATTTAATTAATCCAATAAGGGGCTTAATTGGAGAATTGATTAAGTTTTCGACTTAATTGGACTTTGGATTTAATTAAATTAATGAAATCAGGGATTTAATTGAAGAATATCAAAGTTTAGATTTTAATTGGGGTCCAAATTGCAAAACGTAAACCACAAGGACCAGCTTGAAAATGGCGCGGAAATACAAGGATCCAACTACATTTTATCCAGGGGCTTGATTGCATGATTTCAGACCTTCAGTGACTAGATTGCAAATGGCCATTCCCATCACACAAACGACGCCGTTTCTAGAAACCAACCATCGCCTTCTTCGTCTCCTTCCACAGGAACGGTTTCTTCAGTAATGGCTTTGAAGCCGTAGAGATGCTTGGCATTCCTTGGCTATAAAGCCAGAGAAGATGAGAGAGCGAGAAGGGGGGTGGAAGAAAACACAGCACAGAGAGGGGGGGAAACAAATACCTAGAGGCAGCAGACCAAGAAACCCAGAAACAGGAGAACGAAGACACTGGAACACGAACATGGGGTAATCACAGAACCGGGGAGACTAGAAATAAAAGACGTTCGTTCCTCTGTTTCTTCTCAAAGAAACAGAGGAGGCTAAAGAAGAAAGCCACGAACAACGGGGGGAAAACAGCGAAAAAACCAGAGACAGGGGATCACAGAACCAGAGAAAAGAAACTAAAAAAACTGGGGAGAAAGAAGGAGGCAGAAGACGCAGGAGACTGGGAACGAAAAAACTGAGGGAAGACGACGAGCAGGGGAACAAACCGAAACAGAAACAGAGGAAGAACTAAAAAAATGGAGGAACAGACCAAGAACCACAGAAAAATGGAGGACGAACAGTGACCAGAAAAAGAAGAACCACCCGAGAGAACCGACTTCGTCTTCATCTTCAGGAGCTGCAGACCAAGTAAGCAAACTTCTCTTTCCCCGCTTTTCATTTTAATTCATCGGCTACTGTTTGCTTTGAATTTTTAATTCACACATTCTAAAACTTATTTTCTCTAGTCTGCTCATGCACGCGTGAAATCACTTCACGCCTGCTTTCTTTGATTTTTGCCCATCCGGGTCATTGGCTTTTTTTATAAACTAAACCATTCCTTATATTTTACAGTAGATGACATTGTTCATTTATTTTTAGGTTTGCTATAAATTTAAAAGGGAAAATATTAAACTCAGTTGAATTCATGGTCTCGATTTACCATAAATAAACTAAAGCGTATGGGATAAACACTGTGCAGATACACCGCTCACCCCCTCACGTTTTATTGTGGACGACATTAGTTTTTTTGTTTTGTTTTTTTAAGGTTTTGCTATAAATTTAAGAGGGAAAATATTAAACTCAATTGAATTCATGGTCTCGATTTACCATAAATAAACTAAAGCGTATGGGGTAAACACTGTGCAGATACACTGCTCACCCCCTCACGTTTTATTGTGGACGACATTAGTTTTTTTGTTTTGTTTTGTTTTTTTAAGGTTTTGCTATAAATTTAAAAGGAAAATATGTGAGGTGAATATCATGCAGCCATATTGTTCACCCTTTTATGTTTTATTGTGGACAACATTGTTTACTTTTTTAATGTTTGCTATAAATTTAAAGGGGAAAAAAATATTAAACTTGGTTGAGCTCATGGTCCGGGTTCACCCCTCAAGTTTTACTATGGACAACATTGTTTACTTTTTTTTTTGTTAAGGAAAAAATATTTTATTTTGTTTTTCGTTTCTATTTTTTAAATTAATCTTATTTTTAATTTTAATTTTATTTAGATTAATATTCTTTCTCTCTTTTATGCTTTTTAGAAAGCTTATTTGAAATAACAATTATATTTTAATTATGCATTTAATTTTTTAGGAGTTATTTCTGATTCATCTATATTTTTTTAATCTTTTATATACATGAACTTTAATTTTGAAATAAAAAGAAATTTATTTTCAAATAATATTTCTAATACGTGCAACCTTGGCGGGTTGACTCCAGTTTTATTTATACTTTTTAATTGAAAATTTGTTTTTTCAATTTCATCATTCAACATTAGGTTGGTTGGGAATTATGTTTCATGATTTATTTTGGTTTGCTTTATATAAGATTATCATTACATAAGTCGTGGGTTTGAGGGGTTGACCTAGTTAACTCGAGTTTTTATTGACTTTTTCATTGGAATTTTTTCTATTTTATCCTTTAACATTTGGTTGATTATGAATTAGACCTCATGAATTATTTTGATTTGTTTTCTATGAGGTTGTCTCGATCTTATGCTCGGGTCACATGTTTTATGGGTTAACTCGGATAAACTCATATTCTTTTGTTGTATCTTATTTTTAAATTTAATTTTCTTCATTTTCAACTTTTAACAAGCCAATGACCCGGCTGGGGCCGAAGCATGCGTGAACTTGTTCACGCTGGAGTGGCGCTGCACGAAGGTAATTAAATTACCTTCGCGCAGTGTTCTTACAAATTTAAAGAATGCACAAATGAAGAAACAGGCGTACCTGCTTCTGGAGACCGAAGATGCTTGCAGCGCTGATGGATTCTCACTTGCTACTTCCCTTTATCTTCCTTCTGCGTTCACTTGCAGAGGATGAAGGAGCGGCGAACCGATCTAGTGAGGGGATGTTGCTGCTGACGGCAAAGACCGGTTGAGAGGAGAGTGAGGGGGTGCTCTTGGCTAGTCCATGAGTTGGGTGAGGAGTTGAAGGAGAAGATCGAGGGAAGAGGAGAGGTGATGGGAAGTGGGGTGCTGGTTTAGGGGGTTATGTGGGTGTGGTCTGTTAGCTGAGGGAAGAATGGTTAAGAGGGGAAAATTGAGGCGAGCCTGGTGAGGGGTGATGGGGATGATCTTGGTGCAGAGAAAGAGAAAGGGTTGGTGGCCGTTGTTGGGGTTGTCTAGGGTGAGGGAACGACTAAGAAGGGAAGATTTCTGGGAATGGGGCTGCTTCGGGTGCAAGGGAGAAAACAGAGAGCTAAAATGGTCGGGGGTCCTTGGCTCTGTTCTGGGAGAGCAACCACTAAGGACCCCAGGGGACGACGATTTTGTTTTCTAAAAAATAAATCCAATTAGTTGTTGGGGGGATACAACTCCTTTTTAATTCAAGAGGGAGAACAGCTGCTCCCTTAGAGTGGGAGCTGGTAGGGTTAGGTTGTTTAGTTTTTTTTTGTGTTGCCTCTTCTAATTTTGGTACAAGATTGCCCCCCTCCTTTGTGTGAGTTGTGGAAACTCCTACTTATAGATAAAATGTTACTTGGGCCTCAAAATTGGTCTATCAACTTTTTTTCTTTTTTTATAAATTTGATTTTCTTAATTTTTTTGTATTTTTTGAAAACGAGCGATATCAACGTCGACTTAATGAGGAAAATCAATGATTTTTAAAAATGAGGCGTGAAAAGTCGAACGCATTCGAAAGACCTTTGAAAATTTAAATTCTTTTTTTAGACGACGTTGAAAATGCTAAAAACGATGCAAATATATTAAAAACATATTTTTTGGATTTTTGTTGTTTTAAAAATTTTTTAGCAAAAAAGTGGGTCAAAATTGAGTAACAACAGATGCTCCCTCTTTACATTTCTTATGAAGCAAAACTCCTCAATGTTTTGCATAGTTGTTGCTACCCAATTTTTGACCCATGTTTTTGATATATTTTCAAAAAATTCCAAAAATAGAGAAAAACAAAGAAAATCCAAAAAATATGTTTTTTAATATATTTTCGTTATTTTAGCATTTTCAACGTCGTCTAGAAAAGAATTTAATTTTTCAAACGCGTTCGACTTTTCACGCATCATTTTTAAAATCATTGATTTTCCTCGTTGAGTCGACGTTGATATTGCTCGTTTTCGAAAAATATAAAAAAATAAGAAAAATCAAAATTTACAAAAAAGAAAGAAGTTGAGGGACCAAGTTGAAAAACTTGGCAACATTTTTTGCCTATAAAATACTGGTCTTCAACTCACATTCAAAGAGGGAGGGGCAATTTTTGAAATATCAAAAAAAAAAAAAACAAAAATCCCTAACCCTAAAGTCATCTCTAACAAAAGGAGCCGCCCCTCACGGTTTTGGATTTTTTTTTTCTCTTCGGAAAACCGCCGCTCATCCCACAACATTTCCTCCTCTCCCGATCACACAACCCAGCCTTTTCACTGTCATCTACCAAAGCCCCACCCTCATCACCCAAAAAGCTTTCTCTTCCCTTCAACCCACAGACCATACCCCCCACAAACCCATCACCTTCTCTGGCCGCCTCCCTTCTTCCCTGCTCACCGGACACCCGGACAAGCCACGGAAAAGCAGCAGCCGGTCAACGAACAGGGCCCATCACAGCGGCGGCTGAGCTCCTCCAGCACACCGAACCCGCCACCGATCTCCCCACAGCTGAAGACCACAGCAGCCGGTCACAAACCCGATCTCCTCAGCACTGCCACCGGGCTCCTCTTTCAACCGACCACCCACAGCTCCCCCTACAACCTCCGACCATCTGGAACAGAAGAAGAGGAAACCAAAATAATATGCACAGATGAGCAGATCGGAAAATGAGATGGGAGAGAATGCAGATCTAAACTAAAATGGGTTAAAACCGACTGCCTGTGGTTTGTTTTTTTCGTTGCAGGTCACGGTGAAAGCCATCACAGGCTGGGAAGAGAAGAGAAGGGGAAACTGTTCTAGAGCCCCCTGCTTGCCGGACTTTCCAACAAGCGGCGCGTGGTGCAACGCGCCGCAATGATTTCAGCAGATTCCGGAAGGCCTTCCACCGATCCTGTAGTTTTTGGGGGTTTATTTTGTAATTTTTTTGAATTGTTTAATATTTTTGAATTGTTTAATGTACTATTTTGATTTATTTTGAATTTTTGTGATTTGTAAGATGTTAATAGTGTAAAGAAAAAAAAAGAAAAAAAAAAGAAACAAATATAGTGAAAGTGAATGTGTGTTTTTATTTTGTTTTATTTATTTGTATATATTTTTTAATGATAAAATTGCAAATATATTAAAGAAGAATTTAATATTTTGATCGGATCACGGTTAAGAACTATTAACTTATACGTAAGTGATATTTCTAATTTTCGATGAAAAGACAATTATTAAAACTTCTTTAACACATCATTTCGTGAAGCAGCTTAGGGTGCGTTAGGGTGCTAATACCTTCCCTAACCACAACCAGTCCCTTACCCGCGAATCTCTGACAAGACCAGTACATCCGGTTTCCTAGTAGCCCTTCAATAAATTACTAGTGGCGACTCCAACGAACCAAATCAAACAACACGAGACGAAAAATCGCCAGCCGACCGCTGATTTTTTTTGGGGTGCGACAGAATGGCGACTCACTGGGAAGGTACTGTTTCTGACATTATTGGACTAAGCTTTGTGTATTTGATGTGTTTAAGTTTTTTGCATTTTTATCTTTTTGTTAATATTTTTTTCCATGCATTTTATAGAATTGTTCATGCATCACCTGTATTTATTTTTGAAAGCACACACAAGCTTCTAGGTTAGGTGGGGAACTAGCGATCTGCCCTAAGACTATTGGTCAGGGTTCAGATGCGTGAAACACCCAACTCATATCTGAGTGCCTGCTTGGTAATGGTGGGTATACGTGCCTTAACCATTCCTTGCAACGCCCCCATACTGTTTTACGAAGAACGTCACTGGGCAGATATGAGACCCTTTTGAGACCAGATAGAAAACTTACCCATGTTCACATAATAAATAGAACATGTCCTTAAGTTGTATGTGCTATCGTTATTTGTATAAGGGCAAACCCTTCTTGAAGCATCTTGAACTCAAGACTTGTGGGTGACACATTGGCCGTCACTCCGAAAATTTTCATTGTAGAGTTTGAGCAAAAATCACGATTCTTGTCCATCATACAAGAGTTACGACCATATTGTCACCCCTCGAAGGGCGAGTTCATCATATAGATTACATGTTCATACATTTGTCATACATGCACCAGAATGAAAGGTAGGTCCCCTACGAGTCTACAACACCCGACTTTGAATGAAGAAAAACTCGGAAGATGAAGAGTATGCTCGTTGTAATTTTTGAAGACATGTGCGGCTTGCTTCTAGCTTACTCGAGTAGATACTGAAAAATAACTCCAAGAAAGTTCCTTCCAACCGACCTATCATCTTTGTTCAAAACCCAACAATTACTCAGCCCGAAGAAATTGGGGGCAAAATTTGTCAAGAAACTTAGCGCAATCATGTATTTTCTGCAAAAAGCTTTAGTGGGAAGGCTGACAAAAGGGAATTGCACCACTAGTGCATAATGGAGCCCATTTCTTTTGCTGCAAAAAAAAAAAAAAAAAAAAACCTTAGTTTGATCATGCCTAGAAAACTTCTTGATTTTTGTTTCAACCTGTTCCAGTTTTGTTGATAATTTGGCTCTAAATTTCATTAAAAAAAAAAAAAAAACCTTACCTGTCAAATGAGCCTTTTCTTGTTAATAAGATCATGTGTTTTCCTGTGTTCATAATATACCTTCATAGGATTTTTGGGAATTCAAAGTTTAGTACAAAAACAGAAATCATGTTGATGTTTGTCCAAAACAAACGAGTTCTAGAAATTCAAGTGTTCCTTAGAAAGGTAACCATACACCTAGAAAAACCCCAAAAAAAAAAACAAAAAGAACCCATGAAGTGACTCCAAAAGCTGAGTTTTATTTGAATGAATAATGAGAAATCACATTGTATACTCACATGAAAGCAAAGCTTACTGATCCTAAATGCATGAGTTTGAAATGAAGAAAGGTCATCTTTGATAATCTTTTCACGAGGCTAAAATATATCATTTGCAGTCCCTTTTGAGCCTTATGCTTTTCTTGAGATAAATAACCTTGGCTAGGATCACACCCCACACTGGGGGCAAGTGCGATGACATAGAGAAAACTTCAATGATCGAAAGTGCCCAAGCAATACTAGGGGGCATAAAAGAAAATTCTCAATCATCAAAGGTGCCCGAACAAATCTAGAGGAACATGAAGAAAAATCCAAAGGATCAAGAGTTTTGAGCATAAAATAAAAAATAAAATTATGATGCTCAAAACCATATGAAGAAAACAAAAACAAAGAGCCCAAGCCTACATTACGTGCCTAATCAAGCCCTTTCTGATCAAAGGCAAGCAATCTGGATCGGTAGGCAATGCTTTCTCATGTGAACCAAATCATTATTCATGCAAATAAAATAAATGCTTTGAACCTCGATTCTCAATAACCCTCAAATTGAAATTTAAACCTTTTCTGACAAACCAGAGGTCACTTCATATTTTTTACCAAAAGCCAAAACAAAAAGTTTTCATCACTTTTGATAACCTTTCCATAGGAATCACTTGAATTTTTTTAGAATGAGTTTGCTTTGAATCGATGTCAAAATGATTTTTGTGTCTGGAATAGCTTTGGAATTCCAAAAATTCTGCATGAAAACACCTCCTTGTCAAACCTACATTCACATAGCCTCGTCCACAAACCTGAATTGAACACTTGGAGGCATGATCAAGCTAGGGGGAAATAAAGAAACATATGATAGGGCTGACTCCATGATTCCCATTCTAAGAAAATGTTAAGCAAAATTGGCAACCCTTGAGATAAAGAGGCGGAGGACAAAGAAGTATGATGATATCAAGTCTTTCCTAGAGATCAAATCACAAGAGACGAAAAATCGCCAGCCGATGCCGCACGCTGATTTTTTTGGGGTGCGACAATAGTAAGCTTTGTAAAGAAAAGAAAAAGAAAATAATCTTATTATCTTGGGCGACCTGCCCCTTTTGAAGAAAAGTGATCTATTTTCAGGGGCGACCAGCCCACACACTCACACTGATCTATTTTCACGGGCGACTTGCCCACACAAAATCACACTGGTCTATTTTCAAGGGTGACTTGCCCACACCCACTTACACTGGTCTATTTTCTCGGGCGACCTGTCCACACACACTCACACTGGTTTATTTTCAGGGGCGACCACCCACACACACTTACTCTGATCTATTTTATGGGCGACCTACCCAAGTGGAAAAAAGAAAGAGTGGTCTAATTGTAATGGGTGACCTACCCAGGTGGAAGAATGACCTCATTGTAATGGGTGACCTACCCAGATAAAAAAATATGGAGAACTGGTCGTGTTGTAACGGGTGATGTTCCTAGAAAAAATGGTCTCATTGTAATAAGTAACCTACCTAAGGAAAAATAAAAGAGTGGTCTTATTGTAATGGGTGACCTACCCAAGTGGAAGAATGACCACATTGTAATGGGTGACCTACCCAAATAAAAAAAAATATAGATAATTGGTCATGTTGTAATAGGTGACCTTCCTAGAAAAATATTGGTCTCATTGTAATGGGTTACCTACCCAAGGAAAAAGAAAAGAGTGGCCTCAATGTAATGGGTGACCTACCCAAGTGGAAGAATGACCTTATTGTAATGGGTGACCTACCCAAGAAAAAAGAAAAGATTGGTCTCATTGTAATGAGTGACCTTATTGTAATGGGTGACCTACCCAAGAAAAAAGAAAAAAATGGTCTCATTGTAATGAGTGACCTACCCAAGTGGAAGAATGACCTTATTATAATAGGTGACCTACCTAGATAAAAAACATGGAGAATTGGTCGCGTTATGATGAGTGACCTACCCAGAAAAATATTGGTCTTATTGTAATGGGTAAAGAAAAAGGAAATAATGGTCTCATTGTAATGGGTGACCTACCCAAGTGGAAAAATGGTCTCATTGTAATGGGTGACTTACCCAGATAAAAAACATGGAGAATTGGTCGCGTTGTAATGGGTGACTTACCCATAAAAATATTGGTCTCATTGTAATGAGTGACCTACCCAAGAAAAAAGAAAGAATGGTCTCATTGTAATGGGTGACCTACCCAAGTGGAAGAATGGCCTCATTGTAATGGGTGACCTACCCAGAAAAAGGATGGCGAGGGCTTAAAGGTGCACTCGAAAGGAGGTAGGGTTAGAAAATCACTACCTAAGAGATGGAGGCTCAAGGGCGCACTCGGAATGAGGTAGGGTTAGAAAATGCATTACCTAAGAAATAGTGGCTCAAAGGCGCACATAAAAGGAAGTGAGGGCTCAAAGTTACACTCAAAATGAGGCAGGGTTAGAAAACATACTACCCAAATGGTGGTGGCCCAAAGGCACACTCGAAAGGAGGTAAAGTTAGAAAACACACTACCTGAGAAGTAAGGGCTCAAAGGCGCACTTGAAATGAGGTGGGGTTAGAAAACGCACTACCTAAGAATTGAGGGCTCAAAGGCGCACTCGAAATGAGGTAGGGTTAGAAAACACACTACTTGAGAAGTGAGGGCTCAAAGGCGCACTCGAAATGAGGCAGGGTTAGAAAACACACTACCTGAAATGGTGGCTCAAAGGCACACTTGAAAGGAGGTAGGGTTTGAAACGCACTACCTGAGAAGTGAGGGCTCAAAGGCGCACTTGAAAGGAGGTAGGGTTAAAAAACGCACTACCTGAGAAGTGAGGGCTCAAAGACGCACTTAAAAGGAGGTGTAACACCGATCTGTCAATGATGAAAGCAATGCATCATGATTGATATGCATGTATACTTACTTGAGAAATATAGGTCCTCATTTCTTCATGGTGTCTTTCTTTTCTTAAAAGTTGGAGTGGTGGTAGTAAACTTTGATAGATTTTTCGCTCTTGCTTACTCAAGTCATATCTTGTGATCTTAACCTCTGGGAAGGACTTGATATCAATGTACTTCTTTGTCCTCCACCCTTTATCTCAAGTGTTGCCAATTTTGCCCGATATTTTTCTTAGGAAGGGAATCATGGAGCTAGCCCTACCATGCATTTTTTTATTCCCCCCCCCCGCTTGATCATGCCCCCAAGTGTTCAATTCGAGTTTAGATGAGGCTATGTGAAGGAAGGTTTGCCAATGAGTAGTTTTCATGAAGAATTTTTGGAATTTTCAAAGCTATTCCAGACACAGAAATCATTTTGATATCGATTCAAAGCGAACTTATTCTAAAGAAATTCAAGTGATTCCTATGGAGAGGTTTTCATGAGTGATGAAAACTTTTTGTTTTGCTTTTAGTGAAAAACATGAAGTGACATTTGGCTGGTCGGAAATGGTTTAAGGTTTTATTTTGAGGGTTATAGAGAACCAGTCTTGAAAGCATTCATTTTATTTGCATGAATAATGATTTGATTCGTATGAGAAAGCATTGTTTACCAATCCTGATTGCTTGCTTTGATCAGAAAGGGCTTGATTAGGCACGTAATGTAGGCTTGAGCTCTTGGTTATGAAGAAAAGGGTCTTTGTAGGCTCAAAAGGTGTTTGAGGGATTTCAAAACTAAGGATCACTTGTGCTTGTTTCTTGACCTTTTGTCATTTGAATGTCTTTCCAAAATTGTCTATTGTGCCCCTAGTGTTGGGCTTGGGCCCTTTCTTTTTGTTTTTGTTTTCTTCATTTGGTTCTGAGCATCATCATATTGGTTATTTTTGTGAGAAACTCAATTTTTTTGGACCTTTTGGTTTTTTTCTTCATGCCCCCAACTTTGTTTGGACATTTTTTATGATTGAGAATATTTTTTATGCCCCCCAGTTTTTCTTGGGCACTTTCAATCATTGAGGTTTTTTTTTTTTTTATGTCTCTCGCACTTGCCCCTAGTGTGAGGTGTGATCCTAACCAAGGTTATTTTCAAAAATGTTACCAGGCTCAAAAGGGAACTACAAATGATATATTTTAGCCTTGTGAAATGATTATAAAAAATGGTCTTTCCTCATTTCAAACTCATGCACTTAAGATTGGTTAGCCTTGCTTTCATGTGAGTATGCAACATGATTTCTCATTATTCATTCAAATAAAATTCAGCTTTTAGAGTCAATTCATGGTGTTTTTTTTTTGTTTTTTGTTTTTTTTTTTCAGGTTTTCTAGGTGTATGATTACCTCTCTAAAAAATCACCTGAATTTCCAGAACTTGTTTGTTTTGGACAAACATCAACATGATTTCTATTTTTGTACTAAACTTTGAATTCCCAAAAATCCTTGTGAACATGTATGATCATGCATAGCTTTGGAAGAAAAGGGAAACACACCCAAAGATTCTTGGTATAATGGTTTCATACTTAAAGGTTATGCTCAATGTGTTATTTGCATAAAAGAACAACAAAAATAAAGGTATGTCATGAACATAGGAAAACATATGATCTTATTAACAAGAAAGGCTCATTTGACAGGGAAATTTTGAGCCAAATTACCAACAAAAACTAGAACACGTTTAAACAAAAAATCAAGAAGTTTTGCAGGCATGATCAAATAGAGGTAGTTATTCCATTCTACAATGGTGGTGCAATTCCCATTTGGTCATCCTTCTTACAAAAGCTTTTGCAGAAATGCTGGATTGTATTGAGGCTCTTGACCATGTTTCCCCCAAATTTCTTCAAGCTGAGTCGCTATTGGATTTTGAACAAAGATGATATGTCAGTTGGAAGGAACTTCCCCAGAGTTATTTTTCAGTATTTGCTCGAGTAAGCTAGAGGTGAGTCAAGCTTTTCTTCAGAGACTCCAACTCTTCTTGAAAATTGATGTTACGACGAGCACAATGTTCATCTTCTGTGTTTTTCACTCAAAGTCAAGTGTTGTAGACTCGTAGGGGACCTACTTTTCATCCCAGTGCATGCATGAAAAATGTATGACAAGTAATCTATATGATGAATTCGCCCTTCGAGGGGTGACATATGATCGTAACTCTTGCATGATGAAATAAGAATCTTGATTCTTGCCCAAACTCTATAATGAAAATTTTTTGAGTGACGGTCATTGTGTCACCCACAAGTCTTGAGTTCAAGATGTTTCAAGAAGGGTTTGCCCTTATGCAAATAATGATAGCACATACAACCTAAGGACAAGTTCTATTCATTATGTGAACATGGGTAGGTTTTCTACTTGGTTTCAAAAGGGTCTGATATATGCCCAGTGATGATCTTCGTAAAGACAATATAGGGGCATTGCGAGAAATGGTTAAGGCACGTATACCCACCATTACCAAGTAGACACTCAAATATAAGTTGAGTGTTTCACCCATCTGAACCCTGACCAATAGTCATAAGGCAAATCGCTAGTTCTCCACCTAACCTAGAAGCTTGTGTGTGCTTTCAAAAATTAAAATAGGTGATGCGTGAGACAATTCTATAAAATGCATAGAAACAAAAACATTAAAAAAGAGATAAAATTGCAAAAACTTAAACACATCAAATACACAAAGCTTAGTCCAATATTGTCAGAAACAGTACCGTCCTCAGCGGAGTCGCTATTTTGTCGCACATCACCCGCGCGGTGTCGGATGGTGATTTTTCTTCCTCGTTTGCTTGATTCGTTAGGAGTCGCCACCTAGTATTTAATTGAGGGCTATTAGGAAACCTGGATGTACTGGTCTTGTCAGAGATTCGCGGGTAAGGGACTGGATTAGCATCCCTAATGCACCCTACCTGAGGTAAGCTGCTTCGTGACTTTGATGCGATAAAGAAGTTTTAAAAATTTTATTCTTTCATCATATATTAGAAATACGACTTACGTGTAGCTCATAATCCTTAACTGTGAGCAAATTAAAATATTAAATTCTTCTTTATTCTTTGCAATTTTATCATAAAAAAATATTCATAAACAAAATACAAACAACACATTCACTTTCACTATATTTTTCTTTTTTTTCTTTTCCTTTTTTTTTTTTGGTTACATCCACACTACAAATTATAAAAAATCAAAACTAAGCAAAAATCACATTAAACAATTTAAAATTTACAAAATAGCCCCTAAAACTCCAAAAATGGCAAGGAAAGCCTTCTGCAACTGCAGGAACAGTGGCGGCGCGTCTCCTTCACGCGCCTCCGTCACTGGCGACACGTGAGTTCACGCACCACTACCGATGAAGGCTGCCAAACCGGTGGATCGGGAACATCCTCTTCTTCTCTGCCTTCTTACGCCGTCGGTGAGGGTCACTGTGAAAACCCTGGAAATTTATAATTTAAATATATAGATGTGTAAACCCTCATGTAAACGTAAGGCTGAAAGTGGTAATATTTCAATGAGTGATGAAAAACCAAGATTTGAAATAATAGATAAATAATGATATATAATGAAAGTGATGACCTCTACAAAATGAATTTTGGTTTAGAATTCATAAGGACATAGAAACTAGTAACGTGTTTTGATGGATAAAATAATGAGAAAAATAACAAAATATTTTTTAGGAAATAAGTGAGGTAATAAAGAATGCATTATACTAAATGATAGTGCAATGAAAAAGGATAGGACTGAAGGTGCAAGCATCGATTAAAAATCAGTGACGTTATTTTGAAATGGTAATAAGCCCGATAAATAAATAAAGGTAGAAATCCTAAAAGGAATACATTTCAAAATAATAAAATGACCGTAAAAGTTTAGAAGGATAATTGATATGCTTTTTGTTTGTGAAGATTGAACAAGAAAAATCTAGATTGTTTATGAGAAGTCATGAACTGAACAAGTTTATATTAGGAAGCAGAATTGTCAATCTAATTATAGGATCGAGACGAAATTTTGCATGAATTCTATTAATATGTTTTCATACCTTGGTTAAATATCTCATCCCAATCGGAGTTTGGTAAAGACTAACGATTTAAGCAGAAATAAATCAGATAGTTTACATGAAAAATAAAATAAAGTACATAAAGGCATGAATGAGGGACAAAATTGTAATTATGGAAAAAAGGTGCCTATAAAACTGCAAAGGCCATCAGTTAAAAAAAAAAAAAAAGAGAAAAAAGAAGAGAAAAACGGATAGAGAGAGCTGCAGATTTTGGAGTAAAACCAATAATACTCCGGTGGCCATATCTCAGGACTCCACCGTTGGATCAAGCTAAGTTTTGGATATGTTGTTCTTATTACACTTATATACTGACTTACCGGAGGGATTGGAAGGCACACACTCCATGTGACAGAAATCATCATCGGCAATGTCCTGAAAAAACAAAAAGGAAATGCACCTGCAGGGCAGTTTGGTCGCCGGCCGATTTCTCTCTCTTACACCATTGGATCAAGCTACGTTTTGGATATATGGTTCTTATTACACTTATCTACTAACTGCCCGGAGGGATTGGAAGGAACACACTCCATTTGACAGAAATCATCATCGGAAATGTCCTGAAAAACAAAAAGGAAATGCACCTGCAGGGCAGTTCGGTCGCCGGCTGATTTCTCTCTCTTCCACCGTTGGATCATGCTAAGTTTTGGATATGTGGTGCGCCTAGAGGTTTCCTTCATTCTGAACGGTGGAGATGGGAAACCCATTCTCCGGCAAGGTTTCGTGCATGTTGAACAGTAGCTCGTCCATTTTTAGGTAAGATCGGTTTTATACAGATCTAGGGAGATCTAACCGTTGGATCATTATGAGTTTGAGATATAGTATGCACAACTCAATGATATGTAGTCTGACCGTTGGGTTTAGAGCAATAATCAGAATTGGATGACTTATTGCCTTTGAATCTATTACTAGTTTTGGCAAAATGTAGCAAGCTTGATTAAATACATGTTTTGATGAAATTAGAATTGTGTGGGTGTAGGTTTTATGGAAGATGTAATGGTGAAATATGTTCTTGTTATTAGTATTATTATAGATTAATTGTGTATTCTTTATATGAGGTGAAGTATGATTATTGTGTAAGAATAGTAAGGAACATCGCTATATGAACATGTTAATTGAATACAAAGCTAACTTGTTGGTTGTGTGGATATAAATGGGGTGGAACCATGAAGAAATTAAAATGAAAGAAATATAGAAAATAAAACGTATTTAAAGCTAGCCATAAGTATTTTTGGCAAATTGATTAGTTAATGAAGATTGTCATGGATTCCAACTAGTAGGGTGAAATTGTTGTTGTGATAGTGATCTAAGAATATTAATTGTTAAGGTTTGCTGCATATGTTTAATCGCACGAGGAGAGAGCGAAAGAAAATGAATAGTTCATCATTTTGTTGTATTAATAATAATATTAGGAGAAATCCCAAAAGGAATGAGTTTCCTTATTTTTGGTTTAATCTTTGCTTGGAATTTGTTGTTGAGTGATGCTTTTGATAACAAAATAATAAGAATGAATATAAACATGAAAATGAGTAAGAGTATGAGATCTTAAAGAAAATTCCTTGTGATTGGTTTGAGAATACTAGTTGAATGAGAATTAAATGAAGATGTGATGTTGGTTGTATTGTTGATAAAAATTGAATCCCTGGTGGTACAGGGAAAGCTGTGGGGATTGGACAATTGCATGGAGTGGCAGCACGTGCACCTATTCTAGGTAGGTGACTTGCACCTTTCTTTTTTCATACGTTGAATATTGAAATACTTTAACATGATTATTACCATATTGTTAGAACCGATATTAGATTGTTGAACGCTTAAATGTTGACTAAAGGTTGATTAACTCTACAAATGAATGATTAGCTTCGGCTAATGACATCCGAAAGGATGACTAGGACGAACGATTGATTAGTTTTAGCTAATGGCATCCGAAAAGATGGCCGGGATGAACGATTGATTAGCTTCGGCTAATGGCATCCAGATGGATGACCAGGACAAATGAATGATTAACTTCGGCTAATGGCATCCGAAAGGATGACCGGGACGAACGATTGATTAGCTTCGGCTAATGGCATCCGAAAGGATGGCCGGGACGAACGAATGATTAGCTTCGGCTAATGGCATCCGAAAGATGGCGGGACGACGATTGATTAGCTTCGGCTAATGGCATCCGAAAGGATGCCGAGGACGATTGATTAGCTTCGGCTAATGGCATCCGGATGGATGACCGGGACACATGAATGATTAGCTTCAGCTAATGGCATCCGAAAGGATGACCGAGACGAACGATTGATTAGCTTCGGCTAATGGCATCCGAAAGGATGACCGGGACGAACGATTGATTAGCTTGGCTAATGGCATCCGAAGTGGATGATCGGGGTGAGTGAACGGTTAACCTCAGCAAATAATGCCTTAAGAGGATAGCCGGGTTTAAGATTATGGTTGATTGCAAAATAAATAAAATAAAATTGGTGCATCTATATGTACTACTAGCTGTTTATACCAAGTACATGACGATATTATAAATGTTAATGCTTCATTTAACTGCCAGACCGTTAGTTACCATTATTAGTATTCTTAAGTATTTGCATTCTCTTAAATGTTTTGTACTGCTGCAGGGACATCACACCAACGAGATGTCTAGGAAACCCGATACACGGGAACCTACTTTTGCAAGGAATCATGTAGATGCATTCTAAATCATAATGTATTTTGTATGAATCAATGTACTGAATGTATAACTGGAGGCTGGGTAATTCGTATGGAATTACCAGATGTACTGGTAACCAAGGAAGGTTAACCAAATATGTGGGTAATTATATGAAATTACCAGAATTATTGGCAATTGAGATGAGTTAGCCAAATAGTTAAGTTTTGAAAAGATTATGTGAATTAATTGATTGAAGTTAGAAGTAGTAAATTCTAAATGTTATGAGTAAAATAATTAATATATGACTAAGATTTTGAGTAAATTAATTAATGTGGTTATTGGGTAGACACAATGATTTGGAGATTGGAGGGGAATTGATAGATAATTAATTACCATAGTGTTGGTGGCTAAGGATACATTACATTGATACTTAACACCATAATGATGGTGGCTAAGGGCATAAATTGATACTTGGCACTGTAATGAGGGTGACCAAGGTTATGTGAAGGATGCTTAGTGACCGTAGTGTCGATAACTAAGATTGTGTGCAAATGATACTTGGCAACCGTGGTTACAATGCATATGATGTTAATAAGAAAATGAAAGGGATTCGATACGAATGGAAGAATCAAATGGCATGGATTAGCTACCAGGTTTGGATTGCTAATGGTATCGAAGAGGTTTCATCGGTGCTGGTATATTTTAAATTGATTAGTCTAGCCCAATATTAGAAGACTAATGATATTAATGGGATTTATTAGTTTCAGCGATTACCTTCTAGCAACAGATTTAGAAAAGGAAAAAAAAATTATTGATTAATTATTCCAAAAGAATGAGATAAGCTAATGATATCAAGAGAGGAATATCTTGGTATCAAGTGAAAATTGATTTATAAGGAGATGGTGTTCGCAAACCGTTGAGTTGTGTTGAGATTTCCAAGATGGAATTATTCTTGGCAAATGAGATAGGATATTAGATGGATATTGGTAATAGATGGAAAATATATGTTGTAAAAGAGGTTTATGCCTAATTTTATATATAAAAAGAAATTCCGTAGAGATTATTGTCTGCCATTGTTATTGCTTGTTACTATCTTTTATATTTATGTGTACATGTTAATTTCTATTTTCAGGTCCACTAGGGTCGCATCAGGGGTAATACTAGTTTAGTTATCTTTTGCTTTTGACCATGTAAATTAATTGTAAAGTAAAAGACTTATCTCCTAAAACTTGAGATGTAATATAAATCCGTAAATTTGAATGTATGTCTTTAATCTAATGGTTGAAACTCTTAGTACCTTTTTGACCATGTATGTTTAGAGTTGAAATTGAATCTTTTATTTGAACTGTATTAAATGATGTTATTGAATAAGATGTGTTGTGTTGATGAGAATGAGTTGGGTTAAGGCCCAGGATGATTGGGTCGTGATTTTAAGTTATGAGATGTGAGTTATTAGAAGTGTAAACAGGGTATATGTCAATAACTTGGGACCTACCGGTATAGGGGAGACTTTGCAAAAATTTTGGTGAAACTTGTATAAAAAAAAAATTACCTGAAATTTTCCAATATATTGTGAAAAAGAATGTAAAAAAATCAGGGTTGTTACAGTCACCGCCGCTTACAAAAAGAACAAAACGCAACAACAAGCTTTGTCCCCTTTCTTTCTCGATTTGTTTTTAGATTTGCTTCCTATAGATATGTTCTTTTTCGTTTCCCCTTGTTCTCTGTTTCAGGCGGTCGGTTGTGTGACCATAAGGCTGTTGCCCTTTGGGTTTTTGCCCGGTCTACAGACGATGTTGCAGTCTCCTCTGTAGTAGAAGGCTAGTCGGCAAGAGTTGGGTCTCTATTTAGCAGAGATGGAAGGGGCTGAAAGAGCAGAGGAGGAAGGAGCAGCGGGCTGATCTAGGTTCGTGAGGGATGCTGCTGCTGACGGCGAAGGCCGGCTGAGAGGAGAGTGAGGGGGTGGTCTTGGCTAGTTCGTGAGTCTGGTGAGGAGCTGAAGGAGAAGATCGGGGGAAAAGGAGAGGCGATGGGAAGTGGGGTGCTGGTTTATGGGGTTATGTGGGTATCGCCTGTTGGCTGAGGAAAGAACGACTGAGAGGGGAAAATGGAGGCAAGCCTAGTGAGGGGTGATGGGGACGGTCTTGGTGCAGGGAAAGAGAGAGGGTTGGTGGCCGTTGTTGGGGGTTGTCTAGGGTGAGGGAACGATTGAGAAGGGAAGATTTGTGGGAATGGGGTTGCTTCAGGTGCAGGGGAGCAGACGAAGAGCTGAAATGGTTGGGGGTCCTTGGCTCTGTACTGGGAGAGCAACCACCAAGAAACCCGGGGGACGACAACTTTGTTTTCTAAAAAAAAAAATCCAATCAACTGCTGGGGGCTGCGGCTCCTTTTTGTTTCAAGAGGGAGAACGACCGCTCCCTTAGAGTGGGAGCTGGTAGGGTTAGGTTGTTTAGGGTTTTTTTGTGTTGCCTCTTCTAATTTTGGTCCAAGATTGCCCCCCTCGTTTGTGTGAGTTGTGGAAACTCCTATTTATAGACAAAATGTTGCTTAGGCCTCAAAATTGGTCTCTCAACATTTTTTTTCTTGTAAATTTGATTTTTCTTATTTTTTTTGTATTTTTTAAAAACGAGCAATATCAAATTCGACTCAACGAGGAAAAGCAATGATTTTTAAAAATAACGTGTAAAACGTTGAACGCGTTCGAAAGACTTTTGAAAATAAATTTTTTTTTTAAACGACATTGAAAATGCTAAAAACGATGCAAATATATTAAAAACATATTTTTTGGATTTTTGTTGTTTTTCGCTATTTTTGGATTTTTCAAAAAGTTTAGCAAAAAGGTGGGTCAAAAATTGGGTACCAACAATTCTGAACAAGAAAAACTAAATACTTGAATATGAAAGAATTACAATGATAATGTTACTTCTCACAACTTGCTAATGGAGATGGAGTATATTCTCATTGAACCGAAATTAGGAACTAGTTGCTCATGATCTCTGAAAATTCCAGCATTCAAGATAATCTCTCTCCAAATCCCAGTAGCAAAATAGAACCCAACTGCCTAATTGGTCTTTCCCTATTTTTGTATCTTAGTATGTAGATTTCATGATAAGATCAAGGCTAAAGATATGAAGTTTAAAGGATGTAGAAAACAATCCTTCTAATCCCCTCATATTCCTTCTCAAGATACAACTCCCTACTGTTAGTTTTGTCATCAAATCAGGAGACTAATCTCGTCTTTCAACTTGCGTTTGGAGTTTTATCTTCAAAATGAATTTATCTGACCTGACACCTTTTATAAAAGTTGTAGTCTTGGATGTGTAGATGATTTTGGGCTTTTGAATCGCATGAGTTCAATATATGAGGCTCAAGACATGTCCGTTTTAATAATAATAATTTGTGAAAGGAGATAATCTAGCTAATAATAATAATTTGTGAGTAGTTTTGCATTTTTGTTTAATAAATATATATGGTTGAGTTTATTGATTAGTGTTTGAATCTTGCTATTACACATTCCTTGTATAAATCTTTTTATTTTTCTTAAAATTCAAGTTGTGTTTGATATTATGGTAAAAATTATTTTTTAAAGTGTTTTTTATTTGAAAATATATTAAAATAATTTTTATTTTATTTTTTTAAAAAAATTAATTTTAATATTCACACATAAAAACAATTTAAAAACACAAAAAATATTTTAAAATAAAAAAATAATTTTTTTAAAAAAGTTCAGATAGGCAGCAAAAACGAATGTTCCTTTAATAGATGAAAGACACAAATCCATAGAGAGAATCGTAATATGTGGAATGTGGATATTATTCAAGGGGCAAATTGAAATGTTTTTCAATTTATAGGGATTTTTAGATTTTTCTATAAATAGTAACATATGCCTCTTATTTTTGTTATTATTTGTTAGATAAAAAAACTATACAAGTCACAAAATAAATAGCTGGTACTCTAAGCATAGAAATTCCCCTCTCTTAAATAGTGATTTAAGAGATTTTTCACTAATAGTTTGTGTGGATTACCGTTGAAAGCTGGAAAATTAAATGGATTGTAGTTTGCGACAACCCAACCTTTAAAAAATTATTCAAAGTCGAAGAAGTTCAGATCTTCAAGTAATAAATCCCTAAACAACTCTAAATTTGTCTAACAGGAATATCCTATGGACTCTCAAATTTTATTTTATTTTTGTTTCTACTGTGTGTATGCCATTATGGAAATCCAATGGTGGTACTAGAGCCTTTGTTAGATAAATTAGGATTGTTTGAATGCATGTTTTAATTTTTATTAGTGTTAATTAGAAATTAATTTTATGTGTGAAATAAAGATATTTTTTCTAGAAAGTTAATTTTTCTCATGATTTTTTGAAATCAGATTTTTTTACAAAACAAGTATGTGTAGCAATGTCTCACGTTGTTGTGGGTGGCAGTGACAGGCATGCTAGATGTTGTTGGCAGTATTGGGCCTCGCGTGGATGTAGGCAACTATGACCTTGGTTGTTGTTGCTTGGTGAAACGGTAGCCTTGGCTATCACTGGAAAGCACGCCGGCAGCAAGGGCAAGGTGCCTTACCGACGACATAGAAGAAAAGTGGGATATAGAGATGGTTTTAGGGTATTTTACCCCTTTACCCCTCCCCTTTTATGCTATGACCATATGCTTTATTTTAATTTAAAAATACCCTTTTACCATCCTCTTTATACCAGGGGTGTCAATACCTTCTCTAGCCACAACCAGTTGCTTACCCTTAGAATTTCTGATAAGACCAGTATACTCAGGTTTCCTAGTGACTCTAAACCAAACAATTAGGTGGCGACTCTCATACCTCTTGACGCAAATGAGTATGATTTTTAGGTCCATAAAATGATGAAATATATCACTTGCTAGATTTTCAGCAAGTGACATATACAATGTTGTTTTACACATTATTAATTATGGTGTAGCACTACCAGAAAATTGATAAATACAAATGAAAATACTGACAAAATATTTCTGTCGAAAAATTACAGTAAATTTTACCGACGGAAATATTCCCTCGGTATCTACCAAGAGAATTACGATGGGAAAAAAAAAAAGAATTAAAACAAAGCAAAAAAAACAATAACATGTCATTTATACCGATAGAATTACCGACAAAATTAATTCCGTCAGTAAAATTCTTTGGTAAAATCATTGGTAAAGTATTCACTTCTGCCTAACATTGTTCATCATGTCAATTATAAAGGGAATGACTAACGAAACATTTCGTCGGTATTTTTCAAAAAGCATTGGAACTGTTCACTAGGATTTTAGAAATTCCTCTCTTCTAATAGGGATTTAAGAGATTTTTCACTGATGATTTGTGTAGATTATCGTTGGAAATTTGACAATTGGATGACTTGTGATTTACGACAACCTAACTTTTAAATAATTATTCAAAACCAAAGAAAATAATATCTTTAAATAATAAATCCTTAAAAACACTCTAGCTTGGTCTAATAGGGTAACATGAAAAAATGAGGTCGCTGCTTGCAGCTTGTTCAGCTTGCTCGCTCCCCGGGGGTGCATATCACTATATTGTTTTAATCAACCGGCAATTAACTTTTGTTGGTAAAAGAAAATTAAAATAGAACTTAAAAAAAATAAGAGAGGCGAAGAACCATCCACTTTCACTATAAAAACAATTAACTTTTGGTGATCCGCACGAAGAACATTTCTAATGACATGCCAATGAGGCAACGTTTCTAATGACACGCCGATTTAAGTCTATTATTGCGGCTTTGAAAAGCGCGAAGAAGAAAGTTGGTTGCGGCAAAATGAAGGCTCGAATTTCAAGCACATAAAATTGTATTTGTAAAGGGCAATGCTTAAGTACAAAAATGAAGCTGCCTGTCAAAAAGAAAGCACATAGCCTCCTCCGAGTAGAAACGTCATTGCACGCCCACAGTGCTGACGCTCTCGGTCGATGACACAAACACTATTTATTCTTTGGGCTACATGCACACAACACAGACACCGAGCATTTCAAATCACTCGAACTCGAAATCCAAACGCGATTACTCGATGCATGCTGAGGAGATCGAGAGTAATTCTAGCATTATTATATTATAAAAAATATATCGTGGACCTTGAATTGAAAATGACTTCGAATTTTGGACACGCATGGAAGGATTTGCCCTTCAACCCTTGTTGCTTATTCGAACAAAAACCTCGCAGAAATATCAAGAAAACGCATGCCTGCAAGATCAAGAACCAGCTTTATCTAAAATCACAAGAGCCAATAATAATGGTAAAATACAATTAACTGATAACAAATCTTATGCAATGTATTATATAAATCTCCGTTTTCATATTTAAGTTATTGAGCATGATTAATAACTCCATAAACATGTAATTAATTTTATTTTTTTTGTTAATGCTCAATATTATACTGATCCTAGATAAGTAAAGTGAGGAGTGAAAGCCTCATCTCCTAAGAGGGGACATTATCCCAAGTTCATGACCATGACCCAGAACCGACGTATGACTTATAATAAATAGGGAACCTAGATAAAATTATAAATGAAACCTTTTAAAATATAATTTTTAAGAAATATATTTTATTATTATTCATGTATGTCTAATAAGAGGACAATTTTCATTTCATAAAATATAATTGAAAAATAAACCTTATTTATTCTTGTAGTTTTTTATTAAATGGGTCCTTGGCCAGTGTCCAGTGTCCAAGTCCAAGCATGCAAGATCTTGAGCAAGTGTTTGCTTTTAGCAAGCTAGAACGAACGAGGTGCGCGAGAGGCAATACGAGCGTGCCTCCTGGCTCATTCTAGTCTTTGATAAGCCTGCGTTTCTCTTGTTATATCTACAAATAATCCACCAAGATTTAAATAACGCCATGCGAAATCGATCAAATGAACAAGATTTCCGAAATCTCTCGCTCGATGTCTTTCTACCGTGAATACAGTAGCTAGCTAGTTTTTATTATAAATCAACAGATAGCTCCCTGCAAGAAACCATATCAATCCAGCAGATAGCTTAAACATAACCATTTCTCTCTCTTTTTACGACCCTTGAGAAAAAAATGCAGATCTTCAGCAAAGTGTTGACAGATACTGATGTTCATCATCGTTTCTCGTTCCCAACTCATTGCTTGCAGTATTTAGATTTTGCTGGAAATAAATATGTTGATTTGCATGTTAAAGATAGCTGTGGTGAGCTTCGAGTTATTCGTTGCCGGAAGAGAAAATGGAGGATATGACAAGCCAGAGCTTTCTATGGGCTGGCGTGATTTTGTTGCTCATTATGGACTGAGAGTTGGTGACAAGGTTGTTCTTCATCGTGAGGATGACCAGAACCTGGGGTCACAGTTCAGGATTGAAGCTAAGAGGAGGAGTTTCAAGCTGTTTGGTGAGGAGGTTTGGGTTGAAGTGACAAGAGCTAACTAGCTATTATTTGCATGGAGCGTCAATCTGTTTATGTTTGAGTACTGTTTGTAGTGATAATCGATGTTCTTAGCATCAGTCTAATTAAATAAATATGTTGCTGTTCTTGGTTTCTTGAATATGTATTACGTGCATGTAATTCTCAAGTTTTTAACATTTCATATCTATCCCTTGCTCTGGCTTGATTTCCAGGTTTTTCAATTTTGTTGGTTTTTTATTTTTATTTCGTGTGCTCTATGCTTGTGGTCAATCGGATTGCTTGGAATTTGGTCAGTGAATCCATTGAAACTACATCATCGTTACAAAACACAACGAATCAGTGTGATCATAGCAAACGCGTTCATTGACATGTATTGCTAAATGTGGGGTCATACATGAAGCTGAAAATAGGGAGTGTCAGCGTTTGGAGTCATCAAAACCTGAAGCAGAGAGGAATTTATCTATTTTTTATTCAGCTGAGAGAAGGGTACTCTCATTGATGATATTCAGGATTTGAGAATTTATGATTTAATTTTATATAGTTTAGTTCAATGGCTTCGTATTAGATTTTAAAATTATACTTATATAAATATTAATATTGTTTAATGCTCAAAATTAGCGTTTTTTGTTGGTTAAATCTTAATAATATTCTCCCTCGTCTACTATATATATATAAAAAAAATTACAACCTAAAGTTACAGATATTGACAGGGCACGCTAAGCAAGCTCTGATTATTTTTGAGCAAATGAAAAGTGGCGGGTGTAAGCCAGATGAAACTACATTTGTGGATGTCTTGTCAGCTTGTCACGGTGGCTTAATTAGTTGCTGAAGGTCGAGAATATTTTCAAAACATGAAAAGAAATTGTTTATATATTGATATTCTTTATCATCAAATTAAAAAAACCTTAATTTTAAGAGATGTGAACAGAACCTAACCATAGGTCTGGACAGACTTCATTACTAATTAGCCTTTGATTAGGGCTGAAGCTGGTGGCCGGTGACAGGTTCACCGGAGCAACGAACTATCTTGAAAAATAGTTGCAGTAGGACAGCGTTTTCTTACAAGCAAATACATCCATATACAGGGACGACATCCTAAGCATACCTTTCCCATGCAGATCTTTGATATCATCTTAAATACTATTTACAGCTTCTTGTTCCCATTAAATCAAAGAATTCTCAAATTACAACCATCTACAGGCATCTACGACTGCAATTAATCATAAGCTTTACACGCATTTCTCTGTACAGTGCGCATGTATTTATTTATTCTCTTCTTACGGCACGCACAAATATATCACAGGTTATCGGTCAGATTTACATACCATGGCCTGTGAATGCCAGTGGATACGGTGGCTGCCACCACTAATACTTCAGCAGCTGCCACCACTCTTTTAGTCAGCATGACAGCTCCAATCTGCTTGAGTGCCATTTCTACTAATTTTCTTCCCCGGGGTCCACTGCCCCCGAGCACAATTCCTCTTAGAGCCAAATAGACAGCACGGGAAACTTTTTCAAAAATCGGATCCCCAGCCTGCAAGCTCTTTGCTAACATCCTAGACATGACTATCTTTCTTGGCTTAAGCTTCTCCTCATCAACTACCTTGTTATCAACTTGCAACAACCCACCAACTACTTCAACTATTTCTTCAATACCCGCATCATCAACACGGTCCAGGACTTCCGACAGTTTATTGCTGAACTCTAACAGAACGCTTTCCATGTCTGCACTGCTGGTTACTGCTTGCTCCATCAGGAGCGTTTGCCGGCAAACCAGAATTTTGGCACTTTACTCTGGCAAAGTATATTTCCTCCTAAAATTAAGATGTTTCTGTGGTTGTTGTTGCAGGGTAGTTTGAGTGTTAAGGGATTTCTTGCCTACAGAAGAATTATTAGTTATGATGATGGTTGTTGTTATTTTTGTGATATGGAAATTGAGACCATTGATCACCTTTTTATTCATTGCTCTGTTACTTAGAGGTGCTCATTAGCTAAACCATTCCTCATGTTTTACTGTAGATGATATTGTTTTTTTTTTTTTTTTTTTAAGTTTGCTATAAATTTAAGAGGGGGAATGTTAAACCCTGTTGAATTCATGGTCTGGGTTTACCCTAAATAAACTAAAGCGTATGGGGTAAACACTGTGTAGATATATTGCTCACCCCCTCATGTGTTTATTGTGGACGACACTATTTTTTTTTTTTTTTTTAAGGTTTTGCTATAAATTTAAGGGGAAAATGTGTGAGATGAACATCGTGTTGCCGCATTGTTCACCTCTTTATGTTTTACTGTGAACGACATTATTAACTTTTTTTATGTTTGCAATAAATTTAAGGGGAAAAAAATATTAAACCTAGTTGAGTTCATGGTCCGGGTTCACCCCCTCAAGTTTTACTATAGACGACATTTTTCACTTTTTTTTGTTTAGGAAAAAATATTTTCTTTTGCTTTTTGTTTCTATTTTTTTAAATTAATCTTATTTTTAGTTTTATTTTTATTTAAATAAATATTCTTTCTCTCTTTTATGCATTTTTGAAAGCTTATTTGAAATAACAATTATAATTTAATATGCATTTAATTTTTTAGGAGTTATTTCTTACTAATCTATATTTTTTAAATCTTTTATATACATGAACTTTAATTTTGAAAATAAAAAGAAATTTATTTTCAAATAATATTTCTAATATGTGCAACCTTGCATATTATTTTTTACCTTTTATTTTATTCAAATAATTTAATGTGTGTGTCTATTTTATTATCGTTTGATTGAATAAAATAATTATTTTAATTAACAAATTTAGCAAGCACAACTGCTTAAATGTCACATCTTGTAAAATTTAATATCTTAATTTATACTTGTCTCTCAATTTTTTCAGTTTTAATTTTTAGTCATCATTTATGGTTTTTGTTCTTTCACTTATTAAGACATACAGTTCTTAATTGTTTTGATTATGTGTATGTATATATATATATATATATTATTTTCACTTGAAATTTTTTTAAATACAAAAAAGTATTGAAATAGTCTATATATAAATTTTTTTGTTAAAAAAATAATTCTAACCAGCGGTGAAATGCGGGTCAAATATCTATTATAAACTAAAAGAGATGGTGCTTTTATTGTGCACTACCTTGTAAAATACTATTCATTTCAATAGCATTTTTTTGCCTTTTTTTTTCTATATATATATATATATATATTGAATTTTATACTTCAATATTTAGTTTATTGGAGATTAGGTTTTATAATTTATTGTGGTTTGCTATATACATGGTTAATTCGATCTTGTAACTCGAGTCACGGGTTTGGCAGGTTGACTCTAGTTTTATTTATCCTTTTTTATTGACATTTTTTTTTCAATTTCGTCATACAACATTAGGTTGATTGGGAATTAGGTTTCATGATTTATTTTAGTTTGCTTTATATAAGATTATCATTACTTGAGTCTCGGGTTTGACGGGTTGACCTAATTAACTCGAGTTTTTATTGACTTTTTTTATTTGATTTTTTTTCTATTTCATCCTTCAGCATTTAGTTGATTATGAATTAGGTCTCATGAATTATTTTGGTTTGTTTTCTATGGGGTTATCTCGGTCATATACTCAGGTCACGTGTTTTGTGGGTTAACCCGGATAAACTCATATTGTTTTGTTGTATCCTATTTTTAAATTTAATTTTCTTCATTTTCAACCTTTAACAATGAGCTTATTAAAAATTAAGCTTCATAAAAAAAAAATTATTTGTTTTTAACAGGGTTATCACAGTCTCATGACCTTGGTCGCGAGTTTGACAGATTAATTCAGGTTGACTTAGGTTTTTTTTTTATTTACTTTCTATGAGATTATCTTGAATTTTTTTTTTCTAATTTCATACTTTAATATTTAGTTTATTGGAGATTAGGATTCATGATTTATTATGGTTAGCTTGGACTTATAACCCGTGTTTAAGGTTTGGCGGGTTAACTCGAGTTTGTTTTCACTCTTTTTAATTGACCATTGTTTTTCAATTTAATTATTCAACATCAAGTTGACTGAGAATTAGGTTTCATGATTTATTTTGATTTATTTTTTATGAGGTTCTCTCAGCCTTATGACTCGAGTCGTGGGTTTGGTGAGTTAACTCTGTTGACTTGATTATTATTTTTTTTACTTTTTCATTGGCATTTTTTATATTTCATGATTCGGCATTGGTTTGATTGTGAATTAGACTTCCTGATTTATTTTATTTTGTTTTCTATGAGGTTATATAGTCTTATGCTCGGGTCACGTGTTTTGCGGGTTAACCCGGGTAGACTCAAGTTTTTTCACTGTGTTCTATTTTCAAAATTGATTTTTTTTCATTTTCAACCTTTAACAATAGTTCATTAAAAATTAGGCTTTATAATTTATTTTGATTTTCTTTTAATGGGGTTATCACAATATCATGACCTTGGTCGCAGGTTCGACATATTAATCTGGGTTAAACAAGTAATTTTTTTGTCTACTTTTCATGAGGTTATCTTGATATCATGACCCAGATCACAGGATTGGGAGGTTAACCTAGATATGTTTTTGTTATTGTTTAATTAATTATTTTCATTTACATTCTTCAACAATGAGTTGATTGGGAATTGAGTTTTGTAATTTGTTTTGAATTATTTTTTATAGGGTTATCGTGGGCTTATAATCTAGGTCGTCGATTTGACAGATTAATCCATGTTAGCCTGAATCGATTCAATATGTTGTCATTCTAATATTATTTTTTAAAAAAAAGATGTTTGTCATGAATTTTTGTTAATCAAACAACGTTTTTACAGGTTGTATGGGGTTACTTAAATCCATCAGGTCGATCAGGTTACTCGGCTCAACCTCCACGCTGTTTTAAAAATATTTACTTGAAAAATATTAGCAATGTCTGGATGTTTCTTTTGTATGCTAAAAAAAAATTGATCTAACCTGAGGCGTAAAGCAGGTCAACGATCTAGTCTATCAACAAAAATTAATGGAGGGAAATCATTGTTCCTCTCCTTGAATGCTACTATTTAAGTGTTGTTCATTGGAAAGAAGGTGGCCTGTGCCACACCGAGGGTCGGACCAAACTTTTTCCAACAGTAAAAAAAGGATATTCAAACGATGATAATATGAGAGAATCTGGTTAAATTAACTAAAACGCAGCCTAAGATATAAGACCGAAAGAACCAATAAAAAGAAAAAAAATGAAATTTAGAAACTTCAAGGCCTAATAACCTAATGTTAAAGATGAAAAAAAAAGCTTCAAAAAATACAACGCCAAAGAAGAAAACCCGAGTCAGCTCGGAAAACTTGACAAACCAACAACCCATGATATGATTTTAGGATAAAAAAAAAATTCAAAAGGATGACCTAGTAAAAAAACCAAAGTTTGATGAAAAAAATGTCAAAAAAAAAAAAGTAGAGTCAATCCTTGTTAACTTACCAACCCACCATCGGAATAACCAAATAGTAAGAAAAGTGAAAAAATAAAAAAGCTCAAGGGAAAATAATTTAATGTAAAATGATGAAATTGAAAAAAAAATCATAAGAAAAATTCAAGGGAAAAAAATCTCAGTCAACCTAGGTTAACTTAACTAACCCATCATACACGCCATGAGATATTGATGGGAAAAAAAATAGATCTCCAAAAAAAGGCTAGGCAAAAAATGTCTAAGTTAAATAAAAAAACATTGTGAACAAAAATGCAAGTTGACTCTAGTGAACTTGATCAACTACCCACTCTTGAAATAATGAAATAGAAGGAGAAGCAAAAAAATAACAAAGCCTAGGGCAAATAAGTTAATGCAAAATGATAAATTAAAAAATAAAAACAAAGTCATAAAAAAATTAGGGAACACCAAGTCAACTCGGGTTATCTCGATTGACTCACCACTCGCGACATGAGATCAGGATTAAAAAAATTAAACTTCCAAAAAAAGGACCTAGCAAAAAGACTAAAGTCAAATAAAAAGACATCGAGTAAGAAAATGCAAGCTAACCCGGGTTAACTTGATTAACCTGTACTCGGAATAACCCAAAATTAAAAAAAAATTGAAAAATTGAAAAAATCACTTAGCTCAAGGACCAATAATTTAACACCAAAGTATGAAATTGTTTTAAAAAATTCAATTTTATAAAAAAATCAAAGGAAAAAAAATGAGGCAATCATGGTTAACTTGACTAACCTCTTAGTCGAAATATGAGATCGAGATAACTCAATAAAAAAAATGTAAACTAATAAAGTTAAGGGTTTAATAATCAAATGTCAAATGATAAATTAAAAAATAATAATAATTTTCAATGAAGACCACTATTAAAAAAAAAAATAGCAATGTAAAATATACAAGAGGATATCATGGCATTAACGGCGAAGCACTTCCAGATGGAAGTCAAGAGTGAGCTAGAAGGTTTCAGCAGTTGCGTTTGAAGCTTAAGATGGCCAATAACTGGGCTGGTGTTTCAAGATTCAGCCGTGTAAATTGTGAAACTAATTGTGATTGGATAGTAATTGTCTGTCTAATTAATGCACTGATTATTGTTTTAAAATAGAAAGTACAAATATAAATATAAAAAGAACAAACATGTTTCGGGTTAGAGAGATAAATATAAAATATAAAAATAAATATGATTACAAGATAAATATGTTTTTTTTTTTTGTCTGAACCATGTGTCCTTTCTATCTTAATAGGAACCCTTTGGGAAAAAATAATAAAGAATAAAGAAAATAAACCGCTGCCTGTCAAAAAGAAATCACATAGCCTCCTCCGAGTAGAAACGTCATTGCACGCCCACAGTGCTGACGCTCTCGGTCGATGACACAAACACTATTTATTCTTTGGGCTACATGCACACAACACAGACACCGAGCATTTCAAATCAGTCGAACTCTTTACTGAGCATACATATATACCATGATTTATGCCCACCATCTCCACCATGTTAGATATTTCCACTTGCAATATGGTGGGACATTGTTTGTCTCCACTTTGTCTCCACTAATTAACAATATCTTGAGCAAGTGTATCAATCCGGTAGATAGCTTAAACATAACCATTTCTCTCTCTTTTTACGACCCTTGAGAAAAAAATGCAGATCTTCAGCAAAGTGTTAACTGATACTGATGTTCGTGTGCGGTTCTCGTTCCCAACTCATTGCTTAGAGCATTTAGATTTTGCTGGAAATAATTATGTTGATTTGAATGTTAGAGATTGCTATGGTGAGCTTCGAGTCATTCGTTGCCTGAAGAGAAATGGTGAAAATCCAGTGCTTTCTATGGGCTGGCTTCAATTTGTTGCTGATTATGGACTGAGAGTTGGTGACATGGTTGTTCTTCATCGTGAGGATGACCAGAACCTGGGGTCACAGTTCAGGGTTGAAGCTAAGAGGAGGAGTAGTTTCATGCTGTTTGGTGAGGAGGTTTGGGTTGAAGTGACAAGAGCTAACTAGCTATTATTTGCATGGAGCGTCAATCTGTTTATGTTTGAGTACTGTTTGTAGTGATAATCGATGTTCTTAGCATCAGTCTAATTAAATAAATATGTTGCTGTTCTTAGTTTCTTCAATATGTATTACGTGCATGTAATTCTCAGCAATAATGGATTTAATTAATTATATGTGATCAGATTCTGTCTCTAATAGTATGAGTTATATAGTATATATGTAATGACCTTACTTTTCCAATAATTTTTTTTTTTATTTCTTCAAGTTTTTACATTTCCAGGTTTTTCAATTTTGTTGGTTTTTAATTTTAATTTTTTCTATTTTGTGCGCTTTTCAAGTGTCTGAAAATGAAGATTTCCATTGATTTGATGGATAAATAAATCGAAATGAATAAAAAAGAAATAGATTTAACATATATATAGTTCTTTAAATCATGGGAGCTAATACATTGGTGATGATGCTATGAAACAAACATCGATGTTTTTCATAGCTGAAATGAACAGGTAGGATGCTCATTCTGGTATCTCATGCTCCTTGCACATGTTAGCTTGGTGGCAGAGTATAGATGTGGACCAAATTGTTATGGAGCACTACCAAGCTACTTGCACACCGCAACCAGCAATTTCTAAGTTTCCGCTCATAACTCCAACTGCAGATCAAAATAGTTTTACAAGGCCAGAGGAGATTTCTGTGCCACCTGAGTTGTGTTCAAACTGCAGTCATGGATTCAAGGTTTGGGCACTATATTTGCACTGTTCTATTCTATTCTCATCTTGATCTGCCTGATTCTTAAATCATTACAGCTAGGACTTTGCCCAGAAGCTGCCAAACATTTACAAGAAATGAAGGATATGCTGATTGCAGTATCAAATGATCTGCTTGACAATGCTGCTGAACTGAGTCAAGCGCAAATAGATAAGCTTCGCCAAGATAGGTTGTGCTTCTTCTCCTTTTTCTTCTCCCATGATATCATACTACCTTTTGATGCATGGGTTTTTTTGGTTCAATGGAGCCACAATAGGTGAACCAAAGTTCACAGGAAGAATAGAAATAGAGTATGGCAGAGGAATTCTGGGATTACATGGAAGGAAATATAGTATGATAGACATGAAAAATATGCTCCATTGTCTTTTTGCATTTTGTAAAACACTCTCAGCTCCTTTTCTTGGGAGATAAGCTCGAATGATTGTTAGATTTGCTCTCTTATGCATGTCTATTTCTGTTTTCATAAATAGGTCACAGCTCAATAAGCAAATTCAGCAACTTGAAAAATATCTTCGTGATAAGGAAAGACAGAAGTCACATTGTTCTGCATCCACATTGGTTCGAAATTTGCAGTATGAAACACCTCAATCTGCTGCATGCAAAATAGATCCCATGAGATTTGATGCCCAGGTTCATCTACGAAATGACCTGAATGGATATGAAAAGTGGAATGCACCCTCAGTTTCATTCTCTTCCATTGATAGCTTTGATGTTTCTTCTGTTCCTTTAGAGAGAGAACCTTACATTCCAAGCTTTGTTGAAGTTAATTATATCGAAGGCTCAAAGTGGAGCAGCACAAATTTCCCATGGACAAAAAAGCTGGAGGTGCTCTTTTGCTCTAGATTTTTACCCATTTCTTAGAATTTTATCAATCACTAGTTTCATTACATACTATATTACTGTTTGCTTGGTTTGCTGCTAGGCCAATAACAAAAAAGTGTTTGGAAATCACTCGTTTCGCCCCAATCAAAGAGAGGTAATCAATGCTACAATGAGTGGGTATGATGTCTTTGTTTTAATGCCAACAGGAGGTGGAAAAAGTCTGACATATCAGGTGATCATTCAGCTCTAATAAAGTCTAATTCTGTTAGACACAGCTTTAGTTTCATTTAATTTCCATTATTTTGCTGTTTCCATTTGTGACAATCTGTTTAACTTCCAGAGTCATATCTCTGACAATATTTTGCATTTGAATTGATTCTAGAATACCAGCTTGGCTAAATTTTCTTTATCTTTGAATTTTTGGTGATACTGGGAAATTAAACTTTTTCTTGGTTCACAGTTTTAACAATGGACCCACTCTTTTTTTTTTTTTTTTAATGATTCACGCAGCTTCCTGCTCTAGTTTGTCCTGGAATAACCTTAGTAATTTCTCCACTCGTGTCGCTGATCCAAGATCAAATAATGCACCTTTTACAGGTATGCTAGCTATCTTACTAATTTAGTCAAGCATTTATTTTCCTTTGGTTACTGCAAACTGCTCATTTAGTGGCATGCATTTTTCTTACCTATTGGTTTGTGCTATAGGCAAAAATTCCTGCTGCTTACCTGAGTGCCAACATGGAGTGGACTGAACAACAGGAGATCCTAAGGGAACTTTGTTCTGATTATTGTAAATACAAGTTGTTATATGTCACGCCAGAGAAAGTTGCTAAGTGAGTGTCATCTACATTACCAGTATTCTAGCAAAAAATATCAATTGATATTGCCTTCTAATTATAAATTTGAAGCTTAGGGCATCTTAAGAGTTGGTTTCATGCTTTCTGGTTTGATATATTGTCAGAATGGGTTCATACAATGCAAAATAGTTAAGAAAAGTGACATTTACAGATCTGTATCGTCAGTGTTAAAGGTGCTTGTGGTTTTTCAAATTCTATATAGAGCTTAACTCAGTGTGATAGAGAGAGCGACTCTACCATTCTCATTGTTTAATTTCTCATGTTAAATGATCATTTTAATTTCTTTCAGGTGAATGAATCCAAGGCACACAAACTATGCTCTGGCGGGCAAAGGATTGTTTTAAGGTGCAGCCTTTCAGCATGCTTCTTTTGAGTACATGTTTCATTAGACTTATGCCAGTGCTCTATTGCCAAATGCATGTGGATATTGAGCATAAGAAAAGTGCCAAATGTATGCTTCTTTTGATTATTCTCTGAAGAAGCATGTGGATATTGAGCATAAGAGAAAATAGAACCGACAAGGTCTTAGTTCATTTGGGTTGGATTGTTCGGTCTAAACCATACCCTTTCATTGGGCAAAACCTATGCAAAACACATGTTTTTGCAAAGAAATTCAGATGAAGCTGTCAGAAATCTGGCCCGAGTAAGTTTTGTGTTGGTTGGTCCAGATGTTTAACTTTGGAGCGACTGGTTATAAAATTTACAATTTACATATAGCATTAGCGAGGGTGGCTTTGACTAAATTATGGAGACCAAGAGTTGGATGAAGCCAGCAAGCTTAGCCTTGTGCTTTGCTTAGCCTCACATATTATGATCCTCTGGACAAACTATCATCATTTAACCTTTCTGTTTTTCATAGCTGAAATGAACAGGTAGGATGCTCATTCTGGTATCTCATGCTCCTTGTAGATTCCCTTCCTCTGTAAAAGCTTCAAAACAGGGCAAATCCGAGGCTACTCCAGCAAAAGGCTCTCTAATGTCTGGGAAGTTAAGTCCTCCACAAGCTTGTAGTCCTGCCCAACCTCAATCTGAAGTGGACTTGGTATGCTTATGTCTTGGGTTTTTGTTCTCTTCATTCATCATGATTGATGAGATTCCTGACCATCTATTGAACTTTTAACATGACAGAACCTGTCCGCCAAACTATTTTCTGCTCTGCGAATGCTTCGAACTGCTCTTCTGAAAGAAGCTGGAGATGGTGTTATGGCGTACTGAAACACTGAAACTGAGAAGAGAAACTTACTTCTTTCCTCCTCTTTTGATAAGCCCAGATGGAGGGATTCACAGAAGGCATCAAAATTGGCCCAAACCTGGAGCAAAACCCAAAGAAAGTTGGTTGCTATACAATACTCCTGCTAAGGAACTTGAAGAAAGAAAGCGATTTGGCATCCCTGCAGCAGCTAGAGAGATCTTGAAAGAGATGCTTAGCTTACCTCTTTACATGTATCAAAAACAAGAACACCCAATATTCCAAGCCTGGTTCACATCCAAGATATTGAAGGAGTCAATGCAGACGAGAGTGTTGAGGGTCAACAGCCAAGTCTCCATGATTTGCTTATTAATTGGATCCTCAAAAACAAAGAGCAATACCATGAGAATATTCGAAAGCAATAATTGAAGGAGCTTAAGCCAAGATGCCATTCAAATATATATTAAGAGATTAGGTAAAAAGATTCCCTGGAACGTAGGACGAGATTGCGTTTGAAGGAAAAGAAGCGGTATTATTTTGACTCACAATCTTGGAACAAGTACAAATAAGTCCTTCTCCTTTATAGTCTGGCTAATCTACCCCCAAGCTTTGTCTTGCCTTTGCCTTTTGCCTTTTGCCCCCTCTCACACTGTGTCACGAATGGAATTAACAAAGCTAGGGATTAAGACAACAGAAGAGGGAAATTATTCAAATACAGCATAAACGACAGCGTTGAGAGGAAGCGGCAAAGAATTTAAAGAATTAAATTAGAGCCGCTCGTTCAGCTTGCTCGCAGAAGGGGGGTTTGAGAATAGGGAAGAGTTTTCACGAATATGTAAAACTAGAAATGCAAATCACCATGAATGTGAAATGTGGCTGCTTGGACGAGTATGGGAGTTAGAGATGTGCTTTCTTGGACGAGTATGGTTGATGGGTTTGCTAAACGCGGTGAGCTAGAGCTGGCAAGGATGTCGTTTAATGAGATTCCGGAGAGGAATGTGGTTTCCTGGAGTGCCATGGGATTGCTGGGCAACCACCCAAAGGAAGCTTTAGAATGGTTTGTAACATGCTGGAGGCTGCGTTTGTTCCATTGGAGAACATTAGTTCGTGTGCTCTCTGCTTGTGGCAATTGGATTGCTTGGAATTTGGTCAGGGAATCCATTGAAACTACATCATCGTTACAAAACACAACGAATCAGTGTGATCATAGCAAACGCGTTCATTGACATGTATTGCTAAATGTGGGGTCATGCATGAAGCTGAGAATAGGGAGTGTCTGCGTTTGGAGTCATCAAAACCTAAAGCAGAGTGGAATTTATCTATTTTTTATTCAGCTGAGATAAGGGTGTGGCAGTGAGAGAAGAATGAGATTTTTACTGTTAAATCAGCTTGTGCTCTCATTGATGATATTCAGCATCCAGGATATGAGAATTTTGATACTTAACTCTAGCAAGTATATTTCCTCCTAAAAAATTGAGATGTTTTTGTGGTTGTTGTTACAGGGTAGTCTGAGTTCCAGAAAATTTCTTGCCTATAGAAGAATTAGTAGTTATGATTATGCAATGGATTAAGTATGATGAGTGTATGCTGAAGACTATCAGCTTTCTTTGCAGGAATGAAGTCAAAATGGAATGTTTGAAGTTCCTCATGAGTTTCTAAAAGTCAAAATACATGTATAAACAATAAAAGTAGCTCGATTGATGTGCACATGAATAAGCAAGCATAAGCTCTGCTATTATCTTTCCATTGAAGTTTTGAGCATTATCAGTCACTACTCTCTCGGGTACACCATATCTACAGATTATATCTTTGTCTATGAACCGTTTGACCACTTTCTAAGTCACATGGGCATATGAGAAGACCTTTACCTATTTGGTAAAGTAATCAATCGCTATAAGGATAACACGATACACATTACTGGCTTTTGAATTAATAGGCTGGCTCAATCACATCTATTCCCCACATTGCAAAGGGCCAAGGAGACACTATGTTGAATAAGGGTGCGGGAGGCGTATTGACTTTGTCACTATACACTTGACATTTGTGGCACCTTCGGACAAAATTATGCAATCTTTCTCCTTGGTCAGCTAAAAATAACCTGCTCTATTTGCGTGTTAAAAATTATGCATTTGCCTAGCCATCATGTGTCTATTTGCGTGGGTAGCACAAATTGCCCCGTGCACTTCTTGTAAGGGCTTGTTGGCTTCCAGATCACCCAGACACCTTGTTAGCCTTGTTGTCTTTTATAACCAGAGAACAATGCCGTTTCTTCCAGCCATAAAGTGTGTTAATTGCAGGTGTAATGGTGGGAGCAGCGGTGGGCGTCCGTTTTAGTCGGGAGGAAGATGAACAGTAGTGGGAAACAAAGCTGTTTTTTAGTGTTTAATGGCTATTTGCATTTTGGCCCTTGAATTTTTTACAGTTTTGTAATTAAGCTCCTAGTTAAATTGTAACTGGATCCCTGCATTTCGGCGCCTTTTACAATTTAGACCTTGGACTTTAATATATTGCAATTGTGCCCTCAATTAACCCCAGACTTTGGTATTTCTTCAATTAAGTCCCTGATTTCATTATTTAAATTAATTCCAAGCTCAATTAAGTCTCAAAACTTATCAATTCTCTAATTAAGCTCTTGATTTGATTAATAAAACCAATCCAAAGTTTAAGTGAACACAAAAACTTCAAATCATTTTGCCCTTAACCCAAATTTTGATTCCTTCTTCAATTATTTCATCATTTTATTTCTTCCATCATCATTTTTTCTTTTTCTTTTTTTTTTTGCTATCATTTTTTTGGGTAATAAAAAAAAAATTAAAATAAAAGGGTAAAAAATTAGATTTTGACAATGCATATGGGGTGAACACTATGTAGATACACTGCTCACCCCCTCATGTTTTATTTTGGACGACACTAGTTTGTTATTTTATTTTAAGGTTTTGCTATAAATTTAAAGGGAAAATATGTGAGGTGAACATCGTGCAACTGCATTATTCATCCCTTTATGTTTTACCGTGGATGACATTGTTTATTTTTTTTATGTTTAAATTTCAAGGGAAAAAAATATTAAACCTGGTTGAGCTCATGGTCTAGGTTCACCCCTCAAGTTTTACTATGGACAACATTATTAACTTTTTTTCTCTTTAGGGAAAAAGATTTTCTTTTGTTTTTTGTTTCTATTTTTTAAAAATTAATCTTATTTTTATTTTTATTTTTATTTTTATTTAGATTAATATTCTTTCTCTCTTTTATGCTTTTAGAAAGCTTATTTGAAATGAAAATTATATTTTAATTATGCATTTAATTTTTTAGGAGGTATTTCTTATTAATCTATATTTTTTAATCTTTTATATACATGAAATTTAATTTTGAAAATAAAAAGAAATTTATTTTCAAATAATATTTCTAATATGTGCAACCTTGCATATTATTTTTTACATTTTATTTTATTCAATTAACTTAATTTGTGTGTCTATTTTTATTATTGTTTGATTGAATAAAACAATTATTTTAATCAATAAATTTAGAAAACACAACCGTGTAAATGTCACATCTTACAAAATTAAATATCTTAATCTATACTTGTCTCTCGAGTTTTCAGTTTTTGTTTTTCACTTATTAAGACATACAGTTCTCAATTGTTTTGATTATATGTATGTATATTGTTTTTTTCACTTGGAATTTTCTAAAATACAAAAAATTATTGAAATAGTCTATATATAAATTTTTTTGTCAAAAAATAATAATTCTAACCAATGGTGAAACACGGGTCAAATATCTAGTATAAACTAAAAGAGGTGGTGCTTTTATAGTGCACTATCTTGTAAAATACTATTCATTTCAACAACATTTTTTTGTCTTTATTTTTCTATATATATATATTTTTTCTAATTTTATACTTCAATATTTAGTTTATTGGAGATTAGGTTTTATAATTTATTGTGGTTTGCTTTATTTAGCTCAATCTTGTAACCCGTGTCACGTGTTTGGCGGGTTGACTCCAGTTTTATATATCTTTTTTAATTGATAATTTTTTTTCAATTTCATCATTCAACATTAGGTTGATTGGGAATTAGGTTTCATGATTTATTTTAGTTTGCTTTATATAATGTTATCTCAGTCTTATTACTCGAGTCGCGGGTTTGGCGGGTCAACCTACTTAACTTGAGTTTTTATTGACATTTTTTTTTATTGGAATTTTTTCTATTTCATCCTTCACTATTTGGTTGATTACGAATTAGGCCCCGTGAACTATTTTGGTTTGTTTTCTATGGGTTTATCTTGGTTTTATGCTTAGGTCACGTGTTTTGTGGGTTAACACGGATAAACACATATTGTTTTGTTGTATCCCATTTTTTAATTTAATTTTCTTCATTTTCAACCTTTAACAATGAGCTTATTGAAAACTAGGCTTCATAATTTATTTATTTTTGCTTTTAACAAGGTTATCACAGTCTCATGATCTTGATCGCGAGTTTGACAGATTAATTAAGGTTGACTTAGGTCTTTTTTTATTTACTTTCTATGAGATTATCCTGATTTTTTTTCTAATTTCATACTTCAATATTTAGTTTATTGGATATTAGGATTCATAATTTATTGTGGTTAGCTTGGATTTATAACCCGTGTTGCAGATTTATTGTGGTTTCTCTCTTTTTAATTGATCGTTTTTTTTTCTCAATTTAGTCATTCAACATCAAGTTGACTGGGAATTAGGCTCCATGATTTATTTTGATTTATTTTTTATGAGGTTCTCTCAGCTTTGTGACTTGAGTCGTGGGTTTGGTGAGTTAACCCTGTTGACTTGAGTTTTTTTTTTTTTTTTTTTAACTTTTTCATTGGCATTTTTTATATTTTCATGATTCGACATTGGTTTGATTGTGATTTAGGCTTCGTGATTTATTTTGTTTTGCTTTCTACGAGGTTATCCAGTCTTATGCTCGGATCACGTGTTTTGGGGGTTAACCCGGGTAGACTCAAGTTGTTTCACTGTGTTCTATTTTTAAATTGATTTTTTTTTTATTTTCAACCTTTAACAATGAGTTTATTAAAAATTAGGCTTCACAATTTATTTTGATTTTTTTAATGGGGTTATCACAATATCATGACCTTGGTCGCAGGTTCGACATATTAATCCGGGTTAAATCAAGTAATTTTTTTTGTCTACTTTTCATGAGGTTATCTTTGATATGATAACCCGGATCACAGGTTTGACAAGTTAACCTAGATAATTTTTTGTTATTTTTTAATTAATGTTTTTCATTTACATTCTTCAACAATGAGTTGATTGAGAATTGAGCTTCGTAATTTATTTTGATTTACTTTTTGTGGGGTTATCATAGTCTTATAATCTAGGTCGTCAATTTGATAAATTAACCTGTGTTAGCCCGAATCGATTCAATATGTTTTCATTCTAATATTATTAAAAAAAAATATTGTCTTGAATTTTTGGTAATCAAACAACATTTTTACAGGTTGTTTGGGGTTATATCCATCAGGTCGATCAGGTCATATCGGCTCAACATCCACGCGGTTTTAAAAATCATTTACTTGAAAAATATAAGCAATGTCTGGATGTTTCTTTTGTAATTTAAAAAAAATTGATCTGACCCGAGTGTAGAGCAGGTCAAAGATCTAGTCTATCAACAAAAACTAATATAGGGAAATCATTGTTCCTCTCCTTGAATGCTATTATTTAAGTGTTGTTCATTGGAAAGAAGGTGGCTTGAGCCACATCGAGGGTCGGACCAAATTTTTTTCAACATTAAAAAAAGATATTCAAGCGATGATAATCCGAGACAACCATGTTAAAAAAATTAGACCTCTATAAATTAAAGGGTAAGCCAAAAAAGACATAAGTTAAATTAAAAAATGTTGTGAACAAAAATGCAAGTTGACCCTAGTTAGCTTGATCAACCCACTCTTGAAATAAAGAAATAGAAAGAGAAGCAAAAAAAAAAAAAAAAGTTTAAGGAAAATAATTTAATGCAGAATGATAAAATTAAAAAATAAAAACAAGTCATAAAAAATTTGGGGGGAAAATACCCAGTTAACTCGACTAACTTGCCACTAGCGGCATGAAATCAGGATAAAAAAAGTTAGATTTCCAAAAGAAGGACCCAACAAAAAAAACCGAAGTTAAATAAAAAGACATCGAGTAAGAAAATGCAAGTTAACCCGGGTTAATTTGATTAACCTATACTGGGGATAACTCAAAATAAAATAAAAAAGTGAAAAAATCACTTAGTTCAAGGATCAATAATTTAACACCGAAGTATGAAATTGTTTAAAACATTTTAATTTTATAAAACAAATCAAAGGAAAAAAAAAAGAGAGTGACAATCATGGTTAATTTGACTAACTTATTATCCGAAATATAATATCGAGATAACTCAATATATATATATATATATATATATATATATAAAAGTAAAACAATGAATTTAACGATGAAGCACTTCCAGATGGAAGTCAAGAGTAAGTTCGAAGGTTTCAGCCGTTGCGTTTGAAGCTTAAAATGGCCAATAACTGGGCTGGTGTTTCAAGATTCAGCCGTGTAAATTGTAAAACTAATTAATGCACTGATAAGTATGGTTTTTTTTTTTGTAATGTTTTCTACTTCTTTCGAGGCACAAAATCAGGCCCCTGAGCTTCAACAAGCTCACAGATAATATTTACATGATAAATATAAACGTTTAAAACGCAAAAACAAACCAACCAGCCTTAGGTTATTATCTCTCCATGTTTCGATGTACACGATGATCTTGCAGTCTTGTCTTAAATTAAAATCGATTAATCATTAGCAACAACAAGTCTCAATCAACCGTGAGAATATTTCAGGTACAAACATTCACATCACCATTGATGTGAATTATCTTCCACCTCTCCAAGCTCTTTCTTCTTTTCTCCGACAAACACGTTTATGGCACTATTGCTACCGTGATGCTTTCTTTCTTTTCCTGTTTTCACATTAATTTTCTTAATATATTCTTAAGTGGGTATTATATTATCAAAATATAAAAAAATTATATATAGGTTTTTTCTAATATTAATAGTATTTTTTTATTTTTCTAATATCACTAGCTTGAAGAAATAAAGTGAGTTGAGTATGCAGAAGAAGGGTCTCCAAGAAGAGAACAAAATAAATTATATATCCTAGTAAAAAAGGAAATGATAGATATACATGTAAATATTTTATCTTTATTGTTCTTTTCATTTTAAATATATATTTTTTATCAATCTTGGAGGTGAAATTAGGTTCATTAAATACATGTGATTTTTATTTTTATAAATATATCATATATACAAACACAATAGATCGATGTAAAATTTAAAGATAAATTATAATAATCTATTTAAGATATTATAAAATTATAGAGACAATAAAAAAGATTAGTTACTAGTTATAAAAAAATTTAAATGCGAACAATTAAAAAAAGAAATGAGAGAGAGGATATTGATAAAAAAAATTAAAAAAACAAAATTAAAAAAAATTATAACGTAAAAACAAATATGTTTAATTCAACTCCATAAAATGACAAATGACAGCCATTTTATCCCATTTTGCAGCTGCAAGATAAAGCCAACATAACACCATGTTGCACTTCATTCTTCTTGTGAAAAATAAAAGTCACCAAAACCCCTTCAATGCTATCAAATTTGGCTTGATTAGCCGCACCATGTGTGTTTCAAGATTCAGCCGTGTAAATTGTGAAAATAATTGTGATTAGATAGTAATTGTCTGTCTAATTAATGCACTGATTATTGTTTTAAAATAGAAAGTACAAATATAAATATAAATATAAAAAGAACAAACATGTTTCGGGTTAGAGAGATAAATATAAAATATAAAAATAAATAGGATTACAAGATAAATATGTTTTTTTTTTTTTGTCTGAACCATGTATCCTTTCTATCTTAATAGGAACCCTTTGGGAAAAAATAATAAAGAATAAAGAAAAGAAACCGCTGCCTGTCAAAAAGAAATCACATAGCCTCCTCCGAGCAGAAACGTCATTGCACGCCCACAGTGCTCACCGTCTCGGTCGATGACACAAACACTATTTATTCTTTGGGTTACATGCACACTAGGGGTGAGCATTTCCGGTTCGGTCCGGTTTTCACCTAAAAAACTAACCAAACCGATTTATTTATTCATTTTTAAATCAAAACCGAAACCGAACCGAAACCGGTTCAAACCGACCAGTTTCGGTTCGGTTCGGTTCGGTTAATTAAAAGGAAAAACCGGAATAAACCGATTTCATCTTGACCACGCATATCAAGCAAGTTTTCTGAATCAGGAAGCCAAAAAGAACAAGATTCAAACGAAAATTTGAAAAAAATAATTATCACAACATCCATTACGGTAATCGGAACATGAATGACAGATCAACATTCTTGTAAATAAATATAGAAAATGAATACATAATAAATCTACAAAAATCAGGAAAAAAAAAAACTAAACAAGGACAAAAATTAAAAGATAAAGATTGGAGAGAGGGGGGCTCCAAAGCTGCTGTTTGGTTGTTAATCCATGAGCTTAGTCGACTATGTTTAAAGAAAAGAACAAAAAGATTGAGAGATGAGACATAATGATGGTTCGTTCACCGGATCTACTTTGAGGAAGGAGGGGAGTTGTGCTTAAAGCTTTAAAGAAAGTTTGAGAGAGATGAGAAATGAAGATGTTGATGGAGGATTGTGAGAAAAATTGAGAGATAAGAGATAAAGATAGGGGCTGTGATGGGGAAGGTTGAGGGATGAGAGATGAAGATGGGAGGGGAGCTGTGCTGAGAGATGAAGATTGAAAAATATGGACGATAAAGGTTGAAAGTGAAGATGGGGGTGGGGGCTGAGTTGAGAGGTAAAGATTGTGAAAGATGGGTGGCGGCTAGGGTTTAGAAAAAAGAAGGGGAAAGCTGAAAAGTAGGTATTTATAGTAGTATTAATTTTTTTACTTGAACCGGTTCGGTTCGGTTCGGTTTATTCGGTTTCAGCTTTTTAAAACCGAAACCGAACCGAACCGGCTTGTTTTTTAATTTTTCTAATCGGTTTGATCGGTTTTTTTTTACGGTTCGGTTTTTTCGGTTATTTTTTTTTCGATTTTCTCGGTTTAATCGGTTTTTCGGTTTTTTTGCTCACCCCTAATGCACACAACACAGACATCGAGCATTTCAAATCAGTCGAACTCGAAATCCAAACGCGATTACTCGATGCATGCTGAGGAGTTCGAGCGTAATTCTAGCATTATTATATTATAAAAAGTATATCGTGGACCTTGAATTGAAAATGACTTCGAATTTTGGACACGTATGGAAGGATTTGCCCTTCAACAATATCGTGCGCCTTGTTGCCTATTCGAACAAAAACCTCGCAGAAATCTCAAGAAAACGCAGGATTTGGTGAAACTTTGGGCGGACTTAGAGCACATGCCTGCAAGATCAAGAACCAGCTTTATCTAAAATCACAAGAGCCAATAATAATGGCAAGATACAATTAACTGATAACAAATCTTATGCAATGTATTAATAAATAGGGAACCTAGATAAAATTATAAATGAAACCTTTTAAAATATAATTTTTAAGAAATATATTTTATTATTATTCATGTATGTCTAATAAGAGGACAAAATTTTCATTTCATAAAATATAATTGAAGAACAAACCTTATTTATTCTTGTAGTTTTTTATTAAATGGGTCCTTGGCCAGTGTCCAAGTTGCCCAAAATGCTCTTGTTCACTAAACACTTCGACAAGCATGCAAGATCTTGAGCAAGTGTTTGGTTTTCGCAAGTTAGAACGAACGAGGTGCACGAGAGGCAATACGAGCGTACCTCCTGGCTCATTTAGTCTTTGATAAGCCTGCGTTTCTCTTGTTCTATCTACAAATAATCCCTCAAGATTTAAATAACGCCATGCGAAATCGATCAAATGAACAAGATTTCCGAAATCTCTCGCTCGATGTCTTTCTACCGTGAATACAGTAGTTAGCTAGTTATAAATTAACAAGCTCGGTGCAAGCAACAATATCAATCCAGCAGATAGCTTAAACATAACCAGTTCTCTCTCTTTTTACGACCCTTAGAGAAAAAAATGCAGATCCTCAGCAAAGTGTTGAAAGATACTGATGTTCGTGTGCGGTTCTCGTTCCCAACTCATTGCTTAGAGCATTTAGATTTTGCTGGAAATAATTATGTTGATTTGAATGTTAAAGATTGCTATGGTGAGCTTCGAGTTATTCGTTGCCTGAAGAGAAATGGAGTTTATGAAAAGCCAGTGCTTTCTATGGGCTGGCGTGATTTTGTTGCTGATTATGGACTGCGAGTTGGTGACATGGTTGTTCTTCATCGTGAGGATGACCAGAACCTGGGGTCACAGTTCAGGATTGAAGCTAAGAGGAGGAGTAGTTTGAAGCTGTTTGGTGAGGAGGTTTGGGTTGAAGTGACAAGAGCTAACTAGCTATTATTTGCATGGAGCGTCAATCTGTTTATGTTTGAGTACTGTTTGTAGTGATAATCGATGTTCTTAGCATCAGTCTTAGTCTTTCCATCCTTATCTGTAAACAGGGTGCATGTAATTCTCAAGTTTTTAACATTTCATATCTATCCCTTGCTCTGGCTTGATTTCCAGGTTTTTCAATTTTGTTGGTTTTTTATTTTTATTTTTTTCTATTTTGTGCGCTTTTCAAGTGTCTGAAAATGAAGATTTCCATTGATTTAAAACCATAGAGAATCCATACATATAGTTTTTGAAATCATGGGAACTAACTCATTGGTGATGCTAAGAAACAAAGATGGATGGATTCAAATCCTATCGCAATAACATATCATCTATAAAATTATGTTCCTAAAACTTTGACGACATTTTGGAGATTTCTGGAAACTCTGGTATTTATAAAACTTTCGACTGATAAAATAAAATGGGATATCTTAAAATTAAAAGAGGGGAAATAATAATAATAATAGGTTGGAGGGACCGTGTAAAACAAAAAGAGAGGCAATATTTTTTTTTCTTATTTTTTTAAATATTATTTATTTTTAAAATAGTAATTATATTTTTCAATTTAATTATTAGATCAGACTGAAATTTTATGAGAAGTGTCTTAACATATTATGAAATCTCAGGTTAAAAATTTAGAAAGACCTTGCAAAATTGATGATTGTATTTTTAGAACTTTGTTTTGAAAGGTCATCCTTTTGTTTTTTTTTTTTTAGATTTGATTTTTTTTATATTTTTATTTAATAAAAAATTTATTGAAAATTTAACTGCTTAATATTTTTAATCAAATTATAATTTTATTAGTTGTTCATCCAATTAATTAGGTTCTACCGATTAAAACTCAACTTTTAAAATTGTGGTTATATATAGATTTGAGTTGAAATTATATTCATTTTATTTCAATTGAAAAAACAGAACGCTAAGATTTGTTTAAGCAAAGCAATTGTAACGTGGACTCCACCATTAGCCTGTGAACTCAAGATTCCAACTTCCCCTTTCCTTCCTAGTTTATGTGAAGTTTTATTGGTTTTGTGATGTCTCAAGAGGACAGTTTTTCTTTCTTTTCTTTTCTTTTGTAAAGAAGTCTGAAGTAAGCAGGCAAGCAACCATCAAGAAACTAGCTCAGTACTGAATTGAAACATGTCCAGTCCTTTAAAATTCACAGAGAGTAATTCAATAATGAAGCACAGAAACCATATCATACAAAACTGAGAAGAGAAACTTACTTCTTTCCTCCTCCTCTTTTGATAAGCCCAGATGGAGGGATTCACAAAAGGCATCAAAATTGGCCCAGACCTGGAGCAAAACGCAAAGAAAGTTGGTTGCTATACAATACTCCTGCTAAGGAACTTGAAGAAAGAAAGCGATTTGGCATCGCTGCAGCAGCTAGAGAGATCTTGAAAGAGATGCTTAGCTTACCTCTTTACATGTATCAAAAACAAGAACACCCAATATTCCAAGCCTGGTTCACATCCAAGATATTGAAGGAGTCAAAGCAGACGAGAGTGTTGAGGTCAACAGCCAAGTCTCCATGATTTGCTTATTAATTGGATCCTCAAAAACAAAGAGCAATACCATGAGAATATTCGAAAGCAATAATTGAAGGAGCTTAAGCCAAGATGCCATTCAAATATATATTAAGAGATTAGGTAAAAAGATTCCCTGGAACGTAGGACGAGATTGCGTTTGAAGGAAAAGAAGCGGTATTATTTTGACTCACAATCTTGGAACAAGTACAAATAAGTCCTTCTCCTTTATAGTCTGGCTAATCTACCCCCAAGCTTTGTCTTGCCTTGGCCTTTTGCCCTCTCTCACACTGCAGGTATAAATCATGCTATGTTGTTTCAAGATGGGTTGGCTCGTTTTTATGACCTGCGTGGTTGTTTGGGTTTTGCTTGACACTTGTTTGAAGGAATTCCTGTTAGAGATGGAATTTCTGTCTATGACTGATGGGTGTTCTAAGCGTAACTGTTGGGAAGCTTTTTGAGTCGATGTCAGTGGAGGGCAATGTGGAGCCAGAAGAGGTCACTACGATAGCCACTCGTTCAGCTTGCTCGCAGAAGGGGGGTTTGAGAAAAGGGAAGAGTTTTCACGAATATGTAAAACTAGAAATGTAAATCACAATGCATGTGAAATGTGGCTGCTTGGATTCTGCAAGAGGGATCTTTGATACCATGGGAGTTAGAGATGTGCTCTCTTGGACGAGTATGGTTAATGGGTATGCTAAAAGCGGTGAGCTAGAGCTGGCAAGGATGTCGTTTATCAAAATTGCTGGAGGAAGCTTTAGAATGGTTTGTAACATGCTGGAGGCTGCGTTTGTAACATCAGTTCGTGTGCTCTCTGCTTGTGGTCAATTGGATTGCTTGGAATTTGGTCAGTGAATCCATTGAGATTTTTACTGTTAAATCAGCATGCAGGATCTGAGAATTTTGATACTTAACTGTAGCAAGTATATTTCTTCTAAAAAATTGAGATGTTTTTGTGGTTGTTGTTACAGGGTAGTCTGAGTTCCAGAAAATTTCTTGCCTATAGAAGAATTATTAGTTATGATTATGCAATGGATTGAGTATGCTGAAGACTATTCAGCTTTCCTTGCTGGAATGAAATCATTTGTTGGTCATCTATATACGGTGCTGTTGATCTTGGTTGAAATAAAATTTATGATTTAATTTTTCATCGTATAGTTTAATGGTTTCGTGCTAAATTTCAAAATTTTATTTATATAGATATTAATCTAGCTAGATATTCAAATTATACATTGAGGTAGTTTAATGCTCAATATTAGTATTTTTTGTTGTTTCTTTGTTTTTTTTTTAATGTAAGTTTTTCTTTTAGTTAGTTTGTCATTTTTTTAATAGCTAATTAGTATGTGTGTGTATATATAAACATGAAGCTAAAAACGTTTCAAATGACATGAAAAGGGAAAATCTTTGTTTCTCGAAATTCCATGATCGCTGCTTATGCTTCTCTCATGGGCTAAATAAGTACATTAAAGCTAAACTAGGAAAATTAACTATTTGAATTTAAAAGAATTACAATAACAACATTACTTCTCACAACTTTCTAATAGAAATGGAGTATATTCTCCTTAAATCGAAATTAGAAATTAGTTGCTCATGATCTCTGAAAATTCCAGCACTTAAGATAATCTCTCTCCAAATCCCAGGAGCAAAATAGAACCCAACTGTCTAGTTGGTCTTTCCCTGTTTTTGTATCTCAGGACTAAGATTTCATGATAAAATCAAGGATAAAGATATGAAGTTTAAAGGATGTAGAAAACAATCCTTCCGATACTCTTAAATTCCTTCTCAAGATACAACTCCCTCCTACAAGTTTTCTCATCAAATTAGAAGACTAATCTCGTCTTTCAATTTGTGTTTGGGGTTTTACCTTCAAAACAAATTTATCTGACCTCACATCTTTCATAAAAGTTATAGTCTTGGATGTGTATATGATTTTAGACTTTTGAATCGCATGAGTTGAGGCTCAAGACATGCCTTGTTTTAATAATAATAATTTGTGAAAGCAGATAATGTAGCTAATAATAGTAATTTGTGAGTAGTTTTACATTTTGTATAGTAAATATACATGGTTGAGTTTATTGTTGATTAGTGTTTGAAATCTTGCTATTACACATTCCTTATATAAATCCTTTTATTTTTCTTTTAAAATTTAGGTTGTGTTTGATATTATGGTAAAAATTATTTTTTAAAATGTTTTTTATTTGAAAATATATTAAAATAATTTTTATTTTATTTTTTTAAAAATCTAATTTTAATATTCACACATAAAGTTTTTTTTTTAAACATAAAAAATTAATTTAAAATAAAAAATAAAATTTTTAAAAAAGTTTAGATAGGCAGCAAAAACGAGCATTCCCCCAATACATAAAAGAGACAGGTCCATAGAGAGAACAATAATATGTGGATATTATTCAAGGGATAAATTGAAATGTTTTCCAATTTATAGGGATTTTTGGAATTTTCTATAAATAGTAAGCTATGCCTCTTAATTTTGTTATTATCTGTCTTAGACAAAAAAAAAAAAAACTATACTAGTCATAGAATAAATAGCTAGTACTATAGGCATAGAAATTCCTCTCTCTTAAATAGAGATTTAGAATATTTTTCACTAGTGGTTCGTGTAGATTACCGTTGGAAGCTGAACAATTGGATGACTTGTGGTTTGCAACAACTCAGCCTTTAAAGAATTATTCAAAGCCGAAGAAGTTCAGATCTTCAGGTAATAAATCCCTAAACAACTCTAGATTTGTCTAACGGGATCCTATGGACTTCAAATAATTTTTTTATTCTTTCTACTGTGTGTATGCCATTATGGAAACCCAATAGTGGGATTAGCGCCTTCGTTAGGTGAATTAGGATTGTTTGATTGCACATTTTAATTTTTATTAGTGTTAATTAGAAATTAATTTTATGTGCGAAATAAAGATTTTTTTTCTTCGAAAAAGTCAAATTTTCTCATGATTTTTTAAAATCAGATTTTTTTACAAAACAAGTATGTGTAGCAATGTCTCACGTTGTCATGGGTGGCAGCACCAGGCGTGCTAGATGTTGCTCGCAGTGTTGGGCCTCGTGTGGATGTAGGCAACAATGACCTTGGTTTCTGTTGCTTGGTGCAACGATAGCCTTGGCTATCGCTGGAAAGCACACTGGTAGCAAGGGCAAGGTGCCTTGTCGGCGACACTTAGAAGAAAAGTGGGAGATAGAGATGGTTTTAGGGTATTTTACCCCTTTACCCCTCCCCTTTTGTGTTATGACCACGTGGTTTATTTTAATTTAAAATACCCTTTTACCCTCCTCTTTTTGCTAGGGGTGTTAATACATTTCCTAGCCACAACCAGTTCCTTACCCTTAGAATTTTTGATAGGACCAGTATACCCGGATTTCCTAGTGATTCTAAACCAAACAACTAGGTAGCGACTCTCATATCTCTTGACGCAAATGAGTATGGATTTTTAGGTCCTTAAAATGATGAAAAATATCACTTGCTAGATTTTCAGCAAGTGATATATACAATATTGTTTTACACATTAATTATGGTGGAGCACTATCAGAAAATTGATAAAGACAAACAGAAATACTGACAGAATATTTCTGTCAAAAAATTACAGTCAATTTTACCGACAAAAATATTCTCTCAGTATCTACCAAAGGAATTACGGTGGGGAAAAAAGAATTAAAACAAAGCAAAAAAAAAAAACGATGATATGTCATTTATACCAAAAGAATTACCGACGTAATTAATTCCGTCGGTAAAATCCTTTGGTAAAATCATCAGTAAAGTGTTCACTTTTGCCTAACATTGTTTATCATGTCAATTACAAAGGGAATCACCGACAGAACATTTCGTCGGTATTTTTCAAAGAGCACTGGAACTGTTCACTTTCCAATTGCACAGTTAATTATTGCTCTTTATAGACAAAATCATAGACGAATTGAAAAGTCATTGGTGTTATTTTGCAGGTTTTTGAAAATTTTTGAGTAAATTTAAAATTTAATTTAAATAATACAAATAGAATCACCAACGGATTGAAAAGTCGTTGGTGATATTTGGTGGTTTCTGAATTTTTTTAATTAAATTGAAAATTTAAATTAAATATTATAGACGAAATCATCAATGAAAGTTAGAAATATTAATATCCGTCGGTAAAACCATTAGTAAAATACCCTAATAAATAGAATCCCTCATTTCACAACAGACGAGCATATTCTGCTTCTTCTTTTTCTTCTCCTTCTTCTTCTTCTTCCCCTTATGTAAAAAACAACAACATCCTCTTCTTTCTTTCTCTTATCTTTTCTCTTCAACTCCTCTTCTTCTCCATTCTCAAGTATGTCTTTTTCTCTTTTTTTTTTCTTTTCTCTTCTCATATATTTTTTAATTAATATACTTTATGAATTTATTTTTTTCTCTTCTCAGCTTCACTCGCAACTATATTAAGGTAAGATTTTTCTTTTTTCTCTTCTCAACTTCACTCGCAACTAATTAATCGGAACATTATTGATGAAATGATATTAATTACACTAAAAAACTAGTCACTCAAAGGTTAAGTCAAACCACCAATGACTTCTCTAATATTTAGGGGATCATGACACGTTATTAGACGATGCACCTGATCTTTAAATATAAATTAATCAATTGTTGAATTGATAATAAATTAAATTGTTTGATTTATTTAATTATATTTAATTAGAATTATAATTTATATTTGGGCCAATATATTAGGAACCTAATGGGTCACAGACATTAAGAACCACTAGTTAGAAATTAAATTGAGATAATTTAATTAGGTATGACTTGATTAAAATATATTTTAGAAATTAAGGACTAGAATACAAATATTATATTTCTAGACCTAGAAAAATCAAGGAAGGACTCGATTAAGCAAGGGGCAAATTGAAATGTCTTCCAATTTATAAGGTTTTTTAGATTTTTTCTATAAATAGTAAGCTATGCTTCTTAATTTTATTGTTGTATGTTGGATAAAAAAACTATGCAAGTCACAGAATAAAAGGCTAGTACTCTAGGCATAGAAATTCCTCTCTCCGAAATAGAAATTTAAGAGATGTTTTATCGGTAGTTCGTGTGGATTGCTGTGGACAGTTGAATGACTTGTGGTTTGCGACAACCTAACTTTTAAAGAATTTTTCAAAAAAATAAAAAAATCATATCTTTAAATAATAAATTCTTAAAAACACTCTAGATTTGTCTAATAGTGTAACATGAAAAAATGAGGTCGCTGCTTGCAGCTTGTTCAGCTTGCTCGCTTCCCGGGGTGCATATCACTATATTGTTTTAATCAACCGGCAATTAACTTTTGTTGGTAAACAAAATTAAAATAGTACTTAAAAAAAAGAAAAAAAAAACAGAGAGAGAGGCGAAGAACCGCGAGAAGAACATTTCTAATGACATGCCGATGAGGCAACGTTTCAAATGACATGCGCATTTAAGTCTATTATTGCGGCTTTGAAAAGCGCGAAGAAGAAAGTTGGTTGCTATACAAAACTCCTGCTAAGGAAGAACTAGAAGAAAGAAAGCGATTTGCTGCAGCACATAAAATTGTAATAGTAAAGGGCAATGCTTAAGTACAGTGCTGTCAAAAAGAAATCACATAGCCTCCTCCGAGTAGAAACGTCATTGCACGCCCACAGTGCTGACCGTCTCGGTCGATAGTACAGACATGATCCCGTGTGGCAAATTTCTCCAAACCCTCTTAATTTATTCCTTGGGCTACATGTATACAACACAGACACCGAGCATTTCAAATCAGTGGAGCTCGAAATCCAAACGCGATTACTCGATGCATGCTGATTGCTGAGGAGATCGAGCGTCATTCTAGCATTATTATATTATAAAAAATATATTGTTGACCTTGAATTGAAAATGACTTCGAATTTTGGACACGCATGGAAGGACTTGCCCTCCAGCAATATCGTGCACCTTGTTGCTTATTCGAACAAAAACCTCGCAGAAATCTCAAGAAAATGCAGGATGTAGCTCTCCCTCTCTGTGGACCTTATTGATGAAACTTTGGGCGGACTTAGAGCACACGCCTGCAAGATCAAGAACCAGCTTTATCTAAAATCACAAGAGCCAATAGTAATGGCAAAATACAATTAACTGATAACAATGTATTATATAAATCTCCATTTTCATATTTAAGTTGCACACTGTAAAAATTATTGAGCATGATTAATAACTCCATAAACATGTAATTAATTTTATTTTTTTGTTAATGCTAGATAATTGAAAGAGTGAAAGCCTCATCTCTTAAGAGATGACATTATCCCAAGTTCATGACGCAAACTTAAGTTCATGACCCAGACTTAAAATGAATAGGTAACCTAGATAAAATTATAAATGAAACCTTTTAAAATATAATTTTTAAGAAATATATTTTATTATTATTCATGTATGTCTAATAAGAGGACAATTTTCATTTCATAAAATATAATTGAAAAATAAACCTTATTTATTCTTGTACCATTGTCCAAGTTGCACAAATGCTCTAGTTCACTAAACACTTCGACAAGCATGCAAGATCTTGAGCAAGTGTTTGGTTTTCGCAAGTTAGAACGAACGAGGTGCACGAGAGGCAATACGAGCGTACCTCCTGGCTCATTTAGTCTTTGATAAGCCTGCGTTTCTCTTGTTCTATCTACAAATAATCCACCAAGATTTAAATAACGCCATGCGAAATCGATCAAATGAACAAGATTTCCGAAATCTCTCGCTCGATGTCTTTCTACCGTGAATACAGTAGCTAGCTAGTTTTTAGTATAAATCAACAAGCCCCTTGCAAGAAACCATATCAATCAACAGATAGCTCCCTGCAAGAAACCATATCAATCCAGCAGATAGCTTAAACATAACCATTTCTCTCTCTTTTTACGACCCTTGAGAAAAAAATGCAGATCTTCAGCAAAGTGTTGACAGATACTGATGTTCGTTTTCGGTTCTCGTTCCCAGCTCATTGCTTGCAGCATTTAGATTTTGCTGGAAATAATTCTGTTGATTTGCATGTTAAAGATAGCTGTGGTGAGCTTCGAGTTATTCGTTGCCTGAAGAGAGATGGAGATTATGACAAGCCAGTGCTTTCTAAGGGCTGGCGTCAATTTGTTAAATATTATGAACTGAGAGTTGGTGACATGGTTGTTCTTCATCGTGAGGATGACCAGAACCTGGGGTCACAGTTCAGGATTGAAGCTAAGAGGAGTATCAAGCTGTTTGGTAAGGAGGATTGGGGTGATGTGACAAGAGCTAACTAGCTATTATTTGCATGGAGCGTGGCTGCTCCGCCATATCCAGATATATATAGAAGAATGAATTTATGTACGTGTTTATGTTTGAGTGTTTGTAGTGATCATAATCAATGTTATCTGCGTCCGTCGAATTAAATAAATATGTTGCTGTTCTTAGTTTCTTGAATATGTATTACGTGCATGTAATTCTCAAGTTTTTTACATTTCCAGGTTTTTCAACTTTGTAGGTTTTTTATTTTTATTTTTTTCTATTTTGTGCGCTTTTCAAGTGTCTGAAAATGAAGATTTCCATTGATTTAAAACCATAGAGAATCCATATATATAGTTTTTGAAATCATGGGAACTAACTCATTGGTGATGCTATGAAACAAATTAAGATCGATGGATTCAAATCCTATGGTGTCAATATTGAGATATAATCCTATCGTAATAACATATCTATAAAATTATGTTCCTAAAACTTTGATGACATTTTGGAGATTTCTGGAAACTCTGGTATTTATAAAACTTTCGACTGATAAAATAACGTGGGATATCTTAAAACTAAAAGAGGGGCAATAATAATAATAATAATAGGTTGGAGGGACCGAGTAAAACTAAAAGAGGGGCAATAATTTTTTTTTTCATTTTTTTTTTAAATATTGTCTACTTTTATAATATCAATTATATTTTTTAATTTAAGTATTAAATGAGACTGAAATTTTACGGGGAATCTCCAAACATATTGTAATATTTCAAGTTAAAAGTTTAGAAAGATCTTGCAAAATTGAAGATTGTATTTTCATAATTTTGTTTTTAAAGGTCATTCTTTGTCTTTTTTTTTTTAATTTGATTTTTTAAATTTTTTTTATTTAACAATAAGTTTAACTTATGGAGAATTGAACTACATAATATTTTTAGTCAAATTATTTTATTAGTTGCTGATGTTGTCATTGAATTCATCCAATTAATTAGGTCATACCGACTAAAGCCCAACTTTTAAAATTGTGGTTATATATAGATGTGAGTTGAAATTATGTTCATTTTATTTCAATTGAAAAAACAGAACGCTAACCGGAACGGATTTGTTTAAGCAAAGCAATTGTAACATGGACTCCACCATTAACCTGTGAACTCAAGATTCCAACTTCCCCCTTTCCTTCCTAGTTTATGTGAAGTTTGATTGGTTTTGTAAAGAAGTTTGGAGCAAGCAGGCAAGCAACCATCAAGAAACTAGCTCAGTACTGAATTGAAACATGTCCAGTCCTTTAAAATTCACAGAACGTAATCAATATGTGAGAGTAATCAATAGCACTAACTGAGAAGAGAAACTTACTTCTTTCCTCCTCCTCTTTTGATAAGCCCAGATGGAGGGATTCACAAAAGGCATCAAAATTGGCCCAGACCTGGAGCAAAACGCAAAGAAAGTTGGTTGCTATACAATACTCCTTCTAAGGAACTTGAAGAAAGAAAGCGATTTGGCATCGCTGCAGCAGCTAGAGAGATTCTTGAAAGAGATGCTTAGCTTACCTCTTTACATGTATCAAAAACAAGAACACCCAATATTCCAAGCCGTTCACATCCAAGATATTGAAGGAGTCAAGCAGACGAGATTGAGGTCAACAGCCAAGTCTCCATGATTTGCTTATTAATTGGATCCTCAAAAACAAAGAGCAATACCATGAGAATATTCGAAAGCAATAATTGAAGGAACTTAAGCCAAGATGCCATTCAAATATATATTAAAAGATTAGGTAAAAAGATTCCCTGGAACGTAGGACGAGATTGCGTTTGAAGGAAAAGAAGCGGTATTATTTTGACTCACAATCTTGGAACAAGTACAAATAAGTCCTTCTCCTTTATAGTCTGGCTAATCTACCCCCAAGCTTTGTCTTGCCTTGGCCTTTTGCCCTCTCTCACACTGCAGGTATAAATCGTGATCGTCTTCTGTTTTCGCAGATACAAAACCCCAGTGCTTATATTTGGAATACCATGATTAGAGGTACTTTACTCTGGCACGGTAAATAATTGATAGTATTTCAAAAGGTTTTTATCTACCATTTATATAGTGAACTCTGATACAGGAGCTTTGTTCTTGCGCTCAAAGCGTGCGAGCAGTTTTTGAGAGTTTTAGGAGGGAAATCAGGTCCTTGTGCTATTCCTGCTAGAGAATCAGAGATGGACTTGCTGCTAGAGATGGACTTTCTGTCTATGACTAATGGGTTTGAGATTAGGGAAGAATTTTCACGAACACGTAAAACTAGAAATGTAAATCACCATGAATGTGAAATGTGGCTGCTATTCTGCAAGAGGGATTTTTTATGTATTAATAAGGATGTTTAAGCAGAAGTGCCAGATCAGTTTACATATAACTCAATTAATCTTATTAGTTTTAAAATTAATAATCATATAAATCTCTAATAACCTTAAAACAACTCGAATTTATGACTATTAAAAAATAAACTTATGCTATCTTTCTTTTACATGAGGGATTTTTTATAGCATGGGAGTTAGTGATGTGTTCTCTTGGACGAGTATGGTTAATGGATATGTTGAAGGCGGTGAGCTAGAGCTGGCAAGGATGTCGTTTAATTAGATGCCGGAGAGGAACTGTCTTGAAAAGTAGTTGCAAATAGGACAGCGTTTTCTTACAAGCAAATACATCCATAGACGGTGCAGATCTTTGATATCATCTTAAATACTATTTACAGCTTCTTGTTCCATTAAATCAAAGAATTCTCAAATTACAAACCCACGTTTATTCCATCTACAGGCATCTACGACTGCAATTAATCATAAGCTTTACACGCATTTCTCTGTACAGTGTGCATGTATTTATTTATTCTCTTCTCACGGCATGCACAAATATATCACAGGTTATCGGTCAGATTTACATACCATGGCCTGTGAATGCCAGTGGATACGGTGGCCGCCACCACTAATACTTCAGCAGCTGCCACCACTCTTTTAGTCAGCATGACAGCTCCAATCTGCCTGAGTGCCATTTCTACTAATTTTCTTCCCCGGGGTCCACTGCCCCCGAGCACAATTCCTCTAAGAGCCAAATAGACAGAATGGGAAACTTTTTCAAAAATCGGATCCCCAGCCTGCAAGCTCTTTGCTAACATCCTAGCCATGACTATCTTTCTTGGCTTAAGCTTCTCCTCATCAACTACCTTGTCATCGACTTGCAACAACCGACTAACTACTTCAACTATTTCTTCAATACCAGCGTCATCAACACGGTCCAGGACTTCCGACAGTTTATTGCTGCACTCTAACAGAATGCTTTCCATGTCTGCGCTGCTGGTTACTGCTTGCTCCATCAGGAGCATTTGCCGGCAAACCAGAATGCTGCAAATTGTGGAGTTTCAGATCAATTAGTAACCCACTTGCATCAAATAAAGATGCAAAGATGTCAATCACCCCCAAAAAATGGAAATATGAAAATAATAGTGAAGAGAAAGCATCTTTCAAACCAGTCCCATCTAGTCTCCAAAGAGCATTGAGTTATTAGAAAATTAAGAAGTGGCATTCCAAAGGTGGATCACTTGCCTGGTAGAAATTACAACGATTTTCTGAATTTGAGCCTGCACAGCCCTCAACCGTAACAGGTTTAGCATAAAAGTTTCAGGCAGAGCTTCTTTTGTTAGACCAGAAACTCCACTCACTAACTTCAACAATCCTAGCCTCACCAACAAATCAACTCTTTCACCGGTGCATTCCGGTTCTGGTTGTTGGTTATCTGATTGAAACAGGAAACCAAATGAGGACATTGGGAAAAATGTAATTACTATAGAAGATAACTGAAGCTTTTCTTTTTCAAGCAACTAAACAAGCATACATCATAACAAAAAAATTCCTCTCAACCTTGTAAAGAGCTTGATGTTGTGTAAAGTTTTACAAGTTTTTAAGAAGTAGCTCCCATACCTGTCTCAGAAGCAACAGAAGAAGAAGCAATTACACTTTCATTTGTTTTGACCAGAAAGCTTCCACCAGTTCTAAGGGTGGTGAGAGGTACAAAAACCCGTGATGAACTGTCATGGCTCTTCAAAGCCAAGAGAGAATTATTATGTTCTTCCCACTCTTGATCTTCACTACTCTTTACAGATGAAAGCCACTGCATTGCCAGTGGTAGAGAGTTACAGGCATCCGAATCAGACCCATAATGGTTGGCGAAAGCTTTTCTAAGATAATCCAATGCAGCAGGACCTGTTAACAAAGGCTCCATCATTCTTATGCGTGCTTTACTAATCTCTTGCTTAAGAGCCTGTCGAATAGGTAGATCATTCAGATAACTCTCAAAAGCTTAATAAGTTCAGCAAGAAAAGAAAATGATGGCCAAACAAGCACCAAGCAGCGAACAGGAAAAAAACAATATAATGAATGTCAAGCAGTTGATTTTTAGCCTTTGAGCTAGTAGTGTACTTAACAAACATAAGCTATAACTTGCATTCGATGAAATGGGATAGAAAAGCTTATTTAATCAACTCAATGAACAGTTTCTGCAGGGAAGTTCTTAAGAAATCACATACAGTACAGAAATAGGCAGTGGAGAGGTGCTCATATTCTTTAATATGGACATTCCAGCAGATTTGATCCACAAGATACATACTAAATAGGAAAATTTTCATTGTCTGAAATGACCAGAATTATGTTCCGCAAAGTTGAATCAGAATAGACATACGTGAGCCAAGAGCAAGACAAAAGAGAAGGCATGAATATGCACACCTGTATCTGCTGCAGCATAAAGCGCAGACCTTTGATCATTGTGGCAATATGTGAATACTTCGATTCATCTTCGGTTTGACAAGTCTGAGCCAACTCTTTTAACATTTTCTGATGCAGGGCCTTCATTTCATCCTCATGGGCTGGAGAGGAGAGTTTCTGCAAAGTAACTAATGCGAACTCTAGAATCTTCCCACAGTAACTAACATCCAGGTTACCTGACCTTAGAACCTAATAATAAGTGAAGGAAACTTAGTATCACAACAGAAACAAGATCCTATATTAGCAGTAGTTGAAAAAGTTACCCACCTGAGCAAGAAGATCTGGATCGATACTTTCAACAATCTCTTGTTTCCAGCTCTCAGGAGCCAGCTCCTGAATTTCATCCCTCACCTCCCCCACAAGCTGAACTACCCACTCATACTTGGGCTCATCCTGTTTCATGGATTCCAGAACACTATCCCAGAAAGCTGCCTCCATTGTCTCTCTCACCTTTTCCTGGAAGTAACGAGGTAAGAAGGGAAAATTAGTTTCTAAACTCTATCTCAACTCATAACCAGCTTGGTGGAAAACTAGGAGACAGTAGTTTAGTTTTATTATCGACAGCATATGGGTAGCATTTTCAGTGAAATCTGGACAGGGTACAAAAAACATCAAAAAAAATAAATTTAACAAACTTTAATAAAGCAGCATATTCCATAAAGCAACCATTATTCCCTCAGCAAGCATGCAACTGGAAACAAAATAATTAAATAAAAAATAAGTAATGAAATCAATGGAGATATATTTATGGTAATTTCATTATCTTCAAATAGATTGATTATTGGTTAATGATCATAGTTGTGTTAATGCACTAACCTTGAGGCTGTTTTCATCTTTGTCAGCAAGATTGAACCTATCCATAAAACCATGGCGTTGCTCATGGAGAAATTCATTTATGATCAATTCATTCTCTGTTATTGATTTCCCAGCAGCAGAACCTGACTGGCCATCGAAGTGGCTGCTGCTGGTTGCAGAGGAAGCAGGTTCTTTTGCTGAGGAGGTATCTTCTCTGAATAAGGAGCGAACTACACGGCTTGGCCTCTCAATACCATCACTCACATTATTTCTATTAGCCGAGCCAGTAGCAGAAGGAGAATATGGGGGCATGCTAGGAGATAGAAAGTGTATGATTGGAGACCCTACTGGACTTCCATTTTCCTTAGCTTGAAAGTACCTAGATCGTGTTTCAGATAGTGCAATTTCCATACGCTCAATACCAGCATCTCCACTCAGGTGTTGAACCTTTTCCCTTAATAGTTTTTGATCTTCTGTAACCTGTATCGAAACAATTATAAGATAATTATCCAATGAAAATACCAATACCAGCAGAAACATTGGGCAGAATGCCTTATCAAAAGGCTTCACAAAAATGAATCTAAATTCAGATAATCGTTCGTTCAATTATGCAACACCCCTTTTCAATACCAAATCCAAAGGCAGTTAATGGCTTGTTTCAAGACTTGAAAACACAGTGATTAATCAAAAGTATGACAAGACTGCAAAACTCCAAAAACTGAACTTTATTTTACTTCAAAAATTTAAATCATTTTTAATGTGCTTGAGTTCACAAGATTTGTTCATGTCATATGTATCAGATTATATTTTCATGGATGATGGTAAGACCTGTTTCTGAATGGCTTTCATATCATGAGTAAGAGCATCAGTACTCCCTTCTGGGGTGAGCTTGCATTTTTGGATCATAGAGAGTTCAAGCTGGCACGCAGCTCTCACCAAGTCCTCCTCCAATGACTGAGCATCCTTAACCTTCCACACCACAAAGCAATTCAAGTAGGAGCACCATTCTTTATCAAAAGCTGCAAGTTGAGACCTGAACGTACAACGTTTTGGTGACATGGACTCAGAATCCTCATCAGAACTGTGCATGGGCCCATCCAGTATAATCCTTATCAACAACTCAAACTCTCGAATGAAATCTTCAGCAGACTTGGCCAGAGCAATCTCACGCTGCCCTTGACCACTGAAAACAGCATCTGGATGTCCTAAAATCATGTAGGCACAAAGAACAATTCTCACTGGATACCTTGACAATGTAGCAGCACTTTTGGCAGACTCCCTGGTGGTACCTACTCGTTTTGCCTCTCTGCTCCTCATAGAGGACCTAGGAGTAGTCCTCCTTTTCCTAGGGGTGGCAACTCTGTTGAGAAGGTGATCAATGTTTTCCAAGCTGGAGGGATGATCCATAATAGCAACAGCCATGGAGACTCTAAAGCGGCTCTCCACACGATCAAGTAGAGCCTTCACAGTCTGAAGAGTACCTGTTGATTCAATCAGACGAGCAAGCTGTTCAAATGGCATCGACTTCACACAGTTTTCATTGATTTTCAGGGCATCATAGTCTTTTGCCAGGTCTATGGTAGTCCTCCTTGACCTCAGGAACTGCCTCCAGCACCTAAAAAAATGTAAGCAAGTATACATTGCTCAGGTAAAATTTATACTGGAGCAAGCCAGATGTTTTTACACAGGGCTAATGACCTGACAGCTTAACCAATTTTTAAAAAAAAATAGCAAATGCAGAGTATACCTTGCTAATTTTCTAGAAAGGAGATCAGCCTGCTTGTGCATCTTATTCCAGTTCACTCGAACAGAGCTATGCTGCCGTCCTCTCTGCCTCAAATATTCTGCTCTTTGTCTCTTTGCCTAGTTATCATAAAATTCAATGAGAAAACAAAGACATGAACAGCAACGCAAAGGTTACCAATTTACAATTGAATATGAGGAAGATGCTATTAATAATTAATTTCTGGGTTCAGACAATATCTGTACCCTTTGCAGTCGATCTTCCAGCTTGTCCCTCATTCTCCTCCTCTCAATCTCACGTTGGTGAGAGACAGACCTGGCTACTCGCTGAACTTGCAACACCCTAGCACATGCCCTCCTCTTTTCAGCTTCCAGCAATCCCATACGCTTCTTTTCAGCGGCTGCACGTTTTTGGTTAATTGCAGCACGTACACGCTCCTTGTACTTACTTTCCCGAGCCATTCTTCGTGATAATGATTGGGATGTTCTCTCCTTAAGCGTGGCCCTTCTTTGTCTGTATGCCTTGAGCATGAGCATTCTATTTGCTTCAGCCTGCTGAACCCGTAACTCCACTTTTGTTCCAAGCCTCTCCCTTTCTCTCTCAAAGCGCATCTCCACCCCAGTTTTAGCCGCCTGCCGCAACTCATCCAACCTAGCCAGGCGCATCTGAGCTTTTTCCAGGATGCTTAACCTGTAATATCAGAATGTGTGCTCAAACATGCAGCTTTACTAAAATTTATGAATTTCAAAATATTGTGGTTTGAAAGGAATGTATTTGCAACTTGTTTCTAATGGACAAATCTAAAACATTGCATCAACAAAAGGGAAACTGAATCAGAATAAAAAAATTAAAAGAACATATGCAGAGCCATAAGCCAAAAAGAATAGGTCTGGGGTGCAGCCAGATGGCAGCATGGAGCCAACCAATTCCAAGAAATGGAAGAAAATGAAGAAATGCAAGATCTGTTTTTAATGTTAAACATTTTCAGAAAAAATTGTGAGATACAGTCGAGAAAAAAGAATAATCCAGGCCAGATCTTTTTTACTAAATGAAATATCATTTGACGACAAGTGACGAGCAATAAGGATAAGTGAAAAACCTGTAAGAAAAATGTAGTGTATAACCCATGTTAAAACCTAAAGGGGATAAAGACGGAGAAATTCACAAGATAGTTAATAAGTGGAAAAGACAAACAAATAAAAAATCATAGCCGAAAAAGCAGCATCATGATCCATCATTGAAGTATATGAGGAATCAACACAATCAGGGTAAAGCTTGGACAGTAATGATAAAAGGCATGGTGATGCTTAAAGGTCACATGGATAGCATTCAAACCACCAGGCTTTAATACAAAAACTATTCAAACCCAATCAGTAACCAATAAAGACTACCTTTTTTGCTCCGCGGCATGAAGCTTTGCTTCAAGGCGTTGGGCAAGGTCTTCTTCATGAGATGAACATTGTGAGGGGCTTCTTGGCTTTGGTCTAGCCTTGCTTGACAACTTCTCATAGAATTGCTGTACTCAAAAGGATTGAGCCAAAACAATGTTAAAAAATAAATTCCCATGAAATGTGCTGTGTGATCAAATTTCTAAAAACTAAAATTATTCAAAAAATATTCTAACAATGAATTAATTAACCAAAAAGAAAAGGAAAAACTTTTCCAAAAAAAAAAAAAACGCGTGATGTGATTATTATCCAAAATAATTAAAACATGTGTTAGATATAGCATGTGAAAGAAAATCCCACATGCTTAAAAACAAAAATCCAACAGGAAAACAAAGCAATCCCCACCACCACCAACCTAACACCAGCAAAAAATTAATAAATATAAAAACCTCTTCAAATTTCTTTTGATGAAAGAAAAGATATTAATCCCGATAAAAGAAAAAGAAACTATAAATTGTAACAGAAAAGTGGTGAACTTTTCACAAATCAACAATAAAAAAAAAACCAGAAAAAAAATAAAATAAAACACGGTACCTAAAACAAGAAAAGCATAACAATTCTTGGTTACCAGGAAAGAAATTATTTCATTTCATTGCAGAATAAAAAAAAAAAATTCCTTGACACCAACCAACAGTCAAAGATGATTGCTTTTTTATTTTATTTTATTAAAAAATCTTCTTTAGTTCAGAATTCTGGCACCCAAAAAAAGAAAATACATTCAACACCGATTGTTAATATTCCTTCTCTAATTCAGTAGTAAAAAATATAAATTTTAAATTTTAAAAATAAAAAAAAACGGTAACCAGGTGCTTCTTCGTGACTTGAATAAATAATCAGAAAGAACCGAAAAATTAATTCCGAAAATAAAAACAAATAAAAAATAAAAATAACGGCAATCAATCAAAGGAGGAAAAAATAATAATAATCAATACGATTTTAAGCAAAAAAAAAAATTAGTTTTGGAATTTCAATTTAAAAAATTGATAATTAATCTTCGTTCTCCTTGAAAAGAAACGGAAAGAGTTGAGTTATAATAATAATAAAGAACCTGTCGACGGAGATGAGCGTGTCGAAGTTTAACTTCGATTTCTTCAACACTACTAGATGTAGGAGTCTTCGCTTCCAATAGTCTTTTTTGAAGGTTCTTCGGTATTCTCCTCGGAGACGAGAACGATACCTTATCACTCACAGGAAAATCAATAACAACTCCACCACCCACTACCCAAGCCTCCGGCGACGGCGACGATGGTGATGACGACTCCGCTCCAATATCCATAATTCACAACCAAAGCAACAGCAGGAGGAGGAGGAGGAAGACACCAAAACTATACCGTATCTCTCTCACACAAACACTTTCTTTCTTTATTGATGAATCTCTTGTGTTTTTTATATACATGTACAAGAAAATTCAAAGGGAAAGGCTGCGTCGATTCCTTCTTGAATTGTTTTTAAAAGAATTCTGTTAGAGAGAAAGAGAGCAGAAAAAGCGTGTGTGTAAAGTGTTTATGTTGTGTTGTGTGAGATTTAACTTATCTTCGTCATCTGACTCATCTCCTCTCAGTATTTTCTGCCACGTCATCTCCTCACAACGGCTCTCTCTCTCTCTCTTCGGTTTTTAATTCTACATAGATTATGTAATTACCATAATATTATGAACTATAGGTTAACCTCAGATCTTATAATTGTAATTAAATAATATTTATAATATAAAAAAATAAATACAAGGAAAATAAAGAGTGAGGTGAAGAGGAATTCTTATTATTTTTTAAAGAGAATGGAGAAATAAAAAAAAATGATAAATTATTATTACTTTTCAGTATATCCGACACCATTTTTTTTCTTTCTATTTATCTTTTTTAATATTACGTAGATTTTTTTATAATTGAATTTAAAGAAATATTTATTAGTTAACATATAATATCTTATAAATCATGATTTTGATATTTATTTATAGAATCATGAAGTAAGTGTTTAGTAGTGTAGGGTGTTTTATAAAAAAAAAATTAATTAAAATAATATTTTTTAATTTATTTTAAATATTAATATATTAACATCATTAAGAAAGTAATAATTTAAACAGCATACTTAATAAGAAGAAAAAAAACTCCCGTAATATAATACATCCACTGTAATATAATTAATAATAATATTTATATTTATTATACATTATCTGAATATATTCAATAATAATTTTAAAGGTGTAATTTAATTGATTAGTTTTTGAATTAGTTCTTTAAAAATTACTAATTTGAATTTTATAAATTTCAAAACTACTAAAAATTTATATAATTATTAATTTTAAAATTTATAAAATTAATCAAAATAAATATAAAATAGTGGAATACTTAATGAAATATATATATATATATATATATATATATATATAACGATTCGATTATCGATGAATAATGCTTTTAAGAGATTCAACTCCATAAAAAAAGGATATAGACTCGTCGTGCTTTGTGCAGTGCCATCACAATCATTGCAATCAAAATCAATCAATCAATATAATACTATTTCTTTTCAAAAAGCAAAAGTCTTTTTAAAGATTAATATGTTTTATTAAAATTATATTTTTTTTATTTTAAAAACTAAAAAATATATTTGTTTTAATGTTAAAAGATGTTTTATAAATTTTAAATTTTTTTTATAATTTTAAATTATATCAAACTTGATTTTAAAAAGTAAAATAAATATTATTTTTATTTATTTTCAAATTAAAAATAAACATTATCATTGTATTAAACACTGCTTTAATATTGGTTTAATTAAATTTGTTTATATGAAATAAATAGTTAAAAATTCAGTTATATCATTTAAATTTTATTAAATTAATATTTTTTCAGTTAAATTTTAAACATTAGGTTTTAAACCATAATTTTTTTAAATTAACAAATCAGTTTAATAAATATGTAATTTTTATCTTAAATAATTAAGCCAACAAACTTAAAAGTGTTTGTGTTCAATAGATTGATTAATGGGATGGTTGAAAATTGGATGGATCGCATCACCCTACTTATATTCCACTTTCAATTATTTAAAAGAAAGTCAAATTTGTAACTTATTCCTCACCTATACTTTACTTGCTTTCAAAACCTAACCCCCTTATTTATGCCTTTGCAAGTAAGTAACCTCCTTGATTCTTGCTTGCCTTTTCAGTTCTAGTTTGGAAGGAAATAGAGTAAACTAGGTTTTTTTTTCTTACAGGTTACATTAATTTTTTTAATATAAAAAAGATTTTCAAATAAAAATAACATGAGTGAACTTGAATTAACTTGCTACTAAGAATAATCTTGAAGAAAAAAAAGAAAATAAAATAAAAAACTCAAAGCTCAATAGCCTAATATTAAAGGATTAAATTAATTTTTTTTTAAAATACTAAATTCAAATTGAGTTATGAGAGCAAAATGACCATACAGAAAATAAAAATAAATCTAGAATAAAATTCTTAATTATCAAAAAACTAAAAAAAAAATGAATAGTAATTAAAACAATAAGAACTTTTTTCTCCATTATTTTCTTATGAAAATAATATTAATTTTACTTTTTAGTAGAATAAAAAATCAACAATAAAGGCTGACTTCTAGACATGATTTTAAAAACATGATAAACGAAGATAAATATCAAATATAATATGAAAATTTAATAAAATTAAATAAAAAGAAATGAAATTATAAAAAAAATAAAAATAAAAACTTAAAATAAAAGGAATTGTAATATTAAAAATGAAGATTAAATTTAAAAATAAATTAAATTAAATTAAATTATTTAAAATTAAATAATAAATAAAATTCAATAAAAATATTTAAAAAAATAACAATCAATCCAATATTTTAACCAGGTCTCTCTTTCTTTTCTTTTCTTTTTCAACTCAAACTGCCAGTCGGTCCAGGTTTCGAAGCAATAATAATATCCTCCCCGTAAAATAGTAAAATATTACTAAAGTGTAAAATACACGCTGTTGCTGTCAGTCTTTATTGCTGATCAGAATGAACAAATTGTTTGGAAGACTCAAACAAGAGCATGTTGGCCACTCATTTCTCGGTGGAACATGCGGTGCTGGCCATCCCTCATGGCTGCTGGCTGCTGGCTGCTCTTTTTGCTACTTGGAATAGCAGCCTCAATCCTCATAATCTGCTCAAAAATAAAAAATAAAATAATATATATGTGTATTTTAATTGAAAATAATATATATATATATATATAAAAGATTAATAGCAGGTTGGAAAAGATAAAATATGAAAAAAGAATTAAGCAAGAAAACCACCTCTTGTACTTCGTCAAGGTCCTTCAAGTTTGTTAAAAAACTTATGATTATATATAGAATTTAAATTGTGTATCATTAATTTAAAAAAATATATACTTTTTATAAACACTTTTAAATACACAAATAAAAAGGTTATAATTTTTTTTTATTTATCCACTGAAGAAATTTGTGGCAATAGTGTTTAAGTTTTCTGATTTTTCATTTTAAAAATATTTTTGAAAAATTTAAAATATTTTATTTTATTTTATTTTAATTAATATTTTTTGATGTTTTTAAATCATTTCAATGCGTTGATTTTAAAAATAATTTTTAAAAAATAAAAAATATTATTTTAATATATTTTAAAATAAAAAATACTTTAAAAAATTAAAAACAATTACAATCTTGAAAGAAAAAACCTGGAGCAGTAGAAGTAGATCGATTCGCACCCAGGGAGGAAACAATATTCCACAGCCTAAATTAATTTCTGTCGGCTTGTTACTCACACAATTCTTACAACAGCTCAGTCTGAAGATAATGTTGTCAGCTGTACAGTCAGCATATTAGAAAATGGATTCATGAAGCGTAGAGGGGCTTGCCGCTTGCGTATATTGGGGAAGCTTGATCTGGACGTGTAATGACAAATTCAAATCCAAGAAACAAATCAAGACAAGCTAAACGACTTTTCGAACAAAAAAAAATAATGTATAATTTTTTAATCCTTTAACCATGTTTAAAAACTATGTCTTGAATGCGAATCAGCTGAAAAAGTGGTGGAAGGAGTAGGGAATAATAAATCTTCAGATAAACACATTATTGTACCGTGTTTTTTAAACAAATTAAATTTTTTAAAAAAATTTAATTTTTTATATATTTTGAATTATTTTTATATATTAATTTTAAAAATAAAAAAATATAATTTTAATATAAAAAATATTTTAAAAAATTAATCACGACCACTCTTCTCTATGAATTTATTATTTAAGATTTTCTATAATATTATTATTTTCAACAATTCTGGGAGGCTGCAAAAGCAGAAGACGTGACGCTTGGTCGCGACGGCTACGCGTCCATTCACCGGACTTTGCTACGTCTTTAAATAGAGGCGTCTTCCGTCACACGCGAGCAAAAATAGGAGCATCCTCCCTCACGCTCGCGAGTACCTAAACCAGTCCCCATTCTCTCAGACAAACACTCACGTGTCTATCAATCGATTCAGCACCGAACTTATGATTCAGACCTTCAAGTATAGTCTCAGCTCTCGTGATGCCATGTTTCAGAAAATGGTTACTCAAGACTGATCTCCATTATGGGAAGGCAAGTGAATTTCGTACGATTTATATTGTCTGTTTTTCAAACTGGTGTGCTATATTCTTTAATATTAATTTTTAAATAAAATAATTGTTTTTTTTATTTTTTTCATTATAAAAAAATAATCTAATTTTTTTTAAAAAAATTAAAAATAAATTTAATATTTTCAATAAAAACAAATATAATCAGATATTATAAGTTTACCCAATTAATTAATTACTCAGACTTTATTATAATCAGATATTAGATAAATGATGAAATTAAATATTTAGGGCTTGTTTGTTTTTATATTTTAAAAGTATTATTAAAAAAATAAATTATTTTATTTTATTAACTTTAAATTAATATATTTTTAATATTTTCAAATCATTTTGATGTGCTGATGTCAAAAATAATTTTTAAAAAATAAAAAATATTATTGATATGTATTTTAATATAAAAAGTTATTTGAAAAACAATCACAACACATTGTTTATTTCTGCATTTCAAACGCGTTTTTAAAAAAATTTTATTTTTTTTTATTTTTTTATTAACTTCAAATTAATATATTTTTAGTATTTTCAAATTATTTTGATATACTAATATCAAAAATAATTTAAAACAAATAAAAAAAATATTATTATCATATATTTTAACACCAAAAATTATTTAAAAATTAACTATAACTACATTCTCAATTAAAAAATCAATCATAATTACATTCTCGATCAACGCTTTTAAAATGGGAAATATGTACAGAAAAATACGGCTCCAATTTGTTTAGCTGGGTTCCATCCGCCAGAAAAACGTACCTGCTTAACTGGCCAGGAGACGCGGAATGCAGGCATACCAAAAAAAGTCAAGGTGGGGCCCAGTGGGCAGCGGCTTTTGCTGATGGTGGGCCCATCCAGTTTATGAAAAGCGGGGCGTATTGTCATTAAAAGATGCCTGGCCCAATGTATGTCTAACCTCCACGTGTGAGCACAGATAGAGATGACAATTGTTAACCGTGGTACAATTTTAGATATTAATCATCACCATAATCAAAATAGAGATCCATAATTATAGTCACGGCTATAGTGATAGTTCGTTATGAATTTTGCATGAATTATCTATTCAGCTAATCGTTAACTGTCTATTTTATTTTTAAAAAGTTGAAATTAATAAATAAATAAATATCATAAATGTTTTTTCTAGTTTTCAAATAGTAAATCATTGGGTCAATTTAAATATGTTGTTTTTTATTTATCAAAATAACATTATTTCAGTTATTTCTCAAATTTAAATTGAGTTTGGTTTGATGAAAGGTCTACCAACAAGGTTAATCTGGTTTGACAAAGTTAATGTTTTTTCTTGTTTGAATTTAAATCCAGTCTAGGTAAAATTTTTGAGTTGTAAATTTTATAAGTCAACATGAAAAATTTGTGATCCATAACATGAGACCGTAATTACCTTATGGAATCCAAATCAAAACAAAATAGGGAGTCCAATTCTATTTAACATAATATTCAAGGCTGAAAAAAAAAAAATATATATTCAATTTAAAAAAATTTCTTTTAGAAATATCTAAATTTAATAAAGAGCAACAAATTAAAAAAAACCCTGAAATGACCTAAATCATTTTTAGATATAGTAAAAACATCCTATATAAAGAAAATAAAATAATAAACAAAATCTAATCTCCAATTAAATCAAATAATAAAGGATAAAACTGACAAAATATAAGCATGAAAAAAATAAACCAAGGTAAATCTCCTAAACTTGATCCAATCTTTCAAATTCACAACTCGTTAAATTCTAAATTCTAGCTCAGTTAAGAAACTCGTTTCAATGTTAAAAAATCAATCAAAATTTAAAAAAAAAATAGCTATAAGAAATAAAGGATGAAATTGTAAAAATAATCAATTTTAAAAATAATTTTAAATAAAATAAATAGTGATCAAAATAATATGATTCAATTCTAACATACTAAAAAACTCAAGAATAATGGAATTGAAAATAAATTTTAATTTTATAAAATATTTTAAATAAAAAATATCAATTAAAAAATATAAATTAAATTTAAAGAAAAATAAAATGAAGGGATGTTATGAAATTTTAAAAGATTCTGTGTGGAAATTAAGAAAACAGATAAATTAAGGGGAAAAAAAAAAAACTAACAAGCACTAAACTGGTGGGAATTATGCTGCACGTACCATCCAGAAAGGTAAGCCATAATACCACATTATAATCACAAACCAAAATGAAAATATGAATAAGCCTCGAGGTAAGATAAGAAAATTTTAATTTTAACAGTAATAAAGTTATTTTACTGCGTAGGGAAAAGTACAATTTTTTTTTAAAAAAAAAAGCCTCCAGACCAAAGTTTTTTTTTTCTTTTTATGGGCAATTAAGTAATTACACTTAACAATACTAATGCCCATAGCCAGGCGATTGAGTTTTTTTTAAGAGGATAAAAATATCATTTTAATAACAGCCTCTTCTGAGACGTGTTCGTTTCAAACGGCACATGAGACCATACTGATTAAAGTTAGGACCAAAATTTAGGGTGTGAAATTTCCAACGCCAAGTTGTAGTCAAATTTGGGCCAATTGATAATAGAAGTCAAAGAGCTACACCGTTGGATTGAATAAGGACCATGAACTTATTGGGTATTGTATTAGGATTGTTTTTTAAAGTGTATTTTTTTGAAAATATATTAAAATAATATATATTTTTTATTTTTAAAATTTATTTTTAGCATCAATGCATCAACACGATTTTAAAAAAAAATTTAAAGCAAAGAAAAAATAAAATAAAATTTGATTTTAATATTTTTCAAAAATATTTTTATAATATAAAAATAAACAATATCCATGTCTTATTGAAGTTGCTATTTTTTACCAAACAAGATGTTGGATGGAGAAAGTTTTTGCATTGGCACTATCATGTTTTGGGTTTCTACTTAGAGAAGAAAACCCAACTTTAAATGAAAAGGTTTTTAATCGAATAAGGACAACATTAATGTTTTATTTTTAGTATTCATCGAGTTGAATTTGATGACCTCACCAGATTTAAATTGAGTTTGGCCCCGTGATAGGTCTACTCCGGAGGGTCACATAGTTTAGCTAGGTCAACATTTTTTCTTATTCAAATTGAAATTCACTTTACATTAAGCTTAGGTTGTAGGTTTTTCAGGTCAACTTGAAAAACTCAGAATCTAGGACATAAAATCGTGATTATCTTATGAAACTCAAATAGAAACAAAATAGAGAGCCAAATTCTATTCAACCAAATATTGAGTGCTGAAAATAAAAAACAAAATTCAATTAAAATACAAAATTTCTTTTTAAAAAAGCTAAATTTAATAAAGAACAAAAAATAAAAAGATCTAAAAATAACACAAATCATTTTTAGAATTAGTAAAAAATTCTATTAAAAAAGCTAAATTTAATAAAGAACAAAAAATAAAAAGATCTAAAAATAACACAAATCATTTTTAGAATTAGTAAAAAATTCTATATAAAAAAAATAAAAAAAATCTAATTTTCAGTTAAATCAAATAATAAAGATAAAACTGAAGAAAAAAAAACTTTATGGACAAGAACACAAAAAATGAAGAAAGCCTCCTCTTTTGAGACATGTGTTTCGTTTCAAACGGCAAATGAGACAATATTGATTTAAGCTACGACCAAAATTGGGGGCGTGAAATTTCCAGCGTCAAGTTCTAGTCAAATTTGGGCCAATTGATAATAGAAGTCAAAGCTCCACCATTGGATTGAATAAGGACCATATCTGGTTGGAGGAGGTTTTTGCTTGGCACTATCATGTTTTGGGTTTATGCTTAGAGAAAAGCCCAACTTTGTTAAGGTTTTTAAGTATTGTTATTTTTATATTTTAAAGGTATTTTTATAAAATTAATTTTTATTTTAAATTAATATATTTTTAGATCATTTTGTTATAATAATATCAAAAATAATTTTTAAAAAATAAAAAAAATATTATTTTAATGTATTTCTAAATAAAAAATACTTTAAAAAATAATTATAACTATACTTGCAAACATCCCTAACAAGATTTTTTAATTAACTATGATAATATCTTTTTTTAAGTATTAATCTAGTTAAATTTATACTGGATTTAGTTCTATTAATCAAATTTTATCATATCAATATTTTAATTTGATTTAACTAAAAACACAACTCGAATTAATAAAGCAAAGGCTTGAAATGAGAAAATCAAAGAAACGTGGAAGAAGAAGGTGTCCACAATAGAAAATGATTCACACAGTTGCTGATTTTCATCATTTTTTAATCCCTTTGTTCCTAAAAGTTGCTTCACCGACGTCGTTTGCTTACGTGCGGGGCTGACGAGAGCACATGCCCAAAAGCTTCTTCCTCCCTTCAACTATTTCATCAAAGAAATCATCAAGCTGTCCAATTATGGTCTCTACCCCACATCTCAGCAACCCAAAGCAACTCTTCAAGCTGTCAACCTTGTCTTGGATGTCCATGTCTGATTCACACTCCGCAGCGCCACCGCTCTCCAGCCCTGCCCTGAGCTCCTCCATTGCAATTCTTGCCTGCCTGAACTCATAAAGCATGATACCAGCTGATGAAGCCGGTTGCCCACCGATTTGATCCATTCCGTTTTGCACTCTTCGCTGCAGTCTTGCTATTGAATCCATGGAGGCTGAACCAAACGTCATCTGCTCCCCCTCCCTAAACGCGGCTGCTCCTTGCCAAAAAGGTGGCCCACAATACACTAGCCCAGCAAGCAAGATCAATAGAAGCAACGAGTTAACATTCCTCATCGCGTGTAGAACACCTCGAAATCCATTGAATGCATTGAACCAGCTCGACTCAATCAACACACTATTAAAATTTCCTTCGAACTTCAGTGACAGCGCTTCAACTCTTGTTTCCATCAACCTCTTGTTCTCCTCTTCCAGCACTATAACTTCCCTTTGACAACCTACGATTGCACGAATAACCTACACCATTATCACAACCATGCATAATTACACACGTAAGTAATTAATCAAGCTAGCTCGAAACATCTTGTATATATCCTTTATGACACAGAGAGAGAGAGAGAGAGACTAAACCTGACGTGAAACTTGTGCATTCGAATGGTGACGATAACCATCGAGAGAGGAAGCTATATTGGCACCGGAGGAGTGATGATTTTCAATAGCTAGAACACCTGATTTGAGTACGAGACAGGCTTCCCAGAGCCTGGAGCTTTCATCCATGTACTCGTCAAGCCACTTTTCTCCTACGGGAAGGTGAAGTTCTTGAACCAGAGTGGTTAGCCGAGAATGGAAAGATTGGAGAGAGGATAGAACTTTGGAAAGGAACTGAACAGAGATGAAGTTGTGAGATAGGAAGCACTGATCGAGGTCATCAAGCTCTCTTGAAAGCATGCTGTAGAAGCCACAGACAGGAGCAAGGTTGCATGGAGGATCCATAAACATTGGTATATGGCGGTGAGAAGAAAAGATGCTGGAGATTTACTGGTTTATATTGCAAGATTGAAGACGACAGAGAAATAAAAGTACTGAATTTCAGTAGCTTTTTGGGAGCAGCACAGTACAGGCTTCTTTCTACAAGCTGGAATAGGATAATCGCTGGGTGCAATAATGTGTGTTTCCTAACGGAGTGGAGGGGATGATTAGGAATCGTTTGTTATCATTGTCTAATTGGCAGAAAAGGTACAGAGAGAGAGATGAGCGGGGGAGATTTCTAGCTATACAATAATAGATATCTCAGAATAGTTTCACAGGTCGACTTTACAAGTTATTAATTTAAAATTTAATTTAATTTAATTTAAATTTAATTTAAAAGTTGATAGCATCAAACCTAAATGAATCTTAAAAGGATCAACTTAATTTTTTTTTTATTTAAAACAATATTATTTAAGTTTTTATTTATTAAAAACAACATTAATTTTTATAAAACACTAGAACATCGTAGTTTTAAAATTAATTTAGGGTTTGTTTGACATTATATTTTAAAAGTATTTTTTTAAAAATTATTTTTTTAAATTATTATTTTTTAAATAATTTTAGATTATTTTGATGTTTTAATATAAAAATAATTTTTTAAAAAATATTATTTTAATATATTTTAAAATAATTTATTTTTTACAAAAAATCGTTACTAATCCTATCAAATCTTTTGAGTCAAATCAAGCTTAAAAGGGTGTTTGAGATTGTGTTAGCGATTGCTTTTCAAATAGCTTTTCATGCTGAAAAGCATGTCAATAATATTTTTTTTATTTTTTAAAAATTATTTTTGATATCAATACATCAAATATTTAATTTTAACAAAAAAAATAAAATTGAAATGTTTTAAAAACATGTTGAATTTCAATGCCAAACGGGCAGTAAATGAGTTTGATTATGTTTCATGGGCTCTCATGAAGAGTTTGACTACTACTTTGACTGGGATTAATTCCTTTTCTCAATCTCCACTTCGATTTGGTTTCTCTTCTTAAGATTGTGGCAGTTCTTTGTCTTCTTCTAGTTAAAGACTATTTTAATCAAGCAGATCGGCCATGGATGGTGAGCTTGCTTAATTAGGACCCAACATGCATTCTAATTTTTAAGCATTAAATTTAGCTATCAATGTTTCTCTTGGAATATAATATTTGAATGTCCCAAGAAGATCTTCACGACATGATGAATGGACCATTCCCAAAAACCAAGATGTTCTTATGATATCTGCATAATAATGTGATAGATTATTTTTTAAAATATTTTTTAATAGTAAATATATTAAAAAAAATTTATTTTTGATATTATATATCAAAACAATATGAAAATAACAAAAAATAGTTTAAATTAAAGAAAAAAATAAAAAAATATTTTTTTTAAAAAAATTTAAAATACAAAAATAAACAAATTTTAGATAATAGAGTAGAAGGGACACAATATGCTATAATTTTTCATCAAGTGAAAATTAACGATTAATCTCCTAACATGATGATAGGGTTCATGGTTGGTATCGAGCATTATTCAAGATTGATATCTTTTATAAGAGGCATGGTTGATTTTGATAGTGTTTGAGAGTGTGATAACGTGGTTAATTTTCAAAATATTTTTTGCTCGAAAATTTATGAAAATATATTTTTTAAAAAATTATTTTAATATCAGTACATAAAAATAATAAAAAAACATTAAAAACGATTAACTTCAAGCAATTTGTTTTTTTAAAATCATAAAACATAATTTCAACCGCAAAAATAAATAGCTCTTTGTGAATCAGGGATGATCGATATTGAGAAATGAAAACTTATTGAGTTTGAAAAACATATTTTTAGAGATTCTTTTTATCATTTTTTTAATACAAGTAAAAATATAATCTTTTTTTATTCTTTTAAATAAAAAATACATGAACATCATAATTTTTTTTCTTTTATATACAAGCACTTTTTAACAATATATAATATTAAGATTATATTTTTATATTTAGCAAATGATGTAAATTTATTTTTTACTTTAAATGTAATACAAATTTTATTAGTTAACAATATAACTTTTTTCATGGTAATTAGATTATCAAAAACATAAAATATTAAAATAACTATGGTTTTGATTTATTTTTTTATATATAAAAATCAGTTACAATATCTCTTGTATTTCTTTTTTTATTATTATTTAGTTTGAAAAAAATCACTTGAGTTTTCAACAAATGATTACGTTTTCTAGTTTTTGTTATCATTTTATTTTTTAAGAAGAAAAGAGGGCAAACTAACTCACAAAACATGCTAGGCTGAATCTGATATAATATTAAACCCATTAGAGACCTTAGACGAAGCATATAAACATTTGCATATATGCTAATTATCAAGTGAGATCGATCTAAGTACGTACTTGTCTATAAAATTATGTATGCCTGATGAGTATTGATTGCAACCTTAACTAGCTAGTTTCCATCCAAATGGATTAAGCAAGTTGGATCTTCAACTATGAAAAGCTTGTCCTTGTCTCTAATCACTTCAATGGAGTCAACCTCTGAACCTTCTTCATCTGTCACCATGGCATTTCTTGCATCGAATCCAAACTTTTCACCTGTTGGAGGAAGAACACGATTTTAAATACTCTCAAGAGGAAGAGGTTAGCAAAAGGGACTTGATCTGGGGGTGTGTAGAGTAGATCAATATACCTGCAATGCTCTTTAGCTCCTCTAGGGAATTTGGCAACTTGATCAATCTCCCAGCTTCCAAACAGCAAGTTTGTCTCCTCACCATGGGATGTCCTCTGTATATGCTCACCCTAATACAATCCGATGATGATCCTTTGGATTTACCAGTACATGAGGTGCATTCTTGTTCCCCTTCACACCTCTTTAAAAGCACTTCATTAGCTGTCAAGACATCAGGCACCGTAATTCGGTGTCCGATCTCTCTCTTTTGAAGCATTTCGTTGAGGCTCGTGGAAGAGAACTCATGAGTGTTTGCTTCAGCAACTTCCGCACCGCTCATTACTAGCAAGTTTACCATGTCCCCATGATTCTCTGCCATGGCTACTTGGAGTGCTGTTTTTCCATGGCGATCCTTTGAATCAACATTCAACCCTTGTTTCAGTAGTTCCTTCATCACCATCAGATCGTTTTGTTTTGCAGCGGTGCATAAGAGATCACCCGCGGCGTGAGGGTCAGAAACGGAAGCATTTTGAAAGAGAATCCTAAATATGGAATGATGCTTCGATGATATGGCTTCCCACAAAGCAGTATTACCATTAACATCTGTCATTGATCACGGTGTTATGTTATCTACGTTGAATCTACGAAGATCAAGCGATTTCTAAGAAGCTATGAAATTGTGCACTTACCTCTCAGGTGTATATCGCATCCATGCCTAAGGAGCACCACCACACACTCTTCATGTCCTTTTGATGCTGCTATGTGCTGTTGCACCACAAAACATGGAGCAGAGAAATTAGCAAAAACCATGCATGTGTTGCATCTTCTACCCTTCTTTTCTAAATTAGATGATCGTTCACTTTCTTTCGAGAGTCGACGACGAATTAGTAGGTGGGAATCAGTAGGCCATCATCTATTTCCTTTGACAAGTGCAATGTTGACGAATGAAATGGAGATGATTCTCAGATAATGATAATAAACAAGATCCAGCAGGCCAATGGACAGGGCCAGGAATGTCATTTCTTCTTGAAGAAAGATCCAGTTAATGCTTAAGAAAATGTTTGGAAATTCCCATGCATGTTCTTATTATATAATAATGACATTTGAGTTCAACAAGCACGTAGATTCTGATAAAAAAACAATGAAGACATGGAAAATTTCTAGGCTAAGTAGGAGCATACCAATGGGGTTCTTCCTTTGGAGTCTCCAACATCAGGATCCAATTTTGCCCTGAGAAGTTCTTCAAGAAAAGCAGCATTGCCTGTGCTTGCTGTAGCTAGCAAGTTGAAAGCCATGTTTGGATCATCCTCTTCTTCTCCATTCTCAACAGTTAAATCTCCAATCTTCAAACCCTTAAGCCTCTTGTAATGCTGCGGTGTAAAATATTATTTAAGCATCAAGTCCCAAGCCCGTCGTGTGATATCATAAGCAGAGATATAAATATGGTATAAAAGGTCCGGAAAAAGATAGACGAAGCATCAAGCCTTTCAAAGAATGAACATCAGAGTAGAGGATCGATTAACTCCGAATCCATGACAAACAAACCTGAAGAAAGTTCTTTATAATAGCTACGTAATCGTCTTGATTGGTCTGCATTGCTTCTAAAAGAGCTGTGGTTTTGATCCTCAGGAGCTGTGAGAGTGTTTTCGTTCGAAATATATGGCTCTGAGGTCTGCAACAAAGAGCACCCAGTTCTCCAAACATGTCCCCAGAGCGCAAAGTCCCCACAGCTCGTTCCTTCTCTAGATGGGATTCGATGATCTCAACCTCTCCTGATACAATTATGTAAACATCATCTGGAGCTTCATTTTGCATGACTACATCTTCTCTCGGTGGGATGTACTCAGCTTTGATCTTCGCAACCTAGTTATTTTAGTTACATTGTTTGGAATTTTAGATCTCTTATCCTGTCCTGATCTCAAAAAACCCACCAATCTAAATATTTATATGACGAAAGTACTACATTAATCTCGTTAGGCACATAAGATCACATGCAGCTCTGATTAGGAAAACAAGAAATGCCATCAAGGGGTCACAGAATTAAAGATCTAGATGCTATTGTCAAACAAGAAATGCATAGTTATAAACCTGTGACCCGTCGGGTAACCTGGCCTGAGCTGAGTTTGCTTGACTCATTTAGAAAGTTGACTCAATCAAATTCAAGTTATATAAGTAAATCAACTCCTGACATGATTGACTGGGATAAACCCAAGCGAAACTTGATAAAGTTAACTCCAAGAGTTTTTTTTATAAATAACGTTGTTTCTATTTGTTTTCTAAATAAAAATGATGTTGTTTTTAGATAGATTCGAGTTGACCCAATAGTGATCCATGGATTGACATAGCTGGCCTGCAATCCAGCCCTATTCAGAGACAAGATCTGATAACGATGAAGTAATGCAGGCATGGCACTAAATCATCTAGTGCTACATATTACATTGGAAAAAAAAAAGATTACAGTTCCTTACCAGCTGCAAGAGTGTTTCCCTTGAGATACCATCGAAAAGATAGACCTTCTTCACTGTAGGCAGAAACAGATGTTGGCAAATGCTTTTGCAGATGGATTTTGGTAGCTGTTCAATCAATTGATGCTGGTTCAAGTTCTCAGCCTTGAATCTCAAGCACATATATGCCAATATCTGATCCTTTAATCTTGGAGGCAAACGGTTTCTGCTCACAAAATTTGATGCTGCTTCAATGCTGTTCCTCTGCAACAACACGTAGAAATCAAGATTAAGAACATCACAACAGCAAAATCTGCATTATGTATTGATATTTCTCTTGAAATCTTTTTCCAGAGGTGGTGAAAAATCTAATTTTTTGGTCGAGGGACTAACTTGATTTTAGCTGCAAAATTTACTAGTAACATGACATTTCTAGAGAACAAATTGAAGAGTAGAAAAACTAGGAATAAGCTGTGAACATGAACACTTCTTACAAATTCCATGGTCCGTCGAGTTCCTTCAACAACTAGATTTGTCATGTTACCGATCAAATAAGCAGTTAGACCAAGGTTGAAGAGCATGTAGAAGATGATGAAAATCATTTCCATGGAGTTTTGAGCATGGAGATCACCATAACCAACTGTAGTCATGGTGGTGATTGACCAGTACATGGCTGAAATATATCTGATCCAAAGGCTTGTCTCTCTGAAATTTGGTATCACAGCACCTATCCATGTCTTCCCTTTTTGCGGGTATTTGTCAGCTAGCAAGTAGTAGAGGCAACCAGCACAGTGCACAAGAAATAGTGTCACCTAAACCAAAAAAAAACATAACATATTTTATATTATTTCATACATGGAATATTATGGTAATATAGTTATCAAATTCGGTTCGATAATCGACCCGATTCAAGATCCAGAACACGTAACACTTACACACAGTAACCTAGCACATCGGACCCAAAAGTAGCTAAATCTGATATCCTTCTCAAGCCTGCAACATCCCCCAATTCAAAAGGTTAGATTCGAAGATAATTTACATGGATTTTCTTCAATATATAGTTAAAAAGGAAGAGTCCTATACTATATATACCTAGTGAAGAGTTGCTTAACTCTTCGAAGTCTCCAGAATCTGAGCAAGCCCAGGAGGGAATAAGAGAGCCCTACTTTTTCATTGCCTGTGAACAAGTAGGCCAGTAGTTCGAAGGGGACAGTGGATGCCACATCCATCAAAAACCATGTTGAGAGGTACCTATCACACACGCAATAGCAGCACCACCACCACTGGCTTTAGCATCACATCTATTCCATAATTCAACCACTTATAAAACAAAATTAAATTCAGAAAAAGAAAGGTGGAAAATTCTGGCCAACATTCTTTGGGCGTAAAAGTTTTTAAGCCAAACATGATATCAATAGGACAAGTTTCGGGTCAAGTGGATTGATGTAGATTTATTTGGATTAACCTATTTTTTTTATTTTATAAAAAAATAAAGATTATATCACAATGAAAAAAGAATTTTAAAAAAAGAAACAAATAATTATAAGTTTGAGTTTTACAACTATATATCAAACATTTTAATAAATTAAAAAAAAAAATTAAACATGAAATAGTATTGTAGCTATGCAAATTTTAACAACTTAAGCCTTGCATGATTCTTATTGATATCAAAGTGAATGTCAATTGCAACCCTCTTTTATATATATATATATATATATATATATATATATATATATAATTAAAAAATCAAGAAAATCAAGAAAAAGAAGAAAGAAAAAACAAAAAAGTAGGGACGCTTTCACGAGTCATTCCAGGGGTCTCCTAAAAAAGCTAAAGAGGTGTTGGCGATAGTGCAAAAGCATGGAAGAGTCTGCCATTATTGACCCATCTCTCCATTTGATTCATTTCCCATATGCCAAAACAGAGACACCAAGACATCAATATCTCACTCGGCTTGATTATATGGATTAATTCGATGATTTACTGAGTTAAATCAGATTTTAAATTGAATTAGATGGATTGATTTGATAATTAACTCGACTTGACTCCTTTGTTTTTTAAAGTAATAATGTTTAATTATTATTATTATTATTATTATTGACTCGAGTAAACCTTTTCAACTTTGGCTACTAACTTGGATCAGTCAAAGTGTTAAACGTAACGTTTTTGTAGTTTTGCCTTTGATGCATGCAGTATAATTCCTTCTTTAGGGTTCAAAATAGGGAGGGTTAATCGGGCATGCAGCGGGGTAATTAAGGATTAATTACCTCCGAGCAATCTTTCTTCTGTCACGAACAAGTAGTTGTGTTCTTGAGTCGATGTATGCAACGAAGAATGTTAGAACGATGTCCACAGCAAAAAAGAGGTCGACAACGTTGTCGGCGATGTACAGTGCTCTATACGGCGAGGAGTTCAGAAATGCAACTTCAAAAGGGTATACCCACAGAGAATAAGCTACCAAAACCGCCATAATTGTCCCCCAGCACCTGCAAACACACGATTTCTTGAGATTAATCAAGATTTTCTGCTTTTAGGCAGCCCTAACAAGGCTGGAGGAGTGATCAAGGGATCAGAATCTAGAAAAAAAAAAGATGATTAAAACATAAAACCAGATTGAATTAACAGAATTTCTCGAGAAAAGTTTCGATACCTCGTCAAAAATCTTAAATAGTTAAATAATATTATAAAATATATAATTTATATTATTCACCACCACCGCCACCACCATATAATAATAAGTCTTTTATATCACAAGAAGCATATATTATAAAATAAAGCAAATGACATCATGATTCAATCCCAAACTAATTGGAGTTAGCGAAATGATTATTTTTAATATCAATCGAGAGATGTTTTTCTAGTCCTGTCACATTGGCTGAGGTCTCCATATCCCCTGGTTTTTTTTTTCTGACACCACCATACCTTATCATTTCATCTCTGTATATAGTATGATCATCATGCAAGATTAAAATAATAAAAAAACTACAACATCATAGGAGATATATAAATATATAGTAATTTGTATAGTTACCTGTATCTTGAGTCCACAGGAGAGATTATCCACCCCCTGGACTCTATAGGATTCTGGTTAAAGCTGGAAACACCGAGAGGAGGAAGAATAATCTTTGACAAGCTTGAGAGAGAAAGAGGAGAGTCATCTTCTTCTTGGTGTGGGTTTTCAGAATCATGTTCTTGGTAGTTCTTCCAGCTCCTCCTCATGCTAGAGGTCAGGTGAAGATTGTATGGAGTGAACTTCGTTTCCTCCATTCTCTATCCACAAATGAAGCCCTCTCTAACTTATAAATGTAAAGAGATGGTGTCAAGGTAGAAGAGAATAGAGAGGCTATTAATTAGAGAAGCATTGTTGGCTTGAAGACAAGGTAGGGCAAAGGTAGGCCGAAAAGGAGATGAGAGTTGCCTCATTGTTAGTGTACAATGGTATTTAATTGTCATATGTATGGTATTGTTTAGAAATACTCGGCGGTGTCTGGAAACGCGGTTTAAATTTAATTTTTTTATATATTTAGATTTTTAATACATTGAAGTTCAAAGTATTTTTAAAAAAAAAAAATACTATTTTAATATATTTTAAAAATAAAATATTTATTTTAAACTATAATCACTCAAATACTTAAACAACTAAAAAAACGTGAGGTGTGTAGGATGGCAATTAGACCTAATGGAATCACCTGCATCGATTGATTGATTGATTATGGCCTTTCCCTGCAATTTGAGATAAGATCATGGCTAGATATTGTGGAAAATACATGGCCTCGGGTGTGGGCAAGGATGATTATGGCCTTTCCCTGCAATTTAATTCCACTAATAAAATAACTCGATCATGCACGCCAACATCAATTTGTCTGGTAATTTGCAAGTGACGTGGAATTAATGCAAATATGTGTGTCCAAAAAAGATATGGCCCATCTTCTGCTGCTCATCTGTGGCCACAAAGACTTTCCATTGACGTCCGTCCAGCATTCATAATTATTTTAATTATTGGAATTGGAATTTCTTGTGGTTATTTACTAGTTTTAGCCTACGTATAATATACAGGAAAATTAAACCCTCTAAATTAATCTGAGTCACTATTTTGATCTAATCCTTTTATTTTATTGAGGGGATGAAATTAAAAACATAAAAAAACAATATTATTTAAATAAATTTATTGATTTCAAACTCTAAAAAACCCTAAATAATTTATATATTTTTCATAATTAATACTTTTTATTACATGGAAAACTTTATTTTTTAAATTAATATGGATGTTCGTGTTAAATTGCGCATACACCGATTAATTTTACGGATCCTGAAATTAAAATTATATAAACCTTAAGTGATTTTAAGATTTATAGTATTTAAATTGATAATTTTTAAAAAACAATTAAAAATTATGATCAGTTGAATGTTGTGGTTATAATGAATGCGCATCCAAACCATTACTTTTGGAAGTATTTATCTTGCTTTATCGAATATATGGTTTAATTCTAGAATTATTTTCTTAATGTATTTTTTTTAAAAAAAAAACACTAATTAATTTGTTAATTATCATACAAAGCCGTGTGAATGACGTGTGGAAACCAGTCAAGGAACAAACTCCTTTCACCAACCCAGCAAGGACACATAGTAATGGCCCACTTCATCGTCCTCTTCATCTGGATTCTTCTTCTTCATCAATACGAATACCGGATTCCATTCCCCAATTATTCTTGCGGTCATGATTTTGTTTTTTTAAATAAATTATAAATGATATATTTTTATAAAAGAGTGTTTTTACAATATTTTTATAATACTATAATTTATGTTGATTAATTGAATATTTTTAAAACTATAATTAGAATAAAATATAATTTTAACCACACTGCTTTAATAATTTTTTTTGGAGGATCTGATTTGTGGGCTTCAGTTTTTTTTTTTTTCCTTCTTTATATAAAATAGAAATTAAAATGAAAAGGAAAAAGAAGAGAGAAACTCCCATTTCTTTAATTTCTGATCAGCAATGTTGAGAAAATTATTATTAAATGAAAGATTTTTCTGTCGAGATTTCATTAATGTTAAATTTAGACCGAAACATGGATGGATTTTAGATGTTCGAAGGCTTGAATAATTGTTTGATGATTTGCTAGCCATTGAGGGGAGCCAAAAGTTATGTTCCGGTCCTTAGAGTTTCAATATAGCTTAACTCAGTAGTTTTAGTTTCACTAATTTCATTTCAGTCCCTTTCAAAAAATTTAAAAAAACATTTCCCACGTCACATAATCAAAATAAAACCAAGAAAATTGTAATTTGAAATATCAAGGAGTAAAAATAAATCTTATGACCTGTCTGTAACAGTAATAAATCCATGTGAAAATTACCACTATATTCAGGCTAAACTTGCACGTGTCGTCAAGTTTTGAGAGATTGCAGTTTGTATCGAATTTCAAATCAACTACCGTATAAAAATAAAACAAAAATTATTCATGATATCTTATATAATATCATATAGTTTAGTTAATTTTACACTTAATTGTCTTGTTTTAGGAAATTATGATACAAACAATAATATCATTAAAAAATGAAATCCATGTTTTTTTCATTAAAAAATAAACTATAATATCACGAGTGAATCTACAATTAATTCAACAAGTGAAAACAAGAATGTATGGAAACAATAGTAAGAGTTTATGGTAAGAGCTTAAGATCAAGAGGTTTGTTTTTCTTGTAGTCTCAATTCAAGTCTTGTAGTTGTTAATATGATGATCACTGAAGGTTTACATAGTCGTTAACTTCAGGGTCCATGAGATTAGTTGAGATATGCACAAATTAGTCCGGATATTCAAGTTAATAATAATAAAAAAAACAAAAAAAATATATGGGAACAACAACATGATATCCACACCAGCAAAGTCATTGGAGGAGGTTCCTAGAAATGAACACATAAATAGTGGTTTTGAAACTCGTTTGAAATGATTGTTTTTAAAATTTTTATTTTTTTAGAATTAATTTATTTTTATATTATTGGGTTGTTTTGATTTATTAATGTTAAAAATAAAAAAATATATATTATTTTAATATATTTTTAAATGAATAACACTTTGAAAAACAACTACTGCTACACTTCCAAGTACTCTCGTAATTTATACGACCGACTAGCAAAGTTTGTAATTATTTCATAAGAAAATATATAACAATTTTTCTCCAAACGTTTTTTGCAAAAGAAACGATGCTTACATTTGAATTTAAGATTCTAAATGGGAAATTGAGCACGAATTAAAAACCAGATGGAGATTTCAGTTGGGGTAATTTCTATAAGTTCTTCAAAGAAAGAAAAACGCTTCTAAAATAGTCAAAATTGTTCATCAACAAACTTTGAACTATTACCATTCAACTGTTATTGTCTTGATATTGAACTGTTATTGTCCGATATCTACTCATATTTTTAATTCTATCTAAAGTTATAAAATTTTATTTTAAGCGAGATTGTTCTCGTTGGAAAGCTAAGACACGAGACTACAAGTTTTCTGAAGGAAGAAGAACCTAGTTTTACCTCTAAGACAGTAAAAATTGCTCATCGATAAACATTAAAATGTTACTGTTTAACTGTTACTGTCTTGATATTGAACTGTTAATGTACAATCTCTCTTCAAATTTTTAATTATATCTAGAGTTATAGAACTCCATTTCAAAACATATTGGTCTCGTTTAAAAGATAGAAAACGAGACTACAATTTCTCTGAAGTAAGAAAAACTCAATTCTGCCTCTAAAACAATCAAAATTGGTCATCAACAAACATTAAATTATTACTATATTCATAATTATTCTTTGAAATTAATGCGGTTTTCCCCTTTCCCCTATTTCTTCAATAAAAATTAAAATGCACCCACCGACAATCTCTTAGTCATGGATACTATAGAATTTGCATTATTTTGAGGACAACTCTAATTATTATTGGCATCTCAGTTCTGACTTTGATAAATCAAATATTTTTTTCCAGATTTCTTGGCGTTTTATTTATGTTAGAATATATTTTTTGCAAGGTCATAACTATATTTCAAACTCGCCAAATTCGCATTATTGATTATTGCATATATATACACACACATACTCTAGAAGATGAACTCACCTTCTTTTTTTTTTTTGTGGTTATCTCCCATTGTTTTTGTTTATGCGTGATATTATTTTAATAGTTAATTTTTAAAGTATTTTTAATTTAAATATTAAAATATTAAAATATTTTTTAAATTTAATATTCACACATCAAAATGATATAAAAACATAAAAAATAATTTAAAATAAAATAAGAATTACTTTTTAAAAAGTACTTTTAAAAAACATAAACAAATCAAATATTATAAAATGCATGTATGATTGGCATACTTTTTCCACTGAATCATCAGCCTGAGGCACATTGTTTTTCTTTTTTCTTGCTTTGATAGGTGGGACTATTCCCGTATGTTATTTGATGGAATATCTCTGTCGGCCACCCAGAAATTTCTGTCCTAGGAACCATTGTTTTCACTGTGTGCTTTAGCTTTATAATAGAATTTTAAGTTAATTTTTAATATTATACGTATATTTTTAGATACCATAATCTTCTCAATTGAGAAACTGAAGGATATTGACATAATCAAATAAATAAATAAAATATAAACTAATTAATTAAAACCAAGTTGTTGAAATTAATTAAATAATAAGGCAAAAATCTAATTTTTCTAGTAAAAGTAAAAAACAAATATGCATGTGCAAATTGTTTTCTTTATATGTTTTTTAATTTTATTTTAGAGGCAAGCTATTTTTATTTTTTTTAATAAATGAATCATGAAAATATAATTTAATTATAAAAAATATAAAAGAGAAAATCTAAATACAAATTATAATAATTCTTGAAGCAATATGAAATTAAAAAAATAACAATTTTAATTACTATTTAACAATTTAAAGATATTAATTAAAATTTGAATAAAAAATTAATGAAAAGTAAATAAATATATATATATATATTTAAATTTAAATAAAAAATATAATAATAAAAACAAATCAAGCCCACACGCTTAGTCATGCATGAGAAAGCCCAGTGTGCATGGCTGTTTTATTTTTAAAAAAAAGTTTTTGAATGTCCACTCTTAAAAATAAAATATAGATCACAGGTCATCATCCATTAGATAATTTTATATTTTATATAAAATATGAAAATAAATAATTTAAATATAAATAGCTATAATTTATGAAAATAATCAAGAAGCTTAATTGCTATTTTAAAAAAACTAAAATAAATAATTTTAAAAATAAGAGAATGGATATTAGTTGAAATTTAAATAAAATAATTAATGAAAACTAAAAATACATAAAGAGAGAAGAGAGAGGGAATTAATTAAAATAATAAAAAATAAAAACAAGAAGAGGCAAGTCTAGGTCTCGTAGGCCAGATCCGTGCACATAATTTAGACAAACATTCTCCAGTCACTTTCTCTATGTCTCTTAATATCTAGGGACTCAAATGTTAAAAAATAAAATTTTGAATCAAAGTGTAAAATTTAAAACAAGCAGGGACTACACATTAGATAATTGAAACTCCCAAGACCAAATTGAAGTTTTTCATGCCAACATTCAAATGAGGTCTATTTTGTTTTGATGTTAAAAGCACTGTGCATGCATGATACTGAAGCTGCCATCAAAATTCTTGTTTTAAATTAAAGCTGAAATATCAAAGTAAAGCGCTTATTCTAGGCCAACATGATTCATGGCGAAGAAAATCCAGTGCTTGCTGCCATCAAAATTCCTGGATTAGCTATGAAACCATTTCCCACATCAAAACGGGTAAAACCTAAAGAAAAGAAAACAACTCCGGCACTTACTCTTACTTTGCGTTGAGATTATAGAACCAGGTGCAGATGGTAATGTGCTTATTCAGTTTGGGAGAAGAATAAGTAGTACATCCCTAACATGGTGCCTGTAGTTGTTTACTAGAGCTTGGGTCTCATTAGGGCATCAAGCAGACAAAACACGCTGCCACAGTTTTTGTCAAGACTTCCATGTATAAAGCAACTGCCCCAGCTATAGCTAAGTCCTCCAAAAAGTGATCACATGAACTGGATTCAAATTGCAAGAATGATGTTCATAATTCAGACTTAGATTCGGCATCTTCCTCCAGTGAATTATCAGTTTGATAGTCCTGTGATTGGTTGGGGGACTCAAGTTCTTGAGGATTTACTTCATCACCTAAGATTTTTGCCTGTGATTGGTTGGGGGACACAAGTTCTTGAGGATTTACTTCATCCCCTAAGATTTTCGCAGTGAATTGTCTCGCCTCAGAGTCAAGATTAACCCATTCCGAAACTATTCTTTTTGCACCCTGAAAAAAAACGAGAAATGAATAGATTCTTGAAAACATAGAAAGTGTTGTGAGCAAATGAATGATGAAACGTGGTGTTGGTTATAGAAACAAGCCATATTTGTAGAATCATGGCTCCAAAGGAAGAATCACCTGAAGCTTGGGTTCCTTTGTCATGGGATTGTTGCAAAGATCAATAGTTTTTGCTCTGGATTTCGTAGCATTACCACACCATGATTCGCACCACAACCATTCTTGAGGCAGTGAAAAGATGGGTACTGTATGTTGAGCATAGTTCGGGAGATCCTGAACAAGGAAAAGGAAGCAACCTTTTAACACGATCCAGTACGTGAAAGAATATCACAGACACACAAATAAAACAGTACCCAACAGGATCCAATAGTGTGCGAGGATATCCATTCCAATTGCAAACTCTCATATAATTATGTATACAGCTGAGCCAAACCTTATTATAACACATAAACTGCCTGTTGTACTACACAGGCAATAAGCAACACATAAACCTGGAAGACTGTCTCTGGTAGTCAATGGTGGATAATTGAATGCTCTTGGTGATAATACAAAAACTTTTTCAAGCAGTCAACAACAATCATTAGAGTTCCAAGTATTTAATGAAGATTATAGATAATGTACCAAGTGACAATACATACAGGCAAAATTTAATAAAGCAAATTTGATGATGATTCCTCCACTAAATGGCAAGATAAGTTTCCTCCTTGGAAAGTGAAACCCAGTAAATGGACCCTTGTCCAGAAATAACAGCCTACTAATGAATTATAGCAAAAACTGTCCATGCATGATTGCAGCCAGCTAGCTGCATCTCCAGCTACCTCCCACGCAGCATTGCTGCCAGCAAGCAGTCAATTTTCTAAACTTGATTAGAATATATAAAATTGAGCAGCACTCCATCACCTGAAGGTGGGGCATGAACCAATTGCATGAAGTTCTATAGCCATTAGACCCACAAATCTCATGGCTAAAAACCTTCATATGACATATTCATGTACCATATTTTAGGACACCATGAGTACATTGTTTGTGTATTCACGAATTCTCTTTTTCCTTTTTTTTCTAGTTTTATGTAGAGCAGGCTCATGCAAATGTAATGCAGGAGCAATGAAAGAACTCCAAAAAAACAATTGTTTCAGAAAAATTACATTTATTTTACTAGAGATATGATTTTATCTTATTTACAAGTTAGGTAATTGGATTTACTGTGACATTAATTAATTAGAAAGTTTACTATTTTAGGAGTTTATTCTATTTCCTACTTCGTTTTGGTCTATTTTTCTTAGATGCGTGTAACTCGTACCTAGGAAAATGAAGATGATGTCATGAATTGCAAAAAATGTTATGGTGAATAACTTTAAAATGATGAATTTGCCAGAAAATCTTCTCTCCATTCTTGTCCTCTCTTGCTCCAGGTGATCTCTTATCACTCTCCCACTCAAAGCAAAATAAAGATAATTTGTGTGTGTGAAGTTCGAATTTGTTTACTCTTAACATTTTCTCTTCGTATCCAAACAACTAAGCCAAACGAAATCATTCAAATTCAGAGAGAACATTGACACTGGAAATTCTACACACAACAACAATTTTGACAGATCACTGAAATAGTATGGTATACGAACTAAGAAGTGAGCACATCAAACACAGTGATTATAAGAAAAATCAGGTTGACTAGTTACCTGATCCAAATTTGCAAGACTATTTGGATCCTTGCTCAGTGTTTCATAGAAAACCCTTAGATTATCTCCTGCAGCTGTCTCTCGAAATTTAACCAGATCAACAACGTACAAAGCACTGGATAAGGTAGAGCACATGTCAAGCTCATGGCTGGGTTTAAGAACTGAACCAACTCTGAAGAATAAATTAACAAAAAAGATTGCTTACCTGATATGATATGGTCTTCCCCGCAAATGTTCTTTCCAGAATCCCTGTACCACACAAAAGAATGGGAAAAGATAAGGAAACAGTGATTAGATGGCAAGTTGCCTAGGCCTTCCATGGCACAAAATGAATTTATGGCAAACTATCTTTAAAAGGGGGGGAGACTAATCAGTGAAGTATACTTGTCTCCAAAATCGATATCCATCCATATCCCTGTTGTTATCACAGAATGGTGTATATGCAAGAGGTCTTCCTTTTATATCCATGTCATACAGTTCTCCCATGTCTGCTCGCACAACCTGATCAGCATCAACAAATATAACCTGCATATGGAAACATTGATGCGTTTTTAAGCAAAAAATTAGTAAATACAGAGTCAATAGCAAGAAAAATACAACCAAGTTTTGACAAAAAAGAAAGAAAGAAAGAAAAACTGCTATACCCTCTCCAAAGAAAGTGGAAAGATAACATCAAGGAACAAAATCTTATATGCCCAAATAATTCGCTGCTTTTCTGTCTGCTTATGCAACCATGATGGCCATTTATAAGTGACCAGTTCGTACTCAAAACCATATTCTTGTGCCATATGTGGAATCACATCCTGCGCGATTCATTAAGAACCAGAGAATGCACACAAGTCAGACAACAAAATTAGAAAACAATATGTGAGTGACAACTATAGATGAAATAAATACAACCTTGAATTGCGGAGAGAGATAGTTCTTTATAAACCAAAATTTCACGGGACGCTGGGTGTTCTTCCAGACACTTAGAATCATGATTTTAAGGAAACGTTCATATCTGCCACACCCAAAACACATAATGAAATCATTATGATATTACATTAACCATGCATGATGAGGTGTACAAGCAGATGAGTGTGATAGTGAGACCCAGAGTGAATAGGTACAATAAATGGGCTGCTGCAGCTCACACTTTTTTTGCTAATACAAGGTTCCTCGGTTGCATTGAGCAAACAGCAAGTGTTTATCTATGAAGCGCACAAATTAAAGTTCCTCAGTTCCACATACACGTTCTCATTCAAAACTTTCAGCACATGGTTGTTTGAGCTTTGCTGTTTGCATTGAACAAACAGCAAAGTGTGTGTGTGTGGGTGGGTGGGTTTATTTATGAAGCGCACAAATAAAAGTTCCTCAGTTCCACATAAAACTTCTCATTCAAAACTTTCAGCACATGGCTGTTTGAGCTTGTTGCTTACATTGTGATCACAGAACAGAAAACAATCTCAGAAAAGATTCATAGGGGTTAATTTTATTAAATCCAGAACAGTTAATCCTCTAAAATTTCACTTAGCTCACTTTGGTTTTTCAAATTTCTAGAAATAAAAAGGATAAAAGTACATAATGCAGAATACATTAAGGTTCTGTTTGGATACCAGGCAGGATTGAGAATCAAGGATTCATAATCTGTTCATTTAGCAAAATTAGAAGGGAAATTGGAATTGAAATGGCTAAAGCAATTTCTTCTCCCATTTTTCTACTTTTATGACTTCTCTTGCTTAATGTTTTCATGGTCACAAATCCCATTCTTTTGATGACTTTCCCAAGAATCCTGTATCTTCTGGTTCTTATCATTTGTTGTGCAAATCCCATTCAACAATTTCTAGCTCTTTGTGGTTGTTGATACCTTCTTCTTAGTTCCTTCCTCAGGCCCCCTTCTGAGGGGGTCTGAGCCAGTCTGTTCCTTCATCCAGAGGGTTTAATAAACAAGGAGGACCAAATGGGTTTTCTAAAAATAGAAAAGGAAAAGAAAAAAGAAACTGAATATTTGATTTTCAAATTATTCTCTTGATTTGGTCTTGTTCAAATCTGTATTCTTGTTCGAATTTGATCTATCACTCTTTCTTCCCAATCTCTCTCTCTCTGTCTTTTTTTTTTCTTTGAAATTTCTGAATTTGTACTTAGAATCATCAAGAAGGATTTCCTAAGGGCGATAAAATCATTAGAGCTCATTCCCCATTCCTCCATATCCCAAAACACAAAAAAGGTGATGAATGAGTTATTCCCATTCCAATAATTATAATCTCATTCCTGCATTTTGATGTTGGTAACCAAAAAGCACTAACATCACATCAGACAGCAGAAGACAACAAATAGAATAGAAAACAATCACAAATACGGAGAGAATAAGAAAAGACTTACAGATGCCCAGAAGCAATAGAGAAGATATTAATAGTTTTTCCATGCCGTCCACGCTTCTCATGCTCCTAAAGGAATAATTTTTAACCAATCACCATCTAAAAGAATAATGAAAGCATATGTGCACCACTGAATTTGTTTTCCAGTGCTGGTAGATGTAATAGTCAGTTTTCCATTAAACAAAACAACTCGAGCTAGTTCTCATAGCCAAAGATAAAATTTTATCAGCACACTAAAACATCAGAAAATGGCTTGAGAAAATGATTGACAAAGAAGAGAACTTGGATTTTCATGTCAGCAACCATTCTGATACCCTCTGGACTGTAAAACAAAATTATCCAGTCTTCAAACAAAATTAGCTAATATTCCATCTGGACTGTAAAAACAGTCCACTATTTGATTTTTTCCCATCCCTAAATGTCAGTCCGTACTATAAAGTTGATGAATGGTTGTTTACTGCCCCATTGTATGATGCATCAACAATCTAAATATATCATCGAATCAAAAGGTGCAACTTTAATATTAGGGGCAAATTTGACATTGTGCACCACTTGACTACATTTTGAATAATTGCTGAACGCAATGTGCAAAACTCAAAATAAACTATTATTAGGACCAGAGGTAGTATAAAATCCAGAAAGAAATGACAGGGAACCATAAAGATGCCCCTACTTGGTTGGAAAAACAATTCATTAAGAACCAAACAGAAAGTAGCAAAGAATAGCAGGGAAACAAAATCAGCGCACTATGAATCCACAAACGCTATAGAGAGGACTTTAAGTATAAAATCAGAGAGCCAGTGCAATCCACCAAAGCACTATGAAAATCTTAATAATTTAAGTATAACAGCAGAAACAAATAAGTGAACAAAAATTAACTCACCATTAAAGCACTCTCATTCTTCTTGGAAAGCCCGCCGGCGCCAATAAAGCCAGAAGCCCATTTAAACAAATTGGAGTTCCAGCTATCATGAGTTCCCTGTAAAAATTTCCCCAAAACCATTCTAAGGTTGCAAGACTTAACCAAATTATCCAGCTGTGGTTGTCCTTGAAATTAGTAATAATTATAAGCCAATATAACAAGAACTGACCTTCCTTTGTGAATTGTTATCATCATCACTTGAAATGAGCAGTTTCTCATGCTCCATGCCCTTTTTCTTCACCACTTCTAGATGAACTACCTTGCCTCGCAAATCATTAATAGTGATAAGTTTCGACAGATGCTTTTCCTGACTTCCATCACCACCTTCCCTAAAAGCATAAAGCTCAGAGCTTCGACCTGGAGCAAGTTGAAGATACCACACCCCAGGAGAGACTTTCATTTGCCAATAACCCAAATTGGCCATCACAAGTGTATCAACCAAGTGAGGATTACTCTTAGTTCCAAGAATTAGCTGAAGTCCTCGGGGGGGTTCATGATCTTTCTCTGAACAATGACCTAAATAAAACAGTGCACAAATAAGTATGAAAGAATTGGTAGTCATACGATGAAATACAGGGAAACACCAAATTATAATAAGAAATTACTCAAAAGAAACAGAATCTAACCAGTAAGAACAAGTGCTTCAAGTTCAAAAACTGCTTGCAATGTTCTAGTGTCACCCAGGTTCTCAAGCAAAATATTATCCAAATCATGGCTGAAACATTTAAAACATTCGGCAGCGACAAGAATAATAATAATAATAAGCCACTGAGACAGTAAGATTATGTTCTGCAAAACTAAAATTAATCTCCTAAGCTTTAGAAGAATATATACAATAAAGATGGCGACAGTATAAAGATGATTTAAAATGTATTTGACTAGGAAAGGGACATACACAGCAATAACAGGCTCAACAAGCCAGGGCTCAGGAACATCAAGGTTCATGGTAAGAGTCTTCGATAATGGCATATTTGCAAAAAATGCTTTAGGACCATTTACTGTTAAATCAGTGCTGCTGAAATCATCCTGAAAAGTCATAGCACAACTAAGATACAACGCAATGGAACCTGAAATTACTATTCATAATCAAACATATATACCATGGTTGGGACCACATATCTATAGTAATTCTTCAGCGGAAGATCAACAAGAGAACTCTGCAAGAAACCAAAAATGTTAGTTCCTCGACATGTAGAAAGAGACAACAAAATGTTGATAAAAAGCTCATAATGAAGAAGTTCAGCTAAAAAGCATATCCCATGTGAGGCAATGTCTCAGCTAGCAGTGCAGATGCAAGCTAAGGCACTAAGCACCTAAGAAAAATGTAAAGTACATAGAAGAAAACAGCATACATGCCTTACAAATCCATCATATGTTTAGGCAATTTTGCAATTCATGATACAGAATAAAAAAAAATGTGACAAAAAAATAATTAGAAGCAATCCAGGAACATGAATCCAAAAAGAAAACGAGAGAGAGAGAGAGAGAGAGAGGTCATTTGCTGGCATTGTTTCTGCCAGAACAAGGCCCAGCTAAGCATGATATGGAAAACAAGTCCTAATCTTTCACCAGAAAATAAAGACACAGAGGTCAATGCCTGTAAAGAAGTGGCTGCTCCCAGCCAGATGGCAATCCAAACAAACTTCTCAAGGTGACTGTTTATATGGCAGCATCTTTCTAATAAAAGAGTGTCAGAGACGCAAAAACCTTATTATATTGTTTGAGAAAATAAAACCTATTTGGCCTACTTGGATCAGGTTGTCATAGCATCTATAAAGCAGACACCGATGGATTGTGATCAAATCCTAGCTTCCAAGTTAGCAGCTACTAAATTTCAAAAGATTAAAAATATTCCGGGAATTAACTCAACTTGTCCTTTTTATTTTAGACTCAATCTCCAATTTGTCCCTAAATATAGGGTACATCAATCTATGCTCCATCAATTTATTAGAAATTCTATCCAAACTAACAGAAATGCACATACATGAAAAATTCAAAAGTCCAACCTGATTTACTAAAAGAAATTGAACAGAGAAAAAAAGGAGGAATTTTAACACCATGCAACAATTCATTATTTTTCAAATTAATTTTATAAATAAATCAGGTTAGGTTTGGGTTTCTCATATAAGGGTATTTCCATCAATTTGCATGAGGGCATCCACCGTAACGATAGGTTGAAAAATGACCTAGAATATAAGGACAAATTAGGAGCAATTTGACTTTGAGAACAGATTGGAGACTAGACTTAAAATATAAGGAGACTAGACTTAAACTATAAGGATAGATTAAGCTAATATCCCAAAATATTCAAATACTTTTCCACAAATCTCTAATCAGCCACATTAATCTTCATCTACCTTCAGATGTTAACATACCACCATTTAGAGCATGTCATGCTTCAGATGTTAACATACCAACATTTATGGCATGCCATACTATTCCTTTTCTTTTCAGGAATTATATCTCGTTGTCTACTCACAAACTGCATGCAAGATCATTCATGTGGACTTCCATAATGTGCTAGAGAGGATTATAAACGGTTATAATCAAAGCATGACTATAAAAGAGAATTATATTCGAATTCTACAGCCACCTTATAAATAATACATTCAACAAAAATAACTTCAATTTTGCAGAATGCAATGCATGTTGTGTGGAATAGAGTTGGATACATAATTCTATTTTGATACGTGAAATCCATCATGCATATAATTAAAAAAAAATACAGTGCTTTTTTATCCTGTAAATTCGTTCACTTCATGCAATTGCAGTAAATCACATATCGTCCAACAGGTCGCCAATCAGGCCAACTGAACCATTATTTGCATGGATTTGAATCTACATGTCAGAAAACTAGCAAAATAGCAAAACCTAAATGCCCCAATCCCAGTAATAGCAGTCTCTAATTGTTACTGCTAAATAAATAAACCACTAGGATTTTTTTTGAAATTTTTTTTATTATGAACTATTACTGGGTTTACATAGATACTCATGCAAACTTGCTCTTTCAATTACTTTTCCAAGTCGATTGCCTAGAAAAACTTGGTCTGTGCTTTTACGAGTGCAATAGAGGTTTAAAGAGATATATGATATTCTTAATTCTCAAGCTTCTACAGGTTTCCTTCAATTTCTTAGTTGAGCTATTGTGACGGGAGTTTAATTTTTGTCAAAATCATAAAACTTTTGGCTTTAATAGGATAAAAACAGAATCTAAACTATTCAACTATACTTTGTAGGTATAGAAATCAAAGCCCACGTTTTCAACATCCAAGTCATTGTTTCACCTTTGGCCCTTCCTACATATACAATAGAACTAATCAAAACCTCCAGAAGTTGATGCAACAAGTTTTTCTAAAAACAAAGCACACTCGTCAGTTTTCATTCACAACACCAAAACAGATCCATATGCATTGGTGCAGAGGACTGGTCAGACAAGGGGTACATAAAGTCAAACTCTAAAGTGGCAGTGAAAATTCTTCATTTCACTTAAATGAGATCAAAATTGCTAATTCGAAGGAAGGGAAAAGGCCATGTCAGGTTGATCAGTGCTTAAAGCAGCAAACCACCATATGGATCCATTGGCCTCCAAATTGTATCATCTTGGTTTAATGGCTTTCAGAAACCAGAAGATATGTTACAAAAAGGTATTCAAGTTATATGGTTGTAGTGGCCCAAGGCTTTCAAAACTGTAGGTTGCCAAACCAGTGTAACAAAATAAGAAATAAGAAAAGAAAAATGTACAATTTGGTAAATTTTAGCTCACCATAGGGTTTAGCACGATTCTCATGCTTGGTTGAACATATTTCCTTAGAACTCTAAGAAGTGAAGAAACCTTCTGACCAGCTGCGCTTAAAGGATCAACAACAGCATCAATATGAACACTGGAATTTTCATTATCTATAATAACAGCACTGCAAACAAGAAATGATTGTATTAGATTTCAAGAGCAATCAATTGTCGAGAAATCAAAAGATGACAATCTGTAGGAAATTACAGACTGATATATGAGAATAAACTATTACCATCATGGTGGTCTTCCATGAATCCATTACTTTCTTTTTTATTTTATCTTGAACATGCCTTTTGCATTTGAATAAGAAATCTCAGTAATTACTAATTTTGTCCATAAACTTGGGGATACAAGAAGCAGGTGATAATCATTGCAATGTTGCTGAGGCAACTCTACCAAATAGGATTATCAAAGGTAGGTTCACAGTGATGAAATGTCAGAATTAAACAAACATTTTGCAAACATACAATTACCAAATATGAGAACAATGTTGACTGAATTATTTATCAGAAGCAGAAGAAAAAAAAAACATGACAAAAAAAAAGTGTGAAATACTACAGTCTGAGAAAAGAGATGAGATAAAATTTGTGATCTAAATTAAGTGGGATGGTGGCGATGTACTAAGCAGAGCAATTTCTCTTTCATATTTGTCAGATTCATCAGATATTTGACAAACTTTGTAACTAATGTTGAATATCACCCAATTATATATACATGGGTCACCATATATTCACCATAACAGTCATTGTCATTGCTACACAGCTCAAACAGATTACAGCGGAAGTCTTCTCCCAAAAACAGGTGGGAAAAAAAACAATCTATGGGATGGAAAATAATTCTTACCTATGTTCAGCATTCAAAATCTCAAAGCGTGCACTTTCTGAACTTCTTTCCCGCATTGCCATTGCAGATGACACATACATTATAATATCGCTGACAAATTTGCTGCAAGTGGCATGAGTAAAATTAACATAAAATCCCCAATGGGAATGGATAGGATATGAAATGTTTTGAGAAGGAATATCATCTATTAAGCTTCAAAAATTAAAAACTAATTTTTGTTGAACAGAAACTACCAGCAATGGCATAATTGGAAGTACAGGTGAGAGCAAAAAACTTGCAGATAAAAAGATTCAAAACATCAGTCACCAACAGTGAATGCATACCAAAATTGCCAAAGAGCTTCAGCCTCAGATATTTACTATTTTCTTCAATTTTCACCTAAATTTACAGGATCTTTTGTAAGGAGAGTTAGCTTAGTGAGTTTACATCACATTGAGTAGGATCACACTTATCTAGACCTTATTAAGGGATGATCAACTTGTAGTCAATTGGTCAACCACAAAGCTTTCTACTGGTGGAAGCGACCTCCTTTCACTTTTCAATGAAACTTTATTCCAGTTCTATTACTACCTAATAAATCACTAGCTAAACCACTACATTCCTAACCCTCAAACAACAGCTGCATCACATTCTACCCTCATTCACTTGTGCATACTCCCTATACACTATCTGATATTCTCACCTACAATGATGTTGGAGCTCCTTAAGTGTTGTCTGCATTTCCTCCCCCAACACCCTGTATACAATTATCGATAATACATCTCCAAATACATTGATTAATTCCATTAAAAGAACCCTACATTATCACCTATTTTAAGATCCATAAACAAGGGGGTAAAGTGTATGAAATTAAACCAGTTGGCTAGTCAAGCTGAGAGCCTAGTCACTCCAACCTTCTGCAAATGTCAAGGCAGCAGAAACACTATCTGAAGAAACTAGAATGATATGTTCTTGGAAATGCTTTAACCCGGTGTGCTGGATCAATTGGATAAATAAGATAAAAAGGAAAAAAAAGGTGTGGAATTTCAAATCAAAGATGTGAATTCAGCTCAACAAAACATTGTGCCAAGAACGAACACAAATGAAAAGAAAATGAAGTGAGCAAGGAAAATAATTTCAAAAGCGTTCTAGGATACAGAACAAGGGTATGTAAACAATTATAGCAACTTTCTAAAATAGCCATGGGCCATGGCAATAACTTCAATATTCCATCTAACCATTCACTAACTTCATTTTAACAAGTTCCCCACCACATGCCCAACACCTCCACGCCCTAGCCATTAAAAAAAGTTTGTTCCCCTCTTGCTTTGTGATGAGCAAGGTATCATTAGAAAATATATATAAGAATCTCAGCTACAATTAGAATTCTCTAAAGGGAAAAATTCAGAGACGTGGTAGTTGGGTATGGAAGTGGGTGAAGATCCAGGAGCATATAACAACCAAACAAACCTTGTTAGCATGTCAGGGTCTACATCCTGCCACTGCACTTCTTCAATAATTTCCCCAATGTGCTTTACTCTTTGCTTGAACTCCATCGTCTCTAGAAGATGTAAATCATGACTCAAAAAGGTGCCTTCATCACCAGGAAACATCACCTATCAAATGTTGAAGAAAAGTTAAAAACATGAAACTGCACAACATTGACTGAAATAAAACAACAGAAAGAAAAAAAGAACACAGGATGAGAAATTAAACCCATTAAACAACTTTCTGGTTATGTTTGAGAGTCTAATTAACTCACCCTTCCATTGGTAATGACCGCATTCACTCCAGATTCAAGCCCAAGAAGCAGGTAAAAAAATTGTGACACCTGCATATCATTGGAAAAATTGATGATATTTTCTCTTGCTCATGGCAACAAATGCAAAATACCAACATTGGGCAAACTCAAACACAAAAAACTAAGAAATGTTAGGGAAAAAAAGATAGCAAGAATTAGTAGAAGCTAGGACTAAATTTATAAAAGATCATATCTAGCAAGACCAAAATCTTCATCTAAAAGATCTATCCATTTTAGACAAACAGAACATGAAAATTAAGACAATTTCATGCATGCAACAAATAACAGAAATATATATACCTTATTCAATTGTTTTTTCACTTTGTCAGCAGGAAATTCAGAAAGGATGGACTTGTAGGCTTTCCGTGGTAGCTCATTTGCATCCGCCAGATCATACACCTTGTCTATAAACGTTTGTGTGCTTTCAGCTGCTACAGATGATGCCAGAATGTACTTTTGCTCATAAAATGAACATAAATGCTCCAAAAAGTTCAACACATTTTTCTTATGACTGCATGACACCATGAAGAAAACAATTAGGGCTAATATCAAACAAAGTTTTATTCATGCTGTCAAAATAATTTTGACTTAACAAACCTGTAAGAGGCAGTGGTGATTTCAAAAACCTTCACAAGAAGAAGACCAGGTAAATCAGAATCTTGACTGGAACTAAAGAGGACACCCAAGCGAGCACCCTTAGACCCTTCTATCTGCATCATAATGTGAACATTAAAAGATAACCAATGGTTGTGATGGAGATTTCCAACAAAGATAAAGATAAATGAAAATAATGAAAATGAACAAATAGAAATACGATTGTAACAAAAAGCGCAACCAGATAGCGTATTCCTTCATGAAGCAAGCTTATCCCCTTCTTTGATGTGATGTCAACAGCAAGGAGATGAGTTACAGGTTTCACATCATCTACAGCTAGAATATTAGGGTTAGAAAGAAGTCAGATTACAATAACCATTAGTGATTCAGTAAAATTTCACTGTTCTCAGCATAGATTCTGCTTACTTCCAGGGGAATGCAAGAAGTTAATATCATTCACCACAGATTTCCCTCCAAGAACTCCTGAAGTCAGAGAAATAAACCTTGGTTTGGCCTTGCCTTCAGCAATGATCTACGCAGAAACATCAGTAACAAAGTATAGAAATATGATGTATACATCATCAACAACCAAAGCAAAACAGATGAATATGCAATAGCAGTGTTTGAATGATTTACCTGTGGATTGTAGCGGCTAATACCACTTTCTGACAGGAATTTGTCCAGCACATCAGTGTGAGAATTTATTTGCCCATAATAAACTTGCTCTTGTATTCTGGGAAGCTCATCATTCATGGCGTTCATAAGAACCTCCTAATGAAAATAAAACCAAAGTTTCTTAGCAGGGAAAATAATTTCCATTACCAGAGGTCAACATTACCACAACAACTATTTTTAACTAAACAAATGGAGGTCAAAGAAAAACTGGCTTTAGTATTACAGATTTGCTTCTCCTCAAATAAATTTTTTTCATTCAAGCACATTTCACAATAAGATTTGGCCATGAAAACTGTAAAGCAGCATCTCATAATAATGTATTAAAAGCTGCCCAAGTGCAAGTATGCAACGGAAAATATTAGAATTACCTCACTAGAATCAAAGACAAGACCGTTCATTAAGAGGCAACACTGCAACTTGTTCAAACCCAGCTTAAACACGAACATGGAGCTTTCTTGTGACAATTCCTTGTAGGTTTGCTCCTTTGCCAGTTTTAGCAATATATCTTGAGGAGGGGTTTTTACCTTTGGTCTACATACATGGAATAATAACATGTAGTAAGGAGGTCATTGATTGAAGGAAAAGAAAGCCAGATCTTATAAAAGAATTTGTAATGCACATGGAGAGACAGCATGATAGTGCAAAAAAGTTGAAATTGCTCCGTTAACCAGAAAACCCATTAAAACTCACAATATGGTATCCACAAATGCTCCGTCCACTTGGTGTGTTTCAGGAACATCATCTGCAGAATCTGACTCCATGCGTAATCTGTTTACCTGCCACACATATATGAAATTACTTGTTAACAAAAATCAAAATGTACTGAATAAAGGCAACGCACATACAACAACATGAAATATGTTTACCATCCAACAAAGACCATATGCTGCTACACTTAAAAGAATGGCAGTGTGGGAGGAAACTGTTCCAATTTAAGCTAGCAAAAAAGGAGGGTCTATTGAAACCTAAAAGAAATTAAGTAATAAGGTGGCTTGATTATTTGTCTTCATCAATCAAAGTGTCTTTTGGGTCAAGCATAAGCATCCACAGTAGATTTCTTCGTTTATAGCTTAATGCATTAACTTAAGAGTAATTTTGTAAGAAGGGGCAGAATTGCAACTTCTGCAAGTTCCTGGGAAAGCAGAAAGTTTTGGTCATTTTCAGGTTTAGTATAAGATTTGATGTTATCAGAATGTGGTTTCTTAGCCTTCAATAATTTATTCCAATTCAGTTGTCTTCCTAGTCATGTTAGGATTAGCTATGCCAATTCTTTTTAGAAGTATTAGTGTAATAAGCTGTCCTAATTGTCGGGCCATTCTGTCGCACCCGACACTAATCACTATAAATAGAGATGCAATGTCTTATTTTTACTAGAGCAGAGTTATAAAATAAATTGAGTTATGTTATTTTGGAGGCTTGGTGCCTTGGGTTTTCCATTTTGATTCTTCCTTCTTATTCCTGCAGTACTTCGGGTACTTAGCCATGATTTAACCCTAAAAATCTTCTAAAACACACCAGCCATTAATCTCAATTCCGCATATGTCAAACCCTAACCTTAACACTCATCAAAAACACTAAAACTTCAACATATTCAGGGCTGTTCTGCATCAGGAAGATAATGTTATGTTGAAGAGGAAGAGGAAGAGGAAGAGGAAGAAGGTTGAACTATCACACTTGCATATGGACATCACCAGTGTCAAGGATAACTTAGAGAGGGGGCTGGACCCTGTCCAAAACCCTATCATTTTTTACGGATGCATGTGCACTCAATACTCAAACTAACCCACGTGCATTTGGCTCAAGAGTTTACTCATTACATAAACTAATAGACACTCCCATCACTTCTTCATTTGGACAAAATTATCCCTCACATTCTTTCTCCTTTGATTGATATTTTATCAAACTGCTCCTCGTTAGGCAAAATCGCAAACCTTTCCAACTAAAACAAACCAAGTGCATACTTCAAAAAACAAGGAAAAATAAAAACCTGGTACTTAGTAACCATATGAGCAGAAGGCATGTTTCTATTGCAGGAAGTTACGGTCCAGAGAAGTGCTAAAAAAATTGATAATATGCCAAAGTACAGAGCAAGTCTTACATTGCTCAGAAACTGGAAAGCTGTTGGTGTCCCGTAGCTTTCCTTAATATATATGAAAAGACGTATGATCTGCAAAACATGTCAACAAAATTCATATGCTTATTCCATGAATCACCAATCCAAAAGTTAGAATGAAATCAGCCTGGCAAGCAGACAGCACACCATTTGTAAGGCTAGCAATAAGAGTTAATGGGAAAAGAAAAGAGAAGAAGAAATGGAAACTAAAGAAAGAAAATACCAAACTGGATATATCCTCCTCAGTTTCACCATCATTCTCCTCAGCAGATAAATGTAGGCCACGACTAGTTGCTTTTTTGATAAACTTTGAAGAATATAGAATCAATCCAAATCTCATTGGGAAGTTGTTCTCATACAAAGACAAAATCATGTCGACAGACTGCAAGTATACAAAACTCAACATATGAACAATTCAACAGGGCAGGACAGCGATGGGCACCGTTAATCATAGACATCAGAATTAAAACTTGCCTCAAGACCGCAACTAGTGGCTGGATCAAGAACATAAACAGCATGAAACAGGTTCTTGCGGATATAACGTTGCTGTCCAGGGAAGACAGGCATCAAAATCTGCACAAAAAACAAAAAATTCAAGGAGATTTGAGTTTACAAAACCATCACTCTTAAAAGAAAAATGTTGAAAATAATATATCCACCTCATTTATATTGTTCCTCCACCGCTTATACATGGCATCCTCCTCTAAGTTATTAAGATAATGAACATGACTTGAACGAAAATCAACACGGATCATACTGGATTCAGGAGGAGACGCTGTCGAAAGAAGTTTCCTTATTGTGCTGTGAGGAACCTGCAAAAATTAGCACTATTAACTTTTTAATGCAATTCGTGCTATTTGTGAAATTCACTTCATGAAATCACAGTCCAATTTGACATATTAACCTGAATTGCATGGAATGACATATATTTGCATCTACATATATGAATGTACATGCGTGCAGGTGTGAAGCAAATTAGATAGAACATGTTATTAAAGCAAAGACAAAATTATTATCAATGTTATTGCTAATAAGAGCACAAAATGGTGGAAGTAAAATAGAGAAAAAGAGCTTCATTAACAGATGCAAATCTAAAACAATAAAGCAGAAACAATATATTGAGTTGTAGGGCCTAAGAAGAGGTTGTCTGTTCTCTCAAAAGTTGAAGGGTAGCTTTCAAAAAGAAACTACAGCAAATTGATTAAGATGTGGAGAAAAGTTCCTTAATTATCTGGAGTATTTCTAGTTTCTACAACTTTGCAATAAAGGGTCCTGTAGAATTCAACTGTTAGTAAATGCCAATCCATTTAGTTTTCAACTTAAATGGCTAATACAAAACCCTTTCCTTAGGACTTTGAAATTCACTTTACTTATACTTTTGCAATAAGCACCAAAAAGCTAAGTTGGCAAATAATCCTCCCATGTTCTCCAGCAACATATACACCCTTGGATTGTGTTATTTCCTAGCTATTTGCGAGCAATTACAAATGATGTTTCCAAAACACTATGGTTGTGAGAAGTTTGTTCAACAGATTGAGCCCAGTTTCACACAGGTAATGTCAGAAACCAGGAAGTAACCAGGTGTACTTCTTACAATTTTGTCACCTCTATGCTGGTGTACTTCTCATCCAGCCATGTAACTTTGCCTTTTTTTTCTTCTTTCTTCTCCAACAAAAAATGCTCAAAAAGAAAATCAAATATTTCCTTCTCTTCCTCCGACAAAATGCTCAAAAAGTAAACTGATTATTTAACCATGCTTATCAAGTCATGCTAGTAATTTTGCTAGTCCAGAAGGGAAATTTTTTTTTTTTTTTTTTTTTTGGGGGGGGGGGGGGTTTGAGGGTGCTCATCATCTATAGTCCTTGTTATGCAAACAGAATAAAGCAAGAGAGAATTTAGCAACATTCACCTTCAATTTAGAAAATTGATCGGCCAATGATAATTCCCGCTGGACCATGTCTACCAACCTATAAAAGAATAAGAGGAAAGAAATATTAAAAGTACAATAAACTCAGTTACAAAGAACTGAAATGCTTCGCTGAAGAGATCCAAATTATATTAATGTCAGGTGACAGTATATATATATATATAGTAGTATTTAGAAATGAAAAAAGTGAAATGAAGACTGTCTGGTTGTTATAAAGTCTGAAAAGAAATATCCCTTTGAATTACATGTGTATATTTGGCTGTAACAATAAGTCTCTTGTTTACATCGGCAGACTGCTTGGCCCGCAAAGTACAAAGATTGGGTACAAAGTCAACTCACTAAAGCTGTTTTAAATCACAAACATCTCTTCTTTTTTTACAATAGGTTGCAGAGCAGCGACCAACCTCGCCCTCCTTCCTCAAGGGGACATTTAGGATATTACACTCTAAAAGTACATATGAAATTTGGTTTAATTCTAAAAACCAGACAGCACAGTTTGTCCAGTTATCTGAAATATTTAATTTACTGGCAGAGCCTATCAGCAAATGAAAAGTCTTAACCCAAAGCTGTGTTGACCTAGAAGTTCCCCAACTAAATAAACACTGGAACGCACTAGTAACTAGCATTAGTTTGGAGCAATTATACATCTAATTTCAGATTCTCCATTTCCAAAAAATATAGGAATAAATAATCACATGAAAAGAAAAAAAAACATTGCACCACATCAAAAATAGCACATGTATGTCAAAGTAACAATTCCAAAATGATTGTTACAATCTTACTATTCAACACGCATCTTATAATCTGTCTTGATCACATACAAAACAATGCAAATCATGGAGTGAATAGCTGACTTAAATAAATCATGCAATTCAGTCACAATTCAATTCGATTCATTGAATCATACAAGTCAACTCAAATAGAAAATAGAAGTGAAATGCATAATTTTAAAAGAGAAAAGAATACAAATGCGATTTCTTAAAGGTCATGGATGGAAACAGCCTATAAACAATTTTCTGTGGTAAATCTTTCTATTTGAAACTTAAACAGGTTATTATTAATTCAAGTTTCACAAAGAAAGAGACGAGTGCAAGAAAGCAAGAGTGCCAAAGACAACAAGAATGACAAAGGTGATACTGACATCAATATTGAGAAAATTATTACTGTTTGTTAAAAGAGTAATTATATACAAACAAATTTCTCATATAAATAAGTGCCGGTGACATTTTTAATGGAAGGCTAATCATTTAAAATTTATGAGACATGCACATTACCAATTATCAGTTGTCACAAATGTTTGTAAGGAAATTTAGTATGAAGGGTTTGTTTGTAAATCATTTTCCTTATTAAAACTAGGACATTCAGTAATTTAACTAGCTAGAAGATGGCTTTTAGATATATCATAAGTTTAAGTCATTAGAATGATCAAAGTACCAAAATAATATGTTGAATTTTGAGAGTTTGGGTTCAATTACCAACTTAGAACTAGAAAATTAAAATGATTTAAAGCGCATTTGTTTAGTGAATGATCATTTATCCTTTATTTAGAAATATTTAGTATGTTATTTATATTTTATAATGTTGCTTTCATTTGTGACTTAATGTTGCAATTCTCAAACTCAAAAAGGGATGTTACAATTTTTGAACCCAAAAAGGGCTTTCTGATTCCCAATTCAAATCTCAATTTGACAACAATCTTCAGATAAGTAAACATGCACCCCAGACCAATTGTTACTGAAGACAAGCAGATGCCTGAAGCACAACCCTCCATTTTTTTCAACAATTAATGAAGCCAAAGTAAAATATGTAATATTCACCATAAATCAATATTAATATGCTCGTCAGAAACAGACAAACTACATATGAATTTTAATATGGAGGAGCCAATCCTCAAAAATTAACATGGAGAAGCCCAGTCCTTTAAGTTTGCAAGTTGCAGAAGTTTACAAGCATCGAAGCTAACAATAAAGCATACAACTGCCAAAATTTTGCTTTGGATGGAATAAAGATATTGAATTCAAATGATTGTGTCAGGAAAGCTTTCAGAAAATAACTTCATGAACCATCACCCTAACTAGTTTGTGTATTAAAGCTTGATTGAGTTGAGCTAAAAATGAGATTCAAGAACTCAAAACAGGTAGACAAAATCATCAGCAAGAAGGGAAAAAGTTCACTGAGTGCAGAAGCATTACAGATAAAGGTCAATATCCTCAATATTGATTAAAGCACCATTCAGAGCCATTAAGGACTTGCCGGGAGGGATCATTCGCTGGTTTGCAGTTATCTCATCTTTAACAGAATCCTTGAGCTGTACGAGGCAACATTCGTGCAATTACATAAGAACAACCAATATCACAAATTTCCTTTGTAAAGATATTAATTATGAATATTTATTTCAAAAATTTGTCAAATCCAAACATCATATGACAAGTTACCTTCATGCGAGACAAAGAAGAAACTACACTAGGAAAATTTTGGTTGATTTCCTGCATTGATTGTAGAGGGTCAGAGGCATGAACTATTCTTTGTGCTGTTTGATGTCCTAGATCTGTTAAAAGGAAAAGAGATCAGAAAACTGCAATTTATCCAAGCAATCATGAAGAAAGGCTTAAATTATAGATACCCTTTAGTTCCCAAACATCAAGTGTATCAGATATTGTTGACGACAATAAATAGTCTCGGAAAGCCATAATCTCTGATGTAAGCTCAGGTTTACGTTCCTGCACGTGAAAAACATAGCAATCATGATCCCTACAGTGAGCGGATAGGTGTCTAGTACTTCAAAGTATAGTCTAAAACACAAAAGTTCCATGAAGATCATCCCAATTTTAAACATCTTTGGCTTCAACAATTAGCCTCTACAGCTCATGTTTACATCTTCCATCATACAGGAAAAATGATTCATGTTATAGCATTTTACAGCTCATGTTCAGATTTAAAGATGATAAAACACTCAACAATTCATATTTTAAAATAAGAAAAAGATAATGAATTTAGAAATTTCCAAAAGAAAAAACAGAAGATGAGCATTGTGGGAGGAGACAGAAACTAAACAGACACCAAAATAGTAAGCAACAGATCATGTGGTAATTTTGAGCAATAGGCCACACCAAACTATTGAAGAACAGAAGCCAGGGAAAGAATTTATCTAATTAACTCTTCCTTCTGGCCTCTTCCAAAGTGTTTACCGCTTTACTTTCTGGTCAGTAAGATTTTAACTTAAGCCTGTCCCTCCCTACATTGCACCTGATCTTCTACTTCTTTCTTTTCTTGTACATTCTTGTTTATACTTCAAACAATATTTACAAATCAAGAACAGTATGACATTTTAGCTACACTTAAAAGTTCAGAAGTTGTATTTGGTCTGTAAACATTAGTGCTAATCATTGTTTCCCAATGAGGGATTACAGTACAGAAATATATATGTAGGGCTTTCTTAATTAATTTAGTAAGCTTGGGGATATTATTACAAAGATCTCAGCACCCTTATCCTGATCTTGATGAGCAGAGTTTTTCAATTGAATGGGAGTTTCTATACACCTTCCAATTACTCACTTCCATTTTAATCAACCAGCTGGAATTGTGTCAGGACTCTATTTGCATTAAGCAGTTCCTAATCAATGGAAGACAGACCCAAACAGCTAGCACTAGAAAAATTAAAAATTTGTGAATGCGTGCGTGTGGATGCGCGAGCACACTGCATGTGTGAGGGAGAGGGAGAGATGAATGGTTGGCAGCACCCAAGGCGGTATCTTGTCAAGCCAAAATGAAGACAACATGCAACGTACAACCCCACCAGATTTCATTATTATAATAAGACAAAGTGCAGGTACATGCGTGAACACGCACAGAAAGAGAAATATTCAAAGACTTGTCGAAAATAAGACAAATAAGTGAAAAGAAATAGAAGTACAGGGGCAAGTTTCAAGTATAACAAACCAGTATTTTGGAAAAAATGAACCCTCTAACTTCTTGGCTAAGATCTTCAGTCCGAGGATCCTCCAAAGTGACACCTGAAACTTACATCGTCAGTCAAAAAGAGTGCGACAAAAAAGGTAGTTTGGCTCATTCAGAATAACACTGCTCTTATAGAATTTCATCTTGGCTTTAAATTATGTACATAAAATGATTATCATTCTAACCTTTCTTTATTGCACTATCATCCATAGCCTTATATTCCATATTCTTCATAGCAAGTTCTACACCATAACCACCTAAATTTAAGGAGTCACTTGCCCCAACAGCAACACACCGCCCAACTTTTGATTCACAGCCAGAAGGTATAACAGGTCTAACTACATATTTTACCTTCCCCTGAAAATTTTAGCCAACTCGTCAGCAACAAAAAGTGAAAATAAATATTGAATATACATATCATACTCATAGTATGAGAGAAAAACAGTACCATAAATGTACACAAGTGAAACAGTAATCTCTTGAACAGCAAAACTATGGTTTGTTTTTTTCTCCAACTAAACTAAAATATTTTTCATTCAGCTTTTAATAAAAGAAGACATTTACACTATTGTAGTTCTGGCAAACAGAGTATTTATGTCTGTAAGTGTGTTTCATATATTTTATTGTAGTTAATCTATGAAATAAAGAATCCGTATCTTCTGGCCAATCTAAGAAAAAGGAAAATATATGATTTGTTTTGGAGGGGTTTGATTTCATTAGATTTAACTGTTTGAAGCGAACGGCAAACACCCCTGGATTCCACAGCATAATAAGATCCTCTATAACACCAAGTAACATGCCTGCTTAGCAGCTTCCACCAAGGCGGAATGAAACTCCTTAAAGCAATCAGTTCCAAGAGCTCCATACAGAATAGTAACTGGACTTCCAGAAAGTGATTCAAAATGAACATGATCAAAATCAAATAGTTCAGGTTGCTGAAACGAGTCCCCTGCCCTGGAAACCATGAAAAAATATAACCAAGGTAAACCATGCAGTGTATTGGTGATACCAGATTTAGATGGACGTACCGATTTATCAACCATGAAACAAGGAAACACTCACATTCCAGTAGGGCTATGAAGCCACAATAGCAAATCCGCGACATCATAGAACAATGCCGCACCAGTATCCACCCAACAGCATTTCCCACCAGGAATTTCAGGATTTCTTTGCACAAGCAAGGGATCTGACCTTTTCATTTCATTGGTATCATTGGTTTTGGCAAGGCCCCCACTAGCATTGTTTGAGAAACTATCATCCAAAAGCGGAAAAGAAGAAAGAGACTCCTCTGCTAGCTGTCTGTAAAGCACCAATCTTGGGGATGCAGATCTTAGAATAAGAGAAAAATCAAATAGTGAGGCCAATGTGTCACTTAAAAGAGCATGTCCATGTTTCATAATTTTTTTGAGGCAATCTTTAGCGGTATAAGAATCATCGTCTTCCTTCTGTGAATGAAGCCAGCTATCAATGAACTCCCAATAAATGTCTTTCCTTTCCTTAGATAGCAATTCCCTGCGCCCAGAAGTGAAACAAAAGAGGAAAAAAGTTTCACAGATTCAAGAATAATGACTTAATGTACAAGAACTTGACAGGAAAAAAAAATAATACCATAAAAACTTATTCTTATATTAAGGAGAAAAACTTTCATTTTGCAGGAAGGAATGCTAATGTATATGGAACTGCTAAATGAGTAAGGCCAATGACTCGTGAATGGGCAGTCCAATTTGTCCAGGGGCATTCAACACCGGTACTTACTAGTTAAAGAATCTAGATTGTCAGGGAAATAGCTGAAAAGAACATGAGTTTCCACAAGAAATTGACTCAACACAGAATTTTCACACAGATTCTTGAATTTAGCTTCATTCAAGCACACAAACGACCAAACAGAGTTTGATAATAGGCACCTACACATTATCTTACAATTCTATCGCTTCTTGAAACCCACTCAACAATATATCAATGAGAAATCCTCCAGCCTACGAGAGGCTACAAATTAACATTTTGAAAGGACCTCGCAACAACATCCTGACTTCCAACAAGTTATTGGTGTTTCAAGACCACCATCCACTTCCTTTCTTAGAAGAGGCCTTGATGTCATTTCAAAATTCTCACTAAAAGAAAACAACAAGAAATGGTATTTAACCTAGAGACCATAGAAGGTCAATATAAATTCATCATCAAGTAATGAGCTTCCCACACAAACTTAAGACGCTGTTTATATTCTCCACAAGACACTCCAACATAATTAACCGATTATTGGTTCTTTTATTCCCATTTTCTTCCAGGAAAGAACCCCTATGAAGAGGCATCCTCTTTCAGCCATCCCTGATCACACCATTCGCCCATATGTTCTCGCATCATTAACCTGCTACGTATCTAGGACCGACTTCTGCCTACAGAAGCGGTTCCTTAGCGTACAGCCTCAGTTATGCACTTCCAATCAAGAAAATTCAAGAAACCAATCAAGAAAACATGAAAACAACAAAGAAAAGAAAAGAAATTTTGTACTATAAAAGAAACACAAGATCAACAGATAAAACCCACATTAAAATAAAAAAAAAAAAACATCCTTGAATACAAACAACGGCATCCTTGCATCGTTATGTATGTACGACGAACTTCTGCCTACAAAACCTCAATTATGCACTTCCATACAAACAAGAAAATTCAAGAAACTAATCAAAAAAACATGAAAAAAAACAAAGAAAAGAAAGGAAATTTTATACCAACAAAGGAAACACGTGATCAAAATACAAAAACACACTTCAAAAAACCTCAAAGAAACATATGACCAACTTCTGCCTTGTTCCTTTAAACATGAAAAAAACAAAGAAAAGAACTGTTGTACAAATAAAAGAAACACTAGATCAACAGACAAAAACCCAATTCAAAAAACCTCAAAAAAACATTAACTCCAAATTCCCAAGACAAAACAATAGTTCAAGAAAGAAAGAGCAACTATACCCAGCTTCCAATAAAATTGGAGTGCCCTCCCATTTTGCCCGAACAGCAACCTGAACGTTTTTGGGCCTTCGATTCTCCCCACAAGAAACCGAACCAAACCCACAAAATCCGACAACACAAAATAGAATGACAAGAACACAAGAACCGGATCTAAAACGGGTCTCCATTGATAGATCTTCTAAACATATACGGGTTCTGCAAGATCCAACATTACTAGTACAGAGCTCTCTCCGTGTCTCTGTGTTGTACTGATAAATAAATGATAGTTATAATTGTTGGGTTTTCAAGGCAGGCGAGGCAAAGAAAGAGGGAGAGTGAGACCGAAAGAATCAAGAAGCGGAGGAGGAGGAGACAGATGACTTCGGCAGGAAACAGTGGACTGGACTTACTTATGGATCTTTTGGTCTTTGAGTTAATTATACTTTAGTCCCTCTAGTTTATCAAATCATATTAATTAAGGATTATAGTGTGAAAAAAGAAATTAAACAATTTATTGACGAGTGTCAATCATGATTATTGGTAATATTTTTAATTTAAAAATTTTATTTGTTTTATAGCCAATATTTTCATCATAGATATCTATTTTTTCTTGTTAAAATATACTAAATTGGGAAATAAAGGATTAAGTTATAAGTGATTTAAAATTATAGGATTGCATATATAGTTTATGAAATCATGAGTACTGGTTAAGTAATATACAATTGCTGAAATTAGGACTAGTTAATTTATTATGCTATAAATTAAAACGCGCCGGATTTTCACTATGATTTTTTCGCTTTGTAAAATTATTATTTTTTTCAATTTGATTATTAAACTTTATTCTTGAGCTATTTAATTTTATTTAATGAGCAATTAATTTTAAATTCTTATGAAATGATAGGATTAAAAAAAATAAAATCAAAATGAAAAACACGAAAAACATGATGATCGTGCCATGAATTCTTAAGAAAATCACTTTGGACCTCCAACTTAAACAATCACTAAAAATATACAATTTTAGTTCTTCAAAATTATTTTAATTCTATTTTGGTACATATGTTTATTTTTGTTATTGTTTGATCCCTGATTGAGAGAGGAGGGACCGAGAGAGAGAAATGGGTTGTTGAATTCCAGCTATAGAGATAAAAACTTATTATTGGCACCGATTTATGCCATCAAAATTAGAGATTTTTATGTCAAATTATTTCATTTGATGAGGAAAGTTTATATTAAGTGTTTTTGTATCTTAAAAGTTCAAGAAAAATTAGATTTGAGTTCAGGTTGATTTTCTGGGATTTTTTTTTTTAGATCATGAATAGATTTGTCATGGGTTTCTAACGTGTTTTAATAAGTATCATGGGTAAAAAAAAAAAAAATTGGTCAAAAGAACACAAGTCTCGATTTTTAAATTTAGGTAAAGCATGCGACATGTCGTCTGTTTTTTTTTCCTATCAAAGAAAGGGGCAAACGACTGCATGCCCCAGGTACAGATTAAACAAAAAGGAGGTATGTTCACACTGGTCTACCTTGGTGGCCCTCATGTGGACCCAAGTTAAATGGGTCAAGCGAGCTAACTTAACTTTCCAAACCTAGCTGCGACTGACTCTTTTTTTTCTCTATTTTTTAAATTTCAATTCCTACTTTAAAAAAAAAAAAAAAACTTAATTATATTTACAGTAATACATCTTCTCCTTTTTGTTTTGTTTAGAGAGCATTTTTAAAATGATATTGATTTTTTGGTTATGCGTTTAATTTCAAGAGTAGTTTTTCTAATTCATCTATGATTTTGTTTTTATTTTTTGTATAGAAAAGTTATGTTTTTTAAAATAACAAATATTTATTTTCAAATGATATTTTTAATATATGTAGCTTTGCATGTTATTTATTTTCTATTTTTATTTTTATTTTATCTAATCAATTTAATATGTTTATATATTGCTATTATCGTTTAATTAATTAGCAAACATAATCAGGTAAATATTTTATTTTTTAAAATTAAATATCTTGATCTATGTCTGTCTCTTGATTTTTTTATTTTTTTTAGATATCATTAATAATTATTTATTTATTTATTAGTGCACATAATTATTAGTTTATTTAATTATATACATGCATAATGTTTTATTTAAAAAATCTATATATATAATTTTTCATGAAAAATAAGAATATTTAACCTGCAGCAAAGCATAATTCAATTAACTAGTATTACTAGACTACAAGGACTAGGTTCTAATATTTTTATTTTGTCTGTTCTTTGTTATACACGTCATTCTATGACATGGTGATTTGCTATTGGCTCATTTTTTCCGCCTTATACAAGAGTTTTAGTTTCTTAATGGGTATTTTTTTGGTATATTATAACATTTTTTTAGATAATTTTTTTCAGGTTTGTTCCATAAAATATTTTATAAATAACAATAAATTTATTATTATTATATATATATATTATCATCAAATTATTTCAATTAATCCATTACATACAATATCTATTTATTTAAATTAATGTTTTTATATAAAAATCATTTTATTCAACCTTTTTATTTCAAATATTAATTAATTTTAACTCTTTTATCCAAGTATTTTATGATGATATTTTATTCTGAATAAAAATTTTGGTATGATTAAAAGGTGTCACTTGAAAAATTATATCAAATTAGCTCAAATTCTTTTATAAAAGACATGCAAACTAAAATGATATAAACTCAAATTATATTTACAAAATTATAATATGTTAACAAACTTTACAATACATTACTGATATTCATTGTCTTTTTGGGCTTGAATCGGCAACGACCCTCCATTGCCACCGTGGTACAAACATGGCCATTGGAAGCTAATGGGGAAAGATTTCGAACCTGTTAAAAGAATTTTTAATTTTTTTTTATAAAAAAATTATTATTATTTATTTTAAATTAATATATTTTTTTGATATTTTCAAATCATATCAAAAATAATTTTTAAAAAATAAAAAAATATATTATTTTAATACATTTCTAAATTAAAAACACTTTAAAACAGCAACACTTACCACAATCCCAAATACTACAAAATAAAAAAACAAGATTTGGAAGCACTAATCAACAACAACCTTGAGATATTCCTATTTATACTCTATAGTACGAATCTAGATACAGTTTCCACGAGGGTAGACTTGCGCTATCTCTGAACTCGATTGAAACATATGCTGAAGCAAGGACACCCCATGACAAACCAGCCTCCATTTATCCATTGTTCTTTCTTATTTATGACTGGAGAAAATAATGTCATTTAGTCATGAACGAGAGTTTTTATGAAGGCCTTCCATTTCTTCTCTTCGATGGATCCTAATTTCCTTCATCTCATCAGCAATCTATGACTAAAGCTTCGTTTGGCCCCTACCTTACAGTTGGAGAAAAGCAGATGCTCTATCACAGAAAAAGGGAGAAAAAACGATTATAAAAGAAGCACATCTTTTCCTGCTGCTCTTATAATTAGCTACAAAGGGTGCGGTGCTTGATTTATAGGGCACATCAGGGCCAAACAGACTCTAAAGTATGTACATCTCACCAAGTTACTGTAAACTAAGAAAATACAGAACAACATTATATCCTTGAAAACAAAAGGAATAGCAAATGCATGTAACAATACTCTTGATTTTATGGAGGCCCAGTACAGCAAAATTACCTAGTAGCAACATACCTAGGACGGTCCTGCCATTTTATTGAAGGTGTATCTGTACCAGCTGAAGCAAAGCATTTTCTTTGGCTTTTGATAGATTACAAACCCTTTCGCCTAGTGGCATTAGCTGGAAACATCTTCAGTTCTTTTTTGATGATTTTATCAAACCAGCTCCTTTGTATTCCCAAAGAATCAGAAGCAACGAGACTGCGTGAAGTACAATAACTTAACTGTGTTCCTTATGATGGTTGTGTTCCTTCTGATGGTATTGCTTCAATTCCAGCAAGTGAAAAGACCATGTATCTTGTCCTCGTCAGCCATTTCCTCCGAAGTTCTCTAAGATAGTTAGAATGGGAATCGAATCATAAAAGAGGGAAAAGTGCCCAGTCCAAGTTCTTTGTCCAACAGTTTCCTATGAAGAGAAAGAGGTAGAAATCAATATAATGTAAAAATCAACAGCGGGATGACATGTTAGACAAAATTCAAGATAACAGAACATACATTGGAGTATACAAAGAAACTCATGAAAAATAAACTTGAAAAAAAAAAAATACAGTGGGTCTAGAACTCAACAACATTTGACCTGTCAAGAATACACGCAAACCCATAAACTTACAGAGTCTACCTACAAGCATTAATATGCAAGACTCCTTAAGGAGATCTAACTTTGCTGACAGCTGATGTTTCTGGACCAAGCTAAGTTCCTAAATAACGAGCCTTTATTTGATACCTTAGATGGACATTTTTTTATGCATATCCATGAATAGCAACACCACCAAGGAGGAGGACAAAGATGGAATACTGGGTTCCACCAGTATGCTCTAGCTAGGGAAAATGCCGCCTTCTAGCAAAAAGTACCTCTATCAAAGCATTAACAACAGAGAGCATAGCATGACTGATATGGAAGGAATCAGGAACTAATGCAAAGGAGTTTTTTAAGTTGGTATTCTATCAGACTGATTGGGAAAATCAGAATAGAAAGCATTTAGGCATTTAGTTAATCCAACATCATGACTTCATGCATTTTTAGATGTAAATTCAATAACGGGAATTGTTCAACAATTTTCACCCCATGACTTCATGCCTCCTAAAAAAAAAGGACATAGGGCAACATTTATCAAAACACACGTCCACAAAGTCATAAGACTATGATGCAAGGTTGACATCTGAATATGCAAAAAGGTCTGGCAAGTTGGTCACATGATGACAAGGGAGCCATTGATTTTTTTGGTGGAACAAATACACTAATTTTTTTATTTTTGTGAGTAAGAGGGATCTTGAACTAAAGAAAGTGATTCTATAAACTAGAAGAAAGGTATATCGAGCTTCAACTCATTGATAGTTTTGGTACATTAGATGCTATTGCACGTACAATCATACTTAATTTGATGGAATTTGTTTTACTTAAAGGGACCCTGAGATGATCATATCAAGACCACTGTGAATGAATCAAATCAGGTGCTCTATTTCTTAATCTTAATAAATAGAAACATGGTTCTAAATAGATCATATTCCTCGCCAATCTAGGTTTTGCAAACGATAGCAATCCATACTATTAAAGACATCTATTATGAAACAGTCACATGCATGAGCACAATTGGAGGGGATACAAATGAGTTAAATGAGTTTTCCATAAGAATGGGTTTACAACGATGGTTTACTTTGAGATGTTACTTGTTCACCTAAGTTATGAATGAGCAAACTTGCCAAATACAAGATCATATAACTTGATTCATACTATTTGTTGATGATATTGTGTTAGTTGATGAAACAAGTGGCTGGAGTTTTGGAAGAGTAATCCTACGAATAAGGATTTTAAGCTAAGTAAGGCATAGTATATCCACCATGAATTTAGCTCTCATAAAGAGAATCGAGGAGAGGTACATGGATAGGATTGTGGTGTCAAAATACAACCAAATTAGTATTTGGTCTCTATCCTTCAAAAGAATGTAGAAATTGATAATGATTAAATTCTTACAATCAAAGCAAGGTGGCTAAAGTGGAGAAGTACTATAAAGCATGTTATGCGACCGTAAAATCCATGATAAAGTGAAAGTAACTTCTTAGAAGTCAAAAGACCATGTTTGTCGAATTGGATTGACTAGCTACCTTAAAGCCAAGCTTTAAGTCATTCTAGAAAGAAAATGGTGATAGGGCAAACCATGCTAGATGGGAGTGAATGCTGACAATTAAATCACTACCAAAACCATAAAACAGATGTTGAAGAGATGTGTAAGGTAATGGATGTGCGGTAACATAAGAATGGATAAGATTAGAAGTAAATTGTGATCATATCACAAAACAGTGGGTTTATGATGGATAAGATCATATTTAAATTGTGATCCTGCATATCACAATACGGCGGGATTATGAGGAATTTAAAAAAAATATATAAGGAATGGCTTAATGACCTATGAGGGATAATGAACCTTTTAGACAATGAAGATAAGAAGCTCAACTCAATGTTGCAGTTGTAGGCAACTAATCCCCCAAGCCTAGGTGTGACACAATGGTATCTAAGCCAATCCTAGCAAAGTGTGGAAACTAAATGCTATGTGGGAAAAATGCTACATCCTTAGAGAGGGTGAGGACCATCTCTAGAATCCCCCACTCTTGTTGGTTGATCCTAAATTTGAGACCTAACTATTCCACATGGATGGATTATGAAGAAATTGAATAAGATATAAAAATGACTCAAGGAACTATGTGTTATAAGGAGTTACTTTCAGACACCTTGGACAATAAATCCAAATCAGTGTTGTGCTTTTTGTGCAACTCTTCAGGTCTCACAACAAACCCTACCCTTAGACTTGGGGCATGGCATAAACACATCTACCAAAAGGTGGTTTGACCATGTTTGACAAAGGACATTAAAGGCCTTGGCTTCCAAGTAGTTGCCAGTGGAATGATATAGGTGAGAGGAAAAGGAAGACCAGAGATAACGTTGAAGGAAGTGGTATTGAAAAATCTGAAGTCCCTTGATATTGTGATGGATTTGATTTAGGATTAAACTAAATGCCGCATAAGGATCCATATAGTTGACCCAGCTAGTTCGAATTAAGGCTTCATTGTTATTCTTGTACATGTACTTTAATTGCAAGATCGAGAGGTCATAACAATGGATTGTTAGGCAACTTCAATGCTTTAATAAAGTGTTGTCATAAAAAATTATTGTCAACACTAATTAACTCTTTTTTTTATTTGATGGTGATGATTACATGTCACATTACTACAGAAAAAAATTTAATCTGGTCCCATCCATGTATAGTCAGAACCAAGTGTTCAATCTAAAAGATATTCATGAAGTAAGAACAGTTCTAAACAAAATTTGGAGAGACAAATAAAATCCAATGGGTTAAACTACTAGAAAAGGATAAACTCCAAAAGTTGTATTACCTTCATCTCCTTCAGTTCTAGACTAGCCTTTTGTCATCCAATGAGATTTCAAGGCTTTTGACATCATGTGCTTCTTGGACAAGATCTCAGCAATGCGTTGCTGACCAAATAAGTGTGCATTCTTAAGGATCAGGTTTCTTGTTGATGAATCAACAACATAACCTTGGCCTCGCATCCATTGTAGCAATTGTAGAAGCAAGTCCTTCTTTTCAGGTTGAGCAATGTAACGTGACACGGCCATCTGAAATAGTCGCTGAGAATCAGAAGACAACTGATTATGCTGAAAAGTGACTTATATTATAGGATAAGAGATGGAAAAGGAGAAAGGGAAATTGGATTCTGAATTGGCATGCACATATCAGCTAGTCTAGTTATATTCCTGAAGAGTTAATGCAATTGCTGAATTTGGGAAATTGCAAGCTCTAATGTGTGCATGCCCAACTTTTGTAGTGATTCATTCTTTTACAAGTCTTTTTCTTGTAATATGTGGGATACTTAGGATATTATTGTTATTTATTTGGATATATTTCCTATTTAGCAAATTTATACATTCTATTAGGAAGGGCAGTTTTAGGCTTTGATGGTCACTTTGTGAGGACCTCATCATGTTTTTCTTTGTTTTTTTTGTGGATCTTAGAAACTTGTTTCTTGTGGATTCAGAAAACACCCAATCGAGGAATTAAGGGTTTCCTAATGCATTGAAAACCTCCTTGAATTCTCTCCATCTTGCTCTACAGCACTTGGTATAAGAGCCTTTAATTTCATTGCTATAAAATTTGAGAAAACCCAATTTCTATGCTGCTATCGGAAAGCCTTCTTTACCACTTTCTACATCATCTAGTGGAATTGATAAAAGTTTCGACCTACTCAATTACCCAAATTAATGCCTGCCTTTAGCTTACAGAACTACTCGGACTGTAATTGAAGCATGCATGGATTTACATATTTATTCATGGCATGGATTTTGTTACGCACATGATCAGACTTTTGTGTGCGAGTTGTTAAAAAAACAATCTGGTTATACTAGATGTCTTATGTTCCGTTGGAAAAATAAAATTCGGGGAGGGAAGGAAAAAACAGATGAATTGGAATTTTGATCATGTTGAAAAAGCCAACTAGCATTTACAATTCGCAAGATGCATTCATCTGTATCATAGATTCCCCACAGCCTAACATGCATCATGAGTTCAGCATAGTAATATGAATTAGAAGTAATGAACAAAACTGCAAGCTTCCCCTCAAACAAAAACAAACAAAATATTTACTGATATAATTTCATACAAGTCCATCATAGTTACCTGATCTATCTTGTATCCAGAACCATGAATAACCTTCAGAACATCATTTATCAAATTGATGTTACCAAGCTTCACAAATGATTTTGCAAACTTCTTAATTGCAGCTGAAGATATAAATTTTCCATTATCCTGAGAAGAAGGTTTTAAGAAAACAATCAACACAAGGACAGATCGTGCATGTATCCAATTTATTTCCAAGAAAGTATAGCATACCTTAACTACTACATAAGCGTCTTTGAGAAGCTTTCCAGCAATAAGAATGTGTAAAATTTTCTCATGAAAGGCTTTACACATTGTTCTTTTGCTATACTTCAACATTCTATAAACTGAAAAGGCTTCTGAATGAGCTTTAATCTTACCAAGATGGAAAACCAACGAAGAACAAAGCTCCTGGACAAGAATAGTTGTTAAAAGTTTTAGAGTCGCAATCCTTCACTTAAAATTATTGATTCTAAATTACAATTTGCGGCCCATTTTCGGAGGTCACCAGGAAGTATGGAATCAATTTCAAGCTCATTATAGCAATCTCTTATGTATATGTATGTATGTATATGAAAGAAGAATAAGCATAACAAGATACATATACATTAAGTTCAGATCAATTAAGATTGAAGTGGCTGTATCATACCAAAAGAAAAACTCACCTCTCTGGAAACTCAATGCGTGTTTAATTGTTGTTTGGTCAAGGAACATGTGTCTATGATAGTCTTAGATGGATGGTTTTTGGTAAGCATGGGCAGGACAGTAATTTCTGGCATGCTGCTGCAAACAGCAGTACTTTGGAAATTTTATGATTTTGCAGAAGGCCAAGGTTTTATTTTGCAAATTCACGTCTTAGTCATCAATGCCTTATTGTTCCCATTTAACTGTTTTTCTGATCAAGGAAATGTAGATACATTCTTCTTCAGAAGTCCTAGAGTTACATTCTCTATAAATAGAAATGCAATGTCTTATTTTTCATTATTCATAAAATAAAATTGAGTTTTTGTAGCTAAGGCTTAATGATGCAGATGAAAAAAAGAAGCTGAATTTGTGTTTTCTATTGTGATTTCCATAAACAAGGGTGTTTCCGTGATTACTAGATTTTCTGGAAAATCTGGAAAGTTTTCTAGTTCTAGCTTCTATTTTCTATATAGTATTTTATTAGTGCTGAAGCAATTCGCTTTATCAAGTTTAATAGATGATTAGTATTTTCTTATATAGGAATAAGAATCCTTGTTGGACTTGAGCTATTAGTAACTTTATATTAAGGTTATGCAATGTTCAACAGAGAATCGATATATGAGTAAATTCCAACAATTTGTTGAGATTGTGTGACTCGATCTTTCCCTTAGGGTGACTCGTAAGAACCCTAGGTGTGAAGCTTAGGTTTTCCACCCTCTAGGTGTGACTTCTAGAAACACTACTAGTGTGGCTCTATTAGTTTATAAAATTTTCAGAAAACAAAGTAACAAACCCCATCAATCTAACCTTAAAAACACCCATCTATATTAGTCCTAACCAACCTCTGAAAGTTAGATCTAGAACAGCCTCCAAAAGCTATCTTGCATCACTTAGTGCCTAGAGTTTTTCTTCCTTCTCTTATTATCTAATTAGGAGTTAAATAGAGATGCAATGTCCTACTTTTCATATCGATGAGTTACAGAATAAAATTGAGATTTTAAAGATATTTTGAAGGCTCAATGCCTAGAGTTGTTCTTCCTCTCTCACTCTTATATTTTACTCTTCTTCCTTCTTGCTTAAAAATCACCAGATACAATACCCCTAGTTAGTATGTTAACAGCCTTATTCCAAACCAATTTCTTCCAAAACAAGTCATATTCGACCCTAATTCTACATATAACAAACCCCAACTCACCATGAATCTTTTGCGGGACACAATGCCAAAGCTATCCTACATCCAATTCCTAAGAACTAAAGCAACCCCTTCCCTCCCCACCCCACTCATGTAATTTTCTTTCTAGCATGCACTATTTTTCCAAGTTATCATCATGGTTCCCAATGCTTAGATTTTCTCAAAATTTAAGAAATTTAAAAAAAAAAAATTGGAATCCTAAAAGCAAGGTTGCATCAATGGAATCAAAGATGGTTGGGATAAAAACAAAATTGACAATGACAGATAATACAAAAACATTGGATAATCTATCCGGTCCAATTTTTGGTAAAAGAAACCTGTGGAAACTGACACTGTTCAACAGCTAGTTCTCCCTCACATATGCAAATAACATCGTTTTACCTCGTCCACAGCAGCTGCAGATTGATTTTCATATTGCTGTCCCAAGAGATAACTTTCAGCCTTATAATTCTTTGCAACAACAATGTTTTAATTGAGAGAGTGGAAGCATGATCACTGATTCAAAGTCAATAATATCAAAGACTTTTTTCGGTGCTGCATCCTTATCATTTCTATCTTGCAAGACAAGAAAGGGTAATTAATGAAGTACACTTATGCTTTTGCATGATTATGTCTAATTCGATATCACTAACATTAAAGCCTTCCAATTGTATTAGAAAGAGAACAAATGGATAAATAGATGAAAGTTGGTTAAAATAAAAAACAAACATACCTCTGCAGGTTGATGGCCTTTCCTATGCATGTCTTCCATGGTCTGGTAAGCAAGCATATATAACTTCTCCTTGCAGAAATATTTGATCAGAATATGAAAAGTATTATAGTCAGGACTGATTGCCAATTCATCCATTTTCCTCATTGTTCGCATCACGCTCTCCATTTCACCTGCTCTACAGTAGGCACATAGAATTGCATTCGATATAGCTACATCATATTTATCATACTTGGCTTCAAACTCCTCTGCCAACTCCTTTGCCTCTTCAAAAAGCCCACCTCGGCAAAATGATGAAATCATTATACTGTAGGAATAGCCACCTGAAGGTAGGGAAAAGGATTAATGTTCACAAAGTGTAATAAAACAGCAGAATGTATAGCTTGTAGAAGCATGCACAAAATGTTCTAGCAATCTTAGAATGTAACAAAATGTAGTCATGAACAAACAGTTCAGACAGCTTATAAAACAAACCAAATGGTCAAACAAAGTCACACTTTAACAGTGGTGCAGGTTAATATAAACCATGCACCAAGCATCATATTTTAGTGAACTGCTTGTAGCAACCTTGGCTACCAATCTCTGAACAGCTCAGAACTTTAGACGCTAGGGTAAAACATAAAATCAAATCCTAAAAGAATAAACCAAAAAAAAAGAAGTAAAGTCTTTCATGAATCCATTGCCAAATCATCTCAATCCCAAAATGATGAAACAGCATTAACCAGGATTGTCAAGATGAAAACAACACACTCGACGAAGACCATATATATTAAGCTAAATATGCTTCCACTTAGTTTAAGCCAAAACACTTACAGATTAACCCTATGGGTAAATAAATGGCATTTAAGCTTTTTATTCAAACTAACATAACCAGTATACCGAATTCATAATCACAGATGTTTTGGGTATGTAACTGATAAGAATTGTAAAATGCCCAACAATATCACATAGATTATATACCAGGTTTAACACATTTTTCCTTCATTTCATTGAAAACTGATCTTGCTTCATCTATACACCCAGTCTTGGCAAGGCCATCCATCAATAAACAGTAAGGCATCTGCAAATATATTTTCATGTATTGAGATAAAGAAGCATAGTAAAAAGAAATAATAAAAAAAGGATGGCTGTAGCTAAAGAAGCATATTTTACTGCAGCTTATAATGGAGGCAGTTTTAACAAGTATAGAGCATATAAAAATCATACAGAACAAATTTCTGATAATAAATCTTGAATTCAATATCCTCTTAAGAACATTAAATAGTGGCACCAACGACACGGGCGTTCTTTGAAATGCAACATATGTATCTTTCTCTTGGAAATAAACCTAAAGAAAAACTTTTCCCCATAGATAATTAATGATTTTTGTGATGAATGCTTGGGATTTAAAATGAAAAAAAATATTAACAATTTCATCAAGCAAACATTAAAAAATTACATAAGAGATGTGCAGAAGAAAAAACTAATGAAAAGCATAGAATCTGGAAATTATTGAACCTGAACACAACTTGTTGATACAATTTCTTCACTCTAAATTTCCATCTAAAAAATAAGAGATAGAAAATACAGCTTTGATGAGACATAAACAAGTCAGTTTGAGCTTTATTTACCTCATCTTTCGCAAAGCCCAAAGTGTCCAGTTCTACCAGAAGGTCTCTAGATTTTTCAAACAAGCGTCCTCTTACATATACCTTTAGCTGAGTTGTCAACATTACCTGCAAGCATTTTCAGAATGATAAACATGGATGCCAAAGGTTTAGTGAGTGATTTATTTGTAGACAAAAAAGAAAACCATATAAGAAAAATAGTCCAGGAAAAAAAGGGCAGAAAACAAGATCAAGATAAGGTCCTTGATGTTCATCTTTTATTTGAAAAATAAAGAAAATATATCAAATCAAAAGTTATAAGCAACACAATATACCAAATAAATATTAAAAAAAAAAATTGAATCTGCAACAAGAAGAAAATGAAAGAAGCTATGAAGTATTGTTCAACAACAAGAATACCATTGACCTCAATTAGATATTTTATGGTCAAATTTCCTCTTAACTACAACAAAGGCATCATGATAAGGGAAAAAGTGTGTTCATTACTGCTTCCACAAGTATAACCATTGAAATCTAGCATTAGAATTAAATCTAGAAAATAGTGTTTGATAAATGTAATTTTTTCTTATGATCTATTTAGGAAAGGCTATATATTACTTTTTCTGATTTTCTATAATTATTGTTATTATTTGAAACAACATCATTTCAGAAAAACTGGAAGCAACGAGTATATGATTCTATTATATTTATTGCAATGGAAACAAGCACGGATATGACACCACTAAAAACTCATGGCAAGAAAAAAATGAAACAAACCTTATTTGGTACTAACCCTGAAGATTTCATGTCCAGCACCAACTCCTCAGCCTTCTTGTAGTCTCCACCAGAAGCGTAAGCATTGAGTAACGAGCTATAATGATATATATTAGGTGAGTGACCCTCATCCTTCATCTGGTTAAAATAGCTTTGCGCTTCTTCGCACCGATTATTTGAAGCACAAACAGCCAAAAGTGTCCCATACATTACGCTGTCCATCTGCAGTCCATTGTAATTCAGTTCCTGAACCAGATCCAATGCTTTAGAATACCCATCTTTGACTTTCATGCACCCTGCTAGCAGCTAAGATAAAAAAGAAGAAGAAGTGGTGGTGGTGAAAGAAAGATATCAGAAAAATTAGTATGCAAGAAAATCTTAAATTGCCCAATAGATTAAAAGCTGCCATCTAGCTGAGCCTATATAGAGTATATATTTAACCATATCAATTATCAGTCAGCACGTTATCTCTTTCTGCAGTGGGATTGGGTCATGGCTCAACCAACTTAAAAAAAATGAAAACGAAATTTTGACAGATGCAGTTTTAGTCTAAATCATACATCCGCACATGCATATATAAAGTTGCATATAACTGATCACATTCCCATGTAGACATACAGGCACATTATTATGCATGGGTTTGTTACTTGGTACCAGATAAACCATTAAATAATGTTTTTCTTAAAGATATGAAGATTATGTGTCTAACTCTAGCTCTAAAACAGGAGGAATGTTTTGAGACCCATACTTATATAATTAGAGTGATAGTGTCCACCATAACAAGGAATTCTATCTTCATTTATTTGGCTGTAGTTGCAAACTTAAATGACAAATGGTGTTTTTAAATTTTACATACCGTACTATATGTAATAGCATCTGGTATTAGACCATTGTGCTTCATCTTACGAAACAATTTCATACTGCTATCAAACTTGCCATTCCTGACCAGGCATCTAAGAACTGAATTACATATGAAGACATTATTTTTTGTCGATTCATCAGGAATGCTGTTGTATATTTCTAATGCCTTTGCAGGGTTTAGACTTGTCCCTGTGAACTGTATATAACTGCTATAAGATGAAGCACTGATTTTGCTGTGCTGTTGCATCCAGTCAAAGAGCTGCAATTGTCACAAAAGTAAAACAAACAAGAATAATTTCAACTAGAGGGAAAGAGAAATGACTGAAGTTATTGATTGTGTTAAAAAACAATATAAAAACTCAATTGGCATGCATGTGCACACACATAGAGGAAGAGAGAGAGAGAGAGAGAGTTACAGTAACACACAAGTCCTTTAGGCAAATGAAATAAATTCTAAATGGAAAATTCTCAGCACAAAATTAGTAGAAATTAGATTGAAGAGCTGTAAAAACAATCAACCAATAATTCTAGCTAAAATCCTTTTGTGGTGAAGACAAAAATGACTGATGAAAATAGGGGGGGGGGGACATGTTTCTAATGATGGTTAAAGTACGATGCTATTCGTGAATACTGGTATCATGATATAGAAGAAAAACGGTTTGACACCTGAGAACTAAAGCATTCTGCTGCATTCAAATGCAAGAGGGACCCATTAATTATATGATTCCATGCATTCTTAATAGATAACTTTAGCTTATTTTATACAAAACCATAAAATTGGTTGATGTAGTTACATGAACTTATTAATGATCTACTCTTATCAAGTACCTAAGCATGTCTCCTCTTGGGTTACTGATTCTACCCACACCCAAAAGTATCAAAAAATAAATAAATAAAAATAGGTAGAATCAATAGTGCAAAATTTTGAATCATTTAAAACTGGATTGACTGGATCCCTTTCTCAGTTTCAACAAATTGGAGATGTGCACCTATTAGTTGCTGTGTTTTTACCTTCAATTATTTCTTTTGGACATTTACCTTTAAGTATTCAATTAAATTATATGCAATTGAAAGATATGAAGTTGGATACACTATAATTCCCCACTATGGCACAACTCATCTCATTTCCACTTTCTTAAAGTTATTTTTAATTGACAGACTTTTAGAAAGTTTGAGCACTGGTGGCAGTCATCCTCCTATGCCAACTGGCTATGATTCCAAATAATGGGAAACTGCAATAAAAACTGAGAGCAAATTGAGTTGTTGATGATTATTATGCCCCAATTAGTCTGATTCCATGTAAGCCTTAACTCTGCCCTTACATGCAGCTCTCAACGCATCATGTTGAATGAAAATTACCCATTTATTTTTTAAAAAAGAAGGTACAATAGGAAGCGAAATAATAAAGATAATGTATGGTGTCAATTATTGTTCTTGTTATTGGACACCATAATTTCATCACTTTTTCTGTGTTTCTAGAATATTTAACAAGTCTGTAATAGGTGCTGACACCATTGGAAGGGAAAAAATGTACCAAAAGAGTTCTAGGGTTAGGACAATAAATCTACAGAAAATTTTCTTCTAGTCCAGGACTGGTAGTCCAAGGGGACTCAACTTATTATTGAAATCATATCATGGAAGAATCAAATATAAGAATATGAAAAAAATGATAAAAATGTATTTCACCTTGAGAGGAGCTGCACCCGTGAAAAGTTATGATTTAAAGTACATGAGAAAAGACAAAACCAAGAAACAAATAGATGACACGTTAACAGCATAATGAAGTTAGTCATGTGGAAGCATGTATACATGCAAGAAACATGAGAATCAGAATCATTGAAACAGAAGAAATTTCGAAGTATAAACCCATGCAGAGCAGCAATTGTTAGCTTATTAAAACCAAGTGTTGCAGTGTTCAGGTAGCAGTACCTGAGAAAGATCCTGCCATCTGCTTTGCTGCCCAAAATTCCGCAAAATGACATTCAAGTCTTGGACCTTCAACACCCCTCCAAATCTGTACAATGAGTAATATACAGACTGTTTCATTTACATCAAACAACTCTAGTAACAAATCAAAGAAATAAAAGGAATAATTTAAGATGGAACTAATCAGAAATAAATTCAAGTGAAAAACAACCAGATTTCTTTGAGTCCTCGTTTTGATGTTTTGGCAGCCCAAATCCCCCATTAATGTAATGGAGGCCCTTCTTCCACCCCCCTCCCCAACCCAAGCAAAAAAGAGAGATCGGTTTATCAATAACAATGAGATTAGTGTCCCCTCTGTGAACCGTGGTATATTATGGAAGTACAAGCTCACTGACTGTGACTAGTGTAGATAAAGGGTCTTTTAATGGTACAAGGGTGAGGTAGTGTTGTGGTATAGTTATGCAGTAATGGAGAAAAGAAGTTGTAGAGAGTAAGAGATGGAATTAGAGAGAAAAATTCTCAGGTGAATCTTGTCAAAAGCTGCCAAATGAGGAAATTGATATGGTATTTATAGATATTCATTGGAACTTTAGCAATGCAAGGGACGAGATGAATTCTGATCAACACAAGGATGGATAAACAAGCCGAACAGTGATGATTTTTTGTGCATTTACAGATCCATCATACAATAGCAGGGAATGTTGATGAAGAATCGAAGATAGTACTCATAGAATCAGTGAAATATAGTTATAATAAAGAAGAGTAGCAGGATTTTTATGCTAACCCCAAATGAGATGCAGATGCTAAGATGAATTTGTGGTGACACAAGAAAAGACTGGATAAGAAATGAGTGCAGCTGCAGAATGGTGAAAGTAGCACATTTTGAGGATCATTCAGGGGCAAAATATTTCATCCATATCCAATGGGATCTTGGAGAGGAAGAGGGACCATGTTGAAGTACCGATTGTGAGAAGAGTATATGCAGAAAGGTGGAAACGGAACACGTTGAGGAGGGTTGTCCACGATAGTTATAAGTTAAAATAAGGACTGTCCAAGATAGTTTGATCATGTCCAGTGTGGGCATTAGGAGAGCAATAATGAGCATATTGAAGAGATGAGTGAGAAAAAGGGGAAAGCAGACCAAAACTGATGTGTCTTGAAGTGATAAGGAATGATTTACCATCACAACAGGTTGCAAGAAGTTTAGCTAAAAACAGAAATGAATGAGGGAAATGGATTCATACTAGAAGCTTAATTTAGTAACATTGATTTTATGATCAATGTATCACTAATATAACAGATGCATAACACCAATTTACAGAAGTTTTCTTTTTTTATTAGAATCATTTAAAATCATGATTTCATGGGAAATTAACAAACAATTCCCCTTATCATAGTTTCATCAAAATCTGTCTGCACCGAGACAACCTCCAGGACATACCATCTCTAAGAATCTTAGCTAAGTTTCAAATAATTGGACAAAAAACAGTTCATATTCATAAGTTCTAGCTCTCAATCTTGATCTCCACGGCAAATATCACCCCAAGCCCAATACCTACCACTAAAAAATAAACTGTTCAATGAATTAACACGCGACCCCTTGCCTAATTTCAACCTTAAGGAACAATTCCCACAAAAGGGTTAATTTCTTAGAATTATAAGTTCCATGTATCATTCAGAGAATCCTTTTTTGTGTAATATCAAACAAGTAAAATCAAATACCACACAAAAGAAAGAAAGAAAGAAAAGGCATCACAGCAAAATTCCAGAACCCACAAAACCAGGCAAGTAGATAAAAAATTGCATTCAAAAGTTACCTTGGAAGGGTAAAAAACGATTAAAACATAGTTCACATTTTCACTGAAAAGTAAAATCTTGGCACTCGCACTGCATTTTTACGGCATATTATCATTCAAGAATAAAAAAACAAAGGAAGGACCTTTGGAGAGCAGAATCCAAACGGGGTGATTGTTGAACTTGAAGAATGGCATTTTTTCTAGTCAAGTATGGCTTTGAGTAACGCCTTTGAGCGTCAACTGCACAGCCGTTTTGTGGGTCATTACAAGAGATATCGACAAGTGTTGGTGTTGGTGTTGGTGTTGGTGTTGCTGCTGCTGCAGAACTGCGTTGGCTGCCGCTGCTTCTGCTGCTGCTGCTGCTGGTGGATACACGAGGAGTTAATGGGAAAGATAAGGGTGTTGGGCGGGGGTGGATATGGTGAAACCCTGTGCAAGTGCTTATAGGTGATAACTCCATTCTTCTGGGTTGGCATCAGCGAAGGCAGATTTTTTATTTTTATTTCTTCTGTGAAAGTAATTATAAAATATTCGTCCTTTAAAGAAGGGAAAATTGCAACTTTGGCAGACTTCCACCTTTTCAATTGCGCCAAGCACTTCATTTTCATTTTTTTCTTTTTCTTTTTTCTTTGGCTATTTTTTCCTATTAGCACGGTATTTTTAAAAAATTGATAAAATAATATAATTTAAAAAAAATCAGTGAAAGAATATAGTTTATACATGTAATAGTTGGATCAAGATAACGCAATATTTAACTTTGTTGATATTTAAAATCATGACATTTTGAATAAATTATGAAATAGATTGTATAAATTATGATAAAGAGAGATGTTAGTGGAAAAAAAATCAACAAAAATATTAAAATTTCAATTATAACTTTATTAATATATCCATAAAAATCTCGACAATACAAATTTAAAAATATTAAAAAGATCATTAATAATGACAGGAGTACAGCAATACTCATCGTCAAATGAAAGTAAACCTTCATCATCTTCAAATGATAAACATAGCGCATTTCGGTTACTGTTTATGATATTTTTTATTTTTTTGGATTCAGTTTATTGAGCACTTATTGGTAGTATTGTAATCAAGGTTTTGATGTTCATTTAAAGTTTTTTTTTTTTCTCTCTCTCCTCTACCTACTTCTTATTGTAATTTGAGTAATTCATTTTATAATTCCTTGGCAACATTTTTAATAACAACAAGGTTATATGTCGTGTTTTCCAATCACAACATGTACAGATTATACTATGTTAATAGTTTGAAAAGGAACTAATTGTATTTGTTTATATGGCCAACCCTCTACATAAATAGACTCTTAATTGCCTATAAAGTTTTTGTATATTGTAAATCCTAGTCATAAGTACGAGAGAGAGAAACCAGCATATGGCCAAGTCAATAACCAATTTATCCAAGACTGTCTTATTCTAGTATTTACTAGCTGCACGATGCCGCGAGTTATTTTTTTATATAAAAAAGTTAAGATTTAAAAATTTTAAGTTTTTTTGTGAATTTATACCTAAGAGTCTAGGGTATGGCTACAACGTTTGACCCAAAAGTAATATTTATAATATTAATAATCACATTAAACTTACGTGACCCAAGTTTAAGTGTATCTGGTTACAATACCAGACCCAATAGTCTTGGATGTAGGTCTAACTATAAGGTTGTGTCATAAAAGTGTGATAGCAAGAAAAAAAAACTAATGAAAAAAAAGAAAAAAAAATCTAAATTAATTGGGTTAACCCATCAAACCTTGGATTCGTGTAGTGAAAGTTTGATAACTAAATAGAACAAAAAAAAATTTGACGGGTTATCCAAAATTAATTGGCTTAACCCGTCAATTTAGGTTAACCCGTCAAACCTAGGATCCATGTCATGAAAGTTTGATAAGTAAATAGAAAACAAATTGAACATTAACAAACTAAAAATTGACGGGTTAACCCAAAATTAATTTAAAAAAAAAAAACAAACAAAAGGCATCAATTTATATAAAAACAACAAAAAAGCAACAAAAAAAAAACTAAAGGCATAAGCTAATAATTAAATAAAAAATCAATATTAATGAATGAAATTAAATAAAAAAATATTAATTAAAAATTAAAAAACTTATAAGAAGAAAAAAAAATGAAGAAAAATAAAAAACAAATCTAAATTAACTAGGTTAACCCGTTAAACATGAGATCCATGTCATGAAATTTTGATAACTAAATAGAAAAAAAATCAACAAATTAAATAAAAAAATTAATTAAAAAGAAAAAAAAAGGCATCAACCTTTTCACCGTGGACTCCACTGTGCAGTCCATCATGAAAGGCATAAAAAGAAAAAAGAAGCAAAAAAAAAAAACTAAAGGCATCAACCTTTTTATTGTGGACTGCATACAATACTAAAAGATGAAATCGAAAAAAAAAACTAATAATGAGAAAGAAAAAAAATCTGAATCAACTAGGTTAACTCGTCAAACCTGGGATTTAAGTCATGAAAATGTGATAACTAAATAGAAAAAAGATTTAATATTAATGAACTAAATTTTTAAAAGAAATTAATTAAAAAGGAAAAAAGCAAAGAGAAAAAAAACCTATAGGAAGAAAAAAACTAATGAAGAAAAAGAAAAAAAAATTGAATCAACTGGGTTAATCCGTCAAACCCGGGATCCGTGTCATGAAACTCTGATAACTAAATAGAAAGAAAGTTAATACCAACAAACTAAAATACAATAAAAAAACAATGAAAGAAGATAAAAAAAAAAACTAAATGCATCAGCTTTTTCACTGTGGATTGTACTGTGCAATCCATAGTAAAAAGCTTAAAAAGGAAAAGAAAAAGGAAAAAAAAGACATACGTCACGGGTTAATTTTTTTCTTTCATAAAATATATCAAAAAATGTTAAGATTTAAGAGTGTTAGATATTTATGCAAAGATATACCCAAGAGCTTTGGGTCTAGCTGCAATGATTGACCCGAGAGTAATACTTATAATATTAATAATAATATTAAACTTACATTACTCAAATTTAAGTAAGTCTGGCTGCAACACTAGACCCAAGAGCCTTGGATGCGGGTTTGGCTGCAAGGTCGTGTCATAAAAATATGATAATTAAATAGATTAATTAAAAAGAAAAAAACCAACATGAAGAAAAAAACTAATGAAGAAAAAGAAAAAGAAATCTGAATTAACTGGGTTAACCCTTCAAGCCAGGTTAACCCGTCAAATCTGGGATTCACGTCATGAAAGTTTGATAACTAAATAGAAAAACAAAATTGACGAGTTAACCCAAAATTAACTGGGTTAACCCGTCAAACCGGGAATACGTGTCATGAAAGTCTAATAATTAAATAGAAAAAAAAATAACATTAACAAACTAAAAAAAAAATTAATTAAAAAGAAAAAAGCAAAAATAAAATTTCGGGTTCACTCGTCAAACCCAGGATCCGTGTTATGAAAGTCTGATAACTACATAAAAAAAAATTAACATTAACAAACTAAATTTAAAAAATCATTAAAAGAAAAAAACACAAAGAAAAAAAGAAAAGAAAAGAAGACTGTCAAGCGTTTTACTGTGGACTACATAATGAAACACTGAGCAATTTTAGTATATTTCTAATTTACCCATTTTAAATACAATCCCAATAAAAAGATAACTCCATCATTTCCCGACTGTTTTTGCAATTCATTATATCAAGGGTTAGACTGTCATTACATTAATCCAATTTACAATACTTTGTGTTTATATAACTAATAACAGGGACATTGAGTTCTTTTAGTGTATTACATAATTTACCCATTTCAAATTATCTCTCAAGTTTATAAATTTTTGATCCAAATACCTAAAAAATTGTTTTGATCAAGTCATGAGTATTTTAATTATAATTATCAAAACTATAAGAATGAAAGTGCACTATTTCAAACTATAAGGATTGGTCACTACTCTTTGACCACCCAGCCACTTAAATGATCATCAAAATAATTATTTTATCTTCCAGACAAATATTATTCGCCAAAAAGTATATTCAAACTCAATTAAAATATAAAATTTCAACTTTTTATTTATAACTTTTAAATTCTAGCACATAAATCCTACAAGAAGTGCATTTTTCTTTTTAATTTTATAAATATTGATTTTTCACACAGATTGTTGTTAGCATGCTCTATCAACAAAAAATTTTTAGAAAAGAAAAAGAAAACAGCTTACCGAATGTAGATTTGACAAGCCAAATAAGTTAACTTGTGACCTAATCAACCCGGATTTAAACCAATATGAATTGAAAAAAATTTAATTTAAAAGGTGTTTGAAAGTATTATAGTGATTGTTTTTTAAAATACTTTTTATTTAAAAATAAATTAAAATAATATATATATATATATATATATAAATATATATATATATATTTGTTTTTTTAATTATTTTTAATATCAATATGTCAAAATAATTTTAAAATATAAAAAAATAATTTTTTTAAAAAAAATCTCATGACTTTTTGAAACGTGGGCAATTTCAAACGCATGTTGACCTATGATTTGTGACTGTTTGTTTTTATGGTTGTGTTTGCTGTTGAAACAAGCCACAAAAAATTAGTGTTTTGTAATAAGCGAAACTTGATTTAATATTTATGGACCCCACCATTAATTACATTTAAAATGCATGGTTGTTAAAAGTAGCTCGATGCTACTTTCCTCTTCTTCCTGTGGAGTGGAGAGTAACTCCATTATTCACGTAAATAGTGGAGACACTCTCCACTGTTCTGGCTGGACCCGGTCCGGTCCGATCCAGAGCTAAATGCATTGAATCGGGTCCAACCTAGTAAAATAAAAAAATAAATTTTATTTTTTATTTTTATAATTATGTTTTATTCAAAAAACCAGTGTTTATCGGTTGGTCCAGAGCTAAATGTATTGAACTGAGTCCGACCCACTAAAATACAAAAATAATTTTTATTTTTGTAATTGTATTTTATTCAAAAAACTAGTGTTTATCGGTTTGGTCTAGAGTTAAATGCATTGAATTGGGTCCGATCTAGTAAAATAAAAAAATAAATTTATTTTTTATTTTTATTTTATTCAAAAAACTAGTGTTTATCAGTCCGGTCCATAGCTAAATGCATTGAACCGGGTTCGACCCATTAAAATAAAAAAATAATTTTATTTTTGTAATTGTGTTTTATTAGAAAAACTAGTGTTTATCGGTTTGGTCCAGAGCTAAATGCATTGAACTGGGTCCGATCCAGTAAAATAAAAAAATAAATTTTATTTTTTATTTTTGTAATTGTGTTTTATTAAAAAAAAAAACTAGTGTTTATCGGTCCGGTCCATAGCTAAATGCATTGAACCGGGTTCGACCCCGTAAAATAAAAGAATAATTTTTATTTTTGTTGTCGGTACACGACGTCGGGCGACGGCTCCTCTCTTTTTTTATTTAAAAAAAAGATTTTTTTTTAATGGGGGAAATAAAGATTTTATTGGAGTCGCCATCTAGTAATATGAGGGAACTAGAAATCTCAAATTAGACACTGGTTCCAGAGATTCGGGTACTGGGTTAGTTATGATTAAAGAAAGGTAGACACCAATCTTAAATCATCCCTTTCAGAAGAAAGGTTACCTTTGATTGTGTGTTTTTTTTTATTTGTTTCAAATGATATTATATTTTGAGCTTATTTATAATTTTTTTAAAATGGTTAACGTCGGTCCTTAAAAATAGAAGACACGTTAAAAATGACATCAATCCCTAAAAATAGGAGACTCGTCTAAAAGATTGACGTTTAACCCTAAAAAGAAGAAGTACGTTTGAGTTACCAAAAACAATTATGGACATAATCCATATTTGGTATTTAAACTTTTGACATTGGTCCTTTTCTATAAAAAGGGACGTGTCGACAAACAATATTCCTTTATAAAACAAAAATTATTTTGATACCGTTGAGAAATGGGTATAACCATATTCGAGAATTGGGCTTTGGACCCACGAATGATAACATGATAAGATGGGTGTTGGACCCGCGTCGTTATTTTTTTTATACTTGTTTTTTGTTTTACCACATGCAAGAAAATGTACAAATATTTATATATAAAAATAAAAACTGTTAGGAATCGCAAAAAAAAATTACATGAGTGTCACTGTGTAGGTAAAAGACCAAAATACCCTTGAATTTATCAGAAAATTATGAAAATACCCCTGGTGGCGCGTGTGGCTCACCCGTGGCTACTGTTGGTGGCGGCGAAATGTTCAGGCGAGATTTATGGCCAATCAATGGTCGATTCTGGTAGATATGAGGTAGAGGATTCTGATGGTGGTGGTCTCGACGGTCGTTGATGGCTGAAGAGGGAGAATCGTCGGTTTGAAGCTTCGGTGGCCGACGAAGATCGCGACCGTTTTCCGGCTAGATGAGGCGTTCTGTGGTGGTTCGGAGGCTTAAGACGGCCGGAAATGGGAGATCAGATGAGAGAGAGGGAGTCGCCGGCGAGAGAAGAGAGAGACTCCGAGATTGTGCTACGGTGCGAACTCGTATATGGTGTACCCGTACGGATGAAGGTTGGGAGCCGTTGGATTGCGGATGAACCGATCCTTCGACTATGATTGGCTGGATCTGCAAGTTGATCGGACGGTCCGGATGAGCGGAGCTTTGATATGGTGTGGCGCGGTGCACCGAAAGATCGATACACCGTGTGACATGACATGACGGGATCAAAGGGCAGATTATTTCAAAGGTTAAGATGGATTTGGGTTTTAATCTAGTATGGTAAGCCCTATTGTATCCTATTAAATCAAAGGTCCACAACTAACAATATTAGATCTAACGGCTAGGATATTTTTAATATTTTTCAATTTGTTTTTTTTAAAAAACAATATCTTATACTGGTGAAGAAAAACTAAAAAAAATATTCAAATAGTAATCTAATCTTCTTTCTTTCTTTTTTCCTTCTCTCTCCCTCTGCTCGTGGCTATTTATAGCCAATGAGGAGGGGACAACACATTTATTTCAAAAGAAAAAAATACATTATAATAAATTTCTGTATTATTAATTTGTTCTATTATATATAATAATAAATATTTATATGGGGAAAGCTAAAAAACTTAAATCAACATTAGAAAAAGCCCGTTTCAACTGCTAAAAAAAATATTTTAATTACCGAAATTGTATTGGAACACAAAAAAAATATTTGATTGTTATCAACCCGGTGAACCGGATATTGATCGAAAAATGATGGTTTTGACCCGAAACAGCCTGAAAACTTATTTTCTTACCCGGCTGACATGGTTTGACCCGGTGGACTCGGTTTTGACCCGAAACGTCATGAAAACTCATTTTTTACCCTGGTCGACATGGTTTGACCCATATTGACCCAAGTGAAATCGGTTTTTATGAAAAGATGCGGTTGACTCGAGAAAAATATATTTTGAATTTTAAACTTTTTTTTCTTAATTTGTTTTTGAATTTTTATGAATAATAATAGAAATAAAATAACATTCAAGAAAATCTTAGTGAATAAAAAATTGGGTTACAACATTTGTAATTGTGTTTTATTCGAAAAACTAGTGCTTATTTGTTTGGTCCAGAGCTAAATGCATTGAACTGGGTCCGATCCAGTAAAATAAAAAAATAAATTTTATTTTTTATTTTTGTAATTGTGTTTTATTCAAAAAACTAGTGTTTATTGGTCCGGTCCATAGCTAAATGCATTGAACCGGGTTCGACCCAGTAAAATAAAAAAAAAAATTATTTTTTGTTTTTGTAATTGTGTTTTATTCGAAAAACTAGTGTTTATCTGTCCAGTCCAGAGCTAAATGCATTGAACCGGATCTGACGCAGCAAAATAAAAAAATAATTTTTATTTTTGTAATTGTGTTTTATTTGAAAAACTAGTGTTTATCAATTTGGTCTAGAGCTAAATGCATTGAACTAGGTCCAATCCAGTAAAAGAAAAAAAAATTTATTTTTTTATTTTTGTAATTGTGTTTTATTCAAAAAACTAGTGTTTATCGATTTGGTCCATAGCTAAATGCATTGAACCGGGTTCGACCCAGTAAAATAAAAAAAATAATTTTTATTTTTGTAACTGTGTTTTGTTCGAAAAACTAGTGTTTATCGGTCCAATCCAGAGCTAAATGCATCGAACCGGGTTTGACGCAGTAAAATAAATAAATCAATTTTATTTTTTGTAATTGTATTTTATTTAAAAAACTAGTGTTTATCGGTTTGGTCCAGAGCTAAATGCATTGAACCGGATCCGACCCAGTAAAATAATTTTTTTTTTAATTGTGTTTTATTTCAAATACTAATATTTAAAAAAATTAAATTAAATTATTTATTTTTAACTGTGTTTTATTAGAAAAAATGGTGTTTAACATTATACAATATCACTATATAAATTAGAAGGAGATCGCTTGATGACGTAGCATTTGCAAAATTTGATTGCAATCCCAATTTTGTTCATGATTATATTTTATAACTTTAATTTGAAAAGCATTATTAACCAAATACATTAAATTATTTTTTGTTCAACTTCAATTTCAATCATATTTTTAACCAAATATATAAATACCAAACCAACCTCAATAATAAATATTTTATATAAAATAATTTTTTTTAAATCGTAACCATAAAAACTATCTAAATCCTAAACACACAGATAAAAGAATCTCACATGTAGAGTTGTGAGCCATGCGATTTATGCCTTCCTTTCTCAGCACTTCTTTTAACAATTTTAAAATACACTTTATTTATTATTTATATAAATAAATTAATAATACAATACTTATAAAAAAAAGAAAGGAATCAGGTACAGTTCATGCACACCCTATTTCCACCTGCTCCATCATCCAATCACCAACACCGTAGCCGACTGGGACCCATGAAATCTGTAAGGGGTACCCAAGACGTCAGTTTCACAAACACACGTAGGTCCCACTAATGGTGTCCGACACGCGGCAATATTCTTGCGAGTGGATGGATGGATGCTTATGCTCCCAACCTCTCTCTTCCTCCTTTGTCTTTTCAGAAGGGAGGTGGTGGGGTGAACGTATAACGACAAACCTAACAAAAGTCCCCAACTCTTAAGGACAATATCAATTAAGTCTCCAATCCATCTTTTTATCCCAATTAGGTCCTCATGCTGAATTTTCTCGGTACAAAATCAATGAATTCTTTAACCTCGTGTTGAATAACATGGAGCTTATACAATAGACCTAATTATACAAGGAAACACAAAGCTCTTATGTTTTAATATAGCATGACGTGAAAGATTTAAGTAATTTTATAAATTTATTATGGACTAAATTTAACTATTCCAATTAATTTAAACTAGCAATGGTTCGACTGAAAATTTATTTACTATTGAGGACTTAATCAAGATAAAAAAAAAACTGAAGATTTAGAATGTGTTTGCTGTACAAACAAACAGGCCCTTAAATGATATTAACTTTATAGATAGGACTTGTTTTCAGGTTTGTCCAAAAAAAGAATGAAAGAGAAAGTGAAAGTAGGCATAAGGAAAAGGAGGGAACTTGATGCATGGGCAATTGACAGACAACTGACACCACAACACAACGGAACACTTGAAAAGGAAAGGAAAGCAAGAAAGACATTTTTTAATAGCTGAAGAAAGAAGCAAACAAAGAAAGAAGTTAATGTTTTTAGAGAGATAAAAGAGGTGAAGTGTCCATTGTAGCAGCAACAGAGGATCTGGAGGCTCGACAGGACAAGATACAACCTTTTTTTGCATGTTTTGCTCCTTCGAGCTAAAAAGTTCTGGGTTTTGTTTTTTAGAGAGAGAGAGAGATTCATCATCGTGTTGCTTAAATGCTTGGACGATGCTTGGATTGATTTTCTTGTCTGTTTCAGGTGACTTTATGATTTCTTGATCTAGCATACGAGTTTCATATGGATAAGTTGTTGCGCGAATCTCTTTTCAAGTAAGTTCCTTTGATTTTCTATTATCCATATGCAACCTGTAATAGTATGGTATCACACCCAGATGGTAGATATCAAAGGATCAGATTACAATATCCTGTAGTGGCCGAGGTTTAGTAACTACTCAATTGATGAGGTTGTTTTGTTAATCAATCAGTGGCTTTTTGTTTACTAACACAACTCTCCATGACATCATTTGTATGCTTATCTCTACCTTTGGGTTAAGATGTTGCACTATGTGAACTCTTCGTTGTTAAATTTGCTTTCCTTTTCTATTGATTGTTCAATACAGTGCAATCATTTGCTTTTGCTTTTTTTTTTTTGTCCTTTATAACCTGCAAAACTAATTTTTTCTTTAAAATATTTTCATTAAAAAGACAAAAGCAAGTTACTGGAAAAATAAGATTGAGTAACGTAAAGAATGTTTGAGGGAAAAAAAACTTAATAAATCTTCATTATTCTCCTCATCTTTCATGTGTAGATTTTGAAATATTTGAGCTGCATAACTCAAGGTCAGAAAGGGTTGTCGAATCTACACTATTTGGACATTAAACTCCATTACATTATGGCACACTTTTTTTTATCAGACACAGAGATGTCCTCGTGTCTCCTAGTTAATGACATCATTGCTACAAATATCACTGGAAGTCATTGAAAAGCATTTTCTTGCCTTCAAAGATAGATGTCCAGAGTCAAGCATCCACAACACTGCTTTCTGTTCTTGCCTTTCTCCACATTGATTTGTTTACTGTAGGATTTTGTAGTGTACCCAGACCAAGCACCAAATATGGGGAACAGCATGATCCCAACTGCAACCTAAGTGGAAGGATATTCCCCAACACAATCTTTCTTTTTCACCGAGTCAATTGCTATATTTAGATTGAGATAAAAATGGAAGAAGTATGCTTCTTCATGTATTCATTTTTTTGTGGCATTCTCATCATGAAGTTCATTCTCACCATGAAGTTCGGTGATTTTGTGTGAATATTAGTTCTCTTCAGAAAATGTTTGTTTGTACTACAGGCTGTATCTCCATCACAAAGAATCCATAAGAATATCATTCTTTAGTAGTTCGTGATTGTCTGATCAAGTCTCCTACCTTCTAATTGTTCGTAGAAATATTTTCCTCCTGTGCAGGCAACTCTCTTTGGACTGCAGTTTTTTAGAATCTCAACAGATAGTTGATTATAGTCTTCTATTGGGAATACATTTTAGAGCACCTGAACAGTTGAGAGCCATCTTAGAACCTCCTGCTACAATGCTGAATCATGCTACTTTGGCTACTTCTGATGGTAGGTATCCTCCCAACACAAACAACTTTTTTTAGTTAGGCACCTAACTGAATTTAAGTTCTAATCACCTCTTGATTTTTTCAGTAGTTTCTAATGGCTCATTTAAGAGTTAAATTGTGCAGTGAGTGTCAGATCTCCTTTGCTAGATGTATTTCTGAATTTACGATAACTTGAACTGTACAGTTTCACCATAATAAAGTAAAAAACAGAGTCATCTGCAGCCAGCATATGTTGTGGAAAGTATTGGGAGACTCCAAAAAAGTTTATGCAAGATGGTTTAGGGATCTGCAATATCTAGAAAGTGGGGATGAGAAAAATGATCTTGACATGAATTCTAAAGTTTATGTTTTGTTTCTTACACTGAAACTCGTTCAGAGAGGAGTGGATATTGCTAAAGTTTTGAGGTTATACTTTTCGAGGGGTGACATGGCTCAAAACTTGCTGGGTTATATTTTGCAGTTAAGCTGCTTTGATTAGTGGTGGCAAAAATGCTTCCAGTTCTGGGTTTTGTTTTTTAGAGAGAAAGAGAGAGATTCATCATTGTGTTGCTTAAATGCTTGGACGATGCTTGGATTGATTTTCTTGTCTGTTTCAGGTGACTTTATGATTTCTTTTAGTGCTTGTTTCTCTCTCTGTGTGCTTGTGTAATTTGGTTATTTCCATTTTCTTTTGATTTTCCTCGCTCTTTTTTCTTTTGATGCTCTGAAAGATTACGGCTTTTCTTTTTGCTGGCCTTCTGTGTTCAATTACCTCGATGATGATTTTGGAATTGAGTAGGTTCATTAACCTTTTGTGGGATAGCAACAATTTTTTTTTTCTATGTAATAATTCATGTTTAGTTTCAATTCGTAGGTTCAATCACTTGTTTTGTGATCTACTGTTACCTTTAATCTAGAGATCTCCTTTGCTAGATGTGTTTCTGAATTTACGATAACTTTAACTGTACAGTTTCACCATAATAAAGTAAAAAACAGAGTCGTCTGCAGCCAGCATATGTTGTGGAAAGTAGTGGACGATGCTTGGATTGATTTTCTTGTCTGTTTCAGGTGACTTAATGATTTCTTTTAGTGCCTGTTTCTCTCTCCGTGTGCTTGTGTAATTTGGTTATTTCCATTTTCTTTTGATTTTCCTCGTTGTTTTTTCTTTTGATGCTCTGAAAGATTACGGCTTTTTCTTTGTGCTGGCCTTCTGCGTTCAATTACCTCGATGATGATTTTTGAATTGAGTAGGTTCATTAACCTTTTGTGGGATAGCAACAATTTTTTTTTTCTATGTAATAATTCATGTTTAGTTTCAATTCATTGTGGTAAACCTAATGCATGATGTGAAAGATCATGGCTTTTTTTTTTTTCCTGGCATTTTGTGTTCATTTACCTTAATGATGATGGGGTCATTAACCTTTTCTGGGATAGCAAAAATGTTTTTTTCTATGTGATAATTTCATGTTTAGTTTCAATTCATTATGGTAAACCAATGGATGAATTTAGATGATTAATTTTAATATTGAGATAATATGAAATGCTTGAAGTGGAGGAATCTTGTGGTTCCATTTAAATATGATAAACTGTATCTTATTTTCAGAACCAAAATAGCAAATGGTGCTCCTTCGTCACTTATTAGATATTGAAGACAGTGAAAGGTACTAATCCTGTTACCAAATCTTCCTTTTGTTGAACCATAACCTTCTTCTTCTTCTTCTTTTTTTTTACAGCTAAGAATATCCTTTTACACATACAAAAAATCATAATTTGTCACCGTCAATAATTATGATGATGATGAAAATTTCCTAACTTTTACTATCATATCCCAGTATTGACAAGAAGGCCTTGTCAAATGGAGAAGTCTATATTGGTATTTTCAAGGGAACACTTCCTCATGGCAAGGGTAAATATATATGGTGTGATGGAACAGTCTACAATGGTGACTGGGAAGAAGGTAAAATGACTGGGAAAGGACAAATACTTTGGTCTTCAGGAGCAAAATATGAAGGTGATTTCTCTGGTGGTTACCTTCATGGAATTGGCACCTTGATAGGACATGATGGGTCCGAATACAAAGGGGCCTGGAGAATGAATGTACGGCATGGGCTTGGAAGGAAACAATATTCTAATTTAGATGTTTATGATGGTTCTTGGAAGGAAGGGATGCGTGAAGGCTGTGGTAGTTACTCTTGGAATAGTGGAAATACATACATAGGGAATTGGAAAGGTGGAAAAATATGTGGCAGGGGGGTTATGAAATGGGAAAACAGTGATCTTTTTGATGGCTTTTGGATAAATGGTCTTAGACATGGATCTGGAGTTTATAGGTTTGCAGACGGGGGATACTACTTTGGAATGTGGAGTATGGGACTTAAGGATGGAAAAGGGACATTTTACCCAGCTGGATCCAAACATCCATCTCTAAGGAGGCGGTGCAGCTCCTTAGGCTGTTATGAAAGTGGAAGAAATTTGTTGTCTCATAGTTCGTCGTTAAATTCAGAGAAAACCAGGGTTCTTATACCAAATGACATGCGTAGTCTATCTGAGAGAATGTCAATCAATGGAATCTTTAAAGATTCTGGCCGATTCTCACAAGGAACTGTCTCACTAGATGAAAATTCGAGCCGTTGTAGCCTTGGCAGTGAATTTATATGCCGTGAACCATCATGCATGTTGTCCCAAACCTCCGATGAGGGTCAAAGTGGTGTGCAGGATAACTGTACAGTAGTTTATGAGAGGGAATACATGCAGGGAGTTTTGAAAAACGAGAAAGTTAGAAATACCGAACCATCTCGCAAAACTAAACAGAGAAACAAATTTCACATGAAAGAAACAAAAAAGAAGTCATATGTGGACATTTTCCATGGCCATTGGAGCTATTATCTAATGCTTAGTTTGCAACTTGGTATAAGGTAAATGGATAGACATTGAAGTCTACCTTTCCTGCTTTTCCTGTTTAATCTGTTTTTCCCCTTATTCTTGTTTGTTTATGGTGTATGTTTTCTGCTTTCAAATTGTGCATCGTTTCTTTCCTAAATAGTAGTCCTTATGAAAGTGTTATTGGTGTTCACAATTCCATCATTGTTTGGTTACAATACCAATCTTTAAGCCCTTTTGTCAAACTGGACTAGAACTGAATGTATCAACACTTTCATCAGAAATGTGCTGCCGCATGCATGATAATGCTTATTGTATTTGTACCTTATCTTTAGTCTCATATGTGCTACTGAAAACTCGCAAAATCTGATGGGCTATTGGGATTTGGAATATATGAGCATTTGATCCCAACTGATCGCACTACCCAAGCAAGGTTACAACCATATGGGTTTGTACCATATAAAACTCTTATTATTAATTAAAAAATCCTTATGCTTGTTAGCTTGTAGAAAATGTTGATTTGGCTGCCAATACCATAACATGTTTGACAACATGTGGAGTTTTCTTTTTCTTTTTCTTTCTCTTTGTTTTGTTTTTTTTTTCTTTTTCTTTTGAGATGGACCATATGTGAAGTTATTTTTGATATGATCTCTTTGAGAGCATCTTCAACTATTAAAATCTAAGTTACTTGGTGTGTGCATGCATGCTATCATGCCTAAGGAGGAATCAGACATCTATTATTTTTTCTTTTATTCCATCTTATGCTATAAGTTTGCACCGGTAGGAAGTTAATCATCCTAGTTTAAGTGGACCAAATTGGTATTTTAATAGTTCGTTTTTTCACCAGGTTAATAGCTCTTTCAGGCATGTGCAAGTTTATTTTATTTCATCAACATATTCTTGTACATTAGCACACTTGCAAAATATCTGATCTTAAGTTCACAGGTACACTGTTGGCAAGATTACACCAGTGCCTATGCGTGGAGTTCGAGATTCTGATTTTGGAGATCGAGCTAGAATAAGGATGTATTTCCCCAGAAAGGGTTCCCAGTTTACACCTCCACACTATTCTATTGATTTCTATTGGAAAGACTACTGCCCTATGGTCTTCAGGTATTTATTGTCAGATGTTTGCTTAACTCACAAAAGAGACATTACTAGCAGCACACATCTTAAATATTTGAAAAATGAGAATAGTTCTGTAGATTTTTAATCTATCCCAAGTGACTTCCAGCTGTAAACTGGGGAGATTATGTGTTCTGTTTTTTCCTAGCTGAAATGATATCATATAACTGTCATTAACAACAAAAGTAGCTCTTAATAGAGCAGAAAGCTATAGCTGAGTTCAAATAGGTTGCTTCTCTGATTATTAGAAAGAAGTGGATGCTGTGATTTTTTTCTCATGGTCTTCTGTTTGCATTTTCAAGCAGATTTATTATGTCAATGCCTGTAGGAACATAAAACCTAGGTCTTGTAAGGCCTGCCTCCTTGAATTTTGCTGGGAGTCACCTGCCATTAGGCCTTTGAGGCTATTGATCATATTTGATGAGTGTTGTGTTGTGTTTTGAATGAGAAGTGTGTAAATTTGGAGAGATCTTATAACTTTCAGCACTGTTCTATTCTCATAGGCAGGTGAATGCCCTTTTCAATGAAGCACAAGGCTTAAACAGGTTTCAGCTTGGATGTGTTGGTATTCACTGGTTGAGGATTCTTTGTTTTCCTTTTCTTTTTTTATTCTGATCACCCTATTAAACTAAACAAATATTGACTTTGCCAAGGGTTGCCAAGATATTTATGACTATTTGTTGCTTATGGTGGATTGCTGGTCTCCAGGCATTCTAAAACCTAAAACAAGGACTTTTTCCTATGTGACATTTATTTTAAGGGAGTCTATAAGAGTTTGGGACTTCTAGCATGAAATTAACACTCCTATGTATCAGAAACTGTTATGCAAGGGCGTGGTTGCATGGAATGCAATAATCTCCTTGTTATTTCACTTTCCCGCTTACTTTACTATCAAATGCAGACATCAGCATTTGATCTTCTCTCAGTATGATTCTGTCTACTACTTATTGAAGCCTTTATGTCGAGAAGGTTTCTCTTCTTTTTGCTAATTGCAGTTTTTTCGATCATATTCTCTCTATGATGGTTATTGTAGTGCATGTTTAAACTTGTATGAGTAGGTCTGTTAAGGTAAATTAAAATAACCACCCAGAGGATTTCCATTTTAAACTTTTTATCAATCATGAAATTATAATCTTCACATATATATTAATGTAAGACATCTCAATTTTTGTGGGATTGTTATTTCAGGAATTTAAGGGAGATGTTTAAGCTCGATGCAGCTGAGTACATGATGTCCATCTGTGGTGATGATGGTCTAACGGAGCTTCCTTCCTCTGGAAAAAGCGGCAGTATCTTCTTTCTTTCACATGATGATAGATTTGTGATTAAGACATTAAAAAAGTTCGAACTCAAGGTTTGAATCCAGATAAACATTCATTCTGACTATAATCTGATTCTTAGCATACTCAAACTTCCCAGTGTTTCTTTGGCTACTTGTCTATTTAAATCTAAAATCCATGAAACTATACCCTTTCATGACATGGCCTTAGGTATCTTATTGCTATTATTTTAGTAGGATTGAATATGTGTACGCTTCTATTTTTGCTTTTTTTTTTTTTCTGTTTCCTTTTAAATTTTTTATTTCATAATGGATCTGTAGATCCTTTATAGTTGAGGTTTTAAATTGATTGTTCACATTAAACCCACCTAGGAAATGGAGATGCCAAACAAATCCTATTTGATTCTGTGGCACCTTTCAAGCAATTGTCACTGGTATTTGCCATGCCTTTGAAGGAAAATCCTCCTGCTAGATAGATGTCATAAATCATGCTTTAAAAGGGTTTAAAATATGGAATTAAAGCATGAAATATCCAGTTAGATTTTGAGATTTTATTCACAATGATGCTTAAAGATTTTTCTTGCATAGATGCCACTCATTTCAGCATGATTCTTAAACTTATTTTTTTTAGTCTCTTTCTTGGGGCTGGAAGTTGAAATGTGGAGGTTGGCTATCGGCATGTTTGTTTGATATTTACTTTAATGAAGTTTGGTTCTCAAGGTTTTTCCCATTATAGTCTTTTTAAATTGGAATGAGAGGTCTTTGTGCAGATGGTGAAGAGAATGTTATGACCATCTTAGTTAGAAGTCCATTTGTTAAAGAAACCCAACTGCATGGAGTTGCTTGTAGTTATTGAGGGCCTGAAGAGGGCATATTCTCTTTGTGGCAGCATAATAGAAGTAGAGAGGAAAATGAATGATGTCTCTGGAGATGCTTTCATGGTTTTGATTCATATATTAGCAGTACTGGATAATTCATATGGCTTTGATCCAATTAGATGTGAGGTTTTTCAGAGGATTAGGTGCACATGACTGTTGCTGCTTCTCACCACGTGCTTTCTTCTATTGGAGAGTAGAGTCCAGTTTCCTATTGAAGCTAAGAGTTTTTCACATGGATAAGCAACAAAGTTCAAAATGGACTCCACTAGTAAATAAATGCATTTGTGCAAATAACAGCGATGTAAGCTAGAAAAGAAGATGGAAAGCTTTGTTAGTATGTCTATGTTTTACTATCAATAGTTTCACCATTAGAGAGTTATATATGGCTTTGTTTTCAGATGTTATGATTTAAGGGGAGAACTATTGTTTGTCTATAATTACTTGTGAGGGAGAAATTGTTAGGTAGACTTGCCAACTTTCCTGTAGACCAGGCTTGTAAAGGCATAGGACGTGGATGGATTCATACATCATCATGTAGGGTCTATTCACTTCTTATACATGTACAAGTCACTATTGCATTCTTTATAGGTAGTTGATTGACTACGTAACAACTTCTCTAGGTGTTTTTTTGAAATGGAAAACTGTAATTTTCTTTTAATCAACACAGCATTGTAAATGAATATATGTTCTTCTTCGTCTGTGCAGACCCTTCTTAAGATGCTTCCAAAATATTACATTCATGTAGGGAAGCATGAAAATACTCTCATCACAAAAATTTTTGGGGTCCACCGGGATAACATTGAGAGGTGGGAAAAAGGTATTTGCAGCTTTCATACACCCATATGTTACTTTCTTCCATTTATGTCACTTTTGTTTAGTGAGGATTTTGGGTTTCCTATTCTTTACAGGTACGCTTTGTAGTCATGGGAAATATGTTTTGCACAGAATTAAGAATTCATGGTCGCTATGACCTGAAGGGGTCAACTCAAGGGAGATACACAGATAAAGAAAAGGTTGGAGAAAATACCACATTAAAAGATCTTGATCTAGCATACGAGTTTCATATGGATAAGTTGTTGCGCGAATCTCTTTTCAAGTAAGTCCTTTTGATTTTCTATTATCCATATGCAACCTGTAACAGTCTAATGGTATCACACCCAGATGGTAGGTGTCAAAGGATCTAGTTTATGCTCTGTTGTATGCGTAGAATCAGATTATAATATCCTGTAGTGGCCGAGGTTTAGTAACTAAATTGATGAGGTTGTTTTGTTAATCAATCAGTGGCTTTTTGTTTACGAACACAACTGTCCATGACATCATTTGTATTCTTATCTCTACCTTTGGGTTAAGATGTTGCATTATGTGAACTCTTTGCTGTTAAATTTGCTTTCCTTTTCCATTGATTGTTCAATACAGTGCAATCATTTGCTTTTGCTCCTTTTTTTTTTGTCCTTTAACCTGCAGAACTAATTTTTTCTTTAAAATATTTTCATAAAAAAGACAAAAACAAGTTACTGGAAAAATAAGATTGGGTAACGTAAAGAATGTTTGTGGGAAAAAAAAACTTAAAAAATCTTCATTATTCTCCTCATCTTTCATGTGTAGATTTTGAAATATTTGAGCTGCATAATTTAAGGTCAGAAAGTATTGTCGAATCTACACTATTTGGACATTAAACTCCATTACAGTATGGCACACTTTTTTTTATCAGACACAGAGATGTCCTCGTGTCTCCTAGTTAATGACATAATTGCTACAAATATCACTGGAAGTCATTGAAAAGCATTTTCTTGCCTTCAAAGATAGATGTCCAGAGTCAAGCATCCACAACACTGCTTTCTGTTCTTGCCTTTCTCCACATTGATTTGTTTACTGTAGGATTTTGTAGTGTACCCAGACCAAGCACCAAATATGGGGAACAGCATGATCCCAACTGCAACCTAAGTGGAAGGATATTCCCCAACACAATCTTTCTTTTTCACCGAGTCAATTGCTATATTTAGATTGAGATAAAAATGGAAGAAGTATGCTTCTTCATGTATTCATTTTTTTGTGGCATTCTCATCATGAAGTTCATTCTCACCATGAAGTTCGGTGATTTTGTGTGAATATTAGTTCTCTTCAGAAAATGTTTGTTTGTACTACAGGCTGTATCTCCATCACAAAGAATCCATAAGAATATCATTCTTTAGTAGTTCGTGATTGTCTGATCAAGTCTCCTACCTTCTAATTGTTCGTAGAAATATTTTCCTCCTGTGCAGGCAACTCTCTTTGGACTGCAGTTTTTTAGAATCTCAACAGATAGTTGATTATAGTCTTCTATTGGGAATACATTTTAGAGCACCTGAACAGTTGAGAGCCATCTTAGAACCTCCTGCTACAATGCTGAATCATGCTACTTTGGCTACTTCTGATGGTAGGTATCCTCCCAACACAAACATCTTTTTTTAGTTAGGCACCAACTGAATTTTAAGTTCTAATCACCTCTTGATTTTTTCAGTAGTTTCTAATGGCTCATTTAAGAGTTAAATTGTGCAGTGAGTGTCAGATCTCCTTTGCTAGATGTATTTCTGAATTTACGATAACTTGAACTGTACAGTTTCACCATAATAAAGTAAAAAAACAGAGTCATCTGCAGCCAGCATATGTTGTGGAAAGTATTGGGAGACTCCAAAAAAGTTTATGCAAGATGGTTTAGGGATCTGCAATATCTAGAAAGTGAGGATGAGAAAAATGATCTTGACATGAATTCTAAAGTTTATGCTTTGGTTCTTACACTGAAACTCGTTCAGAGAGGAGTGGATATTGCTAAAGTTTTGAGGTTATACTTTTCGAGGGGTGACATGGCTCAAAACTTGCTGGGTTATATTTTGCAGTTAAGCTGCTTTGATTAGTGGTGGCAAAAATGCTTCCAGTAAACCAAGCTGATCGTAGTTAGTTTGGAAGAGCAAGCATGAGTGTTCAGATTTGGATAATAGGTCCGCAAGTGAGAAATTTCACAAGGGTTACCCTGTTTAGCCAGGCCTTCATCCTCTTGTTGACTCTACTTGGATTGGAAAGTGAACTTTTAGCAGTGTCTTTAGGGATGGTGAATTTGGGTACCTTTTAAAAATGCTCTATCAGATAAATATATCAGTTCCAGTTAAACAATTCATGTAGCCTTGGTGTGTATCCTTTATATCATTTTAAATTAGATTAGGGGTAGTTTCAAGATTTGAAATCGATTAACAACAATTTCATACCAGCATCACTGTGGCAACAAACTATGCATATTCTAGTTAGGAGGAATGTCACCTATCTTCTTTCTTACAGTGTCTGCGCATGTGGTCATGTTTATTCAGTATATGGCACCTCATTTTTGCATCCACCAGGTATAAACTCACAAGGGCCGCTCGTGATTCCTCCGAAAGGCCTTCTCCTAGTAACCCATGAACCTAGCTCAGTGAGCACTGCACCAGGACCTCACAGCAGAGGAAATACATTGAAAGCAAATTCTCATGGTGAGAAGGAGGTGGATCTCTTGCTGCCTGGCACTGGAAGGTACCTTTTCTTATTACAACTTTTTAATGCCACTAGAAGGAGGTTTTCTGATGCTAAGGGTGACAATTGCTAATACCACCTGGCTGAACATGCCTGGTATTATGAAGGGGATCCTATAAGTCAATATCCATATAGAATCTAATATAACCAGCACCAACATAAGCAAAATCCTCTGAGAATTTCCCAAACAGATTTGGCTGGGAAATCTCAGTGTTAGATGTTATCACACCATATATAAATAATTAACTTGAAAATTAAGCTGAATTTTGAAGTCATTTTCAGCAAAAGAATGAGGTTGGACTGCTGATTTATGCCCATAAAACATGTTTTTGTTGAGCATCCCCCCCTTTTATTTCTATCAGTTCATGCCAAACAGTATTTGAACTACTCTGATTCTGAAGTTGGACTGCTGATATTTGGTTTCACCATTTAACTCTGCATATGGTTCCTCCTTCCTCCCTTTCTCAAACCCACATTCTTCCTCTTTGACTTATTTCATTTTTTTATTAAACCTTGACCAGTTTGGCTTGTCTTTCAAATCAAGGGCATCAACTTTCTTTGATATGGTCCCCAACCCCTAGGAACGAATCCAAGGAAGCCCTCGTAGATCTATTTAAACTCCTGTAAATTTATATTCTAGCGATCTCAACATGAAAATTTCAGCTGTGCTTAGTTATGACATTTCCAGATGCTGTGAGTTGCTACATTCACTTACATATCAAACATTACTTAAGGTAACTGTTGATCAACTGCCATATGATTAGGTTGCGGGTGCAGCTCGGAGTGAACATGCCAGCGCAGGCTAGCCAAAAGCTTATACAGGACGAGGTTGATTCTGCAGAGATTGAACTTTTCGAGGTTTATGATGTTGTTCTCTACATGGGCGTAATAGATATACTACAGGAATACAAAGTGAAAAAGAAAGTTGAGCATGCATGCAAATCATTAAAATTTGACCCTCAGTCGATTTCTATTGTTGAGCCCAAATTGTACGCAAAACGTTTCATCAATTTCTTGCACAAAGTTTTCCCTCAGCAACCATGAAATTGCCAAGAGCTTGGTCTTGCATTCCTCCTGTTTATTAATTACCATAGATCTTCTGGCAAAGGTTTCCCTTTCCTATTTGATTTATTTACTCTTTTTTATGCACTTATTTCGGTGAATGCTTGCTTCATTGTAGAAATCATATTATTTGTGAAGTTATGCAGGTAGGAGCGCACAGAATTAAGCTAGAATTTCTTGTTCGTTTTGTTCACTGGTTCTACCGCTGGCAGCACATTTGTTTCTTTGTTTTTCACAAATAAATTGTTCGTTTGGCATCTGTGCAATCATTATTTTTTATCTGTGAAAAAAAAATTAATATCAATTTCTTTATCACACAATAAAGGAAAATCCAAAGAATTTCATGTTGGTAATTCGTTTTCATTTCTTTCCTGTAACACAGACAATCGGACTAATGCAATTGAAGATGTAGAATTTCATGTTTCATGCAGACCACTGGTTAAGATATCTCCCGGTCATTTTCTTTGACCTCCATGGACCAGGCTGCACAGAGCTGGAATCTCTCAATTAGATGGCATTAAGTTACAATTTGGCCTCGTGGATACGGTACAACTTCTCTGATTCATTAAGCAACACGTACATGCCTAATAGACTAACATTTTCTATCTCCAGATCAATCTAACAACGTATATGCAATCAATAGAAACTTGCAAGAATATGCCAAAAGTTCAAATGATAAGTTTAGAGTGCTGAAATTTAGGAATGGTAATAGAAACTTGATGATAGACAGAACCAAGATGCATGATAGTCGATACACCTCTCCTCCTCCTCCTCCTCCTCTTCTTTTCTCATTTTTTCACTAAGAATTTTGCACTCCACTAACCCAAGACTTGGACTAGAAGGTTTACGAGTAGGAGACACTGAGGAACTCCTAATTCTTTGCCTCTCATAACACCTTGGAGTTGAAGAGAATGACCTTTACGACGTCTTGGAGTTAGAGAACGACTCGTGTGCCAGCGAGGAGAAGTGGAGCTACTTCTCTGTATGATACAGAAACATGATTAGTGAGCAAAAATCGCAGAATGCACGTCACTAATGTGTAAAGCGGTCACGGGTCTCTTCCGTCATCTAGGACAATAGACATAGAAGCATATATAGTTACCTCTTACACCATGGTGTGCTCGATCTTTTATCCATTGAAGAAGCTACTATCACAACCGAGCAATGAAAAAGGACACCCATCAGCACTCATCACCCGCTCACTTCCCACCCAATACAACGGGAAGAAACCAAGTTTTTGCAACTTTACTATAGATCACGTAAATCCTTTGGCACCCTAACAGCAATCCATATGATTTCACTCAAATGATTATATTTGATCTCTCTCCTGGAAGAAGGATGAGTGTGGTAGAATATTAAAAACAGTAATGTAAGTTAAAAATTTAAAAACAAGAAAAAGATGGAGAGAAATATATATTTTTATTAAGTGTTTTTTTCTAAGTTTTTTGAGTTATTCTCTTTCTTTTGTGTTGTTTTATAATGTTGAATTACAAGTTTTTTTTTATAGATATAAAATCTTAGATAATTAAAGAGTTAAAATAACACAAGAAAATTCTAATTTGAACATAAATTATATTTTGTTGACTAAACCGGTTGACCAATTCAACTTATTCCAGCAGGTCGTTTAGTTCTCAATCGGTAGACCAAGTATTGTCTTTTAAAATCAAAATCTAGTTTACTTTCAATATCTTTCTTAAACTTGATTTATTTATAATTCTCAATATATTTTTTATCTTGATAAAAATATTATATTTTCGTGATTTTGTGAATATATTCACAACTTGAGTCTTGTGTAATTCATGGTGGCAAGTCTTGCTGTCTAGTATATATGTTCAACAATGCGTATGGTGATTGACTGCATAGTAGTGACAACAGAGGAGCAAGTTGGAGTTGTTTGTGGTCTGGCAGCTTTGGCAGGGCGTATCTCTATGACCTGCAAACACAAGAAATTCAAACTTTGTCCACGTACAAGATCAGACGCTTTTCAATTTCCATTAACAAATCCGGTGGAAGATTATTCTCCCGTTGCTCCATCACACTAAAAACACATCGAATCATTATGCTACAACACCGAAACAAGGTAAAGACTATCCGTATTTTTACCAATATTTCCAACTTTTTTTAGATGTTTAGTAGGTGTTAAAAAATAATATAAATCATATACTGAAATCTCATCTAATAATTTAAGTTTTTGGATAGAAAATTGAGATGATTCTTTGATGTGGCATCAGAGCCTTTCATGACCAAGTAATTACGAGTTCGAATCTTATCACCCTATTTATTTGATAAAAACTAAATACAAAGTAATGTGAGTTTGTGCAAGTTTCAAGCTCAAATAGTTTTCATTTGAGGGGATGTATTATAGAATAATATAAATTATATCATGAGACCTCATCTAATAATTTAAACTATTAAGTTGAGATGATTCTTTGACATGGTATCAGAGTCTTGATGACCAAACAATTATGAATTCAAATCTCATTATCCTTATTTATTTGATAAAAATTAAGTATAAGGTAAAATAAGTATGTACAAGTTTCAAACCCAAAAACCTTTAACTTGAGAGGATATGTTAAAGAATAATATAAATTATATTCTCGAATTTCACATAAAAAACTTAAGCTATTGAATAAAGTCTATTATATAATTTATATTATTTTTTAATAATGGATCTTATGATAACTGAGGCTGAGTTTGGTGGAGAAGGAAGGTTGCTTGGTGATGTTTTGGTGGCTGAGGCTGCTGGTATTTTTTAGCGGTAATGTTGATGATGGCGGAGCTGCTATTTGCGAGGAGCTGCTAGCTGGTCGGAAAGAGAGGAGGGGAAGTGGCTTGGCCGGTGCGTTGGTTAGGTGAGAGACATGGACGCTGCAGTGCTGGCCTGTCACGGTGGTGGCTGCTGCTGCGTGAATTCCAAACAGATCTAATTGGTTTAGAAGGGCTAAGTCTTAGAAAATTCGTCCAAGAATCCAGTCTATTTTAGGTTTCTAAGCCACTGCGTGGGATTTAATAACACTGTAACTAATACTAATTAGTAATTAATATTAGTAATCATATGGCGTATATGTACAGAAGTAACAAATTGTCTTTATGGTTTTTAAAAATTTTGAATTTATTTTTTGAAAAAAATATTAAATTAATATTTTTATTATTATTTTAATATATTGACATTAAAAATAATAAAAAATTATTTTAATATATTTTTAAATAAAATTCTGTTTGCGTTTTAACTTTTCTAAATTACGGAAGGATGGAATGCAAATGAAGACAGCAGATTAAAAAAGCTGCAAGACAGAGATCCTCTTTTCCAACCAAAAATATTACTTAAAAGATTATTAACAAAACTCTAAAATTGGTGAGATTTTTACTGCACATAAATGTATTGTGAAATGAGAGACAATTTATTGTAAACTTGTTGTATATACATGCACTACGGACTGGGATATAATTAACTATAGACGATATTGTGGTATTTTGAAGGACGTTCCTTTCTTATGTTTTTATTTTTAGTCAAAAATTATAATTGAGGTGACTCATTTGACTTTTGCCATATGAGAGAGATGCAACGGACACCTGGCGCTTGAGTTTCTAGGGTAGAAGTAACATTAGAGCTGCCGGGTCTGATTTTGGTAACTAGATTCAATATTATTGTTGAAATTAAAAATATTATTATTTATATTATAAAGATTTTTATTTTTATTATAATTAATATTATTCATATAATACTTAATAAATTAAAAATGGTATTATTTTTATTATAATTAATGTTATTGAAATTCAAAATATTCTTAAGTGTATTATAAATATTGTTATGTTTATTATAATTAATGTTAGTGAAATTAAAAATATTATTATTATTATTCTTTTAAGTCTTGCGGAGAACCCAAGAGCAACGGGTCCTGTTTCAGGACCTAAGGCTACTGGATTTTGCGTCAAGACCCACTTTTATTGGATCTGATGGCAGGACCCAATGCTAATGCGTCCTGTGTTAGGACCTGCGCTACGACATGGGTTAAATATTTATTTTTTTATAAAAAGATATTTATGAAGATTTTTTCAATGCATTTTGATAATTCAAAAACTATAACAAATAAAAAAATGAAGCTAGGATGGAAAGTATGTTAAGGATAAGGGCACCTTGTTGTGGTAATTACCAAATCGAATGCATCTCCCTTTTAGAAAAGTATGCCTTTTGTTCTTAAAGGATATAGATGGGTTACCACTATTAGGTTTTGGCTATAGCAAGGCCTAGCTTTAGTGGGTCCTGCTCGCTGCTCTTGGTTTATCGCTGTTGGGTTTTGCTGACATTAATATGCAGCAGCTGTGGCTTCTGCTAGTAGTTAGACCCACTGCTGCTGGGTCCTGGTGATAGCAGGGCCTAATTTTCATGGATCTTGCACACAGATTTGGACCCATCACTGTTGGGTTTTGTTGACTGCAATACCCAGTAGTTGTGGTTGCTGTTGATAATTGGGTCCACCGCTGCTGGGGGTTGCTGGCACACAGACCCACTATCATGGGGTTTGGTGACCGAGCCAGGCCTCATAAACTTGGATCTTAGCAAAAATACCCAATAGTTAGATATTCGTGGTCTAAATATTTATATAATTTTTAATCTTTTCAAATAAAATTTGTTATTTTTTAATTAAATTTATGGTTGTTAGTCAAATTAGTTTTAAACTGATGCGATTTATCCCACATGATGTGTGTGGAAATTTTTGTCAAATAATTTTTAATGTGATGCAAATAATTTCTCTATTCATTTCATTTGGAGTTTTCAAATATTTTAAATATATATATATCCGTTGATGATACCGACACACACAAAATGACTAGTCAGTTTCCAATCTCTAGAAAGAGATAGGTAACAAGCACGTGGCTCAATAAGTTTTCGAAGCCCAAAATGCTCTCCTTTAAATGACCGAAATGTCAATATAGTCCAACTGAGAATTAATCAATTTATTTATAAATTCAATATATAAATAAAAATGCAAAATCAAAGAGTACCGAAACTGGGCGACGTTAACCGTACCGGAGAAAAAGAGAGAGATCCCCTCCCCTTCCTTGGACAGACTGTGACGTAAAATCTGAGGGAGGCAGAGAGAGAGAGCGATGGCGGCGCGTGGGAAGATGGTGCTGGGTTGCATTTTAGGAGTATTGATTTGTAGCAGCAATCTTTTTACGGTTAGCCAAGGGGTGTGGTTGAATCTGCCTCCTACCGGTACCAAGTGCGTGTCCGAGGAAATCCACAATAACGTCGTCGTTTTGTCTGATTACGTTGTCGTTTCCGATGACCATTCCCATATCCCCACCATCTCTGTTAAGGTAACCTAATTTTTCTTTTTTCTTTTTAATTGATACACTTTGATATGAATCTCTTACGATGAGTCTTAAATTAATTATTTTATTAGAATCAATTTTTCCCCTTGTTTTTGTTCCCTATGTGCAAGATGTGTTATACTTAGAAATTCGTAGGTATTACTGGAGTAGAACCTCGTATAAAAGTGGTGCCCATCACAATGGCAAACTCCTTCGCTCGCCCATGGTAACAAATATGCATTAGTCTCGATGAGGTTGATAATAATCATACAGCATATCCTCGATAAGCTAATAACTTTGATTAAATAATATTTTTGTTCGTCCCCACTTAAATTTAAATTTTAAATAATATATTCATGAACTAATATCTCTGTTAATTAATAAATTTTCATGACCCCAATGGTATTAATTTATAGAGGTTTAACTGTATATGGATCGTGCTTTCTCTACGTGAGGGAGAGAGGAGTGATGTTGGATATTAAGAAAGTATGATAAAAAAATTTAAGAATACACTTGAGTTGTTGGATTATGATTTTAAAGTAGGATTCACTTGTAGGGTTGTTGTGTTAGTGGGACTATGTGTGTTTTTGAAATATTTACACTTGAGTTGTTGGATTATGATTTTAAAGTAGGATTCACTTGTAGGGTTGTTGTGTTAGTGGGACTATGTGTGTTTTTGAAATATTTTCTTGCTGTGTTTTTCTTAACATTTAGCATTACTTGGGAGTTAGTATTTAATAATTCTTGTTTTATAACTTAAACTTGCACTTGTGCTAACATTTTTTTTAAAAAAAAAAATTTAGGTCCATGAATAATTTTACAGTAGGTGCTGCATTTATGTGATGTATGAGAGTATTAATTAACTCTTGGTATATCTAATAATTTCTCTTTCGTGGAGGTCTTAATTGTTCGAACTTGTATGGCTAAATATCCATTATTCCCTTGTTAAGTTTGCTTAAGCATTGTCCTCAATTGTTTGTTTCTTCTTTAGGTGACATCACCATATGGGAACACCCTTCACCAAACAGAGAATGTGACTCATGGTCAATTTGCATTCACGACTCATGAGGCTGGCAATTACCTGGCATGTTTTTGGGTGGATGGTCATGTTCAAGGAGATGTGAGTGTTAACATTGATTGGAAAACTGGAATTGCTGCTAAGGATTGGGATTCAGTTGCTAGAAAAGAGAAGATAGAGGTAAGAGCATGTTAAAGATAATACCACTGGTAGTCTAGTGATGAGTTTCTCTGTGAGTCAAAAGCTTCCACAGTTTTTATTCACTTGTGAATTGGATCACACTTCTTTATCTTGTTTCAATACCATATATCCGAAGTTTTGCAGTGTTGACAAAGTGGAGATCGGGTGCTGGGTTTGATTTGTGCTAGAGTTCTTCTAACTTAGATCATCATGCACATGGTGTTAATAAGAGAGAACAGAAAGGTGGTTTTATGACTCTCTACCTTTCCTTGAACTAGCCGGAAAACATAAGACATTGGCGAAGTTCATAGTTGCAGACCCTAGGCCTAGAACTTATCTTATATATAATCTTGGAAGTGCTTCTGATGTTAGATTGTCATTTAATGGACATTGATTATTGATTATGGAATAAGCTTATAGTGCTTTCACCTAGGCAATTAAAAAGCCCCCCACAAAGATACACATGTAATTCGTCCGTGGCCGTGTAGTTTTGTTTCTGATTTTCTTAATATTCGTTTGCATGAATATATTTTAATATGTCCACCCATAGGGTGTTGAACTTGAGCTAAGGAAACTTGAAGGAGCGGTGGAGGCCATCCATGAGAATCTACTCTATCTCAAAACAAGGTATATTCTTCTCTACTTTGCAATGTATTCTTTTCTTTCTCTCTAGCAATTTCTCTTTTATTCAACTAAACAGTTTCTTTTTTTTATTATTATTGTTTTTATTGGATAATACTGACAGGGAAGCAGAGATGAGGTCTGTGAGCGAAACAACAAATTCCAGAGTAGCATTATTTAGTGTCATGTCGTTGGGTGTCTGCATTGCTGTTTCGGCACTGCAGCTGTGGCACTTGAAACACTACTTCCAAAAGAAGAAGCTCATTTAGTATTGGTAATCAAGTTTATGTATCTTGATGAAAGAAAGTTTGCTACTCTTTCTTTTCCTTGCATGTTGTAGAAGAAAATTTTTATACATGAATATAGCAATTTTTACTGTCTCACCGCTGATTTATATTTTGTTTTTTGAACATTTAAGTTGAATGGTTGTTTTAATTTTAGTTTCAAGTGATATAGACTAACACTTCCGGGTTCCTTTATTGACATTTGCCTTTTACATCTGACTGAGGTTACTAACACTTCCGGACAGCTAGTTTTATGGTTCAAAGCTAAAAGCAAACAGCGAGTAGCAAGCTACAGGTCATGAAGGCTTTGAGATTTGTTACTATTCAATGTCTCAAACGACGGAGAAATTTAGGCATCGGTAAAACTAGCTGTTCTTCTTGATAGTGGTGTCAGAGCCTGTTCTCCTTGTTTTAAAAGTAATTTTTGTTTTTTTAAATTTTATATTTATAAATTGTTTTGATATGATAATATTAAAAATAAATTTTAAAAAATAAAAAAATATTATTTTAATACATTTTCAAACAAAAAATACTTTAAAAAATTTTCATCACAGTATCAAACACTATTAAAGCCTTTAAATTTGTATCATATCTTGAGTAGCTCCTAACAACTCAGCTTTTCTACGCAAGCATGCCTAATGCCTAGTTTTCTAGTTGGGAGACATTCATCAGAGCTCTAATTTAACCATGAAATGCAAAATTAACGTGATTAATTCAAAAAGATTATGAAATACAACAATTTGTCAACATTCAAGTTAAAAATTGGAGCATGTTTGAAACTGACAGTTGAAGAATGATTAAAGTTTCAAACATGTCAGCAGTTAAGACTGTTGACTAGTGAACCGAAGGATCAATGTGAACCTAATCAGTGTAAATAAGGGAGTGACTCCACGAGGGGTATTTATTCTATTCGAACAGTTTTGTGATTCATGCGTTGAAACCTGCAAATCTCATCAAAGAAGTCATCTGCACTGCTATGGCTGCTCCTCATCTGAAGAATCCTTATTGCCATTGACTTTATAACCTTTCCGTACTTCAAGAGCGACTCAAGGGTGCTTATCTTCTGCTCGGCATTCAACGGTGACCTGACTGTTACCACCACCTCCTCCAGACAAGGAATCACAAAACCAGACTGCACCTGCAAAGCCAAAAAACGCAGCTCCATTAACATGTGCAATCTTAAAGCTCCATTACAGCAGTACTGGAGCAAAAGCATAGACTTGTTCATTCATTGTGGATTTTCTAACTCACATTTTTCAAGCTGTTCTTTTGACACAGAGCAGCGAACATTGCTCCATGGATATCGAATTTTTGAAGCTTGGGATGGCTATTAAAAAAATCAACGAAGTCAATCTCTGGAAAGGGTTGGAGGTTGTCAAAGTCCCCGGTAAATTCAACCTTCATGTACAGATGCTTCACCTCACTTGCCAACTGAAGCATTTTACTTATTGCATTCCAACACCATTGGACTCCCCTAATAGATAGGAACTCCAGGGCCGCGAGTTTTCCAAAATCTACCATATAAACTCTCCCTGAAACAGATTACAAGCAGGAGGTTTTGAAGGTGCAAAATAAGATTAGATAGCAACAGCATTTCCAAACTTCTTAACAAGTAGCTGAACTGAAGTATCAAAATATTACCAGCATTATTTGAAATTGAAAGACTCCTCAGGCAAGCAGTCTCACGAACACTGATCCAACTACAGCCTTGAACCTCGAGGAATTCAATTTTAGGTGAAGTCAAGGTTAGTGAATAATTACCCACACCATAAAAGTCCAGCTTGCATTGCTCCAAGCTAGGCAACTCGATCAAAACTGACCTAACCCCTTCACACCCGAGTAGCAACAAGTTTTTCAAATTCGGGCATGCCTGAAGGGCGGCGGTTAACGCAGGATCTTCCAATTTAGCGCCGACAATCTCAAGGCTTTGAAGTTTTGGAAAGGCATCCCACTTGGGAGAGTTCATCATTAGGACACCCCAAAGCTTCAAAGACTCCAAATTCTTTGCAGTGCTAATGCATTCCAGTTTCGACGGGCTCTCAATACAGTTCTGGTATTCAGCAAGATTGTCCATTCTAAGCTCAAGATGTTTGAGCGATGACCCCACAAGCAGCATCCATGAGGCAAGGCCTATGCTCGAGAAGGGGCTGTATACAACAAGCTCTTCTAATTTAACAACTGATGACAGCATCTTCCACACAATGGTATCAGGATGGTCGACGCCAGATTGGTTGTCAAAAGAGTTCCTGGGGAAGTAGAGGCTCTTGATGTAAGGCAAAGAGTCCTTCCATCGCTTCGATACGCAATTACAGACGGCAACATCCCTTGCATTGTTCATGAATGAGAAGATGTATTGAACAACAGCGTCCGGGAGAGATTCCATCCTGTGAGGACTTCAATCAAACATGTGTTAGGCAACCGATGATATTACTCAAAATTAATACAGAGCCATTGAGATTTCAAAAAGAAACAATATTCATTGATGCGTGCACCCACTTCGCATTCGCTATTAAATTTAATAATTAAAGTATTATTATTCACTGATTCCAATATTCTAAAATTTAGAGCGGACAAAGACATTGTTTGATATTAAATAAATAAAGAACATATCCGTTTCATTTCACTTGAATTCTTGGCTAATCCATTCAAAGCCCGCCTGTTTCAGAAAAGAAAAACACTAGAATTCAACACAGATTAAACATAAAATTTTCTCATTTAGCCATATTTGCATATGCTCAAATGAAATGAATTTAATTAAAAAAAATAAAAAGAAAACGAAAATACACAAAAGGGAGCTCAAGAATTTCAAAACCCAGATAGGAATTAACATTTCAAGATGAATCCAGGTGAAACTTTGAACATTCATTAAAGATTTCAAATAATTATTATAAAAAGAACAGGAGAAGATTTAGGAGCTTGCTTACTTTGCGTGAGGGAATTTGAAAGAGAGGAAGATACAGAGAGAGATCTGTGTGAGCAGGGAGAGACTGACTGAGAGAGAGAGGGAGAGAGAGAAGAGGGCGCTTGTACATGAAAACTTTTTGGCATTTGAGGGTTTTTCAAATTTTGAAAACCTGTAGATGGTGGGGTGCTGCTCCCTCCTTCCCTTTTTTTTTTTTTTTCCTTTTCTTTTCTTCACTGTTATTTAGTGGTTCTATTAGTTATAAACTTATAATGCTTCAATTATTGAATTAATCTATGAATCATCAGATTATTTGTTACTATTAAATTAATATTTTGATTTTTTTTCCTTACATGGTGTTCAGCTATCAAGTTTAGTCACATTAACTGCGTAATTAAAAATATAATTAGAATAATTAAATTTTATTAAATCAATATATTTTCTTGTTCTACTAAAATTTTTATCCTACTTAAAATTTGAATTCTAAATTTCTTGGATCAACTTGACAAGTTAGGATTGATTCTATTAATACTGGATATAATTTTTGAAAATAACTAGAAAAGTTAATGGGATTTTTATTTTTAAGAGGTGTTTGAAAATATAGAAATAATTTATTATTAAAGTGTGGTTTTGCTCGAAATATATTAAAATAATTTATTTTTAAAAAATTATTATGAACATCAGTATAACAAAATAATACAAAAAAAAAATAATTAAAATATAGACCTCTTAATCTACTATAATCAAGATCTCGGGTCAGATTATATGAAATAAAATGTTAACAACTCTCTTAATCTCATGTTTTGGATTAAATAGGAAAAATAGGTTTAAATTTGACAAGCAAAAGCTTGCCAGTCATTTAGTTATATATATGCAAAAATAGGATTAAAATAAAACAATTGCCCTTCTTGTTTTCAAAATTTTGAATTTTTTTGACCGTTATAGCTACACGCCATTGCATGATCCAAATCCTTTCTGTTTCTAAGTTTTATTCATAGATCCTTGCTAATGATTTTTTGAAATCCAGACAGATAAAATGCTAAATGACAGAACAAAAATTGTAAATTTCTCCGTTGCCAATTTTTCACGGAGACATACCCTCTTTACCAATCAAAAGTTTAGGAAGCATTTGGGATTTCACGTGTTAATGTTTCAGGCGAACATGTTAAAATTGGCTTGTCTCGAGTAATGGGTCGGAAGCATTATCTTGAATTAATATAAAATAATATTATTTGGTTTAATTATTATTTTTTTTAAATAAATCGATTTTTGATTAGATTATATAGGTTGTATTATCAAGTTGATCAAGTTATGCTATGTTAATTTAAACCCGCTTGATATTGTAATAATAATTGATTTTTAAAATATTTTTTATTAGAAAAATCATTGAAATAATAATTTTTTTTTAAATCATTTTTAATATCAATATATTAAAATGATCTAGAAACACTTAAAAAAATTAATTTGAGGCAAAAACAAATCAATTTCTTATAAAAATATTTTCCAATAATAAAACACAAATGAAACCTTCCAACCCGATTTACTTTGAAGGCTCTTTTTGTTTTTGTATTTCAAAAGTATTTTTGAAAAAAAATAATTTTATTTTTTATGTTTTTCTTTACTTTAAATTAATAATATTTATTTTTTATGTTTTCAGATCTTTTTGATGTACTGATACTTTATTTTGATGTATTTTTAAGTAAAAAATACTTTGAAAAACAATCATTATCATACTTTTAAACACCCTGAAATCTATCTGGTCAAGAGCAGTGTTAATGAATCAAGAAGTTGATCTATCAAATTAAACCAGGTTAATAACAATATTATTATTCAGGACACTGGATTTATTGCAGATCTATAATTAAGTTTATTGAGATAGGAGAAGAATTTGGTATGTTAAGGGCTTGGACATTGTCGTCGTTCTGTCTTTTTAAGTTTTGCTCCAAATCTTTCATACCAAGTTATCTAGCATATCCTGTGATTTATTAATAATCGCACGAATATTTTACGTGATTAATGACATTCATCACTTTTCCATGAAATTCATACTCATATTATATCAAGATCTGTAACATGAATATTGGTTTTATTGGCATCACTTTCATTATATTCTACCCATTTTTTTGTTAAATAAATCTTGAATTGCATATATTTTTATACAAAATACCATGAAAAATCATTAAACTAATAAATCCCAGTAGCATTATAATAAAAACATCATTTACAATATGATAAAACTACTATATAAAAAATAAACTCTCGATGGTTTTATGATTTTTTTTTATTTTAGTATATTTAAAAAAGATATGTGACTTGGAATGTGATCTTTGACAATTATAGAGCATAATCAATTAAATTGCAACATTACTAATTATAACGTTGGGAGTATTGTAAATACAAAAAAAGGCACTGTAATCAAGAGATTCTGGCGATTTTGCTAAGCAAGAACATATATATATATATATATATATATATATATATATATATGTATATTCTGAATAAAATTAGAAATCCAGTTTCCCTTTCAGCTCTTCATATTTGGTTTTTCATCTATTTTAAAGATTTTAATGGTATCCCACCAGAAAACTAGTTCTATCACCAGAGAAAATTAAAGCCACTGCACAAAAAGCATAATGCAAAGCATAGCCAATTTGCATTCAATTCAATTGAACAAGGCCTTTCTTAATTACAGTCCACCGGAGCTCCACAGCAAAATCAACAATTTAGCCAAAGTTCTTCGGTTCTGTCTTTCTGTTGGTCAGATACCTGATCGGTGCCTTGTCTACGAAAACTCTTCGACCATCATGCGACTGGGGGCCATACTGCCATGCAGGTCCAACAAACCAAGATGTGGCAACTCCACCAAGAAAGCCTCCCAGCTGAAATTTTCGACATCAAAAGGAAAATAGTTGGTGGGCAAATAATAAGAAATAAAACATCAGAAATAATGCTATACTCACATGTCCCCAGTTATCGATGCCTTTTGTTAATAAACCGATCATCTGCATAAAAGATAAAAGTTACCAAGGTTATGAATTAAAATGACTCAACACTGAAATGATAGATGGACCAAGAACAGGTCGTATATCTGAATTCACTTAAACATAAAAGTTTCTATGAAACCAGAGAACTTTATTCAGTATTTTGAGATGTATAGAACGTGTAACTATATTGCTATGCAACTCCTCTGGTTTCTCAGGAACCTTGGATCACATACCATATTGAGGAATATCACTTTAGCTATGTTCTGTAGATCTTCTTTGCCACCTCCGATCATTCTTCTGTGTCTTATGACAAACACTGCAAGAGATCCAACCTAAATCGAACATACAGATACAGAATAGCAAGTTGTGAGGGACATAAATAGCTTGAAGGGACTGCAAATGGCGACATGATAGATTCAAGGATCTAAAGCTTTGAGAGCTACAGGACAGTAATTTCTTTTATCTAAGAAGGCAAGGTCTGCCGGGACTTCTTTTTTTCCTGTTTCTTTTCTTTTTTATATGCTTTTCCTTTTTCTTTCTTCATTGGGAGGAAGGATGGATAAAACAGGTCAAAATTGATATGAAGACGGTTTTGGATTTGATTTAAAATTCTCTCTAGCTGAAAACTTCCATGATATTCTACAAGCCTAGAACCATCAGTTAATGCTCCCACTTCAGAGTAAAGACCAGTCTTAACAGTGAGAAATATAATAATATCATATTGCAGGCATAAATTTTCAAGATAGAAATGCAGGCTCCAAGAAAAAGAAACGAAAATCTCATGTGCAATCATACTTTCTTCTCCTTCAAGTAGATCATGTAAAAAATTCAGTAGCTTTTTATAGGACAGAGTTCAGGATGACTTACTAATCCAAAGATGGCTCCTGAGGCACCGACTGCAGGTGCTCTGCAGAACCAGTAACTCATTGCTGAACCTGATTTTCATGAAAGAATTGAACATGGAAACTAGGGAGGAAGCATTTTCATTTATATTGCAGTGAGTTTATGAGCTGTTACTTGCAATTGCAGAGGTGAGGTAAACTGCAATAAACCTCCTTGGGCCACTAAGATTCTCAATGGTAGGACCAACAGAATTCAAAGAATAGCAATTAACCTGGAAAGTACAGATTTCTTTTCAGATAGATAAAGAAAAATCAGCAACAGCACATGAGATGCAAAGGCGTAAGATGTAGAATTGACCATGAGGTGCCCAATATTTGCATGCAGAACGGAAGAAGTGGCCAGCCTCCAGAACTGTCCCTTGTCAATTAGACTGTTAACCTGTGTGAATTATAAATTATCTCACAGGTAAAGAGCCCGTGTAGAAGAAGTTCAATGCCAAATTAGCACTCCTAATTGTCTAACCTTAGCACCCCAGAACAACAGCTTTCCTCGGGTAGCAATTTGCGCCAAATAAACTCTGCACACATGACATAACTAATAAAATTAGAGGAGAAGGAGCACACAAATAAATGCTAAATAGCTGTTGCTTGATCAATAAAGAAAATTAAAATATGTAATTTGTCCATATTGTTATAATACTTGCAAGATATTGATAGCGAGAAGAATATTAGTCCATTGTCTTCCATTAAATGAACTTCTCCCGGATGTCTCCAAGTTTGGTGATCCCTCATTTCTAAAGCCCTTTCTAATCCCTCCTCCATTGAAGAAACACAAGCAAGATGAACATGTGGATGCAAAGACATCATTTGAAAATTGAAGAACGTCAATTCCCTGCAACTGGGAGGCTTTTTCATGCCACACATCCTTCAATCTAGGAACATGATAGAGATGAGAGATATTCTGTTCAAAAAGAGAAATCAAATGGCATTAATAACTTTTGGAAACGACAAGACCGCTATGTTTTGCATACGAGTTCACAAACAAGCGAGTACAAAAAAATGTTCAACAGTATTATTTTTGTTGCAGCTGAGGAAAACTGTGATTTCACAGCACTTGTACAGCTTCAACCAAGTAAAAGAAAAACAAAAGGGAAGACATAGTCTTGAACCATATTCAATTGACCGAAATCGAAATCGAAAGCGAAAGTTACAATCTCTCAGGCAAGGCAACAATCACCCAGAAAGGCATGGTGATAAATGTTATATGTGTAGTAGTGTAGGACGAGCATGGATCATATCTTTTTCTACCAAGAAGAATCTGTCTATATCAACATAAAACAGCTCTCCAGTCATTCACAGAACAAGAAGTGCTTCAAAAAGTTAACCCCAAATTCACTAAGTACAAGTTGTACAAGAATTTGCCAGGAAGAATAACATTTCACTAGACACCAATCAAAGTCTAAACCACAAATAACAGATGCAAGAATGCATAAAAGAGAGAGAAGGAAGGGGGCATGGTGGGGGTACCTTGAAGGAGGAGTGCACAAGGAAGCCAAAGCGGAGAGAAGCGACGGTTGTAATGAGATTCAAGGGTTGCATCGGGACCCGCCACAACGGCGGCGGAGAAGCTGATAGTGATGACCCCATCATTCCCTATCTCTTTCCCGATTGGCTCCTTCGCTGCTTCTTGCTCTTGGAGAAAACCACATGTTCTGTTCTCTGGCCAGTGGACTAGTCTTGGGTTGATCCAACTGGATCACGTTACTTAGGCAGTGTTTGGTTTGCCTTTTAGGATAAAAGATACCAGATGAAAATACACCTAAAGGAGGATGTTTAGTAAAAAAATATCTTACTCTAAACAAACAATCTCTAGTTTGCATGTGTGCTCAACATTGCGGGATCAAAATTTTTTTTTTTTAATATAAAAAATACTTACAAATGTAAAAAAAATTATTTTGTATTTTTATTAAACTAAAAAATTATTTGTTTTAAAAAATTATAAAAATAATTTTTTTTTATTAACATATCTCTTATTTATTTTTACTAACACAATGTTTTTAACTAAAAACAAATTAAAAAAATAATGAATATTATAAAATCATGTTTCAAATCTATTTAAATATTTAGACAAATAATTTCAATTACATTTTTATAAATAATTTATTATTAGCACTTTTAATTTTAGATAAAAAACATAGTAATTGAAAAAATATTAAAATTCAAATAAAAATTTGTAATAATATTTAAAAATCATGTCAACGTTAAAGAGTAAGTAAATTCAATAAAAAAAATCTTGAAGTGTAAAATAAAATAAAATTGAAAGACCAAGCCCAACACCTAGTTCATGCAAGCATAGCAAACCAAGCTCGTGTGCAACTCTATTTTTATTTATTTATTTTAAAAAATATATTTAATATATATTTTATCTTCATAATTTTAAAAAATACATTTTATTTCTAGGTAAATAAAATTTTTTTAATTCGAGTAGTTGTTCATCATATCCTCATACAAATTATAACTAATAACCCATAAAATAAAATAACTTATTTTTATCTTATAAAATGGATTTATCACTCTCTCTTTCATTCTCGTATCGAATCCATTATTTCACCTCCTTCATAAAAGATTGAGTAAGATTTCTTGAAATTTGGTGGAAAATTCTTATTGATTTCATCAGTGTAAACTATGAAAACCTAAAAACAAAATTGCTTCGACAAAAGAGGGCAATAACAGGTAATTTTTTTAAAAAAATTGCCTTGACAACTATGAAAACTTTAATAATTAATTTCACTAGTTGATAAGAAAGAAAAGAGGGAAAAGATTAATCAAATATGATACTTTAGATTTTATATATGTTAGCATATAACTTGAGCATTTTTTAGTGTTTTTTTTCTCCTAATGGAAACCTTGTTGAAAGCAAGTAGGTAGCTTTATATATTTGTGCATTTATACCATTTTTAGCTACTCTATTTTTCAGGAATATTTATTTTTGGTTCGGTTCTGTTTTTATAAAAAAAGTAATCAAATTGTATTTTTTTTTTAAAAAAACTAAAACCTAATTAAAACCGGTTTAAATTGACCGATTTCAGTTCGGTTTGGTTTTTTAAGACAAAAACCGCTTCAAACCGGTTCGCCTCGGTTTTTTTACGGTTTGAGTTATGTTCGGTTTTAGGCTTATAAAACTGAACCAAATGGCTTTTTAAAAATTTTAATCGGTTTAATCGATTTTTTTTCACTGTTCGGTTTTTTCGATTATTTTTTTTTTATTTTTTTTATTTAATCAGTTTTTTGATTTTTTTACTCGTCCCTAATATTTCCAATTTATTTCTCTAACATATCTTATGAAACACTTTAAAAAAACATTTAAAATTGAATAAAATCATGTCTTCTTGACATATAAAACTTCAACTTTATTCTCAAGTTTTTAAACACAAAACTTCAATTTTATACATCTCTCGAGCCCCTTAATGAAATTCTATAATCTTTGTGGCTATGAATTCCTTTCAAACGAGAGCTTTTCACGAATAATATACCCTAGAAAAACCCTAAAAGCAAGCATACTGCTTCCTATAGTATAAAGCTTCAACAAATCACAAAAGGAATATTTTGTTTATGATAAAGATTTATGTACTAAGTATTGTTTGGGTTCTAAATCAATGGCGGCAATACTTGTGTCCAAAACTTGGTTTGAGAGATATCTGCAAACATGACGTCTATATAAACAGTGTATGGTAGAGAGTGATCTTTTCAAGCATTTTTTTTTTAAATTTTATACGCTGTGGTTGTTTTTAAAAGTATTTTTTACTTAAAAATACATCAAGATAATATTTTTTTATTTTTTTTTAAAATTAATTTTGATATTAGCGTATCAAAATAATTTAAATACACAAAAAAAAAATTAATTTTTTTAAAATACTTTTAAAACACAAAAACAAATAGGATTTAACTTCAATAAATCAAACACACAAAGTGAATAAATGGTGTAGCTCATGGTTATTAAATTTCATTAGTCAAATCATAATCAAGTTTAGGTTTTAATTTAAATTAAAGAAAATAACATTGGTTTAACAAAACTATGATGATTGATGTATAATTTTATTCATTTGGTCAAATCTAATTAGATTAATATCAAGTAAAAAATACAAATGAGATTTTAATAAATAATAATTTCTCCAAGTTAATAATTAATTCTTAAATTAATAATTTAATAACTTAAATCTATTTTTAAGTTATATCCAAATGTTTGCAAATAAATAACAAGCATTAGCTTATCCCATCTTATAATGAGAAACTCACATTTAATCTTCAAAAAATAATTTTAACCAACTTATCAATAGATTTGAGATTGAGTTTTTGTTGGTACTTAGATATGTTTTAAAAATATATTTATCTTGAAAAATTATTTTTTAGTAATTTTTAATGATTTTAATTTATTGATATAAAAAATAAAAAAAATCTAAAAAAATATTTTAATATATTTTTAAATAAAAAAATATTTTAATATATTTTTAAATAAAAAAATATTTTTTTAAAGATGTCATGGAATACAATAATAAATTCACCAGGCTTATCCCTTCTTGTGCAATGATAACAATAAAATGACAAACCTCAAAAGAAGTCCTTCAACTATGAACCTCCTCTCGATTGAGTCTCCAAACTATCATTCCATTCATTTGGGTCCCTAAATGTTTTTGAAGGGGTCTGATAGTCGACTGGCTGGCTAATCCAATCCACCCACCCACCCACCCATAAAAAATCCCACCCATCCTCTCTCCTCTCTTTCTTTCCTTCGTCTCCGTCGAGAAATGAAACAAAACCCGTCCACCACCACCACCACCTCCTCCTCCTCCTAAACTAACACTAACCTAACCAAACCAAACCAAACCAAACCCTAAAAGAACAAGAACTGTCTATCATCCAAACAAGGAATAAAAAAAGTAAGAAGAGCAATGCCTCACTTTGTGTTACAAACAGCACAAATCCCTACTCCCTCCACCAAAACAACCTTGTCGTTAAAACCCACCTTTCCGATTCCTCAGTTATGTCACCTGCGGAGGAGGGTTCGTAGTAATCGTAATCTTGACTTAAAGTGTTCTCTTCTTCTTCTTCTTCTTCTTCTTCTTGTCCGATGATTGATGGTGGCGGAGATTCCGTGGCTGCGTTGGAGAGATGCTTTTCAGCCCCGCCTGCCCCCGTCGTGGGAGACTTTGGTCCGGTTATGAAGGGAAAATTCGGTTCCTTAGGTGCTGTTACTTTGGAGAAAGGCAAACTTGACATGTCCCAGAAACAATCCCAGTCCACTCCTGAGGTATATTGTTCTTTCCCTAGCGGAAACTAGCTCTTCTTAAGCACCTTGGACCTTTTGAAATATAGGGGCAAGAATAGCTGTTAGCAAGGATGCCATGGATTATTGATTTAGTGCTATATATGATGTAACTCGAGCGAGGGAGGATGGGGGAGTAGGGGAAAAATAAGGGGGAAAATCTTATACTAGAAATTTGAAATCTTGTTGGAAGTTATAGCTATATTCAAAGGCTAAGGCTATTGTTTTGTAGAGAGGAAGTGTTAGTGAATGACAGTACATTATAGAAAATATTCTAGTCGTATTAGATGGGTTCAAAACATCTTACAGTGTTGTTATTCTAGTGTCTTTATTTAATTCCATGCCTTTATTTTGTTTTCTAAAATACAGAGGACTGTTTTGAATCTTTAGAAATGTGATGGATCTTTAAGATCCTCTGTGCTTCTTCCTTTGAAGTTTCACTGGACGTGATTCTATATATCACTGAATCTCACCATACAGACGGTACATTTTCAGTGGTATATCAAAGGAGAGTTCTTTGGAGTTTAGACAATGCATGAAGGTAAATGAGATGAAAAAAGAAAAGAAAAGAAGAAGCATTGGCCCGCTAGTAGTGCCTCTAGCTGTTGACTGGGCTGTATTTTGTGGTTTCAAGATTATTTGAGTTACCAATGAACAAAGGGATGGGCTTGGTATTCAGAGTATTTTCTAATGAGGTAACAAGGGTCAAAGGTTGTCTGACTGTTGTTTTAGAAATACGAAACTAGATCAACCAGTTAAGAGAGATATGTTTGAGTTTCTGGTAATGCTAATTACAATTGTTACATTGAATCTCTGATTGCTGAAATTATGAAATTTAAAAGATTTAATGACTTAAAGACATGTTATTCTCAATTACTGAGATGATGCATGATCAGCCTCAGACCAGCATTAGATCCTTATTTTATAAAGTTAACGTCAGAACATGTGCTGTCAATAGGGTCCGTGGCACAATCACGCATAATCCCCTTCACTTGGTGAACGTGACAAACCTTACATGCCCACCACCCATCCCCTCTGTAGAATGAAATTATTGACCGTGAAACCCGGCACTGAACTAAGGGTAGTACAACAGAACCATCATGCGGCCCTCAGTAAATTTATTTCCACTTGCTTTCTGTACCCGCGTGAATGTTTTGCTTTTAACAGTGAAGTGCCTGTAATGGTTTCTAAATTTATAAGAAATTTTGTTGATTTTCCTTTTAAACTAATAGCACATGCTGAGAAATTCAGATTGAGCATGTTTTATTCATTATGCCAAGAGCACAATAGCAAAACTTGCACTTGTACATGCTTTTTATTTAATGACTTATCATTTTGGATTTGCAATCTTTGTCCTACAACATGTAGAAAAAAAATTAAGCTTACTTTCTTCCCTGAATTGCATCACTCACCTCTCATTAATTATCCATGTGCCGGTCAAATTGGGTTTGGATTTGCCTTCTAAGAATATTCAGCAGCCAAGGTTTGAAGGGTCTATGACAAGGTCCTTAAATTTTTTGAAAATTTCAGGTTGCTCTTGGGGGAGGCGGTGGAGACATTGGAAAGCATATCAGTCATGGTGGTGGTGATGGAGGTGATGATGATGGTGATGATGATGATTACTTTGATGACTTCGACGATGGTGATGAGGGTGATGAGGGAGGATTATTTAGGAGAAGGATATTTCTTGAAGAGGTTGGAATGCTGTCAAAGAGACTACTTATTAACACATCTTTCATGATGATGCAAATATTTTCTGTGCAAATGCTTTGACGTGACCTTAATTTCCATTTTTTTCTATTGGCAGCTTTACGATCGAAAATTTGTTGATGCAGTGTTGAATGAGTGGCACAAAACAATGATGGATTTGCCTGCTGGGTTCCGACAAGCTTATGAAATGGTGTAGTACCCTGTCTTATTATTTTCTTTTGACTTGCTCTGTGGCTAAGTACTTACTGTAGTATTGCTTCCAGGGTTTGGTCAGCTCAGCTCAAATGGTAAAATTCCTAGCAATAAATGCCAGACCAACAACTACTAGGTTTATATCCAGAGCACTTCCGCAAGCAATTTCTAGGGCATTTATTTGCAGGTAACTTGGATATGGTGCTCACCTGACCTTGTTTTCACCATCGCTAACAGTACAACTTAGTTTATAAATCTTTTTGGTGCTTCAAGTTCTTCCTTTTCATTTGATCAATGGGGAGATGGGGGCAGTAGTACTACACTTTTCAGTCACTTGGCTGGCTGCAAATTCTGCACATCTGATATTAAAAATTTGTTGTAAACAATAAATTTTGCGTTCCTCTATATTTATCTCACCCAATCAGGCTGCTTCATACTGTTGGTTTGTTTCATAATCTAAGTTTGCAGATTCTGCTGTTCAATTTGCTAGGCACTCGTTTCTGTGCCATCTTAAGATATATTATTCCTTTACCCAACATATTAGAAGTTTGGTACAGAGCCATGTGTTGATTTGTTGCAAAGCTTAGACTTTTTCTTGTAAATGATGTCATACTATACATCCTTCATGAGGCTGCAACTTTGTATTCTATTGGATAGAGAACATTTCTTGAAAACTTAAAGCTCTGCAAAGCTGGTGCAGTCTTGCCATAGTATAGGAGTGTCAAGCATGGGTGGATTAACATTCTATCTTAACTGTTGATGCCAAAATAAATTTTGCATCAATCTTTTTTCTGCTTTTCTTATTTGTCGCACCATTTGATACTTTGTGTGTGTGAATATAGCATGACTCTCTCAATATATTACCTTCCATATGTATATCAGATTACCCTTTGAACATGTGGTTGGGAAGATAGCCATCATGTTTTCTGATTTTTAAAGATTTGATTTTCTGTTTATCAGGATGATTGCAGACCCTGCCTTTTTATATAGGCTTCTTTTGGAGCAGGCTGCTACAATTGGTTGCTCTGTTTGGTGGGAGTTGAAAAATCGCAAGGATAGGTATTTGTTTCTTACTCCAATATTGGAATTCAAAGAACAGCTAATTTTGTCATCTGGTATTGAATTGATAAATATTTTCTTTATTCTGATTACAGGATAAAACAAGAATGGGATCTGGCTCTTATAAATGTGCTAACAGTAACAGCATGCAATGCCCTTGTTGTTTGGTCGCTTGCTCCTTGTCGTTCTTATGGAAACACATTCCAGTTTGATTTGCAAAATACATTGCAGAAACTTCCAAACAATATCTTTGAAAAGAGTTACCCTCTTAGAGAATTTGACCTGCAGAAGAGAATCCACTCGTTCTTCTATAAGGCTGCAGAGTTATGCATGGTTGGATTAACTGCAGGGGCAATGCAAGGTTCCTTGACAAATCTTTTGGCCCGTAAAAAGGATAGGTAAACAATGCCTCAAAACTTTATCCTTTCCTTTTTAATATAAAGAATAGAAAAAGAACTGACTCTTAGCGGCTAAACTGACTCTTATCTGTAAATCAGTTTAATTACAACGACTCTGGGCTTTCTTTTTTCTTGTTTGGCAGGTTATCTGTGACAATCCCACCCGTGAGTACCTATGCTCTTGGTTATGGTGCTTTCCTTGGACTTTATGCAAACCTGAGATACCAGCTATTATGTGGAATTGATAGAGCAGTGGTAAATCATTTTGATGTCATTGGAGTGGCATTGGTTTTCAGCACAGCTTTGAGGTTTGCTTCTTCCTGCTTAAAAAAGACATGATTTTTTCATACCTTTCTACATGATTCTTGAGATTTATTGCTATATATTTTCTATGCTTTTGAAATAGTATTGATAGCACAGGTGCTTCGTTTTCTGACGATCTTTGACTCATTTCTTAATTTAGGGTTGAAATATTGGCAAATTAATATACATATTTGTCTCAGGTATCCTGGTCATCTTAATGCTAACATAAAGGGAATCAATGTTATGCAGAAACCTCTCACAGCCGACTAAATGGGGAAAGAAAGTAAGAAAGAAAGAAAAGGATAGAATTTAAAAAATTGAAGTGTTGACCCTTAGGCTCTAAGTATTGATGTTTCTCCTATCTTTTGTTTAGATCATTGTCACAATCATCAGGATTCCCTTGGATGCTTGCTTCTTTTTATTTGGAACCAAGTTTTAATTACAACATAGTTCTTGATCTCCAACTATATGCATTATGTTTTTCTGTCAATCAGAGATTTGCTGTGATTTTGATCTGACCACACCACGCGAACTCACTCGGTTCCAATCTAACCAACCTTCAATAAAACATGTGAAATCAGTTGCTGATATTTTCTTTTCTTTTGCATCCGCTGCAGGATTTTAAATGTCCAAGTAGGAGAGACATCAAGGCTAGCTTGGCTAGGGTTAGAGTCGGATCCTTTGGTCCAGTCAGATGACCTTTTGAAGGCTTACAACAGGTCGTCTTCAGGGGATGCTACCGAGTCATCTTCCAAATGGTTTATCTCCAAGAAAGCTCTAGTTTCCGGGCTCGGGCTCCTCGGCATAAAACAAGGCAATGCTGATTCCATTAACGGGGAATCACCAGCACCGAAGGTCCGTAGAAAGAGGGTTGTTCGGAAGAAGGTGTCACAACGTAGATTTGATTGAATTACTGTTGCCTTCCAATCTTCAGGCAATAGAAACCCGGGCATGGTTTTAGCCGAAAAAAGAAGCCAATAGAAGCTTCACCATGATTCCCAATGCTACTGCAGAGACAGAGAGGTGTTTCCAAATGACACCAGCATAAGAACCTTTGCGAGGATTCATTTTTAGGGGAAAGGATGTGTTATAGATCCTCTACTCATTGTTTTGTTTTTGATGGCACTTACACTTGTAACACAGCATTCCAAGCTGTGTAGACTGGTGATTCAATAAATTGGAAGTTTGATTTGAGCATTTCTTTTAGCAGTCTTGTGCAATCACTAAAATATAGTTTCAGTTTGATCATTGCTGTTCTTGCATTCATAGTTAGATCTCTTTTGGAAATGTAGATTAACTTGTGTTTTTAAAAAATTTAAATTTTTTTGTTGTTAAAATTTAATTTTTTTTTATATGTTTTGGATCATTTTGATGTGTTTATCTCAAAAATAATTTTTAAAAAGTAAAAAAAATATTATTTTAATGTATGTTGATATAAAAAATAATTGAAAAATATTTATAATTACATTTCCAAACAAGTTGGGAGTGTGGTTGTAGTTGTTTTTCAAAGTATTTTTAATATTGAAATATATCAAAATAACATATTTTTTTATTTTTTAAAAATTGTTTTTGAGATTAACATATCAAAATATAAAAAAAGTTAAATTTTAATAAAAAAATAAAATATAAATTTTTTAAAAATATAGTTTATACCGTATTTTCAACTAGTACTTTAGTATAGTGGAAAACTCATAGGCATGTGTTGAATTTTCCAACAAATGTATCTAATGGTTAAATTGAATTAAATCTAATATTATTTTGAATTTAAATTATATTTTTAACTTAATTAAATCAAACACTATTTCATTCAAGTTTTAAATTAAATTAGATTTTCTATCAAGATTTAAACTTGGTATAAACCTATAATTTTTTTTAAAAAATATGTATGGCATTTGTTTTTAAATACAGGTGGTTAATTTATTATTAATAATAATATCTCCATCAAAACAGGAGGCTAGCCTGCCTGTCAACATCTAAAAGATAAGCCTTCGTCCGAAACCATCACGCACCTTCCACTTCCACAAACCTAGACTCTTCCCGTTCCCATCTCCGTCGCCCACCCACACCACTGCAGGCGGCGCGTGAGCATCCTCAAGATGAACCCAATACTTTCTACCCTTCAGTACTGGCTAGTGAACCACCCAAAAATCCTGCACTTTTCCTGGACCCCAGGCCAAACCTTTGGCTCCTCCTACCAGTTCCTCGCCCTCACAGTTGCCGCCTACCTCTTCCTCACATTCCTTCTCGCCCGAATCCCTCTCCCTTCTTCCCTCCGAAGACCTCACATCCTCAAACCAATCACAGCCCTCCACAGCTTCGTCCTCTTCCTTCTCTCCTTCATCATGGCCCTCGGCTGCACCCTCTCCATCATCTCCCCCACCGCCCGCCCTCACTTCCACCACATCATTTGCTTCCCTCCCCACACCCCTCAATCCGGGCCTCTCTTTTTCTGGGCCTACATATTCTACCTCTCCAAGATTCTTGAATTTGTCGACACTCTTCTGATCATCTTGAGCAATTCGATCCAACGCCTCACATTCCTCCACGTCTACCACCACGCAACGGTGGTGGTCATGTGCTACCTGTGGCTGATGACTTCACAGTCATTGTTTCCAGTGGCCTTAATCACCAATTCTTTGGTACATGTGGTAATGTACTACTACTACCTGTGGAGTGCAATGGGTGTGAGGCCAAAGTGGAAAAGACTCGTCACTGATTGCCAGATTGTGCAGTTTGTTTTTAGCTTTGCCATATCGGGCTTGATGTTGTACTACCATTTTACAGGAACAGGTTGCTCTGGAATCTGGGGTTGGTGCTTCAATGCTGTTTTCAATGCTTCACTCTTGGCTCTTTTTCTTGATTTTCCATGGCAGGAGCTATGCCAACAAAAAGGCAGCTGCTCATAAAGATAAAGGGCTATGATTTACTTATTAATCATACATGATTGCCTTTGCTTTTGCTTTTAATTTGAATCTTTGCTATTCCTTACATTGTGAGCTTCCCTTTTGTTAATGTTTTTTGGTTATACGAGGATGATGCTGATGAGTATTGATTTTTAATAATGGAGATCCCTCCTAATACTTCTATGATTATGAAGTTGAGAATTAGAAGGTTGAATGTGAGAAATCCTACTATGTTTAAGTTATAACTAACTATACAGGCTAGAAACATTGGGGAGGGGATAAAAAAAAAAGATATGTTTCTGTCATTTTTCATAGATTCGGATGAGACATTTTCTTTAATCTTTTATGTTCATCTCTTTCTTATGCTGATAGATACAGCTTAAGCATCATGAGTTTCTGGGTTAAATGCTTGCAATTCTTAAGAAAATAGATGGTGAAAGAAACCAAGCAAGCCAAACCAAGACCACCACCAGTTCTTGGGTATCTGACAGGGCTCAGGATTTGCACTCCATTGATGGTCCTGGGATTTACACTCCTGTGATCATTAGGCTCATGATATAGAACAGGAGATGATACAGAACGCGAGGAAAGGCTTTCAAGGAACAAGCTAAACTCAACCTACGCAGATACCACAAAGTGGAGTCACGAGGACGAACAGCAGCCAATATTGTAAGCAAATTCCGTCCACACGGCCGCATCATCTCGAATCAGGCCACCAGCTGATACCATTCCTCTAGCAGCAAGAGAAAAAAACATCGGCATTAACCTTAACAGCACCTCTAGGGGGCAAAACTTCAAGAAATCAAAGTCTACTGGGACGCTCCATGTCGGCCAATAACGAAGCTCAGTGCACTATGAGAGATGGTGCAGAGGATTAGATGGAGGCAAGAGGGAAGGATCAAGTTGAGGTGATTATTTTTCGGTTTGGTTTGGTTTTTTTCTATAAAAACAACAAAATCAACATTTTGCAAAATACAAAAAAAAAAAAAAAAACCCGAACTGAAACTGATTCAAACTGATCGGTTTCAGTTAGATTATTTTATATTAACAACTAAAATTTAACCGACTAGTTTTGGTTCTGTTCGGTTTTAATATGGTTTGATTATTTTATAGTAAAAACAAAAACTATATTGTTTTTTGAGTTTTTTTTTTATGGACTTTCAAATTGGCTTTGTTTCAGTTTTTTTCGGCTGAATTTTTTTTTTTTTTGATTCGATTTGATTTTTTGGTTTCAAGCTTATGAAATTAAAATCAAATTGAACCGAATATTTTTTAAAATATTTTAATCAGTTTAATCGATTTTTTTTTTTATAGTTTGATTTTTTCAGTTATTTTTTTTTTATTTTCTCAATTTAATGAATTTTTTAATTTTTTTCTTCTCATTTCTAAAATCAAGAACAGCCCCGATACGTCAATACTAGAACTGTTAACATGCAGAACCAAACCATGCATCCAAGTGTAGATCACCAAAGAACAATGGTTGATGCAACAAACTGCTCTGCTGAGCAAAAACACAATCACGCAAAGCATTCAGCCATTGTTCTTTGGTGATCTACACTGGGATACATGAAGAGCAGGCCATAAAAAAGATCGAATTCATTGCAAACCAGCCCACTGCGAAACAATTCTTAAGTTGAGAAATAGGAGGTTGAATGCTAGCAATTCTTCAGCTGATAGACGGAGAAGGAAACTTAGCAAACCATGGCCGCCACCACCGGCTAGATGCTGTAACATAAATAATCCACGGCGGTCTTCATCAAATCACTTGGAACCATTGCAGCATCCACCACTGGTACCCGCAGGTTATGATGCCATTGGAAATGATTAGCAGGCTTTGCGCCATTGATTTGTCCTTCATTAATCGTGACTCCAAGTCCATGATTGGTTATGAAACCATTGGAAATAAAATTTAATTTCATTAATTTTAAAAGAATTGTTTTAGATTTTTATTAGAAACAGTGTTATTTTATTTTTTTAAAAAATTTTAATTTGAATGTTCGGGTAATAACTATGCTCAGTGAATGCTCGAACTAACCTGCCAAGTTCTTTCCAGCAGCCTTTTGATATCATGATAGCTTCCATGACAGAAGGAGAGTGGAGCCCACATAATAATAAAGAGATACACTATTCCAAGCAGCTACTCAGATTCCAAGCACAAATAAATAACATGTATAGCAACTTAAATGCACAAAATAATTTTACCCATAGAATTATAAATGTTACTTTTTGTCAAAAAAAATTATATTGATTATTTATATTATGTTGGTAATTTTATCACTAATTTATAGTTTCATCAATGATTTATATTTTATTGGAATTAACTTATCGGTGATGTACATATTGTCAGTGACATTTTCTGTAATTTTATTTCAACTTTTTGTAACACTTTGAGGGATTTTTTTTTGTCTAGATTCTATCTGCAATGATATATGGCATTTCATGTAATTTTTTTAACTCTCTAGAACTTTCCGACGAACTTAATCCGCCAGTAAGTTGTTTTTTTTTTTTTTTTAATTTAAAAATTCAAATAAATAAATTAGAAAAATTCAAATAAATTATCAATTTGAACACAAGTCATCTAGAGGAGAAGGGCTAAAAGAGGAGGAGGGTATTCGACGGGACCAGGAGGGCAATGAGGTGAACCAATGTACCACCGATGTTGACAACAGTTGCATGTGCAATCACCTAAATTCGATCGTCTTAGCACTAATTTGTTTTGTTTCAGCAACAAGGCGGGTCGTCTAAGCTTGAACTTGTTGTAGAATTGTCTAAAACTTTGGAGATTGAGTGCTCAAAACCTGTAGCAAGCATTCAATAATTGATACATTATGACCTGTCTGCAAATCCTCAGTCGTCGTGTTTGAAATACCATAAATTTGATTTATCAGGTCCATCAGATGATCCTTCCTCCAATCACAAGTCCATATCGAGTTTTAGATGGGTCGAAGGATTATCCTCGTATCTCTCCTACAATCGAGTAGTTTGTATTTCCTGAAAAAAAAGCTAGTAAGCTAATTTTAAAAAATAATAATAAAATTATCGAAATCCAATTTACCATGAACTTCCGAGTTCGACTATCCATGCCTTTTCGATGGTAATAATCTCTCATGTGAGTTTCTATAGAAAGCTTCACGAGTCTTGGTTTGCGTCTAAGAGTGGGTAGCCTATAAAAAGAAACTACTGTTAGTTAAATATTTTCATATAAAATAACAATTAAAATAAATAAATATAATAAAAAAGAATCTTACCATCCGCTTCGCATGTAAAACAAATAGAATGGATCCTAGTAAAATTTTTCCTTGCACGTCAAATTTGTAAAAAAACTAGTTCATTGAAATTAAAAAAACTAACTAACTGAATTAACATAATAAAAAAGTTTCAATATATACTAACTTGAAACTTTCAGAAACATGCATCAATCATAGTTTCCATTCAAGATTTTTGAAATCCTGTCTGCATTGAAACAATGATACTTTCATTGATGATCTCATCGCCAATGTTATTATTAGAACAGCCTCTACATTTGTAAACTTGAAATTCTATTCGTTAATTAAAACTATTTTTTCACAAATTATTTACTATTTTTTATTGTTTAATCGTGCAAGTAAGAAAAACAAACTTACATTGAAAGGTTAGGTTTATACTAGGCAATATACTTCCTACTCAGAATGGACCCCCTGTCTGTGAGGTGACATTGCACTTAACAAGCCTGCATCGAGAAAGGGTGCCTATGCCCTAGGTCCCTGTTCATTGTTAGCACCTAACGACTCATGGTCATTAGAAACGCTGCTAGAAGAATTAGTAGCGCTCATGTCTGTATTACACACTACTAAATTTCCTTTGTCATCTAAAACAAGTTAAAGCATGAAAAAAGGTAGCAACTTCCCTATTTTTTTAAAACTTTATTTTCCTTCACATTTGGTCCCCATCCTTTTGATTATTATTTTTTATTTTAGAATAAGCTATGAAATTACAAGTGTTCTCCAATTCACCCCTGTCATTTTTTAATATATATATATATATATATATATATATATATATATATATATAAAATCTATCAAATTATAATTTTTTTTTAGTTTCATCCCCTATTATTTTTAAATATATAGATAATCTATCAAATTACAAATGTTTTTCAATGTCATCCCCTGCTATTTTTTTAATCTATGAATAATATATTAAATTACAAATATTTTTCAATTTCATCCCTTATTATTTTTTAATCTATAAATAATCTATCAAATTAAAAATATTTTTTAATTTCACTCCCTATAATTATTTTATCTTTCAAATTTGGTCCTCATTCTTTTAGATGTTATTTATTTTGTTTGGAATTATTTTTTAATTGCTTATATATATATATTTATAAATTTCACCCTCCTTGATTTTTTTTTCCTATCAAATTTTCTCCATTGTTTTTGTTGCTTTTTTCATTTGTAAGTTTTTTTATTAATATTTTATTCATGATTTCATTCTTCAAAATTAAATTTGTAAAGAATTAAATTTCTTGATTAAGTTGAGGTTCGGGATTTCACAAATTGTAGGTTTTAGAGATTAAATCAAGTTTAGAAGGTTCGTTTGGGTTTGCTTTGTTTTTTTTTTTTTCTCTTTTTTAAGCTAATATTTTCTTATTTTTATCCTTTTTTTGGGTTTTTTATTTTTATTTTTTGCGGTTGATTATTTTATAGTTTTTCTTAATTTCACCCCTACCATTTTTTAATCTATAAATAATCTATCAAATTAAAAATATTTTTCAATTTCACCCTATAATTTTAATCTTTCAAATTTTATTTTCATTCTTTTAATTTCTAATTTTTTCTATCATTTTTAAAATTGTTTTATTTTTCAAATTTCATCTTCCTTAGGTTTTTTTTCTTCTCAAATCTTAACCTCATTCTTTTGTTACTATTTTTTTATGCTTTTGCAAGTTTTTTAAATTAATATTTTTAATGATTTTATCCCTCAAAATGAAATTGGTTGAGAGTTAACTTTATTGATTGTAGTCAAGTCTAGAATTTAACGAGTTACAAGTTTTAAAGATTAGATCATATTTGATAGTATTCTGGTAAAAAATGCTTTTTTTTCTATCAATCTTTTCATCCTATACCTTTTTTACTTCTTAAAATAAAATATCAAAATAAATTGAAACAATCATGAAATAGACAAGTCATAGATTAATTTAAAAATAAAGGGACTAAATATATAGTTTTCTAAAACTACAAAGACAAATTAAGTACCTTTTGTTTTTCTAAATTACAAGGACTCAAAGTTTTTGTTTAAAATAGTTTTGTTTTCTTCTATTGTTTTTTTAAAAAAATACTAGTTTATTAACTCAATCTACACCGCGGGTTAGATCAAAATTCTTAAACGTGAAAAATATGTTTAAGCCACAAGGAATTATTTGATATTATTATTAAACCCGACCCAACAAGTTAGTCTTGAAACCTCACAACCTGACTCTTTGCCTCACCCAAGTTTAAAATTAACTCATTTGATAGTTGTCTTGACATGAATTAATTGACTTAACTGATTCAAAAGCAACTTGGATGGTTGTTAAAAAGTGTGGTTTGATTTTTTTTTTTAAAAAAATCAAAGAAGATATCTTTTTTATTTTAATATTGAGACAATAACTTATTAAATTGATTCGGGGTTCGTGACTTAACCTGTTAAACCTGCGACCAGGATTATGGACTCCATTGGGTTTAACAACTTTGATTTATATATATATATATATGAATTTTTTTTTACTTAATGATATAATAATAAAAATAGACACTCATAAAATTAAGCATCAATTAAATACTGAGATATTTGTTTGAGATCGCGATAACCTCATAGAAAACAAATAAAAAGAATAGCAATTTGAAAAAAAAAAAGCAAACAAAGATTCAATTGTAAGAAAAAAATTTGGAAGATGGAATGAAAAAAAATGGAAAGGAAAAAAATGTTTTGGCCTAGTGATTCAACTTTAAAACTTCTCAATTCAACTCTACCTAGTATGGATTTAAAATTATGCATATGAGTTGCCTTGAATGGATCTGATTTTATGAGGAAGGCAATCTAGAACGACCAATAAAAAATATGGCTCGCTTACAAATATTTCAGGATATATTTTTTTTTTAATATTAAGATGATATGTTGGATCAACTTGAGTTTAATGGCTTAACCCCCGCAAAATTCACAAATTCAGATCATGATTTCATTGAGTTTAACAATTTTTTTTTACTTTTTTTACTTAATGTTATAATAAGAAAAATATGTAAGTAATTGAACATTAACAAAATATCATGATATTAATTTAAAATTAATATAATATTATAAAAAAAAAAAAAATACAGTTCCTTCATTGTTTATATTGTGGGACACATTTTTAAATACATTTAAAATAGGTAATGGTTAGAATAGTAAAAAACATAAATAGATAGATAGTGTACGCAGCTTTAAATATTCCTTGCGGACATTTACTTAGTCTTGCATTTCGCAAGAACAGCAAAAACCCTCATCTCACCCTTCTCTCTCCCCACTCCCCTTTCCATCTCTACATTAGCAAGCCACTACTGCCATGGAATTCCTTTTCCAAACAATCAAACACTGTGTTGTGAACCATCTAGCCAAGAAACCAGTTTTCTCGACCCTCGAATACTGGCTCGTGAACAACCCTCATATCCTCAACTTTTCATGGAACCAAGGCCAGACACTAGGAGCCTCTCCACTCTTCCTCACCCTCACTGTCTTCTCCTACCTCTCCCTTACTTTCACCCTCTCACTTGTCACTCTCCCCTCAGTTGGGCCTCGCATCCTCAGGTTTCTCACAGCCGTTCATAACATTATCCTCCTCACTCTCTCCTTCACCATGGCCGTCGGTTGCACCCTCTCCATTATTCTGCGCTCACCTAATGTGGACTGCATCGTTTGTTACCCTATAAACACCCCTCCAAGAGGGCCTCTCTTCTTCTGGTCGCATATTTTCTATCTCTCAAAGATTTTTGAATTCATGGACACGCTCTTGATCATCTTGAGCAACTCCATCAGAAGGCTGACTTTTCTCCACGTGTATCACCATGCAACCGTCGTGGTCATGTGTTACATATCCTTACACACTTCACAGTCTTTGTTTCCTGGGGTGATTGTCATAAACTCTTCGGTGCACGTGATAATGTATTTCTACTACCTCCTGTGTGCATTAGGGATACGTCCCAAGTGGAAAAGGTTTGTCACAGATTGCCAGATTGTGCAGTTCTTTTCAAGCTTTGCGATCATGGCCTGGATTTTTTACTACCATTTCACCGGGATGGGCTGCTCTGGAATCTGGGGTTGGTGTTTTGATGCAGTTTTCATCACTTCTCTTTTGGTTTTGTTCCTTGATTTCCGTTCAAAGAATTACTCCAACAAAAACGAGGCAAAGAAGAACATATAAATTAATGGTCATGCATGATTTGATTGACCTGCAGGGCCTTTTTGTTTCCATAATTTGTCAGTTCATGTTAATTAACTCAGTTTAAGTGTTCATCTAGTGATACAAGCGTGTGAGGTGTGGGTGGCACGGGAGCCTTGTACAACATTTGGATGTTGGATTTATAATTTTATTGTTAATGCAATTCACAATTCAATAAGAAAAAGGTGTTAATTACTTACTGTTCAACACATTAATTCGATTTTATGACATCGCACACGCATCTAGGCATAGTTAACAGTTGCACTGTATGCATATGATTCTTTTTAATTATTGCTAAATTTCGCACACTCATTTCTAGAAAGAGTGTTTGGATAAATACATAATAATCATTGCTTTTATTATATAATTTGTAAATTTTTAAATTAACTAACTTTAATATGTTTTAAGGCATATTCATCTGAAAAACATATATAATCTTTATCGGAAAGATACGGGGTGCAACATTCTTTTTAACTCCGCCAAGAAAAAAATCATTTATGTTCTTTCTATATACTTGTGATTTGTTGGCAAGAAACACGGGTGACCGTAAAAAAAAGATACTATATCCCTATTTATTAGTGTGAATGCTTTGTTATTTTCCATGCATCAACTCATCAATCAATGGTTGAAGACAAACATTTATATTCCGGTCTGGACTATTAGGATCGGGTATGACTGTAGATAAAAATACAAACTCCGACTCATATACATCCTAGATGACAAGTTGTAAACCATTAGTATAATCAACTAACAAGAATAAGGAGCAAGAAATGATTCGAATGGATTGAATCTGTTTGTACATAGCCCAAGAAAAACATTCCTTAATTCAACTGAAAAGTGATTATGCACACTGTTAAAGTGTTTCCATGTTTCACAGTTAGAAGGGTGTACCATCACTCCATCAATCACATAATGTGATTGGTGCATGTCATGTGCTCAGTAGTTTTCGGTGACATAATTAACCTCTGTAGTCTAGGTGTGATTGAGAAGTATCTAAGTTTTTTGAAGAGGAGAAAAAAAAAAACCTGGCCACATTTGCATCAGGTTCTTCATCTACGATCCGACATTGACTGGCATGACCCTGATTCATTCTATTACATCCATAACCATAGTTCTATAAGGATTATTGTTGTCAATTTCAACTCCATGCATGTTGCTAGCACTAGAAGTTGACCCAACCATCCTTTCTACCATGGTCTTGTGAGGAACAAATGATTTTATGTGTGCATACCAATACAAGTATTTCTCCATGAACCCTTTGTGTAGAAGATGCATCGTTACAACATCTGGATGAAGAAACTTTTTTATTTTGACACTTCTTGTATGTACACCTATTACCGCCTCTACTAATGTTTATCAGAATATATGTTGCATAATTAATAAAACCCTGAAACCCATTATAATAATCCATCCCTCGCAATCCTTAGGGTGAATCCTTGTACATCCATGAACCAAGGTTGTCAATTCCGTTCCGGTAAGTGTTTCGTTTTTTCAATTGGAATGGAATGTTTCAGTTTCGGAGTGTTTTGGCGTGCCGTTTCGGGGTTGTACTGTTCATATATATATATATATATATATATTCAACAAACATAATTCAAATTCAAGATAAATTAATTATAAATTATGCAATACAAACACAATGCCAAACAAATATAATTTTAAAATTTAAAATATTTCTAAATAGTCAAGATTAAATAGATCTTTAACTTAAAGTAATTCAACTTAAACAAAATATCAAAAATATTATGAAAGTAAAATGTTTTAATAAAAAGATTTTAAATATAAAGTTAGGTCAATGTTATCAAATGGCTAATGGAATCTGAAGCATCCCTTGTTTTGCTCAAATTCCTACAGAGTATAAACATGAAAAAAAACAACATGAATATAAACCATACATATTCGTGATAAATCTAATTTAAAAAAATTAATATTATTGTTAATGAAAATAGTAATAATAATTTTCAACATTATTATTAATATCATTGGTATTGAAAATAGTAATGAAAAAGAGCTTTTTATAATCGGGTGGTTTAATTAATAAAATTGAGTAAAGTTCAATTTGATTCAATGGCTTTTCAAGAGTGGAATTTAGCCGAAAAATTCGGAACGGACCGAGATTTAAAATGAGATGAAATTTGTTCCGTCTTGTTCCGTTTTTTGAATTGGTATGGAATGTTTCGGCCATTCCGGACGGAAAGGAACAGAATTGACAACCTTGCCATGAACGATCATCCATGACTTTTATTGAACCTATATGTATCAAATAATAATGACAATAATATGTGTTAATTAACTATGTTAAGTAAATAATTAACCTACTTTCATACTTTTCTTAATTCATTATCAATCATTTATGTACTTACAAATTTATACACATTAATTTATGGAAATTACAATTCGGCAAATATAAAAGGAATCCATTAAACAAGCCATTATTTATATCATCACAACACACTTAAATCGGTAATTCGATATAACTTTCAATAATTTACAAGCAAAATATATTTTATAAAATCTAAAATAAACCATAACATGTACAAAACCATGTATCCATACAACAAGTTTGTTTGAAAAAATAATAAAACAAGTAAACATCCAATTTAAATACATATACTACAAAAAATATGCAACAACAAAATTGACATTTCAAATTAATTTTTTTTTGAAATAGGGGGTGATATGGGGGGAGGGGTGAGGGAGCTATTAGCTGTAATTTTTTTTTTTTTTAAGGGGGCGGTTTTGTTTAGTTGTAGAGGGGAGGAAGGAGAAATATGGGAGGGGAGGGTCGATGACCAGTTCATATATTAATTATTACCGATGAATTTACCAACAAAATATTTTATTTGTCAATCCATCAGCAATACTATTGGTAATATTGATATGTCACTATACAACTTTCCGTATTTGAATCGAACTGTAATTTTATCTGTATTTTCTAACAGGATATTTATGTTAAAATGAACAAGTCAAAACGCAATGAAGACAAATTTCACACAATGAAATCTTGAATTTTGTTTTTTCAATAATAAAAATTGTCAACATATTACTAATATTAAGAGAATACACCAAGAAAATAACTTCAAGAATACACATAAATCGTTGAATTAGTGTTCAGCATTTGTTTACTCATGACATCTAACAAGAAATCTTGGATGGATTCACCTAGTGACTGTAGTATTTCCTAACCTGCTGTATGCATTTATAGACAAATAGACAAATAATAGATACTATCATTAAAATATCTTCTCACATGAAAATTACATTTCGAAGATCTGTGTGTATTGAATTATTTCATGCAATGAATGTTAGAAGGGGGTGGAAGATAGATGCAGAGACAACATATGTAAATGAGCATTTAAGGTGGGCATTTCTCAAGGATGTAGTCATTGTCAGTACGTGGCAGATGCTAAAGCCGATGGCAGGCAATGAAGTGGAAGACACTGGTCCTCCGGCGACAGGTTTTTGAGCTAAAAATAAAGAGGATTGAGGGATATTGGACTGTTTGAGTGTGGATTACTTAATTAGAAAAACTACTGAAAGAAAGATGAAGTATTAAAACCTATGGACGACAAGCTTGGGGACCAACTTTCAGTTCAATTCCACATCATTTTAGTACATGGAAATGAAGCCTATCACACATGGATTTAAAGTCAAAATGTTATCTTCCTAGGTTCTGCAAAAAGTCATGACTGATTTTGCTTGAATGTGAAAGCTCTTGGTTGAAACATTCAGTTAATCAATTAATTTTTTAATTCTACCAATTCAATCTACTCTCCTCGATAAAGATGACTACTACCTTATACTTGGTGTCTGATGAAGCTAAGTAACAAGTGACTGATACTTACTAAAAGTTCTTTTTTATAGTTTTGAAGACTCTTAGATAATAAAATAAATATCGTTTTAGAGAGAAAAAAAAAAATATTTTAAAGAGAAAATATCTGAAAATATATATGCTAAAAAATATTGAGAATAAAAAGATTGTCCATTTGAGAAGACTTTTATATCCCTAGGGATGTTAAAAGATGAAAAATTTTGACATCGACATTTTATATTAAGAATGATAAGAATAAACAAATGAAATTTTGTAGCCTAATATTGTATATACAAATTAGAAATCAAGGGTTAAATTAAAAATAAATAAAACTTTAATAAAAAGAAAAATGACAAAAATACTAAAATCAAAACTAAAAGAACCGAATTTGAAATACCAATAACAATAAGGACCATAGTGATTTTCTAGCGGTAGAAAAAAGAAACAAAGGTTAAAAAAAGGAGGTCACCGACGATAAACCGCCTATATCTTGACAACACGCGCTACCTATTATAGATGAGGAGATGACAAGAAATAAAATATTATGACAGAAATAAATTAAACTGTGAAAAAAAAAATCCATTCCTAGTTCAAAAGCAATTATTGTTTTTAATCAAGAACATAGATGTCACTACACTATTATAACAATAAATAATTAAGTATATCTATGGCCACATGAGAATCCTTTTAATATATTTGTTATGTCGACGATAACATGATTGCATTAAAAGGATGTTTAAGAGTATAGTAATAATTGTTTTTTAAAGTGTTTTTGCTCGGAAATACATTAAAATAATATATATATATTTTTTATTTTTAAGAAATTATTTTTAACATCAGCACATCAAATAATCTGAAAATACATAAAAAAAATATTAATTTTAAAAAAAATAATAAAAAATATTTTTTTAAAAAATCACTTTTGAAATAGTTAAATTCTAAAATGTAATTAAGGTTGATATATACATACAGTCCTTACATCTTGCTATAAATTCGAAGGCCTCTGAGCCACCTAGATACATTTATTCTTGTCTCCCACAATAAATACCACTTCTTCACCTCCCTCGTTGCGTTTTACGTTTGCCAACCTCCACCATCTCTCACCTCCAATGGTGATGCCTTGAAGGTCTGTTGCTACATGAAATTGATCCGGAACTCTGTATATCCACAGGACTGTCCCCCTATCAGATAGTAGACCGACGACTTATGCATGGTAGGGAAAAAAGTAATTTAATGCACAAAACTAACAGTTTTTCCTTCGATTTTTTTCTTTTTATACTAACGGGGACCGTATATTTCATTAATCTTGATGTTTGTACACGAGCTACAGCTCTAATGTCCAGGTAAGCTGGTTTTGTGAGATACTGCTATCAAAATTATATTTAATTTTTATTAAATAAATAAAGATGTTGAGATTGAATTCATGATTACTTGGTTATCTAGATTTTAATACTATATAAAAAACCATCTTAATTTAATAACTTAAATTATTAATTAAAATTTTAATTTATATTATTCTTTAATAAATCAAACAGTTCCTTCACACCCACACAATCGAAATAGACTCATGCTCCCTTGTTTGGATTTTGACTGTTTCTGAAGCAGGGTCTTTGGCATTTAAGTCCAAGTTGAAAGACTTGGGTTTTGATCATGCAATTTTGTTTTTGGTTATATTTTTTATAATATTTTTTATAAGTATTATGCAGAACTTCTGAAACTCGTACCAATGATCTGCTTACAAGGCATGTGAGCATTAACGTCTTATCAACTTTTCCGTAGTCGAAGAAAAATAAATTATACAGCAACCAGCTATAGCTAGCTAGGACACCATGGCATGGTTCCTCTTCAATGTCTGTAAGTTGCTCTCTCTCTAACCTGTGTGGTTCTTTATTGAACTTGTAAATTCACGCATTATAAGCTTGAAAATAATCTTCTTCTCATCTCTTGTGGAGTTTGGTAGTTTTTGCTCCACTTTTTTAATTAATTATTGTTTAATTAAAAACCCTATATTCTTTGTATTATTAGTTCGAGTCAGGGCATATATTTTTTATAAAAGCCTGGAATAACTGAGATTTTATTCGTTCATCTAGGCCTACAAAGTATGTTTTTTGGGAGTAAAGTTTCCTCGAATCTAAAAAAAAAAATTATTCATTAATTTGAGTATAATTACTCCAATATATAATGTGTTTATCTTATTTTCCGGCCCCCGAAAAGAATAGAATGTATTTATCGATCCCAGGATTGAAATTCCATGGAAATGGTATATAGAATGAATACTCTCCTTAAATATCAATGACCTACCCATCCTCCCTGAAGCGACTGCTGCCATGATTCACCTACTTGAGGACAAATTATGTATACTCGACCGACGGATATTAGTTGGTGGCACATTAATTAATTTAAATTGCTAATTAATTGCTAAACCAGCCTCTTCAGTACGGAGGCCAATCTAGTAATCTTCGATTCAATTCAATAATTTGACAATTTAGGTTGGATTTCATTTCAAGTTGATTTTATAGATCACCCGGTTAAACTATCAAATCAAACTATCAAATCAATTCAAAATAAAACTCAGCTGATTATCTATTAGCGGCAAATATGACTCACTCAAGTATTTCAGCTCTACATTTTTCGTAACATTTGATTGATCTTGGTATTTGTTTTTTAAATGATATGTACATGATGATTCGATCCGGTTTGACACCAATTCACTTTTTTTTTTTATATTCTATCTCCTCCTCAATCTATGAAGTGTCCCTTAAAAAAAATCACACGCCCTTCAAAAAGTTTTCAAGTCATTAAATAATGGTATTTATATGCTATCTAATAAATTCCACTAATTATAAGCAAGGAGAAAAAAATAAGATTTTAAAATATACACAATTTATCATATTAGACAGACTAATAAATGAGTGTTGTGTTTACATGATTAAGAGCGTTTTTGGCAATGATACATGATAATTTTGCAAAAATATTTTTTAATTAAAAATATATTAAAATGATTTTTTTATATTAATATATGATAATCATAAAAAAAATTAAAAAAATTAATTTTATATTTTTTTTCAAGTAAAAAACACTAAAAAAAAAAACAGTCACTAAATGACTAAAATTCTCACAATCTATGTCATGTAAATTCATGATTTTAACCTTTTATTAAAATGAAATTGTCAAGTCTACATGTCATTAAATCGGATCCATATATTGTAAAGCAATGAACATTTAATTTTAAAATAATGGATAGCAGATGACAGTTTTCGTATGCTGTTTTCAAATTATATTATTTTTTTAATTGATAAGCAAATTTGATAATGATATAGTCATTAGTTATTAAACTCCATCGAGAGAGAAAGAAATAGCAGAAGGCTCATTACATTTAATCCTGCCAACTTTATAATCATAAAATAGGATTGACATGAATATTCTTTTGCAGTTTGTTTCTGTAACTTTTTTAGAGCATGGTGGTAATAAAATTATTTTCAATTTCATTATTTTTTAGTTTTTTCATTTTTTAGATTTAGTTCTTATTTTTTATTTATTATTTTTTAAGGTGATTTATAAAATTAATTTTTTTTTATTTTCATCTTTTTAATTGTTATTTTTATACTTTGATGAGTTTTTTAAATTTTTTTTATTTTATCATTTAATATTAATGTAACGTCCTTATTTTTCTGGAACAATTAATTATAAAATACGAGAATATATATATACGCACACTATTACAAATCCTTCTTACTTAGCTAGGTTTCATACTTCTATAGAATATAAATTCATCGATTTTCAAGACAGTTCACTGTTAGTTGTATCGGTTGACTGGTATCCTTCAATCGTTCGACTGGTTTGATCAACCAAATTTAACGGTAACTAGTTTTACTGTTCAATCAATCAACCAACCAATACATTTGGGTAGTTTAAACGGTCAACTGGTTAACTTCTACAATTTTATCAATAGCCAAATTCACTATTGAATTCTTTTAAGTGATTTCTCTCAAGGATTTATTGAAAAGCTTCAAAACCCTCCTTTCATTTCTCTTCTTTTTCTCTTTCTCTGCCCACAGTTGAGTGTTTAAAGAAGAAGAGGAGAATTCCAGTGAAGTTCCTATTTTCCCTTTAATTATGTCCAAGTGCCAACTGAATTGGTCGACTGGTTCAGATAGAACCTTATATATCAATTTCATTCTTCCTTCTACTGTCCATATTGTATCAATCCCACACTAATTTTATTCATTATTCAAATTGAAATTAGTTTTCAAAATTTTCGAGGGTTTATAATTAAATTAATTGGAAATTGGCCTTCTTGAATAACCCTAGGTTTAAAATTTCACGAGTTATAATTTTGGAATTTAACTCAGGTTTAGGAAATTCACTCGGGTTTATTTTTTTTTTCACTTGTTATTAAATCAGGGTTATTTTTTATATTATTAAATTGACTGAAATTATCTTTTGGTTCTTTAAAAACCCTAGCATTGCTTTAATATTTTTCTTCTTATGTCCAAAAACATTTGCCCCAACTAGCATTGTTGTGTCTGTCGCATATATAGGTTTACCTAAGTAACTTTTTTCGGGTCCTTTTGTTTTAATTATATCCTCTTTAAACCTTTAATGATTAGTTCACTATAATTGAACTTTCAAATTTGTTTTTGTATGGATTTCATGATTTTATCACAATTTCTTATCCCAAATTATATGTTTCGCTGGTTAACTATTGTTGGTCTAGGTCAATCCGATGTGTTGATGTGTTAATATTTTTTTGTAATAAAAAATATTTCATCAAACGTGTCACCATTTAATTATTTTAAAAGTATTTCGGCTAGCATGCATCAATTTTCTTACTTTTTGATATCTTTATAATTTCTTTTGAGGTTGAAAAAAATTATTTGACCCACTGTATAAAGTGGGTAAAAAAACCAATATCATTCTAGTTAGTGTTGATCTTAACATCTCCTCATCACAAAAGTATATGAAGAAGTTAATGGTGTTTAAATCATATTGAATAGTTCAAAATTGTTGCACCCACCATAGTTGTTAAATCCAATCTAACTTGATCAAATGAGTTGACTCAAAAAATTTGTAACCTAGAATCTAATTTGGACCATAATCAAGTTGAATAAGAAAAAAACATTAACCTAGTTAACCTTAGTTGAATTGATTGCATTTTTAATGATTTGGTTGACATGATCAAACACTATTAAAAAATTATCAAATACAAACATAAATAAAAAAAAAAAAAAACCTCATAAATTATAGTGACATTTATCAACAAAATATTTCCTCGCTATTTTCGTTGGTATTCACCAACATAAAATTTATGTCGGTGAATACTGAAAGAATTACATTTGGAAATGAAGGAATGAATATATATATATAAGAATCCTAAGTATTGAAAAAAGACTTGAACCTAAAAATAACCTTATATCTAAGAATCCTAAGTATGCAAATGGCACCGCAAACTTAGTTAATCTTTAATAAGTCAGTGTACGATCTTTGTCCCTGCGAAGGAAGGTTGTTTTTCCATAAACAAACAAAAAAAACACGTTTATTCTTCAACTTGCTGCCTAAATTTGCAGCTCAAAAAACATGATATAGTCTCCTTTAACTAAGCCTAATTGATTCCTTTTGGGTTACAAGCTAATAGGATTAAACTAGTAATTAACTAACATAAGTCAAATAATAAAATAAACCCATAAACAATGTCTAAGGGGCATAACAAACCCAAATTATAAATAATTATTCAACATTAAATAAAAAATAAAACAGGATAATAAAAACAAAGTCTTTATGCTAAAATTCCTTTATGTAGCCTGAATCTCTAATTTTTGCATATTTTTGGCAGATTTCAATCTTGATTTCATTCACATTATTCTCTCTTTTCTAGATGAATTACTAAACTACATAAAGGTTTCCATGTAGCTTTAGATATGTCCTAAACAATACACAAAGGTCTAGTTTGATAGATTTGACAAGATTTATCTAATAACTCCTATCATCTGAAAAAATATGTTTCCATACTCAATTTAACCTAAACATTTACCATAATATAGTTCCATGTGTATAGTATCTTCTTGTAAAATTTTAGCTCTATCTGATGTATGATTTGAGAGATATGCTTGATCTTGTAAAACTGGTCAGCAGACTTTTTAAGATCAAATTCAGACTTGACTTGGTTTGCATCAATATGTAGTTTTTTAGTGAGTTTACTTGTTTTATAACTTTGTTCTATATAAATTTGTTGTATGAATGTATGATTTGTACATGTTAGGGTTTGTTTGTGATTATAAAAATTCTATTTGTTTGTCATTTAATGAAATTAAGTTTGATTCTGTAACTTAAGTGTTTTATAATAAAATAAATAATGGCTTATTATTTAATGGGTACATTTCACATTTTACCAATTTTATTATTAAGTTGAAAATTTTAGTAAATTTGGAAGAATTTGAATTATTGGAGAAAATTAATAATGATTTGGGTTAAACCAATGATAGCTAATTTATTGGGTGCCGATAATGCTTTTAGTTCACATTAGTAATTGATACATTTTGTCATCAATATTGTATATAGGTTTCATATAAGTAATGGATGATCATTCTTGGATGTATCGAGTTTCACTCGAAGGGTTATGCATGATAGATTATTATAATGGGATTTAGGATTTTATTAATTACACACTATTTATTCTGAAAATACTAATAGAGGCGGTATTAGATGTCTATGTAAGAGGTGTAAAAATAAAAAGTTTCTATCCAAATGTTAGGATGCATCTTCTATATAAAAAAAAGGGTAGAAATGATGATTGAATTAACTTCTAGTTCTAGCAACGTGCATGAAGTTGTAGATGATAACAATAATCATTATAGGAGTATGGTTATGGATGCAATGAGAATAAATTAGGGTGATGCGAGTGAATATTCAATCGTAGGTGAAGAACCAAATGTAGACACAACCAATTTTTGTGATTTTTTAAAAGATTCTAATAAACCGTTATAGGATGGGTGCATAAATCATAGTAAATTATCGGTTGGTGCATAGGTGTTCACCATGAAATCAAATAATAGGTTGAGTGCGGCTGGTTACGACAGAGTAATCAAATGCACGATAATCATTTTACCTGTAGGGAATAGACTAAAATAGAAGTTATATGCTGCTAAATTTATGATGAAACCCATTGACATAGGATACTAAAAAATTGACATATGTCTAAACTTCTGTATGTTGTACTACCTTGAAAATACAGATTTGATCGAGTGAAAAACCCATGGGCATGCTCAAATAAAACAAGAACTGGCAAGGAAAGGCCTTTTGTCACATATATAAATCTAAGATACTTTCCAATCACTCATAGACTGTAAAAATTATTCATGTCTTTAAAGACTGGTGACCACATGCAAGGTTGTCAAAAACGCATTTTTGACACAGCACGAAAAATGCAAAATAAACTCGGATTGTAAAAATGGATCGTAAAATCGTAAGGAAATTTTTTTTTTATGCATAGTTCAAGCATCTTAAAATACATGCTTCAAATAAAAATTTATACATAGTTCAAGCATTTTAATCAATCCAAACGTAATATGATTCTAATTAATTTTTTGTTCAAAACAAATACCATAATACATGTGTTATACATAATAATTCATATAATCCATGCATGAAATATTGAAATAATGAATCACTGATCATGTATCAGTGTCAGGATATGAATCAAGTTTTATTTATTTATTCAATTTGCAGGAAGATTTAATAAACTTGAAATAATATTATGATAGATAGTTCTTGATCAAATATCTTCAGATGATTTTTAAATTTCAGATCATTAAAAAAGGCAACCTCTGGAAACACATCAAGCAATGTTTTCCAATAAATAAACCAACAACATCATAATAAGGTGCATTTTGACAACCTTGGGTGGCTCCTCCTAATTCTCTGGACATTTCTGTTTTTTCTTTCTCTGTTTTCCTCCCTATTTCTCATGGAAAATGTCAAGAAAATGGCAAAATTAACTGACTAACCAAATAGATCTTTCTCTATTTTCCTCCCCATTTCTCCGATTCAAACAATAGTTTACAGTTCATCAGTGCTAATCAAGAGAATTAATGGAGTAATTATTTATTTGATTCAATAATAATTGACATCTCAATTATTTTTTATTCTCTCCAGTCTCTACTATTAACAAAATATTATGAACAATTGAACATATTCCCTTTACTGAATTTACCATCAATAAAACAAACGAGACTCTGAGAGCATAAAATAGGCAGAGAGTATAAATTTTTGAACAAAACTTCATTACCAAATCTACAAATCACTTCAAATTTTCTATTGCATATTCATTACCCAATCACTTCAAAATCATCATACTAAATTACTAATCATTCCATCATGCAAAACATTATAAAGGGAATAATTTTTTTCAAATCATGGGCAATGAGGACCGGGAAAATATAGGGGATTGGGGAATATCACATTCTAAATAGAACTTCTTACGGTGAAGACTGAAGAGAACGCCGACGAGCTGAAGACTGAACTTTGAAGTTTGAAGAGAAAATTGTTGATGTTGGGGAAAAAAAGGAGATCGATGCTGCTGTTGATGAAGAGGGAAGACTAAAGAGGATCCGTTGATGATGGAAATAAAGAGAGAGAGGCAGAGAGCTGTTGATGAAGAGTCGAAGAATGAACTCTGAAGTCTGAAAAGAAAACATTTGGCCTGGAGGAAAAAACGAGATCGCTGCCATGAATGAGATCGCCTGGAGCTGTTGAAGTGAGGAAGCCGTGAGTCGTCAATCTCAAAGATTTTCTCTTCAAAGATAATGAATTTGGGGTAAACCATGGATGAGTGACAATTGGCATGCCGCTATTGGACTGGAGAAAACATATATTGCAATTGCAGTGCAATATATGTTTTTTTGTTGAAATCGTAAAATCAGTACCAAAATCGTGATTTTTTGCGATTTCATCCGATTTTACCGATTTCACTTGATTTTAACCCGATTTTATCAATTTTCGAGTTTTTAAGATGATTCTACACGTTACCATGTCATGTAGTCAAGGTTGTTAAAATCTAAAATCACGATTCAACTCGTAAAATCGTATGATTTTACGAGTTGAATCGTGATTTTAACAACCTTGACTACATGACATGGCATTATTCATATGATGTGGTGCATGGAGTTATGGGGCACCCTTCTGATTGTGAAACCTGGAAATAGTTTAATAGGGTGCATCCTTATTTTTAAATGAAACCGTAAAATATACATGTTGGGTTATGTACAAACAGATTCAATCCATTCGGGTCATTTAGTACACCATATTTTTATTGGCTGGTGATACTCACGACTTCTAACCATAGTTATTAAACCCGGACCGGCCTGGCGGGTCAACCCGGAAACCGGTCAACCCGGTGGCTGGACCGGTTCGGGTTAGGAGAAAGACCGGCATAGGCAAAAAACCGGTAAGACCCGGGTGACCCGGTGGGTCGACCCAAGACCCGGGCAACCCGGGCAAACCCGAACGAGACCCGGCGTTTGTAATGCATAAACTGCCATTTGCAAAATCAAAACTCGATCCATGAACACAATCAACGTAACATTTAAATCCCGCAAAAACTATCAGATCTGAGTTAAACTCGGGAATAAAACACATAAAACTTAAATAACGAGCTCGCAAGTTACTACCGACTTAGGGGAAGAGCAAGATAGAGGAGAAGGAGGGAAATGAAGGCAAGAAGACGAAGTGATCGAGCAGTGGTTGCTGAGGAGTGAGGACCTGGCAATCGCCAGTGAAGGTGGGATCTGATGGAGAGAGCGGTTTTTTTTTTTATATTATTTTTAGATAGAGAGAGCCGGGGGGTGAAGATTGAAGAGCAGTAATTGTCTAAGCTGGGGGGGGTGACGTGGAGGGTTTTTATTTCAATCCATTAAATAATTATTTTAGTTTTTTTATTCAAAAAAATTATAAATGCATAAAGTTTATTTTATAGTTTATAATAATAAGAAATAAGCTAAAACAGAAGAGCTTTTTCACACTTTCAATGTAGAAAAATTATGTTTTTTAAATAAAAAATAAAAATTTTTTAGTTTAAATACTTCAACTTAAAAATATAACATAGTATTTTTTCAATGTGTGGTCTGAAGTTCTTGAATAAATATATTTTATGTTCACAAAAAAAAGTTATGTTTTTTTAATATGGGATAAAACACGTTTTTAGTTTAAATACTTTAACGTAAAAGCATAGCACAATATCTTTTCAATGTGCGATAAAAAACTTTTTTAAATATTTTTTTGAACTTCATTATTTACAACATGTATAACATATATTCACATTGATTTTTTTTTTCATATGAAATATGAAAATTTTAATTTTTTTTAATTTTTCTGGGTTAACCCGGGTTGACCCATAAAACCCGGGACCCGGTCCCTTAACCGGGTCAAGTCCCGGGTCGGGTTTGATAACTATGCTTATAACTCACCACCATGAATGTGTATAGGGTTGGAGTTCATGTTCTTATCTATGGTTATACTTGATCTTAATAGTCCAGGTAGGAATATTGATGCTTATCTTCGATCATTGATTGATGAGTTGAAACAGTTATGGTCATCCAAGACTTTGACATGCGATGTCTATAGGAAACAAAATTTTCAGATAAAGGCAGATTTAATATGGACTATCAATGATTTTTCTGTGTATAAGATGGTTTGTGGTTGGAACACACATGAGAAATTAATATGTCCATACATATGGAAAATAACAAGGCCTTTAGCTTAACAAATGATGGTAAAACTTTTTTTTTATTTGCTACCGGATATTCTTGCCAACCGATCACACATACAAAAAAAAAAAAAAAGACTTCTTTATAGGTAAAGTTGTTGCACCACCAGTACCATTAGGTGAATAATTATATGATGTGGTCTCGTAGTACAAAGACATTGTGTTTAGTTTTCAATTCGGTAAACATAAGTTTCCTGGTTATGATGTGACCCACAATTGGGTTAAACAAAGTATTTTTTGGGAGCTTCCATATTAGAAAACTAATCTTATTTGCTATAATCTGGATGTCATTAATATAAAAAATAAAATGTTTGAAAATATTTTCAACACGACAATGAACGTGAAAGGAAAGACAAAGGACAACATGAAATCTATAATGGACATAACTTTGTTTTGTCACCATAAGAATATGGAGTTGGTTTATGATGGGTCACGAGTTGTGCAGCATAAAGACATCTTTGTCTTAGATAAGAATGCACAATTACTTTTCTATTAATGACTTAAGAGTCTGTGTTCTCTTGATGTATATGCTTCGAACACCTCTAGATTGGTGAATTTGAAGGATGAAAGATTGTATAAAATGATGAGTCATGACTACCACATGTTTATGCAAATACTCATTTTATTTGCTTACTAGGATTTATTGCCAAAAATAATAGAGGATGCACTAATGAAGATCAATCACTTTTTTTAGAAATATATGCTTTAAGAAATTACAAACCCAACACATGGAGAAGTTTGAAACGAATATCATCGAGACAATCTGCAAACTTAAGATGATATTCCCTCAATCTTTCTTTAACTCAATGTAGCATCTATTCATACATCTACCGTTTGAGGCAAAAATTGAAGGCCTTGTTCAGTACAAATATATGTATCCATTCAAGAGGTTAGGGATTACACATTCATCATAATTAAATTTCTATTGTCTTTTTATTTTTTTAAATTAAAAACATTCATTTAATTTCATACAAATACTTGTTCAACATAAAGAAAAAAGTTAAAAAATAGGTGCATGTTGAGGCATCGATATGCAAGGCATATATTGTTGAAGAGATCTCAATATTTTTTTGTACTATTTTGAGTCTCACTTGAGAATAAGAATCAACCGCATTCTAAGATATGATAATGGTGGGAAAGTTCTTTGAAATGAGAATCTGTCAATATTCTCTCATCCTAGACGACATTTACTATAAAATGCAATTAGAGGAAGATATTTGACAAAAATTGAATTAAGTCATGCTCATAATTATATGTTATTTAACTGCGATGAATTAAAACTTTTTATTCAATAAATACAATAATAACATCATGTTATTTTTAAATAGTTTATTTTATTTTATACTCTTATAAATTGATAGATTGAAAAATTCTTTGTAGGAAACTTCGTAAAATTTTACTATTTTAAAATTCACATCTGACTAAATCTCAAATCTTACAATTACAAGATAAACAATTTTTCATGTGGTTCAGAACATATGTAAATACTACTTAATTATTATTATCTCTCGTAATACTTAATTTCATTAAATCTTTCTCTTTAACTATTAATGGTTGTAATCTTATACGAGGCTTATCAATTGGGAGATAATGCTAGTGGTAGTTTGAATTTGCTATGTTTACGTCTTAAAAGAAATGTCAAGTGCTATAATAAGTATTTCATTAATGGATATGTTTTTCATACTGAAGAGTATGGTCAGGGTAGAAAGACCAATAATAGTGGAGTTTATGTTAAGGGATCAACTTCTAATGAGTTTGAAGTTGATTATTATGGGAAGCTAAAACAGGTGGTTGAACTACAATGTCATAAGCCAACAAAATCGAGTTTTTTTTTATTATTCAAATGCTATTGATATGATACCACTGATAGAGAAATCAAAGTAGATCCTCGCCATGGTTTGATCGAAATTAATACAAAGGCTAGACCTCGCAACATCGACAATGTTTTTGTTTTTGCTAAGCAATGCCAACAAGTTTATTACACATACAATTCTTTCTTTAAAAAGGATCATTTAAAGGTGATTGATTATCCATAGTGAAAACCAAACTTAGGGGTCATATCCAAGTTGTTAGGACAGTAAAGACAAAGTAATTGTGGAAGACGATGTCTTTCAAATTGATAAGTTAGTTGATGCATATCGAGTTGTTTCGTCTACTGACTTAGAAGAAAATCTAAATTCTTTTGTTACTAAGAATGTTTTTGTTGATGTTGAGAAGTCAAATGATACATTGAGAACCAATGGAAATACATAAGTCAATGAAGATGATGATATCGATGAGCTTCAATTCAATGAAGAAGATTGTCATAACCCGATTTCCCCCCAAAATTTTCTTACATTTTTTGAAAAAAAAACCAAAACAAATAAAAAACAATAATCTAAAAAATATATTTTCAATGTATTTGTGTTGTTTTTTGCATGTTCAACATCCTTTCAAAAGAATTAAACATTCAAAAATTTACTTTTGACGCATTTGGTTTTTAACATGCTTATTTAAAAAGTTATTGATTAATTTTATTAAGTCGATGTTGACATTGTATTTTTTTTTATAAATATCAAAATATAAAAAATAAGAAAAATATAAACAAAATATTTGGATAAAAGGACTAAAAATACAAAGAAAGAAAACTGAGAAATCAAAGTGATTTTTTTATTTACTTAGAGATTAAATAATTGGGAGGAAAATAATAAATTATTTTGTCTCATGATGAATTTTGGAGGGAAGTTTTCAAGGGAATGAATTAGTTAGAGAAATCCAAGAAAAAATCAACATAAACAAACCCGCTCTTGGGAAAAGCAAAAAAATGTAAGACAATCAACATAAACAAACCCTCAATTTGGCAACTTCTTCTCTCTACCTTCACTCTAATCTTTCTTTCACTCTCCCTGCATCCTCAAAGTCATCCTCTATGCCTCCATTCTAGGTAAGTCCATGCTTTTCCTCTCATTTTTCCATGAAATAAAATTTTATTTAGAATAGTTTGTTAACATGCTCAGGAACAAGTTTGTTTATTGATGATAATAAACAAGTATTTATGTTTGTATTAGGTATTTTTTGTGATTTTGCAATTTCTAGGGTTAAGGTTTCTTCAATTATAGTGTTTCCAGCTTTTGTTTTAGTTTTTTTTGTTGAGTTTTATAGTTTTGCATTGGGTTTGTACATGGAGGGAGTTTTAATGAGTTTAATGTGAATGCAATTAAGAGAAAACTTGAAGAGGAGTTTTTTAGGGTTTCTAAAAATCATGCATAGCTCAAAAAGTTTAAGGTTAATATATACATAAACAATTTTTTATTATTATTATTTCAATTTGGTTAGGTTTTTTAATTTTAATAAATTAATTATTTTACAAAATTGGCGTGTAAGGAATTTGTTTACTATGATAGGGCTACAAATGCTGTTGTCAGGAGGGTGTGGGAGAATCACAACGTCATTGAATAAGATTGAATTCAAAATATTTTTTATATATTTTTTTAAAATTCAAAATTTATCTTTCATTATCTGAACTGATAACTTATTTCTACCATATAGGTTGCATGATTTCTAGTATGAGGTGCAAACAAATAAAAGAAATATGCACAAGAAAGAAGTTTTTCACGCTGGAAAGATGTGTCAGTATGAAGGGATTCCAGACTTCTGCATGTCTTAGAAGCTATCTAGGAAGCTTGTATACAACACGTGACATCTGAGCATTTCATGTTGTGGTTGCAGTGTGGTTCACAAAACCAGAACATGGAGATTTATAGTTCACTTACCACGGACATCAACAAATCTATTTCGTTCTTTTTGCATTTGAAGTAGATGGTAAAATTCTGTTTTATTACATATTTTTTTTCAAAAAAACTGTTGTTTTATATTAAAATATTTAACTAACAGTAGCTTTCTTTCACAGGCTATGGTTCTTAGACTCAAACCAAGACAAATAAAGATGAAGCTTTCTGTAGAAACTCACATGCAAAATAAAGACCACTAGAAAGGGATGCAACAACTCGTGGATAACTAATTTTAGAAGTTCATGGTAAGTTGGATTCTAACAATTTTTTTCTTAAGTTATTTTTTTGAAAAAAAATTATGACTAGTTTTTCTCCTCAAAAAACATATAAACTCAATTCCAAGAAAGATATAGAAATGATCCTTTGACTCATATAGAACTTGATTTGAATTTACGGTTAGAGGCTAGATCGTCCAATAGACCCAATGGAAATCGAGTTTATGGTATCTCAAACATTACAGCCGAGGATATGCGAACGAGTTGTAGTGTATTAATCGTTGGTTCTTCGCAATTGGGTTTGAGTTCCTAAATTCCAGGTATCTAGAAGATTGTATGAGAACAAGTTAAAGCTCAGATAGTTCGGCTTAGTGCTAAGATGACTCAACTTAGGTCCAAGATGGACGAACTTAGGCGATTGTACGAGGAGCTGTTGTCAAACCTCAGCAGTACATGTAGTCTACCTCGTTTCCCACCTGGTCTTGGTGAAGATTTTTCTCTGCCTCTTCCTCCTCCTTCAACTTTTGTCCTGTAGATAAATTATATTCAAACTTATATTTTTTAAATTAGTAATAAGTATTTTGTTTAATTTCTTTTTTTTTTGTTTGGTATATTTTAATATTTTTTTAAGAAAACATTAAATATAATACTAATGGAATAAGTTTCTCAGAAAGTTCCTGAGTTGTGAAAAAATTACAGGATTTTGCCACGAACAATTACAGACAGAATTACTAACAAACTAAGTCTAAAAAAGTTCCAAAGAGTTCAAAAACATTATAGTAATTGACACTGATATTATATGATTCATCAACGAGTTAATTCTATTGGTAATATGAATTCAATCACTGATGAAATTACAAATGGTCTATTCTATCGGTGATATGCCATATTCATTAATGAAACTACCAACGAAATGATGTCGGTAAAATTGTTTTTTTTAGTGCACTTTTTCCGTTTGTAAATCCATTGATGATTATATTATTGGCGGAATGACTGACATTATAGAAATCACCAACGATAAGTTTTTCGACAATCAATCTATGATTTTATCGGTAAATGTTTTTCCAATAGAAGCAATGTTTAAATATTGACAGATTATTTCGTTCATATTATGCAAAATTCTGGTTGTGTTTATTAATATCATGTCAAATATATATCTAAAATACTAGTAGCAACTGGTTCAAGTTTTTTTTTTTAAATTGTTATTTGCAATCATTGTGTGCAATAGAAAAAGGACTTGAAACAATTGCAAACCAATCAATTTAAAATGGAACATAGAGAATTGCAAATTTGAGGCAGTAAACCAAAGGACAGTTGCAAATTATGATGAGAGTTCTTGCATGTAGTTGATTTGTGTTGAAGAATAGTATAAAATTATTTATAAGATCTTGTTTAATAATTTAAAACTTTAATTTAAGTTGATTTTTTAATAATTTGTTTGATGATTGAAATTCAATTTATAAATAATTGTTTTTTTGGGAAAAAATTGATTGGAAATAGTTTTCTTTTAGTTTTATTTTATTACTATAATGTGTTAGTAATTCCAAAATTAATGTTAATAATGAACCAAGTTTAAATAAATTAGTAAATCACTTTCAAATATTATTTTAATTATTATCAAACAAAATATGAAAATTAGTTTTAATGATCCAATTTAATAAACAAACACTTTTATTCTTCAATAGAAATATATTTTTTAAGACAAGTCAGTCAATTCTAAAATAAAATAAAAATCAAATTAAATGAGTTTTAAATAGTATTTGATTGAGACATGCAAAACGAAAAATAGGAACAAAAATAAAAATTGGACAATGCATTGCCTTGTGAAATTAACTCAACTTGTTCCTATAAAATATAAGCTCATGAGGCTTAGATCCCTATTTTTCATTATAATGGCAGATAATCAAGACATTCCAAGGATAAGACATGTAACTAATCTCCCTACGACAACATATACTCCTCAACAACTTATTGATCAAGTGAAACTCCTCACCTAAACAGTTTTGGCAAATCAGTAAACAAAAGAAAATATACCTCAACAAGTTGTATCTTCCCTACTACCTCCACAACAACATGTTGCACCCAGTATTTGTAGATGGTTATATTCCCTAGAGAAATATGGGCATAATGAGTCTATAGGAAGTTTTCAACTTCAGAGGTCACCCAACCATTCCAAAGAGCATACATACCTTCATGATGCTCGAGCACATATCATATATTCTAGACGTCTATCTAGCCATCGTAGGAAGGAGGCAACCCATAAATCCCTCTGTTCCACGACAGAAACCTCGAGTTCCCCAAAACCCTATAAGTATAGGAGAGGAAAATAACCTAAAAAGAAATACATGCAAGAGAATGCCTACACCCCCAATTAGATTCGAGATTCTTCCCAATCTAGACATGTGTTGCATACTTATATACCCAAGAACTAAATTTCTACTAAAATAACCTTGGACAACTATGATGGTCTTGTAGACCCAAGAGAGCATCTACAAAATGTTAAGAGCAACCTAGAACTGGTCATCTAAGATAAATATGACATGTGCAAGATTCTCCCCATAACCTGCAAAGGATCAATTTATGTGTGGTACAATAACTTAGAGTTAGGTTCCATTATAAGCTCTAATGACCTTTATACCAAGCTGGTGATGCGATTCAACACAAAGCACCCTAGTAAGAAGGAGTTCCATATAACTCTTTAGGATCATTTAGACGAGTGGCAAGTCTATATAAGCATACTTTAAATGGTTTAATGAGGAAATACTCAAGGTTGAGGAATTGCTTAAGCATGTGGCTTCTAAGTCCTTAATAAGTGGAGTTAAGGAAAGATCTTTATAGAACAAATTGTATGTTTTATTGAATAGAAGCTTGTTGAAAATGAAGCAATCCATGGAGAACCATATTTAGGTAAAGGAGGCGAGTGTGTTGCATCATGGTCCTCCTCGTTTCTCTAAGGAAAATATGCCTAAGAAGTCTCTTAAGTGAGATCATTCTTCTATAAGAGATAATAATCATAGAAAAAAATAGAAAAGGCTGATAAGGGAATGTCTAAGCTACCTTAAAATGCATACCACTCCACTGAACGCTACCCTTATAGAGGTCCTCATGGTCATCCATAGTAAAAAGTTCATTTGCTACTCTTCACCCATGAAATCTCCACTCAATACCCATACATCTAAGAAATACTACATGCTCCACAAGAATAAGGGACATGACACAGGGGATTATTATATCCTGAAGAAGGAAGTAGAAATGTTGATAGCTAAAGGCTATCTCTGCCAATTCTTGAATGACTCCTACTTCTAGCAAAGTAGGGAAGAGCCCGGTTAGTCTACACTGGAATTACCTGAAATTAATGTGATCTTGGTTATTATGATTATAATACAATGAAAAAGAAGTATAGGAAACAAGTTCTTACAACAACTCATCTTTAAAACCATTGGCATAAGCCCATCATCTTCACCCTAGAAGATGAAGAGGGAAAAACTTTCCCACTTGAAGATGCCCTAGTCATATCTACAATCCTTTCCAATCATCAAGTACATTAAGTGTTGGTAGATGTTAGGAGTGCAGTTAAAATCCTTTCTTGAGAAGTAATGGAACATATAGGGATATACCCCTCAAGACTAACCCTAGTGAAAACTCATTTCATTAGTATAGAAGGCTTAGGTGTACCAGTGAAAGGTGCTTTATAAATCCCAATCACTATTGGCACTCCCCTAAAGTGTGTCTCATTTCAACAAAATTTCATGGTTATAGACATGACCTTGGCTTACAACACCATCTAGGGTAGGCCTCTTGTGCATCAAATTAATGCAGTTATTATCACCAGGCATTTAGTACTAAGATTCCCAAATCAGAAGAGAGTGGCCACGGTGTAGGGGAATCAAATAACCTCAAGGCAATGCAATTTTATTTATCTGAAAGGGAAAAGGGCCTTGGTATTGGACCAGTAATCATCATTAAAGGAAAGAGTAAAGGTTGAGGCTGCTGAAGAATTAAGGGATGTACCTCTAGAAAAAAATAAGCAAGCCATCACAAAAGTGGGTTCCACTTTGACACTTTCACAATAACAACCACTGACAGAGCCCCTTTATATCCAAATGTCTAATTTTATAAGAGGCACTTCTGACATGCCAAGAATCAATTCTAAAATTACAACTCATTAGTTGAAAGTGGACATAAATGTTCATCCAATCTGCAAAAAAAGAAAAGAAATTTAGGGGTGAAAGATAGAAAGTAATAACATAAGAGGTAGATAAGGTCTTAATTGGTAGCTTTATTAGGGAAATGATATACCTTACCTAGTTAGGGAACGTGGTGATGTTCTAGAAGAGCAATGACAAGTCATGGATGTGTGTGGACTTTACAGATTTACACAAAGCTTACCTAAAAGATATATATCCTCTCTCCAAGATCGACTGTTTGGTTGACTCCACTATAGGCTTTGAATACTAAAGCTATTTGTATGCCCGGATATTATTAGATTCTCATATACCTAGATGATGAGGGAAAAACAACTTTCATAACTAAGGGAGAAATATATATTTTTTAAAGAGTCATGCCCTTTGGGTTGAAGAATGTTGGAGCTACTTACTAACAGATGGTGAATAAAATATTCAAGAATCAACCTGGAAGGATCATGGAGGGATATGTTAACAATATGCTAGTGAAAAACATGAACTTTCAACAATATCTCTTGGACCTAGAAGAAGTCTTCTATATGTTGAGCCATCACCAGATAAAACTTAACCCTTCCAAGTGTGTCTTTGCCATTAAAGGAGGAAAGTTATTGGGTTTTCTAGTAAGCATTAATGGAATCAAGCCTAACCTGAAAAAAGGTTCAAGCCATATTAAACATGACTTCTATTCGGTTAGTAAATGAAGTTCAACATCTTATAGAGAGATTGGTTGCTCTCTACCAGTTTATAACTTATCAAGGGAGCGTACCCTACCATTTTTTAAGACCTTGAGAAACATAACCAACTTTAAATGAACTTTAGATTTCTAGAAGGCTTTTGAGGAGATCACAACTCATTTTTCACCTCCCAAGATCTTGTCTCAATCAAGGGAGAATAAAAACCTTTTTTATTTCTTTACTTGAGAGTGTAAGATTCAGTTGTAAGCTCTGTTCTGGTAAAAGAATATAAAGGAATAAAACATCTAGTTTACTATTCCAACCATACTCTTCATAATATTGAAAAAAGAATGAAAGTGAAGAAGGTAGCCCTTGCTCTAGTAAGCTCTTCTAAGAAGTTGAAACCATACTTCCAAGCTTATCAAGTCATATTTTTTACAATTAATCCTTTACGATAAATAGTTCATAAGCTAGAGATGTCTGGGCACCTAATTAAATAGGCTATCAAATTAAGATAGTTTGGTCTTTAATCCAGGCCCTAACCAGTTATAAAGGGTCAAGCCTTTGCAAACTTCATTGTTGAATGTTCTTTCAAAGGTAATATACAAACATTTGAATCCCAACCTTCAACCACAACTTCTCCTGCTAAACCAAAGGCTTCAGTAAAATAACCTAAAAAATAAGTAATTGAATATGGAGTCTATTTTGAGTCCCTACCTATGAATAATGTTTCAGAGTATACAACTGTTTTTGTAGGATTACACCTTATAGAGGCCTTGATTGCATACCCACTTCAAGTTCACAATGACTCACAGTTGGTGGTTGGTCAATGCCAAAGAGTGTAAGAAGTTAGAGAGCCAACTATGCAATAGTATCTTCAAAAGGTTTAACTTCAATTAAAAGTTGGAGGCAATAATATTTCAATCACTTGTATTCTAAGGGAAGACAATCATCTGGAAAATTTGATGTCCAAGTTAGCAAGTTCAAGTCCTATCAACCTCCCTATAGAAGTCTGGGTTGAAGTACTAGAAAAACCAAATATGAATGAAGAAGAGTTAGTAGCTCCTGCCATCAACACTGAGGAAGATTGAAGGACCCTAATTATGCATTATATGATTACCAAGGAGATACCTTTAAAGAGAACATAGCCATTCATTTGATTTGGTAAGTAGTAGGGTATTGTACAATTGACAATGTCTTGTATCGTAGATTTGTCTAAACTCAACTATTAAAATGCTTATCCCTAGAAGAAAGCACTTGTGGTTTGAAAAAGTTACATGAAGGTATATGTAGTCTACACATAGGCTCTAAAGCCCTCGTTGCTTAGGCCATATAACACAAGTTTTTATTAGCCAACTATACTCCATGATGTCATGGATTTAATGAAGAAACATTATTAGTATTAGAGGTTTATCTTAGTCTCCCATCAACCATCTATAAAAATGACCATCATAACCTTCCCCTGGCTTTTTGCACAATAAAGGATGGATAACCTAGCTTTGTTCCTTAAAGATATGAGTAAAAAAGAGTTTCTTCTAGTAAGTATTGCTTATTTTACTAAGTAGGTTGAAGTAGAGGCCCTAGTAGAGATAACCACCAATAAAATATTGTTATTCTTCTATAAGAATATCATTTATGGTTTCTGCTCCCTAAAGTCTTGATTACAGATATTGGAATATATGTTGACAACCATAATATGAGAGAGCATTGTCAAATGGTTCATATTGATTATTGTTTCTCTATCGTATTGCATCCTCAGACTAATGGTCAAGTTAATTGATTAATAGAGTCTTGTTTAATGAACTCAAGAGAAAGATTAAAAAAAAAAGTCAATTCAGAATGGGCAGAGCTATTGAATGAAATCTTACGTGCCTACATAAAAACTCAAAAGATGTCCACTGGTGAAACTCCTTTTCACCTCACATATGGGACTAAAGTCATAATCCCCACTGAGATTGGATGTCCAAGCCACCGGATGGTTCATTATAACTTAGAAAGCAATAAATAAGGTCTTAGGACCAATCTTGATTTCTTAAAAGAATCTTGCTTGACTGTTGTAGTTAGAAATGAAACCTACCATATCAAAACTACCTATTATCATAATGCCAAAGTCAAAAATAAAAGATTTTAGTTTGTAGATTTAATCCTAAATAAATTGGAAGATAAAATAGGGGCAAGCTGACCCTAAAATAGGATAGTCCTTTTAGAGTAATATGAGTAGTCAAGGCAAATAATTATCATTTACAAGATATGGAAAGGAAAAATCTCCTCCATACTTGGCATTCAGACCACTTAAAATTGTATCATGGTGAATAAAAATGTTTGTTTTTATTTATGAATGTCTCATCTCTTTTTCTATATTTTCCCCACCATCTCTAAAGGGATTTTTATGTGGTCTTCTTGAGGCAAATCATCTTTTATTTCTTCAAAGGGGTTGTTATGTAATCCACGTAACCTAAAGTGTTGTCTCCACCTAAATACACGTGTTCATATCATGGCTAGTCAGACTATAGGACTCATGAGTGTACTTACCACTAAGAGTTCCTCTTAGTCCTAAGTAAAGGGGAAATAACAGCATTACATGGCCAAAGCCAGACAACTACACCACCAACCTCGCTGACATAATATGGGTGTTGGACCCGTACAACTTATTTTCTAAGCATGGGTGTTAGACCTATACAAAATATTTTCTACATATAAGCGTTAAACCTATACAAAATATTTCTGAAGTATAACCTTTGGACCCATACAACTTATTTTCTAAGTATGCATGATGGACCTATACCAATTATGTTTTCTAAGAATAGGCGTTGGACCCATACTGTTTGCTTAAAAAGGTTTACCAAAGGACTTAGAAAATATAGCAATTCAAAAGACTTGGAAAATATAGTAATTAAAAAAAAACAATTTCAAGGCTTGAAAGCCAAAATAAAACATTACAAATAAAACAAGCAAAAAAGAAGATTACATATCCATCCTAGGCTCCTGTGCAAGATAGACCCCTTCCTTTGCCGAGGTGGCCCTAGTGGTGAAGATGTCATCAAAGTTAGGAACTTGACCATTGGGGAAGGACTCATTAAAATCCACTTATATTCCTCTTAAAAGGTTGAAGAAATACAAGTTGGACATGGACAAGAAAAGCCTATCCCTTATGACCTCTTTCAAACAGACAAACTCCCTAAACTTAATATAGAACTCCAGTGAGGGATTTTTTTGTGTCTCTACCCTTAACTAGGAACTTTGAGCCTCCTCATTAGCCATCCTCAACTCCTTTCTCAAGTCTCCTTAGACTCTTTGATTTCAACCACCTTCTTCTTTAGAGAATCTATCTAGCTATACGCCTCTCCAAGTTTCTTTTCAGTAGATTTCAAAATGAAGGTATATGCCCTAAACTTCCTTTAAAGTTGAGCATAAGTAGCCTTACGGGCCTTAATTCAGCATGGTAAGCATTTTTATCATCCCTTAGTCTTCACAACTCTATCTTGTTAGCACGATATTGTTATATTGCTTCCTTCATGACCCTCAATTCCTCAGCTTATCAATTTTTCAAGTGGCCACACATCATGAAGGTCTAAGAAATTAAAAGGACAAAATGAGTTCACATCTTTAAAATTACTTAATACATTAGAAGAATGAGAAGACTTAAGGATCTCTTATACCTGGATGGCCATGTGCCTATGTCATAAGAAAAGGTTAGGAGCCTGTCTAAGGTGTCCATCACCTTTAGTTCTCTAGGCCCAAGATAAACCTTCCTTAAAGAATGGTCTCCATTATCCCCTTTTTTTTTTCTCACTATAGGGAAATAGATAGGGGTGCAATCCAAGTTGGGTTTAGAAAATAAATCCTCTACCCAAACGGATTGGGGTGTTTAATTCGTGAAAGGGTCACTTTTACATTAGAATATAAGGTGATTGAGACCCTTATTATTTTCTATTGTGAGGCAACCTTCATAATAACCCTTATGACATGAGCTTATCACAATGAAAGACTTGCTCCAAGGCAATAAGATTATAAACCAACGCAATCACAACGCTTACAATTAGAGACGAGCAAAAGAAGTATAAATTCACAACAAAGATTGGTTAATTCTTTAAAGAGTTAAAAGTTAAATAAAAAACCAAGCTTAACAACCAAAGGTCGGCAAAAATCAGAATATTATTAGCTAAAAAAAAGTATTCTGAAAATTATTCTCAAGAGTATTTATAGCCAAGCCAAAAACCCTTGTTTCCATTATAGGTCACATAAAAACCCAATTTAAATAATAATCAATCCAAACTAAAACTAGCTAAAACTAATTAAAATAAACAAGCATGAAACCCAAACAAGTGTTTCCTCATAAAATAAAGAAAGTTTAATAGCCCAACAAATTTAATAAGATAAGTTCGGTTATTTTTACATTTTGTCTGGCAGCAGCAAATCCCAACTTCAAACTGATGGTTCTCTTTTGTCATAAAGAATTAGAAGGCATGACATATACCTTCGGAAATGTATGGAAGTCTACTTTCCAGCCTAACTAGAATAACCTCAAATTAAACTTATAGCTCCAGTTATGATAAAAAAAAAAAGGTAGTGAGAGGTCAAACTAACCGAATCTAGTCTTCTTCTCCCAATCCTTGTGCAATGGTCTTGGTTCCACCAATAAGCCCCTTTTGAACATGAATAAAATTAATCATGACTTGCTCCTTATTTTTTAATATCCTCTTGAAGTCCTCCTTAACCCATGTATTTTGAAGAAGTCCATTGAAAGCCTCTTTAAACCTCTTAGCTCTAAGCCTTGTAACTGGACCAACCAAAACCTCTAATGGATCCTTTGGTGTTTGGATCGCATCATCCCCTCTCTCCTCAAAACAATTTGACCTCGAATCATCACCTATATCAAAAAAAAAAAAGATCAACAACATTGAATGTAGCATTAACACCATACTTACCTGGTAGGTCCACTTTGTAGGCATTATCATTAATCATTTCTATGATTTGAAAAGGACCATCTCCTTGAGGCATCAACTTTGATCTCCTTTATTCATGGAACATTTCCTTCCTCATATGCACCCAAACCTAATCACCTGGTTCAAACCTCACCAATGTTTATCCTCTATTAGCCTTGTGTGCATATTGTTTATTTATTTTCTCTATTTGTTGTTGAATCTTTGCATGTAAATCCTTCATCACCTATGCTTTTTGAGTACCATCAAGACTAACCTTTTTATTTATAGGTAAAGGAATCAAATCTAATGATGTCAAATGATTAAAACCATAAACAATCTCAAATGATGAATAACTAGTAGTAGAATGCACACTATGATTATATGCAAATTCAATAAATGGCAAACAACCTTCCTAATTTATAAGATTCTTTTGAATGATAGCCCTTACCAACTGAATTAAAGTTCGGTTAACAACTTTAGTTTGGTCATCTGTTTGTGGATGACAAATAGTAGAATATAAAAGCTTAGTCCCTAACTTACCCTACAAAACCTTCCAGAAGTAACTTAAAAACTTAACATCTTGATCCGATACAATGCTCATAGGAACACCATGTAGTCGAATGACCTCTCTAAAAAATAGGTCAGCTATATTTGTTACATCATCAGTTTTATGGCAAGCAATGAAATGTGTCATTTTAGAAAATCTATCCACAAAAAAAAAATATAGAGTCTCTTCCTTTCTAGACCTAGGTAGACCCAAAATAAAATCAATAGAAACATCAACCCAAGGTTCCTTAGGAACATGTAAAGGTATATATAACCTATCAAGCATTACTCTAGACTTAACTTGTCTACATGTTATGCACCTATCATAAATTCTTTGCACATCTCTTTTCATGTTTGACCAATAAAAGTGTTCATGTAAAACATCCAAAGTCTTAGCAATTCCACAATGCCCCATTAAACCACCCTCATAAGCTTCCCTTACAAGCAATTCATGCAAAGAACAATTAGGCACACACAATTTATTTTCCTTAAACAAAAATCCATCATACCTAAAAAACTTATCCTTGGTCGAAACTTTGCACTCATCATATATAGAACCAAAATCATTATCATCAAGATACAATTCTTTAATAAACTTAAATCCTAATAATTTAGTATTTAGAGTAATAAGAAGAACATACCGTCATGACAAAGCATCTGCAATCACATTTTCCTAACCTTGCTTGTACTTAATCAAATATAAGAAAGTTTCAATAAACTCAGTCCACTTGGCATGTCACATATTTATCTTACCTTGACCATTCAAATGATTTAATGACCAGTGATCGGTATGTATAACAAATTCTCGGGGCTATGGATAATGTGGTCAAGTTACCAATGCTCTCACTAATGCATATAACTCTTTGTTATAAGTGAGATATTTAATAGTTGCACCATTGAGTTTCTCATTAAAATAAGCAATGGGTCGTTTCTCTTGCATTAGAACAGCTCTGATACCTATTCCTGAAGCATAACATTCAATCTCAAAAGCTTTATTAAAATTAGGTAAAGATAGTAATGGTGCCAAAATTAACTTTGATTTTAACAAGCTAAAAGTAGGGGTGATCATTTTCGGTTTGGTTTGGTTTTTACAAAAAAAAACAACCAAACCAGAAAAAAAATGAGACCCGAAACCAAACCGAAACTGGCCGGTTTTGGTTTGGTTTTTTATCCAAAAAACCGGAAAACCTATATGCATTTTTTTGGGCTTTTTTTGGCTTTATAATGGGCTTTTAATGGATTTTTGATGGGCTTACAATTAACGACATTTTCTTTGAAGATTCCAAAGTATATTTAATTTTTTTACCCCTCAATATTCATTTATATTAAATTGTTATTGTCAATCTTATGTTTATTAAGTTTTTTGGCCACTAAATATTCATTTATATGAAATTATTAATGTCAATCTTGTGTTCAATATATTTTTTACCTTACTAATATTTTTCTACTTCCGAAAAGTTTAAATAACACACACTCACAATCACACACCAATAAGTTAAAATTCAAATTACAAACCATTGCCTTCAAAGGGCTTAAAGAAAAAACAACAAATAACATTATCATAAAACACTACAAGCAAACAAATAAAAATAAATTCATGTGCACATCATCTCAATTAAAAAGCACTTCAAGAACATTGCACTTTGATTCCTAAAATTCATAATCTAGAATTATAACATGATAAATTAAATTAGAAGATATAAAAATAAAAAAATAGTATTTATACCATACGTTTTCAATAAACGGATCACAATTTGTGAACTAATTATCATCCGTTGCTATATGCAACTTTCCACCAAAATCTATAAAATAAAAAATTAAACATGTTAGAATAAAAATGTGTTAATTAATAAATCATAAAATAAAAGGTGTAAGTTTTTAAGAAACATTACCTGATTCAAGGTTTTCGTAGGTTTCAAAATCATTCATCAAGGTTGTATTATCGGTTGGAATTGGACCATGATGCAACCAATTTTGACAGCAAATAAGTGCTTCAACTGTTGCTGGAGATAGAGAATTTTGAAATTGGTCGAGTATACGACCACCTGTGCTAAAGGCTGATTCGGAAGCCACTGTTGATATAGGAATAGCCGGAACATGTTGTGCAACTTTCGAAAGTATCTTATATTTTGAAGCATTAATCTTCCACCAATCCAAAATATCTAATTTATCATCATAGGATCCTCACAACCATCACCAAATACCTCTCAACCTCATTTCTATTTTCCACACTATCTTCCTCTTGTAAGTGCCTTTTGAACCGAGCTAAAGTGTTAACATCTACCTCCATGTCATCAATAGCATCATTATCATCTTGTTTATGCCTATTATCATCCACCACTTCATTGGCTTTCAAATAAAACTCATACAAGCTCACCAAATTATCTTTCACCTTTTTTGTTAGCAATTGTGCTTTGTCATAATCATAAACACCAAAACAAAATTTCACATATTTCAACTTAAGACGTGGATCCAAAACATTAGCCACATACAATAAAAAATTCTGATTTGCTTCACAACCCCAATACTTCTCAAACTTACTCATCATGTTCATCGTCATTCCACTTAAAAGATTATCTCTACTTTTACACAATTGCAATAAGTTTGTATGCATATAAATCAATTCATTGAAGAAAGAATTTGATGTGACATGCAATGAACCAAAAAATTTCAATGTAATCATGTAAAAGATCTTTAAAAACTTCAGCAAAGTTCTAGCTTTTCCCAAACCTCCAAACTACGTGGCCCTAAGTTTTTTTTTATTCCCCTTTAATCAACCTCCAAAAAGTAACTTATATACCTAGGTTCACTTTGACCTATCCTCACAAACACCTTTTCAAACTTTTCAGCAGCTTCTAACATAAGATAAGTTGAATTCAATCAAGTTGCAACATCCAAACACAATGATTTCTTACACTCTAAATGCAACTTTTCTGCACACTTCTTAAATGCAAGTAGCCTAGAAGGTGAAGATCTCACAAACCTAATTGCATTTTGAATCTTAACAACCTAAACATTAATGTCTTTAAAACCATCACACACAATGAGGTTTATAATGTGTGCACAACATCTAACATGCAAATGTTCATTTGACATTATATTAGTTGGCCATTCTTTCATTACATTCTTTAAATATGAAATAGTAACACTATTAGAGCTTGCATTGTCTACTTTAACAGTTAAAAGTTTATCAATCTCCCAATCTAACAAACAAATCTCAATAACTTGACCAATTGTCTCATCCATATGATTGGAAACTTGAAAAAAATTCAGAATTCTTTTATGCAAATTCCACTCATTATCAATCCAATGAGCTGTTAATGACATATAATTAATGTTTTGGATTGATGTCCATGTATATGTTGTTAAGCATAATCTTTGACCCTTAAGAGCTCTCTTTAATCTTTCTTTCTCTTCAACATAAAGTTTCAAACAATCTCTCATAACAGTGAAATGAGAAGAAATGTCAAATCTAGGCTGCAAGATCCTAAAAAATAATCTAAATCTCTTACCCTCCATAAAATTAAAAGGCAACTCATCAATTATAACCATTTTTACTATTGTCTTTCTGCATTCATCATAATCATAACCTATTGCCTTAAGAGTTCCCACACTTCGATCTTCCGATTCACCCCCTGCTTTATTAGGTTCTAATACCAAAAATTTTTGCTTCTTATCAACCACAAAAGGAAACTTTTTGCATACTTTTAAATGACTCCACATATTACTTGCCACATTAATAATAGTATGACATATATAATCCTTTTCACAATAATTACATTCAGCTCTAGGGGTTGTAGGATCACCATCAAGTTTTGTAAAATGATCCCAAATTTATGACTTTTTTTTTTATCATCAACATTTCTTTTCCTTGATGTAAGGACTTGAAATTGTTTACCTTTATTATCCGTAGTGGATCCTGCAGTAGTTGATATTGGGTTAGTGTTTGAAGCTAGGGCATTGGTTGATGTTGGGGTAGTGCTAGTGGATGAAGCATTTTCAAAGTTTTCCATCTGCAATTACCAAATGCAAACATGTTAATATTTATGCATGTTAGAATATGCAGTATATACTATATAGCAATGATGCAAGTGCAATAGTCAACAACTATGGGTAAAAATAAGAAAAAAAAAAATAATACCTGCTAGATTTCTATGTTATACTTATTTCAGGTTTGTAACATACATGAAGCAAGTTGAAATGCATTACCATATAGCAGATTTCTCAAAAATAGATTGCCAACTAATAATACTACCATGTTAACCATCATATTCTTACCCTGTTCTAACTATGTGCTAAACTAATTGCCCAAAAACATATTGCTCAAGAACTCCATTTCTCTTGTCAAAATAGATTGCTCAAGGTTGAAATGCATAATGCAGCTTAGTGTGGAAAACTAGAGCATCAAAAGAGGCATGCACAAACTAATGAACTATAATCAACTATAATATAACAAGAGGTAGTAACAAAACTCAAATTCTACATATAAGACTTAGATTGATATTCAAATCATTTCTGAATCCAAAAAATCCAAAATCTCATCTAGTCATTGATAACCTAAAACAATCAAACATTAATCAAAATCAAAACCCTAAGTGTTCAATGCATCATCATCATTCCTAAGAAAGACCTCTAAAAACAATGTACCAAACAAGGCTCCCAAATATAGACCTCAACTATTAAACTAAAATACTAAATTGCACTACAAAACCTCAAATATAAACCATGAATGGTTATCAAATTCAGTGGAAATTATGTTATTGGAATTTTTTTAAATATTTTTTTTCATATGTGTTCTTCATTATTTTATCTGAATTTTATGGTAAACAATACTACTTTCAGCAAACTCTCAGAGTTTGTATTTCTTTGGCACCTTTTAGGAGGATAAATGATAATAATTTCTCAGGAAAGCTACCTACTTTCATCAGTAAATGGACAAAGGTTCAGAAATTGTGAGTTTCCAACATATGCCTCTTGATGCTTCGCTTTTTTTATTATTATTATAATTGATGGATACTTTTATTGTTAATATATTTATTACATGCATATACAGGGTATCTCTCTTAAGGGGCCCATACCTTCTAGCATTGCTTCCTTAACCAAACTAAGTGATTTGTAAGCAATCAAAACATCTGTATTTTGTCTTTTATGTATATATAATGTGTTTATTTACAATATGTTTTCTGTTCAATGATGCTTGTAGGAGGATTAGTGACTTAATAGGAAGAGGGTCTCAACAGTGACTATAATTTCACACACAAACAATGTCGTTAACTTATTTTACCAGAATTGGCAACACAAAAACAATAACAGAATTGAAAACCAAGTATTCATTACTCCAACAACATCAAACTATTCAAAAGTGCATATAGTTCACATCAACCAGAATTGAAAACCAAGTATTCATAGCTTGGATATTGAGGATACTCAAGAAGCTTATGGTTACCTTATAAATGGATTTTTGAGCATTCAATAAAATCAACATAGCAACTGTATCTTTATTCTTTGACCTCTGCATTGAAAAAAAATGCAAATACAATAAATGAAATAAATGATAAATAGATAAATCTAGGCAAAATACGAGCAGCCATTAGTTAGTTAATTAATTAATTAAAATGGAAAAAACAAAATTAAAACTCAATGCTATATAACTGATTTGGTTTCGGAGTAGTGGAGACTGTGGAGTACCTGTGATCTTGCGTTGATGAAGAGGACATCGATCTATTTTTGAGAGGCTTAACTGGTTTCAAACGGTGGAAACACAAACCGTTTTGGATCTCTATGTTTCTATTTTCTAAGTCTAATGAGACTGGAGAGGGAGAGGCAGAGAGCTAAGAGGGGGTAGGTGCTATGGTACGGGGGTGGGTGCTCTGGTTAGGGTTAGCAGCTAGGGAGAGGGGGGATGGCGGGTGCTCTAGCTAGGGGTGTTACAGTGTTACTCTGAACAGTTAAGGAATTAGGGTTAGCAACTTAGCAGAGAGAGGCAAGGGTGGGCAGCGTTTTCTATTTATACCAGTGGTGGTTCGTGATATTTTTTTAACCGGTTTGGTTCGGTTCGAGTTAACCGGTTCCTACATTACAAAACCGAAAATTGAATCAAACCGAGAATTTTTCTAACTATTCTAATCGGTTTAATCAATTTTTTTTCTCGGTTCGGTTAATTTTTTTTCGGTTTTCTCGATTTATTCGGTTTTCTGATTTTTTTTAACATCCCTAGCTAAAAGCACTTTCTTGTTCTTCTCCCCACTTGAACCGTATGAATTTCTTAATGATTTCAGTCAATGAAGAGGCTATCATACTAAAGTTTTTAACAAACCTCTTATAGAAACTAGCAAAACCGTGAAAACTTCTAACTTTTATTATTGATTTTGGGGTAGACCATTCTTGAATAGCCTTAACCTTAGCCTCATCTATACCTTTTGCACTAAAAACATATCCAAGAAAAATAATTATATCCATACAAAAGTCGCACCTTTTCAAATTAGCATATAAGGACTTTTTTCTAAGCACATCAAGTACTTGTCTCAAATGATCCATATACTCATCAAACTCTTTACTATAAATCAAAATATCATCAAAGTAGACAACTACAAACTTACTAATGAAAGCATGCAAAATATGATTCATCAATCTCTTAAAAGTACTAGGTGCATTAGTAAGTCCAAAAGACATAACCAACCACTCATACAAACCATATTTACTTTTAAAAGCATTTTTCCATTCATCCCCTTCTTTCATCCTAATTTGATGATAACCACTTTTTAAATCAATTTTTGAAAACATTTTATAGTGATGTCAATACTTTACAATGATGTTATTAATAGCCCTGCAATCAATATATATTCACCAAGTCTTGTCTTTTTTGGGACAAGAAGCACGAGAATTGCATAACGACTCATGCTCTCACGAATGTATCCTTTCAACATCAACTCCTCCACTTGTTGTTGTTGGAGTTCCTTGGACTCTTCAGGATTGCTCCTATATGCCGGCCTATTTGGTATAGATGCTCCTGGAACAAAGTCGATTTGATGTTCAATTCCCCTAATTGGTGGCAAGCCACTAGGAATCTCTTTTGGAAAGACATCTTCAAATTCTTGTGAAAGAACTTTAACAGCACTAGGAACACAAGAATCCAAATTATTAGAGTTAAAGTATGTCTCTTTATACACAAGTAAAATCATAGGCAATTCAGAAAGATAAGCATGTTTAAGATCATTAGATTTTGCAAAGAAATTAAGGTTTTTCCCCACTTTTTCTACACACTTTTCTTTTCTCACCCTTTCTTTCTTCTCTCCACTCTTGGCCTCCCTTCTATTTTATTCTTTTTGGCAATGACCCTTTCCTAAGGGCCGAAACTTTGTCTCCTTTTATTTTCAACTCATGGATCAGTTTATTTTCACTCTTCCTCACATTGTCACCATATTGTTCGGCTTGTTCTTCAACTTTGGCCAAATCTGAGTGCCCATACTCATAACTTTTCTTCAACTGAATTTGATCTTCATACACTTGCTTTGGTGTTAGTAGGGCAAGTGTATAAATTATATCATCCTTCTCCAATGAATACTTGTTCTTAAACCCATCACGCTTGGCTTTTCTATCAAATTGCCAAGGCCTCCCTAATAATAAATAAGTAGCATGTATAGGCACAACATCACATAACACTTCATCCTTATACTTGCTTATTGAACAAGAAATCATCACCTGTCTATTCACCCTAACAACACCACATTCATTCAACCATTGAAGCTGATAAGGCCTCTCATGCTTTATGGTATTCAATCCCAACTTGCTAACCAAAGTAACACTAGCAATATTAGTACAACTACCACTATCAATTATCATACTACATACCTTATCGTTGATTAGACATTTAGTATGGAAAATGTTCTCCCTTTGTTGCTCCACATCATCCTTCTTAGTCTGAACACTAAGTGACCTTCTAATCACCAACAACATTATCTAAATCACCAGCATCCTCAAGTGGTAGCATGTCATCACAATCAGACTCCTCACTAGTGGACACAATCTCTCCATCATCCCTTAGAATCATAACTCAACGATTTGCACACTATGATGTATAGTGTCCCAGTCCTTGACACTTGAAACACATTATATCACGATTACGTTTCGGTTGGACTTCTCCCATAAGTTTTTTACCATTGGTCAAAACCTTCTTCTTCATGAAGGTAGGTTCAAAAACTTTAAACGTCACCAAGGGCTTTGATGACGCATTACCCTCTCTCCTCTAATTCAACTTTCAACCTCAAGAAGACCCCGAATAAGCTCTAGATCATGCACTACCCCTCATTTTCAACTGTCCTTCAATCTTAATGGCCAAATACACTAACTCTTCCAATTCAACATAAGATTGCAACTCTACAACATTAGCTATCTCTCTATTCAAACCATTCAAAAACCTATACACAGTAACTTCCTCATTTTCATTGACATTAGCTCTAATCATAACCACCTCTAATTCTTTCTAATACTCCTTCACACTCTTATTACCTTGTGTAATTATTTGTAAACGATTAAACAACTCCCTATAAAAGTGTTTAGGAACATACCTCTTTTTCATTATTGTTGTCGCACCCGACATCGCGGTGGCCCTAAAAATGATTCTCGATTATGGAAAAAGAATAGATTTCTAGTATCTTGTTCTTTTAGGAAAAATGTTGTTTAAGGAGTCGTCACCTAGTATTATGGTCACTAGGAACCCTAACTAGTCAAAATAGATTCTATGGTACGGGACTGGTTACGTAAATATCACCCCTTAAACGTTCTGCTTGAGGCAGACTGCATTGCTGATTTTGTCTTAAATTGCTAAACATTTACTCGCTTATGCTTTGATGATTTGTTTATAATATTTCTAACTCTGGTACCAGTGAATATTCGATCTCGAATAATTCCAACTTTGGCGTTGGTAAAAAATCCACCACGAATAATTTCAACTCTGGTATTGGTAAAAATTCGTAGCTATGAAAAAAATCAGTATGTTTTCTTTTTTATTCATGATCCTGATATCATTAAATAAGTTGATAAAAAATATATTTTTTATAAGACATTCAAAAAATTTTATTTCTACACTTTCTATTTTTTTATTATTTATTTATTTTTATTTTTTTAGGGTTGGACCCAGCTCATCCAATAGGAGCTAGGCTGGACCCAGCCGGCCTGGCCCGATCACTGGCCTAAGCCAGTGACCTGGCTGGGCCCAAACTAGAAAGAAGCACGCGTGGGTGGCTCCACGCGTGCATCACGCATAGTGCGAAGGTAATTAATTTACCTTCGCACAGTGCAACGATACATTCAAGATGAATGTACAAATAAAAGAAAGAAAAATGACTTACCTGTTCTCTAGAGATGGTGTGGATGGTGGCAGCGTGGTGGCCCTCGTCTGCTTACAGCCTTCCCTCCTACTTTCCTTTGCTTATGTGCCCGTATGCTTTAGTCTTCCAGCTGCTCCAGTTTCGATGCTTTTTTTATGTATTTCTGAGTTTTTTTCTTTCTTTCTTTCTTCCCCCGGTTCTGTGATTTTTTTCGTCTCTTCCCCCCCTGTTTTCTGGGTTTTTCCTCTGGGTTCTACTTGCGTTATTCTTCATTGTTTTTTTTGTTTCCCCTTCTCTTTTTTTTTTGTCTCCCGTTTTCTCAGATTCCCCAGTTTTTTCCTTTGGTTTCTTTCCTATCTGGTTCTGTCATTTCCCTGTCTTCCCCTCCTGTGTTTTTCTTTTCTCCCCTCTCAACCCCTCGATTCTGCCCTTTTCTTTTCCCCAGTTTTTCCCCAGTTTTTCCCCTAGTTTTTTTCCTCCTCCTTTTTTTGTTGTCCCTTAATCTTTATAAGCCCCCCAACACCCTTACACCTCTTAGCATGTATTAACGGCACAACGTGGGCAAAAAATGTTACCAACGTTCTCTATCGTTTCTGTTGAATTGGGATGGAGGAGATGAACAGTGGAGTGTTTAATGGCCATTTGCATTTTGGTCCTTAAAGTTTTGTAAGTCTTGTAATTAAACCCTTAGTTAATTTGTAATTGCACCCCTGCACTTCAACGCCATTTACAAGTTAGTCCTTGGACTTTAATTTATTGCAACTGTGTCCCCAATTAAACTCAAACTTTGATATTTCTTTAATTAAGTCTCTGATTTCATTAATTAAATTAATTCTAAGATCAATTAAGTTTCAAAACTTATCAATTCTCCAATTAAATCCTGGATTGGATTAATTAAATTAATTTCAAAGTTTAATTAAACCTCAAAACTTTAAATCATGTTGCCCTTAACCCAAATTTTAATTCATTCTTCATTTATTTCATTTTACTTTTTTTTCATCATTATTATTTTTTTAGCTTCATTTTTTATCCTTTTCAGTAAATAAAATAATAATAATAATTAAAATAAAAATGATCAAAAATTGGGTTATGACAGTTGCCCCCTCTTTATAATATTTACTATGCAAAGATATTGGAAAATTTAATTTTCTTTTAGCTTTGTGTAGTAAATTTATAAAGAAAGTAGATACAGAAAGAACCTTTGCTTCTTTTTTAGAGTCTTGAAAGCTTCAAAAATAGTAGATTGACATACGACCTTTACATAGAGACGTAGAAATCAAGAAACAAGTCATTTGGGAGATGACCTATTTATTTGTTTTGTTTTTGTTTTTGTTTTTTTAGCAACATGCCCGATGATAAACGAACATGAAGAATTTTGTTCCAGGCGACCTGCTCGATGTTTGAAAAATACGAGGATATCTAAGAAATGGTCACATTGTAATGGGTTACCTGCCCAGGAAGAAAAATACGAGGATTTTTCAAGATGGTCATATTGTAATGGGTTACCTGTCTAGTGGAAAAATACGAGGATTTTTCACAAGTGGTCACATTGTAATAGGTTACCTGCCCAATTTTTCAAGATGGTCACATTAGTGGAAAAATATGAGGATTTTTCCAGATGGTCACATTGTAATGTGTTACCTACCCAGTGGAAAAATACGAGGGTTTTTAAAAAACGGTCACATTGTAATGGGTTATCTGCCCATGGAGAAAAATACGAGGATTTTTTAAGATGATCACATTATAATGGGTTACATGCCCAGTGGAAACATACAAGGATTTTTCAACAATGATCACATTGTAATAGGTCACCTGCCCAATTTTTCAAGATGGTCACATTAGTGGAAAAATATGAGGATTTTTTCAGATGGTCACATTGTATTGGGTTGCCTACCCAGTAGAAAAATACGAGGATTTTTCAAAAATGGTCACATTATAATGGGTTATCTGCCCATGGAGAAAAATACGAGGATTTTTCAAGATGATCACATTATAATGGGTTACATGCCTAGTGGAAAAATACAAGGATTTTTCAACAATGATCACATTGTAATAGGTCACCTGCCCAATTTTTCAAGATGGTCACATTAGTGGAAAAATATGAGGATTTTTTCAGATGGTCACATTGTATTGGGTTGCCTACCCAGTGGAAAAATACGAGGATTTTTCAAAAATGGTCACATTATAATGGGTTATCTGCCCATGGAGAAAAATACGAGGATTTTTCAAGATGGTCACATTATAATGGGTTACATGCCTAGTGGAAAAATACGAGGATTTTTCAACAATGATCACATTGTAATAGGTTACCTGCCTAATTTTTCAAGATGGTCACATTAGTGGAAAAATATGTGGATTTTTCCAGATGGTCACATTGTAATGGGTTACCTACCCAGTGGAAAAATACGAGGATTTTTCAAAAATGGTCACATTGTAATGGGTTATCTGCCCATGGAGAAAAATACGAGGATTTTTCAAGATGATCACATTATAATGGGTTACATGCCCAGTGGAAAAATACGAGGATTTTTCAACAATGATCACATTGTAATAGGTCACCTGCCCAATTTTTCAAGATGGTCACATTAGTGGAAAAATATGAGGATTTTTTTAGATGGTCACATTGTATTGGGTTGCCTACCTAGTGGAAAAATACAAGGATTTTTCAAAAATGGTCACATTATAATGGGTTATCTGCCCATGGAGAAAAATACGAGGATTTTTCAAGATGGTCACATTATAATGGGTTACATGCCTAGTGGAAAAATACAAGGATTTTTCAACAATGATCACATTGTAATAGGTTACCTGCCTAATTTTTCAAGATGGTCACATTAGTGGAAAAATATGAGGATTTTTCCAGATGGTCACATTGTAATGGGTTACCTACCTAGTGGAAAAATACGAGGATTTTTCAAAAATGGTCATATTGTAATGGGTTATCTGCCCATGGAGAAAAATACGAGGATTTTTCAAGATGATCACATTATAATGGGTTACATGCCCAGTGGAAAAATACGAGGATTTTTCAACAATGATCACATTGTAATAGGTCACCTGCCCAATTTTTCAAGATGGTCACATTAGTGGAAAAATATGAGGATTTTTTTAGATGGTCACATTGTATTGGGTTGCCTACCCAGTGGAAAAATACGAGGATTTTTAAAAAATGGTCATATTATAATGGGTTATCTGCCCATGGAGAAAAATACGATGATTTTTCAAAATGATCACATTATAATGGGTTACATGCCTAGTAGAAAAATACGAGGATTTTTCAACAATGATCACATTGTAATAGGTTACCTGCCTAATTTTTCAAGATGGTCACATTAGTGGAAAACTATGAGGATTTTTCCAGATGGTCACATTGTAATGGGTTACCTACCCAGTGGAAAAATACGAGGATTTTTCAAAAATGGTCACATTATAATGGGTTATCTGCCTATGGAGAAAAATACAAGGATTTTTCAAGATGATCACATTATAATGGGTTACATGCCCAGTGGAAAAATACGAGGAATTTTCAACAATGATCACATTGTAATAGGTCACCTGCCTAATTTTTCAAGATGGTCACATTAGTGGAAAAATATGAGGATTTTTCCAGATGGTCACATTGTAATGGGTTACCTACCCAGTGGAAAAATACGAGGATTTTTCAAAAATGGTCACATTATAATGGGTTATCTGCCTATGGAGAAAAATACAAGGATTTTTCAAGATGATCACATTATAATGGGTTACATGCCTAGTGGAAAAATACGAGGATTTTTCAACAATGATCACATTGTAATAGGTCACCTGCCTAATTTTTCAAGATGGTCACATTAGTGGAAAAATATGAGGATTTTTGTAGATGGTCACATTGTATTGGGTTGCCTACCTAGTGGAAAAATACGAGGATTTTTCAAAAATGGTCACATTATAATGGGTTATCTGCCCATGGAGAAAAATACGAGGATTTTTCAAGATGGTCATATTATAATGGGTTACATGCCTAGTGGAAAAATACGAGGATTTTTCAACAATGATCACATTGTAATAGGTTACCTGCCTAATTTTTCAAGATGGTCACATTAGTGGAAAAATATGAGGATTTTTGCAGATGGTCACATTGTAATGGGTTACCTGTCTAGTGGAAAAATACTAGGATTTTTCAAAAGTGGTCACATTGTAATGAGTTATTTGCCCAGTAAAAAAAAAGAAAATGAGGGTTCGAAGGCGCACTCAAAAGGATGGTCGAGGGCTCAAAGGCACGCTCGAAAAAGGTGAGGACTTGAAGGCGCGTTCAAAAGGAGATAAAGGCTTGAAGACGCTCTCAAAAAAGGGAGGTAAGGTTAGGAAACACACTACCTTGGATGGTCAAGGGCTCGAAGCCGCACTTGAAAGGAGATAAGGCTCGAAGACGCACTTGAAAGGAGGTGGAAAAACACAGAAATTTTTCAGGGTCCTAATTCTCATAGGCAGTCTGTCCAGGATGAAAAAATTCTCAAAAGTGAAAAATTTTCAAAAGCAATTTCAATCTTAGCCATTTCAAGTTGTCCTTCCACTTGATGGATTCCATTGGACTTTTCTCTAATGAAATTTGCAAAAATCATTGTTCAATGTCTCAAAGATGATATGTATGCATATTTACCTGTTTTGAAATATAGGCCCCCATTTCTTCTTAATCTTCTTGTTGTTTGATTGATGAGGACTTGCTACCTTTGATTTTGGTCATTTTTGTCGTTTGGCTTCTGGCCCACTCGAGTTGGCCCATATAAGTCTATTTCCAGATTTGTTTACACAACTCAGCCTTTATTGTGCCCATCCTGAGCCACTTGCTTCCTAGAGATTTTCTAACTGGTCCAATAATTTGAGAGGACCACTCATTACTCCTCGTTTCAGTGCTAGAAACGTTCGGTGGCTGAAAGGATCAAACTGTTTTTCGTAAACCAAAATGCCCATTGTCTTGTTGTAGGAAATGTTCCTCTCTTTTTCTAGAAGAGCTAGATTTTCCTTAAGAACAATGTTGCCCCCTTGTACTAGTCATTGCCCCCAAGTGTGCTTTATCAACGACTTAGACAAATAATGGTTTTAAGAAGTCATTCTCTGATTTCTCTCCTTTTCAGTTTGGTGAAGGAATATGGGTCTAGAATGAATCTTGAAATCTTGATCTTGCATTTTGAAAACAAAAATTATTTCGATGTGAGTCTAAAACAATTTGCTTTTGAAATCTTGCAACTCCTTGGTTATTTTCTTTCTTGGAAAAGAGATTATTTGCTCTTGTGTTTGGCAATGAGATCTTCGGTGAAAATACGTCATGAGATGACCTTTTGTTTCAAAGTGAAGGGCTCGAGAAAAAGCTCGAGGTTTTGTATGAGAAAAATTTGTCTCTTTTTGAACATTCATTTTTATCAGCATGAATAATAATGAGTAGTTTATTCTTGATGTCATGAATCTTATGAAAAAGTATTCTTTGCATTTGAGAGCATTGTTTATTGTTCTAGGTTGCTTGCTTGCTTGATTAGAAAGGACTTCTACAGGGACGTAACGTAGGCTGTGGTTTTTGGCTATGAAAGAAAAGGATTCATAAGGCTCAAAGAGTGTTTCAGGGTTTCAAAGACTAAGGATCACTATCAACAGTTTGACTCTTGACGTCATTCATATTTTCTTTTGCCGCTCTTCTTTGATTTGTTGCTTCTTTTTTTATTATTGCTTTGCTAGGGCATACTCACTTTATCTTGGATGTCACTTTTTCTAGTGATTTGGGCATGCCCCATAGCATTTGAGTTTCTTGATCTCTTATACCTTTTTGGCTTTCTCACGGCTTTTTCTCTTTTCTCATTGAAATTTTCTCTTGCCCCCCAGTATGGGATGTGATCCTAGTCGGGATTTTTTTCATGAAAGTAAAATTATTCAGGCTCAACAAGGGATCGCAAGGGATGTACTTATTTCAGAACATGAAAGGAATAACAAAGATAGACTTTCCTCATTTCAAGCGCAAGCAGTTAAGATCAATAAACTTTGACCTCATCTAGTATTATGGTTTAGTCTTTGCAAAGATGCATTTCATGAGTCATGAGCAACAAGTTCACTACATACCATTATTCATACATTTAAAAACATATGATTCAAGAGTCATGGGGTAAGGGTGTTTATTCATTTCTTTTTTTCTTTTTCTTTTTTCATTTTTTTTGGTTTATAATTTAGTCACCTCATTGATGGAGTTGCTTGATTCACTTGTCATTCTACAAGTAGAATGTCAAAAATATCATTTTTGAATAAACATCAAATTACTTTTGAAATCAAAACGCCAGATCAAATTTTCAAAACTCCAATAAGGAAATTGATTTTGGTAAAAAAAAAAATTGAATTGCATCTATGAGATCATGTGAGGCTTCAAAAGTATATTCATGAGTTCTTATAACAAAAATCTCTTAATTAGAAGAATAATGCTTGGTCGTTAACACGATTGAATGACAAACTCATTATTTCATTAAAGCTTAGGAAAAGAAGTTCAACAACAAATATCTTATGCCAATATCTTGAGCAATGAATACTGGCATGATAACATATAAAGGGGTTAAACATTTAACAATCATTAATTGGAATTTCTGGAATCATTCATTCTCTTTGACAAAGGCATCTTTTCAACAGTCAGTTGAAGTCATATGTAGACCATTCTCTACCTACTATCACCATAGTTTTATCTTCAAGATGGTTGATTTCTTAGAGTCGATGTGAAGAAATTAGTTATAGGGACAATAAGTGACTTGGCAACCACCTTCAGTGTACTTCTCTTTTTTAGCCAAAACCATTATTCCCGCTTGGGTCAGCAATCTTACCTATCCCAATAGCTTGTTCAATCCTCTCAGCTATAAGAACCAGGTCAGTGAAATGTTGTGCAGAGTTTCTCACCAGGTATTCAAAGTACTGAGCTTTAAAGGTGTTGGAAAATAAACTAATCATCTCCTTTTCCAACATGGGAGGGTTAACTTGTGTAGCTACCTCATTCCATCTTCAGGCGTATTCTCTTATGGACTCCTTGTTGTTCTTCTCCATAGCTTCCAAGCTTAATTGATCAGGGTCCACGTCTATAGTGAACTTATATTGCCTCATGAAGGCATCAACTAAGTGCTTCTATTTTTTAACCTTGGTATTGTCCAACCGCATATACCAAGTGAGGGCAGCATCACGCAAGCTGTCTTGGAAGAAATGAATCAGCAGTTTCTCATCATCAACCACCTCGACCATTTTGTTGCAGTATACTTTGAGAAGAGTTATAGGGCATTGAGTTCCTGTATATTTGACAAATTTTGGTACTCTAAACTTTTTGAGACTGAAAATGTAGGGCATCAAACACATCTCAGCAGCCTTTCTAAGATCACATAGGCGAATTTCTTCCAATGCTCTCAACCTTTGCTCTAAGGCAACTAATTTGTTCATACCATCTTCTTTTACCCTCTTGCCCTTTTGAGATTCCTTCTCTATAAAATCAATGTTAAACGACATTCTCGTGGGGTATGCTTGTTGAAAATCAGATGACAACCCATTTGTCCCTATATTCGATGGATTGAAGGGATTCACGAGCATAGGTTCAGGCTAAGCTATAAGTGTTGCTTTTCCGGATTTATATCTCAAGGCCTGCTCGAGTAGACTAGTAAGCCTTGCGACTTCTTTTTTAAGATTGTCCACCTCTTTTTGATGTTGGGCTTCCAACTGGGCTCTTTCTTTGTTTTCCATTTGTCTTATTCTTGAACGAGTGTTATAGATGGGTTTCAATGGGGAACCTATATTTCAACCTGCTAAATCTAAATCATGCAATTTATGCAAAAATGTTGATTAAAAAAAATACATATGAAATGCAAACTTGTCCTCACGGGGTGACAACCTAATAGGAAGATCCTAATTGTTGAGTGCATCAAGGGGTTGGTCATTATCTAGTTTCAAAGGGTCTCTCGCATGCTCTGTGATCATCCTCGAAAGGTCGATATGAGGCTTACAAGTAATGTGAAGATAGAGGCCCTAGTAATATCAGTTCGGCATATCAACCACTTCCAAGTAAGCAATCAAGCGAGAGTTGGATGGTTTCACGAGTCTTACCCAAGCTAAAAGCCATTGGGGTATTGTTACTCCCCCACTTATCCTAGGATGTAAAGTGTGTGTTCTCAAAGTAATGCATGGCAACAAAAACAAGGATGTATACTAAAGCAGTAAATGCAAAAAAAAAAAAAAAAACAAATAAACACAACAAATAAAATAGCAATATAAGACAAAAGGCAAAGCTTAATCCTAAAGTCCCCAGTGGAGTCGCCATTCTGTCGCACCCGACATCGCGGCGGCCCTAAAAATGATTCTCGATTATGGAAAAAGAATAGATTTCGGGTATCTTGTTATTTTAGGGAAAATGGTGTTGTTTAAGAAGTCGCCACCTAGTATTATGGTCACTAGGAACCCTAACTAGTCAACATAGATTCTATGGTACGAGAATGGTTACGTAAATATCACCCCTTAAACGTTCTGCTTGAGGCAAACTACATTGTTGATTTTGTCTTAAATTGCTAAACATTTACTCGCTTATGCTATGATGATTTGTTTATAATATTCCTGACTCTGGCGCCAGTGAATATTCGATCTCGAATAATTCCAACTCTAGCGTTGGTAAAAATTTCACCACGAATAATTCAAATACTGGCATTGGTAAAAATTCGTAGCTATGAAAAAAATCAGTATGTTTTCTTTTTTATTCATGATCCTGATATCATTGAATAAGTTGATAAAAAAATATATTTTTTCTAAGACATGCAAAAAAATTTATTTCTATACTTTCTATTTTTTTTATTTTTATTTTTTTATTATTTTATTATTTTTATTTTTTTAAGGCTAGGCCCAAACCAGAAAGAAGCACGCGTGGGTGGCTCCACGCGTGCATCACGCACAGTGCGAAGGTAATTAATTTAACTTCGCACAGTGCAACGATACATTCAAGATGAATGTACAAAAAAAAGAAAGAAAAATGACTTACCTGTTCTCTGGAGATGGTGTGGATGGTGGCAGCGCGGTGGCCCTCGTTTGCTTATAGCCTTCCCTCCTACTTTCCTTTGCTTCTGTGCCCGTATGCTTTAGTCTTCCAGCAGCTCCAGTTTCGGTGTTTTTTTTGTGTATTTCTGAGTTTTTTCCTTTCTTTCTTCCCCTGGTTTTGTGATTTTTTTCGTCTCTTTCCCCATGTTTTCTGGGTTTTTCCTCTAGGTTCTACTTGCGTTATTCTTCATTGCTTTTTTGTTTCCCCTTCTCTTTTTTTTTTGTTCTTGGTCTCCCCTGCTCTCAAATTCCCTAGTTTTTTTCTTTGGTTTCTTTCCTAACTGGTTCTGTCATTTCCCTATCTCCCCCCCCTGTTTTTTTCTTTTCTCCCCTCTCAGCCCCTCGATTTTGCCCTTTTCTTTTCACCGATTTTTCCTAGTTTCCATCCAGTTTTTTTCCTCCTCTTTTTTTTGCTGTCCCTTAATCTTTATAACCGTTACCAACGTTCTCTGCCATTTCTGTTGAATCGGGATGGAGGAGATGAACAGTGGAGTGTTTAATGGCCATTTGTGTTTTGGTCCTTAAGGTTTTTTAAGTCTTGTAATTAAACCCTTAGTTAATTTGTAATTGGACCCCTGCACTTCAGCGTCTTTTACAAGTTAGTCCTTGGACTTTAATCTATTGCAACTGTGCCCCTAATTAAACTCGAACTTTGGTATTTCTTTAATTAAGTCCCTGATTTCATTAATTAAATTAATTCTAAGATCAATTAAGTTTCAAAACTTATCAATTCTCCAATTAAATTCTGGATTGGATTAATTAAATTAATTTCAAAGTTTAATTAAACCCCAAAACTTCCAATCATGTTGCCCTTAACCTAAATTTTGATTCATTCTTTATTTCTTTTATTTTACTTGTTTTACATCATTATTATTTTTTTATCATCATTTTTATCTTTTTCAGTAAATAAAATAATTATTATTATTAAAATAAAAATGGTCAAAAATTGGGTTATGACAATTGTTTTCATCTCTTCTCATGTGTTAACTAGTCTTTCTATATTTCTTCTTTTTCTACCACCAATCTCTCCCACCAAACCATGGCATAATCAGAAAACTCCAATATAGCTAACTTAACCTTCTTTTCTTCAGAGTATCTATGGATATAGTTTTGAAACCCGGTCCGGCTTGGCGGGTTGACCCAGGACCTTGCCGACCCAAGGCTGGAACCTGGCTGGGTTTAAGAAAAAATAGGAAAAGTCAAAACCCGGTATGACTGGCTAGTTGACCCAACGACTCGGTTGACCCGAAATAATCCGGTGAAAAACTCAGTTGCAATTGGTTGACTTTTGATTATCTTTTACTAAAACGATGTCATTTTGATTTTTTTAAAAACAATCAAAATTGATCCTAGTGACCTAGTGACCCGGTCAAAACCTGGAACCGGGGCCTTGGACTCGGCTGGGTTTGAAAACTTTGCCTATGGATGTGAAAAATCATATTCACCTTCTTTTCCCAATCTAAGTAAGCTTTCAAATCAGTTTTTCCCTTAAAGGCTGGGATTTTTAACTTAATACTATCCAAATTTCGATCTACATCACCTAAATCATCAAAATACCCTCTATACCCAAAATCCCTATGTGGCCGAATATATCCCCTCATTGGCCGATTCTTATACCTCTCTCCCCTATGTGTACAAAACCCACTACCACGGTTGAAATCATCATCGGCTTCATCTACAGAGTTTCCAGCAACATTCTCCTCATTCCTAGCTTCTCTACCCTTTTTACCATAACACCTATCATACATAGTCTCCAACTTTTCAATCCTAGTTATCAGCTCACCAAACATAAATTTTCCTATGTTGTTGTATTCTCGAAAGCCCATCTTCTATGATTTCACCCTTCTTCTACGGCACACTATTAGAAGACATTATTTAAAAGAAACTGCACGAAAATCATTAGCAATAAAAATAACACCTCACACACTCGTGTTGCACACAAATTTATGATCTTTTCACTCTAATATGCTCTCTACGCCTTTTTCCACTCAAATTTCTTTAATTCTTGAAATCACTTAGCAACAATTCAGAAAAGCAACCAACCACGTAGTGAATTTATAAATTTGATATGGACTCAAGAAGCAAGAAATTTATGAAACTACGATGACAAATTCACAAGTAGCAATGCAAATTTGTGTGAATAATATGACGATTCGAAGACGCAAAATAAACTAAATGGAAGCAATAATACTAAAGAGATTTACTATACAAACTGAAAATTAAATCAAACAATGATAGAACCTGAAAAAAAGATAAAGAGCAACACAAATTCTCAATGACCAATTTTCTTTCCCTAGCTCTCGACCAAACCCCAGAATGTTGATTTTCTTCTTCTTCTTTTACGGCAACAATCCAAATTTTCAAGATCAAGCCCCCCTTTTTTGTATACCAATTTGACAATCAAGAAAAAAATTCAAGAACACGCTTTTTTTTATGTATATATTGCAGCAAAATCAAGAATTCAACAACACTACCTTATGATTTTGTGTCCAAGGATGCAAGAACCATAATGTTTTTTTTAATATATGTGGCCGAAACTAATCAAGAAACAAATCAAGAAACAAAAGACACAAATTGAAGGATATAACTTGTGAATTGAATGGAATTCGCGAACCCAAGATCTATCTAAACTAAGTTTGATGAAAATAAGATGAGGTTATCATAATGGAAGACCTGTTCCAAGGCAACAAGACTATTAAACAACCCAATCACAATGTCTACACCTGAAGACGAGGAAAATGAGTATAATTCACAACAAAGATTGGTCAATTCTTTGAAGAGTTAAAAGTTCAATCAAGAACCAAGATTGACAACCATAGGTCGACAAAAATCAAAATATTATTAGCCAAAAAAAAATGTGCTGAAAATTATTCTCAAGAGTATTTAAACCCCAAGCCAAAAATCCTAGTTTTTCTAATGGGTCACATATAAATCCAATTTAAATAATAATCAACCCAAGCAAAAACTAGACCAAATTAATTAAAATAAACAAGTCTGAAACCCAAAACAACTGTTTTCTCATAAAATAAAGAAATTTTAATAGCCCAGCTAATTTAATAAGACAAGTTCGGTTATTTTTGCATTCTGTCTGGCAGTAGCAAATCTAAACTTCAAACATATAGTTCGCTCTCATTTAAAGAATTAAAAGGCGTTCAATATACTGTTGGAAAGGAATGGAAGTCTAGTTTCTAGCCCAACTTGAATCACCTCAACATTCGATTTATAGCTCCATTTATGATAAAAAAAAAAAAAAAAGGCAGCGAAAGGTCAAACTGATCGAATTTAGTCTTCTTCTCCCAATCCCTATGTAATGGTCTTGGTTCCACCAATAAGCCCCTCTTGAACATGAATAAGATTAATCATGGCTTGATCCTTATTTTTTAATACCCTCTTGAAGTCCACCTTAGCTCACGTATCTTGAAGAAGTCCATTAAAAGCCTTTTTGAACCTCTTAGCTCTAAGTCTTGTAACTAGACCAACCAGAACCTCCAATGGATCCTTTGGTGCTTGGATTGCATCATTACCGATCAAGGTGTAACACTACCTGAACACCTTAACCATGGGTTCCTCCTTTAGGACCCTCATTGACTTGTCAAAATCAAATAAAACAATCCAACCATTGGGATGAAGTTAAGCATGGCTTGGATTGTAGTAATAAAAACTTTCCCTTACAAACCATTGTAAAACAAATGAGTACTCAAACTCGTATAAGCAAATGAGGGAAATAATAATGAAATTTCCCTCAACAGGCTTTCTGGTGACCTGGGTAACATTGTCACTAGCCTCCGATATCAAAACCCTATAATATCTTGTTTAATGTTGGTCAGGGGCACTTAGTTAAAAGACACAATGCTTCCAGCCTCATATAAAGGCATCCTTAACAACCTTTCTTGTCCTCTGAGGTTTTAAACCTCATGAGGACTTCTATCTCTCCCTCTCCAATAAAAAAGGAATGAACGACGCCAATTTCAATATTAGGCCAGTTCTAATGGTTATAGATCCCTAGCAAAAGCCACCAGTTTCAGTCTTAAATCTAAAATCTCCCCCAGGAGACATGATTTTCTTGCCTTTTCTAGACACCATTCTTAAAAAAAAAAATCAAGAAAAAAAAAAAAGAGGAGTTATTTGTTTACATAGAAGTTTCTCCTTTGCAAAGGTTTTCAATCTTGTTTTAAGCTCCTATAATAGGAAAGGCAAAGGAAACTTTCACAAAAATTAAAAATAGAACAAAGGAAAAAGAAGGGTTTATATATAGGTCATTGCCCTTTACTCCTAAAAATGAATAAAAAACATATGTCACCCCATTATAACCTTAGGAAGGCTAAACACTTGCTATTTTTATTGCATGCCATTGAGTGGTCTTCTTTAAAAAAATTGTTTTGCCTCCCTCTAAAAGCACTTAAAATCATAATAGGAAGATGCCCCTCCTTTAAGGGGCTTTTCAAGTATTTTCACATCAAATGTATAAAGACTTAGGGGGCAATTGATGAGTCAATATTTTCAAATCAATATTTTATGCTTTGAAAAAGCCTAAATCCATAAATAGTGTGTTAGCCTAATCAAATGTGGGTCTGGTATCTTACTAGACCCAACATACTTGGGTTCAACCATAAGCTGATACCAAGTCACCATAGGTTTGGCAAGACGCCAAACCCAATATATTTAGGTTCGGCCAAGAGTTGAGCACAAGTCATCATGAATCTAGCACGACACCAAACCCAATATACTTGGATTCGGTCATAAGTTAAGCCTAAATCACCTTAAGTCTAGCGAGATGCCAAACCCAATATATTTAGGTTCAGCCATGAGCGGAGCCCAAGTCATTGTGGGTCTGGTAAGACGTCACACTCAATATACTTGGGTTCAGAAATGAGCTAAGCCTAAGTCACTATGAATATGGTAATACACCAATCCCAAAATACTTAAGTTCGACCATGAGCTGGGTCCAAGTCGTTATGGGTCTAACAAGACGTGATATCCAATATACTTGGGTTCAGCCATCAGTAAAGCTCAAGTCACCATGCTTCTAGAAAGTGGCCAAATCTAATATATTTAGGATCAACCATAAGTTTAGATCCACGGTAACTTAGGCTTAGCTTATGGATAAACCCAAGTATATTGAGTCTGACATCTTGCCATACTTATAATGAATTGGGTTCAGTTTATGGATAAGCCTAATTCATCGTGAGTCTGGCAAGATGTCAAACTCAATATACTTGGGTTGATCCATATGCTAAGCTCAAATCATTATTGGTCTGGCAGGACGCCAAATCCATTTCCTCTAGGTTTGGTTACACGTTAAACCTAGTTAGACTTGGAGATCCACGTTAGGACCATATGGTTATATCTTTGAATTATTTACATGAACTATTCATATCAAAGGTAATCATCTCCCTACATCTATAGATGTATAAAAGGTCTCGCAAAGGGCTTAATATTTTCCAACTCATTAATTGTGTGGAAGAGATATTTTTACCTCATTAATTATGTGTAAGAGATATTTATCTCTCGTTAATGTCATAAAAAACAAAGATAAAAGGTTTGTGAGTTATAAATACAACATGAACCACCCAAGTAAATGATTCACTTTTTCGTACTCTAAATGATCATATATCTCAAAGAATTAATAACAAAATACCAAGAACAAACACCCTTGTTATTGGAATTTAAAGCTCTTTGTTTCATTTATCATCATTTCCATTTAAAGTTACTAACTTTATCATCAGATGGTTTTTAAGTCCTATCAACAGAGATTTAAAAACCTAGATTACGAAGTTGTGTCAAAACTATCCAGAATCGTCTAATTAACTTTGTTTTGTCATTAACATCTCCATCTGCACCTAAATTGAAATATAAAAATAATTAGTATATTTAGAAATCAAATAAGTATAGAATACTAAATATTAAGGGAGAAAAACATAACATTTTGCATTCTCTTCAGTACAATATCACAAAAGAGAATAAGATCTTAATTTTATAGTTGAAGCTCTAAAACATCATATTAGAAAGCCAAACGGAAGGTATTTGATTTTCTTCTTAACACCTATTTTGGATTCTAAAGCTTAGGTGCGATTTTTCTTGGGTACTGAATGCCATTGCTCAAGAGCTCTTGTTGAAACCTATTCATGATTGGCAATGGCAGCAATATGGGTACTAAGATACCCTCCTCCCCATAACTATTTTTGAATCCACTGACATGGAAGCTAGTACAAGGTGGAGCTCCAATTGGACCCCCGTAAACAGCCTTTCCCCATCCAAAATCAAAATCTCCAAGTCCAACACGAGTTACATCAGCAATAAGGAAGCTCCAAACTGTTGTATAATGTGGTCTCCCTTTTAACACCATAAGGTCTGCAACTGATTTAATGTATTCCTCATTCATCTGCGTCTTCAGTCTCCTCACTAGCTCAAGTGCATATCCCAACGGGCTCTGACACAAGATTCCAGCCTTTGAAATGGCAGTTGGGTAAGCAAAAGCATTGCCATAGTATCCACTAGGAACTTTTAGGCCTTGCTTTCCACGTACGTTGATCATGACTGATAAACGAACAACCTCGTCGGGGTCAAGTTGAAGAGCAATTGTCCGAGATCTCCATAAAAATGAAGCCAGCACCTCAAAGTTTGAGCATTTTTGAAGGTGGGGTGGAATGTGCTTTCTTATTGATTTCAACTCACTAGGGCCAAAAAAGAAGGAGCGGTGGGTCATATCTTGCTCATGCTCCTGCAAAGTCATGACTATGGAGGTTTCTGTGTGTGTTAGCTGCTCGTACTCATGGTGCACACAAGTCACTCGAGGTGGGTTTCTTGCATTCAAGATCTCTCTTTCCCACACAGGCAAGAGGGATGGTGTGCTTGCTCCTAGTGCCAATTCTCCAACTGTGTTCAAGAATTTTGACAACCCAAGCGAATCACTCATAGTGTGGTTTAGGCGTATTGCAAAGATGAATCCCCCACAAGCCAAACGAGTCACCTGCACACAAAAAAAAGAAAAAAAAGAAAAAAAGAGTACATGTAAAGATAATTAGTTGAAGTAATTAGAACCATAGGCAGAGGCATGGCAAATGCTGGGGTGGGCTTTAGCCTAGGTCAAAATTTTATCAATATTTTTTAATTAGTTTTATGTAAAAAAACATTATAATTCTCAATTAAATTATTAAAAAATTCTAAAAATTTGCGTGAAGCCTTCTAATATGATGCTTTAGCTTGAGTTAAAATTTCAGAATTTTTTGGGAAATTTAGAAATTTGATGAAAAATCACAATATATTTGATCAATTTTACGTTATTGAATGTAATTTTCAATCCGACCATCAGATCGCGTTGAAATTTTACGAGAGATCTTAAAATATATTGAATAAAATCTAGTTAAGAGTTTAGGATGAATGGAGCTTGATAGTGCTAACAAAAAAAAAAAGAACCGTCAAATAAAAGCAAAATAACTCATTAAGAGTAAAATGGTTATTTGCCATTAAAAAATAAAACAAATCAACTCCTCCTTCCTTTTATATGTTGCCGACTGAGCAGAAGTAGAATAGAAGAAGAAAGAAAAGAAAAGGCGAGAGAAAAATAGAAAAAAGTAAGGGAAAAACATAAAAATTTAATTACTTTGTTTTTCATTTGACATGAGATTGTTATTTTATCCCGGTTGAGGGGTTGTTACAATATCAATTCAAATTCAATTATATATAAATTATATTCCACAAAACATCGAAGGACGTAACTTTAATAGTGAATTTATTTTTACTTTCGCTTTAATTTTATGTACTTTCAAATTTATTTTTTAATATTTTGGATAGTATATTTGAATTACAATTTTACTATTAATTTCAAGAATTCATGTACATCAATTAATAATCGATCTTAAAAAATATTTATATATTTATTTAATAGACCAGGATAAAAAAAATTTCTGGCTCCGCCCTTGATTAGAACCATATAGAAAACTTGAAGTTAATTATAAATACCTGAATCAACAGCAACGGGCATCCAAGAACACCTGAAGATCCAGGAACATCATGCAGGAATTCTTCAACATAAGAAAAAGGAGGGTGCATGCTGTCACCTAGTTGGTCAATCGTTACATCTGCATCAGCTTCAACAAACAAGATCCCTTCGCCGGTACAATCAACTAGAAGTTTGCTCCGAGGCCCTTCTATAATCCTACCGGCGAAGGGGTAGTAAAACACAAGTGCTTTGCCTAATGCTTCGTTGATAACCTTCACAGGGTCTTCTCTTTTCATGGAAGGATGGCTACGATAGAACATTACAAAAGGGAACTGGAAACGAAGACCTTGTTGATCATCTATATCTGAGAGTTGTTTTATTTCATGAGGTGTTGGTTTTGATGGCACAATCAGCTGTGGCTCACGACGTTTGACGGAAAATCTTAGTGGAGACGACGAGGATGATGTCATGATCTATATATATGGACTGTAACTTAGGCAATGAATTTGATCATGCATCACTTAGGGCATTAGGGGGCTCTTATATAATAGTAGTCTCGGCAATGCATGCTAATTTTATGTCTCAAACTCGTGAGTATTAATTTTATTTTTTATATACAGTTAGTTTTTATGTTTTAAGAGTATATAAATTATTTTTTTTTATAATTTTAATATATTGATGTTGAAAATAAACTATTAAACTAAATTTCAATATATAATTTATATTTTTTTCTAAAAACACCCCATCTCTAAAAAGCAGCATGGTGTTTTAATACTCATCGGCCATGGCCGACACAGAAATGGATTGAAACGTTTAGGGTCCAAAAATATTTCCGGAATATTTGGCGTGCAAAGATTGGATCCATCAAAATTCAAAAGGAAGCAAACAATTCAATTTCAAAAAATAAAAATTGAAGTATGAATTCAAGAGAATCTTTGCACTCTATGCCCTTGCAGTGCTGTCTTCCCGATCCAATGTGGACCAGAACTGACAAAGCCAGTCGTTTCGTTTAGTACGAGATACTTCACATCGCACGTTTTCCATGAACACTAATTGCTGTTCTTGTTGAGTGGTTCTAAGGCAAAGGTCGTAGCCTGAATAAAGGTGAATTTCCAACAATAATTGTACTAATGCTCCCTCTTGCGGGCCATCTATTGTACTAATGATGGGAACGTCACTTTATTAATAAATAAAGATTGAATACTAAGGGTGTTAAAAAAATCAACCATTAAAATAATAATAAAAACTAATTTAAGAATTAGAAAAATTATTTAATAGAGCAAATATATATATATATATATATATATATATATATATGAATTTAAACCTACGCTAACCCTGAATTATTTTTTCCCTTCAGCCGCTTGCCTTCGTTCTGATGCTAGAAGGAGGAAGCAATTCCAAAGTCACAATGTGAACAGGATATTGAATTGAAGAGAATGGCGACAGCATATTCAAAGCAAAAAAACAAAGATGGATTCGACAATCGTGGATGCAAAATTTATGCCGCTAAGTTGTTGTTTGGTATTACATTTCAAACTGGGTAGGTAGATTTTGATTTTTTTTATTTAAAACAATATTATTTTAATTTATTTTTAAATAAAAAAATACTTTAAAAAATAATCATTAATTCTTTTTAAGCTCTCATATTAGATCTTAAAATATAATTTATTTTATTCTTTAACACATCCCCTCATACAAAAAGTTTTTTAGACTTCAAACTTACACAGACTCATATTACCTTATGCTTAATTTTTATCAAATAAATAAAAATATTAAGATTTGAACTCGTGACCACGACTCTAATATCATATCAAAAAATTATCTTAACCTAGAAACTTAAACTATTAAACTAAATTTGTTCGTACAAAGATTGGTTCCATCAAAATTCAGAAGGAAGCAAACAATTCAATTTCAAAATAAAAAAAAATTGAAGTCACAATGTGAACAGGATATTGAATTGAAGAGAATGGCAGCACATTCAAAGCAAAAAGGATGCAAAATTTAAGTCACCAAGCCTTACTATTGACAAAATCTACTGTCCCCACCTCCCGCAAGCCTTACTATTGACAATGTCATTGCAAATCCAATTGGGATGCAGCTCATGACAAGAGCGTTGCTTGCCTTTTCAATGAATACAATAACCACACTAAAACAAGAACACAAAGTATTATTTACGATCAAATTATAAAAGAGAACTTCATGACATGATGAAAACTTTTTTTTTTTTTATCTTACAATTTATGGAAGTTCAGCAACAGGAATACCTAAGTTAGTTTACTCGCATTTTCATTGCATGTCATATAATGACTTTTTTTTAATGCAAAAGAAAAAGAAATTATAGAGAGGTGTAATCAACACGTTTTCTAGTATAAAAAAAACTTTAATTGTGAAATGAAAAGTTAATAAATGCTTTAAAAAAATAAATATTGAATTACATACATAAATAAATATTAAAGGAAATTCTTAACACTATCTAAAAACTATGTTAGAAAATTAAGAGATAAATGCATATTAATATATCTAATTTCATGTGGTATGAAGCTTTTTATCTAATTATATGGCATTAAATGTTTTTAATAGAATAGTAATAGTTGAAATTTTATTTAAATACAATAATTTTATATTACCCTTATTAATATTTCTTGCTAACCAAAAAGGTAGTTTTTTTCTGAAATATGTTGTTTACCCAATAAAAACTAAAAGCAAGTAGAATGAATGTAAGAAAAAATTTGAATGATTTGAAATAAGAATAAAAAATGTATCTTTTTAATTAATAAATAAGAAATTAACTGGAAAATAAATAAATTAAAGGCCGCTCTACCTATTCTGACAAGATAGAGGACAAAAAAACACCTTAATAATATTTTTATTTTTATCAAATGAAACTCATTGATACTAAGATCATGCCTTTTGTTGTTGGAAAGTGGTCAAACAATAATTTTCTCTCTTACTTTTTTTATCACTTCCTATCTCATATTTCAAGTTGAGAGACTGAAAAATAAGCGAAGTTTTAAATGAAAGTTGAAAACCCAAAAAACAAAGAGATCAAAAATGAAAAATTCAGAAACTAGAGGGATTACATTGCAAAACATGTGCCTAATGAACAGTAAAAAAAGGGGGGAACAAAGCCTAGTGTCTTGTTTCAATGTCAAATTTAGTCCTTAAAATTTTAATGTTTAGCAAACAATCAAATTGAGTATTGTCATGCCAAATTAACATTAAAATATTTTATTTGAGATTATGAGAACCCCATAAATAGGTAATTGAAATAAATTATCAGTCTAAAATCTCAATCAATGCAATGTGTGAGGACAAATTTGAAAAAAGAAATCAATGGCCAAGGTAAAAAATGATTCAAGGAGCAAAAAAGAAAAAAAAAATCATTGTTTCAATCCATAATGATTCCTCTCACACTTCATAGTGAAACACTAAGCAGCTTTATGTTTTTTTTTTCAATTAGTGTAATGTAAATTAAGTAAAATCACAAAACATACAATATTTAATAAAATTTGCATTAATTTTTTTTTAATATATAAATATATTAATAGTTATGTAACTTTTTTTACCAATTTCATATTTGGATAATTTTCTTATTGGTATAGTTTTTTTATCGAGTGCTAATTGTGATTTTCTTCTTTTTTATAATTTGGTGATAATTGGACAATTTATGTATAGCTATTTGTTCAAGGTGTAAAGTTCTTCAAATTTATGTTTGCATATAACATATTACTATTTGTTAGTAGTAAAGTCTCAAATTAATTAATCAACCTAAGAAATAAAGTTCAATAGTAATTTTATGATTAAATTGATATGTTATTGTTGTAGTTTATAGCTTATAGGCAGACATCGAGGTGAAGCAGAGCATACCACACCGAGCAAAGTGGTACGGTAAAGTGCTATTATTGAAAATTACTAATATCCCTTAGATGGTTGGACTCTTGGGTGGTTTAAGGTCTACTATAAATATATATTATGTAACCCTATTCAACATATAGTGAAAATATAGCTCCTCACTCATGTGGATATAGGCATATCACTACAAGATTTAACAGTTTTACCGATGAAATTTTTTCGTCGACGTAAGACAAATATTCCATCGGTAATTAATTTACCAACGAAAATTCTCCATCGGTGAATCTTTTGTCGGTAATTTTTTGTCCGTCGGTAAATTCGTTGGTAATAAAAAAAATATTAGACCGACGGATTTCCTGACGGAACAGACGCGTCGGTAATAATATTTTTTTATTACCAACGGATTTATCGACGGATTATTTCTGTCGGTAATTATTTAAAAACCATTCATTTTATAAAACTATAAAATAATTAAATTAACATAAATCAACACTGTATAATATATACTCAAAATGCTTGGAAAAAAAAAATACAAAAATCAACTCAAACAAATTTGCAACAAAAAATTAATTCAACTAAACAAATTCATATGGAAAAAATGAAGTTGCAATTGCTAAAAATTTAAAAATCCTGTAAATAAATCAACTAAAAATTAATCTCATATGAAAAAAAAAAGCTCACAACAATATTTATACAATTATTAAGAACAAAAACAATTACAAATAAAATAAAAAACAAATATACTGAAAAAAGAAGAAAAAAGAAAAATCTTACCTTAATGTACTTGCAAGTGAAGCTAAGGAGAGAAAACAAAATTTCGTAAAGCATATTAATTAAAAAAAAACTATAAAGATAAAAGAAGAAAGAAGAAAAAGACATACCCGAGCATGGAGGAAAAGAGAAGGAGATGAGGAAAGAAAAGAAGAGAAAGAAATAGATATTGATGTTTTATACATATGGTAAAGAAGAAGAAGAAGAAATGAGTTTGTCTCTTGTTAAAGAAGTAGATTCAAGTTTTTTATTGGAGCACGTTAGCGACGGATTTACCGACAGATAATTGAATATCAATATTTTTTAATTATTCTGTCCGTAATATTTAATTTAAATTTTCAATTTCGTAAAAAGTTTTCAGAAACCGTAAAAAATTATCGACGATTTTTCAATCCGTCGGTGATTCTGTTTGTAATATTTAAATGAAAATTTTAAATCAATTGAATTCTTTCAGAAAACCGTCAAATAACACCGATGAATTTTCAATCCGTCGGTGATTTTGTCCGTAAAGAACAACAATTAACAGTGCAATTGGACAGTGAACAGTTCTGGAGCTCTCTGGAAAATTCCGTCAGTAATTCCCTTGGTAATTGACATGATGAACAATGTTCATAATTTACCAATAGATTTGCTGACAGACTAAATTCCGTCGGTAATTCCGTTGGTAAAAATAACACGTCATCATTTTTTTTTGCTTTGTTTTAATTTTTTTTTTCCACTGTAATTCCCTTGGTATATACTAAGGGAATATTTCCGTCGGTAAAATTCCTCGCAAATTTACTGATGGAAATATTCCCTCGGTATTTCCATTTGTATTTATCAATTTTTTGGTAGTGTATTACTGAACCATATTAAATCTTATATTTTCTAGTTTTCTCTCCTGTTGCAATATTCATTAATAATTTCTGCATGTTTTTTCACAACAATCATTGTGTTGGAATTGTTTTTTAATTAACATGATTTAAACAAATTATAGGTGAATGATAAATCTAAATTAACACTACTCAGCTTATTTTTAGTGTTTTTGTTCTCTTTTATGCTTTGGTTTTTTCTTCCAAATCTAGAACTTAGGTTTATCTTGTTGAAGATATTTGTATTTCATATTATTTAATTGAAATACCTTTTTTAAAAGTGCATCTAAACTAAGTGGTATTTTGGAATCTTAAAAGATATATTGCAAACATCGCAGTTGCACAAGTGAGGAGCAATAAAGCTTTAAAGACAAATAATTCATCATTGACAACAACAAAAATCTCATTAGTTTAAAGTGCTTCAAAAAGTAAGCATTTTTTTTTTATTACTAGTCTACTGACACGACCAAAAGATTGATGTCTTCTTCCAAGTACAGGAGTGTCGAAGTAATAAATAACCCGGCAAGACCAGGGTCGAACCACAGAGAGGTTAATTGTATAAATTATAAATAATAATAAACAACAACAACAATAATAATAGTAATAGTAGTAGTAGTAGTAGTAGTAATAGTAATAATAATAATAATAATAATAATAATACTCAGTACGTGGCGTTGTTATACATGAGAATGATCTAAAAGATCGAGTCACAGGTTTCCAGCCTATATACTGAGTTTATGAAAAGATCAAAGAGATATATTATATAATATAAACAGATTTCTGATGCGAATGAACAAGGCAGGACCAACAATGTCAGGATCCTTGATCAAACACAGAGCATACTTAACGTACATAAAATATAACAAGAATTTAAATAATAGTAGTAGTAGTAGTAGTAGTAGTAATAAAAAGAGGAAGAAATTAATGAGAACCTTGAGATGGAAGATTACTGTAAGGATTAAACAATGATAAAAACAAATGTCAAGGTTAGAGGATCCACTAATGGTATTTCAAACAAGTATAGTATAAACTCTTATTACTCAATTTGGAAACCACACACGAAGGAGGTTCCAATCGGATGATTTGTCATTAATAGCTCATTATAAATTGTTAACATGATCATATTAATTATCTTATTTACGTAACACCAAACTTTTAAATATTTTCAGGAATTCATGATGCTTACTTATGTTAACAACAAATCAAGTTCCTTTCATAGCACAGGTGTAGGTAATACCATACGGTTGGGCTATGAGAGTGCCAAGCATTTGTTGTACCAAGTGTTATACAACACAAATCTAGATTAACCATTTAACAAGCAAGGTATTAAGAATTAGTAAGATAAAAAGATAAGACATGTTAATATTAAACATTAAGGTCCATGTTGAGTTTACACTATACTTATTCTTACACCATTAGTGTAACTTTTTCACTTTGACATGATAAACGTAGCTAAGCATAATGAAGAAGAGAAACATAAATAAACAAAACAAGAACATAAATAAGATACAAGTTAACTAAGGAAAGGAAATGAAAAGCATAAACAAGATATTAATGAAAGCAAAACTTAAGAATTACAAAAAATATATAAAGAGAAAGAGCAAGAGCAAGTTCTTGATCTGAACAAACAAGCCCCTAAATACATGGCAAATGCCTCTTTTTATAGGCCAAAATTCAGAATTATTGATTCGATGACTAATTGTTGAGTGGGTGGCCAACTCTTGACTTTGTGAAAATCCTTATCTTCTTGTCTGAATAAAACGAAATTGCTAGCATCAGAACTGGGACCACTTAAAAACATGAACGTTGTAGGAAATTGACTCATCTTTCCAGGGAAAAAAATGGAGGTCATTTGGACTTCTAGAACTCCAGATATGGGCCAAACACTGAACAGTGTCCAGGCTGCAGGACAGATTCAGACTTCTCTGTTGTTGCTATAATTTGGACTTGCAAACGGCCTTCTTAGATCTTGGTGTCCACATCAAAGTTGTAGGCCTATGTCTTACTGAATTTGTGTAAAACTTTGAGATCATTTTGACATCTAGAACTCGAGATATGACCCAATTACCGAACAGTGTTCCAGTTTGGACTGCATCAACATCTCTTTTCTAAGTTTGGCCCTCTCTTTGTCCTTTCAATTTCCATACTTGAACTCATCAATCAATCCTTTCATTTATGTGATAGGCATGCATTTAAGATAAACATTTACCGTATATTAAGGCATTTTATAGTATCAAACTTGTTATTATAAAACATGATTTAGTTAAGGAGTTATTGATACTTCAAGTGCAAAATGATGATATAAAACCTTGATAAATATACACTTTTAAATACTAATCATAAAGTTATGCCCTTTTGAATATGTAATGTGAAAGCAAAGAATCCTGCTACAAGGAGGATTTCAACCTAATTTTACAAGTCTAATTAGAGGTCCAAACAAATTTGAATTTTTATCTATATTATCTTTCAGGAAAGCATAGTGTAAAAGGAATAATATATATATATATATATATATATTATATATATATATATATATATATGTGTGTGTGTGTGTGTGTGTGTGTGTGTATATATGTATATATATATATATATATATATATGTGTGTATATGTATATTTTGCACTAATCAAAACCTTTATTCATGAGCATTTTGAATTTTAGAACATCATTTCGAAGCATCTTAAGCTCCAATAAAAATAACACCCGGTAGCAATGGTTCAATAATTAAATTTGTTTGAATGGGCATCAAATTTCATTCAAATACTTATGATCAATCTAACATTATAATTAAGCATTGAATTCCAAATAATATGTGTGTTGATGTTAAAATACAAGTATTTTTTGTTAAATTAAATATTTAAGTTTCAAAAGTAAAATAGGAAACTTTCTAATTTCCTTATGGATTTATAAAAGTTGAATCAAATACTATAAAGATGAGTACCAACCTCTTGTTACATATGATTTGACCCAACCATGGATGATTAGGTCATGCCAAACAAATTTTCAACCAAATTAAGACAACATTGTTATGAAAAATGTTTAACATTATTGAACGAATATTATACAATAAAACTAAAAGAATATTATTTTTGTATTGTGCATTACTGTGCATTTATTTAAATTCATTATGGATAGCTCTATTCAATGGACAATGCCATTTTATTTTATTTTGGTCATTGAATTTTATTTATTTTTAATTTTATCTTGGCTTATTATGTTGTTAATATTATATGTGTTGAGATATTCTTTTCTTTGCATATTTTTCCAAATTCAAAATGTTTGATGAAATTTCAAAATTGAATTAGAGTCCAATTTAATAAAATCTTAATTTAAATTTATAGTATGAAAAAAAATCAAAAGGAGAAAGTTAAAAAAAAAAAGGTGTTTAGTCCTCTTGGTTTATATATGTAATGTATATTTTGATCTTAAACTTTATTTATTTAACATTTTATTCTTTAAGTTTGAAAGTATAGAGAAAAGATCATTGAAAAAAGAGAGAGGGGAGAGAAAGATGTTAATTTTTCATATTTCAAAAAAACAAAAAAGTAAATTTTAGTGTCAATGAGTTTATATTTTCAGGTGGAATGTCATTAAGGTGGTTTGAAACTTTTATTTTTCAAGGGAAAAAAAGATTGGAGTTTCAAACTATATATTTTTTATTTAATTTTGAGATTTTTGACCTATTGAAGGGTGTTTTAAGGTTAGAAAGAAGTTTAATGTGATTTTAGGATGCATATTAGGTTTTTCAGGTGAAAGCAGCTTATGAAATGAATATACAAAGTCTAAAAGCTCAAATTCTGACTTCCAATTCACTAGAGATGCAGGGATTTGAAATAGTACATGACACATCCTTTGCTTATTTTTTAATATATATATATATATATCATCCGCTCTTAAAAGGACAAGAAAAAGAAAATAACTCAGGCGCCTGGCTTATTTCTGTAGCCCTTTAGGTTTCTTCTTCCCAAGAATTTTTATTTTTTTTTAGATTTTGATTAAAACGCATTCTGAATAAAAATAATTATAGGTTTTTAAATTATTATTCAATTTTTTCATAGTTTTTAAATTACATTGTAGGTTTTTGTGGTAACATTAACAATTATTTTTTAATTATTATATGGATAATATGCAAGAATATTTTAAGAATGTGATAATGAATATTCAATGAAAATAAAATTTCTTTTTTATTATTTTTTAATTAATTTTTTCCTTTTCAATCACATCCAAAATATTAATGCATATTTTAATGTTTTATATTAAAACTTGCTTTTGATATCATGATAGTTTTTTATTTAAAATACTGGTTTTTTTTATTAAAAAAATACGTTTCTATTAAATCAAAAGGAAATGCATTATTAAAACTTCCTTATCTGGATTTCAAATGATAGAAATTCTTCCCACTTATTATTTTAATTGTTGTCGTATTTTATTCGAAAAAATATGCTGCTAACAAAAAATACATTTTATATAAATGAAAAAAGATACATGAACAAAAAGAAATCATCTAACAAAATGTATTTTTTTTTCTTTGGGATATATATATATATATATATATATTATATATATATAAAGAGATTCAAAGCATCAAATCAAGCGAGTAAATTAATAGTTGTGTTGCTAAAAAAATATAATATAAGCCATTTCAAAAACTCTATAAATAACAGAGAGAAAAATAGCTTTTTAATATCAATTTTTTTTTAGCCAATCAATTATAACTCAGTTATTATTAATATTTCTTTTTTAAAAAAAAAAAAAAAAGAAGAAGAAGAAGATAGCCGTGAGAACAATATGGATAGAGCATGCATGGCATCAGAATTTGGTTTGGCATGTAAGCAAGGAACCCTTTTTTGAGCTGTCTATAGCTTTAATTATATTTTAAATTGACTTGTCTCTCTCACACGTATTCTCCTGGTTGCTAATTATCTCTTCCCACGAGCTCCATTGTCTCTTTCATCTCCTCCTTCCATCGTCTCCCTTGTCCAGCTGAGCCCACTAAGAAGATAGTGCTTTGAGATCATGGCTCCAATTCTAGGTCGCCATCTTCTTCTGTTCATGGTGCCCTTGTCTGTGCTCATTCTCCAGATCGCCATGGCAGCAGGTAATAAATGTATTATCTAGCTACTCATGTTTTTGTTTTTTGAGTTAATTGTGACTTGGTTTAAATTTGTAGTTTAATAAAACTATTTAGTTAATCCTCGTATGTGTTATCAAGAACTATATCTATATGTATAATCTGTAAGCTTTTAATTAATCGATTTATAACTTAGTCCCTCTATGTTGCTTTCCAATTTATTTAGTTCCTTGAGAAATTTGATTTGGTAATTGAGGATAGTCTATGCATGCTATAGAAATTATAGTAACAAGTATCGGAGACTCAGGTACCACGTTAGGTGCGATGACTCAAATCAGTCCAAGTTTTGATTTTTATTTTTTTATAAAAACTCTAAGAAAACATCATTTTAATAAAAAAAAAAAAATATATATATATATATATATATAAGTTTTCATTGACTTGACCCAAATCATGCTCGTAGTTAGAGAGTCACTAGATTAGCCCGTCAAGAGCTGGGTTGTAACTTATAATAGAGATGGAATAAACTATGTATTTAATCTTATATTTTTCAATTCATGTATAACTTGGTCCCCTTTAATTTCACATTCTTTTTTCCCCTTATGTTTTTTTTTTAACTTTTTTTTATAAATAAAATAAACAAGAGAGAGGTAGGGAAGAGGTGCAAGTTTTGATTATGAAATAAGTACTTTAAGAATAAAAACAGTTAAATTGAGGATGCTCAATGATGGTGGACAGGATTTGTTAATTATTTATTGATACAACAAGGACTAATTTACTAGTTTCACTAAACTATAGGGACTAAGTTGATAATGAACTCATGTTTTTGTTGTTGTTTTGTGATGTTGCTTTGGGCAGGGCAAAACACGTCCACAGAGGCAAAAAGTTTCACGTTAGTTAATAACTGCAACGAGACAATATGGCCTGGAATCCTAACAAGGGGTAACAACAGCAATGGCTATGGTTTTGCTCTACAACAAGGCCAAACCGCCTTCTACAACGCCACGGCCGGATGGAGTGGCCGGATGTGGGCACGAACCGGTTGCAGTTTTGATAAAAACGGCACCGGGACCTGTCAGACAGGTAGCTGCGGCACCTCTATGAACTGCACAGTCCCGAGTAACCCACCCAACACCATTGCCGAGTTCACTCTTGGTGATGTTGATTTCTACGATGTTAGCCTTGTCGATGGATTTAATTTGCCTGTAGTAATTTCTCCCATTGATGGCAAGGGAAACTGTAGCATTGCTGGTTGTGATGGGGACCTCCGTCAAAATTGCTCGTCGGGACTGGCTGTCAAGTCCGACGGGAAGGTCATTGCTTGCCGGAGCGCATGTGATGCTTTCAACACCGACGAATACTGCTGTAGAGGAGCATACGCCGATCCTGTAGCATGTCTGCCGACCAACTATTCCAGGAGTTTTAAACAAGTCTGTCCTGCAGCAGCTAGCTATGCATTTGATGACAGTATAAGCATCATAACATGCTCTGCCTCAGAATACGTCGTCACCTTCTGTGCCTCGAGGTAAGCAAAGCTTAATTATCACTGCTTCTGCAAAATTGATGCGTATATTTATGTTTTGATGCCTCTTTTCGTTTTGATGCCTCTTTTCGAATGAATTTCTTCTTGTTAAAGAATAATATAAATTATATTTTATATGGTATTAGAGCATTGATAATCTAGTGGTCAAGAATTTAAATCTTATTATCTCTATTTATTTGATAAAATTAAACATAAGATAATATATGCTTGTGTAAGTTTCAAACCCAAAAAGTTTTCATTTAAAAAGATATGTTAAAAAATAATATAAATTATATTTTGAAATCTCACATAACAATTTAAGTTTTTGGATAGAACAATATAAACATTATGCTGACCAGCTAATTTGCCTGTATGGGAGTCCAGGAATCAGAAGGTGTGTTCTTATCATGATAACAAGCTTGCCTGCAACACATCGAATGGTTCAAAAGCATCTCCCCTTGGCCTGGGAGGATGGATTCTGGTGTTGGCACTGCCTTTGACGTATAATTTGAAGATGCAATTCTATCTCAGCTGACATTAATGCTCCCCTTCTCTCGAGAACGTCCTCTCCTTTGTGGATCAAGAAACTTTTCCTGATGCCTTATTTTTTGCAGCATGTTTGAAACTCTCTGGATTGAATTCTATTCAGATATTGTAGTCAAATCATGAGCCCGTGGATGTAAATTTTCAGGGCTGGAGTGAATTCTCCATGTTAATAGCAAAACAATAAGTTCTTGGTGTTTTACCTGCTAAATTGCTCCATGGATACAATAGCTGGGAGAGATGTAATCCCATCTGTGGTGGTGCTACCATGAATAGTCTGTTCTGCCATTAATATTTCCTCAAGCTTTTGAGCATCAAATGTAGTTCCAACATCAGGCTGCTGCTGCTGCTTCCCACCATGATCACCAAGTGGAAGTGAACTCGTCCATGAACTCAGTCTTCCTTGCACTGCATCTGTCACCACATCACATCACACAAATATGAAAACTTGCTGAATCCTACTTAGCCACTACCTACTGTTGCTCACTTGGATCAATGCCACTGAGCTTCCATTTGTCTCCTTCAAACTGACTCGCAACCTTAAACCTGCAGCTTCCATTTCTTGCAGAATTGCCCCCCCAACTCTTGATGCAGTAAGGAGGGTGAATTTGGGGGCCAAATCGTGATTTTGGAAAGCATTTCTTGGATTTTGATTTCTTGTTGCACACTATGTTTCATCGTTCACTCACTACTTCAGTAGCGTTTCTTTCTTTCTTTTTTAAATAAGAACATAGATGTATCACCTGAAAAAAGAAGACAAATAGAATAGATAAATGAAAGAATGTTAACCTTACATTTTCAAGAACCCATCTCCATCGTTGTTGTTTTCCATACGAAATAATATATATCTTTATCCATGTCATAGTTTTAGAGTGTACATGGAAAAAACATGACCTCCAGCCTGCCTAAACCGGAAAGATTTCTAGTTCGAATCCAAAGATATCAATATTTGATGAAATCAGGTTGAATTTACCAAATTGAACCTGGATAACACCAAGAAATTTTTTTAAAAAATCAATTTAAATTAATTTAATGATTTATTAGTTGACCTGAATTGACTGATAATTATTTGATTGATTCAATGAAGGTGTTCTTTTTATATAAACACAATAAATTTAAAGTTTTGTTAAAATAACATCATTTAAAAAACAATTTATAAAATAATATATTATTATTTTATTATATTTTTAAAGCACGATATTAAATATCATTATTTTTTAAATACGATTCAACGATAGTTATGCTTTAAAATATTATATTTAGTATTGGTAGAAGACAAAAGCCAAGTCCATTCCATGAGCTTCCATTGCCTGAGGTGGAAGCTCATGGAGACACCATTCCTTCTATCCACGGATCCAAATGATTGAATTGCTTCAGCCAAAAGAAAGAATCGAGAAACTCAGAACAAGATGGGTCCATCTAGCTGGTCTCTGGATCCAGAACAACAAGGAGGCGAGCGGTCCATTTCTCTCAATTTGGCACATAATCGTCAGCTACTATGGATTTCAGGGTTTTCCCCTATGGATTGACTCAGAAAAGAAGAAAGAGGCGCAGCCTTGTAGAAGCGAAAAGAAGAGCTATGAACAGAGCAAAGTGACTAAATGAGTTCAATCAAAGAGCGAGAGGGACATGTATAATCTAAGGTAGAAGACGATAAGAGAAGACGATTTATCGTCTTGTAGTTCTTCCTCGAAGAAGGTGGAAATTATTATGCAGAAGAAGTTTGTATTGGAAATTGAATACCTATTTTATAGCTACGTACGTACAGGTCTGTCTCCATGTGTCAACCTGCCAAGGAGTAGTAAAAGATGTGGAAGGTGGCGGGCATGCATGGCCATAGTAATTAAGAGCAAGTGCCAATTTCTGGTAGCTTCTCTCTTGCTGGTCATCAAAATCGAATCAAAACAGTATTTTTTTTGTATTATCATGTAGAAAAGCAAGCTCGTCGTGTGTTTGCCAGATTGTTCATCCCACCCCACAATCTGCTTTAGAGGTTGGAGTGGAAATCATCACATGGATGACACACCTCAAGGAAAAGAAAAGCAACCTCGTTGCAACGCATGATCTCTTTACATGATGCTGCTAAGAACATGCTCGCTGGCGAAAAAGCAAGGCATATGATGTATAATGGCCCAGACAAACTTTAAGATTACTGAGATTGACTATGGATGCTGTTATGCTGGGTCTCATCAAGATTATCGTATAATGGTTAATTTTTAATGTGTTTTTCGTATAATAACACATTTTTGTCATGGAATTATGTCTGTTTTCAGATCAGACGGATCGTCAATCTAACTTTTCTAAAGCTTTTAATACTTCGATCTACTCCTGACAAATGGAATTATGTTTGTTGACGGTTTGATTTGGTCAAATCAACAGTTCAATATCATCGTTAATGCAACATGACACGATATTTATAAAATATCATTTTTTTTATAAAAAAATTCCCAACAAATTTTGAGCAGTAACTTGTACTTTTTTCCGTCTCGTAGCTGATAAAAGGACGAAATTGTCGTTTGATTTTTCCTCATCGAATTTCATTTTCACACTGTTAAAGCCTGTTTTTCTCCTTTTCTAGCTAGAAAATCATTTTTGTTATAAAAAAATTCCCAACAAATTTTGAGCAGTAACTTGTACTTTTTTCCGTCTCGTAGCTGATAAAAGGACGAAATTGTCGTTTGATTTTTCCTCATCGAATTTCATTTTCACACTGTTAAAGCCTGTTTTTCTCCACTTTTCTAGCTAGCAGCCACCACTGCTCAGTTCATTCTCCTAAATTCTTCCCTTTCACATTCATGACAGACCACAACATTTCTCCTTGTTCTTTATATTATGAAAACTTGAAATCAATCATGTAGATGGAAATTTTAAAAAAATAATCAAGACTCATATCTCAAAAAGAACAGAACCACAAATAATTTTAAAAAAATACAGAACATAGAGATAAGCAAGACTCATATCTCAAAACGATATCCACATCACAAACGAGTTTCAGTGGTGACCCTCGAAACAAATGTGTATCTGCTCATGTCAACAGCTAAAGAAAGGCAAACACCCTAAGTACCAAGTTCATACTAATCATCAAATTAGCTCCCTCATAAGCCATTCTCTCTTCTCATCACAAAATAGCACCTCGGTTTTTCAGAAACTAGAGAAAGATGCAGCTACAAGTCCGACGATTAAAGATCCGGCGGAGACAAATAATCCACTAGAACCGGAAGAACCTGGAGAAGGAGCTGGTGCTAGCTCATTGGCTACACCATTCACAGACGGTCCAGCTGCAGCAGATACTGCTGCATAACACACAACAAATGAGCAGTGTGTTTGATCGGAAACCAAATAGCATTAAGATCAAATAGTTATAAATGAAACAGCAGAATCATACGATTGAATGACTCCTTAAAAAGCACCTAGATGCAAGGAAGGGAAACTACTTGCCACATTTATAACCATCAACACACTGTTGTTTTAGGCATCAAATTCACCATGTAGGGGGGCAAATTTGAGCGTGTTTGTGGCACCGAAACTACAAGCGAATGTAGATTACAAGTTCCCCCGAAAAAAAGAGATGAGAGGGGAAATCTCTTGTTTCTTCTTTTAAGAAAGCAAAGGCAAGATCAGATAAACATCCAATCTCAAGACCAAACGACCAAGAATGATGGCTGTCACGTTGTCGCATTCCACATTGTTCAAGAACAAACAAGAGAACACAAATGAATCACTTCAATTCAAATATAAGAAATCTAGCTTAAGGCTTGGGAACCGGAGAGAATTCCTGATCACCCCTCAAAGTATAAAATAACAAAAACTGAAAAAATAAAGGATTGATTTTGACTTAAGATTGGATTACAAAATCAACATCATCAAATAAAATGCTCACTCTTTTAGATACTCCTCACTCAATAGAAACATAGGGACCTCAATAACAGGACATGCAATAGATTATACCAAAATCAGGAAAAGAATGACAGGAAGACAGCATCAAAGCACTTAATTTCTTCTTTCTTTTTTAAATAGTCCATCGGGTGGGGTCAAAAAGATGAAATCTAAATAATTCAGCCAGAGTATCAAGTGTCACATTCAAATACATAAAAGATAACAATAATAAATTAAAAAAACAACAACATAATATTTTTTTTTCAAAAAGAAATATTATCAGTAAAGATCAGGACTTGAACATACCAGGGGCACCAGCAGGGCTAGGTGTGGTCACTGCAACAAAAAAAACGACATTTAACCAAATAAAGAAGAAAAACAGCAAATTCTTGAAACCCCACAAGAAATATTTAAGGAAAAACAAAAATAGAGTGCGAAGTACTGACATCCGCAGTTAGACGCAGGAGGGGCTCGGATTTTGCAAGCAGAAGGGAGAGCTAGAGCCTTAGTGACATTCAAGACGACACCAAACTGAGCACTGCTCTTGAAGGCCTCACAGAGGCACTCAGCGTCAGTGCTCAGCACCGTTTTCAAACCAGAACAGCAAGTCCCTTCTGGCTTTTTTGAAGTGCTGTCGTTTGACACAAACGACAAGCAGTCAGCCATGCTCAGCACCAGAGTGGTGCAGTCCACTGAGGGTGCCGGGGCTGAGGCGTGGCGGTGGGAGGCACCCTCCACCCAGATACTACAGGAGACTGAGATTGTGCAGAGAAGGATCAAAGACAACACCTTTTTTGATGCCATTTTGTTTATTTCTTGAGAAAAATATCTTGCTGCGTTGCAGAAGCCGAGAGAGAGCGAGAGAGAGATGGAGGAGAGGAGGAGAGAGGGGGAGTTGTGGAAAGAGGGTTGGTGAAGAGAGTTATAAATAGAGGAAATGGAAGTGGGGGTTTCAGAAAGTGGAGTGGGGATTTGTAGGTTTCGAAGCAAATATTGACTTCATATTTGAAATTTTTTAATTCAATTGTTTGTATCAGATAAAAAATATGGTTTCATTTAAGATGATGATAAAATAAATAAATAAATTGTTTTGATTCAAATAGTTTTTCTTTCCTTGTGCATACTCACTGGATTGGCTAGGCACGCATCTCAACGTTCCCTGTTAAACCTAGACCGACCTGAAATCATGCAATGACTCGACGATCAATATGTGATTTGAGTTGCGTTTCGCATTGCGTGTGAAAAATATTTTAAATTTTTTTATTTATTTTTAAATTAAAATTATTTTAATGTGTTAATATTAAAAATAATTTTTAAAAAATAAAAATATATTATTTTAATCTATTTTATAATAAAAATACTTTAAAAAACAATTGTTATTATCTTTAAAACTATCAGTTTATTTGAGAGTGTGGTTGCAGTTATTTTTTAAATTATTTTTTATTTAGAAATGAATTAATATAATATTTTTTTATTTTTTAAATCAGTGTGTCAAAATAATCTAAAAACATAAAAAATATATATAAATTTAAAGCAAAGAAAAAAACAAAAAAAATTAACTTTTTTAAAAAATAATTTTAAAATTTAAAAAAATAAAATATAGAAACGTTGCTATGTTATTGTATGTTAAATCAAATCCATTTAATTTAAATTCAATTATTTATATTTAATAAATAAAGAATCATGTAAATTGTTGATATTTTAAATTAAATACATTTATGTAATTATATTTGCATAATTTAAGGAATATAGAAAAAACATGAATTAAAAAATATATATAAATATTAAAAGAAGGAAAAGGCAGTGACGGGTGATGGCAATTATTATGAACGAATAAAATAATAGCAAAGAAAGGCAACGGCCATTTTTTCTCTCACCTTTTTTCGGCGATGCCATGTGAGCGCATAAGTCGGTGCATGATGATCTCATATGTGGCATACGTGTCACGCATCCCATCCCATGTGTCGATTTTCTTTTTTCTTTTTTCTTTTTTCTAAAAAAAAGGAAAGGCTTGTTATGATAGTTTTCTTTTCTTTCTTTTTTCTTTAATATTAATAAATAGCAATTTACCGCCAAGATCAAAGTATTAATAAATGGGAATTTTCAAAATGGATAATTAAAACCATATTTAATTTTATTTTCCTTTTTTATTTCTTTTTTTTTTGCAAAATTTAGATTTTTTTTATTTAAAATGATTTAAAAACACCAAAAAAATGATTTGAAAACACCAAAAAAATATTAATTTGAAGTAAAAAAGAAAATTTAATTTTTTTTAAAAAATACTTTTGAAATGTAAAAACAAACAGGGTTATATAACTACCTAATTTTTAACAAAATAATTTAATGATATCTAATTATATTATAGCATATGCTTAATTGTCATGTATTGTATCGATAAATATCTTGCTCTATTTAATTTTTTTAAAATAGAGTAGAAGCATGTTTTTGTATTTTTATAGTGGGATTGTTTTTATTTGGGTAGAGCCTATTATTGTTGTTTTGCTTTAAAAGCAATGCACATGGTTTCCCTAATTATACATGGAACCGAAAGTTGCCTCTCTTTTTTAGTCGAGTAGCATATGTGGTCATCTTCTCAAGATGAACAACATACTATCAAAATTAACTTAGTATCTCGTCGCAGATCGGATTAAATTATTTTAATATAAAAAAGTATATTCAAGTGATAATAGCTTGAATTAATTTATGGTAATTTGATTAATACAATATAGAATATGAGATTAGGATAATTCTGTTTAAAAAAAAAAAATTCATGAGCTCAAGATTGATAACAAATGAAATTTAAAAAATAATTAATTTCAAAAGATTGAATGTTAAAGAAAAAAAAACCTAGGTCAATTCTAATTAATTTAACAAACTCTCTGCACGTGAAATGAGATTGGGAAAAAAACTAAAAATAAAAAAAACATGGAAAATTTTGGAGTTAAATTAATAAAAAAAAATGATAAAAAAATTGAATCTGCTTGAATTAACTCAATTAACCAGAATCTAAGATAACCCTATAAAAAAATATAAGTCAACACGGGTTAACCCGACTAACTCGTTATTCATGATATAAGATTGAGATAACCTTATGAAAAAAAAAATAGAGCAAATTATGAAATGCACGGCTCAATAACTCAATATTAAATGATAAAATTAAAAAATATATAAAAAAATATATTAAACGTAAATGGGGTTATATATGAAACTAGTAACCCTCATCATAAGATCGTGATTAACCTATAAAAGGAAAAAACAAAAAAGTAACGATGACCATAATTAAATACAAAAATTTAAAATATATATTGAATTTTATAAAAAATATATATTAATAAAAAAATTTATAAAAAAATCATTAAAATACATGAAGGGCAAAATCATCGTCACCTTATAAATAATGTTAAGATGTCCTGTTTTGAATAGACATAGATAATCGCACTTTTCAACACACAATCACCGTATCAAAATGATCATACCATAGTAATCACAGGAGAGTATATGATTATCATCCCAAGATGACAACTCTCCGGTGCTCGGAACTTTTAACCTAGTCAAGATGAACAACTTCCGGTCACCGTGTCAAGATAATCATGCTTTTAGAAGGCACATGCGATCACCCTATCAAGATTGTCAGCATGCGAGCTCATCGTATCTTTTTGCACTCAATGTTCAAGGTTACTAAGTCAAGATGTAATGATAATACATTCTTCTCATATAAAACCTTATATAAAAAAAAGACAATTATCATTATTAAAAAAAAACATTTTCTAATAAAAAGGATAAATTTTTTTAAAAATAAAAAATAAAAAAACTTAAAGAAAACACGTGGTTAGGTTGATTGGTCCAATCTATTTATTTAAAAAAAATATCTAAAAAGAAAAATCATAAACCAATATAAAAAGCATCCTTGTAATAAAAAACACAATTTCCTCCACTAATTGATACATACAAAAATAAATATTAGAAATGAGATATAGAAATTATTGAATCTCAATAATAGCTACTATTTAATTATTATTTTATCCATTCTAATTTTAAATTGAATTAAATCTTTAATTGTTTAATTTTTTAATCAATCCATTAAAGTAGGCCAAATTTAATAATAATGATAAAAATAAATAATTATCTTAAAAGTTTATTTGAGATTGTAATAATGATCACAATTTAAAATCTTTTTTATTTAAAAATATATTAAATATATTTTATTATTTTTTAAAAACACTTTTGATATCATTATATCAAAATTATCTAAAAATGTAATTTTTATCAAAGAAATTTTAAAATTAAAAAAAAAAACATAATTTACATCGGCATTATCTGAATTCTATATAAGAGGATTTACCGGTCTATAGACCCTAAATAGTTTTTAATATTACTTTTCGTGCTTTCGAGTCTCTACTCCTTCAACACGCAATGATCCATGTGTTGGCTATGCATGCTTCGAAGAGGGACCCATCCTTTTCCTCGTCTAAATCACTTTTCAAAAAGGAACGATTTTTTATCTACAATTTCTGATGGGATTGATTGACAGAGTCTTCACTGTTGAAGTCACAAACATTCTATTGACCTTCACAGGAGAAAAAATCTATCGAAGATACTATATATTATCAATATAAACAGTGTATATTTCAATTATCATTATTATAATATAAGGTTTTTGCTCGCTCTTAATTTCCAAAACCATGTATTATTATTATTATTCTCTTAGGAATAAACTCTTATCTCATGCTCCGTTTGTTTTTCAGAAAGTGATTTTAAAAAAATTATTTTTAAAATTTTCATGTGTTTGTTTGTCATTAGAAAAGTTAGTAAATAAAAAACACTTTCCGATCAAAGAAAAATTTAACTTGGTTTTCAGGAAAGTGTTTTCCTTTTATTTTAGGCGGAAAACACTTTTTGAAAATTGTAAAAAAATTAAAAATATCATATTATTTGTTGATTATATCAAATTTAATCATCGAACTTTTAATTGCTATATATATTATCAGTATAAATAGTGTATATTTTAATTATTATTATTATAATATAAGGTTTTTGCTAGCTCTTAATTTCCAAAACCATGTATTATTATTATTAAACTATTATCTCAGACAACATTTGTTTTCCAGAAAATGATTTCCGAGAACTCACTTTCTAAACTTTTCTATGTTTGTTTGTCATAAAAAAAGTTGATTAATGGAAAACATTTGTCGGTCAACATAAAATACTTTCTAGTCAAATAAAAATTTGACTTGATTTTCAGGAAAGTTTTTTTTTTTTTGACGGAAACACTTTTCTGGAAATCGTGAAAAACTTGAAAATATCATATTATTTACTAATTATATTAAATTTGATCATCAAACTTTTGATTGTTATATATATTATCAATATAAATAGTGTATATTTCAATTATTCTTATTATTATAATACAAGGTTTTCATTAGCTCTTAATTTCCAAAACCATGTATTATTATTGTTACTCTCTTAGGAAGAAACTCTTATCTCAATCATTTCGAGTCATCATTGCAGGCTGATGCGCCGAGCAAAGGTCCTGCATGCTGCATCATTTCTTCATGCATCCACCCATTTAGGCTTTTCTGCGGATTGCTGGAAAAGTTCCTAACATAATTTATTACTCGGAAAGCTGAAAGGACTTTGACTTTTTAGAGCCATAGGCCACCATTTTGATCTTTTGTTTTTTATTTCTTTTCTCCAGGAACTGATAAGTTCGACCTTTTGGTGTTTTTTTTTCAACAAAATTGAATCAGATTCTTTGAATTACTGGAGCATCGGAGGCCTGGCACGGCTTTTGATGCATGGAACTTGATCATTGGGAGTCCTGATCCCAGTTCCACTCCACAGTGTCTCTCGGGGCTACGACCCTAGTCTCGGCCAGAACCCAAAGACTATCCCGGTTATAGTTTTGAAATCTAGCTCAACCCGATGAATTGACCCGATATTAGTTTGATCCCTAGTTAAAACCAGGTCGGGTTGAAAAAAAAATAAAAAAAGAAAAAATTCGGTGTGACCCGGCGACCAAATTGACCCAGCCAAACTCGGTTGCAAACCCATTGACTTTTATTTATTTATTTATTTTTACTAAAACGATATCGTTTTGAATTTTTTTAAAAAATTAACCCGGCCAACTTGATGACCCGGTCAAAACTCAGAACCCAAACTTTGAATCAGACCAGGTTTTAAAACTATCATATCGACTCCCTCTAACCGGATCTCACTTGATCAAGGGGTCTTTTGACGAATCTATTCCTGAGCATTGGATATTCAAAGATCATCAGGTTTACTGGGATTAGCATAGATAAACCCTTTTTTTTTTTTCCTGTCAGTTTTTTCAATTTATTGTTTTAATTTAATCATCCAATAATATATTTATTTAAAAATTGACGTTGATGATTTGTTTTCATACCTGCATGTGGAGGCCTTGTATTGTTGAGAGAATATCTCAATGCTCGGTCTGGAAAAAAAATAAGATTTAATTTTGTTGATTAATAAGAATTATAGTTTCAGGAATCAAATTCAAAGCTTGAACAAATACTGAAGTCTCTTTTGTTTGCTAAGATCAAGAAGTGCTTTGTTCACTCCAATCCCTATATTTGAATTTTAAAGATCGAGTTCTTGATTTTTTTTTTCTTTTTATGAGTTTGTCCGGCCTCATGATCTAAGTTATATACTTGGTTTATTTGCCGAAGTTATCTCTGATTTTTTTTCTTTGAGAATGAATATTTTTTTATTTTTATCTTTTAACATTTGGTTTGTTTAAGAATTAGTTTTCATGATTTGTCGTTTTATCTTCTATTAGATTATCTCATTTGCATAATTAAAATTTGATGACCTCACCTAAGTTTGCTGATGTTTAATTTTTTTGGAGTTTTTTTTATTGATTTTTTGTTTGTTTCATCCTTCTATACTTGGTTTATAGGGAATTGTGTATTGTTATTTTTTTAATTTATTTTCTATATAATTATCCTAATCTCACAACTATGTCACAAGTTTACCATGTTAATGTTTGTTGGACCGTGTCAATTTTTTTTTGTATATTTTTTAGATTTCTTTAGATTTTTGTAATTTAGCATTAAGTTGTAATTTTTTTTTTTCCTTTCAGCATGCATGCTTTTGTTGCGGTTCATCATACTCGCCATCCTATTGAATCCAGCAGGTTCCATTGCTCTTACAAATTAAAGACTTTATTGAGGCTTGCTATATATATATAGCAAATTTAAAATACCAAATATCCGATCCTTTACCGTGAATTATTGCACGGTGTGTGGTCTCTGAAGTGCACTTTAGAATAGAAACAAAAGCTCCAGCAGAAGCTCGTGTTCCCATTGGTCCGAAATCTATCCAAGAAATTGCTCAGATTTCATTATCCTACATGGCTCCATACAAACCCCTTCTTTAGATCCTCCTTCCCTCGCCCACTCATCGTTCAAGAGAGCATTAAAGCCACCGGCACCAACAAGTATCTACCATTTGGAAAGATTACAACCTCAGGGCACCACAAGTTCTTGTACAGAAACCAGCTTCTTGGGCCAGAGAAAGAAAAGAGAGAGAGAGAGAGAGAGAGAGAGAGAGAGAGAGAGATGGCTGCTGCCTCCGGTGCTGTCCTAAATGGATTGGGATCTTCGTTCTTGTGTGGAGGGAAGAGGAGTCGAGCCTTGTCGGGAATTGGAGCAACTGGGATTGGAAGTTGCTCAGTTGGTGCGAGGAAGTTGACGATAGTAGCTGCTGCTCAACCAAAGAAGTCTTGGATCCCTGCTGTTAAAGGTGGTGGCAGCTTCGTTGACCCCGAGTGGCTCGACGGCTCGTAAGTCTGATCTCTGCTAGATGTAGTTGGAAGTGTTTTTTTCCCTTAAAAAGCTACATGTCACTACCACTTACACTTCTGGAATTTATAATGGTAGCAAGGGCTCTGAAGTATGCTTGTCTCCACACGTTTGATATGCAGGCTCCCTGGTGACTACGGGTTCGATCCTCTAGGCCTAGGCAAGGACCCGGCATTCCTCAAATGGTACAGGGAAGCTGAACTCATTCACGGCCGGTGGGCTATGGCTGCCGTGGTAGGTATCTTTGTTGGCCAAGCATGGAGCGGCATCCCCTGGTTCGAGGCCGGTGCTGACCCTGGTGCCATCGCACCCTTCTCCTTCGGCTCCCTCCTCGGCACCCAGCTCATTCTCATGGGTTGGGTGGAGAGCAAGCGGTGGGTGGATTTCTTCAACCCCGAGTCCCAATCCGTGGAATGGGCGACACCGTGGTCTAAAACTGCAGAGAACTTCGCCAACGCCACTGGCGACCAGGGTTACCCTGGCGGCAAGTTCTTTGATCCCCTGGGCTTTGCAGGGACTCTCAAGAATGGAGAGTACATTCCTGACGAGGAGAAGCTCGAGAGACTTAAACTTGCTGAGATTAAGCATGCCTAGGCTTGCCATGATTGCCATGTTGATCTTCTACTTTGAGGCTGGTCAAGGCAAGACTCCTCTCGGTGCTCTAGGACTGTAAAACCTTTACATGATGACCGCTTCTGTCATCAATGTAGATATAAATCTGTTTTTTAGTGGATAAACATTCGCCAACTCCAATTCTCTGTTATTGAGCTATATGATAGTAATGAGTTTTATCCATGATGAGCTTGGATTGGATTTGGTATTTGTGATTTTAGATATAGGGTTACTGTACTTCACCCTTTTTATCTTTTTGTTTATCAACTATGGTGCCATGCTCATTTTGGTTCAAGGCAAACCACGAACTTGGGAAGCTAGGGTTCTTAAAAGCATAGATGAGGCAAATAACCTTGAGCCAGAATGCATCCTCTGATAAATTTCTATCCACAGTAGACCTTTATAAGACATCAATAGAATGGTTTTCCTGCCATACACAACTCACAGAAGTATGAAGCTGATAATAAGATTTTGAACAGGAAACTTTCACTCATTCTAGGTTCCCGCAGAAAAGAGCTTTAACAATTTTTCGAGTGCCCAAACAACCAGAGAAATCATGGAGATCACATGCATGTAATTGGCATGGATAGACTGAGAAGAAAAATCGTACTCTTAGCACCAAGAAAAGCAACTCGGGATTGAAATCATAGAAAGGATTGTTGAGTTTTCAAGGAAAAAAGAAACCATGAAGAATCTACTGAATGGTAGAAAATAGTAAGCACGGATTATCCACCACCAGTAGCCATCAAAAACTCGCCCTCGCAAACTACCTCACCTCCAACATAAGCTTTCCCCTCCATCTTTGCTATTCCGAAGCGTTTCTGCAGCTTGATTAGTGTCATTCTCATAACCAAGGTGTCACCTGCAATCACTGGTTTCCGGAATCGCACTTTGTCAATTCCAGCAAAGAAGAAATTCTCACGAGAACCTCCAACTTCTGGTTGCAGCATGACTAAACCACCAACTTGTGCCAATGCCTGGACAAACAACCATCAACTCATATCAATAATTATGTGACTTTTTGCAGGAGTCTGAACTCTGAAGTACATCAGCATGGCCATTAGGCAAATAAGATTTGACTTCATTGAATGCAACAGGATATATAAACGCAATTTCCAACCTAAGGCAACAGAGTAGACCATAGATTTGAAAGTTCTAGGCAAATTATTTTCAGATGTGAGGCAGCCACTACATGATGATGTACGAGTATCATCATGTCCACTGGCGAAGATATCAGAAAGTTCATCGTGAATCTTAAAATGACATCTATGGAAAAGAGATACAACCATATGCTATGAGTTGAAGATGATGCTTCAGTTATGATATTTTAACTTCCTCAACCTTCTGATGATGTTTATTTATAACATTTAACTTCCTCAAACTTTACTCATTACAGAAAACACATTGCAGAAGACCAATCACGCGAGGAAAAAAATAGCATCAATATGCAAGAACAGTATCATCAGACTCAGAAATTGCAGGCTGTCATATATGGTTACGCAATGGGTGGAATGGAATGCCTTCTCACTTCCAACCATTTTTTTTATAGGAGTAATACTGTTGATGAATGTTTGAGTCAATGACACTCCATTGTAGAATCTGATTTGTTGAGAGAATGGTAAGAAAGCATGAATGAAATCCAGAACCACAGCAACAAGTTCTTGAGGTAAATGGATTCGTGGAAATAAACAAACAAAATAAGAAACGAAAAAAGGCCAGTGTTTATTGTAATTGATGACGAGGTCATAATACCTTGAGTGGAGAATAGTAATCCATGAAATAAAACCAATTAGTATCAACAGGATGGATGGTCAGGATATGTGCTAGGCAGGGCACACCCAACGACTGACACTTAAACAAACACAGAGCCCAAAAAAATGAGGTCAAACCACCCCCTGCCAAAGCCATAAAACTTTGTCAGCCTTTCTGAAAAAAGCTCCAATAAAACCCTCCAGAAGAGCGAAATGATGATGAAAACAGGTCAAGTTAGAGTTTTGCTTCCTGACTTATGTCAGTCATTGAGTGGATCAGGTTTGGTTGGGGGTATCAATCTAAGCCAGGACAGGTTTGGGCCCTAAATATTTTTATATCTTTAATATTCTCTGATGTATAACGAACTATGCTTCCTGGGAGGTGACTATAACATGTTCAAAATTATCATTTGATGTTCAAAACTCTTTTAAGTTGCTCCTCAAAGTAATAAATGATGAGGAATGCAAAACAGGCTCCCTCCCTCTCTTCCTCTCATGCGGGTAAAGCAACCAAACTCAACTTTTGTTCTCCTACCACCAATTGCCATGATGATACATCCTTAATGTTATCCTGCCTTAAGACGATGATGATGGTGGTGATCATAAGATCATCATGCTCTGGCACTTTTGAGTTTGTTTTCTAGACCAGGTAACCTATGAACATAACAAAAACATCTTAAACTATATAAGCTATTCTAACAAAGGGAGAATGCACAACACGTGCACATGCAAAAGCAGAAACTATTAGAAAATCTTACGAAGTTTGTTCTCTTCTTCTACAAAGATTTGGGGGATTCCTTCAAAAATTAAGATATTTTGTTATCCCATGCAGCTTTAGTTTTTAAAAAGAAAACTTCAACATGCGAGGGAAAACAAAATGCTGAGCAAGAGACCATTTCATGCATTTTCATCAAAGAAGGCATTATAAATGCATTATAAACATGAACCGTTGAGCTCATTTAGTAAAGAAAGATGATCCAAAATAACGAACTCAAACAACTAAAGTAGAAGAAGATACTCCAGAACTTCATGAAGGAAAATCAAATTAAGAAAATAAAGGCTCCTTAAGAATCAATCTTCTTGATCCAGGTGCGTAGTTCAGCATCCACTGTAGCAAGCAATTATCAGCTTCAATTATAGATGCAGAACTTAAAAGGAACTAAACTACACGGGGGATACTTAATGTGCACTGATCTAAGCAAACACTGAAGACTAAAAGTGATCCTACATGTTAAATTATTCTCTATTAAGTCAGGGAAATCTCTAACTTCTTCCACATTTATATCTACTTTCCGTTTGGGCATCTAAAGGGAGAATAGATATTTAAGAAGGCCTGATTCACATGTGCGCATCCTTCAAATACATTTGTTTAATTTCCTGGCACTCAGAGAGCCAATTTGTGTAAATGGCAATGCAATCTATGCCTAACTGTCCCCTGATAATTCACATACACCTGGGCCATGTGAACACAACGCGAATTTGCATACATATAGCAGTTTGTATGATCATTACCAAGATTTCGCATTTAAATAGCCGCTAGAAAAACTCACTTACGAGCGCATACACAGTCAAAACATTACCTCAACCATAAGAACACCAGGCATAATGGGCCTCTCTGGAAAATGACCAGGGAAGAAATTGTCATTTATCGTCACATTCTTGATGGCAACAGCTGAAACTCCAGGATTGTACTCAATTACTCTATCCACCAACAGAAATGGGAACCTAAAAAGCCATCCCATCCAACACAGCACCTCAGTTAGGCAAAGAAACAAAGCCCAAAATTGGAAGCGGCAAAACACAAAAAATCTTGTTTATTCCAGGTAAAAAAGACCAACCTGTGAGGTAGAATCTCACGAATCTGGTTGATGTCCATCACAGTGGGATACGCAGGATACTCTGCAAAATTATATTTCAAAGATACAGCAATCAGTAGAGTCAGACATAGAGAGAGGGCGAGGGCGTGTGATTGAGAAGGGCAAATTTCATACTGAGTTCAATGGGAATCTGCTCTTCTTTCGGATCATTAGCAGCAGCAGCACCAAGAGAGCAAAAGGTAATGAGAGAGCTAGAATTGGTTTTGTCCTTCAGCTTGAAATGGGCTGAGAGCAGCGGATTCTGAGATCTGGGATTAGAGACTGAAACCCGAGATGGAAGCAAGAAATTGTTATTAGTAGAGGGTAAAACTCCATGAGCGAGAGATGATGAAGAAGAAAGAAGTGAGTTGGCGAACGCCGAGGTTGCCATGGTTGAGGATTGGAGAGTTTAGTTAGAAGTGTTATTGCTATAAGTTGAGTGTTGTCTTTTAGGGTGGGGGCGACGGTAACGAGGTGTGTTTGGACGGATATTCCAATGTTGTTGCTTAATAATATTAATTTATGGAGAGTATTTTTGTTGTTGTTTGTTAGAGAGCATTCAAATCATTGTTTTACCTTGAATGAATGCTAGGTGAACCTTAAATGTAGTTTATTTTTTATTTAAAATAAAAAGAAAAGGAGAAAAATTAAATGTTTTAATTAAAAATTTGAGTTGATTGGTGATTTGGTTAAGAGAATAGTATTTTGATTTTTAAAAAAAATTTAGATTAACTCGTATCAACTCTCATAACCTGTAATCTGGATCTTATCTCGTATCGAGCTTTATTTCAAGTTGATATCCCGGATTAGATTTTAAAATTAAAATTAAAAGTTAATTGTTTATAAATCATGATACATGTACATACGATATTTTAATAAAAATAAAATACTCCCATTATAAGCAATGAAAATATACATGTAATTTTAAAAATAAATAATAAAGAAAATTGTATTTTCTTACAAGGCGGCTATTTATACTTCGCCAATTAAGTTTGATTGGTGCTTAGAGAATGTTTGAGGTTGCTTAAACATAATCTCTTTTTAATATTAATATTATATTTATTTTTGCGTTTCAAAAGTATTTTTAAAAAAATTAATTTTTTTTTTTACTTTAAATTAATATTTTTTTTAGTGTTTTTATATTATTTTGATATGCTAATATGAAAAATATTTTTTTTTAAATAAAAAATATTATTTTAATTTATTTTTAAACAAAAATTACTTTAAAAACATAATCATAATCATTTTCTCGAACATCATGTAAAAAATACATAAAGCTTTTTCTTTGATTTTTTAGCCTCACACATGCCTTAGGGAATGCTCGGGGATTGTTCTTTAGATTCTTGGCTAAAATGCCCAAGACGTAAACATTAGATCAATAGCTTTGCTTGCGGCTTAAAGAATGCCTAGGGATTAATTAAACATTAGATTATGGAGCTTTCTCAAGACTTACGAAAAATCTCTAAGGCTTTTTCTTTAGATTGCTAGCTTAGTCGAGGGTTTAAAGAATATTTAGGGCTTAAATTATAGTTTTGAAACCCGACTCGGCTCGACAAGTCGATTTAGGGCTGCAACTGGGTCGGGTTAAAAAAAAAAAAAACCTGGTGTGACCCTACGGTTGATCCAGTAAGATCCGGTCAAAAACTTGATTGCAACCCGTCGATTTTTTTTAACCAAATTGATGTCATTTTGATTATTTTTAGGAAAAAAAATTGATCCGGACAACTCAGTCAAAACCCAAAATCCAGACCTTGAACTTGACTAGATCTAAAAACTACGGCTTAAACATTAGATTAGAAATAGATAAATTGAAATAATTCTCCTTATTTCACTACTTTTTTTTTTTCACCTCAATTTCTGTCATTGAAGCCTACCCTACACCTTACTTAGCCAATTTCTCCATCCAATTTGGTTGTTTATCATTCTCATCTAACCTTGTATCTACCAGCTTGTTTGAAATCCTATTTGAAATTATGTCATTTTATAATTTGATTTTTTTTATTTTAAATTAATTTTTTTATATTTTTTAATTGTTTTGATTTGTTGATGTTAAAAATATTTTTTTAAAATTAAAAAAATATTTAAATATATTTTCTTAAAAAAAAATATTTTAAAAATCTAGTGCTATCTAATTAAATTTTAAAAGGGGCTCTTATTGCTATATACTCTAGGCACTCTTTTCAATTTAAATGAATCAAAACTTGTAGTGGGTGTCCTCCTAACTTGTTCAACCACTGAGCTAAAGTAATTGTGTGCACATACCTACCTACCACCTAACCAAGTTGATATTAGATAGCAATTTAGAGGTGTTCAACTCTGATTTATTTTTATATTAATTTTAGATATTAAATTTGATTGGAAATTTTATTTTAATTTTTTAAAATGATTCTAAACATAAAATTTTATAAATTCAATTCAATTAAAATGATTCTAAACTACATGCAATAATTTTTTTAATCATAACTTCAAGTTGTAAAATTAGGATCAAGGAGAGTGAATTTCTTTAAATATATTAAGGTATTTGGTTGCTTTGTAACAATTAATTAATTAGAACCCGAACCAAGAAATCTTATCTTGTTTTCTCTTTATTAAAAGTTTATTTATTTTTGTATTTCAAAAATATTTTTGAAAAAAATTAATTTTTTTATTTATTTCAGATTAATTTTTTGTGTTTTCATATTATTTTGATGTGTTGATATAAAAAATAAAATTCAAAAATTAAAAAATATATTATTTCAATATATTTCTAAATAAAAATTATTTTAAAAAGTAATTACTATAGCAATACAAACATGATCGAATTACTCATTTGACATTAAGGTTTAATCTATTTTTTTTTTATTAAAATTTAAATTTTTTATTGCTTCAAATTAATTTTATAATATTTTTATATTGTTTTGATGTTATAATATAAAAAAATTTTAAAAAATAAAAGAACATTTTTTTAAAAATATTATTTACCCAGTATCATGCATGATGCACCCCTCGAAACGAAAACGAAATTCCTCAATTTTCTCCTGATTTTGCATTTCCTGTCCAAACTACAGACTCACAGACAGAGTCCACCTCCTCATGGAGTCCAACAACAAAAACAACTACTCTCCCTCCTCTTCCTCCTCCACCTCCTCCACTACCCAACCCCCCCCCCGCCGCCGCCGCCACCAGCACCGACCCAGTTCAATCCTGGTGGGAATCAGTCTCAAAAGCCCGTTCACGCATTCTCTCCTTATCCTCAATCCTCCCTTCACTCCCGTCTTCTTCTTCTTCTTCTTCTTCCTTCTCCCTTTCCTCCCTTGCTGAATCCGACCGCCCTGCCCTCTCTTTCCTCTCTTCCCCCGACGCTTACTCCCTCCTCTCCTCCTCCCTTTCCTCCCCTTCTTCCGGCTCTGGCTCCGATCCCCTTTGCCAGTGGCTCTATGACACGTACCTCTCCTCTGATCCCGACCTCCGTCTCATTGTCCTCTCTTTCCTCCCTCTTCTCTCTGGGATTTATCTTTCTCGGATCCACTCTTCTGATTCCTCCTCAGCTCCTTCACTCTCTGGGTTCGAAGCTGTTCTTCTTGCCATCTATTCCTCTGAGGTCAAATCTCGTGGAGGAAAGCCTGTTGTTGTTCAGATTCCTCATCTTTCGCACCCTTCTCTCTACCATACCCCTCGAAACAAGTTCCATAAGTCACAGCCCCAGGCGCCTTCTGTTGGGGTTTTGTCAGGGCCTCTTGAGCCCCAGATCGCTGTTAAGTCTACTAAGAGGCCTGTCATTGTTGGGGTCACTTTGGACTGTTACTTTAAGCACATTTCGCAGATGCCCACTTGGTCGAAAGTCGAATTGTGCAGGTTTGCTGGTGCGTGGGCTGGACAGGATTGTGCTTGTCAGGATAAATTTGATGAATACGATGATGCTGGTTATTTCTTGGAGGGCAGGAATCTGATGATAAGCAGCAGTGAAAGTGAAGATAACTTGGGGATTACTGAGTCTAAGGGAGTGAGGATTCCGCTGCCTTGGGAGATTTTGCAGCCATTGTTGAGGATTTTAGGGCATTGTCTGTTGGGGCCATTTAACACGCAAGATGCCAAGGATGCTGCTTCTCTTGCTGTAAGGAGGTTGTATGCTAGAGCGTCTCATGATTTGGTTCCGCAGGCGATATTAGCTGCTAGGAGTCTAATTCAGCTTGATAAGAGAGCTCGAGAAGCTGCAAAGGCAGCTGCTGCAAATACCACTTCAAATGCTAACACCCCTGCCAAAGCTAAGAAGCATGAAATTCTCTTGGTCTCAAAGTGAAACTGGTCTGTTTTGGCGGTGATTTGCGTGGCAGGTGAATTCTAAGTTTAGATCATTGGTTTTAGTAATGCATCATAATACCTGCTTTTAGTATGTCATAGTTATGTCAGTTTGCTCTTACTGAACATGCTCGTCAATGTTATGTGGTTTCACTTTCTTGTTAGCACTATACACAAAGTAGAAAATTATGATTCCAAAACTTCTTTCTTTTTGAAGCTTCATTTTTTTTTTTGTTATCTTCTCATTAGAGTTTGACTCCTGCTTGTAAACTTTGCTGGAAAGACTGATACCCTTTTGAAGAATTGATATCTATCAATGAATGTGATTTTTCTCTAATTTCTTATTTCATTGGAAAGATTGGTATGTACCTAACCCAACCAATGTTACTCCATGAAGTCACATTATTGCTTTATCAATGTTCTGCTAGTGTGGCTAGTGGCTTATCTTTAAGGTTAGTGTTCGAGTACTTTTTCAAGTAAAGTTGAACTTTGTTAGTTGGGATGATTTTGGGTTTCCCTCAAAGAAATCCTATTACCATTAGATTTCTGTATCCAAATATAGGTAACTTAGATATATTTAATAGCTAAATAAATGAGCTCTGGATGAGCCAATATATATTTATGTATGTATGTATGTATGTATATTCCAGTACTTAAATTGGTTGATGCTCTTCTTAGGAGTTTCTACATATAATCAAGGTAGTGAAAGGTTCTCATGCTCAAGTAGATAGATTCTGTATGGAAAATTGGTTTCTCTATCACAAATTTCATTATTCATATGCAGTTTATTGGATCAATGTAGGAGGGAAATTTGAGATCTTAAACCTGAAAAGGAAGCTTGTATGGGGAAGTTTCTGAGAGACTGAGTTGAAATTTTGAGATAGAGCTGCTCAGACATTCATTATTATCATTGAGCATCATCCTAAGAAAGCAAGTCGCTATGAACCTGATTGGCTTCTAACTGCAATGAAGCATTATAGCCTCACAACATTTTGGTTGAAACTTTCTTTCCAAAATAAACCTCACAACCACATACAGCTCCTCTAAGTAGGTTACTTGGGGAGGTGCCTCCGAGTCACAGACTGAGCAGATAGCTTCATCGAGGGTGATATTCTTTAAAAGCAAATGTCCTGCACCTAATGAGGATGCTGATAGGCCATATACATTTGCAAACATGAAATGAATCCCCTGAAAAATTACAAAATATTCCATTCGGGCTTCAAACTTGATAAAGAATCTCTTCAATATGCCTTGGAAGCTTTATTAAAGCTAGATTTTTGAAGCCCATTAATTTCAATCTTAGTGCAAAGTGATTGCTACTATGATAAACCCTAACATAATGAGGCAATAAAATGGGCAGGATTTATCATGCTACTTTGCTGCTATGCAAATAAGAGACAGTTAGATGCCTTTTGTTGTAACTTTTATTTATTTTTAATGGTTCAACTTTTGTCGTCAAACTCATATTTGTAATTTTATGGATTGCTGGGAATTTTAGTAGCAGAGTCTAGCTTTGAGTTTCTATTTAGTTGCTTTATTAAGTCCTAAATTACTGACTTGTTTAGGATTTTATTTAGGAATCCAGTTCCCTTTAGGAGCAGGACTATATATGTGTGTGTGTGTGTGTGTTTATATAGGGGCTGATAACGTGTCCCTGCGTAGAGATGTGCAAAATGCTGTCAACTGCGACCCTTGTTCATTCTCATTCATTCATTTATTTGAGCAAAATGCCATCAACTTTTATCCTTTTAGGTCAATGTCTTCTCATGATGACCAAGCAACTGGATGCTATTGTAATTATTTTTTCACTTTTCATTGGAAAATATACTTCAACTACTTGCTGTTTCCTTTCAACTTTGTTAAGTGGCCCATCGTAGGATGTCGGCAATTTTGTTTACGAGGGATCAGAAATGATAGAAATTTGCTGTGGAATTGATGATTTTAGTGATGCTTTTCTTCTTTAGATGCCTGCCAAATGTGGTTTATAAATCTAACCGACTTCTGAATTTTGATTTGTGCTCACATGAGTTTTTGGTTCATGCAGGTTTCTTGGGTATATGTGATTATGAGTTGAAGTTGGATTGCTCCAACTAGGGTTTTGTACCTCCTTTGAGGTGAAAATGTTGACATTTAAATCCGCCATAGAACGGAGTCAAGCAACTAGCGAGCTGCTTGTGTTTAGAAGTGTTCCATTTCAAGAAGATGAATATCCACGATCCTTGTTCTGAAAACTAGGCTGTGTCCTGTCCAACGAGTGCTGTAATTACTTTATTGAAGGTATGCATAGAGTGAGTGGGGCATGTTTTTTCGTTGTGCTTTATATAGGGTTTATGAATGTCAAGGCTTGGAACCACAGTTGCAGCATTTTCTCATAGTTTCTGAGATTTGATTTCTTTTGTTGACGATGACAAGTGTTGCACTATGTTGATTGCGCTAGGTTACATCTGTTAGCCAGGCTGCGTGACTATTCTGGTCTAAATTGTTATGGTGGGCATGTCATGTGGAAAACCCTCCCATCGTCCCCCTCCTTCTTAGCCCCCTTCCCCCGCCTGCTCCTCCTCCCTCCCTCCCTCCCTCCCTCCCTCCGTCCTCCTCCTCCTCCTCCTCCTCTCTCTCTCTCTCTCTCTCTGGGGCAGAAACTACTAGATATACGATAGTGAGAGGGTAAAATCTATAGTGAGATTCATTTACAGAAGGGTACTCGGTAGAAATCTGTTATGAGGATGAGCAAGGCTTCAAAAAAATTTCATTTTCTTTGTTTTCATTTTTCCTAACTTTATTAATTTGTTTTTAAGAAAATTGGCATGCATATTAGATTTATTCAGGGTTAATTGTAATTTAGTCTTCATAGTTTATCAATATAAATTAATTAAGCCATTTAGTATAAAATATAATCAAATATTCTTCTGACTAATGTTAACGTCATTTTTTTTCTTACCCTTTTTAATTCTTAAAATAAAAAAAATAAAATGAAATGAATGGGAGAAAAAATTGAGTTATAAATAAATATTAGAACCACAATGATTAATTAATTGTTTTTGCTAAATTACAGGCACTAAGTTGTAATTAACTCGTTTATTTGTGGATAAATTGTAATAAACCCTCAAGGTTAAGAAATTAGAAGGTTTCTATAATTTTTTTTTTTTTTTCAAGATTGAGGAACTATTAAACCTTCAAACTTTTAGATGACGACTGTAGCTTGCCAATTAGTACCATAAAAGGGTAAAGTCATCTGACTTAACTTTTCTTTTTATGGCTTGGAATTGCTGATGAAGCAACAATATATTTCTTCTTCAAAAGTATAAGATATCCTCGAATAAAAAAATGGTTTTATTTTAATTAGATGGTAAAAGAAAAGGCAATGATATTAATCATATATATTTTTTAAAAATATCACTATACCTTGGAAAAAAAACAATGGAGCACAAAATTGGATTGAGTCAACAAGCTCAGAAGAACATACCGGAAAAAAAAATAACTATACAAAAAAATCTAAAATAAAAAATAATAACTAAAAGAATGAGGGTGAAAATAAAATAAAAATAAATTAAAGCAACTAAATTTTTTTTTTGATTTGAAAGTTTAATTGAAAAGAAAAATAACTCAAGCAAAAAATATATATAAAAAAGAATGAGAAAAAATTAAAAAAAACAACACACCATAAACCTAGATTGCAAAGTGAGATTAAAAAACAATAAGATTTTTATAAAAGGATTAAGGAAAAAAAATAAAAAATTCAAAGAATAAGGACCAAATTAAAAAATACATGAAAAATTAAAATTGAAGGACTAAATAAAAAATAAATACCACTTATTCAAAAGGAGAAAGGACAAAAAACAATTATAAGAAAAAAGGAAAAACAAATGTTGCCAGGAGGGTTGAATTGAAAAGAAAAATAACTAAAAAAAAAATAAAAATCAAAGACTAAACTGGAAAAAATAACACAAAATAAACTTGTATTGAAAAGTGAAATTGAAAAAATAATTTTTTATAAAACGGTCAAGTAAAAAAAAATAAAAAACCAAAAAAATAGAAACCAAATTAAAAACAATAATCTATCACAAATTTGGTGTGAAGGATTAATTGAAAGGAAATAAAACTCTTATTAAAGAGCCATAGACAAAAATAAAATGTTAAAAGAAGAAGTACCAAAGCGTAAATGCTAAAAACAAAGAAGATCAATTTGTAAGTTTTTGTTAGAGGAGAGAAAAAAGAAGAAGCAAAAACAAAAAAAAATCGATTGATGACAAACCAACCAACCGTCTATGACACACGCTTTATTGGTTGAAAGAGGATGCGGCATTGCATCTAACCACACTGTGGATGGATAGTTTTGACTATCAAGAGATGTTGCACATACATTTCAAAATACAAGAGCATCTCTAACACAGCTACATGTGTAAAACACGTATTAATAACTTTTTGAAATTTATTATTATTTTATTATGATAAAATACAATAATGCACTTGACAAAACTTTTAAAAAATAAAAAATAAAAAATAAAAAATAAAGAATAAAAAGACATAAATAATCCTTAATTGAAAGCTTTGATATTGTTGATTTAAAGAGTATTTTAGTAATTTAATTGTACCTAACTATTCAAAAACCAATAATACCCTAGACCAAAGGATTATAATTTTTAAATATTTTTACTGTTCAAAAAAGAAAAAGGCCCTAATATCCTTCTAAACGAGGCAACTTATTATTGGATTGAGGGGCAAAACAGTAATTTTACTGTACAGTAAAATAAGTGGCCCCCTTCATTTAGTATATTAGTTATTTTTCTATTTCAAATCACATGCACATGCATATTTTTTTTTTTTAATTCCATAGCACAGGATATTCTCGAACTAGATTATGCCTTGGTATAGTAATCAACAAACTTAGGGAGTGTTTTTTTTTAATCGTTTTTCGAAGTTTTTTTAAATTATTTTTTAATTGAAAAGATATTAAATTAATATTTGTTATATTTTTTAATTATTTTGATATGTTAATAAATTTTTTTAAAGAAAACTATATAATTTTATTTATTTTCAATTAAAAAATATTTTTCATCCAACACACGTAAAACTGTTCCTATTTCCAAAACTAAAATCCATCCAATATTGAACATAAACAAGAAGGTGAGCCAACAATTAAGCTAGGAATCTCCAACATTTGTTTTAAGAACACATATCCTGTTTTTATCTTCATCAAGGAGCCCTTGCCAGCCGAAATCATGGCATTTTTAGGTTAGGAAAATTAGAATATCCTGAGCTGCTCATCATCAGGGATTATCATCCGTCTACATGTTTCAGTTTAGAAGATGGGTCATTTGGTTCAGTTTCACTATATATATTCTCAGTCTATTCAGTTTGATTTCTCAGTTTAGTTTTTCTGGATTCTAAAATCTATAACCAAACCGAATCAAATTATTTTAAAATTCTTCCCACTATTTTCCGGTTTGGTTTTTCAGGTCGGTTTTTTCAACTGATTTTGAGTTGATTTTACAGATATTCCGATATTATGAATTTCTCTTCCAACAACAAGATGAAGCACTTGACTTGTCGCAGAATTCAATCAATCCAGCTAGAGAGTCTTTAATGTCTCCAACAATGATCTCAATGGCTCGATCCCAACAACTCACACTCTGCAATCTTTTGGCCCTCAACTGTGTGGTCCGCCTACGCTCAACACCTGCAAAAATATCTTTGCTACGATAGATGTAGCAGATGATCAGAACAAAGAAAGTTCTCCTGCTGAACCCCCAAGAAAGTCATCTATACCTAACTCTGCAAAGATATCTGTAGTTTTCATCCCTGTTGGCTTCGTTGTGGCGATTTTTCTCTTCTTTCTTCACTTCAAGAAGGCTAGGAAGCTTAAGAAAAAAGACAGGAAAGTTGAGGAAAGAAAATAAGAACAGCAACCACAGCAACAACATGCTACTTTGATTGATGATGGTTTGGAGGGTGAGGAAAAACCTGTAAAGAGTATAGAAGAGGAAAAGGGAAAGGCTGTCGATATCGAAGAAGAAAAAAGGAGGCTTATTTTCATAGAGGAAGAAGCAAAAAGTTTCACACTGAATGATCTCTTAAAAGCTTCTGCTGAGGGTTTAGGCAAGGGGAACTTTGGAGATTGTTATAAAGCTGTGATGGATGGCAAGGAGGCTGTTGATCGATGTAAAACGAATAAGGGATTTGAAGCCATTAAGTAGTGAAGAATTCACAAGGCAATTGCATATAATTGCTCATCAGAAGCACCCCAATTTGCCACCACTTCTAGCTTACTACAACTCCAAGGATGAGAAGTTGCCGGTGTACAAACATGCAGAGAAAGGAAACCTCTTCAATCGCATTCATGGTATTCACTTCGGAGAAAGTGAGATTCTTTCGGAGAAAGTGAAAAAGTTATTAAGAAGTAGATTTATAAGAGTTTAAGTCCGTGTTTTGTACCTACCTTGTTGACTCTAAAGAAGGATAATTAATAAGGTTTTTTTATCCTTTTATAATATATTTTTTCTGTGTATTTTAATGATACCTTAATTTATAGTCATACAAAGCAAGCAAGAACATATGAAACATTTAAAGGAGATGTTGATAGCTTTATAAGACATGTTATGTATGAATTTGAAGAAATGAGATTTTCTAATCGACAAGTTATTATTCATAGGCTTTGTGATTAGTGTAAAAGATGTTCATGTGGACGATGGCATGATAAAGAAGAAGCTGTGTACCGTTTTAGTATAAGATTTTATAATTTAATTTTCAGCCAATTTAATATTTAACGATAAAAAAAAAATTTAGTCAACTCAGTTAGTCTGTCAAACTTATGGTTCAGACCATGAAATTAGGATAATCTTATAAAAAAATAAAAAAATTATAAAACACAATCCCCAATAAATATAATGTTGAAGGAAAGAAATAAAATTGAAAAATCAATTAAAAAAGGACTTAAAGAAACAATTCTAGTTAACTCAGGTTAACCCGTCAACCTGTGACTTGAATCATGAGACGAGGATAACCTTATACAAAACAAATTTAAATAAATTATGAAATCTAATTTATCAATCCAATATTAAAAAATAAAATTAAAAAAAATCAATTAAAAAAAATTCGAGTCAACTAATTAAACTCGTGGTTCAGGTTACGAGACTGAGATAGTCGCATAAAAAGTAAATTGATAAAAATTATAATTATCAATCTTAATAAATGTAATGTTATAGTATTAAAATAAAATTTAATAAAAAATAATATAGATAAAAAAACAAATAAAAAAAAACATTATTAAGTGAACAATATTTTATGAAGAGATGTATCTTAAAATTCTATTTGAGTCAATAGAATAATTTTTTATTAAATAAATAATATTTTATGATGAGGATCATGTTTGTTTCTCGAAAAGTAGTTTTCGGGAAATCATTTTCCAAACTTTCCTGTGTTTGTTTGTCATTAGAAAAGTTGGTCAACAGAAAATATTTTTTGGTCAACGGAAAACACTTTCCAGTCAATTTCAGTCAAAGAAAAATTTGTCTTGGTTTTCAGGAAAGTGTTTCCCTTTAGCAGTGTTTGTTTTCCGGAAAGTAGTTTCCGGGAAATTACTTTCCAAACTTTCTTGTATTTGTTTGCCATTAGAAAAGTTGGTCAATGGAAAACACTTTCCAGTAAAAGGAAAATTTGACTTGGTTTTCAGGAAAATGTTTTCCTGAAAAATTTGGAGGAAAAACACTCTCCGAAAGTTGTGAAAAATTTAGAAATGTCATTATTTGCTGATTATATCAAATTTGATCCCTAAACTTTTGATTGCTATATATATTTTGTTTTGAATATTTATTTTTTAATTTCATCTCTTAAAATTTTATTTTTATATTAACTTTGGTCCTTATTTTTATAATTATTATTTGCTTTTTCCTTATCATTTTTTTATTGAAATTTTTTATCTATCAAATTTGATCCTCATTCTTTTGATTGTTATTTATTTTATTTGAAATAATTTATGAAATGTTGATTATTATTATTTTAATTTCTTCATCTTTTTTTTTAATTTTTTAGATTTGATCTCTATTATTTTGATTATTATTTATTTTATTTGAAATAATTTATGAAATTATATATTTTTTTCAATTTCATTCTCATTTAACTTTTTTAATTTGTAAGATTTGTTCCTCATTATTTTAATAAACTTGAAAAAATAAAATATTAATAAGTTATTTTCCAACTCATTTTCCATGACATAACCAAATACTGTAAAGTGTTTTTCAATTTATTTTTTATTATACTACTAAATATTGAAAAATATTTTCTCAAAATTTTTTTTTTTCAGAATTCATTTTTTTTTAAAAAAACTACATTTTAACAAACAAACGGGACTGAGAAGTACATCAAAATTCTCGATGGTTAAGTAAATAATATATATAAAAAAATGAATGGCTCTAAAGATTGTCACATGACACGTTTCATTTATGCTGTTTATCTTTTCTCCTTCGTCTATAACCAGAACAAGCTACCTTGAAAACAAAGAAAACAGAGAGATAGCCTTCGGTACTGCGGAGTAGCGTTCATCTCCACATCGCTCCACCGCTAATGGCCATGTTTTCTTGTTCAGCTAGGCCTACTAAGCTATATGCTGCTCTTCCTCCTCTCCCAGCCAAACATGGCACTTCTCATCATTCTATAATGCTCACATTTCCCTCATCTTCAAAACCCAAAAATAATAATTCTCGCGTAGGTATAGACTTATTATCAAGCTCCAACAGCAACCCTGATGATTCTTGGGGAAATTGGAGGACCAACGTTTCCTTCTTTCAATTTTTTTCAGCCAAAGGTAAAGATGTAAAGAGCCTTAAACAGCAACTTCTTGAGGCAATAGCGCCTCTTGATCGGGGTGCTGTGGCTACCCCTCAGGACCAACAACGCGTTGATGAGGTAATCTAACTTGCTACTTCCACTTCCATGACTGTTAATATTGGAGTAGTACTCATGCTAAACATGGATTAACATTTTATGAAGAATCAAGCATAAATAAATACCTGAATTGATCTATAAAAGCATCAAGAAATGAACTCTTTGGTGTTTTTGATGATTTTTCGAGGAAATTGCGTAGGATATATCATAGCTAAAGTAGATGTAATCATAACACCTATAGTTTATGGGTTTAAATGATAATCATAATAATAATAATAATAATTAAGGAAAGCCTCTATAATTCAGGTGGGGTTTGCATGGTTTAGCCCAGCATTTGATTTGAGGTTTAGGATTACCATCTGTTGGTTGGATCATGTGTCCGAAACAGTAGTTTGAGTAGTTCTCTTCATAGCTCATTGGCATTTTAATGTGTGTTTCTGTATTAATATTTTGTCTCTTCTTTGATCAGATTGCTCAGGAACTTGAGGCTGTGAATGATATAAAGGAGCCATTCAAGTCAAATCTTCTGAATGGGAAATGGGAGCTTTTATATACAACATCTCAATCAATTCTTAAAACAAAGGTTCGATTTGTGTTTTGTCAACTTAGTCTCTTAGTTGTTTGACTACACAGTTGTGCAAGTTCATATAATTTCTAGACTATGTATTAATTGCTCTGCACTCTAATGTAATTCCCTGTTACTGAGGTCATAGGTGCTCCTGAGCACTGTATGGTTACATGATATATGCATCTCCGTGTCAAACTTCTATTGTTGCCTTGTTAGCTGGAAGTGTTGTTAATAACTTTGATGGTTAAATACTAAGTTTACAAGATTAATTCCATGGGGTCTCTATTGGCAGGTGTGGCGCCCAGTTTTTCTAACTGGGTATTATATTGCTTATTTTCCAGTGAACTTGCTGGTTTATACATGCAACTTTAGTTAGAAATTAACAGCAAATAGATCGAAGTTTTGTTTCTCTCTTTTTACTTAATCCTGGAGATCAACATGCATGGTGATGGTGTGGAGAGATTTTCTAGTGTAAGAAACAGTATCAAGCAATTTATTAAGCATAAAAGAGATGCAATTCTTCTGTATTGTGGTTTGCAGATGGCAAAATCATGGTGCTCCGTTAGATACACAAAACAGCAGAATAAAAAACTGCTGTAATTGTTATTTGAGACTGGAGATGTTATCCTAAGGAGATTCAAGAGCAACTAAAAAATTCCATCAGCTGAAGTGCATATTGAAATGAGAGCAAGCTGACAGTGTTACATAGTCTCTTATCTTATAGTCAATGGCAAGTTTGTCTGTGGTCAATGGTTAGATTTGGAAAGGCAAAGAACACAAAAAACTGGACTGGCACTTTGTTCACTGTTCTTGATTTCAGTGTAAAAAATATCGGTTCCTATGCTTACAGCAATAGTATACAATCTGATAATGGGAGAGCTGAAATTGAGAAGCATTTTACAACCTGATGCATTTATTCTCCAGGCAGAATCCATTAACAAGGCCCCGTCTTGATTGTCATGTCAGAGAAAAACGCCTGTAAAAACTACGCAGAGGTTGGAGTTTGAATATTACTCTGCCCATGGCGGTAGGTAGTTCCTTCTCATTTCACACTGTGCGCAGCGAGTTTCTAACTCATTAAGCAGTTTTTTTGCTTGTAATCAGACCTTCTCTTCAGTTAAAAAGCTGCATTATTATATCTACATATAGCTGGGATACAGGCAGCGATGAGCGTTGGGAAAGCTCTCTCCTGTCTGATTTAACATGGCTGGATTATCGTTTATTGAGGATTGAGCTTCCATTATATTTCTTTTCCATAGTTGTCTTGTGGGTATATCACTGCTCTTCTTTCTTTCTTTCTTTTCCTTATTAGCATAAACTATAATGCTTCTCTGTTCTTGGTGTATGGAGTCATTCTATCTCATCTGCAGATCTGGCTGTTTCTTCCTGTAATCTTTTCCTTCATTGTTTTCTTCTTGTTTTGCACAAGTTTTAATTTCTTCTGTATGATATTTGCATAGCAGAGACCAAAGTTCTTGAGACCAAATGGAAAAATCTACCAGGCAATTAATGTGGATACTTTAAGGGCTCAAAATATGGAAACTTGGCCCTTCTTTAACCAGGTACTCCTCATTCTGTTTCTACCATATACTCTTTTCAGTTTTTGCTATTCTGTCTTGCCAACTCAAAAGTTTAAGTTGTTAAACGAGACTTCAAATTTTTTATTTATTTATATTATTGCATAGCTTGCTATTGTCTTATGAGATAAGACGTAAATTTTGATTATTTAGTCATTAAAGCTCAGATACCATATAAAAGAATTATTTCAATTTATAAGATTAAACGATTATGAAAACTTCTGAATTGATTATTTTGCGAGTTTTGTTTTTCTGAACCCATAAACTAAATTTATCAACGTATCTGCAGGCCACTGCTAATTTAGTGCCTCTAAATACAAGAAGGGTAGCTGTTAAATTTGACTTCTTCAGAATTGCAGGTCTGGTATGTATTTTAGCACCTGGTATTCTCTTGCAATGAGTATGTATGCCCTTATCAATCTTCATGTCATGTAATGCAAGGGCATACTCAAAATGTTCTCTCAACACTTCTATTTCGATTCTGACAGAGGTTATCGTTAGCCATGTATTTAGCACAGTTCAAATTTATCAATCTTTATGAATGTTTTCCATGATCTTGGCTGATAATGTTGAGACTCTGTAGATACCTATCCAATCACCTGGAAGTGGCCGTGGTCAATTGGAAATCACCTACTTGGACGAGGAGTTGCGGTAAGTTATGCAAAAGCTTTTCTTCTTCAAGCATGATCATGTAGTTATAAGATTTCTGATCGTTCTTGAACTTATCAAGCATTGCTGGAATCTGTTCTGTGCTTGACAGTCCTCAAGAACATGTTTTTTTCAATTCCCTTTTCCTTTTCTTGTACCAAGTATACATTGAATGAGGGTTCAGCATTGATCATGTGCTTCTTGTTGAGCTCTAGACGATGGTCCCTTTGTCTGCAGAATATCAAGGGGTGATAGAGGAAATCTGTTCATTCTGAAAATGGCGGATCCATCTTACAGAGTCCCTCTCTAATGTGATTCCAGTGAAACTTGATTCTTAAAGCAAAGTTGTAAGATTTTATAGTGTTTGCCCTATAAACAATCTGCACTCCCTGCTCCTTCACCACAGCTCCTCTTGACTTAGGGTATGGGTTCTGAGAGAATATAAAGAAATGGGTGTCAAGGCAGTGAAGATAGGCAGGCCATTCCTGAGCACAGGGCTACCAATCCTTTCTGCCATGGCTACCGCTCCATCAATCCTATATCATGGTTAAGGTAAAGAAGAGAGCTCGGAAATTTGAGTGTCTAGGTGAGGTAGATCATGGTTGTCAAACCCGATTTGGTTTGATGAGCAAGACTTAAAAAAATTCAATGATTCAAAATTTAACCTAGATTAGGTTTGAGATTAATCTAATGAAAGAGTTGACTAGTCACAAAAGCATGAATTTCATGCTTTTCAATCTTAAACGAATACATTTTTAGGTTAACTTGGTACACAATTTTGATGTTGTTTGGAATTGTGTTATAATTAGTATTTTAAAAAAATTATTTGTTTTATTTAAAATTAATTTTTTTATTTTTTTATTGTTTTGATGTTAAAAATAATTTTTAAACAATACAAAACAATATTATTTTAATATATTTATAAATAAATATTTTTTTTAAAAATAATAATTATCAAACTCTTAAATATATTGACTACTGTTGTATTAACTTTGAAATATAAAAATTCATATATATTTATTAAAAAATAAAAAATAAAAAATAAAATAAATAGTTTATTTTTCATTGTAATTATAGTTGTTTTTTATTTTAAAATATATCAAAATAATATATTTTTTTTATTTTTAAAAAAATATGAGTTGACATGTTAAAAAAAGCCGGAGAAACCTCGGGTTTGAGCATTACAAACCAGTGTATTCTTCAAACTCATTCAAACGACATGACATATTATGTTATGCGAATTAGGTACGAGGGAAATTAAAAACTCAACCACGTGTAAGCACCTTTATACGGATGATGGTAATCTAACGGAAATAATCCAATTTCCAACAAAAAATAGTTGGAGTGAGCTCCAATAAAAAATTAAAAGTTGAATTAGTTATCAAAATATTCAGGCAGTGTTTGTTTATGAGATGAGATCACTTTTGGCATGACCCATTTTTGTTGGGTTATTTTTTAATTCATTTTTTTTTCTTTTCAAAAAAATCAAAAAATAAAATTAAAAGAAAAAAAAAACATGACCTTAAATTTTATCAAACAACAAAACAACGCAGCTTACTTTATATAGGACATAGTTGGAGTGCTAATACATTCTATTTACACAACCAGCCTCCATTCTCGATCTCTAAGACTAGTTAAGGTTTCTAGTGACCAGTATACTAGGAGTATACTAGGAGGCGACTCCTTATCAAATTTTTCATTGATAAAAAACAAGAATTTTTTGTCACCTCATATTTGCCACATAAACTTGCACCATATATTTTTCTTGAGGATGGATGATCATTGCGACATCACAAATGTGCAATAATTGTTTTGTGTCAAAATATTCACTGTAATTTTATATGAGTCCAATTGACATTGTAGTTGTTTTTGATTGTCAAAATATTTTTTGTTGTAGTAATATCAAATTTAATGTTTTTTAGGTGATTTTTAATAATCTTGATGAGCTAATAATTTTGATGTATTTTTAATTAAAAAACACTTTTAAAAAATTTACGATGCACTACATTATTAAATACACACAAAAACTTGATTAAAAAAACATTATATATTTTTAAATCTATATTTATAGTTTTTTAATTTAGATTTATATTTTGAAAAGCATTTATATTTTTTTAAAATTATAACAGTAAATGCTAGCACAATACTATAGTCCAGGACAATTGGACAACGAAGCCATTAGATAAAGTAAAAACCATAATTTTGAGGGGTGGCTCAACTGATCAGATCTTGGATTTGCTCTTTAATGATCACGAGTTTGAGTTCTTTTAAAACTACTCAAAACTTATATGATCGTTAACTTCAAAATTCATAGAATTAATTAATATATATATAAATTAACTTGAACAGTGATATTAATAAAATAAAATAAAATAAAACCACAAATGATTAGGATTGACTCCACCTCTTTTCCTATATTAATTTCCCTTTGATGGCCTTTCATTGTCGCTAAACACATGAAAAAGAAAACAAAAACAAAACCCTTTCTCTCTCCCTTCGGCAAAACCCCACCACAGACAACACAAATTTTTTTTCACCCAAGAGTTTATTTATTTTATTTTATTAATGTTTTTATATCATTTTAATATGTTAATAGTAAATATAAATTAAAATAAAATAAAATATTATTTTAATATATTTTTAAATATAAACCAGTAAAAAAAAAGATACCACTCCTTCTCTCATAATCGAAAACAACCGCTTCACAAAAAAACAAAACAAAATCTAAGCAGCACGGCCGCCAACTATAAGTTCTACGAGGACAAATGAAGTAAGAGATGGGATGGTTTTTCTCTTCAAAACCAAGAAGACGACGACCAAAGTATTCTTCAATGGCTCCACCTCCTCCCTCCCTCTCTTCTCTTCTCCCTCACTCTCATCCTTCTTTCCTTCCTCCCCAAAACCCTCATCTCACCCAACGTTACATGCCCTCTCCCCGCCCCTTTCATTCTTTATCTTTCACTACGAGATTTTCTCCCGACAACAAGCTAAACGACGACAAGATCACGTACCCGCCACCGCCCCCGCCCCCGCAGCAGGAGAAGAAATCGTTTTCTGTTGCCACCGGTGAGCTTTTCTTGGGAATTGCGACAAGGGTTTTGAGGAGCAGGAATAAGAATAGGTATAATAACGATAAAGTTTCTGGGCTGTCTTCGCTTGAGAAATCTGATGATGGGATTGTGGATTATGAGGAGAGGATTGGGGCTGTGATGGAGGATGAGGTTGAGCCTGTGGTTATATGGGAACAAAGAGTTAAAGATATTGAAGCGGAGAAAGAACGGCCTGTTGTTACGAGTCCTGGTTTTTGTTTCTCTGCTGCTGGTTTGTTGTTTCCTTATCATCTTGGAGTTGCTCACTTGCTTATTGAAAAGGGTTATATCAAGGTCCCTTTTTTCTCTCTCTTTGTTTTTCGATTTCTTTGTGGGTTTGATAGAGTACCGTGTGCGTTCGTTGTCTTTTTGTTGGAATTTGTTTTGTGTCTGTGTGATGTTACTTCATCATGTTTTGGATTTTCTTACTTGATTTTCATAATTGTTCATATTGGTTTAGTTTTGCACTTCCTTTTTTTCATTGGAATTAGAAACTTTTGTGACCTCGACTGGTTCTTGGTTCTTGTCATGGATATTGTTTAGAAACTTCTAATTTGATCAATCCATGTATTGTATTTACATAATTACAATTTTAAATTAGATTGCACTGTCGTCCAAGATGTTCTCGTATTTGAAATTTGTGCATCATGCAAGAAATAGACAAGCAGTGGAAAGCAAAAATGAATCCCCTTCTCTTCATGTCCTCGTATATGATTTTTCTTTTCTGCTGTATTTAGGTTGTTTAGTCAAACTGGGGATCAACAATTCTAATCTTTAGCTTAAGCCTCTGTTTCTTTCTTTCGTTTTTCTCTTTCCATTTGAAGATTAATTTTCTTATGTTCTAAACAGGAAACCACACCATTGTCTGGTTCCTCTGCTGGTGCTATAGTGTGTGCTGTGATTGCCTCTGGGGTTGGAATGCAGGAGGCTCTAACAGCTACCAAAGTGCTGGCTGAAGATTGTCGGCTAAGAGGGACTGCCTTTCGGCTCGGGGTATGTTTCTACTCCAATACTTTAGTAGGGCTATCAGAGCTTGCATGCAATTTTTCTTTACTTACCAACAGTTAATATCTGAATTGAATTGTAGCATTTAATCTTTAAGATTTGTTGTGTCTGCTTTTCACTATAAAGAATTTTCACTGCCAGTGACTTATGCTTTTAATGCCATTCGGCTATGAGTCCATGTGTCAATACCTGAGTCAATCCTTCTATTGTTTTGACCTTCATCATATGCCATTTTGAGGGCAGTGTAACAATGCATTGTACACTATAAAGTTGGCTTTATAGTATGAAGTAATTGTTTTTATGAGATGAAACAAATGGGAAAGAATGTCTAGAAAATGGAAGGCATATGAATAAGAGATATTAACTCAAGCAACTAGTTAGCAGTGTCTGAAGAACCTCTGCGGGCCATGAAATATCATGCTTGCAAATAAAGTTATGCTCTTTTGCTGCTTTGATTGCTGTGCACCGTGCTGTCTCATATGATCCCTGGTCATCATTTGCTGAAAGTAGTGATAATTTGCACAGCTTAGACTGAGCAGGATGCTTTTGCAGATGCTGATTCTAAACTTGCAATTAACAGCATGCTTTTCTCACTACTTTGAAACAATTTGTCATGCAATGTAAAATACCATCAAGGGCAAGTTTCTTAAGTAAGTAGCTTTAAGGGAATGTTTATAATGTAGAAAGAATAAACATGATATTGGGTGTTTAGTGTGAGATTTTGGCCATTATGCAACTTTATGTTAGCACTGTGGACAATAAACCTTGTGCAAATTAATAAACAAGCTAGGATTTCCTATATGTTTCTGCTACAATTTGTCTTGCAATGTGAAATAACCATTGATTGTACTTTCTTTTCCGTAGGCTGTTCTGCGGGATATTCTTGAAAAGTTTCTGCCAGATGATGTTCATGTTAGGTGCAATGGGAGGGTTCGAGGTCAGAACAATTGTCTTTCCTCCACCCTTAGGATTTTTAGTAGTGCTCTGAGTTAGAAGATGCTTCCTAGGAGAAAATATTTCATTTTATGCAAATACATGTCTAGTTGCTTTAGAATGGTATAAAGGATTGGTGCAATTACTCAGGCAAAAAGACACCATGAATGAAATTATGCAGAGAATTTTTTTTTTCTGGGTATTCCAAAGAGGTTGTGTGCTGATAATTTAATGCTGTAGGCCACCATTCTCTGCTGCGATTTGGATAATCCAGTTAGGACTATGACCATGGCTTATGAATAGTGATAAATCTATGCTGCTATAGATGTTGTATGTTCTAAGTTGTGTCCATTCCAAGGCTTGCCTGGGTTGATGTTCACCTCAATCCTCACATTGGTCACACGCCTTTTTTGGGTCGTGACAGGTACAGTATATTGAAGATGAAGCAAAGGAGACTACTATGAGTTTAAGTTTTGGAGATTCGTAAAATATGACATGGGGAGAAATTACATAGCCTAAGGCACTTGTTTTTTTTATATAATCTGTCTGTACGCTTCTCATATAATGTAGGTGTATCACATAACCATGGTGAGATTGAATTACCCAAAAAGTCAAACCCAAGATTTACAGCTTGTAAATGCGGGTGTTATTTTTCTGAATTGTTATATGGGAGCTAGGTTTGCACACAATAGGATAGAGATTGAAAGAACAGAGGAAGGCGGATCAGGAAATACTAACAGAGCTCAAACTTTGTGGCAGGTGAATATGCCAAGACATGCATGGGGAGAACTGAGCAGGAGTGATAGTAGAGTGGTACTTAGTTTAAATGTGCAGTGGATGACACGGTTGAGATTGGAGCCTTTTCTAGTGGTCTGAGCAGAAAAATTGAGGTTTTCCAGTAATGTGGCGAAGAATGATCTGGACATGGACCAATAGGATGATGACAAGTGGTCTTGATTTAATCAAATACTAGAATGTGACATGTAGCATGGATGACATGGTTGAGATTGGAGCCTTTTTTGTGGGATATGGATTTGTAAGCCTTCTTCCTGAATCCCAATCCTATTGAACCAAGCCAATTCTTCCAAAGATGTCCCACTGATCTCTGACCAGCTTTAGTAACCTGTCACAAATCCTGTAAAGGATCCTATTGGCCACCTGGAAACAGAAATAACAAATAATAGGAGTATTTATCTGACAACATATATAAAAATATATTTATATACTTGCACAGCTCAAATAAAAACTGTTTGGTTTAGCTGTTGGCTTTAGCTTAACTGGTAAAAGGCCGGCTGCATTGCCTTGGATGTTTGATTCTTACCAAGCATAAAAAAAATAAAGAAATATGTAGATAGGTCAGTGTTACTTCTCAGGCTGTTGGGAGTCTTTATGGTGCTCCACTCTATTTAAGATTTGATTTTGGCTGAGCCATGCTTCATTCTGGTTAGTTTAGGACAGTTAATAATTGTGCTTGTAGGAACTATATTTCATTTGTTTGCTCATGAGTTTTGGGAAAATGTTAGCCTTCTGCTTGTGTGGATAAGGGAATTGGTATTTCCTTGTTGTCAAGACATTTTGTTGATTTTGTAATGTGTTATTATTTAGGAATTTTATATTTTAATATGTTTTAAGTATGATTTTGTTATTACTATGAGTTATTATTTGGTTAAAATTTAATTGCAATTTTCTTCTGCTAAGCACACCTAATTTGTATTTTGAGTTTTGATTAATGAGGTGAATTTGATCTTGTTTGAGATGGATTCCTCTTTTTCTATGTGGATTGGATTCAAGGAACCTCGAAGTGGACGTATACTGTTGATTTTACTTTCTCATACGTGTTATATGCCAGTTATGATTGGTCATAAATTCCCATATGCACTGTTTTTCTTTCTTTTGTGTCTTGCTTTTTGTTGTTGTTATAATATTGACACGCACTCAATTGTTTATGCTCTTCTGCTACAGTCGCTGTTACTCAGATCCTGTGGAGGCCTAGGGGTTTGCTAGTGGATCAGTTTGACTCCAAGGAAGATCTCATAAATGCAGTTGTGACTTCTTCCTTCATTCCAGGGTGAATAATTAATATGCTATTTGATGACAATATTTGTCATTTGAGTTCATTTAATGGCGTTGAACTAAAGTGAAATTCAGTGCAGATATCTTGCACCAAGGCCTGCAACGATGTTCCGGAATCGACTTTGTATTGATGGTGGTTTGACATTGTTTATGCCACCAACATCTGCTGCTCAGACGGTATGTGGAAAAATCTGTCGAAACCTTATCAATTGTTGCTTGGCTGCAAATAGTCCTTGCTTACTTTTCATGTGTCATAATTGAGCTAAGGAAGTTTTGATGATGATCCCTTTGTCAGTATACAACTTTTTTGTAAGTGAAAGTGCAGCTATTGCTGATGCGTACTTTTCTTAGAATATATTGTTGAAGAGTACTTGTTAAGATGAGATAGAAGCAATATTTTTCTTCTTAACTCTTCGTGAGTAAAATGAGCTAGAATAGTTTATGCATGCCAAATTCAGCAGTCTGCTCTGGACCCAGCTCAAACAGCTTGATATCAAGAGCTTGCACCTTACGCTCTTCACCTCACATAATCTGCAACCTTGACATCTTTGATTTGGGTGTAGCTTTTAATTTCCATTCTATATATTTCCAAATAGGCTCAAGAGCTTGCCCCATCCTATCTTTAGCATGCTTTTCGCCTCATATAATTCTGCTAATTTTGTCATCTTTATTGAATGCGGCTTTGAATTGCCATTCAATGCATTTAGGCAGTGCTAGGAATTTTTGGTTTCCAGGACTCAATTGTTTATTGAAATCAGATCTTTTCAACAATTTATGAAATACTATATTGTTGTGTTTCTACATCATGGCATCTTGCATGGGTCTTTACTGGGGTTAATGGTTCTGTGCATCCTGCAGCCTGATATATTTTAGGAACTGAAACTCCGCATAACCTCTGTGGTTTTAAATTGCGTCCTGGTCTTGGTCGTGATTGCAGATTACAGCCTATCAATGCATTAACTTTCACGGCCACAATCGTCGTGAAATATTGGCAACTCTTAACAAAATTTTAATATGAAAAGTGTTCAGTAATGTGAAAAATAATGGCAGATGACAGCCTACAATGGCATTTAACAACGTACAAAGGCCAACAGTTATGTAATAGCCATTGTTTAAAACAATGATAACCTAATCAATGGTTTTTTCAGCAGCCAAGGGTAGCATGTACAAGCACCTTGTTTCATTTTGTAAAAGTTGTGACTAGTTGCTATGTGAAAGGGCTATCTTTCTGGATGGTATGATTGTTCACATGCTACTGTGCAGGTTCGTGTTTGTGCTTTCTCGGCCAGCGGTTTGGGACTGCAAGGGATCGGGATTAGTCCAGATTGCAATCCTGAAAATAGGGCTACCCCAAGAGAGGTAAGTGCAGCACTAGGGTTCATGTCTCTTTCATTTTCTTGATAAGCCAATGAACATCTTTGTTGTCAACTATTCCAGCTTTTCAACTGGGCATTAGAGCCGGCGGAAGATCATATTCTTGACAGGCTTTTCGAGCTCGGATATTTAGATGCTGCTGTGTGGGCGGAGGAGAACCCAGTTCAGAATGTAGTTCAAGATGACAGTCCCTTGGTTGAAAATGGCTCTAGTAGCTCACAATAAGGCGCATCACCCAGTTTCCATGTCAAGGATGCACCGGTGACCATGTTAATTTCATTTATGCTGTTTTCCGGTGGCTGGTCAACCAGGTGTTCATTCATTTTCTTATACGTCAATAATGCTCGATGTAGGGAACAGAAAATGTTCTTGTTCTTCAACTATATGTTATGTTGTATAGTAGAATTCTTGACTAATTGCAAGGTATATTGGAAGGAAAATAGCAACAGAAGAAAAGCAAAAGTCCGAAATTTTGATAGAGCAAAACAAGATCAGAATATTATATGCCATCTCTTTGTGCCTGAAACTTTTGTTCTGTTTATTTTCCCCAGAAAGTATCCAATTCAGGATCTTTGTTGCCATACCAGTTTGTTCAGGATCTTTGAGGCACTACTAATATAGAACAAAAACTAGCGATGCAACAGTTCTTGTTACAGTTATTAAACTTAGTTTGCTAGGCAAGTCAAGTTAGCCTATTTCATTTCTAGTTTTAAAAATATTTTAAATTTTTTTTAAAAAATTAATATATTTTTAGTGTTTTGTGTTGTTGTCAAAAATAATTTTTTAAAAATAAAAAAAATATTATTGACATGTATTTTGCCATGAAAAATTATTTTAAAAAAACCTATAATTACGCTATCAAACAAGCTTTATAGACTACAAGTTTGTGATTTGTGATTCGGTTAATTATTTGTGATTCAAAGATTTTATTATTGAATAATTAAATGAAAAATTAATTTGAAAGAACTTAATGCCTCCACTGTTCCTATGTAGGGTCGTCTTGATTTTATGTTTTCATGCCTTGTAATATTTGAATTCTGAATTAAAAATAAAATAGTTTATATTTATAAATATTTTAAATAGTATAATTGAATTTAATTACATAATTTAATATTTTATTTTAAATATAAAAATTATAATATGTTATCAAATTAAATTTAAATTATATATAGAATGGAATTTTTAATTCCATTCCGAGTGAACTAACCGCTTGTGTTGAATTAAGTATTGTTAACATTAATTATCAATTAATGCTGTTCAAAGTTTCTAAGTTAATGAGACCTAAATTGGACCGTACATCTATAAAATTCATTCATTGAATTTGGAATGGTCGACACTTGTTATTGGTGTCCACGTCTTTCATTGTTTTCTTCAACACTTAGCTTCTTATAATAATACTAACATTAGCTTCCAAGTTTCTTTTGGGAGAGTGTTTTAAATTATAATAATTTTTATGTTTGTGGTTTAAAAATAGATTTTAAAAAAATATTTTAATTGTGATTTAAAAAAAATAATTTTAAAGAAATATATTTTAACTTTTATAAAACTAAAGTTAAAACTGTTATTCATTAATAAAAATATATGTTATTTTAGCTACTATACAACCAAAGTTCCAAACACAATTATGGGTGGGATCCAATGAAAAAGTAAGTTATTTGACTAACCAAATGATTTTTCTCTATGGTTTGGTAAAAAACAAAAGAGCTTCATCCCTTTATAATTTTGAAAGTTTTTGGTTAATTAACAATCAATATAGTTTTACATAAGTAAACTTTCTCTTAAAAAATTTGTTATAAAGAAATGTATAATATATAGTTTTTCTTAAACCTATTTTTTAAAACATAATCGCAAAAGCTATCATAATGTTTAAAAAAGCTTGGACCTTTGACATGATTAGTGTCTTGATGATAAACGCACACTTCATGTATATATATACACCCAAAACTAAAAATATGCCAAACAATTCGTGTCATACATTGATCATTTATTTTTTATGAAACCATGAAACTATTAAAACAAAAGCTAAAAGAGATTATAGATTTATTCTGTATATACTCATAATTTACTATGGATTTGTATAGTAAAATTATTATTTTTCCCTTCACAATTGAAACCATATAACTTGTTTTAAAAAGCAAAATCTTTTTTTTTTGGAACTCATTTGTCGTTGCTAGATTGGATGTGGGTTGAACAATCTTTTAACATTTTATTTGCACAATGTAATGTATAAAATACTCTTAAAAGTTAAATTTACTTAAATGTTTAGGCATGGGCATTTTGATTTTCTATCTTTCATAGCACAATATAATTACTAAGATACCTTTAAAAACAAAAATTCAAAATCTTAAATCAAGAGGCCTTTTGATCTTTTTGTTATGATAATTTTATTGATATCATATGGGGTCAAAGACACGTAGGTATCATGAGAAATTATGTAAATACATAAAATCAAAGATGGATTAAATTAAAGAAAATAAACTAAACTAAAAAGAAGTAGGACAAAACAAATACACTTAAAGAAAATGAGGCCTAAATAAAAATAAGAATAATTATAGAGCATAAATACTTCTCTTCTAAAAAAAAAACAGAGAGGGAGTTTTTGTATTCATTTTTATAAATCAAGAGCGAAACACAAAAATTCCAAGAACCCATCCAAGATTAAGGGTTATACGTAGAATAAACACCGGTAGGCAAGGGATTAACAATAAAATTTGAATAAGAAGAGAATAGGGGAAGGTCAACTATCATTACAAGAAAAATGAGGGAGTTGAAGATCGAAACTTTGATTCGTACCGGGTAAGATGTTCTAAACATGGTTTTATGAGTCGTTTCAAAGTCGATTATAAATTGATGCCTGGGTGTTGAATTATAGTTAGAGTTCTTAAACTTTAATTAAAGAAAAGGTATGAGTTGCTAAATTAAATAACTTCATGTGTTGTGTGTGAATGGAAAAGTTGATGAATCTGGACAGTTTTGTCTCTTTACTTTCAGAGGGGTTTTGGGTAGGAGGATGAAGAAATTAAGATCAGCTTTCTCATAGAAATTGTAGTTTTAGATGTTGACTAACTAAGAAAATTGGTCTTGCTCAATTTAGAGTTATGGAACTCCAACTATAGGTCACCAACTGAGATTGGGTCATGACAGACCCTGTAGGGTAATATGTCTGGTTCGTTGATAAATAATTTTGACTGCCTTGGAGACTGATCAAGGTTCTCCTTCGTTTAGAGAACTTGTAGCCTCATGTCTTAGCTTTTCAACGAGACTAATCTCGCTTGAAGCGGAGTCCTATAACTCTAGATATAGTTAAACATTTGAGGATAGGTCAGACAATAACAATTGGATAGTAATAGTTTAATGTCTAGACAGTAACACTTGGAAAGTAGCAGTTCAATGTCTAGACAGTAACGGTTCAAAAATAAAACAATAACAGTTCAATGTCTAGACAGTAACTGTTGGACAGTAACAGTTCAATATTGATAATAACAGTTCAATGTCTAGATAATAATGGTTCAAAAACAAGACAATAATAGTTCAATATTGAGACAGTAACAATTGGACAATAACAGTTCAATGTCTAAATAATAACAATTCAATGTTTAGACAGTAACGATTTAAAAGCAAGACAATAACAGTTGGACAATAACATTTCAATGTTTAGACAACAACGGTTCAAAAACAAGACAGTAACAGTTGAACATTAACATTTCAAATATAAAGAAAGAAATGATAACTATGGTTGGACAAATAACGACAATATTAATGGATGAAATGAGAAGAATATAAAATAGTAAGAAATGACTGAAAGAAAGGCTTATTGACTGTTGATATGGTTACTATAAAAATATCATTGGGTGAGAAAAATTTATGAGATAAACCTGTGATTTGCAGGAGGGACTACAGGTGTGGTGCAACAACAGTAACAAGGGAGCACGAGTGGAGCTTCTATTGCAGGTAGATGAATCACATCTATACTTTCTAAGTTAAATTTCATGATTTAATATATTAGCTTTGTGAAATGTGAATTACTGAATGTATGTGTATTTAAGGTGAAAGGTTGTTATGTGAATTACCAAGTGGTGAAATCATCGTTGACAAAAAAAATATGAGAAATGTGATTTGAGGCATTAACTAACATACATTTAGTGTATCTTAGGATCCTGGGTAAGGGGATCGCCACGTTTGGACTAACATACATTTAGTGTATGTTAGGATCCCGGGTAAAGGGATCGAACATGCATTAACTAGCATATATTTAGTGTATGTTAAGATCCCGGGTAAGGGGATCAAGCATGCATTGACTAGCATATATTTAGAGTATGTTAGGATCCTGGGTAAGGGGATCATCATGTAATGACTAGCATACATTTAGTGCATGTTATGATCCCGGGTAAGGGGATCACCTTGCATCGACTCCTATAGGGTGATATGATGATACCAGTGAAATTGGTATCAGCAAAAGTGATATGATGATACCAGTGAAATTGGTATCAGCAAAAGGGAGAAGTGAACAAAATATGAATGCATGTTACTCTTTTAAAATTGTTAGATAATCATGTTATTATATTTATTGTGATATTCACATTTCAATAATATGTATTTTTTTTCAGGATCATCGCATGCACGACATTAGTAGATCCTAGCTTATGTTCCCTTTTTATAATCTAGGTTCTAGGGAGTATACCCTTATATTTTGTAAACATGAAAATATTTGTATAATTAATGTTTAAACTTGAATGAATGAACTTAACTTTGTAGTTCATATAACCATATTTAATGTCTATATGTTTGTATTTTATCCATCCACAATAATATTTTGTTATGTAATGTATATCATAAATATTGTGGTTGATAGGTGTGATAATATTTGTGGATTTGAAACCCAAGATGATTGGGTCGGGATTGAGTTATGAGATGTAAGTTATTAGAAGTGTAAACAGGTTACATGTCGAAACTTGGGACCTTTCGGTATAAGGGGGGATTTGTTGAAATTTCAGTAGATGTTAATATAAAGACCATGGAATGTATATAAAAATTTAATTACTCTATTTTCAAATGATACGATATTGTTGCTTTTATCCCGGTATAGGGGGTGTTACAAATTAAATAAAAAAAAAGGAGAAAAATTACACACACTAGCATGTGGGAGGTGTCCACTCCTTTTAGATGGCACGCATGGTGCCTCTTGATTGTAAAAAAAGGCATCCCTCATCTCTTCCGACAATGCATCTGCATGCATATCCACAAGTGCGGTGTGTGTAAAGCATTTTGCGGTGGTTAGATTTTTTTCTCCTATATCCTTTTCTTTTTCTTCTTTTTGGAACACATGCCAGCCCAGTCAAAATTAAAATAGTCCTTCATTCCCTTCATATTTTAATTTAATTGTGTTCCTCATTCTTTTGATTTATTTTTATTTGTTTTGAATCCTTTTTTATTACTATTTTCAATTCTATCATTTGATATTTTATCCTATTGGTATTTATATCAAATTTGATCTTTGTTTTTTTGATTTTTTTTAATTTAATCCCTTGTCATTTGATTCTTATGGTAGATTTTCCTTTATTCTTTTAATCGTTTTTTGCTATGGTTCCTTTTTTTATTTTTTTTAATTCATCATTCAATATTTAATTTGTTTAGAATTGGGCTTTGTTGATTTTTTAGTGCGGTGGTTTTGGTCTTATGACCCTAGTCACATGTATGAAATTTTATACTAGATTGATATTGTTCTTTTTTAAGTTAGTCTTTATTACAAAATAATTACACTCATTTAAATAAATATATATTTTTATTGATTTTGTTTCTAACACTAACTCTTAAGAATGTAATGTGTTACCTGTTATCAAAGTGTATGATAAAAAGTGTAATATTTTTTTTTTAAATAATTGCAAAGTGAAAAAATATCAAATCTCGGGGTGCACTTGGTGTAAATTTTCATAAAAAAAAAAGAAGAGTTAAAATAGCCCTTAAATGCCAATTCAGTATTTGTTTTTGGTTTTCAAGAGTAATTTAATTTCTTTACTGTGCTAAAAATCAACATATCACCCCTAACTAGGCCATTTGTTTTCATAAAGTAAAATTGTTATTTTGCTATTTCAATCTACATGAAAATGAATCTAAAACTATAATATTTAATGTTACATTAATTCCTTTACCCTTTTTAGTTCTTTTAATAATAATAATAATAATAATAATAATAATAATTATTATTATTATTATTATTGTAGTAATAGTATTATAACATATATATATATATATATTTTAATTCATTAGATTTTCATGATTTTTGAGTTTAATATTTTAAATTTTCACGACACTTTTATTTTTATAAATAGACTACTTGTCCTGTATTTTTATTATTAAAAAATATATAATAAAAAAGTATAAATTTTTATTTTAAAATTTATTTTGAATATCTATGTTATTATTTGTTCTTTATTTTTAACAAATAATAATAATAATAATAAAATCAGATATTTTACGTATACGTATAAACAAGAAAAAACGCAATCACGGCATAATACGGCAATCCTCGAAAGTCCACTCGTCTCTCACCTGCGTTGCTGCTTTTGTGACCAAGAAAACCACGAACCTCATCCTCATGGACTCTCATAAACCTCAATTGCTTTACAGCAATAATCCATCAAAATCAACGCGAGGTACGTACCTACGTCTACAGTACACCCATTCTTTCACCTTTTCTTTGTCAATGCAACAGTGTTTAAGTTTCTTTCCTTTTTGTCTTGGTGCTAATGTTGTGATGGGTTAAGGTAGGTAGGTATTGATGGCCTTGTTTGATTTGTCCAAAAACTACATTCCCACAACCTTTAAAGGAAAGAACATGATAATATGGTATATGTAACTTCGTTGGGATTTTTTCTTACTTTTTTTCTTCTTGCATGCATGATGTAACCCCTTTAAAGGAAAGGCAATGATATTATGATATGTGTAATTTTGTTGGGATTTTTTTATAAATTTTTTTCCTTGCATGCAACCCCTTTAAAGGAAACATAATGATAATGTGGTATATGTAATTTTATTGGGATTTGTTTTTTTACTCCTTTACTTCTTGTTCATCAATTACATGATTCAATGCCTGTTTGAACAATCCCCAGTTCCCCAAAAAAGTATTTTGTTTTGTCAAAGAACGAAAATAAGAAAAGGGTATTGTTCTTTTATTGATTCCATTATTTTGTCTGAGGGTCCATTAAATAACGTTATCAAAGTAAACTTTTTTTTTTATTATTTAAAAAAATAAGTGTTAGGAGGAGATCTAGGATTGTATGCAAGGAGGATTTCTTGAAAAGCTAGATCCAGTCATGGATGATCAAGGTGACCCATTTCCTCAGTTAGGGAGTGTGTACAAGAAAGGTTCTGGTTTCTATGTTAATCAGTTGAGTAAAAATGTGGCAAGTATGAATCCAAATTCTGCACAAGATGGGAAGGTTGCTGCAAAGGCTTGGCCTGCTCAGAACTCTGCATCTAGTGCGTGGGGATGTTCGAAATTGGTACAGAAACTGGGGGTGCAAAGCAATGCTTTGACAACCAAAAATACTACTTTTAAGAAGTCTCTTGGCAGTGCAAATGAATTGCCTTTGCAACAGAACAATTATCCGAAACACAGACAGAATTTGTCTCAAGTTGGTTCTGCTTGTTCCAGTGGCCGGGAAGAAACTCGGGCCAAGGATGAATCAGTCTCGAACCATCAAGTTTCTGGCACTGACAATGATGATGTTGATGGTTATACGGTGTTTAGCGGTGATGATGATGATGATGATGATGATTTTCTCTTTGATTCTGATTTTGATTTAGATGCAAGTGAAAATAGCTATGATATGTTGAAGAAGAGCAAGTGGTTCAAAGCATTCTTTGATGATTTCGATAAACTCACCGTTGAGGAGATAAATTCACGAGCAAGGAAGTGGCACTGCCCTGCTTGCAAAGGGGGCCCTGGTGCTATTGATTGGTACCGAGGCATCGATCCCCTAGCATATCACGCGAAGACAAAAAAGACAAGAAGGGTTAAGCTTCATCGCATGTTTTCTGAAATTTTGGATGAGGAAATGCATAAGAAGGGAGGTTTAGTAACTCCAGTTGGTGAAGCCTTCGGCAGATGGCAAGGACTTGATGCGAGAGTTAAAGACTATGAAATAACCTGGCCTCCAGTGGTTTTGATAATGAACACGAGATACGAGCAGGAGGAAAATGGCAAGGTAAATATAATTTCTCCTTTTCACTATGAAATGAATTATTTAACTTTTTATATAGATCATTTTTTCCCCTGAAATGGATTCTAGCAGTGGATTGGCATGGGAAATCAAGAACTTCTGGACCACTTCAACTCATATGCTGCACTGAAGGCTCGCCACTCATATGGTCCACAAGGGCATCGAGGAATGAGTGTACTGATTTTCGAGAGCTCTGCAGCGGGTTATTTAGAAGCGTCTCGCCTTCATAAGCATTTTATAGATCAAGGAAGAGGCAGAGATGCTTGGGATGGTACCCGGGTTTCATTCTGTACCGGTGGTAAGCGCCAGCTCTATGGTTATATGGCTTTGAAGGAAGATTTGGATATCTTCAACCAGCATTGCCAAGGTCCTTTCTCTCTTTCTGTGTGTGTGTGTGTGTGTCTGTCTTTTTCAGGATATTCATCTAAACTGACATTCATAAGATGAGAATGAGCAAAAACATATTTGTGCATATAGGTCCGCAACAATAGGATCTAGATTTTGGAGTATAAAATGGGCTCTAAAAACCATGTTAAGAAGTTTCAGAACTGAATTCGGTGCTGATTTCGAAAGAGTGAGTAGTAAATGTGAATTCCTTGATTTCTGATGCCTGAATGTTGACATTTATAAATGACATATTTCCTCAATAGTCTTGGCTGTAAACTGCTGAAGCAAGATTTCACTACTCTCTGATTCTTGGAATGCTGGTAATAACTTCTGCAGCCACGTTTAACCTTTTATGAAATTGATTAGGTAAGAATAAGCTCAAGTTTGAGACGGTGTCGTATCAAGAGATGGTTGGAAGCCGCATAAAGCAGATAAATGAGGATAGCCAGATGCTTGTCACTTACAAGAACAGGTTTGCTGCAGAACATATGCAGTCACAAGCTCTCGCAGAGTCCCTGTGCAGATTGAGTGAGAAACTGAAGAAGACTGTGCAAGAAAATCGCATTGTGAGAGAGAGAACTAAATTGCTGCATGAACAGACCAAGGAAGAGGTAACATCTTTAAATTGCAAATTGCTTTTATTGTTTCTGTTTCTTATAGTACATCTCTCATGTCACGTATGTGTTCACATCGTTGCTTCAATTTGCTTCCAATAAAACATTTTAACTTCTTCTGGTGTCTCTCTCTCCTCCAATGATTGAAAGATCTTAATTCAAAATAAAAAAACCTTAATTTCTGCATTATTTATGGTTCACTACTTTGCTCCTCTTCTCCTTTTGTCTTGTATGTATCAGAAGTTTCATCTCCTGATTTACTAGATCTTTGTCAACTTTCATCATCAAACCAGGAAACTTTATTGATACAGTTGTTATTCTGCCGCCTGATCGCAATTTAGCCATCTCAACCATGATGAACAAATTGGGTCATCTACACTGTGCTCCTTGGGAAATTGAAGGATGCATTAATTTGAAGGAAAACATAGCTCTTGGATGGTGTAATTCATGCGTGTTAAGAAAATCCTAGTAATAATAGGACTATAACTGTCTGGAGGCACACGGCACTTTCTGCACTCCAAGCTACTTCATAATACCGTGTTCATATTGCATTCTTTACATCTGCTTTCTCTGTTCTGAGGCATTCTTTTCCAGATGGATTCCCAAGAGAAATTTTTCAAGAATCAAATCAAAGCTATCCATCAGGCTATAGATGCAAAAGAAGAAAACTTCGAGAAGTTACAGCAGGCAAAGCTAGAGAAAGCTAAAGAGTTAAATGCAGATACATCTACTGAAGAGAATGTGGACAGGTAACACTGTAATAGTGCCTTAGCCAGACAAGCTAGAGTTATCTATCTGAGGCATTTTCACTCTTTTTCCCCTTTTTAGAGAAAATGATCAATTTCAATAATAGACAGAAACAAAGTAAAAAAGAATGTGTCATCTTGGAGCATAGCAAACTGTATGCTCCCAGGCTTGCAGGTTAATTTATCTAACAGGTCACGGGTTCAAACCTAGTCAATCTTCACCCCCTCTCCCCCTTGGTAGACCAAAAGAAAAATACTTATGCATCCTTAGTAGAAAGCAATGAATTAAAGAGTCACATCCACCTTTGGTGGTTTAAGAAATGAAGGGCTGTTCATTTTAATGGTGGTAGTTAGAAAAATACTGAATTAATGGAGAAACTTATAATGTTTTTGAAAATTCTGTGCAAATAGGGTGAAAGACATCAGCAGGTTCATAAAAATACAGGATAAAGAGATGGAAGAATTCAAAGCAGAGAGAAAGAAGCTGATAAGAAGGCATGGAGACGAGAAGGCTGCACTTATGAAGATATACTTGGAGGAACTTCTTGTGCTGGAAAAGGAGTTTGAGGATGAACTAACCCTGCTTATTGACAAGTATACCCCAGATCAGAATCACCCCTGATGAAGAAGACAAGAAACAGCCATCAAATTTTGAGTGGACGAGAGACAGTCAAGAATATAGCGAAAAAACAATCTTGCACACAGGATACAACATTCGAGAGCAACAAGAAAGACATTCATCTTGTCATCATTTTTGCAAAACTTGCTTGATGGAAATTTAAAAGCACTTCAGCAGCATTCCCTTCCAGATTAATTGAGTTTTTTGATTTTCCATTTCAAAATATTTTGAAAAATTGTGAAATTTTTTTATTTATATCAAATTAATTAATATTTTTTTAATGATTTTAGATGATATTGATATGTGATGTTAAAAATAATTTTTAAAAAATAAAAAATATTATTTTAATATATTTTTAAATAAAAAATATTTCAAAAAATAATAACTGGATATTAAATGACGTGTTTTTGAAGGCCAAAAGTTTTAAAGAATCATGTGTGATTGTTTACTTGATGTCCATGCATGCCATGCAAGAGTCGTCCACCTTTAATTTAGGCTTTCAAGTATTCTTCCTGTCTTTTGCACTTTTTAATTTTTAACTTGATGATGTGGCATATTTTATGTCCCATTGGACTCCATGAAGTTGGTAAGCTTAAGAAGATAAAGAGAATAATCAATTTAGTTTTAAAATTCGGCCTGATAGATCATCCTAGAATCCAGTTAATTCACGACTGAAATTAGTTTGGATTAAAAAAAAATTAAATTTTTTTTTGATATAACTTGGCATACTAACTTAACAAAACTCAGTCAAAAATTTAATTGGATTGTTGATTTTTTTTTATTAAAACAATATCGTTTTGATTTTTTTAAAAAAATTGATCTAAATAACCCGATTAAAACCTGAAATCCAAATCTTGGACTGGGCTGATCACTAGACCAAATTTAAAAACTATAAAGAATTCCATTAGTTTGCAGAGATATTGAAAATTTGATAAAAATTCAGAGTTAAATTAATACAAACTACAGTAGAACAATTCAAAGAATTGCAATTTGTTTATATGGTAATGAAAATTGATTTTCTAGAGAAAATATATAAGCAGTTGTTTCTCATAAATTTTATTTTTATTAAAAGAAAAATTTATATTATTTTAATATATTTTTAAATAAAAATACTTTAAATAATAATAATTATTACTCTGAATATCATTATAATATATTATTTTAATATATTTTTAAATTTATATATTTCTCACAATTTGAATTACCCTACTGCTAATAATGCGAGTAATCCAATGGATTAACTTGAGATATAGTTGACTCATTGAGTGAATCAAAACCTAATTGATTGAAACAAACTCAAGTGATACTTGATTATATTGGTTAAATTTATTTTTGAACTTTTTTTTTTAGAATGATATCGTTGCTTTCTTTCTTTTTATTATTATTTTTAATCGAAGACGACATTGTTTTAGGATTGACATTGATTGACCCGACAACCTTAATCGGGTGCGGGTCTGACAGCCGCGGTACCATCTTGGTTTCATGGGCTTGTGCCATTATTTCCATATATTATATAAGCGAAATGCCCGAGCTTATGACACGCTCTGTCTGTGACTGGGAGTAAAATAATGGGACCTGAGACAGAGAACAGGAAGCCAGTGGCTGTGTTCATGGCTTTTGGTACGAAGGGCGATGTTTACCCTATCTCTGTAAGTATTTCTTCTTCCAATGGGATTGCTAAAATATCTCCTTTTTTGTTTTGTTTTTCTTTCCAGTTGAGTTGAAAAATCAAGAATTTCTTGTGTTTTCTTGTTCTTGTTTCAGGCCATTGCCGCTGCTTTTGCTAGTGATCAGAAACAATACCGGGTGGTTCTAGTAACACATTCAGCACATCAGGTTTGCATTGAAATCCTCCTCATCCTCTTTGGTTTATTGCTTACTAAATACCCAGCCAGTAATCAAAATCAACCATGCATTCTTGAAACAATACTTTATATAGTTTGTTCCTTAGGCCATCTAGTTTGCAAGTCCAAGAAACCTTTTTCGAGGGTAGCCCTAACTTGTGTGTGGACTGGCTAGATTGAAAAGTCGTTTTTGAGTTATGCCCTTGGGAAGAAATCAGCCCTATAAAATTGCAAGGTGTTATTCTGATTTAACTCAATATAGAACAGTGCTGTTCTTTTGTTTCATTTTCTTTCGTCCCTAGGAATTTTGGGTTCATGTGAGTATTCCGTTTCTTTCTCTTTCTCCTTTTTTTTTTTTACTGATAATTTTTGTTTTAGAAGACCTGCTGATGTTATAAAATGTTGGGTTTCTTGCAGAACTTAAGCTCTCACTTGGAAGAAAGACATGTTACGTTCTTAGGAATCAATTCACTGCCTGTTCTTTCTGTTCGCAATTATGGTTGTCAGGTTCTAATATCAATGGTTATGCTATCTTTGCAGTATAAGAAGGCAAATCTTGTGGGAATGGGATTAGTTTTATTTTTACATTGAATTAACTAACCACTCTGCTGTAATGGACCATTTCTTTAATAGGATCACAGGAGTTAGCTTTTTCACAACAAAAAATGATAGCCACAAGAGAGCACAGACAAGAATGCTATTCAGCAGTTGAAGGGATTTTTGGACATGGTCCAACCATGGAGGGTGATTTTATCTTGATAAATTTTTTTGCATTGGTATTTCTTGGAAATTCTGGTCCATAGAAGCTCTTCTGATACGTTGAAAATATAGCCTGGATTTATATGGCTTTCTTGATGAAAGTATCAACCTAATAAAGGAAAATTTGCTTTGCTCTGGTACAGGAAGGGTGGAGCCTTGCAGAACTTTTTCATATCCGTTGTGTGGTAGCTGCTCCATATGTTGTTCCATACAGGTGGTGATATTTTCTCTAAATTCTCTATTTCTTAATGACTTGCCAATCATAGTATTGAAGGACATTTTGTGTTTGGTTTTTCTCCAATGTGCTATTATTATGTATAGGCATGTATAATAATTGAAGTAACACAGATACAGTTATAAAAATGTGTGCGTATATGGCAGTGGATTATGTGAATGTAGAATTTCGTTTTATTAAATGACAATTGAATAAATTGTTCCTCAATGTTATTTATCCATATAGAGAAAAGTGAAGAGAATATACATGTATATCTATTATGTATTTTGAATTGTTGGGTACATGCATGATTCAAAATCCCATATTGATGAAATAGCAACGAAAGCTATTATAGATATTAGTGGGAAAATCTACAGCCAAACAGTTCAAGCACAGGTTTCAAGTCTATGCTGGTGGCTCCAAAAGCCAAGCAGGTGTAGGGTGTGACTAGAATTTGGTACAGGATAACTAACAATAAGGGTGCGTGAACTTCCACTCAAGGGAAATGAATCTTGGAGTGGTCATTATATCATACAGAATGCCACATTAGTAGGAGACTTCTAGAGTATTTTTGCTTGCCCAAAGTCATATATTGAAGCAATAGAAAGAAAGTTGAATAGGTATATGCGGGAATACTAATAACCCATCTTCTTTAGCACTTGTATTTAGATAATGTGTTCATATTTAGTTACTTGCAACATTTTGTGCTACTTGATTAGTAGATTTTGCTGACTTAGTTGTCCTGAATAAATGTCTCAAACCAAGCATCGAATATGCATTAGATGTTATCTGAAGGGGTTGATGTATTTATTCACAAGAAATTTCATCCTTTCTGTATGCTTTTTTCTTGAGATAATTGTTAGGACTCCCTTCGCCAATAATTCTCCACATATGATGGGGTTACTAATTCATACAAAATTTTACAATGCGACTTTTGGATTTATGCAAAAACTGGTCATGTAAAATTCATGATAGTCATGCTTGGTTTGTGTCAATATGGACATCCACACTGTAAGCGAGACTACAAAAAGTTCACAAATGCCACAGTAGTTTCTCAAAGCTTATTGTAGATATACCACTAATGATATTGAATATTAATACTTTCATCTGTAATGTATGCCAAATTATAATTTTATAGATGAAAAATTTGGTGCCAGATATCTGAATATCTAAAGTTGCCTAGTTGTTGGTTCTTTATATCTATGCTTGCCCTGTTATTTAGTTGGTTACTGTTTGTATCTGCTTCTAACTTAAGACTGCATCCCATTTGTCTAGAACTAAAATTATCAGGTTACAATGGACAATGGTTATTCTTGTCCTTTGTGTTTTGGTAGTCACATAAACGTGTTTTGTGGAATTTGATGTCTGGCACCAGGCATGGTTGCTTCTTTGTCAACCTTGGAATCTTTGGAAATTCATGGAAACGTTCATGGAAACCTTCAGTTTCCTGTCTTTTCCACATTTCCCCACTTTTAATGCAAATTCTCATAAATCTTGTTCAGTAGTTTTGCTGTAACATGTGCATATCTAGATAGTTTATTTTGTTGTTAATTTTTCCATGTATGGTTGACTTTGTGTGCCTTTCAGTGCACCTTCCTATTTGAGAGTCACTTTAGAAGAGAGCATCCTCTTTTATATAAATATCTCCAAGAAGCTGACAGTAATCAGGTGCTTCAAACTCCTCATGTAGAACCATTTTCTTACTGTATGCACAGCATAATATAGGTCTTTGTCTCTTGCTTTCTCCTATTATTTTAAGTAGGTTTATGATGCGCAGCTTGTATACAAACTTCTAACTTTTTATGATCATAGGTTTCCTGGAAAGATGTGGCTCATTGGATGTGGCCGCTTTATACCGAAAACTGGGGATCATGGAGAAGTGATGATTTGTATCTGAGTCCTTGCCCTTTCACTGTTGGTGATTTTGGATATAAGATTTCCATTTTTTCATGGAATGAAATTTATGATTGCCACCTGCATGTACATTGATTTCATGATGCATTGTTACTTTGTTGTTAGGGTATATTTAAACTCATTAAATTTCTTATACTGCATCCAGGATCCAGTAACAGGGCTTCCCACTTGGCATGATAGGCCACCATCTCCCCTACTGCTGTAAGTTGCATTTTTTTTTCTACCAAAAACAACCGCATAACCTAATTCTTTATTATGATTACAAGCAAAGCAAAAGGATGATTGAGCCATTGTGGCACAGCTAAAGAATTTAGATGGTTCTAGGTTTTATTTCCATGGCATTCAAAACTCCCCGTGAAAGTAGAAATGGATTATTTTAGATGATTTATGAATCCATTCCCATGTCTGGCTAGAACAAATGAAGTAAAAGTGATTTGAGCCAAAGGAAAAGGAAAAGAAAAAAAGAAAAGCATACAAAGTAAACATTATCTGCCATTATCTAGGTTTAATTGGCAGCATTTTCTCATGCTTTAATCTAACTAAGAATGACACCAAAATCTCATGATTCATATGCATTCTGTCCTTTTTAAAAAAATTATTGGATGGGTTAATTAAAAGTTGAACACATTAACCTGTATTTTTTCTCTTTGATTTTTTTGAGTAAATTACAATAACCTCTTGAAACATCATGAAATTACAGGCATTACAGAAGAGTTTAATGATTTCCCAAAAAGCTTCTCCAAGTTTAAGAAAATACTACAAAACACCATGTATGCCCCAAATGCCTCTAGTTATACTAAAATGCCAACATTGAATTGAAATTTAGTGTTTGTTCATACATTAGCTATTTTAAATACTTTGATACTATTATTTCAATTTTAGTTAATGAAAATTACTTACTGAATAAAAAATTCATTAGGATAATAATTCTAATCATATTATTAAACATTTTTTTTCTTTTATTTTTCCTAAAAAAACAACCCATTCGGTCAATATGCTTTTAATTTGTTTGATATTAGTTTTAAATTCAAATAAAAACTGTATTGTACTATGCATTTGAATATCATCAAGTTTTTTCTTCCTATATATTCATATGTTTTTTTGGTTAGGAGCCAATAGTTTTTTTATAAATCGAACATAAATTCATAAATATATAAATGCATATTTTAAGAATATCAATAGATGTTTTGTCTTGATGAATTGTTTGATTTTTTTAAATGATATTTTTATTAATTTGTGAAGTCATAATATCAAAATAATTCAAATAGCTATGTTGAAACAAAAGGTAACTTGAAACTCGTAAGGATGTTTTGGGTATAAATGGGGGTATTTTGGTTATAAAGTCTTTCTATAGTATTACTTAAAATGGGGTCTATAGTCAAATCACCAAACTTTTGGGTTTTGCTTGTATTTGGACGATACCTAAAGGAAATTTTTGAATATACTCATTTTGTTTTTGCAATAGGTATGGATTTAGCAAAGATATTGTTGAATGTCCAGGTAATCCCATTCTTTTGCTCCTTTAACATGAAAATTTTACTTATGTGTTCCCTCCTCTCCTTTGCTTTCATTTTCTTTTTTCATTCAAATGACTGTAGACTTTGTGTTTTGATGACCATCATAACCTTAATGCATGTGAAATTTCCATGGCAGTTTATAATCCATATTTTTTGCTTCTCATTTTTCTATACAAAGAGGTTATTGTATATTACTCATTGTCTTTGTTATCCTTGTTAATTGTGAGAAACATTCAAGCACATCAAGGCTTTATGCTATTATGTGAATCCCATTGCTTCTACTATATGTTTGATGACTCTCCAAGCAATTCCAATAGGTTTAAGATTTAGCCTAGGCTTGGACCATGGCTGACGCATCATCCACTGCCATCTTCTCTGACAAATCTCGCTTGTTTTTGGAGAAAGTCACCAAATTTCAATCACATTTGCAGGCCACAATGTAAAACCATATTTATCTGTTTTTTTTTTTTATTATATGAAAAACACAAGAAAATACTACCCTCAACCTTGTAAGCATGAATCTAACCTTAAAACACATTTTTAAACAACAAATCAACACAAAATTTCAATGTAAAGTTTATGTATCTAATAGTTCAATTCATATCTCTCAAATGTTGTGATGAAATTATATAATCTTGGTATCTATGGATTTCTTCCATAAGAGCTTTCATTTGATGGTGATATTGGCTGGTTTTACAACCAAATTTTATCCATCCAAAATTTTCTCTCTGCTTAATATCTTTCCAATTTTTAAAATGATAGTGTTTTTATGTTAAAATAAGCCAAGTTGACAGCGCTTGGGTATTGCTACTTTGAGGACTACGCATACTACAGTTGAAAGTTCAGGGGCTTAATTGAACTATTTCATAGATGAAGAAAGTTGTACAATTGTACACGGGTATTGTCAACTGTCAATGAGATGATCATGTGATTAATGTTGTGCTTCCCCATTTCCATTATCACTAATAATAGCATGTTAACAGATTATTGGCCATCAAATGTCCATGTTTGTGGGTTTTGGTTTCTTCCTACTGAATGGCAGTTTTCATGTAAGAAATGCCAAGAAATTTCAGAACTTTCTTATCCTGGAGATTTGAGGACAAAAGATGAAGTGTGTTCAGCTCATGTCAAGTTACAATGTTTTCTGATAAATCCAGCATCAACACCTCCTGTTTTCATAGGACTAAGTTCTATTGGAAGGTAGGTTCGTTGCTTTTTTGTTTATGGACTATTTATGTTACAACATTTTGGTATGTTCATCTCTTCCTTGAATTTTTTCTTAAACTTAACAACCGCAATGTTAGGTTGAAAGAAAACGGTTAATTGGCTATAACATCAACATCATGTGAACATTGTAAGCCTAGCATGGATGTCAAATTTGTTTTTGAATAGACCTCTTTTAGTTTATTTCATTCACTTGTTTAAATTGTCAATGGTGATCTTTTCTTGAACCGTGTTTCACTTTTGTGTACAGCATGGGCTTCTTGAGGAACCCTCAAACATTTCTTCAGGTAATTCAAACTGTCCTGGAGATCACAAATTTCAGATTCATCCTTTTTACTGCTAGCTATGAACCTTTGGATGAAGCTGTCCAAGCTATTGCCACTGAATCATCACATTTAGATAAAAGAAAGTACCTTGAAGAAGGAATCTGTCTCTTTGATAACCGCCTCTTTTGCTTTCCTAAGTGAGTATATATCTTGATCCCTTGAAGCATCATATTTAAATAAAAAACAGTAACTTCTTTGTGCAATGCTATCAAGATGTATAGGCATGGACATGTGGCAGTAATATCATTTAAATATTTGGGAATAATTTTTTTTTCACACCCCACCATTCTTTTGTGTTATCTAATGTGCCAAAGTGGTTCTTATGTTAATAGCATGACAAATATGATGACATTTGTGTCACAGACCCCTGTGTTTTCAGGGAGATTTAAATTCATTTTAGGTAAATACATGGGTTTTTCAGACATGTGCAACAACTTGAGGAACTTGCACTTCCTAATACATGGGTTGTTAGAATTTTTAACTATAAAGAATTAGAAGGTTAAAATTAACGTTTAATAAAACTAGATTAATGTTAAAAACAAAATTCAGATTTTGCAACCATCTGATGTATCCAAAACAAAATGGTACATATCATTTTAAATTGATTTTTCTAACTCTATTAAGTCACCGAATCCACTGTCTGATAACAATTATTTTATTTAACTCTATCATCTAAAAAAAAAAACTTTGGAAATAAATTTTCGTAGGTAAATTAAAAAAAACCCTTTATTTAACACACACTATAATGTTGGCTTCTTTTGATTTTATTCCCATATTATCCAAACTAAAAAGAAAAAAAACTGCTCTCTGTTAATTGTTCAGTCAAACAGGGAAATCAATCAAATGTGCTCGTGTCTTTATTTTCTTGATGGATAAACAACATAGTGCAAAATCTCAATTTTTCTTATATAGTACTCTAATATAATTAAAAGTTACTTTTGACCTTTAAAAATTTACAGTTTAATATTGTAACAACTCCTATAATTGAGGAAGTGTAACTTCCACAATTCTGAACTTTGCCGTTAGGGCACATGTTAGAAAAACCCACGATACTTTCATGATAATTTTTGTTGCATACACTATCTTGATTTGGTCACGACGTTAGTTTGGGAATTTGATCATGCTTCCTGTGCCTGAAAGTTTCTTAGGCCTGCAGCTTTCCTGGCATGAATGCAAAGCCCTTTAGTGATGGGCATCTGAAACTGAGAATTTTGAGCTTTAATAAGCCTCTTGTTGTTTGATCTAGACTTTAATTTTGATGGAAGAGAGCTCTGCTATAGATTAGAAGGGAAGGGAGATGTTCCTTTTGAACCTTGTGGGCAAGCACTATCATGTAAGCAGAGAGTATTCTAGTATTTAATCCCAACTGGGAGCTCCGCTAGAAATTAGAAATTATTGAAGTCAGAGCAAGATTTTTCATTTTTTTCAAAGCAATGAAACCCTTAGGGTAAGTGAAATATTCTGAGGTTTAACATTTATGAAAACATGCAGCATACTACCTTGTTTTCTAGGGTGAATTGCTGAAATTATAATTCTGTGATGCTTATAGAAGTACTTGTGATAGCAATAGATTATATGAGATTGATTTAGCACAATACTAACTACCAACTATAAAAGATTGATTTAGCACAATACTAACTATAAAAGATGATAAAACCATGTAGACGATACCTTCAAGGAGCATTATTCATTGGCTATGCAGAAGAAACACTTTTCTCTTCTCAAATTGAGTACTAGGTGCAAATAGCCTTTAAAACCCTCTTATCATGGCTGCATTAGTTGGTGAGGTAATTGTTTTGATTATATGAATGACCCCATTTTATCATGCAAAACAGTATGATATCTTACCAATGGCTATTTCCAAGATGTGCAGCTGCAATTCATCACGGGGGCAGGTGAGACTCATTATGTTATTTTATTTCATTGAAATATTAATTTCAGCACATGACATGCAGAAGAACTAATTAATTTTTCTTTTTCGTTGCTTCTCATTGTCTGTAAATTAGTGGATCCACTGCTGCAGCACTACATGCAGGCATCCCACAGGTTTGTCGAATTGCAAACCCTTGCTTTATTTGATTGTTGTAGAACTCAAATAACATGCAAGTTGTTTTACTCTTCAAAGTTTTTGCTGCGCTGCTTTGGTCAAGGCCAGAAAAAAGGATATTCTTTACAAGTCCAGAATGAAATTCTGATAAGACTAGCATATACCACTATAATGGGACAGCCATGTCCACAGAGAGGAGTAGGATGGAGGCGTACATTATTGGAAGAAATAAGGGTTAAAAAAGGTGTTTTAGCAGAAAGCCATTTGATAAAGAAATTAATGGATGAAGGTGAAAGCTCTTTGATTAAACCTTTGGTAAGAGAAAGCCAGCCCATGATCAGAAACCTCATTCTAGACTCAGTTCCTGGTGCTTGAGCACCTCTCCTGACTTTCTGTTATTTGTCATTTACTTTTTTTGCGAAGTTATCCATCAACTGTTAAACATAACCCTGCAAATGGTTTGCAACGCATTATTTTTGTTTGCCTAGAAGCACTCTTCCCTTCTTGTCTGCTCACTCTTCATCTTGATCTTGCTGAATTGGTATCAATGTCTCTCAGCTAGGTTAGACATTTAAGATACAGAGTAATGTTGTTGGTAGGATTTCCTTAGTTTGCCAAAAAGTGTTACTACATGCTAAACTCTAATTATGATATCATACATGCATTAGAAATTATATATGCTGTCATGACTTTGAAGGTCAATGCTAATATATGCTTGCCCGTACTATTGGTGTGTCTGCTTTTCAATGCTGTCAGCTCTCTTAAACAAATCCAATAATTTTGAAATCATTTTTAATCTACCGGAAGATTAATCCATGAAGGGAAAAGAAGCATGACAAGGCTGGTCAAATTTTCTTTTGTGCTTCATCAATGATTATCTTCACTAATTTCTCACCATTTGTCTCTCTCGACCAATTGATTAGAGTGTTAGATGGCAGGTATTATGTCCATTTATACTGGATCAGTTTTATTGGGCTGAGAAGATGTATTGGATTGGAGTTTCCCCAGAACCATTAAACAGAAGCCATTTGATTCCAGATAAACTGGACGATGCGAGCATCAGTATGGCTGCAAAAGTTCTATCAAGGGCCATAAATGATGCCCTGTCTCCAAACATCAAAGCACGTGCTTTGGAAATTGCGGAGAGAATTTCTCTTGAGGTAATGCTTGTTCTTCAGTTATTTGATCACATTGCTGGTGAAGTGTTTAAAGAAATTGAATATATTTTAAATCTATAAAGCTATATATCTATGAGTGATAGGGATATATTCTGGGTTTTATACCAAAATCTTCCTGCTCGTATTCTATGCTGCAATAGTTCACATATTGAAAACTTTTACTTCTCAATGATCACATGGTAGTTTCGTTTCGTTTCCTTTTCTTTTTCCCCCCTATGCCCTAACCTTATATAATGGCTTACAGAAGCCTAGTTTTCTCGCAGCACATATGCTCAGAATTTTGGTTTGCTCTTATGAAGATTCTTTTTAGTAGATTTCATTTTAGGTATATTGGTGGACACTTGAGGATACACCAATTATATAGCCCTATATTTTGTCTGCTGAAGTTGGAATCTAAGACCTTGTGGACCATGTCAACTGCATACCAGTTGATTTAAAGCCGAAAGATAAATAGTTTCACATTTCTCCACAGGGTTAAGGGTACATAATGGAAGTGTTCAAAAAGTAGTATCCATATGAAACTGTGGAATTCTCAGTGGCAATAGAAGGGTTTTAGTCTTGAGAAAGCAACTTCGTGTAAAATAGCAATAATTAAGGATTTACACTGATTCAGATATCCTTCCCTTATTAATCTACCGGGTAATGGCCATCAAAAGCAGATTAAGTGATAAAGAGTGTGTTTGGTATTGCGGTAACTGTTGTGGTTGTGGTTTGAAAAAAGTTGTTTTATAAAAAGTACTTTTAGTTGAGGTTGATTTGAAAAAATGAGTGTTTGGTTAAAACTGTGGTTGAAATTGAGGTTGAAGAAAAAGTAGTTTAATGTGTTTGGTTTAAAAAATGCTTTTCAAATTGAGATTATAAAATAATTTTAAAAAATATATATTAATATTGATGGTTTTAAATTTAAATATTGTTACTCCTATTACATCATGAAAAAAATAATACTTTATATAAAATATTTTTTATTATTCTATTAAACTATTTATAATTTCATTACATACAAAATTCATTCGATAAAAACTACAAAATTAATATTACTGTGCGAGTGAATTTAATTCACTCTATACTAGTTTTTCGAGAAAAAAAATATTGTTCACGTCGCGAACGAATTTAATTCTGCAAACTAGTTTTTTTTTTTAAAAAAAAATATAATACAATTAAAAAAAAAAAAAAAACCTGCGGACAGTGCAAGTGAATTGTTTTTTTATTAGCCGCAGAGAACGAAAAGCATGTTTTTGTTGCTTTTTCGTTTCAGCGTTTTAAACGCAAAATTCATGTGGGTTCCTTGCACAGTAAATAATTTTTTTTTATTACCAAACGGCTGCGGGCTGCGTTTTATCCGCGTATGATTTTAGTCATTGCTTTCTCTGGTGTACCTTTTTGGCTGTGAAATGTGATCTTGGCTTTTTTACCCTGAAAAGAAATGAGGTGGAACCGGGCATTTTTCTCTGAAAATTTAGTGTTATATATTTCATCTTTTTCGAAAAGAATCGTTAACAATCATCATAAACGTTGCAAATTTTTGTATACAAATGGCTTAAGATTCCTTGCATCATCCTTCTTTGTATGCAATATAATGTTTGGCGTAATTTCACAACAATTGTTATCTCTTTTCAATTTTCATGATTTTGACAACATCCTCCTCTCATTTTTGTGCAATTGACCAGGCTCTCCTTCACTTGAAGGACATTATGGAAAAATTGAAGAACTTATAGCAATGAGGTTTTATTTGGATTGACTTCAACACCATCTACTTAAATGGCTTTTAAAATTTTTCTCCTCAAGAATGGTTTAATTGCACACTTAAAGATTCTGAAATCAATCTTGAATATTTGGAAGAATTCTTGAATTTTGTTCAAGGTGTTTCCGCTGTGATTTTTTTTCCATGGAAACTAGAGCTTTTTGCATGGTCTAAATAAGGCATTGTTTGTTTTCACAGCTGGGCTGTGCTTTAAAAAAAAAATTAATTTTTTTTTGTTTCAAATTAATTTTTTTTTTGAATTGTTTTGATGTGTTAATGTTAAAAATAAATATTTTTAAAAATAAAAAAATATTATTTTAATATATTTTCAAGCAAAAAAAACTTTAAAAAACAACCGCTATCAGAATACCAAATACTATCTAAAAATATATGGAATGAATGCTTTGGATAATCAACTATGTGGATGCGCACCTGGATGAATAACGTATTGATGAGCTGGATTGCTACAGGTCTTGACTTGGTGGTAATGTTTTTGGCTTGACGGCAAGACCCTACCTGTCCTGCTGGGGCTCTCCAACTGCAGTAGATTAGCGATAGTTGGGATCTCCAACTGCTGATAGACTGTTGATGAGTTGTGGATTTGTCTCCAGACAGAGACAAGCTCCGCAATTCACACATTTGGCATTTATCAGACCTGCTGCTGTACTCTGTCCACCCTTTAGGTAGCGTTGGATGCTGGGGACAGGGACAGCAGGTATGGAGACAGTGTGAAACAAACCAAACACATCCCACTTATGTCTCGTACCTGTCCTAGCATCTTGTACTGAACCAATGGCTAACTAAACTGAATGCTCTCTAATTGTGTGTGTTTTTGCTCTCTCAACTATTGCGAATGTCGTGTCAAGTATGAAAACTTTTTACACGTTAACCGCCTTATTCTGAATGAAGTGCTGAAATCCAAGGTTTACCTTGAGATTTCTTTCTTATATTTTTGCCAACTTGCAGGATGGAGTCATGGAGGCCGTAAAGATCCTTAAACAAGAGATGAATTGTTCGTGTTAGAAAAGCTTTCAGGTTTGAGTTCTCCAAAATCTCAAGATCTTCTGTTCTCTGTGACTGCATGAGCTTCTGCTGTAGATGTTTGGTGGAGTTAGATTTACAGTGCCTGACTAGTTTAAGACTGCTATATGTACAGTTAAAGGTATGAGCTTTGGGACGGAAGAAAACTGTAGCCACACACAAGACAGCACTGAATAAAAATTCACTAACAGTTCCATTTAGATAGGTTGGAGCTTCCGTTAATGGTAAAACAAATATCAAAAATCATCATAACAAATTTATTTTGTATTCAGTGCTTTTTTTATTAATGACTGTGCCAAATACTTTTTTCTTTTACAAAAAATATTTTATATTTAACGTGTTTTTGTATATAAAAAAAATTCCAAGATTAAATAAAAAAAATCATGCATATATGTATATGTAATCAAATAAATGAAGAACTATATTTGTGTTAATAAACAAAAAAAAAAAATCATTTACAATAACTAAAAATAAAACTAGAAAAAAATCTAGAGACATTCATTGATTAAGATATTTAATCTTAAAAGACATAATATTTACTTAGATATATTCATTGAATTTTTCTATTAAAATTATTTTTTAATTTAAATCAAATAATAATAGAAATAGGCTTACACTTATGCATTAAATTGATTAAATAAAATAAAAGGGAGAAAACTATATTATGCAAGGATGTATATATTAGAAATATTATTTGAAAAAGAAATATTTTTTATTTAAAAAAATAAAATTAATATATACAAAAAATTAAAAATAATTATAGATAAATAAGATTAGTCTTTTCAAAAATAAAAAACACAGCACCTTTGAAAAAAATCTATATCCAAAATATGTTAAATAAGCAAAAAAGAAAAATCATATAAGAGACATTAATTGAAACATAAATTTTAAAAATATTTAGAAAAAAAAAAATGTTAATAGCAGTGATATTGTGGCTTAACTCCTCATACATGTGATTCAAGCCATAGATTCAAACGGGTTCAAAGCCTAGGCTCATGGACCTATGGCCCAGCACGCCTAGGCCACTGTAATAAAAAGCCTAGCCACGTAGGTAGGCCTATAAGCTCAGGTCTATAGGTCTAAGCTTGGGTTTTTTTTTTTCAATTTTCTAAAAGGGTGAATAACTTGTTAACCTAAAAAAAATAGGCAATGCAAACGATATATTATCTACAAGCTTATATTTTGTTCACTATTACAATGGCTAAAAAATAGGCAATGCAAACGATATATTATCTACAAGCTTATATTTTGTTCACTATTACAATGGCTAAAAAATCAGGCAACCCCCCCCCCCAAAAAAAAAAAAAAAAAACACATTTCTAACATCTTTAGCACACTTGCAAATCAATCCATCAATTCATAATACCTAAAAAATGTCTAAAAACTAAAATCAAACTAGGTTAGTTTTGATTTCTCGACTTAGATTTGTTTTTTTCTGGTAACATTGAGACTTTAAAGGACCACCATCAATCCCCTTTCATTGCATGAGACTCGTGGACATCAAGAAAAATTATTTTGGTGGCCGGAAATAGCGTGAATGATAATGTTTTCTCCTATTACTAGAATTCAACGACTCTTCTCTCTTATTTTTCTAACCAAAAACTAAAAAATAATACAAATAAATTTTTGTATTAAAAGTGAAAATTTAAAACTCAATGGACCTAAATTGTATAAATTGCGTTATTTTTAAATATTGAGGATCTAAGTGTATTTTTTACAAAATTTTTGGCACGTGCCACCCATGTATGACATATTTTTCATTTTGGTTCCACATCCTTACCTAAAAAATCAAAAGTAATTGGCATTTAATCAGGATCTAATTGCCTAAAAGAAGACTTTGAAAACCAAAATAAATTATTAAAAATAAATGATAGGTCCATAATATTTTGTGAGTGTGTGAAAAATGCTTTCCAGTAAAAAAAAAAAAAACCCACACTCTATATATATATCATGATGATGATTATATCAATTGAAAAAGCTTCGCCACACATGATATTATGGAGGACCACTTTGGTTTTTTGTTTTTTCCCTTTTAATGTATCAGGTTATTTGTTCATTATCAGTCCATGCAGTATAATGATTATTCTCTAGCCTTAGTAAAGAGTAAGATTTCCAGGAAAAAAAAACATAAAGTGTTCTTATATCATTAGAGATTTAACTTCTTAGATAAGTGGATTTGTTTTAGATTTATTGTTCAAAGTTTCAATCTTAAATCATTTAAGTTAATTTTGACCGCAAAGATTTAAGATTTATAGCATGTAAGTTTTGAGAGAAATGAAGGGAAAGAAGAGTAATATTATATATATATATATAAATAAATTAAACCACTTTTTTTGTTTGAAAGCTAAAAGTAGAAATAGAAAATAAAGGAGAGAAATAAATCCTTTTTATACACAAAATTTTGATTTTCCTTGTTTCATAAAAGAGAAAATTAAAGTAATACAAAAAAATAGACAGAATTTCGCTCATAAAATCCTCTAAAAAATTATATTCATTCATTTTCCCTCAATGTTCTTAAACCAAACAAAATAAATTTGATTTTCCTTATTTTAGATTCTCTTCTATCCCTTATTTTTTTTATTTGCCATGTAGATTATTAATTAATTTATTTTGAATGTAGATGATCTATTTAAAATATATGATAACAAGAAACTCATAATTCTTCATGTAGAAAAGCAGACACAATCATATATGACCTCATAGCTATATAAAAAAAATAAAATCACTTAAGGTTTAACGCACCATTACTTCTTCAATAATTCATTTTTCATTCCATGACCAAGTCTTCAACTAAAACTTTTCCAGGAACCCGAAGTTTCCACCATCCTTCGGTCTATTTATTACAGGATAATTATTATTATAATAGTGATTGATTTTTAAAATAATTTTAATTAAAAATATATTAAAATAATTATATTTTTTATTTTTTAAAATTTATTTTTAATATTGATTCATTAAAATAATCTGAAAATAAAAAAATAATAATTTAAAATAAAATAAAATAATTTTTTGTAAACACTTTTAAAATATAAAAATAATGAAAAACCGTTTTGTAAGGTTTTTTTTTTTTATTTTTACGTGGAACCCACAGGAGAATTTTGTGGGAATAGTGTTTAAGTTTTCAATTAAAAACATGGACCACAAGGACCAAAAGCAGTAGATCGAATCACACCCAGGGAGGAAGCAATATTCGAATCACACCAAATTAATTTCTGTCGGCTTGTCGCTCAAGCAAGATTCTGTCGATCTCACACATTTCTTACAACCGTTCAACCAACAGATGATGTAGCCAACCAATTGTATCAAAAACCTTTTTTTTTTTTTTTTTTTTAAGCACTTAGGTCATGCTATGATGGAAGAGGTTTATTTTTTTTTCTACATCTGTGTTCAAATTTATTGTGCACGCCTGTCATCTTGCGGTACCTTACATGCTCACTGGTTTGTAGATGTTCAGTAGGCCGTGAGATTATTTGTAGATGCGCAAGCTGACCTGGACACCCACGTAAATAAAAAAAACACTTTTTTAATATGAGATGAATATTAATATAAATTTGGATTGTAAACTCATAAATAAAATATTTCAATTAATTATATATTAATAATTTCAGCCAAATAGTAAATACTTTTAAAAATTTGTAATGAAATTGCCATGTTTAGACTTGTAAACAAACTATAAAGTTCAAAATAAAGCTAGATAAAGTAGAAAATCCACAATTCTAAGAACTAACTTGCACAAGTCAGTGCCCTCAAACCCAGACTTCTATTTACTCTAAAGGTCCCTTACCCACTGGAAGGTACCCGACTTGACTAAACTATTTGGTAAACTTGGTGAGGTTCTGGATGTCTGTGGCCCTAATAGACTCAATCGATCGGCGTTTTGGATTTGCACGCTTTGAAGATGGAATCAATGTTGAAGAAATTATACGTGATATTAATCTGATTTGGATCGGTACCTTCAAACTGAGAGCTTAAATTGCTCGGTTTATACAGAATGTCACCGGAAATAATGATTTCCGGGAAGCAAAAAGAGGTTTTCTACTATAGAAAGTTAGATAAGATACATCTATCCTCCTACAAATTTATTTAGCTTCTACTGAAGCTATTAGAATTTGTGTTGGTTATTGAGTTAGACCTGATCTGTCTATAATAAATGATCTAGTCAAGTTATTAGAAAGTTACTAAAAAAAGGAATGTTTTCTCTAATCATATATAAAAAATATAATCCATATAGAATACTTATTTTTATTATTAAAAGAACATAGTTCTTTTATTTTTCTCCCATCTTGACTCTTTTTATTAACTTGACAAGATTTACAAAAATATTCGTACTATGAAATATCATTTTGGTTCTAATAATTAAGGTGACATTAAAATAATTGATCTAGAAATAAAAAAGCAATTCTCACAAATAAGTTTTGCTTTCCATCTACAAGTTGGAATGTAGGAAATCACAACAAATATAAATCCTTCAAGCTTCTATAAAGCTGAACCGAATTTGAAACATTAATAGAATAAATTATTAAAAATAAGACTTTGAGAATCAATTATTAAAATTAAAAATAGATACCAATATTTTATGAGTGTGTGAAAAATGCTTCCAAGGACAAAAAAAAAAAAATATTTATATATATATATATATATATATATATAAAAAGTATGATGATGATGATTATATTAATTGAAAAAGCTTCACCACATAAATTTATGAAAAGTTGGTGTGAAAACATTTCCCACCAAAGATATCGAAAATGACAACTCAATTTTTGTTTTCTTACACAAATAGACACAAAAAGGAAGAAGAAGAAGAGCATCATATCCTATAATTGGGTAATATAGCAAATAAAAGAAAGAAGAAATATATATATATATATATATATATATATATATATATATATATATATATATATATATATATCTGAGATGCCAATCTAAGTGGTGAGAATGAATGGAACAACCCACGTGAATAAAAAAAAAACACGCATTTGACAATAGTCATCTATTTATCCATGCAAATCGTACGTCAAGTGAATCGTCGCCACTTAAAACCATTCTCCCACACCCTCAAGTACTCACAAAACCCCACACTATTTCAGCAACAAAAATCTTTGAAACTCATATTAATAATGGATTAACAATGTTACAAATAAAACAAATTAATTTATCTCGCAATTTATTTTGTATATAGCACTAACAGTTTCTTTTTGATTTTGATACTTCTCTAATGTTTTTTTTTTTTAATCAAGGAGCCAAATAACAAAAGGGGCAAATGTACATATATTTATTATTAATAACTAAGATAAAGATAATATAAAATGATTTAAATCCCAAATTTATTAGGAATAATTGCACTCTAATGATTTGTTAAATTATTTTTTTTTCCCTTAAATCCCATCTTCACCTATATTGTGATGGTGGAAAAACACTTTGATCGATTCAAGGCCCTATTTATTTTTGTGTTTTAAAAACATTAATTTTTTTTTTATTTTTTTTTTGCTTTAAATTTATATTTTTTTGTATTTTTAAATCATTTTAATGTGTTATATCAAAAATAATTTTTTAAAAATAAAAAAAATATTATTTTAATATATTTTTAAATATATTTTTTTAAAAAACAACTATAATCAACACTACTAAACATCAACAAACTCAGACGCATCTAATCCATCCCATCTGGCCTCTCACAATCTGTCAAAGCTACAATTAATCCTGGAGTCGCCGAATGTGCAAATGTCATCAGTTCCGATTGATCAATTAAACTATAAGTCCAGGGGGCAGTGTATACATCTTTGATTTCAGGAAATCGGAGCTCATCTGGGACAAAATCTGTAATTAAATTAGCACTTTAAAATAAAACTAAGATAAAGATTTCTTGAAAAGATCATCTATATCCGTTAGATACTACAGATGGAAAAGTTAGTGACATGCCATTGATACAATGAATGCAGTGCACAGTTTTTCCTCATTCTCCTTACGAGTTACCATGCTCCAACCTATCTACATCTTCTACTTCCATGCTCACATACACTATACTGAAATACTAGATGCCATACCTGCGCGCAAGTTTTCTGTGCCAATTATTGGGTATAGAACCATTCTCCCACACCCTCAAGTACTCACAAAAACCCACTCTATTTCAGCAACAAAAATCAATCCAACTTACATACTTCTTTTTCCCTACAATTCCAGCAATTAAGATGGGGAGTCATGTGAGTATATAAATCTCTTCACTATCTCTATATATCCCCTACCTAGCTAAAGGTTTCATTTAGATTATAAGGTAATATAGCTAATCTCTGCTCCCACAATAGCCTTCTCTCTTCACAGAAACTCTTGTATCCCTGAAAAAGAATGGAACAAGTACATCTCTTCACGAAGAACCTAAAACCATCCCATATAAGCCATGCTCTTTCATTTCCAATCCATGCCCTTGAGGCTTTTCCATTTCCTGAAGGATCCCATATGATGAATTTTGAAGCAGCCGATGCTACTGATAATGCATGGAGGTTTTGCTTGTCAACCCGTCGGACTGGAGCTCACCGAAAACCCGTTCTTCTACGCTCTTCTTGGCATCCTTTTGTAGAGCAGAAAGGCCTTGCTACCGAAGACAGGGTTGTCTTCTTCATGGAGAGAGATGAAGCTAATGACATGATCAGGAGGTACACGGTTAGAGCTCAACGCAAAGTGATGACCTTGATGGGGCAAGATGTTTGGGTCGATGTCGAGCATCTTCCCTTGTATGGTCTTTGAAGAGTTCGACGTATAAGCTGTTGGCAGTCCTTTCCACTCCACTGGTACTTTGTTAATCTAGCCTTATAGCTACTGTTGGTTTCCAGTACTCAATATCATGCATATTATTGTGTTCTTAGTATCTTGTTTGGTTTCCAAGTTTCTTTCCTTTTCTTCTTAATGTATGTGTGCCCTATGAGCTTTGAATCGAAAGAATATAATATTGAAGCTAATAAAAATAACAAAGTCTTTTCCAACAAGCCATGTAAGTGAGCATTCCACCAGGACCAGCTGGGATTGGTGGTGCGTTCATGTTTTATTTTTCCTGCACTGCTGGCTTCATTGATTCCGGTGAGGCAGAGTTGCTGGCGACATACAAAGCCCAAGCTTAAGATCCTGGAAACTTGAGACCTTTATGAGCTTCAAAATATTGTTAAGAAGACAGTTGAGGGAAACAATTCTTACACCTTCACTCACACAGAGGGGCTAACCATGCAGTAGACCAACTAGCCAAAAGTAGTGTTAATCCTACATGAGACTTCATTGCTTGGTTGTAATGTCTTTAATTTGTTGTTTCCTTGTTCGTTAATTCAAAAGGAAGCTATAGACAATACCCATCAAGTGAGTGGCTGAAACAGAGGGCAGAAATTAAGGAAAAAACACAGAACAGGTAATAGTCAAGCTAGCTATGAAAATCAAGTTCTGCTTTGCTAAATGACACGCCACAACTTCCCTCTCTCGAAACGTGAAGAAAGACCACTGTTCTCAGAGTTGCCATAAATGGAAATAGAAATAAATTAAGAGACGCAGCATCGTCCATGGCCTGGCTGCTAACGGAATCTGATCCCACAGCCCAATTAAGCTGACTTGTCAACGATGAGGGATCACTAATGCTTTCTTAATGGGGCAAACTTCAGTCTCATTCGAATCCATGTCCTCAGTCACGCAAGAGAAAACGCACAAGAAACGACCCTATGGGTCTCTCAGAACGCCTCCTATTCCTGCACTTCCTGGTTTTCTTAAGAACCCTCAGCTTAGAAAAACAATAAATAAATATATAAAAAAAACATTAAATTTCCATAAATAATTTAAAAACTGTATATGTAAACCTTAAATTTGCAGTTTAATTTTAAAAACAAATCTAATAATGTATGTGGGGGTTTGATGCTGCCCAGAAAGAGATGCGAAAACTCATTTCCATGCTTGATTCGGGCCTTGATTGTTAGTGTTCACCTCCAAACTGATTTCCTTTTCATTTCCTCTAATATTCTTCCTTTTTTGTAGAAGTTCATCTCTCATGTACAGAATTTGTTCGGGAAAATAGTTAAAACTACACTCCCCATAGAGTACGAAACAATAATTCGATGCTGTCGAACGTTGTTGGCATACTTTATAGTATGCACATGACGTGTAGCTGAGCAGGACTGGACCCGCGAGGGAGACGTATCTCTCTCTCTCTTTTTTTTTTTTTTGAAAGGGAGAGGTATCTCTTTATCACAAAAATAATGGTTCAAAGTCCAAAGGGCAGTCAGTAAGTGCATGGATACAGTGAATGCAGTGCACAGTTTTTCCTCATTCTCCTTACGAGTTACCATGCTCCAACCTATCTAAAAATTTACCAGAGTTATTATTAACGGAAACTCCAATCTATCTAAATCTTCTGCTTCCATGCTGACTAGTTATGGTGAAGATATTAAATTAAAATTATTGGGTAAAGTGTGTTTTTTTTTCCTTCAAAAATTTAAATTTAAATTTCTTTAATATTCGAATTTGAGCCTATTTTTTTTTTTATTGAATATTTGTTGTTAATGTTGAATTTACCTTAGAATTAGTAATTGCATATATATGTTGGAATAATTAGTAATTTTACTCTATTATTGCATGATTTATGTTTAATTATTTCTATTGTTTTTAATTGTTAGTTTATAATTCTTTTTTAATTTATTGAATATATTTTATTGTTATATTGGCATAATTATTTAATAATTTGTTGAATTAATATTTTTAATGTTGAATTTACCATAGAATTAGTAATTGAATATGTTGGAAGAATTATTAATTTTACTCTATTATTGCATGATTTGTATTTAATTGTTTCTATTTATTTTGAATTTATTGTTTTGTTGTATTGGCATAATTATTGAATAATTTGTTGAATTCTAATTGTTAATGTTGAATTTACCTTAGGATTAGTAATTGAATATGTTGGAATAATTAGTATAGATTGGGTCAATTGGTTGTGGCTATTGTTAATATTTGCAGGTTTGTGGATTTGGGTAGTATCCCAGTATGGGGGAGGTGCTGCCGAATTTTTTTTAACATTTGAATTTAATTATATAATTATTTATATAAAATTGGTTAGATGCACATAATGAAAACCAGAGCTTCACGTCCGGTCGCATCAAGTTTGTCTAGCAGCGAGGAAGATATTTCCTTAGGTGCCTCTCAAGAAGAGGCACCTTGTAACAGTCCGGCAGCATCTAAAAAGCACGATCAAATGAAGCCGGGGAAGAAATGAAAGAGACGTCTTGAAGAAGACTCACCTACAGCAAAGAATTAAAGTTAGCAAGTGTATGGTCATGATTAAGGGAAGAAGTACTTACGTGGAGGGCTGAGATGAAGAAACCCCTGTGGCTGACAGCTGGAAAGGAGTAAGTTTAAAGGCATACGACATCGTTTGGAAGAAGGCTTCTGAGTTAGAAGGAGTCCAAATACGATACCGTTTGGGAGAAGAAACAGAGTTCAAATACAACACTGATCAATAAAATAGTTGTCAATGCTATCCGTGATTCTTAATTTCAATTAAGCAAAGTCACTATAAAAGGGGGAAGGGAGGCGCAGCTAAGGCAGGAAATTACTTTGAAGTAAATCTCATTCACCCAGGAGGCGGGCTACCTCGAAACTGCTCAGAAATCTAGATTAGGATTTATCAATTCAACATCGTTCTTTTTATTCAGTTTCTCTAAAAATAGTTTCTTTAATTGTTATTTCAATTTTTCATCTACCTGTAAGCTCAGGTTAAAGAAAAGCTATAATTCCAGTATTATTTCCTTTGAAATTATCAAGACTATTCCAAGTGGTATCAGAGCCACGATTCTCGGATGGCTGAAGGAACAAGAGTTTCACAACTGATAGAAACTGTGTCAGGGATGAAACAACAACAGGAGAAGCAATCAACAACAAATATTGGAAGACATGGTACATCAGTTGAGAAATATGTCTGCCAGAATGGATCAAATGACAAAAGGGAAAAGGCCCATGGGCTCCCTCCCAGCTCTCCCACCGGAGCAATTAATGGAAATCCAAGGCATGAAATAATAGCACAGGAAGGAATTCAACAAGTCAGCTCAATCCATGTTAGAGTTTCCCAAATTTAATGGGATGACCCTATTGGTTGGGTATACAAAGCTAATCAATTCTTTAACTTCCACAACACTCCTGCTCAACACAGGCTGTTTATAGCCAGCTTCCATATGGAAGGAAAAGCCATAACTTGGTATCAAGAACTAGAGGAGACCGGAATTCTCACCAGTTGGGAGGCCTTCGTTAAGGCCCTTCAAATCCGTTTCGGAACATCATCTTATGATGATCCCATGGAAGCCCTCATAAGTATCAAACAAACCTCTACAGTAGAGCTCTACAAAACCCAATTTGAATTACTTTCGAACCGAGTCAGAGGATTATCAGACTCCACAGGCTCAGCTGTTTCCTAGGGGGATTGAAGGAGGAGATAAAAATGGGAGTCAGAATGCTGAACCCCTAGAATTAGTGTTGCTTATGGGCTAGCAAGGATGCAGAGGAGAATCTGTCCATCATGAGGAGGTCTTGGAGGCCCAGCACTACGGGTTTCAAAACCGAAACCCAACCCCGATCCAGCCCAAAGCTGAAAATAAACCAGTGCAGATACAAAGACTCACTCCTGCCTAGATGAAGGAAAAAAGAGACAAGGGGCTTTGCTTTAAATGTGACAGTAAATGGGGTCCTGGCCATAGGTGTGGAGGACCAAGGTTGTTCTTAATGGAGGAAGTAGACGAGGAGTGGAGGAAAAAGATTATGTCCCTGAAGATCTGACGATTGGGAGATCCCCAGGAAGGCAGCCAGGAGGGAATTGGCATATCCCTTCATGCAATCCTAGGAGTCCTAATCCAAAAACTATGAGGTAGAAGTTAAGCTGAGTGGCCATAACTTTGTAGCCTTAATTGATACAGGAAGCACACACAATTTCATACATCCAGAGTAGCAAGGAGGGTGGGAATGAAAGTCCTGAAACAAACCCTATCGGAGTGAATATTGCAGATGGTCCCGACTGTGGAGTGAGGGAAGCTGCTCAGATATCAAACTACTGATTCAAGGAAATCAGTTTGTCACCCGAGCTTATATCATTCAGCTAGGAGGATGCGATATAGTGTTGGGAATCCAGTGGCTCAAAAGTCTAGGGCCCATTCTATGGGACTTCTCAGCCTTAAAAATGGAATTCCAACAGGAAGGAAAGAAGGTTCCAATCTACGGGATGGGAGTGGAAAATCAGAGGTCGACTGCAGCCCAACATTTTTTAAAGAATTAAGAAGAGCGGAGGAAGGCCTGATTCTGCAAATCTGGGAGCTCGGGTCAACCCAGAATGAAATTCCAGAACAGATTGAGAATCTGTTACTAGAGTTTGCGGAAGCCTTTCAAAAGCCAATGGAAATCCCGCCCAGCAGATCACAAGATCACTCTATAGTATTAAAGGGGGTACCTTCCCAATCAGTGTTCGTCCTTACAGGTATCCTTACTACCAAAAAACTGAGATAGAAAAGTCATTAAGGAATTGTTGGCAATGGGTACCATAAGACCCAGCCAAAGCCCCTTTTCCACCTGTCCTATAGTTAGGAAGGCTGACGGGTCATGGAGAATGTGTGTGGACTATCGTGCCCTCAATAAGGAAACTGTAAAAGACAAATTTCCCATACCAGTTGTGGAAGAGCTACTGGATGAGCTTCATGGTTCTCAGATTTTTTCTAAGTTGGACCTGCGGTCCGGCTTTCACCAGATCAGAATGAAGGAAGAAGATGTACCTAAAACGGCCTTTAGGACTCACGAAGGGCACTATGAGTTTCTGGTCATGCCATTCGGCCTCACAAACGCCCCATCCACTTTTCAAGGGTGATGAACGATATTTTCGACCCTATCTCAGAAAATTTGTTCTGGTTTTCTTCGACGACATCCTAGTCTACAGTCACAATGTGGAAGAGCATGAGAGACACCTAAGGAGGGTATTTGAGACTCTGGTACAACATAATTTATTCGCCAAACAGTCCAAATGTAAATTTGCAAGCAAGGAGATTGAATATTTAGGACACATCGTGTCATCAGGGGGTGCATGCTGACCCCAGCAAGGTGGAGTCAATGATCAAGTGGCCTAGACCAACCACACTTAAATCTCTAAGGGGTTTCTTAGGATTGACAGGCTACTACCGGAGGTTCATCCAGGGTTATGGGGCAATTGCTGGTCCCTTAACTAGACTATTGAAAAAAGGGCTTTCAAATGGGATCCAGAAGCAGAAACAGCCTTTGAAAACTAAAACAAGCCGTATCAACCCCCCAGTCCTAGCACTACCAGATTTCAACCAAAGTTTTGTAATAGAGTGTGATGCCTCAGGTACAGGACTTGGAGCAGTATTAATGCAAGGAGGCAGACCATTTCCTATTTCAGCAAAAGCTAAAGGAAGGGAACTCTCATTATCCACCTATGAGAAGGAGTTCCTAGCACTGGTCACTGCGGTCCAGAAATGGAGGCCCTACCTTTTGGGCCAAGCCTTTAAAATCAAGACGGATCAACAAAGCCTCAAGTATTTACTGGAGCAGCGGGTTGGAACACCCACACAGCAGAAATGGCTATCCAAATTAATTGGATATGACTTCATAGTCGAGTTTCGAGCAGGAAAAGAGAACCTAGCAGCCGATGCACTCTCCCGAAGGAGGACATCACAGAACAAGGTACATTATGGGCTATCTCTACTCCAATTGTTAACTGGGCTGATCAGATAAAAGATAGCTATAAAAATGATCCAGAGATTCAAGCTATCATGCAACAACTAGACAGGAAACCATAGGATCATTGAAATACCAGTTCAAGGGGGGGTACTATACTACAAACAGAGAGTCTACATAAGCCAATCCAGCCTATAAAAACAGCCGTCCTAAATTATATACATGATAGCCCATCATCAGGACACACAGGCTTGGAAAGAACCTAAAAAGGCCAGGAGAGATTTTTTTTGGTAGGAATGAAATCAGATACAAGCCTATATCAAACAGTGTGAGGTCTGCCAGAGCAAAGGGAGAAAACACAAACCCTCAGGGCTCTTACAGCCTTTACCTATACCCCACAGACCATGGTCATCTATATCAATGGACTTTATAGAAGGACTACCCAAATCTAACCAATACTCAGTAATTATGGTAGTCGTGGATAGGTTTACCAAATATGCCCATTTCATCCCTGTATCCCACCCCTACAGCGCGACAAAAATCACCAATTTATTCTCACAGCATGTAATGAAACTCCATGGACTACCAGACAGCATAGTATCAGACAGGGATCCTACATTTACTAGCAATTTTTAGGGAAGTTTTCCAAACCCAGGGGTTAAGCTACTGATGTCAACCGCCTACCACCCCCAAACCGACGGGCAGACAGAGGCGACTAACAAAACCTTGGAAGGGTATTTAAGGTGCTATGTAGGAGATAACCCGAAGGCTGGTCTAATTGGTTGACTATGGCCGAATATGTTACAACACCAGTTACCACACATCCCTCAAATCTACCCCATTTGAGGCAGTTTAGGTTACCCCCCCAAGTCTCATAGATTATCCCCGGGTCAGCAAAAAATCATGCAGCAGAGAACAGTTACAAAACAGAACAGAACAAATTGCAGAGATAAACACAATCTAGCTAGAGCTCAGGAGAGACAAAAGAAACAAGCAGATAAAGGCAGAAAAGAGACCAGTTCAGAGAGGGGGAATGGGTTTACCTCCGACTCCAGCCATTCAGACAGTCCAGCATGCCAAAAACAAAAAAACGGAAGTTAGCATACAAATATTTCGGGCCATTCAAAATTATAAAGAAGGTGGAGAGGTAGCTTACCAGTTAGATCTCCCCAAGGAAGCCCGCATCCACAACACGTTCCATGTGTCACTGCTGAAGAAATGGGTGGGGAAGGGAACCATCCCCGAACCGAAGCTACCACTCCCGAGACCAAGAGAAACCTCAACCAGAACCAGCAGAGGTCTCACCGAAGGAGCCAAATCTCACAAGGGAAGAAAATGGAAGAAGTACTGCTGAGATGGGAAACAACCCAAGGAGGACGCCGTTTGGGTCATGAAGAATGGTTAAAAGAGTCTTACCCTCACCTTGAGGGCAAGGTTTTTTAAAGGGGAAGGAGTTATAACAGTCTGCAGCGTCTAAAGAGCACGATCAAGAAGTCGGGAAGAAATGAAAGAGACGTCTTGAAGAAGACTCACCTGCAGCAAAGAATTAAAGTTAGCAAGTGTATGGTCATGATTAAGGGAAGAAGTATTACGTGGAGGGCTGAGATGAAGAAACCCCTGTGGCACAGCTGGCAAGTGAGTAAGTTTAAAGGCATACGACATCGTTTGGAAGAAGGCTTCTGAGTTAGAAGGAGTCCAAATACGATACGTTTGAGAGAAGAAACAGAGTTCAAATACAACACTGATCAATAAAATAGCTGTCAATGCTATCCGTGATTCTTATTTCAATTAAGCGAAGGTCACTATAAAAGGGAAGGGAGGCGCAGCTAGAGGCAAGAAATTACTTTGAAGTAAATCTCATTCACCCAGGAGGCCTGGCTACCTCGAAACTGCTCAGAAATCTAGATTAGGATTTATCAATTCAGCATCGTTCTTTTTATTCAGTTTCTCTAAAATAGTTTCTTAAATGTTATTTCAATTTTTCAATCTACCTATAAGCTCAGGTTAAAGAAAAGCTATAATTCTAGTATTATTTCCTTTGAAATTATCAAGACTATTCCACACCTCAACCACTTGCGCCGTCAGCTGATGCTGCCTCTTCCAGCGCTGTTTCACATCGCAAAAACGGCATGCCTACGCAGCGAAATTAATTTACCCGCAAGTACGAGGCACAATGGAAGGACAATCTTTCAATGTAAGTTTGTTTAGGTTTTAGTTTTTTTTTTAAAAAAACAAATTTAAAACATAATTTATGAAGTCACTATTTAATTAATTTCATTTCTTTTCAGGTTCACAAACATTGAGGCCGCCCGAGTAATATCATCGGCGTTTAAATCATCGATGGAGATTCCATTGTTTCAATGGAGTCAGATATCCAGGCATCCTAAATGGATGCCTCAAATCAATGCATGGTTTTCCAGATTTCAGGTTCGTGTTAATATATAATTTTCATCTTATTTCTAATAAATTCTTAATATAATTGTAAATAAATTATTAACATTTTAACAAATTATTTTTTATACACAGAATTGATTCTGCTGGACGAGGAACATAACACTGTTGTGAGGAGGGTGTGGGAAAATCACGCAACAACTAGGTAAAATCGAAAACAATACAACTTTTCTTTACAAAAAAATTTATGTTTCGAAATGTAAGTTTTGCTTGCGTGAAGTTTGCGTGATTTTTTGGTACAAAGCCCATAAAAAAGGCAAAAAAAACTGGCGAGGGATAGGGGTTCCAAGGCTGGAACGATGTTGCGGTTTGGAGGGATTTCAAACCGATATACATCCGGAGATATATGGCCGCACTATCTTCAGCACGTGATGTCTGAGCGGTTCACACGACGCTCACAGTCCGGTGCTGGCAACCGGAATCGGCCAATTCATGGCTGGTGACAACGCACACCGCGGCTCCGTTCGTTTGCTGCACATGCGAAACAGATGGTAAGATTAATTTAAATGAAATATATTGTTCAATTAATTTGTTGTTAATAAATTTTTTTCATTATAGGCTACGTCTTTTGGACGTGAGTCGAGCCCTATGGAGCTGTTTGTGGAGACACACGTGCGGAGTCAAGAAGGGGTGCAACAGTTCGTTGACATCCGTGCTCAACATTTTGTGGTATGTTTGTTCAACCATTTTATTTTGTAAGTTATTATTATGTTTATTGAATTGAATATGATGATTACTTTTTTAATTTTCAGGATACCTATAATAATCGGTTGAGGAAGAGATACGGGGACGATCCTTTGACCCATCCAGAATTCGATCCAGATTTGTGGATGGAGGCTGGATTGTCAGGTGGACCAGATAAAAATCGGGTTTATGGGCTCTCCAACACTACGGCCGAAAACTTGTGGTCGGCTCGTAGTGCTTCAACCATCGGGAGCTCCTAATCAGTATCGAGCTCCCAATCTAAGGAGTTCGTGGCCTTGCAGCAACACACATTTCTGCTCACCGAAAAGTACGACCACCTATCAGAGGCGTACACACAACTCAAAGAACAACAAAGAGTGGTGCGAACAACAAAGAGAGGAGTCTGAACAACACAGAGCGGAGTCTGAACGACAAAGAGCGGCCTATGAAGAGCTTCGTCAAATGGTCATGAACATGCACAAGGTGGAACATGTGCCAAATCCTTTTTGGCCGCATAATAGCCAGCCTCCTCCTCCTCCTCCTCCTCCTCCTCCTTTATATTAATTTTTAATAAACATTATTTACATTTAAAATTTCATTTAATGTTTTTTTGAAACACATTCATTTTGTAATGAATATTATTTATCTTTCATTTTTTGTTTTTGATGCTTAATATAAATTTTATTTGCATAATTGGTTTTTATTACCATTAACTTATATCATTTTTATATTATGTATTAAAAATAAATTTAAAAAAAATAATAAAAAAACATTACAGAGGGATTTACCGACGAAATTAATCCGTCAGCATTAGACAGTAGCCGAGACCATCACCGTTTCCAGACGGATAAATTCGGTCGGTATTTTTATGACTCACCAACAGCTTTACTGACGGAATTATTCTGTCGGTGTTTTAACTTACCGACAACTTGACGAACGGATATATTCGGTTGGTATTTCAACAATTCACCGACCAAGTTACCGACGAAAAGTAACCGTTGGTGACCTGTGATATCACTGACGGATTAAAATCCGTCGGCATTGTTCAAGCGGGAAACTTTTTTTTTTGGCACGTAAATTCCGTCTGTAAAACTGTCGGTAAATGGTTTTCTTTGTTTTTTCGATTAATACAGCGACGGACTGTGGAATCACCGACGAAAGGTAAGCCGACGGACGTATTCCGTCGGTAATTTAGTCGGTAAATAATTTACCGATGAACTCCTAATCACACACCGACAGAATATTTCCGTCGGTAAAACTGTTAATTCTTGTGGTGATTCTCTTCTATCCCTTATTTTTCTTATTTGCCATGTAGATTATTAATTAATTTATTTTGAAAGTAAATGATCTATTTAAAATATATGATAACAAGAAACTCATAATTCTTCATGTAGAAAAGCAGCCACAATCATATATGACCTCGTAGCTATATATATAAAAAATAAAATCACTTAAGGTTTAACGCACCATCACTTCTTCAATGATTCATTTTTCATTCCATAGCCAAGTCTTCAACTAAAACTTTTCCAGGAACCCGAAGTTTCCACGATCCTTCCGTCTATTTATTACAGGATAATTATTATTACAGAGTGGTTGATGTTTAATTAAAAATATATTAAAATAATTATATATTTTTTATTTTTTAAAATTTATTTTAATATTGATTCATTAAAATAATATGAAAATAAAATAAAATAATTTAAAATAAAATAAAATATTTTTTTTAAATACTTTTAAAATATAAAAATAATTAATAACCGCTCTGTAAGCTCTCTCTCTTTTTTTTTAACGTGGAACCCACAGGAGAATTTTGTGGGAATAGTGTTTAAGACTTTAAGTTTTTAATTAAAAACATGGACCACCAAGGACCAAAAGCAGTAGATCGAATCACAGAGCTTTTGAGACAGCGGAGAAAATCGCAGCTACTTGTGGTATTGCTGAGGTTATTAAGGATCCTGACCTACGGGAAAGACATTTAGGGGATCTTCAAGGCCTTGTCCTTTAAATCTTACAGAACCAATCAAGATATCCCAGGTGGTGGAGAAAGTCTTGATAAACTTTACGATCGCTGTACATCTTCATTGGAGAGAATTGCCAAAGTTAGTGCTGTGGCTTATCCTGTTTTTAATCTCATTGAACACGTCTATCAACATCTTCCACATATCTGATGGGGATCGTTGGACCATTAAAACATGGGGTGATGTTAGCCATCTCAATGAAACAGGATACCTGAAGTCTGGTTTTGGTGGGGACAAAACATCTGGTTAGTTTCTTCATGGATGAGAAAGAAATAACACCATAATGGTATTTTTATGAACATGTCCAAACGTTCACAAATGAATTCTTCATGCTATGATAACTCTTTATCTGAAGCGTGAAAGGGGGAATCGCACCTGGCAGGCCATCTTTTGATTTCTAGTTCTTTTATAACATGGCATTTTCCAATTGTTGCGACAAGGATCTGCATTGTGCTTTGTTAAACACGTTGGTAGAGATTGCTTGAAAGCGACTGTTTACCTGAACCGCATGACACCCATAGATGGAAAAATTACAAGGGGAAGACAGCTCATCCGATTGCATGCGTTTCTAATCATACAGGTTTTTCATTCCTTGATATTGAAAGATGTGTTTGGGAGAAGGAGTGGGAATAATGGTGTACAGTAACCTTGTTACATTGTATAATCATCACAGCTAAAATTTAGTTTAACTAAAGTTATATCCAAAAAAAAAAAAAAAAAAGTGGGGAGGATCATGGGTATATAAGGATGGACAAATATCTCCATTAGAATGAGACCTTTTGGGGTATAACTCAAGAGTAAATCCATGAGGGTTTAGGCTCAAAGTGAACAATATCATACCAATGTGGAGATAGTTGGTGTCCATAGTCCCAACAAGAATATCACTGGAGGAAATGATTTTCGGGGAAGCAAAAAGAGGATTTCTACTGTTAAAAAATTAGATAAGATATATCTATCCTCCTACAAATTCATTTAGATTCTGCTAAAGCTATTGAAAGTTGTGTTGGTTATTGAGTTAGGCCTGATCTGTCTATTATAAATGGACCTACTCCAAGTTATTAGAGAAATAACCGTTTTCTTTAATCATATATAAAAAAACATAAGCCATATAGAATACTTACTTTTTATTATTAAAAGAACTTAGTTACCTTTTTTTTTTCTTCCATATTGACTCTCTGCATTAACTTGATAAGATTTAAAAAGACATTCATACTATGAAATATGATTTTGATTTTAGTAATTGAAGTGACACTGAAGTAATTGATCTAGGAATAAAAAAGTCAATTATCACAAATAAATTTTCCTTTCCGATCTACAAGTTAGGAATGTCAGGAAATCACAACAAATATCCGTCAGTTTTTCAAATCCTTCAAGCTCTTATGAAGCGAAGCATTAATCAGAATAAATTATTAAAAAAAAAAACTTTGAGATTCAATTATTACAAATAAACAATAGTTCCACAATATTGTGTGAGGGTGTGAAAAATGCTTCCAAGTAAAAAAAAGAAAAGAAAACCCACACTTATTTATATATATATATATATATATATATATATTTCGACATCTTTGATGGGAAATGTTTTCACACCAACTTTTCATAAATTTATATGGGGCGAAGCTTCATCATGATAATATATATATATCTGAGATGCCAATCTAAGTGGTGAGAATGAAAGGAACAACCCACGTGAATAAAAAAAAAACACGCATTTGACAATTGTCATCTATTTATCCATGCAAATCGTACGTCAAGTGAATCGTCGCCACTTAAAACCATTCTCCCACACCCTCCAGTACTCACAAAAACCCACAGTATTTCAGCAACAAAAATATTTGAAACTCATATTAATAATGGATTAACAATGTTACAAATAAAACAAATTAATTTATCTCGCAATTTATTTGTATATAGCACTAACAGTTTCTTTTGATTTTGATACTTCTCTAATGTTTTTTTTTTTTAATCAAGGAGCCAAATAGCGAAAGGAGCAAATGTTCAATCTGATAAATGGCATACCATATGTTTATTATTAATAACTAAGATAAAGATAATATAAATGATTTAAATCCTAAATTCGATAGACTTAATAGTTGAAACTATGATCTAGTTAATCAGATATTTTTTTTATTTGTTCATAATCAGTACATGCAGTATAATGATTATTCTCTAGCCTTAGTAAACAATAGGATTTCCAGGAAAAAAAAACAAACGTAAAGTGTTCTTATACCATTAGAGATTTAATTTCTTAGATAAGTTGATTTGTTTTAGATTTATTATTCAGAGTTTCAATCTTAAATCATTTACGTTAGTTTTGATTGCTAAGATTTATAGCATGTAAGTTCTGAGAGAAATGAATGGAAAGAAGAGTAATATTATAAAAAAATAAATAAATTAAACCACTTTTCTTTGTTTGACGCAAGTAATGTTAATTAAACACTCTTTGTTACTGTATAGCTCAAATCATACAAGTTTATGAAAAGTTGGTGTGTTACTAAAAATCTCGAAATTGACAACTCAATTTTTGTTTTCTTACACAAATGAGAAAAGGCAAATCATATCTGAGATACCAAGTGGTGCGGTAAAAAAGAATGAGAGTCATTACCTCACTAAAAACATGGTACAGTACTGACAATAAGTGCCCAGCATAAATAAAGCAGTACGGGTTCACATTTGAAAACACAAAGGTTTCTTGTGGGCAAATATATATATATATATATATATATATATGTGAATATTCACATATGTATATCCCCTACCTAAAGGTTTCATTTAGATTATAAGGTAATATAGCTAATCTCTGCTCCGACAATAGCCTTGTCTCTTCACAGAAACTCTTGTATCCCTGAAAAAGAATGGAACAAGAACATCTCTTCACGAAGAAACTAAAACCATCCCATATAAGCCATGCTCTTTCCTTTTCCAAGCCATGATGAATTTTGAAGCAGCCGATACTTCTGATAATGCATGGAGGTTTTGCTTGTCAACCCGTCTGACTGGAGCTTACCCAAAACCCGTTCTTCTACGCTCTTCTTGGGGTCGTTTTGTAGAGCAGAAAGGCCTTGCTCCCGACGACAGGGTTGTCTTCTTCATGGAGAGAGATGAAGCTAATGACATGATCAGGAGGTACACGGTTAGAGCTCAACGCAAAGTGATGGTCTTGATGGGGTAAGCTGTTGGGTCGATGTCGAGCATCTTTCCCTATATGGTCTTTGAAATTAAGTATTAGAATGTAATTAATGTTAGGAATTAATTAAAATTCTAAAACAATCAAGTAAAAACTTGATTAAATAAATTTTAAAATTACTTTAAAATAATATATGTAATATTATTTAAGGAAGTAAACTAATATCTTACTATTTATAAATTTTTTAGATTTTCTTATAAATAAAATGTTATACTTTTTATTTTTTATAAGAAAAAAAATAAAATATTATATTTTTTATTTTTTATGAGAAGTAGCGTACATATAATACATAAACATCTAAAATACAAAACAAAAAAGTTTGCTTTTTATGTTAGAAATTTGAATAGTTTAGGACCCCATTTTGTGCTATCCATTTTCACCATGATGGGCCGGGGCGATGCATACTTGGGAAGACCAAACAAAGAAGCAGAGGGAAATGTTTGAAACCATGCCGTGGACATGAAGGCTCTGTCTATTCTACTAGCAGAACTGCCCCTTGATCAAGTAAACTTTTTCCCACACAGAGGTAGTTCTAACAATTCATATGTTGTCAAACAATCTCGAAAGGCTTTCATGTAGCACAAGCATTTCTTACATCCTTAGCGATCAAAGGGAAATGTTTCTCCTGCACTGCTCTTCATTGATTCCGGTGAGCCAGAGTTGCTGGCGATGTACAAAGCCAAAGCTTAAGATCCTGGAAACTTCAGACCTTTTATGAGCTTCAAAATATTGTCAAGAAGACAGTTGAGGGAAACTATTCTTACACACACTCACACAGAGAGGCTAACCATGCAGGAGACCAACTAGCCAAAAATAGTGTTAATCCTACATGAGACTTCATTGCTTGGTTTTAATCTCTTTAATTTGTTGTTTCCTTGTTCGTTAATTCAAAAGGAAGCTATAGACAATACCCATCAAGTGAGTGGCTGAAACAGATACCAATTACTATTAAATTACTAATAAACTATTAAATTACTAATAAATATTCACATCATGAATTATATATATGGTAAGTTGGGTTCATATATTTTCTGCACATTGTACAGAAACAATTCTTCCCAAAAATATGAGCTGCTAATTAATTGTACACAGAAAGCTTAGGGTTCTTATTTTCCTCTATACAGAAAAGATTTATGATTTGCCTTTTCTCACAACTTTTTTTTTTTGTCCATTTGTGTAAGAAAACAAAAATTTAGTTGTCAATTTCGACATTTTTAGGGAGGCCTTATTAAGGAAAGAGTTTGAATTCAATGTAAACACTTCTACATAGTAATAGTTATAGTATGTAATACATCCCACCATTATATTGTACACAACCCTACAAGTATAAATACAAAGGATGGCTGCCACTATTATGCATCCAACGAATTATACACAAAACTATCTCTAAACTATTTCTAATTTGGTATCAGAGCAGGTTATTGTTCAGCAGCTTAATTCTCCTGCGTAGCTATTTGGCAGCCTAATTCTCCAGCAGCCATAATTTAATTCAGCATCCTTCCTTCTTAGCAGCCGGCTCTTCCTCAATTTAATTCACAAAGCAACAGCTTCTCCTTAGCAGAGTTTACTCATCTCTTTTCTCTGTCACCTATCACGAAGTAGAAACTGAAACTTCGTTTCTCTAGCAACATGGACAATCAACAATCTGCTGGCGCTGCATCAGCCCTTCAATCTTCCTTCTCCCCGGTAGAACAATCAGTCATGTATGGGGCATCGCCTACTGCCTCCATTGTCTCTCTTCCTAACACACATCAGGTAGTTTCTTTAAAACTCTCCAACCATAATTTCCTGTATTGGAGGATGCAGATGAAACCTTTTCTCTTGGGCCAAGGTGTTTATTCATTCGTTGATGGCACATCACCATGTCCTCCTTCACATTTGGCATCGGCTGAGCCATCTATCCTCTCTGTCAACCCGGCATATTTATCATGGAAGCAGCAAGATCACCTCATCATGAGTGCCCTCCTCTCTTCTCTCTCGGTGGAAGTCCTGCACTTGGTTGTAGATTGCAACACTTCACATGCAATCTGGACAACGTTAGAAACAGCTTTGGCCTCTCCCTCAAATTCCAGAATTATGCAGCTCCACGGCTCATTCCAGGACCTAAGACAGAATGATGATTCTGCCAGCATTTACCTGCAAAAGGCTAAGGCTTTGTTTGATGAATTGCGCTGGTAGACCAATCTCCCTGGCAGAATTTAATTTGTATGTTTTTCGTGGATTGCGCAGTGAGTTTAAGGATCTTGTCACCAGCTTGTCCACAAAGGATGCCCCCATCACTATACTGATCTCCATAGCAGCCTTCTTACACATGAGTTCCTGCACAAAGCCTCCCTTCAGCCATCTGTAACAGCCCCTCTGTTACCGACTCCAACACGCAACCAGCTGCGTTCTTTGTCCAGCATCAATCTGGCAGACGGGGGCGTTTTCGTGGGGGCTGGAGACCTAACAATCGCAGCAATTTTTATCGTGGCAATGGACCAGCAAATAATTATACTTCAGGACAACAATACAGCTCACATGGGAACCGGTTCTCATCTGGCCCTTCTTCACGGCCAAGCAGGTAATTTTGGGCAGCAAGGAAATCGTTTGGTGGCTATCCTCGCAACATAAAATGTCAGCTATGTTATGAATATGGGCATACTGCTCAACAGTGTTCTCAGTTGGCTACTCATCATATGCAAGCTAATGCTAATCTTGCATTTAATACTGCCCCTTCCACCACTCCTGTTACTTGGTTTCCTGATACAGGTGCAAATCATCATGTCACGCCAGATCTTGTAAGTATGACGAGTTCAGAACCTTATCTTGGAAATGATCATCTGCATGTTGGTGATGGTAAGGGCCTTGTTATCTCAAATATTGCTCACTCCAAAATTCGCTCACCAAACCGCATTTTTACGTTATCCAATATCTTACATGTTCCTACCATTAAAAAACCTCTGCTATCTGTTCAAAAATTTTGTCTTGAGAATAACGTGTTTTTTGAATTTCATTCCTCTCTATTTTATGTTAAGGATCTCATGACAAAGGCAGTTCTTCTTTCCGGTCAGAGTAAAGATGGTCTATATGTTTTGTCCGCGTCGTCCGCAACGTCGTTGCCTCAAGCTTTTTCCTCTACTTGTCTATCTACTTCAGCTGATGTCTGGCATCGTCGACTTGGACATCCTAGTCCACGTATTCTGCATTTGCTAGTGAAAAATAAAAAAGTGTCATGTACGTCCACTAAGTTTAATTTTCAGTGTCCTACGTGCCCTCTAGGCAAGTCATCGCGTCTGACTCTAAAACCTACGGGTCATCAAACTCGAGCTCCTCTTGACTGATTTTTAGTGATGTTTGGGGTCCATCCCCTATGTTTTCATCTGATGGTTTTCGCTATTTTGTATTTTTGTGGATGCTCATACAAAATTCATATGGTTTTATCCCTTGGTTGCTAAGTCTGACGTTTTTGCAATTTTTCATCAGTTTCAGGCGCTTGTGGAGCGCCAATTCTCCTAAAAATTAAGTCTGTTCAAACCGATTGGGGTGGTGAATACCGAAAACTAAATACATATTTTAAAACGATTGGTATTCATCATCGTGTGATCTGCCCGCACACTCATGAACAAAATGGCATGGTTGAACGCCGTCATAGACATATTGTTGAAACTGGACTCACTCTCCTTGGTCAGTGTCATGCTCCCCTTAAATATTGGAGTTATGCTTTTGAAAGTTCTGTTTATTTAATTAATCGCATGCCCACTCCAGTCCTTAATAATAAGACACCTTTTGAATGTCTGTTAAAATCGACTCCTGATTATGCGTTTCTTCGTACTTTCGGGTGTCTCTGTTTCCTTTTCTTCGTCCATACAATGCTCACAAATTAGATTTTCGGTCCACACCTTGTGTCTTTCTTGGATATAGTACCTCGCATGTCGGTTATCGTTGTCTTGATTTGTCATCAAAACGAATTTATCTTGCACGTCATGTCCGATTTCATGAAACTGTTTTTCCTCTTGATAAAACTGAACAGATTGCACAACACCCAAACAGCCCTCGGCTCCCTCTCTACCCGTCACTTTACTTCCTCTCATGCAACCCTCCTCTCTCCCACTGCCCCATACACTGCCTACACCTCCTTCGGCTAATTTACCATTATCTGCATGTTATTATGATCATTCTTCAAATGCAGGTTCGATTCGTCACACTCACAGGCATCATCCGATGCTCTGCTTCCAGCTCCCATGGTTTCTCCCCTGTTATGGATACTTCTTCTGCTGGGTCCCATCACGGTCTTCTCCTATATTGAGTCCTTCACCCACAGGTTCTTCCTCTCTTTCCCCTCCTGGAATTAACGTATGTGTTGATCTATCTAAATTCAATCTTCAGCACGTCCCTGCCGCTGTCTCCTCCCCATCTCCGCGGGCTCGCACCCATCCTATGGTGCTTCGCCCACGGCAAAAAAATGCTAATCTTAGCATTGCGGCTGTCTCACGAGACACGACCTTACCTCAGCAGGAGCCATTGTCCTTTAAGGAACAGGTATGTTACTTGGGACATTGCCATGCAGGAGGAACTTCGGGCACTTCATTCTAATCAGACTTGGACGTTGGTGCCTCTTCATCCAACTATGAATGTGATTGGCAGTAGATGGGTGTACAAGATAAAAAGAAATGCTGATGGTCAAGTTGCCCGATATAAGGCACGGTTAGTTGCCCGCGGCTTCACTCAGCAAGAAGGGATTGATTATTTGGAGACATTCAGTCCAGTGATCAAACCTACAACGGTTCGCCTTGTGCTCACTATCGCTGTTTCATATGGATGGACCATTCATCAGTTGGATGTCCATAATGCTTTCCTAAATGGCATTCTTCAGGAAGAGGTATACATGGCGCAACCGCCTGGGTTTGTTGATCCGGCACTCCCGTCTCATGTGTGTCGCCTCCATAAATCTCTGTATGGTTTGAAACAATCCCACAGGTTGAGTGAGTTCTTACTATCCATTGGATTTCAGGCATCCAAGGGTGATACTTCTCTGTTTATCCTTTCTCATGATGGTGCCATGATTTACCTGCTTGTGTATGTTGATGATATCTTATTAACCGGAAGTAACTCAGCTATGCTTCATAGATTGATTACCTTGCTGCAATCAGAATTTAAGCTTCGGGATCTGGGTTCTGCTCATTTCTTCTTAGGCATTGAAGTTAAACCTACTGCTATGGGTATCTTATTAAGCCAACATAAGTATGCTCTCGATATCATCAAACGAGCAGGTATGACTTCATGCAAACCAGTTGATACTCCTCTATCTGCCTCCTCCAAATTAGGACTCATACCGGGTACTCTCTACTCTGATCCCACACGGTATCGACAAATTGTTGGGGCATTACAATATCTTACCTTCACTAGACCTGATATCTGCTATGCGGTCAACAAGGTCTGTCAATTTATGCATGCCCCTACTGAGGATCATTGGTTTGCTGTCAAACGCATCCTGCGTTACCTCCAGGCTACAGCAAGTTATGGCCTGCACATCACTAGGGATTCTCCTCTGTCTCTTCATGGTTTCACAGATGCTGATTGGGCTGGTAGTATTGATGATCGAAAATCCACAGGTGGTTACCTTGTGTACCTTGGCTCTACCCCTATCTCCTGGAAATCCGGGAAACAACGCACTGTTGCGAGATCCTCCACTGAAGCGGAATACAAAGCCTTAGCTGATGGTACTGCTGAGATTTTGTGGATTCGCTCATTATTGACAGAACTTCGGATTCCTTCTTCGACTGTGACCACGTTATGGTGTGATAATTTAGGGGCCACCTTCTTATCTGCAAATCCAGTATTTCACGCTCGTACTAAACATGTTGAAGTTGATTATCATTTTGTCCGTGATCGTGTTACTAAGCGAGAAATTCAGGTACGGTTTATATCCTCCAAAGATCAACTAGCGATGTCCTTACCAAGCCTCTTCTCGTTTGCTTATTTTCGATCCAAGCTTCGGGTGGAATCTCCACCTTCAGCTTGACGGGGTGTATTAAGGAAAGAGTTTGAATTCAATGTAAACACTTCTACATAGTAATAGTTATAGTATGTAATACATCCCACCATTATATTGTACACAACCCTACAAGTATAAATACAAAGGATGGCTGCCACTATTATGCATCCAACGAATTATACACAAAACTATCTCTAAACTATTTCTAATTGGCCTTGCACACGTTTTCCGTAAGAACATTACCAAAACACGCATTTGACAATCGCCATTCATTTATCCATGCAAATCGTACGTCATCTATTTGTCATTGCAAATCGTACGTCATGTGAATCGTCACCACTTGCGCGAGTTTTCTGTGTGTAAAACCATTCTCTCACACCCTCAAGTACTCACAAAAACCCACACTATCTCAGCAACAAAAATCAATCCAACTGACATAATTCTTTTTCCCTACAATTCCAGCAATTAAGATGGGGAGTCATGGGAGTATATAAATCTCTTCACTATCTCTATATATCCCCTACCAAAAGGTTTCATTTAGATTATAAGGTAATATAGCTAATCTCTGCTTCCACAATAGCCTTCTCTCTTCACAGAAACTCTTGTATCCCCTGAGAAGGAATGGAACAAGTACATCTATTCACGAAGAAACTAAAACCAACTCATATAAGCCATGCTCTTTCATTTCCAACCCGTGTCCTTGAGGCTTTTCCAATTCCTGAAGGAGCCCATATGATGAATTTTGAAGCAGCCGATGCTACTGATAATGCATGGAGGTTTTGCTTGTCAACCCGTCTGACTGGAGCTCACCGAAAACCCGTTCTTCTATGCTCTTCTTGGGGTCGTTTTGTAGAGCAGAAAGGCCTTGCTCCCGAAGACAGGGTTGTCTTCTTCATGGAGAGAGATGAAGCTAATGACATGATCAGGAGGTACACGGTTAGAGCTCAACGCAAAGTGATGACCTTGATGGGGCAACATGTTTGGGTCGATGTCGAGGATCTTCCCTTCATCCCTTGTATGGTCTTTGAAGAGTATGACATATAAGCTGTTGGCAGTCCTTTCCACTCCACTGGTACTTTGTTAATCTAGCCTTATAGCTACTGTTGGTTTCCATGTAATCAATATCATGCATATTATTGTGTACTTAGTATCTTGTTTGGTTTCCAAGTTTCTTACCTTTTCTTCTTAATGTACGTGTGCCCTATGAGCTTTGATATAATATTGAAGCTAATAAAAATAACTACAAGTCTTTTCCAACAAGCCATGTAAGTGAGCATTCCACCAGGACCAGCTGGGATTGGTGGTGCGTTCATGTTTTATTTCTCCTGCACTGCTGGCTTCATTGGCGATATACAAAGCCCAAGCTTAAGATCCTGGAAACTTGAGACCTTTTATGAGCTTCAAAATATTGTTAAGAAGACAGTTGAGGGAAACAATTCTTACACCTTCACTCACACAGAGGGGCTAACCATGCAGTAGACCAACTAGCCAAAAATAGTGTTAATCCTACATTGCTTGCTTGTAAATCTCTTTAATTTGTTGTTTCCTTGTTCGTTAATTCAAAAGGAAGCTATAGACAATACCCATCAAGTGAGTGGCTGAAACAGAGGAAAGAAATCAAGGAAAAAACACAGAACAGGTAATAGTCAAGCTAGCTATGAAATCAAGTTCTGCTTTGCTAATGACACGCCACAACTTCCCTCTCTGAAAAAGGTGAAGAAAGACCACTGTTCTCAGAGTTACCATTAATGGAAATAGAAATAAATTAAGAGACGCAGCATCATGTAGAATTTCAGGTTATAAAAAGAAACGTTTGCAGAGAAGAAGATGAGAAGAGAATTCTTGTATTTCCTTTGTATTTTTCTTACAGTTCCATTAGTGCAGAACTCTGCTTTTAAACACAATTTTTACGTAATCAATAACAGAATTCTAGACTTTAGGAATCAATTCATCTCAACCATTCATTGATTGAGGGCTACGATTAAGAAACGGTTTGTAATAGAAAAAACAGTTATAACAGCTATAACTACTTTAACTGTTTTTTAGCTGCTGTAACTGCTTGTAACAGACTCTTCTTCTATTAATTCAATCTTCGTCCATTCTTCATTCTTCTCGATTTACTTCTGAAGCTTTAACAAGAAGTAATCAGCTTAACTTCTAACAGCCTCTCCTAAGCTGCTTACTGGTTTAACTCCAAGATTCAATCTTAATTGCTTGAATCTGTCTTTAGGTAATGCCTTTGTGAAAATGTCTGCAAGTTGTTCTTCACTTCTGCAGAATTTCATATTTATTACTCCCTCTTGCAGAGCCTCTCTTATGAAATGCTACTTCCTGTTTATGTGTCTAGTTCTTTGATGAAAAACATGATTTTTAGCCATTGAAATTGCTGACATGTTGTCACAGAACAAGGTTGTTGCTTCGGCTTGTATTTCACCAAAATCATCAAGAACAAATCTTAACCAAATTGCCTGAGCTGTTGCTTCAGATGCTGAGACATACTCAGCTTTTGTAGTTGATAATGCCACTGTGTTCTGTTTCATAGAAGCCCAAGAGAATGCTCCACTTCCAAAACTGAATGCATAACTAGAGGTGCTCCTACTGTCATCTTCACTTCCTGTCCAATCTGCATCACAAAATCCAATAAGAGTTGTTGATTGATCCCTTACGTATTCAATCCCATAGCTTAGAGTTCCTTGCATATATCTTAAGACTCTCTTTGCAGCTCCCATGTGAATTTTGGTAGGTCCAGTCATGAACCGTGACAGTAAGCTTGCAGCATACATTAGATCAAGTCTTGTTGCTATCAAATATAGTAAACTTCCTACTATTTTTCTATAAAGGCCTTCATTAGCCAACTCACTCTCATCCACCTTCTTCAGTTTCTCACCAGTGACCAAAGGAATAGAGACTGGTTTACAACCCTCAAGCCCAAACTTCTTAAGTAAAGACTTTGCATACTTGCTTTGATGGATGAATACTTTTTGATCAGATTGCAGTATTCCCATGCCCAGAAAATGATGAAGAAGTCCAAGATCAGACATCTCATATCTCTGCATCATTTCTCTTTTGAATTCACTAAGCATTCTTTCACTACTGCCAGTATATACAATATCATCAACATAGATTGAAACAATGATTAGGTTACCTTCTTGATCAGACCTTGTATACAAAGTAGCCTCACTTGTGCTCCTTTTGAATTTGCATATAGAGAGGTATGCATCAATTTCACTATACCAGGCCCTCGGTGCCTGCTTTAGGCCATATAATGCCTTCCTCAGTATGTAAACTTTATGTCCTGCATTCTCTACAAGAAAACCTTCAGGCTGCTCAACATATACCTCTTCTTTAAGTACACCATTTAGGAATGCTGACTTGACATCCAATTGAAACAACTTCCACCCCTTTTGTGTTGCAAGTGCAATTAGAGTTCGAATTGTGTCTAACCTTGCTACTGGTGCAAAGGTTTCATTGTAATCAATTCCAGATTTCTGTGCATATCCCTTTGCTACAAGGCGAGCCTTGTGTTTTTGAACTGATCCATCAAGATGAAGCTTGGTTTTGTACACCCATTTCACTCCTATCACAGGTTTATCACTTGGTCTCTCCACCAATTCCCAAGTATTGTTCTTCTCTATCACTTCCAATTCTTCCTTCATAGCCTCCTGCCAGGCTTTATCTCCAGCAGCTTCTTGATAGTTCTCAGGTTCTATATATGCACATGTGACACCTTGCATATATGTCTTCCAAGGTTTTCAATTTTACTGGAGTAGAGTTAGGAGAAGATTGTTGACTGTTATCACTGTCAATATTCTCAACTAACTCTCCAACTGTAGAATTTTGATAGCAATGTTCAACATCATCGGATTGTTCTGCAGCAGAGTGTTCCTCAGAACTTTCACCTTCAACTTCACTTCCTTCATCATTGAAGGACAAGTGGATTTGGTTCATCAATTTCCTTTCCAATTCCAAACTCTATCTTCACTGAAAATCACACTTCTTGAGAGAACAACCTTCTCAGATTTCAGGTCATATATTCTATACCCTTTCTCACAGCTTTATCTAACAAACACTCCCTTTCCAGCTTGCTATCCCACTTCTGCCTTAGTGATGATGGGATATGTGTGTAACACAAGCAACCGAACACCTTCAGATGCTTAACTCCTGGCTTCCTTCCCGTGAATGCTTCAAAAGGAGTCTTTTCAGTACAGATGTTGTATTCACAGCTTCTGCCCAGAAGTTTACTGGCATTCCTTTCTCTATCAGCATGGATCTTCCCATTTCACAAATTGTTCTGTTTCTCCTCTTTGCAACTCCATTCTGTTGAGGAGAGTATGCAACTATCAGTTGTCTCTCCAATCCTTGTTTCTCATAAAATTCTTCAAACTCTTTTAAAGTATATTCTCCACCTCTGTTACTTCTCAGCTTCTTCAGTTTGTATCCACTTTGCAGCTCAACGAACGCTTTGAATTTTTTGAATACATTAAGTGCATCAGATTTGTTTCTGAGGAAGTATACCCAACACATTCTTGAATAATCATCAATGAATGTGATGAAGTATTTGTTCCCTCCCACATATTCATTCTGCATTGGTCCATACAAATCAATGTGGATTAGTTCCAGTGGATAGCTTGCTCTCCACGCTTGCTCTTTATCGAATTTCTCCCTGTGATTTTTGCCTGATGCACAGCCTGCACAAACATCTTCTACTTCAGTCAAAACAGGGAGCCCACATACCATTTCTTTCTGCTGCATCTTCTTCATGCTGGAAAAATTCAAGTGTCCCAGTCTCCTATGCCATATCCAAGAATCCTCAGTCACTGAAGCTTTCCTTGGTGCGGGTATAATGGTCTCAAGTGAAAGTGGGAAGCATCGATTTCCTCCCATGATCACTATTGCTATAACATTGTTGAGGCTTTCATTATCAAATATTACTGCTTTGTTACCTCCAAACAGAATGTAATAGCCATGCTCCATCATCTGGCCTACACTTAGTAAGTTTTCATCCAATCCGAGAACAAGCAATACTTCTTTTATGTATCTCTTTCCATGCTGAGTTTCCACAACCAATGTACCTTTTCTAGTTGCTTGCACAAGGTCTCCTGAGCCCATCTTTACTTTGCATGTTACTGATCTATCAATGTTGATTAGTTCAGATTCTTAAGAAGTCATGTGATTGCTGCATGCACTATCCACAAACCATATCTTCTTGTCTTGAAAACTTGCAGAATGGCAAGCATAGAGCATGGTTCCTGTGGTGACTCTTTCTTCTTTGGCATAATTTGCAAGTTGTTTGTGACTGTGACTTTCACAATCTTTTGCAATATGACCAAACCGATTGCATCTTCCACATCTTGGCTTTCCTTTGTGTCTGCATAATCCAAAGTGTTGCTTCTGGCAGACTTGGCATTGTGGCTTTACACTCACTTGACTACTTCCATAAGCAGTGTTGTTCCAGCTTGAATTATTGTAGTTGGTTCCATTTCTGATTGGAAATGAATTTGGTCCTCTCTTGTCTTGTGATTGCCATCTTTGAGAAGGTCTGCCTTGGAAACCCTTGTGTGAGCTGTAGGCTTGATTGCTTCCAATCTTTAAACTGCTAAATGCTTTCTCTGTTCCTGTTAGCTTATCCCTTTCATCATGTAGATCCTCCCTCTTGTCATAAACTTTCACAGAAGCAATGACTTCTTCTGCTCTCAGTACATCAAGATCTCGTGTCTCCTTAATGATTTCAGGTTATTCACAGTTGCAAAGAATTTAGCTAGATATCCATCTAAGCTTTCATTTTCTGCCATTCTCAGGTATTCAAAGTCAGCTCTCACTGCTTGAAGTTTTACAGCTCTAACCTTTTTATCTCCTCTGAATTCTCTGCTCAAAATGTCCCAAGCTCCTTTTGCAGTCTTTCATTTCTTATACGGGAAGAGGTCGTCTGTTAATGCTCCTTGTATGAGGCTTAATGCCTTTGCATTCTTGATTTTGTCTTCTCTGGATGTAGTGGATGGATGCAATGTAGTTTGCTCAGCTTCACTCTCTTCATTGCCTGATCCAGTTGCAATTTCAGAGGATTGATGATGATGAGAGTTGATTCCAACTTCTATTAGTTCCCATAGATCGAATGCTATGAGGATAGTCTCCATTTTTACAGCCTAAAAATCATAATTTGTGCCATTAAACTGTGGAGTTCTTAAATCTCCTCCAGCTGAGCTTGATCCTACCATTTTTGAGTATTTAGCAGTTTAATCAATCTGTTTTTTCACAGTATACGCCCCTCTTAGGAATCGGTTTGTGAGCTCTGATACCATGTAGAACTTCAGGTTATAAAAAGAAAAGTTTGCAGAGAAGAAGATGAGAAGAGAATTCTTGTATTTCCTTTGTGTTTTTCTTACAGTTCCATTAGTGCAGAACTCTGCTTTTATACACAATTTTTACGTAATCAATAACAAAATTCTAGACTTTAGGAATCAATTCATCTCAACCATTCATTGATTGAGGGCTATGATTCTTACACATGTAAGAAACGGTTTGTAACAGAAAAAACAGTTATAACTACTTTAACTATTTTTTAACTACTGTAACTGCTTGTAACAGACTCTTTTTCTATTAATTCAATCTTCGTCCATTCTTCATTCTTCTCGATTTACTTCTAAAGCTTTAACAACAAGTAATCAGCTTAACTTGTAACACATCATCCATGGCCTGGCGGCTAACCGAATCTGGTCCCACAACCCAATTAAGCTGACTTGCCAACGACGAGGGAACACTAATCACTAATGCTTTCTTAATGGAGCAAACTTCAGTCTCATTTGAATCCATGTCCTCAATCAAGCAAGAGAAAACGCACCAGAAACGACCCTATGGGTCTCTCAGAACGCCTCCAATTCCTGCACTTCATGGTTTCCCTAAGAATCCTCTGCATCCCATTTTGCAGTACCATCCTCGGGTTTCTTCCAGCTACTGCCAAGATAGTGATGGGGCAGTGCTGAATTCTATTGTTAGGAGTCTCCATTTTTTTGTCCCGGTGAGGATGATGTGGTGACAGCTGGAAGTGACCACGTATCCCTCATCACGGTGGGCCCTCCGGATGCGACAGGAGATGTTGACATAACCTGACAGTTTGGTGGTTTTGATGGCGGCGTTTAAGAAGACAAATGGCAAATCGTTGGTAGAAGTAGTGATTGTGTTTTTGGGATGCTGTATTGGTTCTTGTTTATACTGTTTTATTTAAAAATATATAAAAATAATATATATTTTTAAAATTATTTTTGATATTAACGGATAATTAGTTTTACATAAAAAATTAATAATTTTTTTTAAAGTTTTACAAAATAAACCCACACTTTTTAGATTCACTTTTATATATATATATATATATATATATTGTATTATCATTATGATGATTATATCAATTGAAAAAGCTTCGCCACACATTATATTATGGAGGACCACTTTAGTTTTTTTTTTTTTTCTTTTAATGTATCTGGTTTACTTGTTCATAATCAGTCCATGCAGTATAATGGTTATTCTCTAGCCTTAATAAAGACTAAGATTTCCAGGAAAAAAAAACATAAAATGTTCTTATGCCATTAGAGATTTAACTTCTTAGATAAGTGGATTTATTTTAGATTTATTATTCGGAGTTTCAATCTTAAATTGTTTTAGGTAATTTTGATTGCAAAGATTTATAGCATGCAAGTCTTGAGAGAAATGAATGGAAAGAAGAGTAGTAATACTAATAATAATAATAATAATTAATATAGGGTAAAAGATGCTCAACTCCTAAAAACTAATAATTCAGGATTTAATGAGGTTTTTATGTTAACTTTATTTTATTATTATTATTATATTTTATTATTATATTTTAATTTTAAAACAGATCAATTGGTCGAAGACAGTACATGACTGGCCGGGAAGGATCTTAAAAGGGCTTGATATCTTAGATTCTTGCACGTGAAATATTGAACAAAGTGCAATATTATCTTAATTTGATTTGACTTTTCTCACTACATTGCAAAAACAAGGTGATGAAAATGGTGTGCAGCATAAGTGGAATCATACACCAATCAGAAAATATATAATTAATAATTACTATTAAATATTCACATCATGAATCATATATATGGTAAGCTGGGTTCATATATTTTCTGCACATTCGTACGTCATATGACATTCGTCATCTATTTATCCATGCAAAGCGTACGTCATGTGAATCGTCACCACTTGCGCTATTTATCCATGCAAAGCGTACGTCATGTTCATATAAAACCATTCTCCCACACCCTCAAGTACTCACAAAAATCAATACAACTTACACACTTCCTTTTCCCTACAATTCCAGCAATTAAGATGGGGAGTCATGGGAGTATATAAATCTCTTCACTATCTCTATAAGGTAATATAGCTAATCTCTGCTCCGACAATAGCCTTCTCTCTTCACAGAAACTCTTGTATCCCTGAAAAAGAATGGAACAAGTACATCTCTTCACGAAGAACCTAAAACCATTCCTGAAGGATCCCATATGGTGAATTTTGAAGCAGCCGATGCTACTGATAATGCATGGAGGTTTTGCTTGTCAACCGGTCTGACTGGAGCATACCCAAAACGCGTTCTTCTACGCTCTTCTTGGGGTCGTTTTGTAGAGCAGAAAGGCCTTGCTCCCGAAGACAGGGTTGTCTTCTTCATGGAGAGAGATGAAGCTAATGACATGATCAGGAGGTACACGGTTAGAGCTCAACGCAAAGTGATGACCTTGATGGGGCAAGATGTTTGGGTCGATGTCGAGGATCTTCCCTTGTATGGTCTTTGAAGAGTTTTGACATATAAGCTGTTGGCAGTCCTTTCCACTCCACTGGTACTTTGTTAATCTAGCCTTATAGCTACTGTTGGTTATTTTCCAAGTAATCAATATCAATGCATATTATTGTGTTCTTAGTATCTTGTCTGGTTTCCAAGTTTCTTTCCTTCTCTTCTTAATGTACGTGTGCCCTATGAGCTTTGAATCGAAAGAATATAATATTGAAGCTAATAAAAATAACATTAAGTCTTTTCCAACAAGCCATGTAAGTGAGCATTCCACCAGGACCAGCTGGGATTGGTGGTGCGTTCATGTTTTATTTCTCCTGCACTGCTGGCTTCATTGATTCCGGTGAGGCAGAGTTGCTGGCGATATACAAAGCCCGAGCTTAAGATCCTGGAAACTTTAGACCTTTTATGAGCTTCAATATATAAATTGTTAAGAAGACAGTTGAGGGAAACAATTTTTACACTCACTCACACAGAGGGGTTTGTAAAGATATCAACGATCCTAATGCTGCCAAGTGTCAGAAGATTAGGAATTAATATTGTTACAAAGTTGTTAGCATTATTTGTTAAAGGAGAATCTGTTAGCATGCATATTTCTCTGTATAGTATCTTTTTATGCTGCATATATAAACAGAGAATAATGAATGTAATAGTTAAGCAAAAGCAAATATACAACAATGCTAGAATTCGTCTTTTGCTTCTATACTAACAGTTTGATTCTCTGTTCTTCTTTCTATATACTCTTTGCTCTTCTTCATTTCTATTACATTTTTATATAAATTGATAATTCCATCATGGTATCAGAGCTGTGTAACTCTTGATCTTGTGGCCATTGACGTCCGAATTCTTCTGGCTTTATTCTCATCCTCTTCATAAAATTCTTGTGTACTTATTGATGTGCCCATCAGGTATTTGATATATTGCCTAAACAGATTCTCTTCTTCAAAAACTCCAGTTTTTCTATTACTTCACCGAACATTATAATCTTCAACTTTCTACTTCTCCTACATTCTACATTCAAAAATGGTGACTAGCTCTCAACTTCATATTATTCAATCTCCTATCACTTCTCTGCTTCCTGCAATCTCTACTGCTATAACAGTAAAACTTGATGATACAAACTATCTCGTCTGGCAATTTCAAATGAAAATTCTTCTTGAGAGTCATGGAATTCTAGGATTTGTTGATGGTACCAGAAAATGTCCAAGTCGATTTGATACAGATTCCGATATTGAGGGTGTTGAATCTGATGATCATCAGATTTGGAAAATGCATGACAGAGCACTTATGCAGCTACTTATTGCTACTCTTTCTTCTACTGCCATTTCTTATATCATTGGCTGCATCAGCTCTCAGGATATGTGGATTCAATTGCAGGATCGTTTTTCTACAGTAACCAAGGCACGTATCTTTCAGATGAAAAGTGAACTTCAAACTATCAAGAAAGGTTCAGAACCGGTGTCTCAGTATCTGCAGAAAATCAAAGATGCCCGTGATCATCTCTCTGCTGCAGGAGTTTATTTTGAAGATGAGGATATTGTGATCCTGGCTCTCAATGGCCTCTCCTCTGACTATAACACATTTCGATGTATGGTTCGAGGCAGAGATAATGTGTTATCTCTTAAAGATTTTCGGTCTCAGTTGCTTGCTGAAGAAGCTGCTATTGAGCAGACTCATTCATCTTCTTCATTTGTCTCTGCTATGCATGTTCAGAATCAAGTCTCTCAAGGCAAGGCACTGGTTCTTGATGAAGGGAATTCTAATCCTCTTTCTTCCACCTTCAAGTCAGCTCCTACTTCTCAATTTTCCTCTGGCTTTCATGGAGGTTTTAATGGCTATCCGAATGGTTTTAACAGTCATAACACTGGTGGTTATTTTCATCACCGAGGCTCTCAGTTTCGTGGTCGCGGTAGAGGCCGCCATACTTTCCCATCTGGCAACGATATTATCCTGCTCAACACAATCCTGCTCCACCAAGCTCTAATCCTGGTATCTTGGTTCTGGAACTGATATTACTACTTGCCAAATCTGTGGTAAGAGAGGTCATGTTTGCTGCCGATTGTTATCAACGTCACAACCAAACCTCAGCCCCAAACCTCCTCTGTTCAATGTCAAATCTGCTGGAAGTTTGGACATTCTGCCATTCAATGTTATCATCGAGGCAATTCTCCTATCAAGGTCGTCCCTCTCTCCAACAATCTTAGTGCTATGGCTGCCACTTTCCTCCACCTCCTGAAACCATTTTGGGTGGCTGATACTGGCGCCACAGCTCACATGACATCTGATTTCTCTCAACTTCAGGAGGCTACTCCTTACTCTGGTCCTGATGCTATTACCACTGCTGGAGGTTCAGGTTTGAGCATTTCTAGTACTGGCTCTTCTGTTTTGCCTATTCCGCAATGCTCATTACAATTACACCAAGTGTTGCATGTCCTAAAGCTATCTCAGCATCTACTGTCAGTTTATAGACTGTGTAAAGATAATCATTGTCGATTTATTTGATGACTTTGGTTTTTGGATTCAGGACAAATTCACGGGGAATGTCCTCCTCAAGGGACTGTGTAGTCACGGTTTATATCCTATTCCTTTTTCGTTTCCTCTAGTTCCCACACACCTTTTCAACTTGCCTCTGCTTCCCATCATAAACAGTCTTGCTATCTTGGTCAACAGGTTCAAACAGGTCTTTGGCACAAGAGATTTGGTCATCCCTCTAATAGCATCACGTCCACTCTTCTCACTCAGTCTCAGATTCCCTTCACTACAGATCCTACCACGTCAGTTTGCACCCACTTGTTTAGAGGGAAAATTACCAAGCTTCCTTTTCCATATCCAGCAGTTAAGTCACTTCACCCTTTAGAAATCATACATAGTGATGTTTGGGGTCCTGCACCCGTAATGTCTATTGATGGCTTTAGATATTATGTTAGTTTTGTTGATGAATGTACACGGTACACTTGGATTTTTCCAATGATCAATAAAGGAGAGGTTTATTCTATTTTTGTCCATTTCCATACATTTTTAGTTGCTCAATTTTCTGCCACACTTCGGGTCTTCCAAAGTGATGGAGGTGGTGAATATATTAGCACCAACTTCAAAAACTATCTTCTTACCAAGGGCATTGTTCATCAAATGTCATGTCCCTATACCCCTGAACAAAATGGTCTCGCTGAAAGAAAGCATCGCCATATTGTGGAAACTGCCATCACTTTGTTACAAACTGCCCATCTCCCTCTTAAATTTTGGTTTCATGCTTGTGCTACTTCCATCTACTTGATTAATAGATTGCCTTGTAAAATTCTCCAGCTGCAATCTCCTTTTTTCTTGCTGTATGGTTCCTCTCCTGTCATCCATCACTTGCGTGTCTTTGGTTGTGCTTGTTTCCCTTTACTTCGGCCTTATAACACTCATAAACTACAACCCAAAACTTCCACATGCATCTTTTTAGGCTATGCCGGCCAATATAAAGGTTACATTTGTTTTTCTCTTCATTCCAATCGCATCTTTATCTCTCGCTATGTACTCTTTGATGAATCAGTGTTTCCTTATATTTTTGTGCCTCTGCTAGCAGTATCTCCCTCTCTACATATGCTTGTCGTCTCTCCTTCTTCCCCATCTGTCTCTCTTACTAACTCTGTTTTGCCTCTTGTTTCTCCTCATTCTGCATCATTACCTTCTTTGTCCACTAGTATGTCTTCACAGCCCTCATTTGACTTGCACTCCCCTGCCCTTTCTCCTCTTCCCTTGGATCCAGATTTCTACCCTGAGCGACTGTGTGTCGTTCTGCCTCTCTCCCCTATTAATATTCATCCCATGACTACAAGGTCTAAGAATGGCATTTCCAAGAAAAAGGCATATTCTGCCACTGTTCAGTCTCTTGATCTTTCGCAGGTTGAACCTCGATCATTCAAAATTGCTTCTGCCACTATTGCATGGCAATCAGCCATGCAGAAGAAATTGAGGCCCTTCATGCCCAAGGTACTTGGGACCTTGTTGCTTTGCCACCTGACAGAAATCTTGTTGGCTGTAAATGGGTCTACCGCTGAAGAAACATGCTGATGGTTCTATTGCTCGTCATAAGGCTCGGTTAGTGGCTAAGGGGTTTAGTCAAGAGGAGGGTATTGACTATGGAGAAACCTTCAGCCCTGTGGTGAAACCCACCACTGTTCGCCTGGTTCTTGCCCTTGCAGCTCACTTTCATTGGTCCTTGCGGCAGCTTGATGTGAAGAATGCATTCTTGCATGGCATTCTTCATGAGGAGGTTTATATGACACAACCTCAGGGCTTTGTTAGTAAGGCTCATCCCTCTGATTTTGTTTGCCGGCTGAAGGAAGTCTTTGTATGGTCTTAAGCAGGCTCCTCGTGCCTGGAATGCACGTTTTTTGCCCAGCTTGGGGTTTCAAGCATCTCTTGCTGATTCCTCTTTGTTTGTTCAGCACTCTTCTCATGGCACTCTGCTCTTACTCCTCTATGTTGACGATATCATTCTAACTGGCAGCCATTCCTCCTTATTTCATCTGTTATTACTGCTCTGTCTCACGAATTTGACCTCACAGACTTGGGTCCCTTGCATCACTTTTTGGGGCTGCAGATTTCCTATCTGCCTACTGGTTTATTTGTATCTCAAACCAGCTATGTCATTGACTTACTTGCCAGGGTTGATTTGCAGAATTCCAAGTCTTGTGCTACTCCTTGTCTTCCTCATCATCACTTGCTCAAAGATGATGGCCAGCCCTATTCTAATCCGCAGCAATACAGGAGCATTGTGGGAGCCTTGCTCACTTTCACCAGGCCTGATACTTTTCAGTGAATCAAGCTTGCCAGTTCATGCATAATCCGATGGTTTCTCATGTTGTGCCGTCAAACGTATTTTACGATATCTCAAAGGTACCCTACATCTTGGCCTTCACTTTCGTCCTGGTCCTCTTCATTTGCAGGCCTACAGTGATGCCGACTGGGCTGGAGATCCTAATGACCGTCGGTCTATCTCTGGTTCTCTTGTGTATTTTGGTTCCAGTCCTATTTCTTGGGCTTCTAAGAAACAACATACTGTTTCTCGTTCGTCAACGGAGGCTGAATATCGCGCTCTCGCAATCACTGCTGCTGAACTTGCCTGGATTCGTCAGCTCCTATGTGACATTCATATTCCTTTACTTCTTCCACCTTTAATTCATTGTGATAATATTTCTGCTATCTCCCTTGCTTCCAATCCAGTGTTCCATTCCAGGATGAAGCATCTTCAGATTGATTATCATTTTGTGAGAGAGCGGGTTATCATGGGTGATTTACTGGTTCAACATGTCTCCTCTTGTGATCAGTTTGCTGATATCCTCACCAAAGGCCTTTCCATTTCTCTATTTCAGCATCATTGTTCCAATCTCATGCTTGGTTCCTCCCAGCATGTGATTGAGGGAGCATGTGAAGATATCAACGATCCTAATGCTGCCAAGTGTTAGAAGATTAGGAATTAATATTGTTACAAAGTTGTTAGCATTATTTGTTAAAGGAGAATCTGTTAGCATGCATACTTCTCCGTATAGTATCTTCTTATGCTGCATATATAAACATAGAATAATGAATGTAATAGTTAAGCAAAAGCAAATATACAACAGTGCTAGAATTCGTCTTCTGCTTCTATACTAACAGTTTGATTCTCTGTTCTTTTTCCTATATACTCTTTGCTCTTCTTCATTTCTATTACATTTCTATATAAATTGATAATTCCTTCAGGGCTAACCATGCAGCAGACCAACTAGCCATAAATAGTGTTAATCCTACATGAGACTTCATTGCTTGGTTGTAATCTCTTTAATTTGTTGTTTCCTTGTTTGTTAATTCAAAAGGAAGCTATAGACAATACTGAAGGGATCCTTTTAGTTAAGAAACAGTTAGAATAACTAACTATTAGTTTCGGTTAAGAAACAGTTAGAATAACTAACTGTTAGCTTTCATTCTGTTATAATTCTGTTGCTTTCTTTCTGTTGCTTTCATGTTATTTCAATTGCAATGTAACAGTGGCTATATAAAGCCAAGTCCTGGTCAAATAAATGTGCTCTCTTCTCATTCCAATTCATCAACATTTATTGAAACTCTCATTATACTCAACAAGTGGTATCAGAGCCTTCATCATCTGAAAATCTTGCAGCAGCATGACGACAGAAGGAAGCAGTTTTGTTCAGCCAGCCATTCCAAGATTCAATGGTCATTACGATCACTGGGGTATGTTAATGGAGAATTTTCTCCGATCCAAAGAGATGTGGGAACTGGTGGAGATTGGATACATTGAGCCGGCAAGTGGATCAGTACAAACTGATGCACAACAAAGAAGAATGATGAGATGAAACTGAAGGATTTGAAGGTAAAGAATTACCTATTTCAAGCAATCGATCGAACAGTTCTTGACACTATTCTTAGAAAGGATACTGCCAAGAACATATGGGATGCAATGAAGAAGAAGTTCGAAGGGAATGCAAGGGTTAAAAGATCTTACCTGCAAACTCTCCGTAGAGAGTTTGAAACACTGGAAATGAGAATTGGTGAAGGAGTTACAGAATACTTCTCTAGGGTCATGACAGTGGCCAATAAGATGAGAACGTATGGAGAAGATATGCAGGATGTGAAAGTGGTAGAGAAGATCTTACGCTCTTTAACTGAGAAATACAACTATGTTGTATGTTCCATTGAAGAATCAAAGGATATTGATGCTCTTAGCATTGATGAACTGCAGAGTTCATTGGTTGTTCATGAACAAAAGTTTCAAAGGAGAAAGGGTGAGGAACAAGCATTGAAAGTAGCATATGAAGGAGGAGGCAGAGGTGCATATGAAGGAGGTAGAAGCCGTGGTCGAAACTTTTACAGAGGAAGAGGAAGAGGAAGGGGACGAACAGATTTTAATAAGGCAAAATGCAGTGCTATCGTTGCCAACAGCTTGGACATTTTCAATGGGAATGTCCCACTGGAAACAGAGAATCACTATACACAGAGCTTGATAATGAGGAGGAGATGCTCTTGATGACTTATGTGGAGAAACATAAAGCCAGAAGAGAAGACGCATGGTTTCTTGATTCGGGATGTTCGAATCACATGTGTGGTTATCAAAAAATGTTCTGTGACTTTGATGAAAAGTTTCGATAGTTTGTGAAATTGGGAAACAACACAAGGATAAACGTAATGGGAAAAGGGAGTGTGAAGCTTCTACTGAATGGAATAATTCACACCATTGCAGAGGTGTATTATGTCCTAGATTTAAAGAACAATTTGCTGAGTATAGGTCAGCTACAGGAAAGGGGGTTGGACATTTTGTTCAAGGATGGAAAATGCAAGGTATTTCATCCGAAAAGAGGTTTGATAATTCAAACCACAATGAGCATCAATCGAATGTTCATCCTGTTCCCAGACAGTGAATCCTCCTCTCAAGAACAAGCTGAACAGTGCCTTCATACAGGAACACAGAACCTGGGTTCTCTTTGGCATCGACGTTATGGGTACCTAAGCTACAAAGGTCTAAGGACCTTGTTGTACATGAATATGGTACACGGTCTCCCTAATATTTCAGCCTCAGACTCAGCATGCATTAAATGCATCAAGGGGAAGCAAAATCGCGATCCAATTCCAAAGTAGAGTACCTGGAGAGCAACATAAAAATTAGAACTCATTCACGCCGATATCTGTGGACCGATCACTCCCACATCAAACAGCAATAAAAGGTACCTTTTGTTGTTTATAGACGATTACAGTAGAAAAGCTTGGGTATACTTCTTGGTAGAGAAATCAAAGGCCTTTTATTGATTTAAAAGTTTTAAATCAATGGTAGAGAAACAGACAGGGTTATCGGTCAAGTGCCTTCAAACTGACAAAGGGGGAGAATTTGTGTCCAATGAATTCAACAATTTCTGCCAAAACAATGGGATCAAGAGACAAATGAAAACTGCATATACACCACAGCAAAACGGTGTCGCAGAGAGGAAAAACAAAACGGTGATGAACATGGTGCGATCCATGTTAGCTGACAAAAACATGCCGAAAAGTTTCTGGGCAGAGGCAGTAAATTGGGTTGTTTATGTTCTCAATCGATGTCCCAGTTTGGCTGTAAAGGAGGTTACACCAGAGGAGGCCTGGAGTGAAAAAAAACCTTCAGGAAGCCTTTCTGGAATAGCATGAACAGTGTCAGCGCGTCTTCCCACGCGACACCGTCACTAGCGGCGCGTGGGTTCACGCACCGCCACAGTCGCAAACCCAAGAGGTGGGCGGATCTGGGATGCTTTCCCCCTCTGCACAGGCGGTGACAAACGCTATCCCCTGCAACCAAAGAAAAAACCCACAAATAGTCTTTCAATTTTTCTTTCTTTTTCTCCCGATCTGTTCTCGATTTGTTTCCCGAGATTTCTAGTTTCATCCTCTGTGGCAGATCTTGTTGTTAGGTGTCTTCGGCGCTGATGGCTGCTGGATCTCGACCAGATCTGCTACACGGGTTTGAGTCGGAGAAGAGTCGATTGATGATGGGTTTGTTGGTGGCCGGTTCGGTCGGTGATGGCTGCGATGGAGATGCAGTGGAGAGGGGATGGCTGTCCGGTCTTCACTCCCCTTGGTAGATCTGGCGCTGGCCGTGGAAGGAGCGCTGGAGGCTGACCTGTAGGGCTGGAACTTGAGGGAACCCAAAAGAGAAAAGAGGTCGCTGTGGTCTGGCTTCGATGTTGATGTAGAGGAAGAGATGCTGAGAATGGTGGTGTTGTGGTTGGCTGAGGGAGAAAAAAAACAAAACTGAGGCAGCGGTGGTTTGGAGAGAAGGGTTGTCTTGGCTGCGGTTCTCTGTGAGGGGAAGGTTGAGAGAGGAGAGGCTGGGAAAAGTGAGGGGGGCCTCCGGCTGAAGGAAGAAGAAACCAAATCCGGGGGAGGGCACCGTCGGCTGGTTTGTATCTATCAATAGGAGTGGGGCGGCTGGTTTCGGAGAAGGAAAAATCCAAGCCGGGTAGGGGCGGCTGTTTGGGTTAGATAGGTTTAGGGTTAGGGTTTTTTTTTTTTGGTAATTTTCTGATGTTTCAAAATTACCCTTCCTTTGAGAAAAATGTTAGGTTTTTAAACTTAGTCCCTCAATTTCTTTCTTTTTATAAATTTGATTTTTTTTCTTAATTTTTTTGTATTTTTTGAAAACGAGCAATATCAACGTCGACTCAATGAGAAAAATCAATGATTTTAAAAATAATGTGTGAAACGTTACACGCGTTCGAAAGACATTTAAAAATTTAAGACGATGCTGAAAATGCTAAAAATGACGCAAATATATTAAAAAAGTATTTTTTTTGGATTTTCGATGTTTTTCTCTATTTTTGGATTTTTCTGAAAAATTATCAAAACATGGGTAAAAAATTGAGTAGCAACAGATGTCCCTTCTTTACAATGCTTACGAAGCAAAAATCCTCAATGTTTTGCATAGTAAGCTTTGTAAAGAAAAACTTGTCTTTCTGTCTGCTTAACTTGCTCAATATCCACTCATCTAAAAACATTACTATTTTTCTTTTTTTATTTCTTTTTTTTTTGTTAATGATGCAACCATATTATTCGATAGTTTCACCCACATTTGACTAGTGTTTTGCCTATGTTTTATATATAAAATGCCTTGATATTCTTTGTTTTATGTTTTGAAGGCACTTTTGGATGAAAGATACAAAAAGGAGTAAATTGAAGGTAATTGGCAGATTTGATGTTCAATCGATGTTTTGTGCAGAGCGTGAGCTCTAAAGGTTGAAATGAAGTGATTCCAGTGGCATTAAAAAGCTAACATCCATACCTTTCTGGTCATCTAAGGCAAGATAATAAAATAAGGAAGAGCATGGAAATCGCAGCTTTCAAAGTCAAATCTCGCAATCTGCTAGTGTTGACCTTCGTCATTCCGACTTCAATATCTGGAGATACAGAAGTCCAATTGATGCAAACTCAATGTTTTTGGATTCCTGACTCAAAGACCTATAAACGCTCCAACTTTCAGCCAAAAACGATGTCATATGAGGGAGATATGATTTTTCAAAGATGACAACTGAATTCTGCCAGTAAACAGGTTTCGTGAAGAAACAAGTCCAAATTACGTTTCGAAGCATCTAAACTGATATCCAAGTTTTTATTTCAGCAATGTAGGTCCTCTAAGTCAAAGCTTGAAGATTTCATGCAAAGCTATTTCTCCATTTTTAGGAAAATAGTTGTTGAATTACTTAAATGTAAATTGTCTACTTAAGGGAGGACTATTTTGTAAAATAGAGATTAGGGTTTGCTAGCATATAAAAAGAATGAGAGAAGAGAAGGGTGGCAGCCACCCAAGAGGAGAAAAACGCCCCCCTACTCTAAGAAACCCTAAATCATGCTTTCTTCCATCTTTTTGATTAGTTGTTCAACAAACATGCAAGGCTAAACTCATTTTGATTATTATTTATTTTATTTGAGATAATTTATGAAATTATATTTTTTTTCAATTCCATTCTCGTTCAACTTTTTAATCCGTAAGATTTTTTTCTTATTATTTTAATAAACTTAAAAAAAAATAAAACATTAATAAGCTATTTTCCAACTCATTTTCCATAACATAACCAAACACTAAAAAGTGTTTTCCAATTTATTTTCCATGACACTACCAAACATCGAAAAATAATTTACTTTCTCGTAATTCTCTTTCTAATAAAATCACTTTCCAAAAAAAAAAAAACTATTTTCCTGCAAACAAACTGAGCCTTAGTATATTTCTTTATTGCTTTCAAAGACTATTGGACCTCAAAACAAGGGAAAAAATCTTCCTGGAATACACCTATGCTAAGATTGGGGTTGAAACTAGTTTTATACTCCAAAGAATGTTAAATAAACAAAAAAAAAAAATCATATAAGAGAGATATTATTGAAACATAAATTTTAAAAATATTTAGAAAAAAAAGACATGGTAATAACAGGGGTGTTATGACTTAACTCCTCATACCTGTAATTCGAGCCATAGAACGGGTTCAATAATTTTTTTCATATATATATATATATAAGGTAAAAAAAAAAAAAAACCAGGCTCATGGACTTATGGCCCAGCACGCCTAGGCTATCGTAATGAAAAGCCTAGCCGCGTAGGTAGGTCTACAAGCTCAAGTCTACAGGTCTGAACTCGGTTTTTTACCAATTTTTTAAAGGGGTGAATAACTTGTTGTCAACCCTTATTTTTTGAGGAAAAAAAAGTAGGCAATACAGACGACATGTCATCTACAAGCTCATATTTCACCCACTACTATAGTGGCTAAAAAATCAAGCAATGTTTTTTTTTCCCCAAAAACCCAATTTCTAAGTCATTTCAATCCAAGAACACATTTCTAACATCTTTAGAGCACTTACAAATCAATCCATCAATTCATAATACCTAAAAAAGATCTAAAAAACTAAAATCAAACTAGGTTAGTTTTACTTTCTCGACTTAGATTTGTTTTTTCTGATAACATTGAGGCTTTCAAGGACCTCCATCAATCCCCTTTCATCGCATGAGACTCGTGGACATCAAGAAAAATAATTTTGGTGGCTGAAAATAGCGTGAATAATAATTTTTTCTCTTATCGCTAGAATTCAACGACCCCTCTCTTCTTTTTCTAACTAGAAACTAAAAAATAATACAAATGAACTTTTATATTAAAAGTGAAAATTTAAAACTTAAGGAGACTTAAATTGTATAAATTGTGTTATTTTTAAATATTAAGAATGTAAGTGTATTTTTCACAAAAATCTTTGGCACGTCCCACCCATGTATGACACATTTTTCAGTTTGGTCCCCTTTATTCTAATTTCACCCTTACCTAAAAAATCAAAAGCAATTGGCATTTAATCAGGACCTAATTGCCTAAAATAAGACTTTAAGAACCAAGATAAATTATTAAAAATGAACAATAGGTCCACAATATTTTACGAGCGTGAACAATACTTCTCATCTACAGTCAAATAAACCCAGACTTTTTAGATTTACTTATAATTACATATATAGTATCATATTGTAGTATCATGATGATGATTATATCAATTGAAAAAGCTTCGCCACACATGATAATATGGAGGACCACTTTAGTTTTTTTTTTTCCTTATAATGTATCTAGTTATTTGTTCATAATCAGTCCATGCAATATATATAATGGTTATTCTCTAGCCTTAGTAAAGAATAAGATTTTGAGGAAAAAAAAAACATAAAGTGTTCTTATGCCATTAGAGATTTAACTTCTTAGATAAGTGGATTTGTTTTAGATTTATTGTTCATAGTTTCGATCTTAAATCATTTAAGTTAATTTTGATCGCAAAGATTTATAGCATGTAAGTCTTGAGAGAAATGAAGGAAAAGAAGAGTAATATTATATATATATATATAAAAATAAATTAAACCACTTTTCTTTGTTTGAAAGCTAAAAGTAGAAATAGAAAATAAAGGAGAGAAATAAATCCTTTTTATACGCAAAATTTTGATTTTCCTTGTTTCATAAAAGAGAAAATTAAAGTAATACAAAAAAATAGACAGAATTTCGCTCATAAAATCCTCTAAGAAATTATATTCATTCATTTTCCCTCAATGTTCTGAAACCAAACAAAATAAATTATATTTTCCTTATTTTAGATTCTCTTCTATCCCTTATTTTTCTTATTTGCCAGGTAGATTATTAATTAATTTATTTTGAAAGTAAATGATCTATTTAAAATATATGATAACAAGAAACTCATAATTCTTCATGTAGAAAAGCAGACACAATCATATATGACCTCATAGCTATATAAAAAAAATAAAATCACTTAAGGTTTAACGCACCATTACTTCTTCAATAATTCATTTTTCATTCCATGACCAAGTCTTCAACTAAAACTTTTCCAGGAACCCGAAGTTTCCACGATCCTTCCGTCTACTTATTACAGGATAATTATTATTACAGAGTGGTTGATTTTTAATTAAAAATATATTAAAATAATTATATTTTTTTATTTTTTAAAATTTATTTTTAATATTGATTCATTAAAATAATCTGAAAATAAAAAAATAATAATTTAAATAAAATAAAATAATTTTTTTAAACACTTATAAAATATAAAAATAATTAATAACCGCTTTGTAAGCTTTTTTTTTTTTTTTTTTAAACGTGGAACCCATAGGACAATTTTGTGGGATTAGTGTTTAAGTTTTCAATTAAAAACTTGGACAACCAAGGACCGTAAGCAGTGGATCGATTCACACCCAGGGAGGAATCTAAAACAAAGAGCGAACTTAAAATAAAATAAAATAAAAATAATTTAAGCTAATACAAACCAACAATATTGAAATGTTGGGGGGCTAGAAAACGACGTGCTTCCCACTGCCCACGGGCACAAGACCCCACGAAACCCTAATTTCAATGACCTCCAAAAGAAGAGCTTATATTGTGCATTTTACAAAGTATGGTCAAGGAGAAAAAAGAAAAAGAAGAAAAAGAAGAAAAAAAAAAGAGACCTTTGGCTTCCCGGCCGAATCACAATTAAGACAACCGCAAAGACAGAAAAAACAAAGAGCGAACTTTCAAAGTAAGAAATTATACGCTCTGCAAGTTGGTGGACCTTATTTTCAGTCTTTTGTTCTCATCACCCAACATAAACTCTTCACATAGGCGCAGAGTAAACAATTGCATGTGAAAGTTCAAGCCTGCTATTTCACATTTTGGCCACCTAAACCATTAAAATGATTTACCCCTACAAAAAAAAAAAAAAAGTCTTGCAGGGGCCCGGCCCCTGCTTGTCCCCCTTCACTCCGCCCTTGTCAGCAACCATTGTTGTCTTAATTCAGACTTCAGTTCTTTATACTGCGATGAATTTCCAAACTCTAATTAGTGAGCTTTTGTGTTATTTCTTTCTCTTAATTTGTGTGCGTGCGTTAGCTTATTGATTGATTCTATGATGGGTTTTGCATCAGTTCTTTTTTCTTTCTATTAAGATCACTTTCTGGTTATGCCTCGCTTTACTTGATTCCATGAGAATTTGCATCTAATTCTCTCTTTACATAACCTCTCCCTAGCTACCTACCTAAAGGTTTCATTTAGATTTTGAGGTTTCATTTAGCTTTAGTAAGGGTTTCATTTAGATTTTGAGGTTTCATTTAGATTTTGAGGTTTCATTTAGATTACAAGGTAATATAGCTAATCTCTTCTCCCACAATAGCCTTCTCTCTTCACAGAAACTCTTGTATCCCTGAAAAAGAATGGAGCAAGTACATCTCTTCACGAAGAACCTAAAACCATCCCATATAAGCCATGCTCTTTCATTTCCAACCCATGCCCTACAGGCTTTTCCAATTCCTGAAGGATCCCATATGATGAATTTTGAAGCAGTCGATGCTACTGATAATGCATGGACGTTTTGCTTGTCAACCCGTCTGACTGGAGCTCACCCAAAACCCGTTCTTCTACGCTCTTCTTGGCATCCTTTTGTAGAGCAGAAAGGCCTTGCTACCGGAGACAGGGTTGTCTTCTTCATGGAGATAGATGAAGCTAATGACATACTCTTCACGGTTAGAGCTCAACGAAAAGTGATGACCTTGATGGGGCAAGATGTTTGGGTCGATGTCGAGGATCTTCCCTTGTATGGCCTTTGAAGAGTTCGACATATAAGCTGTTGGCAGTCCTTTCCACTCCACTGGTACTTTGTTAATCTAGAGTACTCAATATCAATGCATATTATTGTGTACTTAGTATCTTTGTTTGGTTTCCAAGTTTCTTTCCTTTTCTTCTTAATGTATGTGTGCCCTATGAGCTTTATATGAAAGAATATAATATTGAAGCTAATAAAAATAACATTAAGTCTTTTCCAACAAGCCATGTAAGTGAGCATTCCACCAGGACCAGCTGGGATTGGTGGTGCGTTCATGTTTTATTTCTCCCGCACTGCTGGCTTCATAAGCTGTTGGCAGTCCTTTCCACTCCACTGGTACTTTGTTAATCTAGCTTTATAGCTACTGTTGGTTTCCATGTAATCAATATCACGCATATTATTGTGTACTTCGTATCTTGTTTGGTTTCCAAGTTTCTTTCCTTTTCTTCTTAATGTACGTGTGCCCTATGAGCTTTGATATAATATTGATATAATGTACTTAGAAGATAATGTTTCATAATTTCTTTTCTAGTTATTTTTTAATTTTATTTTTCTAGTTACTTAGAAGATAATGTTTCATAATTGCTCTATGAGCTTAGATTTATTGTTCGGAGTTTCAATCTTAAATCGTTTAAGTTAATTTTGATTACAAAGATTTATAACATGTAAGTATTGAGAGAAATGAATGGAAAGAAGAGTAGTAATACTAATAATAATAATAATTAATATAGGGTAAAAGATGCTCAACTTCTAAAAACTAATAATTCAGGATTTAATGAGGTTTTTATGTTAACTTTATTTTATTATTATTATTATTTATTATTATTATATTTTAATTTTAAAGCAGATCAATTGGTCGAAGACAGTACATGACTGGCCGGGAAGGATTTTAAAAGGGCTTGATATCTTAGATTCTTGCACGTGAAATATTGAACAAAGTGCAATATTATTTTAATTTGATTTGCCTTTTCTCACTACATTAAAAAAACAAGGTGATGAAAATGGTGTGCAACATAAGTGGAATCATACACCAATCAGAAAATATATAATTAATAATTACTATTAAATATTCACATCATGAATTATATATATGGTAAGCTGGGTTCATATATTTTCTGCACATTCGTACGTCATATGACATTCGTCATCTATTTATCCATGCAAAGCGTACGTCATGTGAATCGTCACCACTTGCGCTATTTATCCATGCAAAGCGTACGTCATGTTCATATAAAACCATTCTCCCACACCCTCAAGTACTCACAAAAATCAATACAACTTACACACTTCCTTTTCCCTACAATTCCAGCAATTAAGATGGGGAGTCATGGGAGTATATAAATCTCTTCACTATCTCTATAAGGTAATATAGCTAATCTCTGCTCCGACAATAGCCTTCTCTCTTCACAGAAACTCTTGTATCCCTGAAAAAGAATGGAACAAGTACATCTCTTCACGAAGAACCTAAAACCATTCCTGAAGGATCCCATATGATGAATTTTGAAGCAGCCGATGCTACTGATAATGCATGGAGGTTTTGCTTGTCAACCGGTCTGACTGGAGCATACCCAAAACGCGTTCTTCTACGCTCTTCTTGGGGTCGTTTTGTAGAGCAGAAAGGCCTTGCTCCCGAAGACAGGGTTGTCTTCTTCATGGAGAGAGATGAAGTTAATGACATGATCAGGAGGTAAGATGTTTGGGTCGATGTCGAGGATCTTCCCTTGTATGGTCTTTGAAGAGTTTTGACATATAAGCTGTTGGCAGTCCTTTCCACTCCACTGGTACTTTGTTAATCTAGCCTTATAGCTACTGTTGGTTATTTTCCACAAGTAATCAATATCAATGCATATTATTGTGTTCTTAGTATCTTGTTTGGTTTCCAAGTTTCTTTCCTTCTCTTCTTAATGTACGTGTGCCCTATGAGCTTTGAATCGAAAGAATATAATATTGAAGCTAATAAAAATAACATTAAGTCTTTTCCAACAAGCCATGTAAGTGAGCATTCCACCAGGACCAGCTGGGATTGGTGGTGCGTTCATGTTTTATTTCTCCTGCACTGCTGGCTTCATTGATTCCGGTGAGGCAGAGTTGCTGGCGATATACAAAGCCCAAGCTTAAGATCCTGAAAAACTTGAGACCTTTTATGAGCTTCAAAATATTGTTAAGAAGACAGTTGAGGGAAACAATTCTTACACCTTCACTCACACAGAGGGGCTAACCATGCAGTGGACCAACTAGCCAAAAATAGTGTTAATCCTACATGAGACTTCATTGCTTGTTTGTAAATCTCTTTAATTTGTTGTTTCCTTGTTCGTTAATTCAAAAGGAAGCTATAGACAATACCCATCAAGTGAGTGGCTGAAACAGAGGAAAGAAATCAAGGAAAAAACACAGAACAGGTATAGTCAAGCTAGCTATGAAATCAAGTTCTGCTTTGCTAATGACACGCCACAACTTCCCTCTCTGAAAAAGGTGAAGAAAGACCACTGTTCTCAGAGTTGCCATGAATGGAAATAGAAATAAATTAAGAGACGCAGCATCATGTAGAATTTCAGGTTATAAAAAGAAAAGTTTGCAGAGAAGAAGATGAGAAGAGAATTCTTGTATTTCCTTTGTATTTTTTTTACAGTTGCATTAGTGCAGAATTTTGCTTTTATACACAATTTTTACGTAATCAATAACAGAATTCTAAACTTTAGGAATCAATTCATCTCAACCATTCATTGATCTTACACATGTAAGAAACGGTTTGTAACAGAAAAAACAATTATAACCGCTATAACTACTTTAACTATTTTTTAACTGTTGTAACTGCTTGTAACAGACTCTTCTTCTATTAATTCAATCTTCATCCATTCTTCATTCTTCTCGATTTACTTCTGAAGCTTTAACAAGAAGTAATCAGCTTAACTTCCAACAGCCTCTCCTAAGCTGCTTACTGGTTTAACTCCAAGATTCAATCTTAATTGCTTGAATCTGTTTTTAAGTAATGCCTTTGTGAAAATGTCTGCAAGCTGTTCTTCACTTCTGCAGAATTTCATATTTATTACTCCTTCTTGCAGAGCCTCTCTTATGAAATGATACTTCCTGTTTATGTGTCTAGTTCTTTGATGAAAAACAGATTTTTAGCCATTGAAATTGCTGACATGTTGTCACAGAACAAGGTTGTTGCTTCGGCTTGCATTTCACCAAAATCATCAAGAACAAATCTTAACCAAATTGCCTGAGCTGTTGCTTCAGATGCTGAGACATACTCAGCTTCTGCAGTTGATAATGCCACTGTGTTCTGTTTCACAGAAGCCCAAGAGAATGCTCCACTTCCAAAACTGAATGCATAACCAGAGGTGCTCCTACTGTCATCTTCACTTCCTGCCCAATCTGCATCACAAAATCCAATAAGAGTTGCTGATTGATCCCTTACGTATTCAATCCCATAGCTTAGAGTTCCTTGCACATATCTTAGGACTCTCTTTGCAGCTCCCATGTGAATTTTGGTAGGTCCAGTCATGAACCGTGACAGTAAGCTTGCAACATACATTAGATCAGGTCTTGTTGCTGTCAAATATAGTAAACTTCCTACTATTTTTCTATAAAGGCCTTCATCAGCCAACTCACTCCCATCCACCTTCTTCAGTTTCTCACCAGTGACCAAAGGAATAGAGACTGGTTTACAGTCCTCAAGCCCAAACTTCTTAAGCAAAGACTTTGCATACTTGCTTTGATGGATGAATACTCTTTGATCAGATTGCAGTATTCCCATGCCCAGAAAATGATGAAGAAGTCCAAGATCAGACATCTCATATCTCTGCATCATTTCTCTTTTGAATTCACTAAGCATTCTTTCACTGCTGCCAGTATATACAATATCATCAACATAGATTGAAACAATGATTAGGTTACCTTCTTGATCAGACCTTGTATACAAAGTAGCCTCACTTGTGCTCCTTTTGAATTTGCACATAGAGAGGTATGCATCAATTTCACTATACCAGGCCCTCGGTGCCTGCTTTAGTATATAATGCCTTCCTCAGTTGTAAACTTTGTGTCCTGCATTCTCTACAAGAAAACCTTCAGGCTGCTCAACATATACCTCTTCTTTAAGTACACCATTTAGGAATGCTGACTTGACATCCAATTGAAACAACTTCCACCCCTTTTGTGCTGCAAGTGCAATGAGAGTTCGAATTGTGTCTAACCTTGCTACTGGTGCAAAGGTTTCATTGTAATCAATTCCAGATTTCTGTGCATATCCCTTTGCTACAAGCGAGCCTTGTGTTTTTGAACTGATCCATCAAGATGAAGCTTGGTTTTGTACACCCATTTCACTCCTATCACAGGTTTATCACTTGGTCTCTCCACCAATTCCCAAGTATTGTTCTTCTCTATCACTTCCAATTCTTCCTTCATAGCCTCCTGCCTCCAGCAGCTTCTTGATAGTTCTCAGGTTCTATGATGCACATGTGACACCTTGCATATATGTCTTCCAAGGTTTTCAATTTTACTGGAGTAGAGCTAGGTGAAGATTGTTGACTGTTATCACTGTCAATCTTCTCAGCTAACTCTCCAACTGTAGATTTTGATTGCAATGTTCAACATCATCGGTTGTTCTGCAGCAGAGTGTTCCTCAGAATTTCACCTTCAACTTCACCTCCTTCATGATTGAAGGACAAGTGGATTTGGTTCATCAGATTTCCTTTCCAATTCCATGCTCTATCTTCACTGAAAATCACACTTCTTGAGAGAACAATCTTCTCAGTTTTCAGTCATATATTCTATACCCTTTCTCACAGCTGCCATATCCAACAAACACTCCCTTTCCAGCTTTGCTATCCCATTTCTGCCTTAGTGATGATGGGATATGTGTGTAACACAAGCAACCGAACACCTTCAAGATGCTTGACTCCTGGCTTCCTTCCCGTGAAGGCTTCAAAAGGAGTCTTTTTGTAACAGATGTTGTATAACATCTGTTTGAATATACACAGCTGTATTCACAGCTTCTGCCCAGAAGTTATTGGCATTCCTTTCTCTATCAGCATGGATCTTCCCATTTCAAATTGTTCTGTTTCTCCTCTCTGCAACTCTCAGTTGTCTCTCCATTCCTTGTTTCTCACAGAATTCTTCAAACTCTTTTGAAGTATATTCTCCACCTCTGTCACTTCTCAGCTTCTTCAGTTTGTATCCACTTTGCAGCTCAACGAATGCTTTGAATTTTTTGAATACATTGAGTGCATCGGATTTGTTTCTGAGGAAGTATACCCAACATATTCTTGAGTAATCATCAATGAATGTGATGAAGTATTTGTTCCCTCCCACAGATTCATTCTGCATTGGTCCACACAAATCAGTGTGGATTAGTTCCAGTGGATAGCTTGCTCTCCACGCTTGTTCTTTGTCGAATTTCTCCCTGTGATGTTTGCCTGATGCACAGCCTGCACAAACATCTTTTACTTCAGTCAGAACAGGGAGCCCACATACCATTTCTTTCTGCTGCATCTTCTTCATGCTGGCAAAATTAAAGTGTCCCAGTCTCCTATGCCATATCCAGGAATCCTCAGTCACTGAAGCTTTCCTTGCTGCAGGTGTAATGGTCTCAAGTGAAAGTGGGAAGCATCGATTTCCTCCCATGATCACTATTGCTATAACATTGTTGAGGCTTTCATCATCAAATATTACTGCTTTGTTACCTCCAAACAGAATGTAATAGCCATGCTCCATCATCTGGCCTACACTTAGTAAGTTTTCATCCAATCCGGGAACAAGCAATACTTTTTTTATGTATCTCTTCCCATGCTGAGTTTCCACAACCAATGTACCTTTTCCAGTTGCTTGCACAAGGTCTCCTGAGCCCATCTTTACTTTGCATGTTATTGATCTATCAATATTGATTAGTTCAGATTCTTAAGAAGTCATGTGATTGTTGCAGGCACTATCCACAAACCATATCTTCTTATCTTACTTGCAGAATGGCAAGCATAGAACATGGTTCCAGTGGTGACTCTTTCTTCTTTGGCATAATTTGCAAGTTGTTTGTGACTGTGACTTTCACAATCTTTTGCAATATGACCAAACCGATTGCATCTTCCACATCTTGGCTTTCCTTTGTGTCTGCATAATCCAAAGTGTTGCTTCTGGCAGACTTGGCATTGTGGCTTTACACTCACTTGACTACTTCCATAAGCAGTGTTGTTCCAGCTTGAATTATTGTAGTTGGTTCCATTTTTTATTGGAAATGAATTTGGTCCTCTCTTGTCTTGTGATTGCCATCTTTGAGGAGGTCTGCCTTGGAAACCCTTGTGTGAGCTGTAGGCTTGATTGCTTCCAATCTTTAAACTGCTAAATGCTTTCTCTGTTCCTGTTAGCTTATCCTTTTCATCATGTAGATCCTCCCTCTTGTCATAAACTTTCACAGAAGCAATGACTTCTTCTGCTCTCAGTACATCAAGATCTCATGTCTCCTCAATGATTGACATAATGGACTTATACCTTCTGCTTAGACTCATTAGCAATTTCTGCACAATTCTATTTTTTTATACATCTTCTCCTAATGATTTCAGGTTATTCACAGTTGCAAAGAATTTAGCTAGATATCCATCTAAGCTTTCATTTTCTGCCATTCTCAGGTATTCAAAGTCAGCTCTCACTGCTTGAAGTTTTACAGCTCTAACCTTTTTATCTCCTCTGAATTCTCTGCTCAAAATGTCCCAAGCTCCTTTTGCAGTCTTTTCATTTCTTATCGTGGGAAGAGGTCGTCTGTTAATGCTCCTTGTATGAGGCTTAATGCCTTTGCATTCTTGATTTTGTCTTCTCTGGATGTAGTGGATGGATGCAATGTAGTTTGCTCAGCTTCATTCTCTTCATCGCCTGATCCAGTTGCAATTTCAGAGTATTGATGATGAGAGAGTTGATTCCAACTTCTATTACTTCTCGTAGATCGAATGCTATGAGAATAGTCTCTATTTTTACAGCCTAAAAATCATAATTTGTGCCATTAAACTGTGGAGTTCTTAAATCTCCTCCAACTGAGCTTGATCCTACCATTTTTGAGTAATTAGCAGTTTAATCAATCTGTTTTTCACAGTATACGCCCCTCTTAGGAATCAGTTTGTGAGCTCTGATACCATGTAGAATTTCAGGTTATAAAAAGAAAAGTTTGCAGAGAAGAAGATGAGAAGAGAATTCTTGTATTTCCTTTGTATTTTTCTTACAGTTCCATTAGTGCAGAATTTTGCTTTTATACACAATTTTTACGTAATCAATTTTTACTTTAGGAATCAATTCATCTCAACCATTCATTGATTGAGGGCTACGATTCTTACACATGTAAGAAACGGTTTGTAACAGAAAAAACAGTTATAACAGCTATAACTACTTTAACTGTTTTTTAACTGTTGTAATTGCTTGTAACAAACTCTTCTTCTATTAATTTAATCTTCGTCCATTCTTCATTCTTCTTGATTTACTTCTGAAGTTTTAACAACAAGTAATCAGCTTAACTTCCAACACATCATCCATGGCCTGGTTGCTAACCGAATCTGATCCCACATCCCAATTAAGCTGACTTGCCAACGACGAGGGAACACTAATCACTAATGCTTTCTTAATGGAGCAAACTTCAGTCTCATTTGAATCCATGTCCTCAATCACGCAAGAGAAAACACACCAGAAACGACCCTATAGGTCTCTCAAAACGCCTCCTATTCCTGCACTTCCTGGTTTCCCTAAAAACCCTCAGCTTAGAAAAACAATAAATAATAAATAAATAAAAAACACGTCTTTTTTAATGTACAAAAAGTGTAGATATAAACCTTAAATTTGCAGTTTAATTTTAAAAATATATCTAATAATGTATGTTTCTTTATTTTTTTTTTCCTTTTAATGTATCTAGTTATTTGTTCATAATCAGTCCATGAAGTATAATGGTTATTCTCTAGCCTTAGTAGTAAAGAATAAGATTTTAAGGAAAAAAAAACATATAGTGTTCTTATGCCATTAGAGATTTAACGTCTTAGATAAGTGGATTTGTTTTAGATTTATTGTTCAGAGTTTCAATCTTAAATTATTTAAGTTAATTTTGATCGCAAAGATTTATAGCATGTAAGTCTGGAGAGAAATGAATGGAAAGAAAAGTAGTAATAATAATAATAATAATAATAATAATAATTAATATAGGGTAAAAGGTGCTCAACTCCTAAAAAATAATAATTCAAGGAATTAATGAGGTTTTATGTTAAATTACTAATAAATATTCACATCATGAATTATATATATGGTAAGTTGGGTTCATATATTTTCTGCACATTGTACAGAAACAATTCTTCCCAAAAATATGACTTGCTAATTAATTGTACACAGAAAGCTTAGGGTTCTTATTTTCCTCGAAGAAACTCTTGTATCCCTTAAGGCTTAAGGCACCATTACATCTTCAATAATTCATTTTTCACTCCTTGACCGCTTTGACTGAAAAGTTTCCACGATCCTTTCGTCTATTTATTTAATTATTATTATTATTATTATTATTATTATTATTATTATTATTATTATTATTGTAATTAGTTGTTTTTTAAAGTATTTTTTAATTAAAAATATTTTAAATTTTTTTTTTTAAAAAAAAAAAAATTTATTTTTAATATGAACTTATTAAATGATCTGAAAATATAAAAAATAATAATTTAAAATAAAATAAAATTTAATTTACGTGGATTAAAGTTGGATCTTAAAACGCAAACTAACCATGTTATAATTAAAAGAATATAACAAAACAAAACAAACTAATCATCTTTGTTTTTCTTCTTTTTGACTTTTAGCCAGCCTGAGATGAAGGGTCTCTCTGGAGCTCTTGCACTAATATGAACGAATATGAACGACTGGAATATTGGATAAATCTCTATATATCTAATCTCTGCTCCAACACTACCTAAAGTTTCCATTTAGATTTTGAGGTAATAGAGCTAATCTCTGCTCCAACACTAGCCCTTCTCACTTCACAGAAACTCTTGTATCTCCTGAGAAGGAATGGCACAAGTCTATATATCTAATCTCTGCTCCAACACTAGCCCTTCTCACTTCACAGAAACTCTTGTATCTCCTGAGAAGGAATGGCACAAGTCTATATATCTAATCTCTGCTCCAACACTAGCCCTGCTGTATTGGTTCTTGTTTATAATGTTTTTATTTAAAAATATATAAAAATAATATATATTTTTAAAATTATTTTTGATATTAACGGATAATTAGTTTTACATAAAAAATTAATAATTTTTTTTAAAGTTTTTAAAATAATATTAATTTAAAATAAAATAAAATATTTTTTTAAAATATAAAAATAACAAACCACCGTTTTGTAAGTTTTTTTTTTTAATTTTATTTAACGTGGAACCCACAGAAGAATTTTGTGGGAATAGTGTTTAAGTTTTCAATTAAAAACATGGAGCACCAAGGGCCAAAAGCAGTAGATCGATTCACACCCAGGGAGGGAGCAATATTCCACAACATTTTTAGGGATTTTTTTAGAATTTTTTTTGAAAGCAAAAACATTTTTTATTCTGCAAATCTTTGATATTTTGACGAAAACCGGGTATTTTTATCACTGGTTTTGTATCTTTACGGTATAAAAATACAAATCAACATTAAACCACTATGACAAAAATATGCAGAAAAATCAACAACATTTTTAGGGATTTTTTAGAATTTTTTTGAAAGCAAAAACATTTTTTATTCTGCAAATCTTTGATATTTTGACGAAAACCGGGTATTTTTAACACTGGTTTTGTATCTTTACGGTATAAAAATACAAACCAACATTAAACCACTTTGACAAAAATATGCCAAAAATAAACAATATTTTTCAAAGATTTTTCAAAATATATTTTTTTATTTTTATAATATATATGCACACATATATCATATAATATATAATATAATATGTTAAGTGGGCGGGCCGGCCCAACTAAATGGGCCGGACAGCCCCGAAAAATGTTGGGCCGACTTCGGTCCACAATAGAACTGGGCCGATCTCGGCCCAACTAAAAATCACTCCTTGGTCTGGGCCCGACCGGCCCAGATCACAGGGCTGGGCCAGAACCATTCTGGCCCACCCTAAAAATACCTCTGGGCCAGACCCCGTCTGGCCCAGAGAAGAAAATAACAACGCTGGGCCAGCATCAGCCTGGCCCAGCAAGCTAAACGGGGGGGGGAGGGAATTATTTTCCCTCCCCATCTCCTGCATGCAGAAACGATTCTGCATGCAGGAGGAAAACTTAGGCAGCAAAAAGGAAGAAAATGCAGGGGGAAGAGGCGTACCTGGCGAGGAGGAGGCGGTTGCTGGTGGTGCTGTGGCTCGCGAACGGTGGCTGCGGGCAGGGCTGCGGTTGTTCGAACGGCGGAGGGTGCGGTTGTTGCCAACGGTTCGTCGTCGTTTCCCCCGGTTTGCTGCTTCGGTTTCGGTTTCTTCAGTTCCCTCCTGGTGTCAGCTTTCCCAAGCTTCTCAACTTTGGGTTCTTTTGTTTCTGTTTTTTTTTTTTTTTAAGTGGTTTCTCTCTCCTTCGGTTTCTCTCTCTCTCTTCTTTTGTCTCGGTTTTTTCTTTTTTCCTCCTCTGCTTCCCCTCTCTTTTTTTCGTCCCTGTTTTCTTCGGGTCACCTGCTTTTATAGGGGGAGAAGGAGCCTTGGGGCGAACCAAGGTGGAGGCTGGTCGGCCATGGGGCGCGACTGTCAAGGCGTGTGGGCTTCGGTCCCGGTGTGGTGCGCGGCGGGTGGTCGGCCAATGTCTTCAACGGCGTGTGGGCTTCGGTCCGGTCGGTAGGAGAGGGGGACAAACGCCATTTAAATAAGCTTTTTTTTTCTTCTTTTCTGCTGCCTGTTCGGGGGGGGGGAAGAAGAAAGGTGAACAGTGCCGTTCAAAACGGCACCGTTCGGTCCTCTCTTTTTTTTTCTTTTTTTTTATTATTATGTATGAAACGGCGTCGTTTTGGAGAAAACGCGCCGTTTCATTTAAAAAAAAGGCGCCAGAAATATGATTTTTCAAATCAGTCCCTAATTTATCCTTTGTTCTTTAAGTCCTCAAATCTGATCCTGATTTTAAGAATAAAATTCAATTGCACCCCCGCTAATTTCGGCCTCCACTCCTCAAGTTGGCCGCGTTTTCCATTCTAATCCTTGGCCTCTGTTTTGTTCAATTACGCCCTCAATTGATTAATAAACTTCCAATTTCTTCAATTAGGCCCCTGGACCGAATAATTTCAGCCCCTCCATTTACGCGCCTCTTCCAATTTGGTCCCTGGTTTCGGATTTTCTTAATTAAGTCCCTAATTGGCCATTAAACTTCAATATTTATGCAATTAAGCCCCTAATTTGGCCTAATAAAATCCAAAAAATATATTTTGGCCCCAAAACTTAAATTTTTTCTAATTAAAGCCCAAATTGACTTAAAAATCAATTTTTCTTGCAATCCAAACCCCTATAAAATCCATTAAAAATCCAATTAAGTCCATAAAACATCCAAATTTGGGGCTTTTCTCTCAAATTCAAATTTCTTATCCATCAGGGCTCTCATCATCCAAGAATATACTGTAAAAAAAAATCCGATCTTGGTATTTTTTAACCTCCTTGACCAAATCTTCCAACCATTTTCCGAGCGCTCCTGCCTCCTGTTATTTTTCTAACCTTCTTTGGCTATTTATTTTATTTTTTTGTGGGGACCCAAAAATGGGTTACAACAACAACTTACACACTTCCTTTTCCCTACAATTCCAGCAATTAAGATGGGGAGTCATGGGAGTATATAAATCTCTTCACTATCTCTATAAGGTAATATAGCTAATCTCTGCTCCGACAATAGCCTTCTCTCTTCACAGAAACTCTTGTATCTCTGAAAAAGAATGGAACAAGTACATCTCTTCACGAAGAACCTAAAACCATCCCATATAAGCCATGCTCTTTCATTTCCAACCCGTGTCCTCGAGGCTTTTTCAACACATGATGAATTTTGAAGCAGCCGATGCTTCTGATAATGCATGGAGGTTTTGCTTGTCAACCCGTCTGACTGGAGCTACCCAAAACCCGTTCTTCTACGCTCTTCTTGGTTAAACTCTTTTGTTTTTTGTTTTTTTTTCTCAAATCCCATCTTCACCTATATTGTGATGATGGAAAAATACTTTTACCGATTTTAAGATTATATTTGTTTTTGTATTTTAAAAATATTTTTAAAAAAATTTAAATTTTTTTATTTTTTTTCTTTAAATTAATATTTTTTTATAAAAGAAACATAAATAGGGTTTCATTTGTACCTTCTTGTATGCTGGTGAGAGTTTAAGCTGCTGCTGAAGCCAATTATAAACAAAAGTATCCTCCTCTAATCTTTTTTGTTCTAGCTCTAGCTTGTAAATCTGACATTGAGAGAAAGCATCAATCCATGTTTAATGGGAACAGATATGATTGATCAGTCAATTGCTTACCTGTTGACGAAGGCGATCAATTGAAGACCTGTCTGCCTTGAACAGCAGAGCCTTCGTTATCGTGAACTTACGCTTGATCGATGACCTCCGACCTGAAACAGGAATAGAAAAGGAAAGAAAACATACTTTAATGACACGTGGGGGATAAGGTAAGACTATTGGGATGGCTACATCAAAAGTGATGGGATCAATAATTATGAAAAAAATCCATAAGTTGAAACAAACTCCAAAAGTTGGCCAAGTCCTAAGGAGAAATAAAAGAAAACAGCTTGTTGAATGCCATTACAAAATTCTTGGCACAATTAAGGATAGCTGGAAGCAATGCCAGCATCATGGGAGAATACGTCATGGATTATTTAGTAATAAATGGCAATGCAAGTTCATATATGCTTAACAAAGGTGAACATACTGGAGAGGAAGAATAATAGTCAATCCACAAGAAGCTGACTAGAATAGCAGGAAACAAACCACTAACGAATAATAGCAAACATGACCAATCATTTGGTTTCCTGAGAATAATTTGTCAACATGCTTACTTGTGTTGCAACTCAGTTCTAGCCTCAATCAAGCAATTTGCAAATTCTCCAACCTGTATTACAAGACGAACTGTCAAATCACAAAGAGTATGACTAATGTTCACGCACTCAATTCTAAAATACATGTTTTTATAGCCTTAATAAGCAATTTAAATGCATATAATAAAGAGTAAAAAATGATTTAAACAATAATGAATATGATCAATCAAGTGCATGCAGAGAATTCTATGATGTTGTCCCTTCTTGCACCCAGAAGTGCATGCATGAGCCAAAGACAGCATTTAAACCTCATTTACTTCATTATTGTAGAAAAAAAAAAATTCAAATTCAAAAACAAAGAAGCAAAACTTTTACAACCTCTTGAAGCAAATTTAATGTATATAATGTTCTACCAGCTCACTTCCTTCATGATTTCATTTCCACAATGGTTATTCCAAATGGTTATTTGGGTACATTGCTAACATTCAGTGAACATGCATCCACGAGCATAACTTGCCAGAGCATTGAAATCATTTGCAACTAACTACTCATTGATCCATCATGCCAGATACCTAACCAATATTCTTGAAGGTTAAAATCCTGTCACTTTCCCATTTTCACATGTATCCTTAAATTCCGAACTCCAGTAGGATTTAGCCTTTTAAAAAAAACCCCTCTGATCCTCCTCTAGAAATCCAATATCTGATGAAGCATGTTAAAAAATGATGTCTACTGAGCACGAAAGAAAAATGATGTTGAGGCATGTTTGCAATTCTAAATCCTTCAAGACCATACTTCTATTCCCAAGTTCCTTGAACCAAACCTCTTTCTTTCAACCCACCTGCACTTTGTGCCTCACTTTAAACCTCTGAGCTTCTCATCCATATCTTTAATCTACATTTTAACATCATAGTTTTCCAGCTCAAGTTCAATTCAGAATCTTTCTGCTTCAAATCATTGCTTAGATTTTATTTCAATGATTGTAAAGGGAAAGATAGAAGCTGAATAAAGATGGCAAGCAAATTGCTAGACTCCTTTTTAAAGGTTTTCTGATTAATCCATACCCCAAATCATGAAAAGATGTCCTACAAGTGACAGTGAATTAACTAACTACTCAAACTAATATAGTTTCAGCTATATCCTACCCAGCAAGCAGTTGGAAGGTGGTTTGTTAGCACGAGTAATGACTGGCTACACGAACAGAGCATTGTCCAAAACTGTGAAAGAAGAAACCACCTTTCAAAGAATCAACATTTCAATGTATAACAAATTGAAAAGTGACCGAGCTTGCTATGTCACAAATACAAGATAACCATTAAAAGAAAGGAAACTGTCCTTTAAAAGCTAGTAATTGAATAAAGCCAACAATCAACCCCATTTGCAGAAGTTTCACTCACTAGTTGCGGCCCAGAACAAGTTGTGAGAAATCAAGACTTCATGTTTAGAGCTTGGCAACCTAAGTACGTCAAACAAAGGTGATATTACTGCTTGCATCACCACTGCTTGTCTTTCATATGGTTTTCGGATACAAAAATTTCAACAAACAGTCTGGTGGCAATCTGGGAAAAAATTTTAGATTATCCAAGTGCATGCAAGAATTTGTTGAGCTGTT